>CM050168.1:215221983-217621983 GCA_027410445.1 Discoglossus pictus | reverse complement strand
CAGCCTTTTCCTCCTGGGTACTAAAATGGAAGAAAAAATATACTTGAGCTGCTTTCCCTACACAATTGACAGCTATGTATTTCCATATCCTTGACATCATGGTCACCTGTGATTGACTGTGATGATTGTGTTACACAGATGAACCACGGCCAGCATAATGAGCATTGTGGATCATGGCTTATTTGAATATGTGTACTGGAGGTGTGGTGTGCCATCTGCATGTGCATCAGACACGTGCTCTGCTGGATCTGCTGTGCAGTGTGTGAGACTGACCAATCTGTGACATGCTCCCAGCAATTGTTGTTTTTTTAATTTTTTTAAATTTTTAAATTTGAATTTTAATACATACATGTCATACAAAAAATAAATACATTAATAGATAGTTAATACATGAATACAAACACACCTAATAATTCGTCTTTGTGGGAGCATTATCGGTCCATTCCGTAACTTAGTGGAGGATACTTATTTACCGTATCATAAATACAATTAAACTCAACCAACTCTTGAATCCAGTAGATACTTTAGTGAAGGAGAAGAACATAGCATACTATACTCCCTGGCCAGACTACTCCAAATCCTAACGGCCCGACCTCACCTAATGGTTCTACGTGAGTTTTTCCATTAAACCTGAAGATTTTACCTCCATCTATACACGATGATGTTAATAGGTACGATATGGGATCATCTTACATTAATAGAAATACGCTTTAAAATGATTATAAAGACCCCATGTAACTGTCCCATTTCTGCCAGCTAATATGACGTACATAGCTCTCCGATGAGATGGAATTTCTAATAGTCATCAACTCACTATTTATATAAATGAGGTTACACAATTCGCTAACTGTTGGGATAGTAGAGTGCTTCCAATATTTTACAATGAGGTACTTAGCCACCAATAAGATGTGGCATGTCAAATATCTCTCTATGGGAGGCAATTTCTCCAAATTCATGTGAAGGATGGCTACTTGAGGAGACCATATAATTTGTTTGTCCAGCAACTTAGAGATTAATTGGGCAATGTCTAGCCACCACTTCTGCATTTTATTGCATTCCCACCAGATATGGTAATCGGTCCCTCGTGAGCCACATAATTTCCAGCAGCGATCTGACTCCTCTAAGTTGATTTTCCCCATTTTTACTGGTGTTAAATGCCAGTGATGAATAATTTTAAAATACAACTCTGTGTATGTTAGTAGTTGTTAATATGCAGCTGAGACATGCTCCAGGTTATGACAGTATATGAAATGCACATGCAGTCCTACAGAGTTTGTATCCACATATACCGCAGCACACACACCGAGACATGAACTCTCTTTTGAATGTCAAATCAATCTTGATGTAATAGCAAATTGTACTCAGAATCAGTTCGAAATACAGGTATGGCCAGACATTTTATTGATACCAATTCTGAAAATGATATGTTTACTACCAGATTTACATGGTTATTGATGCCCCATATAGTTTCAGTCATAACCACTGGGCTTAAGGTGCTATTGAATGTCAATTATCTATGCATGTGGGCAGGGTTGTGACAGCCAGAATAATTATAGGGGGTACAGCTCATTGTATACACCAGCCAGAGTAAAAGCTTATTTATACATACATACAAATATCATGATATCTGCAGGGTATTTGTACACCCCCTCCCACAGGTTCATACACCAATGTGTGTGGTGTGATATGATACTCACTCTGCATTGTTCTCGGTACACCGGTGTCCACCTTGTCCTGGTAGGCCCACCACTGCCTCTGGCTCAATCCACTACCTCAGGGTCTGCTCCCATCTACAATAAGTGATGTTAACAGGTGGCCCACCACCGGTTGCACATGCGCCTCCTCTCTTCCTCTTCACCTTGCCGCTGGCTTTTGTCATATTTGCCACCCCTAATTCCGCAACAGTTGAAGCAATCTGACCCAAGGCTTCTGCCATCTAGCTAGCCCTCACATTTCTCCCATCATGTATGATCCTATAGTGGGCACGGATTTCCCTGAGGAAGACGTCCATCTCCTCTGAGCTATAATTGGGGGGCCTGTACTTTGCCACAGCCTCTTGCCCTACCAACTGTGCCTGGGATTCCTGGTATCCCTGTCCTCTCCCTGGGACCAGCCCCATATCCCCACTACCTCACCCCTGGGTATCAGGCCCCCGACCCTCTGCCCCTTCACCTTGTGTGCCTACATCTGGGGGCACATCCCTCCCCCTGCTGCTCTCCTCCACCTTACCTCCCTAACCTGATTCTCCCTCTCTCCATATCTCTAGCTGTCCTAACTCTCCTCACTCTCCTCACTCTCCTCCTCTCCTCACGCTTCTCCTCTCCTCCTCTCCTCGCTCTCCTCCTCTCCTCACTCTCCCCCTCCGGTGATCCCCTCTCTCTCCTCTATCTCCTCACTTTCCTCCTCCCCTCCTCTACCGTCCTATGATTTATAAAATTAAAATAATGATAAATAAACATATATATATATATATATATATATATATATATATACGTGGATGTGTATGTGGTAAAACAAGAATGTGAGTATTGTGTGTAGTATTGTTATTCTATTGGGGGGTAGGTGGGGTATGTGGGGGGTGGGGGGGGGGGGGAGGTGGATGTGATCTACCGCTATGTAAAGCTATGTGTACATATTAATCTATGTGTGTGAATTATGTGATATCAGTAATTAAGCTCTACTTGCCCAATCTTTGCTGAAATTACCACAACAAAATGATAGAACTAGCAATAGAAAAAGCATTTACATGAATGACAGTAGCACTATAAGTCAAGGTAATACTATTTACTAAAAGGAATGGACCAGTCCCCAAAAAGACCATATTGAACAAATTTTACCAGATAAAATTAATGGTAACACATATATTTTAATATAATATTCCTGGCAGACATACAAATGTATTTTATATAGTTGTGCTTACTATTGCAGCTTTGTAAGTGTTCCTCATAGTCTGGTCCATAACAATCACTAGAAAGTATTATTTCTATAAAAGTTAAAATAACTGGATTGAAAAAGTCACCTGTATGTTTATGGTGAATGCCTCTAATTATGATAGTTTTGATACTCTATTGTGAGTGTAGGCTAATAAATTAAAATATTATAGTTAAAGACAATTATACCATCATACCATCATACAATTATACAGCATACCATGCACCTGAGCAAAAGCACTCACCAACTGACATTTTTATAAGTTTCAGTTACCATCAGGACTGGGCAGTCACTTCTGCAGGGGCTCAGTCAATGTCACTGGGCATCATAACATCCAACTGACATATTTTCCAGTTTCATTTACCTTGTTTTCTTTTACCTCTAGACCTAGAATCACCTGCCGCCACTCTTCTGCCTCTAAAATCATATAACGTGCTCCCACCGACCCAGCCCACACCCAACCACCTATGATTTGTGTTAATGTATATTACAGATTTAGCACCATTTCACAGCTGCTACACCAACAGGCTATATCACTTTTTAACCATCTACTCTATTTTCAATTGCTTCCCAAGCCTTTGTTTCTTTTATTTACTTCACCTTTTATCTTATTCATCCCTTTAGATTGTGAGTTTTGAATCTTGTAAGGTGCTTTGAAAAAAGCACCATGTAAGTAAGATTTTAAAATCAGAGACAGGGCCCTCTAATTTTTGCCATGTGTTTAATGTATTACTTTATCATGTCATCAAAGATTTAGTGTCTCCTTCTCTGGCACCTCTTCTTCCCTGCTCCCTCTGACAAAGTTCAGTCCTAGACCCTCTCATGTTCTCCATATATACATCCTCCATTGGCACTAATAAAATCATTTGGAATTCAGTGTCATCTACATGCAAATTACACTCGAATATATCTCTCAGCACCAGATCTGTCCCTCTCTTCTAGCCTCTCTAGCATATGCTCCTGTATGTCTACCTGTTAAAACAAACTCAACATTTCAGAGACTGAGATATTAATCTTCCCTCTCTCTACTACAGCTCCCATGCCTCAAATAGCGATTACTGGTGACAATGCCATCATCACTCCCACCTCTCAGGCCTGCTATCTTGGGGTTCTATTGTACCCTGGCCTTTCTTGGATTCCTCACATACAGTCAATAAACAAATCATGTAGTCTTCACCTAAAAAGCATCTCCAACATACGTCACAATCTTGCACAAGACACAACCAAAATTTGAATTTTTCTTTCATCATATCTCGCCTCGACAATTGCAACTCATTCCTTGCTGGCCTCCTTATCAAACATCTGTATCCACTCCAATCCATAATGAATGTATTTGCTAGACTCATCTACCATACTCAACTCTCAGTGTCTGCAGCATCTCTCTGCTGGATCCCATAGACTCCAAAATAACATTTTAAAACCTGACCCTACAGTGTGCCTCTAATATCGCTGCCCCCATCTCAAAATAGTCCCCCAACCACCCTCTTGACTCAGCTAATGATCTTCTTCTTTCCTCCTCTCTTGTCAACTCTACTCACTCCTGTCTTCGGGACTTTTCTTGGGCTGCACATACACTGTGGAACTCCTTGTGTCACTCCATTAAACTATGTTCTTGCCTCACAGTGTTCAAAATTAAAATGCATATGTTTAAAGAAGCCTTAATATGCACAACCTTACACTCTGCCGCCACTCCCGCCACTTATCTTGTAGACTGCAAGCTCTTTGTATTTGGGTCATCTAATCTGTGGTATCAAACTGTCCCATTTGTAGTATATTTTACCTGTAGCTGTATTTCTACTTTCATTAGAACTTATCTGTACATTTGTAATTTACTTGTTGAATGTTATTCTACTTTAAATATCACTATGGAATATTCTGGTACTTTATAAATAATTGAATAACTAAACACAATAACGGCAGTTTTTTTTAATGCAACAATAAAAATAAAAACAACATGTTATTATTTTAAATGCAATTATTCAATACTTATTATATTCAATGTATAATTATTCTTTGAGTGGCACTATTTTGCTTTTTTCCCTGCTGCTGCTTGCTTCTTCCTCAGGTGAGTGTGTCCTTGTAAACAAATGAGCTTCTGATTAGTCCTGTTCAGAGCACTGCCTGATGTAGCTGCTACAGTTTTTTTGTTTCTCAGTTGTTGAATATATCACAGTTGTTTTATTGTAATTCATCCTCAAAGGTTTTTTGTAAATTTGTTAATTTATATTTGATACAATTTTTCATTGACCTGACAATTCCTGCAAAAAAACAACTGCTGTATTAGAGCAAAAATATTTTCTCGATTGAGCCTCAGCCAGTTCTACTCATCAATATGTATTTACAATCTACAATTTTCCTATTTGTTTATTGAAGAAATCTGAGCGCCGTAGAATTGACGCCTTTGAATTGTGGTGTTAGAGAAGACTGCTTAGAGTCCCTTGGACTGCAAGAAGATCCAATAAATCAAGACAAACTGTTCACTAGAAGGTATGATCATGAGTCTGAAGCTCAAATATTTTGGCAATATTATGAGATGGCAGGATTCCCTAGAGATTAAAGGCACAAGAATAAGGGGACGACAGAGGCGGAGATAGATAGATGAGGTCACTGAAGCAATGAACGTGAACTTGATAGAGCTCACAGAGGGGCAGTGACTGAGAGATGCACCTGGCGTGCTGTGGTCAATAGAGTCACGGATAGTCGGACGCTACTGAACGACTAAACAACAATATATATATTTGAAATAGGTTAACGGATCTGTGTTTGACCTTGTGCATCTTACCTAGTATTGCACCTTAAAATAAATTATTTGTAAATGAAGCAACATTCATATTATACAATATAAGTATGTGTAAGGCTAGAATGAGAGTTCTATTATTACTCAAGGAAACCTCTCTGCACAAGGAAGGATCTTCCTGGATGAATAAACACTATTCACTACATGATTTTACTCCTTTTATATTTGTTTGTGGCTACCTCTGGTTAGATCAATGTTTTTCTAGCACAGTCAGCTGATTTACTTGACAACTGGAATTTCATTTGTTTTGTATTTATTTCTATTGCTAAGAAATAAAATAAAGCAGTTATGCTTCCAGTTTTACCTATTGTTACAGGTTTACAAAACATGAATTTACAAATTCATTAATACTGTTTGTATGAGTTATAGGTTAATGTCAATACTGTCATACCCTTAATAATTACATTTTATGTCACAACTCCCTGTACAGGTAAAAATCTAACATTGTTTATTGTGTTTATTGTTTGAAATATGGTTGATTTAATGAAAATGGTAAAATGTGGCCTACTGGCCTTGTTCAGGTGCTATCAGGGCCCCGGAGCCCATACCAATAGCTTATGATGGCCTTATAGGATGTAAATGGGTTTTATTACTTTCACTATTTATTGCTTATATGTGGCAGGAATGATGCCCCTTGTCTAGCTTCCCTGAACAAACTACTTTATATGGTCCTGTTCATTTCCTAATAGAGGAATGACACCCAGTTACATCAACAGAAAAGGTGAGTCAAGGACCATTATAATGGAGGGGGCTATTTCCAGACAGGATGTGCAGAGCCAGGAAAAGCAAAAATGCTTAATTTAGATATAACATTATTTTTGAGGCTTAAAATATGAGTGCATCTTTTACTTGCGTATTTTTTATTCTAATAAATGGTTTATATAATGGCCAGTGGTGTTTCGCTTGTTCCCTCTATTTCAGCAATGTCAGCATTTCTTTTATGTATTGATTATTCTTAAGCAAGGTGGAAAGGTGGTAAGAGGTAGCTTTTCAGAGAAGAAAATTGAAAAATGTAAAACAATAGCCTTTTCATTATGTGTCCCAAAGTATCCTTGATTGGGATCTGGTTGGGCTCAGTTAGTATCCCCCATATTTTCCATCTCTTATATAAGGACATTTCATGACATTTGTTGTTGTTGTCGTTCAGTCCTTCAGTTGTGTCCGACTCTTGGTGACCATATGGAGGCAACACGCCGTGCACATCTTTCTGTGTTTCTGGTTATGCTTATCCATATAGTTTTCTTGGCAAAGATACTGGAGTGGGTTGCCAGTTCCTTTTCCACGAATTGTATGACCTCTCTGTTATGATCTGCCCATCTTGGATGACCCTACATGGTATAGCTCACAACTTCACTGAGGTACACAAGACCTTTCACCACGACATGGTAGCGATCCAGAAGAGGATTTCATGACATAGACTTCTTCAAATATGAAGATATTAAACACAGTGTGATTTCAGTAGAACAATTTAAGTAGCACTGCTTCTACAATCATACGACTCTCATTTCAACATTTCTTATGAGAGATAAATATGATAAAATAACAATAAATATGTTATGCCTTAAAAGTGGTAGCTGCAGTATTTCTTGTCATATGAAGTGTATTTTTGTTAGACACATTAAATGATTTTCATTCTATTCCACTCCTTTTTTGAGAGTTATAGTAACCACAGTCTCCTTTGCTATGTAACTGTCCCCTCTGGCTAAAACAGAAATGCACAACAAGCTCTCTGCTTCTATCCCGCACCACTACTTTCCTGTCAATCACCTTCTGCAAAGTGCACAGCAGTGCTTTTTTTTTTTCCAATGAAGCAGGCTTACTCTTACCTAAAATGCCCTGTGAACCTGGCAACAGATTGCCCATTAAATATGCTGTTTGGTTCAATGTCCAATCGACATGCATACATTTTATAAACATTATTTACTGTATGTGTTACATCCTTGTTAGTTTTAATAGATTTGGAGAGGGGAAAAGGGACAAATAACATAATTGGAGAGGGGGGAAGGGAGAAGGAGGATAAGGGGGACGAGGGAGGAGGATGATAGGGGAAGTAGGGAGGAGGATAAGGGTAAATGGAGGAAGAGGAGAATAAGGGGGAAAGAAGGGAGGGAAGAGGGGAAAGACACAGGGGAGGGAGGTGGAAGAGACACAGGGGAGGAAAGGGGGGGAAGAGACACAGGGGAAGGAGAGGGAGAAAGAGACTCAGGGGAGGTAGAGGGGGGATGGGAAACAGAGGAGGGAGAGGGGGAAGAGACACAGAAGAGGGAGAGCAGGGCAAAGAGACACGGGGGGGAGAGTGGCTGAAAAAGACACAGGGGAGGAGGGGGGAGAGACACAAGGGAGAGAGAGGGGTAATGAGACACAACGGAGGGAGAGGAGGTGGAAATGAGACACAAGGGAGGGAGAGGAGGGGGAAATGAGACACAAGGGAGGGTGATGAGGGGGAAATGAGACACAAGCGAGGGAGAGGAGGGGGGAAAGGACACACAAGTGAGGGAGAGGAGTGGGGAAAGGAGACACAAGGTAGGGAGAGCAGGGGGGAAATAAGACACCAGGGAGGAAGTAGACAAGGGGAGAGAGTCACACCACTCATTGCAAGCCACGTGATGATCTGCGAAGGCGCTCCGCGCGGGGCTCGCAATGAGAGCCGAAGGTGCTCACATTGGGTGGCAAACAGCATTGCCAGGCTTAAAATCGTATTCCCGTTGTTGAGGGGCAAGTAGCTAGTATGAAATAGAAACAAGCAGGAAACATGTTTAATTAATCATATGTATTGCCATTTACTATGTACATAGGGGTTTAAATAGATGCTGCCACCTCCTAAGTGGGTTTCTTTTTTTTATAGAAAATGAAAGTGACTCTGGGCAATTTTTGTTTTGTATCAAAGTTTTATATACATTTATTGTATTAATTTTGTCCTTCTAAATATAACCGTCATATAAAAAATGCACACTTCATTTACTTCCAAGAAGCTGAGTAAACATTTTTTCATGTTTACTCTCATGAATGCTCTAATCTTTCACATCTGTGTTGAAAGATTAAATGTGAACTGTATTTGACATTATGTAAACCTTGTTAAAACATATTCATAAAATTATACAACTCTCTAAAAATTCTGCTTAAATACTGCTATAATGTATCATGTGATAACCATTTTTTCTACATTACACAACTGTTTAAATATAAAGAGCCAGAGTCAATTGAGCTCTTGCTCGATCCAGTACCCCGTAAGTGAGGTCGCAAGTTCATTTGCTATTCAATTGGCGTCTTTTTGAGGCCTCCAAATGGGTTATGAGTTACGGCCTTGAAAAAATGGCAATGGTTAAACCGTAGCTTACCGCCTACCGAAGCCTTTGATCTTTCAAGGCTGTAAGACTTCCGATTGCAAAAATCGCTCAAGACCGCAGCTGCAATCAAGCCCGTAAATGTCAAATGGCGGCCCAAAGTTACGGTTCCAAATAGGACCCACAAAGGGTGCACAGACTAGTTTGTAACACTGCAAATGACAATATAAAAATACCAATGCATAAAATATGGGGAAAGCAATGGAAAGCATTAAAATGACAGGCACAACAACTCGCAAATATCAAATATAGCAAACAATTACATTTTATTTTCCTCATAGGTTGTAATGGTCATGCATATGCCAATATGAAAAGCCATGCTGCAACATGCTGAAAGATATTAAAGACACACCAACTCATTAAATTGCAACACAAGTACATGCAAATGGCTGACTTATTAACCCTTTCTTACTCATAGAAGCTCTAATGTTGACCCTACAAATACAAAGATCATCTTATATACATTTCACTCATCACATCTACATTGGGAAAACAAATAGTGGACAAATGACACCGCCACATGGAATATATCAAGTACAAAAAGAACAAAAATTAATGTACGCCAAAACATTAGAGGTTACAAATAGGACTGGCAAAAACTATACAAAAGCAGTGTAGTTCATTAGATTAACATGATCCAGATTCCCATAGCCAGAACCTAAATCAGCTGTAATGCCAGAGAAGTGTAAAATGCACAGGTGAGCTATTCTTAACCTGGCATCCACCGTGAAATTAACAGGTGATACAATCAACAAGGTATATAACCCCAGCCCGAACTAGCTATCAGCAAGCTGGTACCATCATGGATTGTCGCAATGTCATATCTGTGTTTATGTATGTGAGGAGTCGGCGCAGGAGGAAGCATGAATTATTGTACCGACTGTTGAGGAGTGCAGACCCTGATGTAAGGCATGAGATAGAGGAGTGACAGAGAGGCGCGGCTAGGAGTGAATGTGGGTGAGAGTGCTAATGTGATCCATGGTGGTCCAGAACCAAGCCATGAATTATTATAGGATTATAAAGTTCACACCCCCATATCCATAAACAGACATCACATGCATCATTCTGCAAACGTTCAAACACTTTAACAAACATCACAACATCACATTAATATCCACCTCTACCATTTTGTTTACTTCAGGTGATGCAAAATATTGGTGTTTGCTGTGGTTGTTAACCCCTGTGAACAATCCACACACAGAAGGGGAGGAGAGGTACAATGAGGCCCATGCCACATACCGGAATGTAATAGAGTGCACCTTTGGTATGCTTAAGATGCGCTTCAGATGTTTACATTCCAGTGGAGGGGCGCTACAATATAAACCAGATAAGGTTTGTCAGATCATCATCGCCTGCTGTTGTCTGCACAATGTAAGCCAGATGAGAGTTTAAAAATGGTTGCTGGAGCATGGAACAGAGAAGAGGTAGTGAGATATAGTTTGGGGCTAGCCCAGTATTTATGCATTTAAAAGGAGCATTTGTTGCAGACAGATATGAAGGTGTGAAGGGGATGGGGAGATGGTGGTGGAGAAATACAATGTGAAAGCTTACAATTTAACAAAGTAGTAATAAAGTTACTATGTGATCAAAAATCATATCAGATATGGATATTCATAATTAATGTTACAGGAGGATACAGTAGAGTCAAAGGTGAATCAATTAGATGGCTGTAGATACCTTGTAGCAGTGTGTGCAAAAAGCCAGATGAGAGTTTAAAGATGGTTGCTGGAGGCTTGTAGCAGTTTGTGCAAAAAGCCAGATGAGAGTTTAAAGATGGTTGCTGGAGGCTGGAACAGAGAAGAAACTACGCTAAATCGTTGGTATTATATGGATCATGTGTGTGTGTGACTCTAATAATCTCATCATATTGCCATTACAGAAGTCCTGCCATGTGTCAACTCATTGGTTAACTACACAGACAAAGAATAAAAACCTTTCCAGCCACAGAACATCAGCTACATCAACGTCAACTACATTGTAAGTATCTGCAGTAAACATGTGCATGTAAGCAGAAGAAGAAATTAAGAACAATTCCATTAATGGAGGCCTACCTTTCTTTTTCCAAAGACATCGCATACGTATTGCTGAAGAGGTCAGAAAACATAATCATGCCCTGCAGACATGTCCTGGTAGAACGGATCTCCTCGTTAATATCCTCTTGACCACATCCAAGGTAAAACACCACATGTCGTGTGAATCTCCAAAGATGCATCAATGTGTAATAGTTGAACTATTCCAACAGAAATTTAAATTAGTCATCATCATCATCTGCCAGATGAGTAGCTTGTTTACGATATCATTAAATAACACGTAAACAAATGTGCCAACATGCCTGCATCTGTTGGTAGCTTTTCATATAGCATGTGTAATGTTCATCATAACATGTTTATTGTGTTTTCCTTCCAGATCATGGTCAGGACAAGGCAAGAAGGCAAGCATCCTGACATTCCATGGTCATGCTAATGTCATCATGGCACCTGATGTTCCTTGAATATCCACAGCATGTATATGCTCACATACTCTACATAGATTTATCTATTGCTTAAGAGTAGACATTATATACTCTCCTCTACTTGGATTATTGTGAAGTCTGCATCATACCTTCTTCCAGATCTCTTCTGCAGTGCAGGTGTGATCTTCCCTGTACATATGGGGAAGAGTAACTCTAGGCTTGTAACATAGCTGTTAATGAGGTTACTTTAATCTTCAATTATTCATACGCAAAAACAGATAATAGAGATGCACATTAAGAGAACAGAATTCCACTCAAATTGGCTGGTTTGTTGTGAATGAATCCCTCAAGAAGTTAGAACAGACTGATATGGTACTGGTTAGATCCCCATATGAGTATCCAAAGTTATGTATGAGCGGATTATCATTGACAGATAAATGGTCTATTGGGGTTATAACATTCCCTCATTGATCACTTACACATCTGATGTTGCATAGGAGTGTCTGTTGGACACACAAGCCTACATTTTACTTCTCCCCATAAGTATATCTCCTTATTCTTTATTATTGTTATCTTTGCTTATTGAATGTTATAGATGCCTGGATATCTGTAATACTATGATGTAAATGATATTGCATCATTTTGGAGGATACACTGTAAATCTCCCTCAACTGATCATCCATATCAATGTCATTCCCCATGCCTGGATTATGTTCCTATATCCCTTTATCCCTGTGTAACTGTAACATTGTATCCTACCCACCTCCACCATGATACTTAGCATACCTGTAATAATTTGTAACTGCGTGGCTTTGTTGTTATGTTTATGTTATTATTTTTACTACCATTAAATATGATTTCTCTTCTATGTTGTTTGTGTTTGCCTCGCTAATGTTGATACCACAGCATTTCACTAACACACATTAAAGGACAATCTTTGCTGTGCACCATCAGTTAGAGGATAAATATAGTCAACCAATTTCCACCTTGGGAGCCATTACACAAAACCCAGCATATAGAATGAGACAGGTGTCTGTAAATGGTGCACGGCACCATAGTGAACTAAAATGCAAGTGTTAGGGAGGTATGGTGGCACAGTAGGCAACATATGGGTATAAACATATATACTTGTTGCTAAGTCATTGGTTTGAGGCCCCTGCCTGCCACGTTCATCTTATTAGAAATGTACCGATATATCTAGTGTGTAGAGAGATAGAGAGATGGAGAGATAGAGAACCACAAGAAGTTTGTGTTCATATATATGAATATACACATACACATCACACAACTGCACCTCATTCTGACATATGTGACACAGAAAGAGGAGGTTGAGGAACATGCCTTCGTGTTTTTTGAGATTGGGCTATTACGATCTACTCAGACCAGAACTAGATATCAATTAGAACACTGTTTGGATTGACTGCAACACCTCATCTCAATGGCAATCTACATTGAACTTCAATTGCAGAAATATTCATCATAACCATAAATACACACTCCGTAGCCAGCCATTAGTATGTCAACATTAATACAAAATGATATGTATTGTGGAGTGTGGATGAGGAGGATTTAGGCCAGTGGTTCTCAATCCTCTCCTCAGGAGCCATCAGTCAGGCCATGATTTAGGTGAAACAATAAATGAGGCAAATAGTATTCAACAGGTGGTGGAGCCTCGAATTGCTTCACATGTGTATTCACGCAGTGTTTCACCTAAATCATGGTCTGTGTGGTGGGTCCTGGGGAGAGGTTTGACAACCACTGACCTGGGGGACATTCACACCTACTTTCTGAGCACTGGGCCCACACCTTCTGTAAACATGCGCTTCCTCCCTCTACCATGGACCGGAGGTGTTGGATTGAGGGGTGCATACATCTGGGGTGGCTGTGTAGCAGCTGTCGTTGGTGGTAAGAGGTGGGATGAGGAGGCTGTAGGCTCTGGCTGCGGCATTGGTGGAGCTTTTGATGTGTCTGGGCTTGGCTGTGCCTATGAGCCATTTGCCCGTACCTCTACATTCGAACATATATTGCTTGGATGCTTTCTGCCTGCCCGGTAGCAATATAATTCTTCTGAGCTGTCAGCTGTTGAACTACTCTGATCTCACTCTGATCAGTTAAGTGGATGTGCTGATATATGTCACTCAAGGTGCCTGGTGCAGGGATGTCAGTTCCATCTCCAGATGCTGTTGGGCTCTGGATGTGCTGTTGTGGTCCAGGTTAGGCTAGTACATGGCACAAACATGCAGTCCCTCAGAGCCTGTATCCGCATATGCTGCAGTGTGCACACACATACATGTACTCTCTATTGGATGAAAAATAATTGTGGATCTAAAGCTGTACCTCATTTAACGCTGGGGATAGCTTCCAAGCAGTTGTAGTGTTAATCGACAAAACTTTAAATGGTGCAGTGTAACATGGGGAAGATAGGGATAGGGGAACTCATTACAAAATATATACAATTGCAATTAATATTTAAAATGTTTTATTTTCTATTAACTTTGAACAAACAGCAAACATAACACTAACATAAACTGCATTGGAAACTGCTATTTAGAATCCATTTTAATAACAATTGATAACAATTAGGATGATATTATGATGATAATAAAATATGTTATAGTATTTACATAGTTATTGATGCCCCATATATCTGTATTCAAAACCAGAAATCTTACAGTGCTATTGTATGTCAGTTATCTATGTGTGTGGGGTTCATGTGTGTGCATATGAGGGTGTGATGGTGCAAATAATAATCACTTTGCAGGGTTTCCTGATATACAGTGTCCAACTGTCCTAGAAAGCCAACTACTGCTGCTGGCTCAAAAGACTCCTTGATAGTCCGCTCCCATCCACAGTATGTGATGTTGAGTGGTAGGCCACCACCAGTCCCACAGTCTGCTTTGGCCTCCGCTGCCGTCTTCTTCTTCACTTTCATCCGGCATTCATCATATTGGTGTTTAATCAATCGTACATCACGGTTTGCAACCCCTAATGAAGCCACAGCTACAGTCACCTCATTCCAGGCATGTGCCTTATCACCAGGCCTCACATCCTTACCACAAGGATGTTGCCACGGCGGGCTTGGACTTCCCTGAGAAGGGTTTCTGTCTCCTCTTGGCTATAATTGTGGGCCCTCTGCTTTAGCAAAACCTCTCGTCCTGCCAACTGTGCCTGGGGTCCTGGCCTACCTGTTCTCTCCCTTGGCCTGCCCCTCATACTCACTAAACCCCCGCCCCCCCCCCCCCCGGGATCAGGCCGATGACCCTCTGCTCCTACACCTTGGGTGCCTACATCTGGCGGCACATCCCTCCCCACCTCCTGCTCTCCTATATCTTTACCTCCCCTCCCTGACCTGTTGCCTCCTCTCCCTGTCTCCATACCACTATCTCTCCTCCTCTCCTCACTCTCCTCCTCCAGTGTTCCCCTCTCTCTCACCTCACTCCTCCTCCTCTGGTGTTTCTCTCTCTAGCACTCTCTATCTCTCGCTCTAACACTCTCTATTTCTCTCTCTAGCACTCTCACTCTCTCTAACACTCTATATTTCTCTCTCTGGCACACTCACTCGCTCTCTCTAACACTATTTCTCTCTCTGGCACTCTCACTTGCTCTCTATCTCTCCCAGTCTTTGTCTATCTCTCTCTCTCTCTTGCAAGACACCTCTCTCAAAAACTCACCAACACCTAAAGTTGTATGTTGACTTTCTCAGCTACAGCACAGTCTTTAAAAAACAGTTCCCGCGGTGTTGATTGGCGTCCTCCTCTTCCTATTGGTTAATTGGCCTGTGACAGGATCGCAACTTATGGCCTTGACTGATTTCGGCGCTCTTTATTGGATCAGATACCCAGAAGCGGTACAGGTGAAAACAGGCTTTACGGGCTTGAGGCTTCGGTCCGTAACTCACGGCCTTGCTCAATTGAATAGGATCGTAATCTAAAACGTATGGGAGCCCACACCCACAGACATACGGTTTACTGTGATAGAGTTGCGGGCTTGCAATTGATTAAGGCCGAAAGCCTTTGTTCTACATGGTACTGAATGCTCAATGTGACAGATAATTCTGATTCATGGAGCAGAGCACTAATTTGCTTTATTGGTTTTATGGCATTATGGGCAGGTAAGTAAAGATTTTTTCATACAGAGATCATATTTTTTGTATGTTGTTATTTTTTTGTTGTAATTCTTTCTTTTTATTAATGTAATACATTTTTCAGCTATGTACCATATTTTTTATGATAATGAGTTATACGTCAGTGTAGTACTGTGGCACTGTGCAAAAAAAAGCAGTAGCTTCCCAATGGCAAAACCCACTCATGGCTGAAAAATACATCTGGGAGTTGCTGTTTCTTGCTGCAGCTGAGACTAGCCTGGTATTCGGGTTCTGGCTGGTCCTTAGGAAATTCTTTCTCTGCAGTGGTCCACATGGGTAAAAATAGACTGCACCATGAGTGAGCATTATCACATAGGGCACAATAGTAACTTAAGTTCATCTTCATGTGTGGATCTCTCTTTTTTCTATTCATACAATGTTATGATAGAAAATGTTTTAATAAATATATGTATTAATACCATCAGAAAATCTATTAATCAGTAGTTGAGATTGAATTCAAAGCATACTATATCAAACATATTACCAATGGCTGTACCCAATATTGAGCTAGAACCTTCCATGCATGAGCCATGTAGGCCTTCTATATCAAGCAGAATCTTGCTTCTGATAAAATTAAATTTATGTAAATAATATTAATTATTTTGTATGAATATATCAACTTGCATAATAACTCTCTACCCATTAGTTTGTATTTTTATAGAATTACTTTTATGTTTTTCTGCGTTTTTAGTTTTATAAGTGGTGGATTTTGTAAACTGCTGTAATTGAATATAATTTCTGTATAAGGATGAATATGTAAAGAACCTTCAAAGATAAAGGTACCATAATAAAATATAATAAGCAAGTGTATTCTTTATCCTACAGCACTTGCAATTGAGGCTTAGTTTCTACAGTGTGAACCTTTTTTCCACTAAAAATGTTTTAAGAATTACTTTAGGCATACAATTATTCTTATTTCCCAAATATTATCTTTCTTTTTTTTTAGATTTCTATAAGACAAAATGTGACTTTACTTACTGTGAGATTACACTGGGAATCGTGTGGAATTCATGTTTTGCTTAATTATTTTACTACTGTTAAATTTCACACTGTAAGAAGAGGTATACAGATTTTGAACTCTAGTTCATATGAAATTGCAAATATTTTATTGTAAGGATTTACAGCCTTATTAAATTGCGATTCGGCCAATTGAATAGGGCTCTATCTTAGCATAGAGCATATTTAAAAAAAAAAAGTTCTTAGTTTGTGAAGACCTTGCTTTTAGATAGAAGTTCACTAACTAAAAACGTATTTAAAAAAATATGCTTTGTGCTTATAAAGAGCCCTTTTCAATTGGCCGAATAACAATTTAATTTCTCTTTTTCTCTTTTTATTTTATTTTAATGCAATTCTTTTTTTTTATTGCTGCTTAGTAGTCTGCGCAGCAATGCTCTGTGGGGACCGTAACAGCATCAGGGCTGTGGTCAAACAGCCTGGTGCGTGATCCCCAGTTAATTGTGGGTTTGGAATAATTGGGATTGGGATAAGTTTATTATGATAAAAAAGCTGCAGCAGTTGATTTTGGCCTTTTTTGTGCAGATAGATTTCTATTAGGCCATAAATTACCAGCCAACTAAACAGAAGAGATTACCAAAGATAGAGATTACAAATACATACATTATCCTATTGTTTAATCAACACAGTTAATTAAGTAATAGCAGTTGCCACATACAGATAGCAATCATTTTGTTGTCTCAAACTAGACGAACAAGTAAACAAAACAGATTAATTATTACTAATATTTTCCTTCCTCTTGCATAATGAAAAAAGAATTATAATTTATTATATTATAATGCTATAATACTGTAAATGTTAATAAAGCCCTAGGTCCTGATGGAATGTATCCAAGGGTGCTGAGGCAACTGGGTTCTGTAATAGCCACACCATAATATCTATTTTTTGAAAACGTACTCATCATAACGTCGCTCAGATGACTGGAGAAAAGCAGATGTGTTACCTATATTTAAGAAGGGAGCAAGAACAAACCCAGGGAACTATAAGGGTCCCATTCAATTGAGGTTTCGGGAGATCCAGAAGCCCGTAAGTCAGGTCACAGTCTGCTATTCAATTGGCGTCTTTTTGCGGGCTCGGAACGACTTCCGACTTCCGAGCTTGTAAAAATGACGATGGTTAAACTCGTAACTTACAGGCTCCAGAAGCCTTTTATCTGTGACTTTCGCAAGGCTAAAATCGCAAATCGCTATTCAATTGCTCAATATCCCCAAGCCCGCAAATGTATTCACACTCGTAAACAGAAAATGAAGGAGAAAATCCTACAAGTGCTAGAGAGGACCTGCAAATGTGGTTAAACACCTATTCGTAGCACCGTAAATGCAAATAAAAAATCACTACTCTGTAGTTAACGGGAAAAGCAATGATAGACATTAGATTTTGCACAACAGTCTCAAGCCCGCAAATCGTCAGGAAATAAACATTGTTTTTATGTGTCATTTTGGGGTTAAATCAATCTTGGGTATAAATGAGTTATACAGAGAATACACATCATGCCACCCATATGGACTAGAGCAGTATTGGCATTCTTTTTCATAATTCATTCTTTTTGTGATTTGTGAGTTTGATTGCATATCGGACCACTGAACCTAATTGATTGACATGTAACCTCCATGTTTTACTGCCGTAATAATGACAGTCTAATTTCTATTGGCTAATTCGAACTGGGCGGTTATGGGCTTGCTGAATTGATCATGTTCCCGCCTTGAAGAGCTCTGAACCAGTGCAATCCAGTAGTCCAATCCAGTTTCACACATGGTGACAAAATAAAAGTCTGAAAAAAGCCAACTAAAAAAAGGCGGAGGATAAAAATAAATCAAAATGCATGTACAGTACAGTGCTAAATACTGTAACTGTAACAATATACCAACCCACCTGATTACCATGTGCAAGCATTACTAACTATTAGCTAGGTCTCTGAATAATCAGCAATATGGGCAAATAGCCATTAATACGGAGAGAACACAAAGGTCAGCAGCCAGATTCACTGTTACTTACATCAGACCCAAGTATCTGATTCATGTTTACAAGCTTCACTAGTGCATATATTAATGCTGGCTGTCATTAACATGCCACTGTGAGACTTTGCAAGTCCAACGCCATAGGAGTCTACATTTAAGCTAACAACAATCATGTCTTAGATATCTGGCTATATGATAGCTTTAAGATGTGGCCTGGTGAGGAGGTGGCGGTGGTGGTGTCTGAGTGGGAAAGGTCTGTGGTCCGGCTGGGGACCGCTGCATTACCGGTGGTGGTGTTGTTGGGCCCGGTGGTGGTGGTTGCAGTAAATATCTGCTCATGGATTAAGAGCTGGCTAAAAGGCAAGTAGCAAAGGGATGTTGTACATGTCACATACTCAGATTGATCTAATGTGGTAAGTGGGGTTCTTCAGGGTTCAGTATTAGGTCCTCTCCCTTTTAGCATACTTATAAATGACTTAAAAGTAGGACTGGAAAGTATTGTCTCCAATGTTGCTGATGACAATAAATTGTGCAAGATAATTAAATCAGAAAATGAAGTACGTTCCCTAAAAAAGGTTTGAATGCATTAAAGAAATTGGTAACCAAATGGCAGAAGAGATCTCATACAAATAAATGTAAAGTTATGCATTTGGGAAGCAGCAAAAACTTAAAATTTATAATAATTTATAATCTAGGGCAATCAGAGATAGAAAGGGTTTTGGGAGTACTTGTGGGCAACCACCTAGGTAATAGTGCTCAATGCCAAGCATCATCTACAAAGGCAAGTAAAATATTAGCATGTATTAAGAAGAGTATAGAAGCAAGGGAAGCAAATATAATTCTGCCGCTATACAAATTCCTAGTACGCCCTCATTTGGAATATGGAGTACAATTTTGGGCACCACTTCAAAAAAAGGACATTTTAGAGCTGGACAAAGTACAGAGAAGGGCAACAAAACTAATAAGGGTAATGGAGGGGCTAAGTTATGAAGACAGACTAACCAAATTAAACTCATTTTCTCTAGAAATTATATTGTTTTCCTACAATCTTAAACCCCTTCTGGATCACTATCTTGTTGTGGTGAAGAGGCTTGTGTACCTCAATGAAGCTCTAAGCTATACCATGTAGGCTCACCCAAGATGGGCAGGTCATAGCAGAGAGGTCAGACAAATCATGATCCACTGGAGAAGGAACTGGAAACTCACTGCAGTATCTCTACCAAGAAAAACTCATGGATAAGCACACCAGAGACATAACGATATATGCAACTGGTGTGCTGCGGTCCACAGGGTCACGGAAAGTCAGACACAACTGAACAACAACAAAACAATCCTAAAACTGGAGCTCCTTCCATTTCTTATAAACTGATTAGAACTCTAGCAAAATATAGTTTACTTTGTGCTGCACTGTGCAGCAGTGAGGCAGCTGCATTTAAGTGGTAGTTCACTCAATCACAAACGTTAAGTAGTTTGCAAAAACTGAGTGAAATGTTACCATTGTAATCCAAATTATATAATTAATAACAATAAAAACTGCACATGAAAATATTACCTATCACTCATAATAATAGCCCCACAGACTATTATTATATAATGTAATGTAAAATGTTAAATTCTGGGGTATGAATGTATTTTGGATGTCTTTTTGTTTGTATAGTGCCATCAATGTACATAGCACTTTAAATACATACAGCCTTATTAAATTGCAATTCAGCCAATTAAATAGGGCTCTATATCAGCACATAGCATATTTTTTAATGACATTTTTAGTTAGTGAACTTCTATCCAAAAGCAAGATCTTCACTAACTAAAAACGTCTGTAAAAAAATATGCTATGTGCCTATATAGAGCCCTATTCAATTGTCCAAATTGCAATTTAATAAGGCTGATAAAATGTAAAATGATTACAAAACAATTTAGGTGCATATAAAGACAACCAGTGGGTTCTGATGTTCCTTCCCAAAAAGCTTACAATTTCAGAGTTTTCATTTTATGCTCTGTGTGAAGACTTGCGACAGGGGAGATTTTTGTTTCAGGAAGAACCATTGAGAAGAAAAACATTATAAACATTTCTAAAAATAACCAATCATTTCAAGAACAAAGAAATACTGCCTGAAGAATATATTATAGTCAGTGGCGGAGCCTGCCCCTGGAAGTGGCCCCCAGAGCCCCCACCTGATTCCACCTCAGCACATGATCATCTCTCTGCGTCTCATGATCCTCCCTCCTCATTCCCCCCTTTGGCCCCTCTGATCCTTCCCTTGGCCCTCTTGATCCCCCCACATTCCGATTCCCCCATTGGCCCATCTTGATCTTCCCCCAACTCCTGATCCCTCCCATTGGCGCTTCCTACCTCTTTAGCAGCACGACCCCGAACTGAATCTGCACCTTCCGGGTCATCCCAATGACGTAACACACTAGAGAGCAGACGCACCGCAAGGGAAGGCTACACTGCGGGAAGAATGCTGGTAAGGTAGGAAGCGACAAGGGGGGAGATCAAGAATGGCCAAGGGATGATCCGGATGGGGGTATCAAGATCGGAAGAGCGGAGGATCAAGAGGGGCAGGAAGTAATTAGAGAGGAAGATCAGAAGGGGCAGAGGGGGGTCAAGAGGGGCAGGTAAGAATCAAGAGGGGCAGGGGGATCAGAAGGGACAGAGGGGGGATCAGGAACTGCTGGAGGGTCTCCAAAGGGTCATCAGGTGGGGCAGATCAGGAGCTGCTGGAGGCTCCAAAAATGTGTGTATCACATATTATAATTGGCCAACTACGATTCGTCGTCACGCTGTGTTGCGTGAAGCGAGGCGAGCCTTTAAACCGTAGCACTTAGGCAATGAGGCAATGAGCGCCACAGGTGCTCATTGCTGGCGAGCCTCGCGTAGCGAGGCGAGCCGTTAAACACACACATAGGCAATGAAACAATGAGCGCCGCAGGCGCTCATTGCTGGCGAGCCTCGCATAGCGAGGCGAGCCGTTAAACACGTCACACGCACGACTTAGAAAAAAAAAAACACCTCGGAACCAACCTTAACGTAACAAACACCCACACGCACTAAGAAGTCACGCTGTGTTGCGTAAAGCGAGGCGAGCCGTTAAACCGTAGCACTTAGGCAATGAGGCAATGAGCGCCACAGGTGCTCATTGCTGGCGAGCCTCGCGTAGCGAGGCGAGCCGTTAAACACACACTTAGGCAATGAGGCAATGAGCGCCACAGGTGCTCATTGCTGGCGAGCCTCGCATAGCGAGGCGAGCCGTTAAACACGTCACACGCACGACTTAGAAAAAAAAAACACCTCGGAACCAACCTTAACGTAACAAACACCCACACGCACTAAGAATTCGACTATAACGGCCGACCCGTGCGCAACTAAAAACAGTGAAAACACACCAAATACTCACACAAACTACATAAAAAGCTTACCCATAGCAAGGGGGGGGGCAGGACCTCTGAAAGTGAAGTTACACCTCCATTTAAGTACAAATTCCCGAGTTCAGACACACGAAAATTCGCTAAGCGAGAGAAAAAATGGCCTCCGAAAAAAACTAAAATGTTGGCTCACAGCCCAGCCACGTACAAATGAGCCAAGAAGGGATCCGAGATAAGCTCGGAAACCCGCATTAACCCCAGGGGATCCGAGATAAGCTCGGAGCCCTGCATTAACCCCACATTACCATCGCAGTGGGGGTCCCGATTGCACGCGATCGGGGTCCCCCGCTGCAATCAAAATTCAAAATTCCCGCGTTACAGGTCCTTAAAGGACCCGTTGCAAAAGAAAAAGAATTTACACTTTCACCCTGTCAATCATAGGGGTCAATATAGACCCCCATAAAACCCTCATTAACCCTGTCACTCATGGGGGTCAATATAGACCCCCATAAGCCCTTCATTAAGCCTGTCACTCATGGGGGTCAATACAGACCTCCATAAGCCCTTCATTAATTAACCCTGTCACTCATGGGGGTCAATACAGACCCCCATAAGCCTCTATTTAACCCCATCAGTCCCATAAGGGTATATTAACACCATTATGGGCCTGTTATAACACTACATTAACCACATAAGTGCCATGATGGTCCTCAATGACCATCATGACACTAAGTATAAACACTATACTGCACTAAACCACTCCCAATAAAACATTAAATATCAACTAAACACCCTCTATACTAACCTATTAACATCTACACTACCTACCCCCTATTAACCCCCACCACTCTAATTACAGAAAATAAAAAAGCCTAAAGTCACACAAAAAAAAACTACATTACATGAAATAAAAAACCTAACTCACAAAAAAATAAACTACATTACACAAAATAAAAAAACCTAAGACACAAAAAATAAAAAAGGAACATTACACAAAAACACAAAACATTACAACCACCCCCCCTTCACTACAGAAAATAAAGACACACCTGAAAAGGAAATACATATAATACAAATAAATACAATACAAATACATACAATTACAATACAATTACATACAATTACAATACAATACACCACTATCTAATATACATCACATAATCTATCTAAATAAATAGCATAATCTAATATACATCCTATCTATATAATAATACATTCCCAATCTATCTAAATAAATACCATAATCTAATATACTTCCTATCTATATAATAATACATACCCAATCTATCTAAATAAATAGCATAATCTAATATACATCCTATCTATATAATAATACATTCCCAATCTATCTAAATAAATAACACAATTTAATATACAATACATCCTATGCTATCTATATAAAACCCCTAGCTAACATACAAAAAATGCTATCTATATATTAACTAATCTAAGTCTAAGCTAAAATAAAAAAAATAAGACCACTTACCTTTGCAGATGTCCACTGGGATCAGCCACCTACGGAAAAAAAAAAAATAGTGCAACATATTTACAGTTATAAAATAAACATTCTATACATTCTATACATTCTATACATTCTATACATTCTAAATATTCTACTCACCTTTCCGGCATGTCCCGGAGGGTGATTGGTTGGAGCCTCTGCGCATTCTGATTAGTTGCACTGACAATAGCCAATCACAATGGAATACACCCTCACGTACTGATTGGTGAAGGATTTGCGCATTCTCATTGGCTACTGTTAATATCTATCAAAATTACAGCCAATGGGAAGGCGCATATGTGTTCACCAATCAGTACGTGGGGGTATATTCCATTGTGATTAGCTGATGGCAATAAAGCCTTAGGATTGGTTCAAATAAAGATTGAAAGGTGCGTTCTCCAATCAGCGTTGTATTTTGGGGTGTATACTTTTTTAATTGGTTCACAAATGGGGTCTTCTCATTGGCTGAATTTGATAGACAGCCTTTTCAGACAATCAGAAGCCGCCATTGCCAATTTTATTCTGGAACACTCCATAGGAAGGTCATTAGCATCGGAGACATCCGCCAAGGCAGATGTTTGTCGTTTTTTTTTTTTTTTTTAAAGGCGCGGATGCTTCCGGAGAAGACGAGGAGGCCGGAGACATTGCAGAAAGGTAAGTATAATGTAGATTGTGTTTATTTAACTTTGGTTTATGTTTACTAATGTAATGTTTTTTTTACAGGAGTACCGCCGGACAAGACGCAAAGATGGATGACAGAACATGGACGATGGAACATGGAGGACGTGACATGCTGGGATGTGACATGCTGGAAAGGTGAGTATAATATTTAGAATATTTAGAATATTTAGAATGTTTAGAATGTTTAGAATGTTTAAGTATTTCATGTAAACGTGGTGTATTCATTTTTTTAATCTTTTTTACCGTAGGTTGCTGATCTGAAGAAACATCTCAAAGGTAAGTGGTCTTAGTTATTTTATTGTAGCTTACAATTAGGGTAGCTATATATATACATAGCATGTATTGTATATTAGATAGATAGATAGGGGGGTGTATTATTAGATAGTATTGTATATTAGATAGTGGGATGTATATTACATTATATAGTGGCATGTATATTAGATAGTGGCATGTATATTACATAGTGGCATGTATATTAGATAGGGGTGTATTGTATTTTATTGAATTGTATTGTATTTAATTGAATTGTATTGTATTTAATCGTATTGTATTGTATTTTATTTAATTGTATTGGATCTTATTTAATTGTATTGTATTGTATTCTATTTTATTTAATTCTGTTGTATTGTATTATATGTATGTATTATATGTATTTCATTTTCAGGTGTGTAATTTAAAAAAAAATTGTAGTGAGGGGGGGGTTGTAATGTATTTTGTTATTTTCTGTAATGTTCCTTTTTTTTGTGACAGGTTTTTTTTTGTTCTGTAATGTTCAATTTTTATTTTTGGTGATTTTAGATTTTCTTATTTTATGTAATGTAGATTTCTGCTTTTTGAGGAATTTAGTTACTTGAGGCACACAGTACACTCACATTGTGTGACAAACAGCATTTCAACACTTTAATTTTTTGACTATTAACTATAATAGTTGTCGCGAGCCTCGCATAGCGAGCGAGCCGTTAACTCAGAACATTTGGACGATGAGGGCCAAAGCTGCTCATCACCTGTGACTCTCGCGTAGCAAGGCAAGCCATTAACTCGCAGCAAAGGTGCTCATTTCCTGCGAGCCTCGCGAAGCGAGCAGTGAAGGCAATGAAGCATGCAGGACTTAGCCACCAAACACTTGAATCTGGGGGTAAACTTGTGTTCATTCCAAAAGGGAGTGAGTTAACTCATGCTATAAAAGGCTCTCTTGGAGAAATGGGTGTAGTCCCTGCCAAAAGCCTGTCTGTGAGACAGTGTGTGGAGCTTCAGGCTTGGAGCTGCGTAGGAGACACAGGCCCAAGTGAAGAAAGGCCTGAGCTGGAGTTGGTGAGTTGGTAAATATATATATATACTAGCGACTTGCCTGTCAAAAATGACGGGGCAATAAAATTGTAAGGCAGATAATGCTGTTTGCCACAGACATACATTTTTTTGGCTGTCTGAGATCCTTCGGCGCTCATTGCGAGCCTCGAGCTGAGCGCCTTTGGCGCTCATTGCGAGTCTCTTTGTTGTTGTACTTTTTTTTATGAGAGGCGCTTTTGCTGTCATTGTAAGGTCGGCGCTGATCTGCTTTTTGGGGTTATTGCAAGGCTGTCCCCTGGTGTAGTTTGTGTGCTATGAGCAGCATTGGCGCTCGTTGTGAGGTGCGCAGTGAATATGTTTTGTGTTTATTGCAATATTTTTTTTTTTGTGTATATGTACTTTTGCATGCTAAGTAAATAATGAATAAATTAATATACTTTACCTATTTGTAACTAATATATGCAGGAAGAGTTGTGCTGAAGAGCTGACAATCTGTTTTGATGTTCCTTTAGCATACAATGTAGGTTTGCACTGTTGTGGAGCTGAGGTGTAAGTGTCAGCAATGTGTGCAGTGTGTAGTGTAAATAGGCTGCGTGCACGAGGGGAAGCAGTTAGTGTAGCTGTGTAGTTCTGCATTGTGTAAGTTAGTGTTGTAAAATGGCGGCGAATGTGTATGTGGTACACGGGTGTGGATGATTTAGCGTCCCTGCTAAAAGCGTATCTTGTACCTCGTACGGATTTTTGGAAAAGCTGTATGTGCTTTTTGGTGTTTTGATGCTGTAGGGTCCTGTAGCCTCGTTTTCGTTTTTTCCGGTGGACATTTTTTGTGTGTGTCTAAACTCAGTAATTTAAACGTAAATCGAGGTGTAACTTCACTTGCAGAGGTCCTGGGTGCCCCCCTGCTGTGGGTAAGCTTTTTGTGTCATTTTCGTGTATTTATAGTGTTTTTAATGTTTTCAGGTGCACGCGGTTCGTTAAGGTAGTATTTTTTCGAGTTCGGAATGTTTTTTTTTCTAAGTCCCGCGGCTCGTATTTTTTTGAGTAAGTCTGTATTTAGTGATTGCATGTTAGATATATTTTTACAAAGTCCCGCTTCTCTGGGTGTTTGTAACCGCTTGTGAGGCGCCGTAGAGCCTCCACCTCCGGAAATGCGAGGGTCCGCATTTGCGGCCTGCAATGAACCTTCGGCTCAATGCGGCCAACGTTGGAGCCTCCACCTTTCGCAAGCTCGCAAAGCTCGCAAAGCGTGACCACAATTCCTAGTTTGACAACTATTATATGTGACAGCATACATCTATATATATATTACATCATACACCTGAAGCATTTATCCACACATCTACAAGCAGTATGTGCTCTCTTATGAAAGCCTGTTGATATGTTGACAGACAGCAACATTAAAACTGATCACATTGGCTGTCTGACAATTCTTGAATGGTGCCAGGGCTCATTGGCTGGCATAAATTAACGTAGTGAAAATGTGCAGGCTTTGAGATAATTCAAATAAGTTTACAAAATGTTTTGTAAATAAAATGCAGCTGCAAATCCTTGAGTCTGGCCGCAAACCAGAATTCATATTTGCTACAATTAGGTTTTAATTAGCATTATAGTTTCTGCATATTGATAATTTACTTTGTAAGGACAATTTACAGTAATATGTAATATTTTATTCTTTGGCAAAACACATCTCTGTGTTTATTTCTCGATTTCATTATTGTTTCTGATTACGTTTTAGCACAAACCTGCAGTATCTTATTATAACATCTGTACCAGCAATGTAACACTGAGAAATCCTAAACACTGAATATAAATATGTTTTTTCATTTTCTTTATCATGTGGGAATTTAGAATGTTTTAAAATGTTTTTTTTCTAAACCTAGCCCTTTGTGAAAAAGTCAATTCAGATTTATGTATTTATGGTTATTCCTCAAATACATAAAATAATAGAGATAGTGGATTGATTTAATACATAATATACAGCTTTTGCTCTCAAGAATAAATTGATTTATAGACTCTGTCCCCAACAAAGGAAGATATGGTATTAATATTTGTTCTCCCAGTGTACATTTGATATATTATAGGATAGAGTTACCTGGTGTAAGTCAGTGTCTCTCAATGTCTCATGTAGTGTTGAGTTAATATAGAAGATATTTAGAATCTTTAGACCCTAACAATGGGCCCTATATGAGTCACTAAGTGGTGATTCGGTTCTGATTGAGCTGCTGTTGTTTTTCTCTCATAGTATTTGGTTGATTCAGGGTGTACATCCAGGAGTGCCTTTGTACAAGTGCCAGCAATTTAGATTGTATTGATTTTGCATACAGGGTCAGCTCATGATGATTCAGTGCCCTGGGCGAAGCCTTGAATATTGCACAATATATAAGCAAGGACAGAAATAAGTAACACCTGCTTGGGTTGCTTGGAAAAAAATATATTTAGAATTCCATTATGGATAAAGCCACGGTCAAGTTACAAGCTTCTTCCAATGTTTCAATTTTACATATATTAAATAACTACTTTAGTGGTCTTATAAAGAGCTCTCTGAAGAATAGATAGAGTTTGATATTTAAAAAAAAAACTGTTATTAAACTTTGAATGTGCATTTAAACAATTAATTACTATTGTTTGATCATGTCACCATGCTATATAAGCTCCAGATCTCTCAAGTATTTTATCTTGATTGGAGTAATTTTTGAATGAGGGCTAAACTGGCATAACACAACTGCAATATGATCAAAGTGTGTTTGTACCTGGCTAGAAGCACAGGTTACACTGCCCCTGCGACTAATGTGTGTTTCAGAGAGTGGTGCTTTATTTGGCACTTCTCCAGGGTGGGTCTACTCCAGCCATAATACTTCATTGAGGGGATGGTTGAGACCTAGACCTTATCCAGCCTGGAGGATCATTGGGAAATTTTAAGTAATTATTTAAAAGCACACTAAAAGCTTAATACAGTTTTTTTCTTATCAAACCCTACCTATCTATTCTATAGAAGCCCCTGTGTAAAACCAGATGTTCTTTAATGGAGCTATTATACAAAGAATGGTGGGAAGACATGGAGCCATAAATAATGACATTAACTGCAGGGGTCATTTCAGAGAGTGGTGCTTTATTTGGCACTTCTCCAGGGTGGGTCTACTCCAGGCATAATACTTCATTGAGGGGATGGTTGAGACCCAGACCTTATCCAGCCTGGAGGATCATTGGGAAATTATAAGTAATTATTTAAAAGCACACTAAAAGCTTAATACAGTTTTTTTCTTATCAAACCCTACCTATCTATAGAAGCCCCTGTGTAAAACCAGATGTTCTTTAATGGCGCTATTATACAAGGAATGGTGGGAAGACCTGGAGCCATAAATAATGACATTAACTGCAGGGGTAGTTTATAGATGGATGTGGGCATGGGAGTGATTCTGCCTAGCCAAACAAGGCACATGCCTAGGGCAGCACATATTCAGGGGGTAGCAGGCTACCTGAAGATGCAGTGTAGTACACAGAAATATGTTTTTATATGCACATAAATTACTATATGCAGCTATATTTGTGTCTGTAAGTCTTCCTGACACTAGCTTCCATACTATATACTATGATTTGAGATATAGAAAGAGAAAATGAAGAGCTGAAAGTGTTAGGGGCTCAAAAATCTGAATAGCCTTTGATATCATAAAAACTAAATCCACGCTGGAACCTAGGTCTGAATCAAGACCTGCAGACCCTTTCCTGGTTGACTGCTTTGTTACACATACTGTATATGACTTCTGTATGTTCCATAGTCTTAAATAATGTATAGTTTCATGGTGTCATTTCTTTGGACCTCCTTCGATGTGTAATGGTAAATCCAGGGTGTGAAGATCCCAGATAGGGGTGCTATTCAGCTCCAACACTTCCTGCCTTTACGCTACAAGAATCCCCCTCTTACAGCTGGCGATCTTCTCAGAAGGAATGGGCCTCTCTGTGACTGGCAGTCATATCAGGATCAATAGCAAATCAGGAACACAGGTTCAGCATAGCAAAGTGATTTCTAGCATAGTAAATAAAAAACGCCTTCCTTTATAAGTAAATTATACCATTCCCTATGTATTCCAGAAAGCATGGTTTAATATGAACTCTCTCACAGCAAAAACAGCCACTACACAAAAGGATTTCTCTACAGTTTCCTCATGATGGGCCGAACACATGCAAACTCTTAGCACAGATTAGAGGAAACCAATCACAGGAATAGGAGCGCCAATCAGGTGGCAGGGAAAACCATGGGCTTGGCTGGCCCCACTTGGGGGGGATCAATGGGAGGCAACATCCATGAAATTTTGGCGGAAAAAAGAAACAGACATGCATATATTTACCACAAAGATCCTGCAGTGCCATTGTGTGGCGAAGAAGTGAAACAGCTTGCTCTTTCTACAGTGAATAAGCTGGCTATATAAGGCTAGCTGGCTTGTTTCATACAACTGTTTTTTTTAAACCTAATAGTTTATCAGTCAGGGGAAAACAAATCTTCACAAGCACTCCCCCAGTGACTCAGAGAAGAGGGGGTCGCCCCTGATGAGCTTGCCACTAATTTAAGGTATAAGTTCTTGTCGGTGGAAAACAAAAAGTCTTGTAGAGTCCATGGTGCAAAATGCTTCTGGGTTTTGATCAATAATGACACCCAGCCCATACAATTTCCAGGCATGGTAGGGTGTCAAGGGTACCAGGGGGTTTCTGTGAACAACTTCCCCTTAGGGCCCCAATGGTAATCCAAAAGCTGGTGCAACCATGGAGCATCCATTTCCAATACAATCTCCCATGCCCAAGGTGGGGAAACAGGTTGCCCTGCTGAACTTGGTACACAACAAGTAAGAAACAAATTAAGGTTCTTAGGGACTTGGCCCCCCTGACCGTTGCTTGGCCTTTGTGGTTACCGGTAGGCTCCTCGCCATAACAGGCCCAGTGGAATCCATGTTAGGTAGCAGCTTCTGGGGTGACCATGGACAACTAGTTACCTGCTCACCATCCAAGGGTAAGGGCAGTGGAACAATGTGCCCTACTGGGTCAGGAGCATGTATATACTCCTGTGAGGCAACTGAACCCAAGGTCAGCAGGGATCCAACCAGCTTGACCTCCTGTCCTGTAACATTAACTGGCACAGTCTCTGGTAGGTTTGCAACCCACATCAATGGTTCATCCCTCAGGTTCTTAGGGCCAATGCCCTCCCCTGACGGTTGCACATTCTCAGTTGTGCAAGGCAGGTTCTGGGGTTAACCTGCTCTGCTGAATCTTGGATTGGGATCAACTTCTCCGGTGACCCCAAAGGATAGACTAGTTGTACAGTCCCCAACAGCATGGGCAGTGGAACAGACTGCCCTGCTAAATCCAGAGCAAAGCCGTAGTCCATTCAGGAAAAAGTAGCAGCCAGTCCCATGTTCTCAGTGCCTTGGACCTCACTGATATGAGGATGATTGTGGCTACAATCTGGACTTAGGCTGCGACCATTTGTCTGTTTCTGCCCTTGGTGTAGAAGATTAAATTACTGGACCATCCTCAGCCATGACTTCTGGACTGGAACTGGATGCAGCTTGTGGCAAGACAGATCCTTCCTTCTGTGCCTTGACTGAATCGGCCTGATCTTCTTCCTGGCAAGCTGTCTCAATAAGCTTGGCCATGCCCTGTTGTATTTCCACAGTGACAGAGCTTTTGCTGCATCCGCCTTTCCAGTTACCGGCCTTGCCTATAGCAGTTGCACTTGGGCTTGTCACACTAAACACATGCTGCTGAGACATATTAGCCTGATCTTTTAACAGCAGGATCTCAGGGCTCACACCCTCCCCTGAACCTGTATCTGTCTCTGGTTCTCCAACCATCTGCATCGGCTGGCACTCCTCCAGCTGCTTTCCATCTACCACGCTTCCATCCAGGTTCTGGTGAGCATCATTGCTCCACTTTGGACTTGCCTGTACAGTGGATTTCTATGCTTCCCCTGGGGATAGAAGCTCCACGTCCATGGGAACTGAGGTATAGCAGTTATGTACCCCTCTCAAACCCTCCAGGACCTCCCGAATAATTATTTCCAGCAGGGGCACCAACTTATCCCTCATTATATAAGGAGACAGCTTAGCCCTCCACTTCTGGAACTCCAGTAAACATTGTTTTCCTCAGCTGCGTATAACCTGGGGCCCGGGACTAGGTCTGGGGTGGCCTAACCTCTGCGGGGCTTATTCTCTGCTCTTAGCTCCTCCAATATGCACTTGATGGTAGCCATCCTTGTTCCCGGATCTTGCACCAAGAATCCGCCAAGCTGCCACCAGTTTGTGAAGATCCTAGATAGGGGCGCTCTTCAGCTCCAACACTTCCTGCCTTTGCGCTACTGGTATCCCCCTCTTAAAGCTTGCAATCTTCTCAGAAGGAATGGGCCTTTCAGTGAGTGGCAGTCATATCAGGAACACAGGCTCGGCATAGCAAAGTGATTTCTAGCATAGCAAAATAATAAACTCCTTCTCTCTTAAAGAAATGACACCATTCCCTATGTATTCCAGAAATCATGGTTTAATATGGACTCTCACAGCATTTAAAAAACAGCCATTGCACAAAAGGATTTATCTACAATTACCTCATGGTGGGCCAAACACATGTAATAATGTAACAGTACTTTATTTGTCTCTGAAATATGGTGGACAAATGCCCAATGCAGAATGACTTACTTATTTAGTTTCATACTGAATCAAAACACTTTTAAGTACAGAAATGTTTAATTACTTTGCTTTGTGAGTGTGGCATTGGATATTCAGCATTGTATTTCCCCACCTGTTTGAACACTATTACATTTTAAAATAATGGTAATGGTAAGTTTTGCAGTTTAATTCAAGTTTGTCATATACTGTTAAAGATAGGTGTTCCTTCGCTTTGAACCAGTGTAAGCACCAGGTAAATGCTTTGAGTATCTAGTTCATCACATGGTAGTTATGCAAATGTGTGTTTAAAAAGTCAACTGGAAAAAAAAAACAAATTCAAATTCAAAGCAAGCCATTTAACATCTCAGTGATCCAAGTCTATGCTGCATCCATGGAAGCTGAAGAAGCTGAAAGTGTCCAGTTCTACAAATATATTCAACATGTCATAAATCTAACACAAAGAAAAGATGTTACTATCGTCATAGGAGATTGTAATACTAAAGTAGGGAACCAAAATACACCTGGAATAACTGCCAAGTTTGGCCTTGGAGTACAAAATGAAGCAAGTCAGAGATTAGTAAAATTATGTCAAGATAATTCTCTGGTCATAGCAAACACCCTCTTCTAATAGCCTCTAAAACTACTCTACACATGGACATCACCAGAATGACAACATAGAAATCAGATTGACTATATACTTTGCAGGCAAAGATGGAGGGGCTCTATACAATCAGCAAAAACGACCTGGAGCTGATTGCTGCTCAGACCATGAAAAAAAGAGGGAAAATCATCAGACCAAGTAGATAAGAAATAAATAATATCCCCTGTGAATATGCCAAATTTGGAAAGCTCAAGAATGGCCAAAGCACTGGAAAAGGTCAGTCTACATCTCAATGCTAAATAAAGGTAGTGCCAAAGAGTGCTCCAATTATCCAACAATTGCACTCATTTTTTACATGCCAGCAAGTTATTGCTTAAGATCCTGCAAGCTCGGCTCCAACAATATATGGACCGGGAACTACCAGATGAGCAAGCCGGGTTGCACAGAGGAAGAGGCACAAGAGATCAAATTGACAATGTCCTTATGATAATAGAGAAAGCAAGAGAATTCCAGAAAAACATTTATTTCTGCTTCATAGACAAAAGCCTGTGACTGTGTGGATCACAAAAAATTGTGGCAAGTTCTTAAAGGAATGGGAGTAGCAGATCATATCACCTGCCTCCTGAATAATCTGTATGTAGACAAAGAAGCTATGGTCAGAACCAAACATGGAACAACAGAATGTTTCAAGATCGGGAAAGGAGTGCGACAAGGTTGTATATTGTCACCTTATTTACTCAACTTATATACAAAGTACATCATGCGTAAGGCTGGACTGGATTAATCCAAAGCCAGAATCAATATTGCTGGAAGGAATATCAACAAACTCAGATACACTGATAATACTTATTTGATGGCTCAAATTGAGGATGAACCTATTGATGAGGGTAAAAGAAGAGAGTGCAAAAGCTGCCTGCTGCTCAATGTGAAAAATACAAAGATCATGGCAAATGGCAATCTCAGTTCCTGACAAATAGACGGGGAAGATGTGGAGGCAGTGACATATTTTATTTTCCTGTGATCTAAGATCTCTTCAGATGATGACCGTAGTGATGAAATTAAAAGCTGTTTCCTTCTGGAGAGGAAAGCTATGGCAAGCTTGGACAAGCTAGTAAAAAGTACAGATATTAAACTATCAACAAAGGTCCACATAGTTAAAACTATGTTATTCCCAATAGTACCATACAGATGTGAGAGCTGGACCTTAAAGAAGTCTGAGTGCTGTAGACACCTTTAAATTGTGTTGTTGGCGAAAACAACTTAGACTGCAAGAAGGTCCAATAAACCAGTACTTCAGGATATCAAGACAAACTGTTTACTGGGAAGAATGATCATGTGGCTGAAGCTCACATATTTTGGCCATATCATGAGATGGCAGGATTCTCTAGAGAAGGCTCTGATGCTGGAAAAGATTGAAGGCACAAGATGAAGGGGACGACAGAGGTGAAGATGGACAGATGAGGTCACTGAAGCAATGAGCATGAACTTGATGGAGATCAGAGTGGCAGTGACTGAGATATATACCTGGCATGCTGTGGTCCAGAGGGTCATGGAGAGTCAGACGTGACTGAACAACTAAACAACAACAATGTTTTAATGGTTTTTTTGTTTGCCTTTCTCTGGATCAAGAAACTATTCAAATAATACAAGGATCAGAGGAGATCTAAAAAGGTTGAACCTGGTGGACTAAAATTATTTTTTCATTGACAGGAGGGAGATAGAGAGAGAAAGACCCAGCACATCAGACAGGTAACAATAACTTTAAAACCATTTTAATTATTGATAGCTTGAACTAACAAGTGGTGAACTAGACACTTTGCAGTTCTTTATCTGGCACTTATAATGGCCCTTTAAATTACTTTAATGAGCTGGTATGATAGATAGTCTAAAGACATATGTTGTTTCACAGGCTGCTGACCTTCTCCACACAATTAAATAAGTTTATATTTCAAACCTTCTCAACCACCTCAGACAAGAGGTGGTAATTTGGCATCCACATGTCGTAAATCTGAAATTGTGACAGTAAATATGAGGTTGACACTTCACTGTTGACAGCAGAGTTGAAATATAGTATACCCTGAAGCCAATACTCACCCATAGGAAGGGATTGTAGAATATTAAGGAAATTTGACAAGGTTCCTGTGCTTGGCTCGCTCACGGCCTATAATTATGCTAAATATTATTACATTGAAGAAGTTGGTCACACTTTTTTGGTATCTGCTCGCTGTGGGCCAAACACCTGCTGTTCTGGTTTGAAAGATTTCCAGGTGTTGGCTCTGACTATGACATTTATAAAGTTTCAGTAAAAACCTGGAGGCTTTCATTTCTGCTAACTTGTCTTCACAAATACAAAGAACTTTCAATTTACTCTTCTTCCAAATAATATTTTCATATATAAAATAAAGTCAACAATGTACTTATTTTTTTTTTAAAGGACCACTGTAGTTTGGTAAACCTTATGTATAAGATGTATATAAAAAATAGCATCATAAAACCATTCATAAAGATACTCTTTTATTTAGAAGACTGCCATTGGAGATTCCATCTTTTCTGTAATTTGATAGAATGTTATCTAATGAGGGATTACTCTTCCATTAAGTTCTATTGTCTAGTGTGCTTTTTAGAGAAGACATTTCCACAGAACTGAATAAAGATCTTATATGAATTCATGGTTACTGCAACTTCTCTCAGGTTTCTAATCCGTTTAGGAACAAAGAAAGAATATCGGTCATCGTTAGAGCAAAATTTAATACAATAGTTGAAAATAAAAGGCTATAATTATTTTTTGTTAAACTATACATCAATATTTTGTTCATTTTCTAGTCAATTTCTTCAAAAGAGTATATTATAAATATGTCACTTCAGTGATTTTTTAAAGGAAAAGTTGCATCTAAACAGTTCTTATATGGGAGAGTACACTGTATGTTGTTGCTATAGAACGTATCATTAGTATTATCATTATTTTCTTTATTTGTAATGTGCCAACATAAAGCGATATACAGGGGTAAATTCAAGTCAAAAACAATATTAACACAATGCAAAGAAATGGAGGGCCCTGTCTTTGAGCTTAAAATCAAATGTACACCTCGCTTTCCCTAAAGCACCAAGCAAGATTGAAAAAGTAAAAAACTGAAGGGCTTCTGTATGTTAAGTGATAGGAACTGTTGAGGAACACAGAAAACAATGAATGTAACTGGCCCGGCTTAGCTTGATTGGCTCTTAATTGGTGGATTCAATTGGCTCATTATTCTAAGCATCAGCGGCTCCTGCTCTCCTCAAATAAGGAGAAATAACAACCAAACTACACAAGATGCAAAGCTTTTTGCATAGAAAGATTAAAAAATAGCAATGTGTAGTGTTAAATCCACATCTGGATCGCTACCTTGTCGTGGTAATGGGGCTTGTGTACCTCAATGAAGCTGTGAGCTATCCAATGTAGGGTCACCCAAGATGGGCAGGTCATAGCAGAGAGGTCAGACAAATTATAGTCAACTGGAGAAGGAACTGGCAACCTACTGCAGTATCTGTACCATGAAAACCATATGGATAAGCACACCCAGAACACAGACAGATGTGCCTGGCATGCTGCTTCCATATGGTCACCGAGAGTCAGGCATGACTGAAGGACATAACAAGGTCCTTTCCCTTTTGAAATTCGCCCAAAATTCGCCAGCAGTGTCAGCAGCAGTCCCGCTTACCAACCGCTAGATGGCTCTGCCGATTTTCAGTGCCCTTACCATAGAGTTAGGGTTAGGTAAACTTTTAGGGTTACAGTGATGGTTAGAGTTAGGGTTTGGGTTAGGGTTAGTTTAAGGCTAACCTTCTAAGGTTACAACTTGTGTGAAATATTGGCAGCGCTGCCAAATACCCGCAGAACAACAACAAGCCTTTAATATTAAAGTAACTCAATTGTATGTAGTACTTGGATGTTCAGATGCTACCTAAAACTGCTTCACAAGGCAGCCAGTATATAAATATATTTTATAAATCTTAATTTGTTCCTTTAAATAACAGTAAAAATCTCATGTGAATTATTTGGCATCTCAAAAACAGGCAGAAGTAATGGAACATTGTCATCTATATCATTGATTCCCAAACCTCTCCTCAAGGACCACCAGACAGGCCAGGATTTAGCTTTAACTATGTGAATACAAGTGAGATAACTAGAGACTCAACAGCCAATGGAATACTAAGTGACTCACCTTATGTTCATACAGTGATAAAACCTAAATCATAACCTGTCTGAGGATCCTCGGGGAGAGAGTTGGGTTTCACAGATCTATATAACACAGTGTAATTGAATTATAGTTCCACTTCTAGAAGATAACATACTAACAACATTAACAGCTTATTGTGAAAAATCTGAAATGTTGAATCCATATTGAATCTATATTGTGTTTTAGCTCACTTCCTAAGAACTGGATCATGGGGGTGGTGTTTTTATCTATCAATTGACAAGGAGGAAATAGGGATTTGTAAGAACACTTTGTTAGATTATTGGATGTGATTGACACACACCATCCATTAATGTATCATGTATGCCTCCAAACGTCAGTAGAACACAATAATTTGTTTTATTTAAAACTAGCTTTATGATCTTAGACTTAAAGTTGCTCTTAGACTAAAGGTTTTCAAACATATCTATTTTTTCACTGTGCAGTTGCCATTTAACTGCAAAACCTACTGAAATAGATTATTTTCCAATGAAGAAATAAATAATCATCCAGAGCCAATCACAAAACAGATTTGTTTCTCACAGGAATGGCTTAGTTTAGGTAAAATGATTAGTAAAATGTATAGGGATTTCTTAAATGATAAAAAAAGAGCTTGTGATGGTTTTCCTTACATGTGTATTTTATTTAAAGGTCAACTGTAGTTTAGTAAAATCTTCGCTTGCCAGTGAACAATGTAACAAAATAACAACATAAGTAGGAATGCAAGATAGGGACACAAAATGTTTAGACAAAAGTTTATATTTAGATGTATCATGTGGGATTCCTTTTTAGATTGCTCGTCTGTCCGTAAAGACATATCTAAATTTCCCTGTTGTTACCTTTTTCTAATCGAACACTCGCTGCTTATATCAGACACTCATATTACATTGACTCATTCTATACACATATAGATTTATTTTATTTAAAAATAAAACTTGTTTTCCACACCCCCAGAGCTGCTTACATAGGCACAGTGTACCTACCAATAGAAACACTGCATTTGGGTATAGATTTTAACCCTATACTAACCTTCAAGCCAACAGATGCACAATACAGAGATCTATAAATCAATGTCTGTGCTCTTGCTTCCTTGTGCAAATGACTACACATCCATTGCTGATTGATACAATGTATTAGCTGCCTGTGATTGGCTAAGATGAATTATGAATTGTATGCTAATTTTAGCAGGGATTTCTAGTGTGAAAATAAACTGTTTGCAAATTTAAGAGATTTAGTAACTTTTAGGGTAAGTGTAATAATGCTTATTTGATATTTTGTCATGCAAAAAATGTTTTCCAGGAAACTTAAATATGCCTTTAAGATGGTTGGTTTCCTATGCAGACTTTCTCTAAATATTACACTTCAGTAGACCTTTAATTATCCACATCTTAAACATGTATTATATTATAATATTAGATTTTATATATGATATTATATGTTATTTTTTCACATGTATATCTTTTATGCAAATTAGAAAAGCTTTCTATCATTTCTCTGCCGCACTACCCAATGCTAATCTCGTTTTTGAGGCGTTGCGGTCAACATTTTCATTAATTAGTTACACAAGAAGGGACTGCAGACTCTGCAAAAAATATGTTCATGAGATGTCACATTAGCTCATTCATGTGGCACAGTAGTTACACACATATGATCACGCATTTAACATTACAGGTTTCTAAAATTACAACTCTTGCATTTTCCATGACAGGTTAGTGCTGCAAAGGTTAAAAAGCAAACTCTGAAAATACATGCAGCTTTGCAGTAAAGTTAGGATGTGGACCAAGTTGTGGAGCTCATAATTTTCTCCATCTACTTTGACTGGGATTAGCTGTTACACCAGATCTGATTGATCAATTAGCTCCACTGAAAGTACTAGCAATTTTGTCTGCCACATCTGCATTATGCAGATTAGTTTCCTCTGCATTAAGTTTGCTCCTGCCTCAGGAAACTGACTAGTAGAAAAGTAAATGGTAGATTCCACTGCAGCATAAATGCATGTGATAACCCACATCTCAGTATACTACTTTGTGAGTACTTGGTAAGGGTGGGAGAGTGATTCTAAATGAATGACAACATTGGGGATCATTGTTTTGGCAACCTACAAATAACAGATTATTTTCCTATGTTACATTTTAATACATTTAAGTAAAAGGGAATTTCAGCATTAGTGTTGCATGAAGGAGATTTTACAGGTTTATTTGGTTGCACTTAAATCTTGGCCCGTCAGTGTACTTCTTTTATATTAGTCATGAAACCTTTTCTGCGAAATAGAAAAAATATCATTTGTTCTAATCCCCTGGTTTTATCACTTTTTCCACTCAATTTGTGTGTGTTAACTGCCTGTTATTTTTAAATTGAAAATCATGTGTTACTTATCTGAACACTCAAGATGGTTTAAGGAAAAAGATTCATCATTGTTGAAGATGTTCTCCACATATTCTTAAGACATTGTTTTTTTTATAATATAAAAGTATTGGCTTTTATTCATTTCCTGTGTGAAAATTAAATATACCTTTCTATGACATTCTATACAGCCTATTAAAAACTGACATTTTAAATAATAAGCTTTATTGAATAACACAGAAGTGTGGGTTTATTTAAACAATTGTTTTATATAGGTTACTTAAGTTTATTATCTTTAATATAATGCTATTTTTTATATTTAAAGCAATTGCTAAGAATATTGTACTGGTAATATTGGTAAAACCGATGTGTTAACCATGGGTATAAAAGGGTTTTCATACAAAATCTTCAGTGAGTGCATGGAGGATGCCATGACTGCAATACTTCCTTTGTCAAGGTATGTTGGACAGCAGGGTAAGAAAGACTTGCAAGCTTAGAAAGGGAAGTTTAAACACACACAAACATATATATATATATATATATATATATATATATATATATATATATATATATATATATATATATATATATATAAATAAAAACACTTAAGTTGTCCTTTAATGGAAGAAGGCACACCTCAAACTTTGGCCATCAGGTGAAATCTTTATGACCTATACTTAAAGGATAATAATGTATTTATTATTTGCCACCTTAGAGCCATATTAAATTCCAGCCTCGTAAGTCCAACATGTAGCACGAAAGGGCTGCGTGATTGAAATTTGGCCAAGTTTCTATTAAATTAGAATGGGCTGCAAGCTACAAGGGAGAGATGCTATTTTGTAAAACAGTTTGCGGCCGTAGGACTTTGCATGCTCGCAAGCAAACTTGTAGTTAAGGGTTCAGATGGAGCCAATGAAAAATAGATTGTAAGTGTTACATCACTGAAAAAGGGGAGGGTAGATTTCAAAGTCCTACGTGTTTCAAATCCAATTTGCGATCGATCCAACAGGCCAGATATAATGCAATGTTAATAAAGCAGTAAATATGATATTCTATTACATGCGAGTTACAGTATATGTCGTAACACATTGATTGCAGGGATCAATATAACACAAAATATAATCATGGAATAAAGTAATTTACGGGGCCGATTTGCGGGCTTGAGAATGTTGTGCTATTAATTCTAAGACCTAACATCACTTTCCCTTATAATAAATGTACAGTAGAGTGATTTTATTTACATTAGAAATGCTACATATTGTACCTAACCACCTTTGCGGGTGCTCTAGGTCTCTGGGCTCCATTTGCGTGTTACGTGCTTGCTCGCGAGTGACCACGTTGCACTTTAATAGCTGAATTGAACAATTAGCGGTTCAGGGCATGAAAGATCAAAGTATTTATGTGCGCAAAGTTCAAAGTTGCCCTCCACGTAGCCTATTCTCGTCTGTCCTGCGTGTTAAGATGCAAAGCCCGCTGCGAGCAACGTTATGAGGAATCTTAGCCCTAAGATGACAGTTACGAGCTACGTTTAAACACGTAGCTCCAATTTGAGGCTGAGAGAGTCCTATTCTATTTTAGCAACATAAAAAGTGTTGCTCTGTAAAATCTGGTGCGGGAGCTTTTTTGCCATACCTAACACAGTTATTCATTGCTTTTCACTTGTAATTTAGCACAGTCACATCTTATAAACCAAAGCATTGCAATAAGTTACAAGGCTCAGGGGAAAGGGATCTGTAAACTACTGAGTTCAAACCAACCTAAACTAATGAGAATCCACAGGCATTCCCTCATATTATACACACAGTGGAAGTAATCCCCAAGGTTCTCTTTCCCCGCACACTCCCTGATTGCCCCCTTCCCTGTTCAAACCCCATCCCCCTACCACAACATGGGAGACCATTGGAATCAACATGGCAACTAAACCGTTAGCCCTTTGCAATGGATCCTAAATTAACACATGAAGTGTCATGGGAGTCCAAGAAGAAATAAATCACTACACTAATAAATTAACCCCCTGATAAATAAAATTAAAGCTAAATTACAAAAAATAAAAAAACAATAAATTACATGAAATTAAACCCCCTAAATTACATAAATTCAAGATATCTAAATTTGCAAAAAATAATAAAAGATTAAAAAAATAAAACAAAAACTTACTATTTAAAACCCAGAGATGATCATCTTCTGCCCTGGACTAGGCGAGCTATCCAGATTGATTGAAGAGGTTCTGGTGATCTTCAATCTAGATTTAAATTTCTAGATTACCATCTTCTGGACTAAGAAAGGGCCCTCAACTAAAAAGAAACACTACTCAAAACCAACTCATCTAATAGAGCTCCTCCTAGTAGGAGTTGTCCTGCTGCAAATGGCGATTGCCGCAATTGCTGTGGCTTAAATAGGGTTTTTGAGCTTTCTGATTAGCTGAAAAAGATGTCAATCATATTTCAACCAATCATAATGGGCTTACAGATGTCACCCTGCTCAATACAAATTTTAATAATGTGGCCTATTCAGATTATTCAGATTGAGATATCTGTATAGACCCCCATGGTATGTAGACGGTTATAAGTATACCATGGGTGTCTGTATAGATCCCGATTGTAGGTAAGGGTTAATTGATTAGGTGCCAAGGGGGTACTTATAGTACCCTCATGGCAGAGGTTAATGTAGATGTGGCAAATCTTTTAAGGACTTGTGCGGCAAGGGTTAACTGTTTAAGTGCTGCAGGGGTCCTCTAAGGACCCCTTGAACAGGGTTAACATTTTAGTTGCCAAGATCATCTCTATGGACCCCCATGGTTATGTAGATGGGTTGAACGGGATAGGCGAATAGTATTTGAGCGAGGAAGGGGGTGATCAGGGAGTGAGTGGGGAGTGAAGTAACAAGGGCATTTTATTTATATATATATTTTTCTAAAAAATCTGGTATTTTAGAAGTTGCAAGAGCTAAATAATTTAAGGTTATTGGGAATTAAATAGCTTTTTTGAGCTTAAGCAACTTTTAAAATCTGTAATGTTGGAAAATCAATTGGGAAAATGTGCCATATTTAGTGTTTCTGGCTTGCCGTAGTCATCAACGGTAATTCTCTTGCAATGATTTTGTGATATGGCAATAGAATAGCTAGGGAGATTTACTTTGTACTTAAAAATGGTATAATTTGCGATATAGGGGAAATTAATATGGCTTATATTCTGTATCACTCTACTGGGTTACGTACAAAGAAAAAGACAATATTATCAGGTAAAAAAATGGAAGGCCCTGTCTTTGAGCTTAACATTGCTTTTCACAAAGCACCTTACAAGATTTAAAACTCACAAATTTACAATCTAGGTCACTGAAGCCCATGTTTTATCCTTCAACCACAATAATTTGACAGTAAAAATCTCAAATTCAGGAAAACAAAATGGATATTATAGGAAAATTCCACATACAATACCTAAACTACATATCAGTATGCTGTTCAGACAATTGTCCATCAATGAGTGTGGCTTCGTTGTACTATTATCGCAAATGTGTTTTTGAATGTTCATGATTATTAATGCTGTCTGTCGTGACCTGGGGTGAGTGACCATGACCTTGGATATTTCAATTAACTCTTTTGGCCCAGATTTTGGACAGGGGAGAATTTACATCTGAGGTGCCCCTAGGAATATATTCTTCAGGTGTCCCTCCCTCCCAAACAAACATATATGCTAAATAAGAGCAATAGGCAAATAATGCATATGCAATACAATTCTGCATCAGAATGAGCAATGAACAGCACACAGAGTCTGGGGGTTTATGTAGGAGGTGTGAGCTCAGGGAGCTCCTACAACTTTTGGTTAAATTAACCTGACATATATATAACTGTATACATTGTGTTTATATAAAAAATAAGAGATAAGGGACACCTAATGAGTAATGAACGACTATATAAACATTTTAAATACACATTAGTTCCAAGATACAAGAACATGCCATTATATAAACCCTTTAATTACCAGTCCTACTCTGTTTTTCCACTCCTGCTCTAGTCGTTTCTCACATGCAGTCTCATAATGTCACCGGAAAATCTCTGTATCCTTTGATAGTTGTGGATCGTTTGCATGTTGATTCATATCTTTGATATGAAAACAAAACTAACTCTCTTAGGGCCTCATTTTATTATCGGCCGTAAATCGGCCGTAAGGCTGCGATTCCTTGCGGGGGTTCAGTTAACTCGCGATTCTATTATACGGCCCCGCAACGGCTGCGGCCGCTAATAGAATGAGGCCCTTAGTATGCTTTGTGGAAGAGAGATGATAATGGATAGATTAGCAGTAAATTTCATCCAGTAAAAGGGCAGCGTTGATAGCCCTTCCTCATAAGCCTTCGGACTAGATTGTAACACATTTTACAGTACAAAGAAACCTGCCCTCCCTCCTGCAGACTGACACACAAACAGGCCCTGCTTATGGACATTGTGGCCAGCTCTGTAATCATAAGCTTGGCTGAATTGAAACACATAACTCTTTATATGGACCCAGATATATGTGTCCTGATGAAATACAATCATCATTATGCATTTGTCAGTTTTTATTTTATTCATTTTCCAGAACTAGTCTACTTCTTCTCAATATTATCGTTGTTATTGGACGGCCATGACTGAGTGTAAACTGGTCAGATCTTTGTTTAATAATTAAGGCGTTACAGCATGTTTTTTATTTATTTTGATGAGTGTAATACACTAAACAGTCATTTTGCATTTCTCCTTCTGGAATGCTTTAATTATTTTCTGCAATCTGTTTTTTATTTTATTAGTTTATGTAAGTTGATTTTAAATTACTGCAATAACTATAGAAAATAAATAAGAGTGATAAATCTAATCTTTGAGATGCAACATGGCAATCTAGTCAATGAAGTGGAGTGAATGAATGAATGAATGATTGCATTTTCACAATGGAATGGAACACAACAGAGATGAGAATGGCAAGAGCACTGATCCATCTTGACCAGTCACACAGATAAGGATGATGATGATGTGCAACAGTTATTAATCATTATAATAAAGGAAAGATTCAGTCTGATGCATGGTGTAAGCCTCTGACCTAATGGAAACAATGGGAGTGAGCTACAATGGCAATCTGAAGGATAAAACAGTAGTATGATGATTTTGTTGAATTTCTTTGGTCAGTAAGAACATTGATCAGTACACTGGAAATGTACAAAGGGTTTAAAGAAAAAATAACCTTAAAAGTGCTACTGGATGGTATAACAAATCAAGAAATTCATAGATATCTTAACACTATATCTTATTAATTTATTTAGTTCAGTAATTGAGACAGCCAACATTACCTAGTGAGATGCTTAAGCCTGAGATAGCATTAATCCCAATGCCAGATAAAGATTTATCAAATGTCAAAAATTCCAGACTAATATCATTAGTGAATGCAGACATGAACATTTTAACTAAAATAAACATTTTTTACCAGAGATAATTAATTTGGACCAGGTGGGGTTAATCACAAGGAAACAGGGACCATATAAAATAAGAAAAACAGTAAATTTGCATATATTATTCCAGAAAGGATAAAAATACAGTATTGTGTATTATCAGTGTATATAGATAAGGTGTCTGATTCCATTCAATGCCATTACCAATTTAGAAACATTAAAATATATAAGTATACATTAAACTTTTTTGGAATCAATTAAAAAATACAATACCCAAAGACATCTATGTAACTTCCAACGATAGGAGATAAATATTCAGAGGTACACATTAGGTTTGTCTACTTTCTCCAGTGTTATTTGCTATTGCTATGGAACCTCTTACAGCCATTATCAGAGAAAACAGAAATATCAATGGGATAAAATTTAGCAAATGCAAATTTAAGATTAGCCTCTATGCAAATGTCATTTTAAAAATCACAATACCATTAACAACTTTGCCAATCTATTTTGTATATTAGAAACATTTGCTGATATATCAGGGTTAAAAATAAATACTGATAAATCAGTGGCATTAAATTTAACAATTCCTGTTCAAACTTTGAAATTAATAATCTATTTTAAAATAACTTGGCATTTTTTCTGAAGGAAGGTACATGGGTTTATGTATTGTGCAAAAAAAGGCTAGTAGAGATTGTGTTATCTGTGCATAAAAAGCTGCTGCAGTTGCGAGAAGCCATTTTTGAGGAGATACGTGATTGGCCTGGGGCACGGAAAAATTGGAGAAATGACACTTTATTATAAACAAGCAACAAACCCAGGTAATTCTATCAGTAGAATTAGACCAGACCACACCAAGTCAGAGAGTTACAATGGCCCAAGGCACCATAGTAATAGGATAGCACTGTACAATAGAATAGGGAGTCCCGGGTTGCCCTCTTGTCCATCATGTAACAATAAAAAGACTACAGCTCTTTCCTCAATTCAAGAAATCATCCTCTGTGACAGGTCCAAAACACATTGAAATGTTTCTCTCTCGCTAAGGCATCCAATCTTGGTGATGCCTCTAGTATTCAACCAATTATACCTTTGCTGGTAACCCTGGGAATTACAAAACCACCAATGGGTGCAGGGCCTATTGTCTATGGAAAAATGCATCATATCAATGCCGGCCACTACTCAGGTTTTTCAGCTCTTTTAGATGGGAATGTCATGGTGATAAGGAAACTACATAAGCAATGCACTAGGACCTGTTATTCAGGGCTGTTTGAAACCTGCATATCTAATGCTCTCAAACTGTGTATTAGTTATTTGCATATATAGCTCACTGGTTAGATTACTTAGAATGCATCACACCTTGTGGTTGTCACTTAAAGAGATCTGATTATGGGACCGTGCATCATCTTATCTCCTTTCATCTCACCACACAAAAAAATAATACTCTATCATACATTTGTTTTCCTATGAAATGCATTTTGCTTTTCACTTTGAACATATATAGTACAAAAATACAATTACAAATTATATTTGTTTCAAAGGCAACATGATTTGGTTGCAGACGCTCAATAATTTGGTTGATACTCTATAAACAGCTATGCAAGACAAGCTTTATTGGGATAAGGAAAGTATATAGCAGCCTTTTTCAAGAATCTTGTATTTTTTGGATGGAGACCAAACATTTGACTGTTTAAGTTAAATGGATAAATGCAATGCCAGTGGTAACATTTAAAAAGCTGTAAGAAAAATAATTTTCACTGAAATGTGCCCCATATGAAACATTACATTATTATCTATGGTCAAGGCTAATAGCTTTATTTGAGACTGTTGGCACTGGAACAATGAAATAATTAGGTTATATTCCACTAGGTTATAATATTCATAGAAACTTGATCATAAAATGTCTTACTGACATTGTTTTTTAAAGTTTCTAAATAAAGATAACTGAACACACCAGTCATATGAAGATGCATACTAAGGGTTGTTATAAATAAGTACAGTTGAACTGATTGTCATATTGTAGGTTCGCACTAAGCCCTCATCGCCTTCTGTATTAATGTGCTGTCTCATTTTATTTACACAGTCTTCAAATGTACATATACGATTTATCCATGTTTTTATTATACCTCTAGGGCTATGGAATCTGCTGACATGCTACAAATGAAATATAGTAATATTAAGATGAATTTATATTTGGAGTGAATTAATAGGTATGTTTACTGTCACTTTACATTAAACATTTGAAGTTAAAAAAAAACGTACTAGCAGATCTTTGTAGCTAAAAGAGTTATGACAACCAATAATGTCTACATTAATAAAATACGTATTGACAGAGCAGAAGTTTTTCTAAATCTCAATTACAACACCCAGCAGTTTAAAGAAATTTACTGCAGTTCAACTATTTCAATAGCTGTCTGATGTGAAACCCTGATAAGAGAGATGCACTTTTTTTGTGAGGATATTTGATATCTGAAGCAGGATCTGGTTACTGGACTGTAATATGGAGGATTGCAGATATATCATGGAATTGATTGCAGATTATCACTTAAACATCTACAGCCTTATTAAAATGCAACTCGGTAAATGTAAAAGGGCTCTATTTAAGCACATAGCATATTTGTTTACATAAGTTTTTAGTTAGTGAAGACCTTGCTTTTGGATAGAAGCTCACTAACTAAAAACTTCTGTCAAAAAAATATGCTGTGTGCTTAAATAGAGTCCTTTTAAATTTGCTGAATCGCACTTTAATAAGGCTGCTAATGTCAGTGGCTACCAAGACCTCTTTCTACCACCTGAAACATTTAGCAGAGATCAAGCACTTTATTCCCTCTGGGATTTGGTTATAAATGTCTTTATGACTTCCTGGCTTGAACAATGCAATGCACTATTCCTGGGACTGCTCAAATAAGCAATTACACCACCTGTGCATGGTGCACCATGCTGAGGAAAGGCAGATGATAAATAAGACCCGCTCCTGTAATATAACACCTATCCTTCACACTCTGCACTGGTTACCGATCAAATGGTTAATTTATTTCAAAGTTGACCTTCAAAGCTCTAAATGATTGGTGCCCCATCTGTCTAAAATAATTCTTGTTTCCATACTACCCTACTCATACTGTTTGACCAGGAAGTGCATTGCAGTTAAATATACCAAGAGTTGAATTCTTAGGTCTTAGGACGATGACAGTATGAAAACTAGCTTTGTAAGCTGTGCCATAATATGAGAAATTGCATCTAACATGTTTTTAATAGTGGATGTACTGGTGCCAATGTAATTAAGGCTTAAGTTGCAAATTAATGAAAAGAAATTAAGCGCAAACACAGGTTTATGCATTCATAGTGTAAACACATACAGTATGTGTGCTGTGCTTTTCAAAGCCATTGTTGCATGAAGGGATCCAAGCTGGGAATTTTAATACCTTTGTTTCTTTTCTTGTCCATGCCCATTAAAATGAAAAATAGGTTTGAGACACACAGTGGCAGATGTTAAATCCTCAGAGCTCTGAACAATATGACACAGTTCATAGGCATGATCTGTAAACAAAAGAAAGGTTATATGAGCTATAATGGTCCATTGAGTATATTGATGTGCCTGTTTACTTGAGTGACATAGTCCTACAGGGTTTACGTAAGCATATTGTCAAATAAAGGGATCATATCAGGGTCCTTTACATTTAAGTATTATTTCATGCTGTGAATGATACCATTGCCTACTGTAGTATGTGTAAATATGTAGTTTGTTAAAGTACTGTTTCAGATGACTTATAGAAAGGCTGGCAAAGCTCTGGGAAGTCTGTTGTATAGAGAAATAAAGTATTTTTCAGGGCCGATTTGCGGGCTTGAGAATTTTGTGCTATTAATTCTAAGACCTAACATCACTTTTCCTATTAATAAAAATACAGTATTACAGTATTGCTTTTATATTTGCATTTGAAGTGCTGCGTAGTAGACCTTACCCTCCCTGTGAGTTCTCTCTATCATTTGTTGGGCTTTGGGTTCCATTTGCTTGTTACGGCCTCGCTTGCGAGGGACTTCATTGCAATTTAAGAACATGATTGGAACTGTAGCAGTTACGGGCTGGAGAGAACAAAGGATTTGCGGCCAGGAAGTTCAATGTCCCGTAGGCATTTTTCGGCTTTGCTCCGTTCTAGCCCGCAAGTCAACAGCAGCCTGCGTTATGTGGCAAATTAAATAGCCGTATGTCCAAAAATCAACGTTACGGGCTATGTTGTCAAAGGTAGCCCAAATTTATTGAGGCTGATTGTCAATCAAAAAGCGGCCAAAGCAGTTCTCAGTTACAAACCAATAAATGACAGAATGATTTTAATTTGGATTCAGGGCAAGCCATTTAACTTCATAGTGATCCACAGTCTATGCTCCAACCTTGCAGCAAAGAGCAGAGGCTGAAGTTGTCCAGTGCAACAAAGACATTCAACACGTCATAGATATAACACCGAGAAAATATGTTACTATCATCATAGGAGTTTGGAATGCTAAAGTAGGGAACCAAAGAACGCCTGGAATAAATGGCGAATTTGGTCTTGGAGTACAAAATGAAGCAGGTCAGAGAATAGTAGAATTTGGTCAAGATAATTCTCTGGTCATAGAAACACCCTCTTCCAACAGCCCCTGAAACGACTCTACACATGGACATCAATAGATGAACAACATAGACTATACACTTTGCAGCCAAAGATAGAGGAGCTCTACACAGTCAGCAAAAATAAGACCTGGAGCTCACTGAGGCTCCGACCATGAGCTTCTTTTTGCAAAGTTTAAAATTAAACTGAAGAAAAGAGGAAAAACTATCAGACCAAATAGATACAAAATAAATAATATCCCTTGTGAATATGCAATGGAAGTATAGTATTAAGGGATGCGACATGGAAGATAGAATGCCTGAATAACTTTGGACCAAAGTTTGCAACATTATCCAGGAAAGAGCAACAAAGAATACCCCTAAAAGGAAGAAAACTAAGAAAGCAAACTGACTATCTGATGAACAAAGCCCAGGAAAGAAGGAAAGTGAAAGTTAGTGGAGATAGGAAAAGATTTGTCCCACAGAATGACAGAATTCCAGAGGATAGCAAGAATAGACAAGGAGACATTTTACAATGAGTGGTGTAAATTGATTGCAGAAGATAACCTGAATGGGCCCTAGGATGTCTTGCTGATAATAAGGCTGCAGGAGGTGATGGAATCCCAATTGAACTATTCAAAATTCTACAGGATGATGCTGTGAAAGTGCTGCTTGCCTTATGCCAACACATTTGAAAATTCAACAATGGCCAAGACTGGAAAAGGTCAGGCTACATCGCAATCCCTAAAAAAGGCAGTGCCAAAGAGTGTTCTAATTATCGAACAATTGCACTCATTTCACATGCCAGGAAGGTAATACTTAAGATTCTACAAGCTCGACTCCAACAATATATGGACTTGGAACTACCAGATGTGCAAGCCACAGAGAAAGAGGCACACGTTGCCAATATCGGCTAGATAATAGAGAAAGCAGGAGAGTTCCAGAAAAATATTTACTTCTGCTTCTTAGACTATTCTAAAGCCTTTCACTGTGTGGATCACAGCAAAATGTGGTATGTCCTTAAAGAGATGGGAGTACGAGATCATATCATCCTCCTCCTAAAGAATCTGTATGTCGAACAAGAAGCCACGGTCATAAACGAACATGGTACAACAGACTGGTTCAAGATTGGAAAAGGAGTGTGACAAGGTTATATATTATCTCCTTATTTATTCAACTTATATGTAGAGTACATCATGCGTAAGGCTTGACTGGATGAATCCAAAGCCGGAATCAATATTGCTGGAAGAAATATCAACATCCTCAGATACTCAGATGATATTACTCTGATGGCTGAAAGTGAGGAGCAACTAAAGGACTTATTGATGAGGGTAAAAGAAGAGAGTGCAAAAGTTGGCCTGCTGCTCAACGTTCAAAAGACAAACATCATGGCAAATGGCAATCTCACTTCCTGGCAAATAGACGGGGAAGAAGTGGAGGCAGTGGCAGGTTTTATTTTCTTGGGATCCAAGATCTCTGCAGATGGCGACTGTAGTCATGAAATTAAAATACATTTATATCTGGGGATGAAAGCTATGGCAATCTTGGAAAAGCTAGTAAAAAGTAAAGATATTAAAATATCGACAAAGGTCCGCATAATTTGAACTATGGTATTCACAGTAGCAACATAGGGATGTGAGAGCTGGACCATAAAGAACTGGAGCGCCGTAGAAATGACGCCTTTGAATTGTGGTGTTGGAGAAGACTACATAGAGTCCCTTGGACTACAAGAAGATTCAATACTTCAGGAAATCAAGACAAACTGCTCACTAGAAGGTATGATCATGAGGGCGAAGCTCAAATATTTTGGCCATATCATGAAACAGCAGGATTCCCTAGAAAAGACTGTGATGCTGGGAAAGATTGAAGGCACAAGAGGAAGGGAACGACAGAGGCGGAGATGGATAGATGAGGGCACTAAAGCAATGGACATGCACAATTGAACGACTAAACAACAACAACAAACATTTAAACTACTCCAGTTTTTCCATCAGCCAATCCCTCTCAACAGCATAAATCCCCTAATATACTGAATGCTCAAAATTTAGAGCCAGGGCTTTGTATACAATCAAAATTAATAGCTAGCAGTAGCTATGTGAACAGCACCATTCAACTCAGGTCACTTAAATAAAAGTCTAAACAGGGGAACACAACTTCCTCTAGTCCTCTTTTCCCAGATAGTATGCAAACAAAACATATGTCCTGGTGATTTGGTCAAACATGCTGTATAGGACTGTATATATGGTAGTCTCTGTCCCTTAAAGTGAGAACTCCCTTCAATGTATGGCAGTGTCAGCAGTAGTAATTCTGGGCTTACAATGTCAATACCAGATGACAGTTAATGTTAAACCCTTGTAATACTGAAGACTCCATTTAAAAACAATGTTTTCCTCTATGATAAACTCATTCAAACACAATGCACAATTATATATGAAAATATATATCGCATGAAGCTACTATTTTTAATGAGATAAAAATGCAGTCCTTTCGATCTTGGCCCAACCACTTCATTAGATCTGGTGCTGCTCTTACTTGCCCTCTGCTCTTCCTCAATAATGTGGTAGACACCTTATGAGCTCATTTTCCATGGCCATATCGTTATGTCTTTGGTTGTGCTTTTTCATAAGGTTATCTTGGCAAAGATGTCGGAGTGGGTTGCCAGTTCCTTCTGCAGTGGACAGCAATTTGTCTGACCTCTGCTATGATCTGCCCATTTTGAGTGACCCTACATGGTATAGCTCACAACTTCATTGAAGATCACAAGCCGATTCACCACGACTAGGTAGCAATCCCGAAGGCATTTTAAACATTTCAACATGAATATCTAACACTGCAAAAATTAAATAATTGGAGTATGAATCCCTCTGCAAACTGCACTTGCAACAATATTAAAACTTCATTCAGACAAGCAGCTCTATGGAGTACTTTACTCACTTTTTAAATGGATTTGACTCCCTGGGTAAGACCGTAGAGATCGCACCCAAAGTAAGTCACAATTAGAGGAAAATGAAACATCTGGTTTGAGTTGCTATCTAGAATTTCAGTTTAAGTCAAGAACAAGGGTAATTTTGAATTTGAAGCCCGCATCGGCACCGGTACACCCACAAAGCCTGCGAGCTTGAAATTCGCCGGAGTTACAGAGCTATTACAATAGCCAAGCCCGCAACAGACGTGGCCGACATCGAAACCCGTAAACCGTTCTTGCGCATTTTGCATGTGCGGCCGTGAACATGATCAATTAGTCAAACCAGTATTTATAGGTTTAGATGGAGAGAATGGCAAAAGAGATCATCATCATTACGTCACTGAAAAATGGAGGTTAGATTTTAAACCCTTACGGGTTCGAAATACGAGTTTCGATCGGACCCGCATTCCAGAAATAGTGCAATATTAATAAATCAGTAAATATGATATTCAAGTTCATGCAAGTTCCATTATATGTATTAACACATTGATTGCCGGGATCGATATAACACAGAAATTAAACAGGAAAAAAGTATTTTATATTGCAGATTTGCGAGCTTGAGAAATTGTGCTATCAATATTAATACCTAACATCACTTTTCCTTAATTTTAAAATGCAGTAGTGTGTTGATATTTCCATTTACAGTGCTACGGATAAGACTTTAACCCCATTTGCGGTTTACAAGTTTGAATGCCCGTGGATTCTTAACAATTTTATAGCCAGTTGTGAACCTAACATTTACGGTCTCGACAGCTCAAAGGCTCTGGGCAATAGAGTGCCTATTTCGACAGCCCGTAGGGTTTTTCCGCCTTTAACCCACAGATCGTTTGCGGGTAGCTTTAAGAGGCCAATTTAATAGCCATAAGTTTTGTTGGCTCCGCTATAGTCCACAGGTTTTCACGCTATGGAAATTTTATAGGGCTGCTAGTGTTCTTTTTACAAGTTAAGATTTAGAGAAACTATAAACATGAGAGTGCAGTACTGTTCTACTCTATCAGACACATAAGGAAAGAGAAGTAAAGGTAGAGAATTTTCATTATGGCAGAATGACTTATTTATTTCTTCATGCATTCATTTATTTCTAGAACAAATAAATAACAGGAAAATAAGGAAAACTGAAACAAAGCAAACAAAAATACTGGCCACAGTACAGAAAAAAATAAAATTGTGCACAGATCTGTTTTGACCTGAGGAATTGTGAAATTCTGTATAACTTGTTACATGTTTGATGGCACACCTCGTATGTTGGCAGTCTACACAGAGCTGTTCTTAAGCTAATGATAATAACACCAAACTTTTTATTCAGAAATGCATTTGTCAGATTTATCAGCATTTTAAATCATATATATTATTTTGTCCGCTTCTGCATTTTGTTATTATAAACGTTAACAAGGCGCATTTGTATCTCTTTCCGAATATTACAAAAATATACATTATTTTAAAGCTATTTCACGGTCTACCAAATTTTATGTATACAAATGAATATAAAGGTATTTTGCTGATGCAGCTTATAGCAAAGCTAAACTCATGAAGCATGAATGTTTGGAAATATAAAACTTTACAATGAGATTAAAAAGCAAATTCAAGCATTATTTAAAAACAGTAATAATCATATTTATTTTGTCGTAATCCTCTTTTAAACCGTACCTTTGGATGTTAACATTGAAGTAAAAAGACACAAAAACAATGAAAAAGGCGCTCATTGCACTGCGAGCCTCACAAAGGTACATGGGACTTAGCCTGCAATGAGCCCCAAAGCGAGGCGAGCAGCTGAAGCACGTATTTCATTTAAATGTGTAACTACAAAAAAGCACAAAACAAGAAAAATAATTATAAAAAATAATAACACTCACACATAGCACAGGGGGAGAGCCAGGAAGCCTAGGAGTGAAGTTGCAAACAAATTGGAGACATATTTGCCATTTTCCGATGCTCGAATATCAGCTAAACAAGGGAAAAAATGGTGGACAAAAATGTAAAAATTCTGAAACAGTATGAAAACGAGTCTCTGCAACGCCAGGCATGCAGAACTTACACAACCGTGAAAACAGTAACACTTACACTAACAATGTCAGGCACGTCGGACTTTGAAAATAAAACCAACGAAGACCAAAAGCCTCACATTGTATGGCAACCAGCATTGCCAGCCTTTCAATTTCATTCCTTTCATTTTTGACGGGCACCTTACTAGTGTATATATATATATATATATATATATATATATATATATATATATATATATATTTATTTATTTAAATATTTAGATATACATTTCTTTATTAATAATTTAAGTTTGGCTACCTGTTCACCAGCCTATACAGATCTAGCCTCTATCTCACACTAAAGAAGTTGAAGGCTTTGGCGGATCAGTAGCGTTATTTACCCCACTTTTATGGTTAGTGTAGATTACCGCTAAAGACTGTCCATATTTCTGGCATGTGTCATCACATACGGAAGAGTCTGTGTACAGTAGGCTAAGTCTGTGCTGTGGAGGTGACATTTCTGTGTCATTTCTCTGTCCCGCTGCCATTAGGGACAGTGGGATAATTTCTGATGGAGAGAAGGCGTAGGGGGAAGGGGTGGCTTTTCCAATGTTGCTTTACGAGTTGCTGAAATCCTAATAGTGTCGGTAGACATCTGTCAAGCAATGCAGGGGACAGGTGCCCCATGCAGGGTATCCAGAGCTTAAGCAGAAGCAAACACTGGAAAGGCCTTCTCAATCTGTGATGAATCACATTGCTCAGCTTCCTATCAGATGTTGTGGATCATGAAGTCTATTCCCTCATGCTCATCCATCCAGATGATCACATTAACTTAGTACTGTGAAGAGTAGGGGAGGTAAATTTGGAGGAGATAAAAGAAGAAAATAAGTCATATTGAAAGAAGTGCAGGCATGTTGGATATCCTAGTGGCACATAGGAAAATGGCCACTTCCCTGTCCACAGAATACCCCCAAAAATGCTCCACCCCATTCCACCAAAAATCTGATTTACTGTGTTGTCCTCCCTTCCAAGCATGGGTCATGGAACTCTGCGCTCGCTTTTCTCTTCCTTTTAGCTCTGTTGACCTCTTTCACAATAATTGCCTTCCTGCACCAGTTTTTTTTTCTTACAAAATATTTACATTTTCTCTCAAACACACACACAAATTATCACAGACTCTTTGCCACACACTCTTTGTCATATATTCTTTCTGCCTTTATAAGTGTATGTATGTGCTAGTTATTTTATTGTCTTTCTCAACATGTGTAGTTATCATACTACATATTACATATTTGTGGAAAACAGGGTATTAAACACAAGATTTGCATAAAGGTTAAATCTGTTTGCCCATCATTTTAATAGAATTCCCTCAAAAACATAAGTGGAGAGCTTTCGGTGCAAATGCCTTAATTCCATGTGGCCCAGCACTTCACAAGGCACCATTTATTAACTGCCGTCAGAAAAATGTAATATTTTCAGTGTCTCAGGATGAGTTGAGTTGGAAAGGTGTTCAATATACTGTATTGTTAAGGAGATAAAATAATGAGGAGAAGGTGAAAATAGGAGTCAAGAATAAAAACAGATTCAACAAGGAGAAGAAATTGCACCAAAATCTAAAATGTAATATTCCTGATTTTGGCTGCTTTCCTGCTCCCAACTCTCTCCCAATCACCCCTTTCCACACTTAAACCTGATCCCCCATTCCCTGACCACTCCTACAACCCCATGGCATCTTAACCCTGTGCCAATGGGGTCTTTTAAGATCCTCTGAGGCAGGGGTTATAACAATAGGTGCCACAGAGCTCCTTAATGGAACGTGGCGGCCGCGGTTAATAGTTAGATGTCATGGGGGTCCTTCTAGTATCACTGGAGCATCAGTGTGCACTGTGGCACTGTGTGCTATGGGGATACGCATTTTGGTGCCATGTGGTCATTTAAGGATCATGGGGCAAGGAGTTAAACTTTTAGATGCCATAGGGGTCTCAATGATAGGGGGTGATTGTAGAATGGGAATTGGGTTTGAGAGTGGAATGGGGTGATTGAGAATGAGCGGGAAAGGGGATACCTGGGAATTTCCTTCAATGAGCAACTCAATAAGACTGTTAATCTGTAATTGGGTAATTTAATTAATTGTGTATCCTATAGTGATTTGATATATTAGTAGAAAGTAAACTGGAGTGTGAGACATTAAGTGCCCATGTGTGTGTGTTAGTAAAAAAATAATTTTATAATATTTAATACTTCAATAAAAGTAAAGGTTTGCATAGTTAACGCCAAAAGGAGGTGGGGGGTGATAAAAGACAAAAATGGTAGGGACCTAACAGAAGAAGGTCAGATAAAGAAGAGGTGGCAGGAATACACTGAAGATCTATAGTGATGACCGCAGTAGTTTGTCCAATGATCTGGAGCCAGACATCTTGGAGAGTGAAGTTAGAGGGGCCCTAGGATGTCTTGCTGATAACAAGTCTGCAGGAGCCGATGGAATCTACTCAAAATTCTACTAGATGATGCTGTGAATTTGTTGCTTGCCTTATGCCAACACATTTGGAAGGCTCAACAATGGCCAGTAGACTCAAAAAGGTCGGTCTGCATCCCAATCCCAAAAAAAGGCAATGGCAAAGAGTGTTCCAATTATCGAACAATTACACTAATTTCACATGGAAGCAAGGCAATGCTTTAAATCCTAAAAGCTCAGTACCATCAATATATGGGCCAAGAAATACCAAATGTGCAAGCCGGGTTCCGCAAAGGAAGAGGCACAAGAGATCAAATTGCCAATGTTCGCTGGAACACAACAAAATGTGTTACATTTTTAAAGAAATGGGTGTACCAGATCATCTCATCCACGGCCTGTAAAATCTGTCTGTGGACCAAGAAACCACGGTCAGAACCGAACATGGGGCAACAGAATGGTTCAAGATCAAGAAAGGAGTGTGACAAGTTTGTATATTGTCACCTTATTTATTCAACGTATACGCAGAGAACATTTTGCCGGGCTGGAAGAAATATCAACAAACTCAGATATGCTGATGATACTACTCTGAGGTCTGTGGTAACTTGTCTTCCTTGCATGGTGGTTTATCTTCCTTTCGGGACCTCCTTGGGCAGGTCTAGGTGGGAGGGCTGGGAGTCTTTGCTTCCCTCCCACAATTGCTAAAGGAAGTGATGCATGGACAGGATGTGATGTAAATCACATCATCTCAACTAAGGGTATATAACATTAGGCCAGGCAGGAAATCGCCCTGTTTTGCTTCCTGTTCTTCCTTGGATGTGATGGTGATGTCCTAACCGTGGGTGAGATCAAGCGTGTGGGGAAGGGGATTACTATATAGGTAGATAGATTTAAAAAGGGTTGTTGCTCCGTGGGTCTGGGCTGTATGTTTGTGATACATTTATAGTATTGTGTTGTTGCCTTTTAATAAATACCTTTTAATGTAGACGAACCTTGTGTAATATATATATATATTAATTTGGTGATACACCACATTAGTGTTAGTTCCCTTACTAACATGTTCTTTCATCCAGCTACCCTGGGATGTAGCAAAAACAAACAGTTCAATACTTTTGATAAAGACTCTGGTATCAAATCCTTAAGTCCAGATTCTTCCAGAACTGGTTTGTTTAACAGCTTCACTGTTGCAGTCTCTGTGTGTTTTGTAGTTCCACTTAGGTAACTCAGTCTGTGAATCCTCTGCTCACAAATTCTCTCTATGTGTCTTTGCAAGCTATATCAATCTCTGTAGCAAACTTCTCCTTGGTTTGCTCTATGAGCAAACCGATTTCAGTCCAAATATGGCGGCCCCTCCAACAGAGACTGAAGTGTCTAATTTCTCTCTCACTCCAAAATGCAGGAGCAAGATTCTCACTACTGTTTTGATTATACGCAGACTGTACTCCCAAAATGGCAGCCTTTACTGCTGGCTGTAAATCACTCTGCAAGCCCAGCCAGTCCTGATTGGGAGCCACATCTCTGCACTTCTGTGTATTAAAGACAGCCCACAGGTGTTAATGCTTACAGTTTTAGGAGTTAACTCCTGGAGAGAAATCTTCAAAGCTCTCCAGCTCACTCCGACCTCTGGGGGTTACATGCACAATCTTAAAAGGAAGTGCAAGCTATATGCAATATGTCTGTGGCAATTACTTACATAGTAATTGAGGTTAAAATAAGACTTTTGGTCCATTAAGTTCAACCTTTTTAGATCTCCTCTGGTCCCTGTAATATGTAGATTAATTTGTAATTGATCTGGAGGAAGGCAAAAATATATATAGTTAGATGACACTGAATGTGTGAATTCCATATTGGACTACTAGTCAGCTTGGGGGGAAGGTTATCCTTGTAATATGTGGTATAATTCTTAATTGTTAATTGATCCAGAGGAAGGTAAACAGAAAAAACCCATTGAAAAATTACTAAAATGAATAAAGGAACTGTATTTATAGAATGGTTGCCACCTTAAGATGAATTCAGCAGGGAACTCATACTATACATCTATAAATAATGGCAAAGTCAATAGGGTACCTCAAGAAACAATGTGCAGTTGAATGCTTTGTAGATGTTGCAGAAAGGGTAACTTGTTAGCACTAATTAAAATCACAAGTACTCAGTAGTTCGTTATTTTCAGCAGATGAAAGAAAAGAAGAAAGACACCTGGAAATAATAAAGTAGTCTCAGTTTAAAGCAATGACAGCTCAGCAATAAAGGTATAACAATATCTCGCTTTCCACTGGAGAAGCCTGCATGACTTGTTCAGCACGAGATGGAGGATGGTGCCCTGTGGAGGGCTTTTAGTCAGACTAGGAGGTCAACCAGATTAAATACTGCTTATTATGTCACAATTCTGTTCTTCTATATTAAAAGAGCTAAAAACGAAACCATACCTGGCTTAATGGATTTGCCTGCTATTGCTAGTGACTTTAGGTTTAAAACATAATATTGTTCTGCCAGCTCCTGATCTTGTGATTCTGCTTACAATTACTGTACTTGCGTATTTAATTTCCTTTTTTTCAGAAAAAAACTGTGAAAGGTCAAATTCAGCTCAAATATATATGCTATTTAATTAGTCTATGGGCCTCATACAAATGTGATTTGACCAATTGAATAGGGCTCTATATAAGCACAGAGCATATTTTTGCATACGTTTTTATTTAGTGAAAACCTTGCTTTTGGATAGATGTTCACTAACTAAAAACTTACTTGTAAAAAAATATGCTCTGTGCTTATATAGAGCCCCATTCAATTGGCCAAATTGCATTTGAATGAGGTCCTATATCTTGATATAGCAGTTGTGATGTGGACCATGGCAAAATAATATATTCACCATTCCACTTGGCCACCTTCTGCACTAAAATAGGTATGTCCTGTGTCAGTTGAGAACACTTGCAAATTGTAACTCAAAATTGGGTTGAAGTAAAATTAAAATTGTTATTAGTGTATGACTGTTTCAAATCCATTATCAGTGAATTAGTACTATTCTATATTTTCCTAAAAATTTAAGGAACATTTTGATTTGTATACAGTGCCTTGCAAAAGTATTCACCCCCCATTGGCATTTTTCGTGTTTTGTTGCTTCAAAACCGGGAATTAACATGGATTGTTTGAGGATTTGCATCATTTAATTTACAGAACATGCCCACAACTTTGAAGATGTTTTCTTTTTTTATTGTGAAGCAAACAACAAATAGCACAAAATAACAGAAAAAATCAATGTGCATAACTATTTACCCCACTAAAGTCAATACTTTGTAGAGCCACCTTTTGCAGCAATCACAGCTCCAAGTCACTATGGATAAGTCTCTATGAGCTTGCCACATCTTACCACTGGGAATTGTTCCCATTCCTCCTTGCAAAACTGCTCCAGGTACTTCCAGTTGGATGGTTTGCGTTTGTGGACCGCAATCTTTAAGTCTGACCACAGAATTTCTATTGGATTGAGGTCTGGGCTTTGACTAGGTCATTCCAACACATTTACATGTTTACCCTTAAACCACTCAAGTGTTGCTTTAGCAGTGTGTTTGGGGTCATTGTCCTGCTGGAAGGTGAACCTCCGTCCTAGCCTCAAATCACTCACAGAGTGGCACAGGTTTTGCTCAAGAATATCCCTGTATTTAGCACCATCCATCTTTCCCTCAACTCTGACCAGTTTCCCAGTCCCAGCTGCTGAAAAACATCCCCACAGCTGATGCTGCCACCACCATGTTTCACTGTGGGATGGTGTTCTTTGGGTGATGTGATGTGTTGGGTTTGCGCCAGACATAGCATTTTCTTTGATGGCTGAAAAGTTCAATTTTAGTCTCATTAAACCAGAGCACCTTCCTCCATACATTTTGAGAGTCTCCTACATGCCTTTTCACAAAATCAAAATGTGCCATTTTGTTTTTTGCGGAAAGTAATGGCTTTCTTCTGGCCACTCTGCCATAAAGCCCGACTCTATGGAGCGTACGGCTTATTGTCGTCCTATGTACAGATACTCCAGTCTCAGCTGTGGAACTCTGCAGCTCCTCCATGGTTACCTTTAGGTCTTTGTGCTGCCTCTCTGATTAATTCCCTCCTTGCCCTGTCCGTGAGTTCTGGTGGGCGCCCATCTCTTGGCAGGTTTGCTGTTGTGCCATGTTTTTTCCATTTGGTTATGATAGATTTGATGGTGCTCCCGGGGATCATCAAAGATTTGGATATTTTGTTATAGCCTAACACTAACTAGTACTTCTCAACAACATTGTCCCTTGCTTGTTTGGAGAGTTCCTTGGTCTTCATTGCAGTGTTTGGTTAGTGGTGCCTCTTGCTTAGATGTTGCAGCCTCTGTGGCCTTTCAAAAAAGGTGTGTATATGTAATGACAGATCATGTGACACTTAGATTTCACACAGGTGGACATCATTTTACTAATTATGTGACTTCTAAAGGTAATTGGTTGCACCAGAGCTTTTTATGGGCTTCATAACAAAGGGGGTGAATACATACGCACATGCCAATTTTCTGTTTTGTATTTTAAAAAAATAGTTTCATGTATATTTTTTTCTCATTTCACTTCACCTACTTAGACTATTGTGTTCTGATCCATCACATAAAATTCAGATTAACAAAACATTGAACTTAAGGCTGTAATGTAACTAAATAGGTAAAAAGTCAAGGGGGGGTGAATATTTTTTGCAAGGCACTGTATTATTAGCTGTTATACAGGAGTAGGAGCATTTGGTACAATTAAATTACATTAACGTGGTATATTTATCTACAGATTATATGAAACTTACACTTACTTTTTACCCTAACATTTTCATACTATATAGTGCAATTATATTAAAGGAAAGAATATACTTTATTAAATGTATGCTTTATTGCAGATTATGAATGGCATAAATTGAGTTGGAATTACAAAAAGATTTAGATAATAGACTGAAGATAATACCAGATATTATAATAGAACTCATAACTTTTAGTTTGCACTCTTCTAATATATTATTCCTGGTATCCCCCCAGAGTATTTCTGCATAGCGCCTAGAGCATATAGAGTGTTCTGTCCTAAATTAAGACCTAATGAATTCCCCAGGGATGTGATAGACTTCATTAAAGTAAGATTAAAAAAGCTATACTACACAGTAGTAGAAATGTCTCTAAAACATTACAGGGAATACATTTGGAGATTTATACTGATTTGCCCAAGTGTTTCTAATTAAATGCCAGAATCTAAAACATGTGATGGATCAATTATACAACACAACAAGGAATGAGGTAAGAAAGGGAACATTATATATATATCCCTCTGGATCGCTATTTTGTTGTGTTGAAGGGGCTTTTGTACTTCAATGAACTTGTGAGCTAAACCATGTAGGGTCACCCAAGATGGGCAGGTCTTAGCTGAGAGGTCAAACAAATTGGGGTCCCCTGGAGAAGGAACAGACAACCCACTCCAGTGTCTTGCCAAGAAAACCTTACAAGCACAACTCAGACATAAGATGTGCCTGGCTTGGTGTGATCTATAGAGTCACAGAGAGTCGTAACGACTACACAACAACACATTTTGAGTAAAGTGGGTCTGAAGTTGGGCTCTCCCAGTTGATTAGTTTACTCTCCCAATACGAATCTACTAGATCTTACACCAGTGTATATAATTTCTCTGTCATCTGATTGGAACCATATCCAAAGCATTAGATTCCTCTCAGTTCTCCCCATTGAGTCATGAGCAACAAGATAAAGGAAGATATTGATGAGACAGATAATTACATGGTATTTTTAATTAGCTCATTTATATTTAGACTTGTGATTAACAATGACTCTCTTTCTTGCTGAAAACTAGCAAAATTTGTGTGTCTTCTGTTTGAATGGTTTACCCGATCAGGATCAGGCTTGACTTTGGTTCTGGCATATTCTGACCTCCACTCTTATCCCATTGAAAGTGGACCTTCACTGGATTATTTAACATTTGTTTTATGAAGATAAGCGCTAACGTTACTGATGTGATTTTTGTCCAATAAACATCTACAAAACCATTTGACTTGTTTCAAGTGTCTTGGGAATATTCCGAATCTATATATGTTGGTCATATATTCCTGAATTGATCACATTCTCATTTTGAAGAATAGAGTCTGATATAGCTGTGAGGTCATGTGACTTCTTTTCAGTGATTGTTAAAATGAGAAATCTTAGTTTTGTGTTTTAGGCTCCGTAAAGAATGATGCAACATAACTCAATGGAAATGGATGGTTTATGGATTTCACTATGATTATGATATGCCTATGTATCTCTTTATGTTTGTGTACTTTATTTTATTAAGAAGCTCTGCTTTTTCTGCCTAAAAGCTCATGAAGACACTTCTAAGTACAGGCATTGCACTCATATCAGCCATTAAGTGGCAACATTCTGCAACATGCTACTTGAGAGAGGTCACTGACCGACTAATTTGAAACACTGCTGCACTTCAAAGTCTGCGTATTCATGAGCGGCATGTGTATCAGAGGGAAGACCCCAAATAGGTAAAAATGTAGGTTTTTTAGGCAGAAAAAACAGAGCTTTAAAGCACTTCTTAATAAGGTACACAAAGTTAACAGACAAGCAGGGGCCTCATTTTTGAAAATGGGAGAGCATGTCCCTCATCACTATGCATAGTCCATTATGTGTCTTTAAACTAGCAAATAATACCCAATAGTAGTATTAAATGCGTTTCCTCTTTAGCTATACCTAACACCAATTAAGATCCTAAACCTATTTTTCAATTTTGCTTTGGTTTAAATAAAAAGCTTAAAGAACTGTGATGCCATTTTAAGGACTTGAGTGCCAATTATGAGACCCTTCAAGTGAAGAAAGATTACCAGTCATTGTTTTAGAGAAGGGTATCTTGTTTCTGGTGCTTTATAGCAGTTAAGGTGTATGCAATTTTGCTTTTTGTGACAATCTTGATTACTATCCCTCAAAACAAGTAGCAGTTAACAATATTTTTGCTTCTACATCATTTTCATTAACCTAAGAAAACGCAATTAAATACATTCTGAATTTGTATTTCTTACTGCTACAGATGAAGAAAAATAAACTTTACTTTTTTTTTCTTGCAAACATTGACATTAAGTTAACATATTCTATTTACTGTGATATAATTTACTCTTATTTATACTTGTTGTTGTTTTTTAGATGTTTAGTAGTGTCCGACTCTCTGTGACCCAATGGACCATAGCAAGTCAGGCACAATATTTATGTCTCTGTGCTACTCCATAAGGTTTTCTTGGCAAAGACACTGGACACTAAATATTCCAGTTACTTCTCCAGTGTTCTGTGATTTACCTGACCTCTCTGCTAAGACCTGCCATCTTGGGTGACCCTACATGGTATAGCTCACAACTTCCTTGAGATACACAAGCCCCTTTACCACAACAAGGTACTGATCCAGAAGGGGTATTGATACTTAGAGACAGATAAATTACAAATGACATTGCACTATATATATATATATATATATATATATATATATATGTATGTATACTGTATATATATATATATATATATATATATATATATATATATATATATGTATACTGTATATATATATATATATATATATATATATATATATATATATATATATACTGAAAAATCTTCAAATAACACTGATTAGCTTTTAATTACAGCTAGTATTAAATCATGCTGTTTGAATTCTTTTAAAGTAAGAATTAATTTTAGTTCTTGGTTAAAGTAATTTAGAGGTTTACAGCAAGTCATGGCAAAACTGAGACCTTCAGGTAGCTCCAATTCTATATTTGAAACATGTAAATTAGCTTAACAGGGATATGCAAAAAGTAACACTTTCTAAAGTTAATGTTATAGATATTCTTACTTAAGAGCTGTTATATATAATCTATATAAATAAGTCACAAGATGCTGCAAAGTGTGTTTAACCAGCCTATACATTTTATACATGAGATGTCAAGATTACACATTTATATCCTGGTAATTAGTCAACCTAAATGGACTGGATTGGGTCATTCCATATGAGATGACCACCAGATCTTCTACTGTGGTCAAGAATCCTGCAGAAGAAATTGAGTAGTCCTCATAATCAATAAAAGGGTGGCCAAAGCAGTGCTGGGCTACAAACCCACAAAATTACAGAATGATTTCAATTCAAATTCTAGGCAAGCCTTTAACACCACAGTAACCCAAGTCTATGCTCAACCATGGATGAGGTTATCCAGTTCTATGAAGATATTCAACACATCATATATATAATACCAAGAAAAGATGGTACTCTTATCATAAGAGATTGGAATGCTAAAGTAGAGAACCAAAAGACACCTAGAATAATTGGAAAAATTGGCCTAAGAATACAAAATGAAACAGGTCTGAGAATATTAGAATTCTGTCAAGATAATTTTCTGGTCATAGCAAACACCCTCTTCCAACAGCCTCTGAGACGACTCTATACATGGACATAAACAGATGGACAATATAGATATTAGACTGACAATATACTTGTAGCCAAAGGTGGAGAAATTCTAAAGAGTCAGCAAAAAAAGACCAGGAGCTGACTGTAATTCAGATCTTGAGTTTCTAATTGCAAAATTCTGAATTAAACTGAGGAAAAGTGGAAAATCATTAGACAACTAGTTACAAAATAAATAATATCCCCTGTCAATGCAGTGGAGCTAAAGAATATATTTAAGGGACTAGACATTGCAGATAGACTGCCCGAAGAACTTTCAATAGAAGTTTGTGACATTATCCAGGAAAAAGCAACAAAGAATATACCCAAAAGAAATAAAACTAAGAAGGTAAACTGGCTGTTAATTGAAATTAGACCAAGAAGGAAGGAAAGGGAATGGTAGTTGAAATATGAAAAAATGTGTCCATCTGAATGCAGAATTCCAAGTGTTGCTTGCATTATGCCAACAAAAAAACATCAGTGGCCGGTAAACTAGAAAAGACCAATCTACATCCCAAAAAAGGCAGTGCCAAAAAGTGTTCCAATTATCGATCAATTGTACTAATTTCACATGCCAGCAAGATGATGCTAAAGATCCTCCAAGCTAAGTTCCAACAACATATGGGTCGATTAGGTTTCACAGAGACAGAGGCACAAGATCAAACTGCCAAAGTCTGCTGGATAATAGAGAAAGCAAGAGAGTTTAAAAAAACATTTATCTCTGCATCATAGACTATTCTCAAGCCTTGGACTGTGTAGATCATAACAAAATGTGGCAAGTTCTTAAAGAGATGGGAGTACTAGACCATCCTATCTGCCTCCAGAGGAATCTGTTTGTAGATAAAGATGCCATGGTCAGAACCAAACATGGGACAACAGAATGTTTAAGATCAGGAAAGCAGTACAACCAGGTTGTATGTTGTCACCTTATGTATTCAACTTATGATAATACTACTCTGATGACTGAAAGTGAGGAGGAACCAAAGGACTTATTGATGTGGGTGGAAGAAAAGAGTACTATTAAATAAAGAGACTTTTTCAAACACATTTATATAAAGTAATAAATGATTATCCAGCAAATAATTGGGACTAATCCAATTTATTCAGAAAAACTGATTAATGGGACAAAAATCAGAAACGCTGATTAGAAGGGCATATGTTGGCCAAAACCTTATAATATGTAGGATTTACAGTGGATATAAAAAGTCTACACACCCCTGTTAAAATGTCAGGTTTCTGTGCTGTAAAATATTGAGACAAAGATAAATAATTTCAGAACTTTTTCCACCTTTAATGTGACCTATAAACTGTACAATTCAATTGAAAAACAAACTGAAATCTTTTAGGTGGAGGGAATAAAAATAAAAAATAAAAATAATGTGGTTGCATAAGTCTGCACACCTTCTTATAACTGTGGATGTAGCTGTGTTCAGAATTAAGCAATAACATTCCAAATTGTGTTAACTAGGAGTCAGCATACACCTGCCATCATTTAAAGTGCCTCTGATTAACCCCAAATAAAGTTCAGCTGCTCTAGTTGGTCTTTCCTGAAATTTTCTCAGTCACATCGCACAGCAAAAGACATGGTCCACAGAGAGCTTCCAAAGCATCAGAGGGATCTCATTGTTAAAAGGTATCAGTCAGGAGAAGGGTATGAAAGAATTTCCAAGTCATTAGATATACCATGGAACACAGTGAAGACAGTCATCATCAAGTGGAGAAAATATGGCACAACAGTGACATTACCAAGAACTGGAGCTCCCTCCCAAATTGATGAAAAGACGAGAAGAAAACTGGTCTGGGAGGCTACCAAGAGGCCTACAGCAACATTAAAGGAGCTGCAGGAATATCTGGCAAGTACTGGCTGTGTGGTACATGTGACAACAATCTCCTGTATTCTTCATATGTCTGGGCTATGGGGTAGAGTGGCAAGACGAGGCCTTTTCTTATGAAGAAAAACATCCAAGCCAGGCTACATTTTGCAAAAACACATCTGAAATCTCCCAAAAGCATGTGGGAAAAAGGTGTTATGGTCTGATGAAACCAAGATTGAACTTTTTGGCCATAATTCCAAAAGATATGTTTGGCGCAAAAACAACACTGCACATCACCAAAAGAACACCATATCCAAAGTGAAGAATGGTAGTGGCAGCATCATGCTTTGGGGCTGTTTTTCTTCAGCTGGAACTGAGGCCTTAGTTAAGATAGAGGGAATTAGGAATAGTTCCAAATACCAGTCAATATTGGCACAAAACCTGAACAGGAAGAGGAACTTCATCTTTCAGCATGACAATGACCCAAAGCATACATCCAAATCAACAAAGGAATGGCTTCACCAGAAGAAGTTTAAAGTTTTGGAATGGCCCAGCCAGAGCCCAGACCTGAATCTTATTGAAAATCTGTGGGGTGATCTGAAGAGGGCTGTGCACAGGAGATGCCCTCACAATCTGACAGATTTGGAGAGTGGGCAAATCTTGCCAAGTTAAAATGTGCCATGCTGATAGACTCTTACCCAAAAAGACTGAGTGCTGTAATAAAATCAAAAGGTGATTCAACATATTATTAGTTTAAGGGTGTGCATACTTATGCAACCATATTATTTTATTTTTATATTTTTTCTTCCCTCTACCTAAAAGATTTCAGTTTGTTTTTCAATTGAGTTGTACAGTTTATAGGTCACATTAAAGGTGGAAAAAGTTCTGAAATGATTTATCTTTGTCTCATTTTTTTACAGGGGAAAAAATACTTTAATAGGGAAATTGGGAAATATTCAGTGTAGTCCAGGATGAAATGTCATAAATATAAAAAAAAGTAAAAGTGTGTCAATCCTAAAGTTATACGTATAAGTCAAGAAGGTATCACTGTCCCATAATATTCTGTGATTTTCAAAAGCAACCACCTTAATTTTGACATGTAGATGTAGAAAATTGTAGTTGTATCACTGTGGACCTGATATGGATATGGTAAGGGCATCAATAATATTTTGTGATATTTTATGATGCTTTTATGCAGGCCTCATATGCAAAATATTTGCTAATCATAGGAATGCAACAAAATGATTTCATTAGGACACACTAATTCTAAAAATAGGGCACTAATCAAAAAAGATTAAAAACACTGAGAAACAAAAAACAAAAAACAGGGGTACACGCCAACTAACCTTCAACAATGAAATTCTATGTAGTTGATCACCTCTGTAGAAAACCTAGAGGAGCAGATTTAAATAAACAATTACTACAGCTAGAAAGTAAATGGATATTTACTTTAAATTCACAGTATCCAAATGGACTAAATGAAGGCTTCTCATATTCAGCATTTTTATGAGTTTCCTTCCCCTTGTACTACTCTAGATAGTAAACCTACTGTATAGGCTTTGTCTGTCCAGTATCTAAGCGGTTGAACAATTCATATGTTCTGTTACCCCAGGCCTATGTTATATATACTATATATACAAGACTCCCCATATATACTTTATTCACGTTTTAACTATTCACGTTCATATATTAATTGCTTTCCCCATTAACACTAATAATCAATTGTTTTTCCAAACCACTTTACTTATTATACACATTCACACTTAGCACTTCACATCATTACAACTTTGATAGTCACTCTCATATTTATATATTTATTTCAGCATTCACACATCATACATTTTCATCTCTCACCCATTTACTTAATTATTCATTAGTACTCTTTCCCTCTTTAATCTCAAGCATATACAATTGATACGGTACATCATCATCCTCCTTTTTAATTTTCCTTCCACTATCCACATTTACATACACCACATCTCACTATAAATATAAGTTAATTATTAAATAAATCATCCAGCACACATGTCACAGTCTACACCAATCACTTACATATCACTTACACGTGACACGCAAACCAGGAAGTAAAACGCATAAATGCCCAGGCCTTAAATAGGCCACGAGTTCATACACTTACTAGCCCCTGGGAAGCCCAATTAAGAGGCGAAATGGACCGTCGGGAGCAGGGGCAGGATGGTGCACCTTATCTAAACCTATGTGAGCTGCAAAAGCAGGAACGCAAGTACTTATTTTATGCCAACAGGGGAGATAAGTTATACTCCTTTTTCTCTCTTTTTTTCTACACTTAAACAGTAAAACCTAAACATTGTGTTGCGGTTTAATGATGTTACAAGTGATATATATGCATGCATAGAGATATATGGATATATTTTCCTTCCCCTGTATAATACTGTACTGCATATACATAGCAGCACCATGCTTTACTCTCTTTTTTTGTTTTTTTGTTTTTTGTTTCTCAGTGTTTTTAACCTTTTTTGATTAGTGCACTTTTTTTATAATAAGTGTGTCTCTTCCTAAATATCCTAATGACATAATTTTGTTGCGTTCCTATGATTAGCAAATATTTAGCATATGAGGCCTGCATAAGAGCATCATAAAATATCACAAAATATTATTGATGCCCTTACCATATCCGTATCAGGCCCACAGTCATACAACAACTACAATTTACTACATCTACATGTCAAAATGAAGGTGGTCACTTTTGAAAATCCCAGAATATTATGGGACAGTGATACCTTCTTGACTTATACGTATAACTTTAGGATTGGCACACCTTTACTCTTTTTATGTTTATGACGTTTCATCCTGGACTACACTGAATATTTCCCAATTTCCCTATTAAAGTATTTTTTTCCCTAATATTATTTAGTGTTAAGCACTAGGAAATTGCACAGGTTACTAGATTATATCTCATCTTTTTACAGCACAGAAACCTGGCATTTTAACAGGGGTGTGTAGACTTTTTATATCCACTGGCCCTCATTCAATTGCGATTTTGCAAATTGAATACGGCTCTAAATAAGCACATAATATATATTTTTTAAATAAGTTTTTAGTTAGTGAAAACCTTGCTTTTGGATAGATGCTTACTAACTAAAAAATTATTTAAAAAAAATATGTTATGTGCTTATTTAGAACCCTATTCAATTGCCCAAATTGCAATTGAATGAGGGCCACTGTATTTATGCATAGTCCTAAGTTTAAATCAACTAAATGGCCTCAAGGTTACCAAATGGCAAATATAGCAAATAATAAAAAAGAAGAGAAAGAAAAGAGAGACACTTGGGTGTATAGACTTATAGAGAAAAATCACCCCAAACAGGAATATAATGGGAATTCTCTATTGTACATAAATCATATAAAATAAAAACTAATCTTTATTAGATATTGCTTATAAAATATGACTTCATTATAAAAATTATGCAATAAAATCATTAATGGAAAAAGTGTGGCTACCGGTTTGTATAGTGTCCTGTTTTGTGTATGTAGTGAAAATGATCCGAGTTCTAAGCACCAAAAATATATGTTATTAATGGCCTGGGAAATATGTCATCCACTAATAGAAATGCATTTTTCTTATATTTCAATCCCCAATCAAGTACCTTGGGACTATTGTCCTTATTGAGTACAGCTTCTCACCACATTGAAATATCCTATTGGGACTTTATATCATATTATTCTTAATAATACAGGGATGAATGAAAATATTAACTATACAGTGTTCATCTAAAGTATAAGTTCACCCTCTCTTTGACTGATAATGTTTGATCTCATATCTCTTTGGCAGAATAATACTCTGTACAGACCATCTCCTGACTATATGATTTGGATTTGAATATCTTTTGTTGCAATTTTGATATTCTTTATTAATTTTTTTGGACAATTGAAATATAAATCGTAATACATTTCTTAAATTAGGCAGCTCTCTCTGTGATACTTCTTATTAGGTATAAATGCACTACACATACCTATTGGTATGGACTCTATTTGTATATCAATATATGTTTAAATAACTATTAGATTTTAGGACACTATAGTGGATTTAAGCTACCATGTCCAATGAACTAGTGGGTAGAGTAAGACCTATGCCTTGGCATATTAGATCATGTTTATTTGTATTAATCAATTATAGAGGAATGTGATTATTGTCTAGTGTTAGTGTCACTTTTATTCTGACCACTTAACAATTATTTTATATAATTAAATTTTGTAGTGAAGATGATGTACATAGTGCAAGAAATTTGGTTCCCCTCATATATTTGTCTAAATATATAACCCTGTGGCATATAAAGAGTTATTTTTATACTCATTCAAATACACAAATATTACGGTTTTACTACAATGTATGTACAATTACTTAGTAGTGTATATCCTTATTGGAGATGTTGGGCCACATTTATTTCCTAGTCGCCAACTCGCTCGCCGACGGCTGCATGTCTGCAATTGAGTTGCGGGCTCCTGTTCACCTCCGTTTCCGATGCTATCCAATTCCCCGGGACCGAAAGTAACTGCCCGAGATCTGAAATGGGAAACCTGGGTTTCCAAAGTAAGTAGAGCCGGGCTTGCGAATGCAAGCCCGTAGCTCCTGCTTAAAATGAGCCAATAGTAAATGAGACCGTCATCATAACGGCAATGAAACCTGCGGGTGCTCCCGCAGGCTCCCTATATAAAACCCTGCTGCAGGGTTCCTACATGACCCCCATGATGCAGGGGTCCCAATCGGGACTCCTGCAGTGTCCCCACATTAACCCTTGCAGCGGGAGTCCCAATCGGGACCCCCCGCTGCATTTAAAAATATCAAATTCCCAGCCACAGGTCTTTAAAGGGCCCATGTCAGACTAATGCACACTACCAGCAGTGGGGGTACTGTAAGTACCCCTGTGGAACCTAACATTAACCTCCCCCCAATGCTGAGAGACCCCATCAGGACCCCCGTAGTGTCCCCACATTAACTCTTGCAGCGGGGGACCGTCGCTGCAATTAGAAATTTAAATTTCCCGCCGCTGGTCCTGAAAGGACCTTAAAGGTCCTTAAAGGATCCACCATGAATACAAAACTTAACCCCTGCACCAGGGGTACTATAAGTACCCTCCCCCGCACCTAAAATTAACCCCATCACTCATGGGGGTCAATATAGACCCTCATGAGACAATAATTAGACCCCCTCAGTCCAATAGGGGTTTATATAAATCCATATAATGCACTATTAACCCCTATATTAACACTATAAGTGCCATGAGGGTCCTCCAGGAACATCATGACACAAAGTCTAAGCACTACACTACATTATTAACCCTAACTATACCCCATTAACCCTAACTCTACCTCATTAACCTGACTATATCCATTAGCCCTAACTGTACCCAATAAACCCCTACCCTATTAACCCCTACCTTACATTATCCTACCCTATACCATTCTATAAAAACCCATCTAACTTATTAACCCCCCTCTACACTATAAACCCCCCTCTACCCTATTAACCCTCATGTACACTATTAATCCCCCTCTACCCTTTTAACCCCCCTCTACACTAGTAACCCCCTATTAACCCCTACACAACCTACCAAACCCCCTAATGAAATCCCTAGCACCTGACTAATTACAAAAAATAAAAAAAACACAATTTACTCCAAAACAAATAAACACTACATTACAGAAAATAAAAAAGAATTACTGAAAATAACAAACTACATTACAAATATAAAAAAGCTACATTACTGGAAATAAAAACAAATTACATAAAATAACAAGCTAAATTACATAAAATAAAACACACTACATTACATTGAATAAAAAACCCTAAATTACACCTAAAACAACCCCCCTTCCTAAAACTAGATTAGGGTAAATTAGACCACTTACCTTGCCCAAAGGCCCTTTCAGCGATGCCAAAGGCCCTTTCAGCGATGATGGTCTTCTGTGCTTTGTCCCAGACAGGGCCCTCCATATATGTCCACTGGTCTGGTGACACCTAAAATAATAGAGACAGTACAATTAATACATAAATACATACAACATTTATTATAATCATGTACTGTAATAAATTCTAAATAAGCCACTTACCTGTCCAAAATGCCCATCCATAAATGCTTCCGTCTTCCTCGAAGTCGTCGCAGGCAGGGCCCCTCTAAAAAATAACAGACGTTCTAAATAAAATTAAAAAAATAATGGAGCTCCTCCCTTGAGGAGCTCCACGTCTCAAATGATGGTACTCATGCATGCTCCGCTAAAATGTTGAAATTGCGCCTTCTGATTGTATGAAAATGCTGTCAATCATATTTCAGCCAATCAGAAGACGCAAAGGTGTGAGCCAATCAAAATGGGATAGATCCCTATGTCCCATTCTGATTGGCTGATGTAACTGTCAATCATTTTTAATCCAATCAGAAGGCTATCAGAAGGCTATTGCCTTCAGCTAATCAGAATGGGATACACCCTGTGGTGTGTATCCCATTCTGATTTGCTCCAAGCTTTGGGTGATGGGGTTAATTTTAGGTGCCGGGGGGATACTTATAGTACCCCCACAGCAGGGGTTAAGTATTTTATTTATCGCTGATCCTTTAAGGATCTTTAAAGTCCTTTCTGGACCTGCGGCGGGAAATTTACATTTCTAAATACAGCAGGGGTTCCAATCAGGAGTTTGACGGCCGTCAATTTTGTAAGGCCGTAACTCGTAACCCGATCTGAGCCCGCAAAAAACGCCAATTAAATAGTAAATTTGCCTGCGACCTCATTTGACGGCCATCAAATTCAAATTCAAATTCGGCCAATTGAATGAGGCTCATTGTATCATATTTAGGATTCAGCTTTAGTAAACACTCTAATATGTTTCTATCAAATTTTATTGATACATACTGCTTCCTTTTTTCTTAGCAGTACAAGCATCATTACTTTCACCAGCCGTTGGGCCTTTCTCTTTCCTCTGAGCAATTCTGAGGTTTCCAGCTCTAAATATGATGAAATGGTTACCCTCTGGCATGCATAGGGGTTAATCCATTTAAGATATGAGCGCTCTCTTGATGGCTATTTAAGCCTTGGGAGTTGAGACCGTTGTGACTCTCCGTAGAAGCAATATCCACTCGAAACGTGCATTAGAGAACTTTTTGTCCAGTGTTGCTTGCCGTAACTGCTTAAGCACATCCAAATGACATCATAGGCGTGCACGGTTGTGTGTAGTAGTGTCCGAGATCGCTAGTTTGCGATAATGTGTGTGGTGAAATAGTTAGCTATGCATCTTATTTAGATGCATGTGGCTTTTAGGATTATATAGGCACCATTAGTCTTGGAAAGGACCAAGGCCCTGAATTAGGTATTGAGGTCTGATACATCTCTTAGAACCGTCACAATACTAATTACTAAGAGTAAGGACTAAAGACCTGAATGAGGTATTGAGGTCTGATACACCTGATAGTACCATCACAATACTGATCACTAATATAATAGACTCCTTACTTAGGGCTATATTTTCTATACATTTTTCCAAAAGGAATAGGAGTATAGATTCCTTATATAGGACTATATGATCTAAAACCACTGAAATATAACATATTTTTGCTTCTTCAAAAAAAATATTTCAAAATCAAGACAGTACCAGCATAATATTGATTTATATGAGTACAGATTTCCTATTAAGAATAATATGATTTAAAGTCCCAATAGGAGATTTTAATGTGGTAAGAAGCTGTACTCAATAAGGACAATAGTCCCAAGGTACTTGATTGGAGATTGAAATATTGGAAAAATGTCTTTCTATTATTGGATGACATATTTCCCAAATCAGATCATTTTCACTATATGCACAAAACAGGGCACTATACCAACCGGTAGCCACACTTTTTCCATTAATGATTTTGTTGCATTGTTTTTGTAATGAAGTCATATTTTATAAGCAATATCTAATAAAGGTTATTTTTTATTTTATATAAATTATGTACAAGAGACAATTGCCATTATATTCCTGTTTGGGGTGATTTTTAACTCTATTTTTCTAAGCCTATACACCCAAGAACACAGTTTTTAGTGTAACCTATACATAGTGTCTCTCTTTTCTTTCTCTTCTTTTTTTAATCTTTGAAAGAAAAGAGTGCAGGAGCTGCTGCTCAGCTATAAAAGACAAAGATAATGGCAAAAGGCAAATAGATGGAGAAGAATTGGAAGCAGTGACAGTAATACCTATCCTGCCCTCTGCAGCCTGGGCTCAACTGGACCCTCCACCGCTAACCTAAGCCCACGGACAGAATAATATCTATCCTGCCTTCTGCAGCCTAGCCTCAACTGGACCCCACACCGCTAACCTAAGCCCACGGACAGAATAACATTTATTCTGCCCTCTGCAGCCTAGTCTCAACTTGACCCCGCACCGCTAACCTATGCCCATGGACAAAATAACATCTATTCTGCCTTCTACAGCCTGGGCTCAACTGGACCCCGCACCGCTAACCTAAGCCCACGGACAGAATAACATCTATCCTGCCCTCTGCAGCCTGGTATCAACTGGACCCCGCATCGCTAACCTAAGCCCATGGACAGAAGAACATCTATTCTGCCTTCTGCAGCCTGGGCTCAACTGGACCCTGCACCGCTAACCTAAGCCCACGGACAGAATAACATCACCTGAGCCCACGGACTGAATAACACCTATCCTGCCCTCTGCAGACTGGGCTCAACTGGACCCTTCACCGCTAGCCTAAGCCCCCGGACAGAATAACATCTATCCTGCCATCTGCAGCCTGGGCTCAACTGGACCCACTAGCCCACCCACCTAGGATTCTTGTCCTTTTATAACACAGGTCCTTGCATTATCACCTGAATTTCTCACAGCTGCTACTGACACATATTCATTACTTAACTCCTTACTCTCCTGACACACCTCAACCTCCCTGGCTCTTTGTAACTTCACTCCTGTCAGCAGGACACATCATTGCAGAAAACACTTTCCAGTTCTTTCACCCAAGTAAATTTAATTTCCTTCCTGACCTTCGCCATTCCTTATCTCACACTTTTACCCCAGCTCTCTGCCTATTCCACTCCCTTTAGATTGTAAGTGGCGAGTTTCCAATCTTATAGGGTTCTTCGGGTAAAAGCACTTACATAAGATTCTAAGCTCAAAACAGGACCGTTCATTATTTATACTTCTTGACAATATTGTATTTTTCCTTGTTTATCAACCCATGTTCAGCACTACGGAATATGTTGGCGCGTTACAAATAAAATTATTATTAATATTACTATTATTTTATTTTTCTGGGTTCCAAGATCTCTGCAAATGGTGAGTGTAGCCATGAAGTGTAGCTATTGCTTGTGGGGAGGAAAGCTATGGCAAGTCTGGAAAAGCTATTAATAAGTAAAGATATTACACTATTAACAAAGGCCTGAATCGTGTGGACTATGGTATTCACAGTAGTAACATACGGATGTGAGATCTGGACCATAAAGAATGCTGAGTATTGGATACCTTTGCATTTTGGTGCAGGAGAAAACTGGTTATAGTCCATTGTACTGCAAGAAGATCCAATCAATCAATACTACAGGAAACCAAACCAAACTGTTAACTGGAAGCTTTCATCATGAGACCAAAGCTCAAAGATTTTGACCATATCATGAGAAGACTCTGATGCTGGAAAGATTGAAGCCACACTAAGAACGGGACGTCAGGGTTGTAGATGGATAGATGAGGTCACTGAAGTAGATCAGCGGGGCAGTTACTGACAGATGTGCCTGGTGTTCTGTGGTGCATAGTTTCACGGAGAGTCAGGCACAGCTGAACGACTGAACAACAACAGCCTTGTACATTATTGATCTGTGTGTGTGTTTATATAATGTGGCATCAAGGCTGAATTTATATACTATACTATACTACTGTTAATATTACTGAAAGGATGGTGCTGGCTGCACTCCCAAGTTAAAACTCCAAAACGAACTGCATTCTCTTTTTTTGTGGCTCTACCATCTAAAATATACTAATTATTATTACTACTAGCGACTCGCCCGTCAAAAATGATGGGGCAATAAAATTGTAAGGCAGGTAATGCTGTCTGCACAGACAGTAAGTGTTTTGGTCATCTGAGACCCTTTGGTGCTCATCACGCGGATCTCAATAAGTGCCTTTGGCGCTCATTGCAAACCTCTCGGTTGGTGTATTTTTTGTTATCAGAGGCGCTTTTGCTCTCATTGTAAGGTCTACGCTGATCTTCTTTTTGCGCTTATTACAAGGCTCTCCACTGGTGTAGTTTCTGTCCTATGAGCACTGTTGGTGCTCCTTGTGAGGCGCGCGGTAAAGGGGTTATCGTTTATTGTGATATTGTGGTGTTTCTTTTGTTTTTGTGTATATGTATTTTTTCATGATAATTAATTAACTAATGAAATCATAAATTAATATACTTCACTTATTTTTATTAATATAATCAGCGAGCAATGTGCTGAAGAGCTAACAATCTATTATGTATAACAATCTATTATCTATAATGTAAATTTGCAATGTTGGTGAGCTGAGTTGGTGGTGTAAGTGTCAGCAATGTGTGCAGTGTGTAGTGTAAATAGGCTGCGTGCATGAAGAGAAACTGTTAGTGTAGCTGTGTAGTTCTGCATTCTGTAAGTGAGTGTTGTAAAATGGTGTCAAATGTGTATGTGGTACGCGGGTGTGGATGAATTAGCGTCCTTGCTAATAGTGTATGTTGTACCTCGTACGGGTTTTTGTCAAAGTTGTATATGCTTGGCGGTGTTTTGCTGCTTTAGGGGTCGTGTAGCCTCGTTTTTCATTTTTTGCTCATTGCAGCCGATGTTGGAGCCTCCACCTTCTGCCAATGCGGCCCCTCGCTTTGCGAGGTTCCGCATTTGCGGCCCGAACTGCGTCCCTCGCTTTGCGAGCTCGGAAAGCGTGACAACTATTATATGTGATAGTTTCACTAAGAGTTATAACATTTATATAGTAGGATACAATAACATAAAATGTGCTTTATTTTGTCATTAAACAGTTAATCGTGTACAGCAGAGACATTTTTAAAGAATTATTATTTTTCCTCAGATATCTCTCTACCCTAACTCTAGCACACTGTAACCTGACTGCGATGCTGGGAAAGATTGAAGGTACATGAAGAACGGGACAACAGAGGCGGAGATGGATAGATGAGGTTGTTGAAGCAATGAACATGAGCTTGAAGGAGCTCAGAGGGGCAGTAGCTGCTAAATAGTGTACAATAGAAACATTTAGTATTATTTCTCAAAAAAATCAGCCAGATACATGCAAGGCCATCTATAACAATTATTACATTTGTTCAAATCGAAAAACTTACTTTTGTACCCCCATCTCCATAATCGTTATATCTCCACCCTCATTGCCCTGGTGCCCCAGTAATTCCCTTCACTATATCTCTCTTTTTCCTCATTCCATTTGGCCTGCCCACCACTGGCCTTTCCTCACTTCAATCCATAATGAATTCCTCCTCCAGACTCATCCTCCGTACACAACGTTCAGTGTCGGCAGCTCCTCTTTGTCAAACACTCCACTGGCTTCCATTAGCCTCCAAAATAAAGTTTAAAATATTGACACTAACTTATAAAGCTCTCAACAACAGAGCACCCCCTGCTCTAGTCCCCCACACACCCTCTTCATTCTGCTAACGACTTTCTTCTTTCTACCACTCTTGTCACCTCCTCTCACTCCTGCCTCCAGGACTTTTCTCACACTGCCCCTATTCTCTGGAACTCCTTGCCTCACTTCACCAGACTATCCTCCTGCCTCAAATCCTTCAATAAAAATACACCTCTTTAAAGAAGTCTATAACCTTCCTCCCTAACATGCTCAGCACTACTCTCTCGCTACTGTACCACAAACAAACTTCAATCTTTAGATTGTAAGTCTGCGAGTTTTAATCCTGCGCAGTGCTTTAGGGAAAGCGCTATGGACACCTGATTCCAAGCTCAAAGACAGGGCCCTCCATTCTTGTCAATGTGTTTGTAGCGGAACCCATCACTGTTTTACCCTGTTTTATGATTATTCTTGGTTAAAATATGATCCTACAATATGTATGCTGGTTGATGCTCTGCAGAATATTAGCCAGACTTTTGCAGACCTAGGCTAATAGATAATCCTATTACAGAGATTCAAGAGATAAGAAAGTTGTAAAGGATCCTTGCATTTTCCAAAGTGTTTTAATTCTCTGATAAGAACAAAGAGGTGTAATTGAATCAATGTCTGATTGTATCAAAGTTGCCAGGGAGGTGTGACCCACCTATTGTTCTCTTTATGGGTATTGTGCAGCCAAATATGGGGGATGTGGATTGCCTGTGGGAAGAGATGTATAAATATTTCTGCAATAACAAAATAAAGTCAGTATTCATTTGACTCCCAAATTGTGTGTCGTCCAATATGGGAGGTCGGGAATGGTGAAACTGTAGTGCCTCGTGGGTATTTTATCGTATACCAGCGGAGATTTTGGACTGCGTGTCCCAGCTCCGTTACATTTGTTGGCAAGTGGTGGAATTGTTCCCACGGTCAGAAGGACAGCTACAGGAGACACCATTCCGTGGAGTACAGATTGAGGGCAACGCTAGTATCCGTACAGCGCCCCTGGCTACAGCAGGATGGAACCGGCTAGTTTTCGGACAGTGTTCCATGATGAGGATGAGAAGGAGGCCACAGACTACAGGGAAACAGAAAGAAAGGAACTCTGGTATGATGCCCTGCAAGATGCCCAATGGCGGCGAGGTGAGAGTCTCCCCAGTGATGAGCAGCGGCTACAGAAGCGTGTGGCGATGCGGATGTATCTATTGGGAGAGCAGCCCCTGGATGAGTGGGTGACAAGACTAGAGACCCTGGTATGGCGAGAGATCTGGCTAGACAACGCATACCAGGCCCTCTGGTGGTATACCGTTCGACTTACCCCCTGGACGGCTGAACACGACTTACCGGAGGGGGATGATTATGATGGCCCGGGTTTATTATGGGATGCCTTGGAGGACGATATTGATCTTGGCAGCACGGAGGGGTCTAGGTTTTGGGACATCTACGACTACCGGATGGGCATGTATGTCTGGAATGATGAAGGCGAGGTGAGCAAAGACATGACCCACCTGGTAACGAGAGAGTGGGAGCTGGAGCAGGACTACCAACACCTGCTCAGCCTTGTGCAGCCCCAACCTACTCGACAAGCAGAACCAGACTTCATTGACTGGTCCTGGGATGACCTCCAGATGGCAGGTAGAGATGGGACCGAGGTCTCTCTACCGGCCCTCCAGGGGGCAGAAGGTGTCGTCCTTCCCCCTCAGCGGCAGTGTGAACCCCAGGGGGCAGGAGGTGTCGTCCTTCCCCCCCAGCGGCAGTGTGTACCTCAGGGAGCAGAAGGTGTCGACCTTCCTCCACAGCGGCAGTGGGTACCCCAGGGAGCCGAAGGTGTCGTCCTTCCTCCCCAGCGGCAGTGTGTACCCCAGGGGGCCGAAGGTGTCATCATTTCCCCCCAGCAGCAGTGTGTACCCCAGGGAGCAGAAGGTGTTGTCCTTCCCCCTCAGCGGCAGTGTGAACCCCAGGGGGCAGAAGGTGTCGTCCTTTCCCCCCAGCGGCAGTGTGAACCCCAGGGGGCAGAAGGTGTCGTCCTTCCCCCTCAGCGGCAGTGTGTACCCCAGGGAGCTGAAGGTGTCGTCCTTCCTTCCCAGCGGCAGTGTGTACCCCAGGGAGCTGAAGGTGTCGGCCTTCCCCCCCAGCGTCAGTGTGTACCCCAGGGGGCCGAAGGTGTCGTCCTTCCCCCCCAGCGGCAGTGTGTACCCCAGGGAGCAGAAGGGGCCGTCCTTCCTCCCCAGCGGCAGTGTGAACCCCAGGGGGCAGAAGGTGTCGTCCTTTCCCCCCAGCGGCAGTGTGTACCCCAGGGGGCAGAAGGTGTCGTCCTTTCCCCCCAGCGGCAGTGTGAACCCCAGGGGGCAGAAGGTGTCGTCCTTCCCCCCCAGCGGCAGTGTGAACCCCAGGGGGCAGAAGGTGTCGTCCTTTCCCCCCAGCGGCAGTGTGAACCCCAGGGGGCAGAAGGTGTCTTCCTTCCCCCTCAGCGGCAGTGTGAACCCCAGGGGGCAGGTGTCGTCCTTTCCCCCCAGCGGCAGTGTGAACCCCAGGGGGCAGAAGGTGTCGTCCTTTCCCCCCAGCGGCAGTGTGTACCCCAGGGAGCAGAAGGTGTCTACCTTCCTCCACAGCGGCAGTGGGTACCCCAGGGGGCCAAAGGTGTCGTCCTTCCCCCCCAGCGGCAGTGTGAAACACAGGGGGCAGAACGTGTCATCCTTCCCCCCCAGCGACAGTTTACCCTAACCAGGGGAGACACCAATCTCCCAGACGGCGCAGATGGGACCGTGGTCTCTGTGCCCACAGCTTGTCCAGATCCCCAACTACCGTCACTGGGACAACCGGAGGAGGGGGTAAGTAAAAACTCCCCTCCCCAGCTAACTTCTAATGTGGCCCCAGGGTTAACAGAGGAAATGTTAACCCCCACTGACCCCCAGGTTTCCCTGGCTACTGAGCCGGAATATGTTCCAAGTACCCCAGCAGAAGAGCTGACAGCGGGGCAGAGTGCAGTCGGCCTCTGCCCTCCCTTTGTCCCTGGTACAGAGCAGGAGGTCCTGCAGGTTATACCAGCAGAAGAGCTTACATCAGGGCAGAGTGCCGCTGGCCTCTGCCCCTCAAGTCCCCTCAGCGTGTTGCCCCCTCACCACAGCAAAATATCCAGGTGCCTGGTTAGACTTCCCCCCAAAGGAGAGATGTGTGACGAAGTGCCCTTCGCCACCTTGGCTTGGAGAGGACTGTTTGCCAGCCTCCTGCCCTGCGACTATGGCCCTGGTACATATTGCCCTTTGGAACCAGTGTTCGGCCATACCAGAGTGTAAGTCACTCATTCTGGCCCTTTACATACAGGGGGGGCATTCTGTACTTGCCCTGTGTGAACCATGATACCCCAGATAACTGTGCCATGGAGCCCATTCATATAATGAAAGACTATGGGAAAGACTTTAGCTACATGGCAATTGAACTGTGTGAAGAGGATCTGAGCGCTATTCGGTGGTTTTGTGCGCGCAGATCCCAGCTATCTGGGGATATGGGAAATGTGAATTGCAGTAATGCTGATGGGTTGTCAAACTAGAGAATTGACCAACAAATACTTTTGTCCGGACATCCCCAGGCCGATCCGTTGGGATCAGACCGTGTATGCCGGCTTATGGTCACGGGGGAGGTGTGTAGCGGAACCCATCACTGTTTTACCCTGTTTTATGATTATTCTTGGTTAAAATATGATCCTACAATATGTATGCTGGTTGATGCTCTGCAGAATATTAGCCAGACTTTTGCAGACCTAGGCTAATAGATAATCCTATTACAGAGATTCAAGAGATAAGAAAGTTGTAAAGGATCCTTGCATTTTCCAAAGTGTTTTAATTCTCTGATAAGAACAAAGAGGTGTAATTGAATCAATGTCTGATTGTATCAAAGTTGCCAGGGAGGTGTGACCCACCTATTGTTCTCTTTATGGGTATTGTGCAGCCAAATATGGGGGATGTGGATTGCCTGTGGGAAGAGATGTATAAATATTTCTGCAATAACAAAATAAAGTCAGTATTCATTTGACTCCCAAATTGTGTGTCGTCCAATATGGGAGGTCGGGAATGGTGAAACTGTAGTGCCTCGTGGGTATTTTATCGTATACCAGCGGAGATTTTGGACTGCGTGTCCCAGCTCCGTTACAGTGTTATCTTGAACTTGTCTTTGCCTGTAACTTAACTTATGTATAGCGTTACGGAATATGTTGGCGAGTTACAAATAAACAATAATAAACTATAATAAACTATAATAATAATCAGTTAGGGGTGTAAATATAATATTCACAATGTGTTTGCATTATTGAGTTAAATCATGAGGGTAGATAAATATTGTCAATCTAGTTCAGCCTTTGAAGCCATTACACAAAACCAAGCATATAGAATAAGACAGGTGTTTGTAACTGGTGCACATCATAATAGTGAACTAAAATGCAAGTGTTAGGGAGTTATGGTTGCACAGTAGGTAACATCTTATTGTACATATATATCCTTATCGCTTCCTTCTCTACCACGGTGGGGAGGTGTTGTATTGAGTGGTGCGTCCAACTGTGGTGGCTGTGTTGTAGCTGACATTGGCAGTAAGGGGTGAGATGATGAGGCCGCAGGCTCTGGTTGCAGTGGTGGTCGAGCCTGTGGAATCTAAGGTTGGAGAGTATTGAACTGGCCTTCCGCCCACTGCAATAGCCGCTTAATGAGATGTGTCTGGGCTTGTCTGTCCCTATGAGTCTTTCGCTCATTCTTCTCTATCCTTCGATTGGGCCTCCTCACCTCACAATATAGTGATCTGATGCTGTTGACTTGATCGGTTGCAATATCATTTTGCCTTTCAAGATGGGATGTCAGCCACTGCATTAATGTAAAATTACGCTCATCGTCCATGCAGATGTGGTGCAAGAAGTCCCTCCTAGTGCCTTCTGAGGAGGTGTGAGGTCTGTCACTAGGCATACTTGGACTGTGGATGGGCTGTGTGGCAATGTTGTGGCCTGTGGTGATGGTGTCGCCTGTGCCGATGGTGTGGCCTGTGGCGATGGAGTTGGTGTGGCCCGTGGCGATGGGGTTGGCCTGGTCTGTTGTGACTAGGTCTGTTGTAGCTAGGTCTGTTGTGGCCCGGTCTGTTGGGGCCCGGTCTGTTGTGGCCAGGTCTGTTGTGGCCTGGTCTGTTGTGGCCTAGTCTGTTGGGGACAGGTCTGTTGGGGACAGGTCTGTTGTGGACAGGTGTGTTGGAGCCAGGTCCGTTGTGGTCTGGTTAGGTGTGGAAGTGCAGTGGGGTCTGGCCACCGCATCCATTTCATCTCACCAGGAGGCAGTGGTGGGCATGTTGAGGGTGTTCTCCAGGGCCTCGACATCCTTGCTGGTGGTTGCTGGCTCCATAACATGTCAAGTGATTGAAAGGACTGGGAACGTGCCCATGATGCGTGTGAGGGCCCTGGGGTGTTCCCCACAATGGTCTTGCTGGTGATGGCAAAGCTTCCTTTGACGGTGCCGGGCCCTCAGCTTCTTCCACCACCACTTGCGTGGGTGAATGTGGTTCCTCCTACTGTGGAGCCACTGCCTGTGTCTCTGTGGGCGGGGTAAGCCTGATTGTTTCTGCAGATGAATATTTACCTATATCATGAGCATTGTGGATTATGGCTCGGATCTTTCCATCTATGTGACTGCCGGTAGCAACAGTTGCAGCAAGGGGCTGCTAGATGGCGCTGCTGCTATTGTGCAATATTTTCACCTTACACACTAACCCAAAAGCCCTAGCCCTCACCCTAATCCTAAACCGTACCCTAACCCCCACCCTAACCCACTAAATTGGCGGGACAATCTAATCGCCAGTAAAATACAGAGCCATCTAGAGGCTGTTTACTGCGACTGCTGCTACCAGCAGTCACGGTCAGATAACAGGAAAGGTCCCATGGCTCATATCAATATATGTAATGCCATCTGCAGTTCATTAGGACACGTACTTAGCTGAATCAGCTGTTCAGTGTTTGAGACTGACCAATCTTTGACCACTTCTCAGCAATGGTTGATAACATGCGTCTGGGACATGGTCCAGGTTAGACTAGTAAATGACACGTGCATGCAGTCCCTCAGAGTCTGTATCTGTATATGCTGCAGTGTGCACAACCATACATGTACAATTTTTGGGATGTAAAATCAATCTTGATCTACAGCTGTACCTTGTTTAGTGCTGTGGATAGGTTCCAAGCAATAGGAGTGTTAAGTGAAACAGCTCTAAATGGTGCAGTTTAACAAGGGGAATATAGGGATAGGGGAACTCATGAAAAGAAATACACAATTACAATTTAAATTTTTTGTTGTTGATTAATATGAACTTTAAACAAACAGCAAACATAACACTAGCACAAACTGATTTGGCTACTGCTATTCAGAATCAGTTTAACTGCAGGTATTGGACAGACATTTAATTGATAATAATCATGATAATAATATGTTTGCATCTTGGATGTACATGGTTATTGATGCCTCATATATATGTAGTCATACCCAGAGAGCCTCCAGGGCTATTGTATGTCAGTTATCTATGTGTGTGTGGTTCATGTGCATATGAGGGTGTGATGGTGTATATGATACTCACATTGCAGGTTTGCCTGAAAAACTAGGTCCAGCTGTCCTGTAAGGCCCACTACTGCCGCTGGCTCCATCAACTCCTTCAGAGTCCACTCCCATCCGCAGTATGTGATGTTAGCTGGTGGGCCACCACCGGTGGCAAGGTCTGCTCTGTCCTCCGCTGACATCATTATTTTTACCTTCATGCGACAGTCATCATATTAGTGTTTCACAGACTTCACATCCCTGTTTTTAACCCCTAATGACGCAACAGCTGCAGCAACTTCAATAAAGGCATGTGTCTTCTGGTTAGGCCTCACATCCCTCCCACCATGTATGATGCTATGGCACTGATTTCCCTGAGGAGGATGTCTGTCTCCTCTGGGCTATAATTGTGCTTTGGCACAACCTCTTGCCCTCCCAACTGTGCCTGGGGTTCCTGGCCTCTTTGTGCTCTTCCTTGGGCCTGCCCCTCATCCCCACTACCCCCCCCCCCCCCCCTGGGATCAGGCCGCTGAACCACTGCTCCTACACCTTGTGTGCCTACATCTGGGGGCACATCCCTCCCCCCTCCTGCTCTCCTACACCTCTACCTCCCCTCCCTGACCTGTTTCCTCCTCTCCATCTCCCTTTCTCCATACCGTTACCTCTCTCCTCACACTCCTCCTCTCCTCATTCTCCTCCTCTCTCACTCACCCTCCCTCGATCTCTCTAGCACTCTCTCTCTCACTATCTCTCTCTCAGTCTCTATCTCTCTGTCTCTAACTCTCTCTCTCCCTCTCTATCTGTCTGTCTCTCTCTCTGTCTGTCTCTTTCTATCTATACCTCGCTCAAAAACCCACCAACGTCCAGCACAGTCAGGGGGTTATGGTTTATGCAGCCTTTTAAACCTGTTTCCATAGTGTTAATTGGTGTTCTTCAGTCCCTATTGATTATTTGACCTGTTACAGGATAGTAAATTATGACCTTTCTTGATTTTGGCGCATTTCATCGGATGGGATAGTCAGAAGCGTTATGTATGAAACCAGGGTTTATGGTCTTGACGCTTTGGCCCGTGACTTGCGGCCTTGTTCAATTGAATAGCACCGTAATTGTAGCAGAGTTCAAGCCTGCAGACATACGGCCTGTATACTGCAAGATGAGGCTACGCAATTGAATGAGGCTCATAGTGGTGAAGCTATTGTTGGTGCAGCAGGTGCAAAGCATGGGGGCACAACAGATTAATAGGAGAAAAAGCAACTAACAGAAGGACATTATCTATAGCTGGGGGCTCATTAGGAGTAAGTCAAGTATACATTTTATGTGACAATTAGATTGAGGAAAATACAATTAATTATGCCTTTAAACATGCAAATATTGCTCTCAATACAAAAGAAAGAACTTATAAGGTCAATAAGAACAATCCTCTATGAATATGCAATCAAAATAGAAAATCAACAGATTATGAATGTAGAAAATTGCATATAATACTTTAAAGGGCAGGCTGTTATACTACTGAATGCACAGCAAGAGTCCTAAAAGGCTATTAAAGAAAAATAATTCCATAGCATTAAAATCCTGTCAAAAATATATTTAAATAATATAATAGGTAACAAAGCAAACTGACATAAGTGCTACATATATTTTTATTGCTAAAAATGAATATGAACTGTGAATATTTTGTTAAGTTTTAAAATGTGTATCAGTTGCTATGTAAATAGAGAGAATTTCCAACACAATGATTGGTCTTAAGACAAAAAAGTACAAATTACATTTTGCCTGATTTATAAGAACAGTTGTTTTTTTCAGTAATGATATATGTGAATAACGGGTTGCTCTTAACTGGTTACTTTATTGATGCCTTTAGTTTTTTCTTTTAGTGAAATCTACATTTTTAAGAGATCATCATATAATGAGGAAAGTAAAGTATGCAATAATTTGTGCAATGATTCTCATTTGTCACTGCTGCAAATTAATTCAAGTGAGTATGTTCATATTCAGGTAAACAGACTTGTAGCTTTGCAGAATTTTGATATATTTTGTTATGGTAAATTAAGCTAATTTCATTACATGCAAAATCAAAAGGTATAAAAACAGTGCAAATGCAGATGCAATCAAAACAGATATTTAATTTTGTGTTTAAGTTATTATTGTACATTCTGCAAGCAGATATATAGATAATGAGGATGGGAGTTTAGCCACTGAGCCACATTAAGAGCCCATCCAGCTATGTGAATGTGGATCTGTTGAGTTGATCTCTTGGATAGTAAAGCAGCTGCAGGCTTAAAATATCTGAGCTCTTTATGTGTCTCATGAGAATAATAGTGGAATAATTTGCATTGTCTATGAGGTAGTTATATATATCGACAGTTGTTGAAAATAGTTATACAATGAAAATGTATAAGAAAAGAATGAGGGACTGTGACTGTCAATGCACTGCAGAGCAAATAATTGTATTATACCCACCTCACACCTGTTCTCTGATTGTTTTGTCCTTCAAATGTAATAAGATTCACCTGAATTTGACCCAGTGACCAATTGCTCTTTAAGAAAACCTATCACTGAGCTGTCTCTCATGTGAAATGGGGGTAAGAGTCATATAGTCATATAGTCCTTCATAGCAGGTTCCAATCCCATGTTTGGTAGTATTTTAAATGCACATTCATTTCATAACTTGATTCAACACCACCTAATCTCCAATGTAATATATCAAGATTCAAAAATTTAGCAGCAATATGAAAAACACCTTACAACATACTCTTTAATATTCCATCTGATGGTGAAGACTAAAGAGGGTGGCCTTAGTACTCATTACATGAAGCATAAATTAAAAAAACTATAGTCATGCGTTTCAAAAAGTGACGAAGCAGAAGGAAATTCAGAGGACTATAAGCAAATAGGCTAGGTGTTCAAGAGTTCACTTTGGGCATCACATATATAGTTGTGAGCATGCGAGCTGTTGCTAAGGCTTGTGGGCTCCCGCAGCGAGCATGCGGCCCTCGCAAAGCTAGGGCCTCAGTTGCTGGCATGGAGCGCCAAAGGCACTCCTTGCCAGCAACTGAGGCCCTCGCAAAAAAGTAAGAGACATGTTACGACCAATTACGACCTCGCAAAAATCGTCCGCAACCCGCGGACATGAAAAAATGAAAAACACAATAAATACACACAACACATACATAAAAAGCTTACCTACAGCAAGAGGGAGCATCCAGGACCTCAAAAAAAGGAAGTTACACCTCAATTTAACTCAAAATAAAAGAGTTTAGACACTTCCACCAAACACCTACGTATTTGCCGGAAAACACCTACGAGATTAAAAAACAAGGACACAACCCCCGCGACCCCAAAAACATTACAAACACAATAAATACAAACAACAAACACATAAAAAGGTTACTAACAGCAAGGGGTGGCACCCAGGACCTCTGCAAGTGAAGTTACACCTCAATTTAAGCGCAAATTTTGCAGTTTAAAGACCCAAAAATCACCTAAGCGAGAGAAAAAATGCCCGCAGAACAAAACGAAAATGAGGCTAAAGGTCCCTAAACACGCAAAACATCACCATAAACACGCAAAACACCACCAAACAGCTACGGATATTCCAAAAAAGTCGCACGACATAGAAAACGAAGGACACTAAATCAGCCACATTATATACACCAAACACCATTAGCTCACTTACAATTTCATTGCCGTCATTTTTTGACGGGCAATTTGCTAGTTTAAATATAATCTCGAAACTCCATCAGAGAATGTAGAACAGAGGATCCTTTATTATTTGATGCATCACTGTCACCCATAAATATAGTGTTTCATTTGATATTTGTGTATTAATGGATATAAGCAATTACATTTGTGGTGAGAGGAATGAAATGTTTGTATGTGTTAAATACAAGTATTTTTTAGAATTACATCACTTAGACAAATATCCATAGTGAAGCATTGCCAGTTCAAGAAATTACCAGACTAACTAATGCTGTTGATTCATAGAAAAAAAAGTTAAAGGACACATTTTGAATCTAATATCTAAGAGTTCCCTATTGGTATCAGAGGGTCGAAATTGTGAACAATTGGACATTGAAGTTGTAAAGTCACACTAACACATTTCAAAATGAAGATTGTCACCTTGAATTTCTTTTCCTCACTCAGTTGTCCTGAGGAAAGTCTGAGGAAATAAATCACTTGCTCTATACTCATAATTTTATAATTAATCTCATTCCTTACTGACAGACCAATATTGTAAGGTTTCATCTTCAATTTCCTCTTTTACTTTTCTTGTCTATCATAAGTGTACCAATCCTTTATAAGGTTTTAGAGTTTTTCTTTTCCAGTATAATTGTATTCCATCACCCAGTTGACTGATTCCTTGTCTTCTTTAGGTTTGTTATTTTTTCTGTAATTTAATATGCTATAGGCACCAACGCTATATTTGCTAAATTCAATTTTATCTTAATTAAATATCTTATGTCACATTCACTTGTCATATTTCCCATTCCTATATTCACTTTATAGCATTTCAGAATTTTCAGGTTCATATTTGGACATTAGTTTTTTCATTTTTGTAGATTTAAATTTCTATCTTTGTATGGAAACTATTCAATTTTTATGATTCACATAGCTTATGTAAAACATAGGATTTTGTCAGTGGGTCTTGGTGGAACCCCACCTTAATTCTAAATAAGCATTTTAATGTTGCATTCTTTATCTCTCATTGTCTAGTATATTTCTTAGATTAGGGAGTGATGTGCTGAATTATTTTGATAAGAAAGCCAAATACTGTGTAACTCCTCATGTGGCAAGTAATACTTGTGAAATGGGCTATGTCCCAGTGCACATTATTATAAATGCCCTTAATATCTGAAAATATAAAACAGTTGCTGTGAAGATTAAGATGTGTAGGGTTAAAAAAATGCCACTGAACTATAGATGACCATAAACGATTGAGAGGTATTTGCTCTGGGGAAAGCACAGACTAAAAAATAGAGGGACATCTGTGGTATTTACAGTTATAATCTGAGAAATTGGTGAATTGAAACTTGGTCTATAGTGTCTTTAAGTAACTGCTGTTTTTGTTAATATGTGAAGTCGTTGTTTCCTAGAGTTCCATCAGATTTTCACTAGAAGAAAAAGAACTTAGGTCCTAAATTCAAGGAGAGATACACAGACACTTCTCACTAAACTGTTACTAATATTTTTTCTACTATGTGTTGTTCACCCCACCTCACTTCCCAGTCCATATTGTAGTGGTATTGTCATTACAATCATTCTTTATATTACTCTTTAAATTGTGCCCATCAAATGTACTGCTTTTTCATGATCTCAGGGAGAATTAACCAATATCTGTGCAATGGACTAAACCTATGTCCTTGATTTCTTCAAGTAAGTGATTTATCTTGTCCACATAAGGCTAAATATAACAATAGGTAGAAGAGACTAAATGTTTTGTCTCACAAGCTTCTTCTATTTATTCGATTTTTTAGATAGTTTTAGATTGAAAGATTTCAATTCTGTTATCCTAATTAAAGGATGACTAAGGTGTAATGTTAATAGAATGCACATTTGAAGAACATGACATGATAATATGAAAAAGGTTATTACAGAATTTAAAATAAACGAATAACACATTTTTTTCACTATGTGTTCAATTTTACTTTAATGGATGGACACATTTTGCTTAAATTACTAAACAAATTAGCCACCCTAAAAGGAATGGGAAATACAAAACTATGTACGGTTATGTTGAAAACTTCCACTCTAAATATCACACTTGACAATGCAAGTAAATTGAATAGTAATCCTTAGTAGAATAAAGTTCCGAATGTGACTGTAGGAAGACTAGCAGTTCAAGATTGAAGCTCCTATGAAAAAAAAAAACAGATTTAGTTAAATAAAATATCTGCTAAAAATGATTTTATGCTTATGATTTACACAGCTGGTAATGTTATTATGCTACAGGTTAACTTTTTGCCAAACTAGAGTGGTTATTTAAGAAAAGGTTACCAAATAACCACATTGCTATTGCTAAACAAATTTTATATTGTCATTGACTTTCTTGCAATGACAACTGCCTTGTGGCTACCTGATTCACGGGCTATAATAATGACCATAACAGCATTTGAAAATACTATGGCCTCTATTCAATTGAGCAATTGTTGTTTACGAGAGCCCGCAATGGAGCCCGTAAACTAATTTGCTATTCACTTGGCATATTTTTGCACCCGGCAAAACATCTATGTGTTACAGGCTGAAGATCCCTGCGGTTGTCAAAATCTCAACTTACAACCCATCTAAGCCTTTGAACTTTCAATGCTGCAAGAGTTACAATAGCTAAAATCGCAAATCGCTATTCAGTTGCTACAATTCCTCAAGCACGCAAATATTTTCACACCCGTAAATGTCAGATGTAGAAGGAAAACTTATGAGTACCAGATAGGACTCCCAATGGGGTTAAACACCTGTCTGTAGCACTGTAGATGCAAATAAAAAATCAATAGTGCACTTTAAAAGATGGGAAAGCGATGAAAGACATTAGAACTAGTTGTACAACAGTCTCAAGCTCGTAAATCTGCAGTCAAAAATTGTTTCATTTTGGTGTTATATCAATTTCGGAAATCAATGAGTTAATACATATCAGGCCACCCACATGGACTACAACATTTCCTTCATTCATTGTTATTATTTTGTACATTGCAGGATTGTGAGTCTGATCACATATCGGACCCCTAAACGCTAATTGATTGACAGGTAACCTCCATGTTTTGACTGTCTCATTTTCTATTGGCTAGTTCTAAATTGGGAGTTACGGCCATGCTTAATTGATCATGTTCACGCTCTGAAATGCTACATATGATTGCATGGTTTATGGTTTCGACTTTTGGCCCGTAAGTTGTGGGCTTGTTCAATTGAATCGCTCTGTAACTGTAGCAAATATCAAGCCTGCAGACAAAAGGCCTATATAACGCAATCTGCTGGCTTGCAATTGAATAAGGCCCTATGTCACTTGGTTACTTGTACTATTGTGCAATGTTTTCCCCAAAACTCTGGTTTTCTCAAAGCTCTGTATTGGGCTTTTGAGAACCCTGTCCACCAGGACCTTTTAGCCTAGGGGGACTCTGTGTTGATTTTTCATTTTGAGAACAGGTATTTTATGTGCAGAGTGTGTTTTGGGGGATATATTAGGCAACTTAAAATATTGTGGGGTTAGGAGGAGCCCTTTAAGAGCAACCTGTAGATGTTTCCTTTAGCCAACCATGATATCCAGTTCACCCAGCCCAGGGCCGAGCTAGGGTCCAGGCCGGATTTGAACATGTGTTAAGCCGTAGGTTAGGCTCTATTGACTTCAATGGGAGATACAAGGGACTGATTAAGTTATTAGAAATGCTTAACAAGGTTGTCAAAACAGCAAATGAAACACTTGTTTCAATAGACAAGGGTGAAGTGGTGTCAAGTGCCTTGCACGTAATACCCCTTTGATTCTTTGTGGTTAACCACAAATTAGGAAATACTTGGCCTCAGTCGTTCCTGACCCTCCAATCAATCTTATTAAAAGCCTAAATTTCTAAAATTATTATGGAAGTCCTGATTGGCCATAAAAAGTGGATACACCCTAGAGCCACATCAAACCTCCTAGGGGCCCCGCCCCTGACTAAATGAAGGTATCTCGCAGAGGCAGGTCAGATAGGGAGCAGTTCGTTTCTGTGCATTACCACTGTTCCTTCATTGTTCAGAAGGCGCCCCGTGCCCACTGACCAACATTGCTACACTCCCCTGGGTTCCCTGAATAGTGGATAACATCTCTCTGAGAAACTAAGCTTGCCCACCCCAGATCTATTGTTCCCCGTTGTGAGGTAATCCCTGATCCATCACCAAGACACTCTGTCTCCAGTGGTTACACTACCTAATCAGCCCCTGCTGTGCCCATATCCTGCCCAGAGGTATCTTATAGCTGTGGCTGTAGACCCTTCAGCAAATGGGAAAAGAGACAGGCTGGAAACCAGGTCCTTGGAGATAGACCTGGCTCAGGTGGGGTAGTTCAAAGGGGGAAAAGGGCATTCAAATTGTGGCCCAAGGGATGTAGCCCACTGGTGATTGGTACAAAAACTGTATATGGTTTGTTTCATTTAGAAGGAAGGGCTAGGTTTTCTAGAAAATTGGCAATTTGTCCTAGTCTCTGGTTAAGCTGTCCTGTGTGTGGAGATAAGAGAATTGACTTCTTAGCCTTTTCAAGTGTAACAAAGGGCAGGTTATGACATCTTTTTTATTCATCTGACTTTTGGCAGCCCACAAAGCCTATGATTATGAGTGTAATGAGCAGCTAAATTCTCAGAACATAGATGGGCAGGTCACTAACTCTATATGCACATGTTGGGATACGTTACATACTTGTATTGAGCTTAGTTAGATTATGACATTGTAATAAGATTACACACAGTTGAAACAACACTAAAATCATTAGGGCTCAATGCTCCAGTAGCGCCTGTATCCAAATGATAGTGGCTATGTCCTTTGCTCAAATCAATTACTCTTTCTCTGCTTTTATATAAAACACAATCACTCATATTCACATTATATATATTTCCATTGTGGTCTGGTGACAAAAGTAACACCTCTCCTCTTGACGTTGGGCATTTTAAAACATCAATGATGGATCGGATTTAGTCCTTGCTGAATTGCTCCTTTCAACATACAGCACACTCAAAGTACTGCAATGCTACTAAAACTAAGGAAAAATTGCCAAATCCTCTGTGGATCCTCTATGAAGGAATCTGCAGCTAAAGCAATATAAAAAGTAACTAGTAAGTTTATTGTCAGCAAATTCATGTCTTGTGCTTCATATAAACATCCCTTCATCTTTGCTTATCTGATTCAAATATTTGTATCCAGAAATCCCAAATCAATTCAGAGTTGACTATAAGCAGTTGACTGAAAAATTACAAATCTGACATTTATATAATTTACTTAATTGTACATTTACATGTCATTTTAGATGTTTTCTAGTACTGAAATGGCCACATAATTGATTCAAAGAGAGAATTACAATTTGCTTATGATCATTTAAATCAAAAGGTATAAAACAAATATAGGGCCCTATGTAAATTGGGCTGTGTAAACTGCAGCACACCCATAAATTGGTTGTGGGAGCGTTTTTCCCTACATTGCACCACTATGCTAATCTTTAGTTACCCCACATTTCGTCCCTCAGCCCACATTCATAAATCTTTGCCTCGTCCGCAAGAGTTTTAAGTGTAGGAAGTACCCAAAACAAGCTTTATGAATGAGAAACGGCTCTAAGAGCCAGTAGTGTATGAAAACGTCATGCCCTGGGGATTCTTTCCCCGCTCACTGCCCGATTTCCCCCATCCCTGCTCAAACCCCATGCCCTTGCCCGATCACCCCTATTAACCTGCTTGCTGCAGGGGGTCCTTCTGACACCTAAAATCCCCCTGTATGGTGCAGCGGATGCCTATTGGAAACCTCTGGCACCTAAAATGAACCCTCTTTAAGGACTTGCTGCATATAATTAACCCCTGCCACCCCTGTGTCCCATAGGCATCTGTACAGACCAAAATGGAACAACTATTAACCCAATATCAACTAAAAAGAGGCCGAAAGATGCAAAACTAGCCCAAAGGATGTAAAAAGTGCTCAGAGGGCCCATAGCCTCACATTGTGTGGCAAACACCATTGCCAGGCTTACTATTTTACTCCCGTCATTTTTGACGGGCAATTTCCTTGTTCAAAATAATTCTTTTTTCTCAAATTAGATTTATCACCACATCTCCTGGAAGATTTAATCTTCTCTAGACCATGAAGTTGCCAGATTATGATTATAAAAACACATCAGCCTCACAGGACTTTTTTAATAGTTAAACGCCTTAACTATCAAAAAAACAAGCAACCTCCACAAACACAAACTTTCAGTGATAATAACATGTTTCAACATATTGCACTCACCAATTGTGTTGCTAAAAACTTATAGTGTAAGTGTTTCCTGAAAAGTTAAAAGTATCTCATACACTTTAATATTTACACTCATGTTTCATGGAGCACTGGATCAGCTCGAGTGCCCTATGGGGGTAGATGACTTTTAGCAACTTGCTTCCCTTGTTGCCCAGGCACTCCTAGAGGATAGTGAGCAAAAGAAGAGGCCTAATAATGTAATATTACAAATCTCTTTAAATATTCCAGGACATTCTGCCAAATGGACTCTTAATTCATATCTAGTGTGAATATATTGTTACTTGATCACAGACAGTGCTTATTGCCCTTCTATTCCTGTTATGTCTCTCACTGCAGATCTCGTTGAGGATAGACACACCTCAGAAGTCCACTATAGATGAGATCACCAATTCCAATGAAAGTCATCAGAATATGTCCAGAATTAGGAGGAAACTGTCAGACAAGCTTCAAAGCAGTAGTGGATCTACCAGTGATGCAGGTGGTGCAGTGCACCAGGGTCCTCCTCTGTGCAGTACTGTCTAATTATTTTTTTTGCATTCTTTTTTTTCTGGAGTGTAGCCCCCTTTGAGGCCTCCCACCCCTGCCTAACCCACCAAGGCCCCCCTGGAACCCTGTGTCTTTCTATCCACACACACAGCCTGAAAATTGTGTGTGCCTGTTTAAAAAAGAACATTTCTACTGAAGCTCCAACAGGTGGTGGTGTGGAGCAGTGCAGCACACTGGGGATGTGTATCAGGGAAGAAGGTAAGAGAGCAATGGCTACAAAGTGGCAGCAATGTATACAGGGGGATGGGTTTTGTGATGGTGAAGCAAAGGAGATAGGGATGGGTTTAATGTGAGGTGGGTGCTCAGAGGGGTTGGGTACTGTGTGGGGATGGATCCTGAGAGGGAATGGCTGCTGACAAGAACTGGGTGCTATGTAGGAATGGATGCTAAGGTGCTGGCTGCTGTGTGAGGGTGATGTTTATATATGTGTAAATGTGTATATATATACACGTAGAGAATATCACAAGTAAGTGGAGCATGTGAACCCTGGAGCTATTCTGCAGGCAGAGGAGCTTTGCACAGGCAGGAGCACTGAGTGATTTGGTGTGATTTGGCGTGGCCCAGCGCAAAACATTTTTACATCCCCCTGAGGGGGGGGGGCACAACATTTTTTCATGCACCAGGGCCCTCTATTCTCTAGCTCCACCACTGCTGAAAAGATCTTCAGAGGTATGCTCAACGTGTTTCAACGTCAATTCTGGCTTCCTCAGAAGAATATTATTATGGGATTTATAAACTTTTAGTCAATGGGAATATGGAATATAACTCAACGTTATTATGTTACCTAACTCTGATTTTCCCAGTATGTGTACTAAATTTATACTGGGTATCAAATCAATAAGCATTATGGTTACCAAGGTTTTTAAAGTTTTGCTAGATTCTAACTGCAAACACACTACCATGCTTTTATTGGACATGTCACTCTTAGACAAGGCTTGCAACCTCACTCACAGGCCCGCTGCCTCTCCCTCTGTGCTGTGTGTGAGGTTGTAAGTTAATTTTTTTATGTATCTGGCGCTTTTTGGTGGTCTTCCCACGGCTTCCGAGTGACAGGCTTGAAAAAATTATCGTCCGTTAAAGCAGTAATTTTTCCAAAGTCTTGCATGTCTCACAATCAGCGCCAAAGTCCTACATCCTTTTGGGCTGATTGCAGGCATCGCCATGTGCACCTTCAATCCTTCATTAGTGGAGTGTCCTCGGGCAAATAAGAACCATGACGGAACAGATGACCCTTAGAGGGACCCTGAAAGGCCACAATGGCCTTCGGCGCTCATTGCATCCCCCATCATGAAAACATTTCAAAGTCTTGAGTGCCTCACGATGAGCACCTACGGCGCCCATTGCAGCAAAATTAACATCGATCCCTATGGGTAATGCTTGTTTGTTATTCAACCTTTTTGGTACTCAACCTGCCTTCTGGAACGGATTAAGATTGAGCACCAAGATACTACTGTATTTTTAAATTGTTCACTAACTATGTTCCAATAAGGAGCAGTTTCACTTTTTTGTATTCATTTGTATTGTGCTTTTTCAAACTGGAAGACTTTGAGCAAAAAAATATTGTTTTCATATCCCCCGGCAAATCTTACTCTTTATCAATGACACACTAAATTAGCTTGCAACCCAGCTTCCCCCCATCATTATGATAATGTTTAAAGCTGAAGGAACCTTACAACATAACCTGAACCTAACATCTGTTGCATTGTCTGAATAATATATTTCATGATATTACAGTCATCAGTTTTATAGTTGTCAAAAATATCAGAAAATCTTCTGTTATATCCTTGCTTTGTGTCAAATTGTAAAAAGTCTGCAAGTCACTCAAAATGCAGCTCATGTGTGATGCCAGATGTAGAATTACAGGTCTAATTGCTAAGCTCCCAGGATCATGTCATAACTCATTTACTCTGAAGTATTCAGAAATTGCCAACCTGAATCTGGATGGTAAAATCATGGTAGGTGGCTTTTTCAGATTGTTGGAGACTTTAAAATCAATTTGCACATATAATTAAAAGCTCAGCATTGATTACATTTTAATTCTCTCATTGGAGTTAGTGAACACCCTCTGGGGGAAGTAGATAATAACATTCCACCTTATCCTAAAAACTCAGAAGACTAAGAATATTGCTTTTCTTATATATAATACATAGTGAAATCAAACCATGTGAAAATTACATTAGTATTTGTTTATAGTATACAAAAACGTCTCTATTTTTATTTGGGCTAAACGTATATTTTTGTATGTATGTACAGTATTTTATGTGTGTTGCACCAACAATCTGCACAGCACTTTACAGTGACAAGTTACATGGCAGTCTAAGCGCATATAAGATAAAGACAACCAATGTCTTACACAATCCCCTTAAAGGACCACTGCATGAATGGTTGTTTTTTTTAAAGGCATACTGCCTTATTGTTAAAACATATTATTTTTATTCTCTGTGACACCCTCTGCAACTTTGATCAAGTACTACATGCCCCACTTTGCTACTGACTCTAGGAGGATTCTGTACACCGAGCTGCTCCTGGGCTCACTCACAGAGTGAATCAACAACATGTATGATATCATATATTATAGTATATATAAATTGATAAGAGCTGCAAATAGATAAATTCTATTAACTTTATGTGATAAAGTTAAAATGAAGCTATATTCATTTAAAATTCAAAATTCAAATATACGGTATATATGGATAGAAGAGCGAGGTATATGTATAATCGAACCTTGGCTTTTCATAAAGGTTGTGTAATGCAGCTTAAAGCTTAAATGAAGCCAAGTTTGAAATGGGCTATGGATTGAAGAGCGAGGCATTTGTGGGCACATTTGCATGTCCTTGCTCAGCTTCCCAGAATGCAGTATAATAACAATTTTTTTGCAGAATTCTGAGCTGAAACAGGTTTTTTTTCAAACTTGTTTTAGACATTCAATTGGAACACAGATGTACTATGTATTTACTATATATATATATATATATACTAGCGACTTGCCCGTCAAAAATGACGGCAATAAAAACTGAAGCCTGGCAATGCTGTTTGCCACACAATGTAAGCCTCTCCCCCTCTACTTTACTGGCCTTGTGATGAGCGCCTTTGGCGCTCATCACAGGCCTTGCAATGAGCCCCTTTGGAGCTCATTGCGAGTCTCTCCCTCTGTCTACTTCCTCCCTCGTGTCTTATTTCCCCCCTCCTCTCCCTCCCTTGTGTCTCCTTCCACCTCGTCTACCTCCTTTGTATCTCCTGCCCCCTTGTGTTTTTACCTCCCTCTCCCTCCCGTGTCTCTAAACCCCTCCCCTGTGTCTCTTTCCCCCTTCTCCCTCCTATGCATCTCCCCCCCCCCCTGTGTCTCCCCCAACCCTCCCCTGTGTCTGTTCCCCCCTGGCCTGTGTCTCTTTCCCCCTCAGCCCTGTGTCTGTTACGGCCTTCCTCGTGTCTCCATTTCCCTCCCTTGTGTATCTTCCCCCCTGCACTCTCTCCCCTGTGTCTCTTCCCCCTCCTCTCACTCCCCTGTGTCTCTTCCCCCTCCTCTTTCTGTGCCTCTTCCTCCCTGTCTCTTCCCCCTCACCCTCTGTGTCTCTCCCCACTCTGTGTCTTCCACCCTCTCCCTCTGTGCCTCTTCCCCCGCCTCTCTCTGTGTGTCTCGCCACTGTGTCTCTTCACCCCTTCCTCTGTTCCCCCCCCCTCTGTGCCTCTTTCCCCCTCTCTCTGTACCTCTTCCCCCCCTTCCCTCTGTGTCTCTTCCTCCCTCACCCTCTGTATCTCTCCCCCCTCTCCCTCTGTGCCTCTTCCCCCCTCTCCCTCTGTGCCTCTTCCCCCCTGGCCTGTGTCTCTTTCCCCCTTCCCCCTGTGTCTGTTCCCCTCTCCCCCCCCCCCATTTCCCTCCCATGTGTATCTTCCCCATGTTCTCCCTCCCGTGTGTCTTTTTCCCCTCCTCTACCTCCCCTGTGTCTCTTTCCCACCTATCCCTCTGTGTCTCTCCCCCCTCCCTCTGTGTCTCTTCCCCACTCTCCCTCTGTGCCTCTTCCCCACTCTCCCTCTGTGCCGTGCCTCTCCCCCCCCCCCTCTTCCCCACTCTCCCTCTTCCCCACTGTCCCTCTTCCCCACTCTCCCTCTGTGACTCTCCCCCCCCTCTTCCCCACTCTCCCCCCCCCTCTTCCCCACTCTCCCTCTGTGACTCTCCCCCCCCTCTTCCCCACTCTCCCTCTTCCCCACTCTCCCTCTGTGACTCTCCCCCCCTCTCCCTCTGTGACTCTCCCCCCCTCTTCCCCACTCTCCCTCTGTGACTCTCCCCCCCCCTCTTCCCCACTCTCCCTCCCCTCTTCCCCACTCTCCCTCCCCTCTTCCCCACTCTCCCTCTGTGCCTCTACCCCCCCTCTTCCCCACTCTTTTACCTGCTCTCGGGCCACGCTGCGCGGCTCGTGCTCTGCGCAATGCGCAGCACTTTATAATTGTCTAACTGCGATTCGTCTGAAGCGTGACGACGAATCGCAGTTAGACAATTATAATATGTGATATATATATATATATATATATATATATATATATATATATATATATATATATGCATGGGCGTAGGAAAGGGGGGGACAACCCCCCCCCCCAGATTAAATGAATAGGGACACAAAAACTTGATCATGCACTACCAGTGTTATGGAGCAGTATGTCTTTACAATGAAAGCTTTGTCCCATAATTTAAATATATAGATAGATAGATAGATAGATATCTTCCTGTCCTGGGAGTAGAGTTGAATTATCCCCCATATATATATATATATATATATATAATCACATATTATAATTGTCCAACTACGATTCGTCATCGCGCTGTGTTGCGTGGTGCGTACGACTTAGCGCTGAGCGCCGCAGGGATGAGCGCCGTTAAACCGTACCACTTTGCCGATCGTATGACTTTGCGATGAGCGCCGCAGGCCGTTAAACCGTAGCACTTTGGCAATGAGCGCCGCATGCGCTCATTGCAGACGAGCCGTTACGTTAACCCGTAGCACTTTGGCAATGAGCGAGATACGAGATAAGCGGCAGCGAAAAATTACGAGATAAGCGGCAGAACCAAAACAATTAAAAAAAAACTAAATACACACTAAAAAATAAAAAATGTGTATTTATTTTAAGAAAAAAAAAAGGGACAAATGTAGCTGAGTCATTTTGTGTTGCAAACAAATTTCACAACATTTAATTTTTAGTGACCGTCATTTTACCGTTTTACCATATTCACCGTTAAACCGCTAAAGCGGGCTTAGCGATGAGCGCCGCAGGGAGGAGAGCCGTTAAACCATAGCACTCTAACCACGGATAACACTTACGGATAATCAGCTAAGACGCATACCACACATTACGACATCGCAAAAATCGCACGCAATAAAGGAAAAACACAATAAATACACACAGCACATACATAAAAAGCTTACCGACAGCAAGAGGGAGCATCCAGGACCTCAAAAAAACAAGTTACACCTTCATTTAGCTCAAAATAAAACAGTTTAGACACTAAAAAATTCTCGAAGCAACAGAAAAAATGGCGGCCGAACAAAACGAAAACGAGGCTACAGCACTATAACCACGATAAACACGTACGGATAATCCGCTAAGACGAATACCACACATTACCCGCCATTAAACGACGTACGGATGATCCGCTAAGACGCATACCACACATTATCCGCCATTTTACGATAATGCGGAAGTATACAGCTACGTTAACGGTTTCGGCTCGGGCACGCACACTATTACACTGCACATGTTCACCACGCTTACACAGCACCTCCACACCACTAATGCTGCAGCAACATCAACACAGATTGCCAGCTCTTCAACACAATGCATAAAAATAGGTAAAGTATATTAATTTATTAATTTGTATTATATATTTCAGTAGTACATACAAAACAACATTAGCTACCTTACAATTCCATATGTATATTAATAACTAAACAACTTTCCAAACATACACATCTCATTGCCGTCATTTTTTGACAGGCAATACGCTAGTATATATATATATATATGCTAAGCAAAAATGTTGCTTCTTTTTTTTTTGCTTCCAGTTTTAGGACGTTGAATCTTTAAATAGTTTTTATTTTACTTTATATTTGCATTTTTTTTTCAGTTTTAAATTTGACATAGGTTTTAGGGACACAACTGAGACTGAATAATCACTGAGCTATTAAATGGATAAATACAATTATTCCATGGGGTTTCTACATAAATGTTTCAAGACATCTAATCTGCAATAGTAGTTACAAGAACAAAGCTACAGATGTTTTTAACACAGTATTCTACTAGTTGCTGTCGGCTGGGATAATTGGCAGGTGTCTATTGACATCACCCAGGGATTAATCATTTGCATCCATATGTTTCATTAAATCTTTATACTTCTGAACAGCAACCTATTGTTCACTAACTATTACAGTTCTGAATTTAGAATTTCAATGAATCTTCAAATCTATCTCGCAGGATCAGTAATAACAGACCGCTTTCCAAAGAATAGCTGGCAGTAGATTTTTTTTTTTGTATATGTGACAATGGACATGAAACCCAACCCAGTGCCTATTCATTTTTCCCTAGCTTGCTTGCAATCTACCTACTGGGGAGAGTTGAGATAAGGGATGAGACTTGCTGGCATCATGGCCACACATGTGAACTCCTCCCTGCTGATAGCATCCTGCGTCTGGTGCCTTGATTAATTAGTGGACAATGGGAGGGGTTTCCTGTTTAATGTCTATCTGGCCATGAAGATGGGGTCAGTGGCAATAGAGTGGGGAGAGTGGTCCAAATAGTCAGGCAGCACAGAATCAGAATGAGAGAAGCAGCAGGCACAGCCTTTAACAGAACAGCACAATCCAGGAAACCACTCAGAGGGCAAAGGAATAATCTCAGGGACAAGCCAAGGTATGCATATTAATGTCAAGTTGCAGCACCTTAAGCAAAACAACTGAGCACTTGCTAGTTCTGGCAAAAAAAAAATATAGACCACATTTGTGCAAAAACTGGAATGAATTTGGTGCAGGCAAATTCTGAACTGAATAACTCCTGGGTTGTGATTTATGTAACTTACGACTCCAGGAACAGAAGGTTGTATGTACCAGATGTAAATATAGATACGGACACATACTCAAGCACTTGGCAACCAAGTGCTGCGCCAAAGGACAGAAAAGAAGTGCTACCTAGTGTTCAGCAGGGGAAGGACCATGACAGTGTCCCCTTAAGGGGAGGCCTTTGGATGGAGTCCGATGGAGATCAGGTCCTCAGTGACCAGGCTAATACCCATCCACATAATTAAGTGCTATAGCAAACAAACTCTTCTTTGAGATTCCAGGAAATGTTAATTTATATCCTCTGAATACCTATATCTTACTGCATGTTTTCATTTTCTTCTTCTAAATATTTTTTGCGCAGAAGCCCCCTGTGACATCTCACTTAATGATATCTTCTTTTTGCACTGGCTCCCCGTTCCATCTCACTATATATATGTATGTACAAACATGTTGATATTTTCAAGCACAACATAGGGTCACAAAGAGTAGGACACAACTGAACGATTAAACACACCCTAGGCATAATACACTAATGTATTCCCTTCTACCTGTTTATTCACACAGTTTTATAGAGAAAGCCTGCCCTTGCTGTGGTGTTAGCGTGATCATTGCTTTACTAACAGCATCACAATCTGCAAATAAATGACAATTTTAACAGAAAGTTGCAGTACAATTTATAAAACTAAAAATGTTTCCCCTTTTCAGTGAATTGGCTAATCCATTCCTATTGCTTGAACTGGATCCAATCTGTTTAAAGCCTTTTTAGAAACTTTCCCCATTACAGCGCCATAACGGATAACTTTGCTCTTTCGTGATATTGCTTTTCTAAGCTACATCTTTTAGTCTTCTAATTATCCTCCAAATATACTGCGTTCCACCAGTACATCCTAATAAAAAGATTTGAAACTGTGTGCTACAGGAAATAAAATTATTGATTTTAATTTATTTTCAGCTATTACAGTACCACTAAAATCAATACTTTTGTATTGTCTATTATAAAGCTGATAGTTCAAGAGTGGCAAAAACCCATTTGTTTTCCAATTGTCTAATTAATTCTGCTATTGATTAGGTCTTTCATTACTTATCTAAGAAAAATGATGTATTATATTTAAAAGTTAATATATCATTTTTGAATATGTCCATATTTATTGAAAAATGATCTTTCTTTATATAGTTATATAACACACACTCATACTCTGCATTTGATATCTCAAGAATAACTGACATAAAAAGTCTTTTTTTTTAATTAGTACAATATTTAGATGTTACTTTGTATGTTTATACCTGTGAAAGACTTAATTTTATATGATGTAATATCTTTTTCAAAAACAAAGCTATATTTTGATGCTCTGCGATGAGAGAGGACAGTCTTTCCGAAAATGCTGGACACTAACTACTGTTCACAAAGAATACCAGGATAAGCAAACTTGTATAGTGGTCTATCAGCTTTTAATATGCAGTGTTAAAGGGACTCTAATTAAGTTGTTATTTAGGTTATTCTTAAAGAGCATTTAACATTGGTTATACATTGAAGTAAACATTTTGTTTTCTAAACTTGACCATTCCTGAGAAATTCACCATTACTTATGCTATTTTTGTATGCAAATGAGCAACTCCTGGATATTAGTTAGATATGAAGCTGTAAGCATATTACAATAGAGCTTTTACCCTTGTGTAGGCAGTGGGGGGAATATAATGATGTCATCGGGCAGGGCAAGTGATATCAGCCCAGCCTGCTCCCAAGCTCCATGATAGTCCAGCACACCAGCAGAGCTGGCCATGTCCCTGATAGACACAGGTAGGAGAAAGGCAACGCTGCTTGAGGAGAAAACAGGCAGCTTAAAAGATACAAAAAACTGATAATGTTTATTTATTTTAAAATGAGTACTGTTTTTAATAGTCTATGCCCAGCAAACAAAAATAGGAACTTTACTTGTAGATACCCGACAGTGGTACCTTAAGCATTCTTTAAAAGTTCTCATTTATCCATAGCACTTACAACCCAAACTTACAAATGTCAGTTGTCCGAATGGTTCGGCAACACTATCACACTCAGATACCTCTTTCAACCTCCTGTAGATTACCCATTATTATGGTTTATTTGTAATGCCGCAACATATTCCGTAGCGCTACAATGTGTCTTTGTTACAATTTAAGATCTTAGGAGCGGGTGTTCTTTAGATATAATAAACTTAATTGCTTTTTACTAGGATCTTTTAAATATTTTTAAGAATAGTTTTCTTGTTCTATGCTAAAATTTTATTATGAGTTAATTTTCTTATAAATATACATTGTTCTGTATAAAATGTAAGCTGATCATGTCAAGGGAAAAAGGATAACTCTCTACTAAGCAGACTTTCACCCCCATGCAATTAGCCAAATTGTAATTACTGGAGCCCGTAATATAGCCCGTAAAAGTTATTGATATTTAATTGGCCCCTTCTAACTACCTGCAATCAATTTGCGAGTTCCAGGCTCTAAATCCCTGCTGTTCTCAAAAACACAACTCATATTCCTCCTTTGATGTTTCAATGTTACCAGCACTAAAAACGCAAAATCCATATTCAATTGCAACAATTCAACAATCCCGCAATTGCCTTCAAACCTGTAAATGGCAAACGTATCAAAAATTATTTGAGTACTAGATAGGACTCGCAAGGGGGTTAAACACCTGTTCGAAACACTGCAAAAAATAAAATAAAAACACACTACTGTACTTAAAAATACTGGGAAAATGATGAAAGGCATTAGAATTAATTGCACAACAGTCTCAAGCTCGCAAATCTGCACGTTTTATTTCCATGTTATATTGATCCCAGGAATCAAGGAGTTAATACATTTCAGGCCACTCAAATGGACAAGAAAAGTTTCTTCATTAATTTTTATTGATTTCTACATTGCTGGATTGCGAGTACGATTGCATATCAGACTTCTAAACACTAAGGGCCTCATTCTATTATCGGCCGCAGCCGTTGCGGGGCCGCAAGGACCGGCCCGCAAGCTATTCTGCTATTCTATTCCCCTCCGGCCGGGGATTCCGGCAGGCTTGCGGCCGGCGCCTTGCTATCTCTTGCGGCCGCCCGCGCCGGAGGAAATCCTTTGATCTAAAACGGCCGCAAGGAAATCGGCCGTAAGAAAATCCTATTTGCAATTCAATTGCTCCGGGAACCCTCTCTGCAAGGCTAAAACCGAGCCGCAGCTTACTTGCAGGAAAGAGGTCCCGCTAGCACCAATTAAGCACGAAATATAGCCCAAATAAAGCCATCCTGCACTTTGAGAAGACTATAAAGCACAAAATTCCCCTATACTCAAATCCGTAAAATATATATATTTTTAATATACGTCAAATATCCATGTAAAAAGTCCATAGGGCTTGGAGCACCTCAGACCCGCCCACGCCGCAGCCGGAAAATAAACAGTTAATTTAAACTCGGGTTTGGGCTGATGTGCCACCTTGAGAGGGGGTTACTTTTAATCCTCATGTCCCCCAATATGATCCCTAGCATTTACAGAGCTGTCTTGAATTTATTTTTGACTTTTTAGATTTCAGAGCTTACGGCCGGTTGCAAGATTTACGGCCGGCCGTAAGAGGAGATCCTTGCGGGGCCGTATAATTGAATTGCGAGGTAACGGGACCCCCGCAAGGAATCGCAGCCTTACGGTCGGTTTACGGCCGATAATAGAATGAGGCCCTAATTCATTTACTATTGGCTCTGTATAAATTATAACTTACAGGCTTGCTTAATTGATCATACCGTGAAATGCTACGTACGGGTTCATGGTTTACGGTTTTATACTTCAGCCCTGTAATTACGGGCTTGTTCAATTAAATACCTCTGTAACTGTCTCAAATTTCTAACCCACAGACATAAGGTCTGTATGAAGGTAATCACGGGCTTGGAATTAAATGGGGGCCTTTATCTGTTAAAGTTATAACATATATTTGTTATTATCTTATTTGTTTGGATCATTGAGCTTCTTCACCTCTGACGCTTTTCCTGTATAATGGATTTCACTATATTGTGAGACTGTTCATAGCAAGTGAAGGCTTGGATATTTGGTGGGTGGAAGTTTATGGGATCATGGGTGGCCTCCTGTATTTTTCCTTGTGGCAAATGTTCGAATTTTGGGACCTTAATAAGCTATTTCTCGATTCTGAAAGACAATCTATAATTTTAATTTTCTCTATTTGAAGAAGATACCTCTACTTATACTTCTTTTGTTATAAACTCATTGATTGCTTAACCCCTGCAGAAAAGGACTCAATATTCACTTTCAACTTAAAGATCTGATTATCCATCTTCAAAACCTCTACAATATGTTCACTTCTTTGATAGATGGGTTTGTAATTTTTTCTCGAAATGCCCTTCATATTTAGCTTGAAAATTATTCCTACATTTTTCCATTTCTCATATAATCAGAATTATTGGTAGAAGGGTTATTTTTTTTTTTAATAATTGTATTATTAAGGGCAGATACATGACAGACAAAGTTGCATTCTTATTTAGTGACATGTTTCACAAGTATATAAAAATGACTATATTCCAATATGAACCAAGAAGTTTCAATTGTATTATTAGAACTGGTTAACTCACTACCTGGAACACCTGAACATATTGAAATTGTAACCACTGTATTGAACCTAAAATGCTACCTTCTAAATAGCGAGCTATTCAAAAATAAAGGTTATTCCTGACCTATCAAATACAATCTTTATCACAAAATTCAGGTAAATACCCTCTATAAAATTACTGCCAACTTTATTAAACCTAGGAAGTAACTAACTCCTTTAAACAGTAGTATAGAGTATAATGGTGCAGAGGATATCCCCTATATATCCCCCTATAGGGAAGGAGTATACTTAAAAACTAAACACGAAAAAGACATACCATAAACATATTAACAAAAAAACTGTCACAATAGTCTACTTGGTCAATATTATTATTATTCAGTTCAAAGTAATCTTTATATACCTGCTCCTATTCTCTGTATCTGGTACCTTCCCAGGACCTTCCTCATCGGTCTCTGGCCTCCAGCTCTCCACCATCTCCAGAAATTACATCCATCTACATTAATTGGGATTCAGCTTATGGCTGGGACCCGAATGCCTGTAAAAGTTATCCAGGGACCCCATATCTCTCAAAATGTAGGCATCGTGTCTGTAAGGGAGTGCAAAATTATCTCGTTTGCTGCAATAAAGTGGACATTTGCCTCGATTGCCCCTAAATCTAATAAGCTCGTTTTCCAGTTTCAGGCTATAAGGGATTTTTTGGCTAGTAGGATATATTGCAGAAGTTTATTCTGAGATGGGGAAAGTACCAAGCTACTGTAGATATCCCTAGCAGGCAGATTTCCGCTGTTAACTGTACTGATTGATGGAAAATATATTTCGCTAGGTTATTCACTCCTTTCCAGATTTGCTGAACTTTACTACACCTCCACCATATATTGATGTATGAGTCCACATTGGGGCAACCTCTGAAACATTTTGGGTAGAGATGTCGCGAACAGTTCACCCGCGGACTGTTCGTGGCAATTTGGCATGTTCGCGTTCCCATCGGAGGGCGAACACCTGCTTTTCGGTTCGCCTCCTATTCTTTATCATTGAGGAAACTTTGACCCTGCACCTCACAGTCAGCAGACACATTCCAGCCAAACAGCAGCATACACTCCCTTCCAGGGCCTTCCATCTGAAGGACAGCATACATTTTAGAATCATTCTGAAGCTGCATTCGTTGTGAGAGGACAGATAGTGTAGCTGCTGGAGATTTAATAGGGAAATAGATCACCAGGCTGTGTATTTAGCTTCCACTACAGACCTAAATCTAAATCTAATTTCAGTTGCCTGCCTGTGCCAGGCTCACAGCTTATATTGTGCTCAGTGAAAAAAAACAACACTTTTTTGACTGTAATAGATTGAATAGCAATTGCCTGCCTACAGGCGTGTGTGTGAAGCCTATTGCATCTACTCTGCCAACTTTTGCCAGTGCACAGTGACACTCATATCTGGTGGCACCTTAGATTGCACGCGCAGTGCCCCAAATTTGAAGTAGGAGGTCCGACCAAGCATCATTTTCCATCTGCCTGTTCCAAAAATCAATGCCATATACACGTCCCCGAATAGTGGACGTAACAGGGATTTAACCGATAGGAATAGTACTACTTAACAGTACACACCTTATAATAACGCAGAGCAGGCAACGCAGAGAGAGAAGTCTGAAGAAGAGGAGTCAGAGGAGGAAGGTGGCTTTGAGGAGGCGGTGCATTAAACGGGGAGATTGGTCTGTTACTGTGAAGCGGGTGTAACCCTTACACTACCTGATCGATACAACATCATACCTGATGTTTTAAAGCATGTTATTCCAAACAATTTAGGAATGTTAGGTGATTTATGCCCTGTATGGCTTAAAACCAGACTCTGTATCAACTATGTAATTTTCCGTGGGAGTTTTGCCATGGATCCCCCTCCGGCATGCCACAGTCCAGGTGTTAGTCCCCTTGAAACAACTTTCCCATCACTATTGTGGCCAGAAAGAGTCCCTGTGGGTTTTGATATTCGCCAGCCCATTGAAGTCTATGGCGGTTCCCCGGGTTCGCCGGGTTCGCCCGTTCGCGAACATTTGATGGAAGTTTGCGTCCGCTGTTCGTGAACCTAAAATTTGATGTTCGCGATATCACTAATTTTGGGCTTTCTGTCTTGTTCCATTTAGCCAACCTGTCTGGTGTGATATACGTATGATGGAGAACCTTTACTGAGGTTTCTAACATGCTATGGTTCAGGGAGCCCCTAAAAATATTGGACCAAGACTCCTCACAATTGTTTAAGTCCCATTGGAGAGCTATGTCCTTTTCCCACTCCCGAATATATCTATCCATACCTGAGTTAAGCGTATCGTATATTTCCCCTATCATATCTTTAGTGAGGGGAGCATCTTGGCATAACTTTGAGAGCCTATTGTGCTTAGGTAGGCCTAGTGCACGGATCGTCCTACTCACAATATTACAGTCTGAAGTATATTCTCTCCTTAAATATTAAACATTTATTTACCTCTTGGTTGTATTCTCTATATTTATTATAATTTTGAAACGTTCCATTTCAAAATTAATTTTATTTTCTCTGGGATTATTTTCTATATGTAATAATTAAAAGTTCACTGTAATGGTGCAGCTTTTATGTCTTATAACAATCCTTCAATTTGTGATAAATCTTGTGAGAATACTTACAGTAAAAATTGCTTGTTGTTTAACCTTCTTTTGGCTGTAAATGTTTTTCATGCAATACATTTTTCAGCAGTTTTCTAGGTATTGCACAACTTTAGCTGAGGAGCCTGAGGATATGAGCTGCACATCCTACTACAGACTGAAAATGAGAGGAGGAACCCCGGCCCAAAGATGCTTGGAAAGTGATCAATATTAAATAATATAATATGTTTTTTTAAAGAATTGACCAACGTTTTTAATCACAATAATTGTCTGTATTAAAATTTGAACTGTACAAATCTTCATTTTATCAGTAACAATTTGTTCCGATGTGTCATTATAATCATCATTTTTATAGTTGGTCAGTTTGTAAGTGTCTCTCTTCTTGTATCAATTACATTAATACCCAGGGGGATTGTACACAAAAGCAAAACAGGACATCATATATATGACCTTTATTTATCTACTTGTAATGAAAAGTTTCATTCTTTGTTATAATAACAGAAGTATCATATTTATAGTATTCTCTTTTGAAGAACTTACATTGATAATGTGCAAAGTTTTGCGCAAATATTTTTAAGATAAATAAATACAACCTTTGTTACACTATTATAATACATTTTCTTTAATGATGATGGACATGTTGTCTTTGTCCCTTCCCTTGAAGATGTGTTAGATATCTGGGTAGAGATGTTGCGAATAGTTCGCCAGCGGACTGTTCCCGGCGAACATAGCATGTTCGCGTTCGAGACGAACTGCGAACATATGCGATGTTCAATCCGCCCCCTATACTTTATCATTGAGCAAACTTTGACCCTGTAACTCACAGTCAGCATACACTCCCTTCCAGAGCCTTCTACCTCATGGACAGCAGCCATTTTGGAATCATAAATAACTTGCAGTCTTACTGAGAGGAGGCTGAGTGTAGGTGATACTGCATCAATAGGGAAAACCATAGCTAGGCTACTGTACACAGTGTGCAATACAGTCCTGAAGGACTCTTTTGATCTCTGCTGCAAGGACACCCCTGTGTCTCTTCTTATCATCGTTATCATCATCCTCCCCTCACCTTAGCACCCAACCCTAACACCCCTCACACTTATCCATAACACCCATCAACCTAACACCTAACCCTAACACCCCTCACACTTATCCCTAAGACCTAACACCCCTCACACTTATTCCTAACATGCCTCAGCCTAACACCCCTTACACTTATCCTTAACACCCCTCAACCTAACACCTAACCCTAATACCCCCTCACACTTATCCCTAACACCCCTTACCCTAACACCCCCCACACTTATCCCTAACACCCCTCACCCTAACACCTAACCCTAACACTCATCACACTTATCCCTAACACCCCTCACCCTAACACCTAACCCTAACACACCTCACACTTATCCCTAACACCCCTCACCCTAACCCTAACACCCCTCACACTTTTCCCTAGCACCCCTTACACTAACACCCCTCACACTTATCCCTAACACCCCTCACCCTAACACCGAACCCTAATACCCCCTTACACTTATCCCTAACAGCCCTCACCCTAACACCCCCCACACTTATCCCTAACACCCCTCACCCTAACACCTAACCCTAACACCCCTCACACTTATCCCTAACACCCTTACCCTAACCCTAACACCCCTCACACTTATCCCTAACACCTAACACTAACATCCCTCACCCTAACACCCCCTCACACTTATCCCTAACACCCCTCACCCTAACACCTAACCCTAACACCCATCACACTTATCCCTAACACCCCTCACCCTAACACCTAACCCTAACAATCCTGACACTTAACCCTAACACCCCTCACACTTATCCCTAACACCCCTCACCCTAACACCTAACCCTAACACCCCTCACACTAATCCCTAACACCCCTTACCAAAACCCTAACACCACTCACACTTATCCCTAACACCTAACCCTAACATCCCTCACCCTAACACCCCCCACACTTATCCCTAACACCACTTACCCTAACACCTAACCCTAAAATCCCTTACCCTAACACCCATTACACTTATCCCTAACACCCCTCACCCTAACACCTAACCCTAACACCCCTCACACTTATCCCTAACACCCCTCACCCTAACCCAAACACCCCTCACACTTATCCCTAACACCCCTTACACTAACACCCCTCACACTTATCCCTAACACCCCTCACCCTAACACTTAACCCTAATACCCCCTTACACGTATCCCTAACAGCCCTCACCCTAACACCCCCCACACTTATCCCTAACACCCCTCACCCTAACCCCTAACCCTAACACACCTCACACTTATTCCTAACACCCCTCACCCTAACCCTAACACCCCTCACACTTATCCCTAACACCCCTTACCCTAACCCTAACACCCCTCACACTTATCCCTAACACCTAACCCTAACATCCCTCACCCTAACACCCCCCGCACTTATCCCTAACACCCTTCACCCTAACACCTAACCCTAACACCCCTCACACTTATCCCTAACACCCCTCACCCTAACCCTAACACCCCTCACACTTATCCCTAACACCTAACCCTAACATCCCTCACCCTAACACCCCCCACACTTATCCCTAACACCCTTCACCCTAACACCTAACCCTAACACCCCTCACACTTATCCCTAACACCCCTCACCCTAACCCTAACACCCCTCACACTTATCCCTAACACCTAACCCTAACATCCCTCACCCTAACCCCCCCCCTCACTTATCCCTAACACCCCTCACCCTAACACCTAACCCTAACACTCCTCACACTTATCCCTAACACCCCTCACCCTAACCCTAACACTCCTCACACTTATCCCTAACACCCCTTACCCTAACACCCCTCACACTTATCCATAACACCCATCAACCTAACACCTAAAAATCGGAATCTCGGGGGCAAAAAAAAAAAAGAACTTGTAAAAATACTAATGTAATGGCCGAACCGTGGAAATTGAAAAACACTAAAAATGACAACAACAAAAATAAATAATTAGACCACACTCACACACAGCACAGGGGGAGAGCCAGGATGCCTGGGAGTGAGGTTGCAAGCAAATTTAAGCTGAATTTGCCTTGTTATGTCACTCGAAAATCGATTAAGGAAAAAAAATGGCAGATTAAAAACGCAAAATATCAGAAACTGGATGAAAATGAGGCTCTGCAATGCCAGGCGCGCAGACCTTGGAAAATGCACAACGCCACACACAGTAACACTTGAATTCCAGGCAAGCGCGGAAAAAAATCGGAATCTTGGTGGCAAAAAAATCTGACCTCGGAAAATGTAACAGCCGAACCACAGAAATCAAAAAACACAAAAAGCAAAAAAAAAAAAAAAAGAAAAAATTAAAACACACTTACACACAGCACAGGGGGAGAGCCAGGACGTCTGGGAGTGAGGTTGCAAGCGAATTTAAGCCCAATGTGCTGTGCTTTGTCACTCGAAAATCGACAAAGCAAGAAAAAATATGGCGGACGAAAAACTAAAAAAAACGGAATGAAAACGAGGCTAAGCACATGCCGTCCTCGGAAAATTACCAAACACTGAAAAATATGCAGGGCTCAAAAAATACACGACGGCAAAGACACTAACACTTGCACGAACAACGCCGGCACGCAGAACTTTGAAAATAAAACCAATGGAAAGATTCAGCAGACACACAGAGAGGAGATGCGGGAAAGATACATATGGCATTCCCAAGCACAAAACTTGCAGGTCAATGAACCCTGCAATGAGCGGCCAGTACAGTAGGCAGGAGGAAAGGTTAGTAATGAGCCCCATGATGAGCGTCGTACACATTGTGTAGCAAACAGCATTGCCAGGCTTCAAATTTTATTGCCATCTTTTTTTGACGGGCAAGTCGCTAGTAATAATGATAATAATAATAATAATTGTTACTACTAATTATTTCAAGTTTGTTTTGTGAGATGTGTTGAACCTGAATGTAATTTTCGCTATAATTGTTTTCTGTTGCATAAACTCATACATTTCTATGCTATGATATATGATATGTGTGGTAATTGTAGCATAAGGCTTAGCAAGGAGAGTTAAGGCATTTATATAAGGGCACACAAATGTGAATGCTTCTAGGTAAGCTAAACATTTAAATAGACTCCTGTTGTTGATTCAAAAATGTTTCCTGTTGGAGCAGCCGTTTTTTGTTCTTAGTCTATATAGATACTTTGGCCAACCTTTTCAGAAGTTAAAAGTGGCTAATCCATTATATAATACTGTAATATAACTGACACATTTTAAATAATGATTGGAGTAGCCATATTATTTAATATAGTATATATTTAACATTGCAATACAAATTGGAAAATATCCCTTTAAAATAACACATTAAGTTGTGGAAAGCAGTAGGTAACATTGAAATTTCACATTACTTTTCAAGAAAGTAGCAGAAAAATAAATGAATAAAGTTTTTCTTGAGTTTTACATTTAAAAAAAATAATCTTCTAGTACTTATGCAAATATTGGCTTGGACCTCCAGTAAGTAAAAATATATATCATTCTTCACAATTATCACATTTCATGCACCAATATTTGCCAACATTTTCTATATAAACTTTTTATGAAACTGTCAAAATTCACTCTAGGATTTAAGTTATGTTCATCTGAAATTCCAAATTGATCTCAAAATAAAACTTCAGCTAGAACATCGGCTGTCCAGAAAGTTTGGTAAATTAGATCATAATTATTTATTTAAATGTACAGCTCATGACTTACAGAATAAATATAATATAATATAAATATAGCAAAAAAAGCACTGCATCAATATAGAGTCAAATTTATATTTTATTTATTAGAACCGCACCTTAGATAAAAAAGGATATGTAGCCTTGACAAAGGTACTGCCCCAGAATGCAGCCTATTTGTCTGATGTACACTTCTTATAAATAAAATAAAAAAATTGTACTTTATTACTGCAGTGTTTTTTTTTTTTTGCTATATATTTTGTCAAGAAGGACATTTACCGCAAATTGTAATAACTGGAGTCCATAATGTAGCCTGTAAAAGTTATTGATAGTCAATTGCCTTCATTTTGCAACTCGCAATCTATTTGGGAGTTACAGGCTCAACATCACTGTGGTTGTAAATAACGTAACTCTGTTCTATCTACTCCTTTGATGTTTTTACACCCCGGCTAATCCATGTTCAATTACAACAAGTCAACAATCCTGCAATTTCCTTCAAACCCGTAAATGGCAAATGTATCAAAAAATTCTATGAGTACTAAATAGGACTCGCTAGTGGGTTAAATACCTGATCATAACACTGTAAAAGTAAAAATAAACACACAATACTGTACTTTAAAATACTGGTAAAGTAATGAAAGGCATTAGAATTACTTGTACAGCAATAAAACAAAAAAATATTTTTTTTTCACCTTTCATTTCTGTGTTATATTGATCCCAGGAATCAAGGAGTTAATAAATATCAGGTCACCCACATGGACTAGAACAGTTTATTTATTGATTCTTATTGATTTCTACATTTCTGGATTGCAAGTCCAATCGCAAATCAGACTTTTAACACTTATTGATTGTTGTTTAAACTCCATGTTTTATTTACATCATGATGACGGTCTCATTTATTTTGGCTCTGTCTAAATTGTAACTTTCGTGCTTGCTTAATTGATAATGATCAAGCCCTGAATTGCTACCTATGGGTTCATGGTTTACGGTTTTAGGCTTTAGCCCTGTAATTACGGGCTTGAGTCAATTGAATACAGCCGTAATTGTAACAAATTTCGAACCCACAGACATGTGGCGTGTATCAAGGTAATTACAGGCTTGCAATTGAATGGGGACCATAGTGTTGCATTCATTGATCTTAGATGGATAGGTGGTGACTGATTATTTTGTAATTATTCTAAGAAATAAACATGTGATACACTAAAATAGCAGTTTTTGTTAGAACAGTAGTGCTATTGCTCGCCTTGTAGTGATATTGCTCTTGTTTTAAAATAGTTTTTGAGAACAATGCAAGTTTGTTTTCAGATAAATTAGAAGGTATTTCTTTTAAAACAAATGAATATATATGAATGGAAATGATGATCAGTTGATGTTTTTTCAGTACCGTCTGCAAACATCAGAGAGGCTATGAGGTATCACAAAATTGGTCTTATTTTAAATTCTAGCCCATTTAAAAAAAGGTCACTTTTTGGCTAGGAATCACTGGAGCCTGGGAACTAATTAAGCTTTTAATATGCCCACTAATGAAATTTAGCAGAATCATGTCATGGAGTGATTTTGGAGGTGTTCTGTGTTAATGCTAATCATTTCAATTTAATTTGTAGTAGATGGAAAACTGTGTAGTCCCAACAGAGGTTACACACACATCAAGTAGGTAAATTAGATGACTGGTATTAGAGGAATTGGAACAAAATAAATCAGTTTTTTTCTCCAGGCAAAAATACATTTGTTTGCATTTTACGCTTCATATAATTTTTATGTTTGACCTTCAAAAAATCCCAAGTTATAAAAATCTTCTCCTCCCACATACTGATATTTAAACCATTCAGGAAAGTTTGTCAATCACCTATAATAAAGTACTCTAGAGGAAAAGTAATTTCTGCAATGCAAATTGAGCATTATCAGTCTGCATTCCAATTTTAGCCTGGTTTCTCCAAAAAAACAATAGTCAGCAATGCCATCTATATTGCGCAACAGACTGTCTATGCAGATTTCTATTCATGCTGAAGGTATTTTTTACTTATGGATTTAAATTGCTCACATTCTTAAGTTTTTAATCGTACAGTATAGAATGCTTGAAAAAGTACTTTATATGTAAGATTATATATTCAAGGCTCTCTTTTCATTTAATCTGTATTGATATTGTTTTTATGTTCTGTTCTGTTTCACCATTTGTACGGTACTGCGGAATGTGTTGGCATATTATAAATATTAGATAATAATAACATGTAAACTGTTTTGTACCATTTGTTATAAAATGTGTCTTTATGAATAACTGATTGCAAGATCACCAGTCTCATTTCTATATAATAGAATAGTGTATATATGATCTTGTAGAAAATAACTAATTCTCACACCACTTTGTACTTTGGAGTTCTCTGGTAATTTTCTCGTTATTAGAGTTTATTAGGAAGAAATGTGGATCAGCAGCAAAATCCCACATGGCTGCTGCTAATCGGCTGGAAAACTGACTACTACTTACAGAAATATATCAAGACACAGCCTTTTATACTTGTTTACATGAGATAATGAAAGAATCCATCTAGCAACATGGTATAACCCCCTAACAACCAATGATAGTTTATTTATGTATGATATCCAATAAGAATATAACACATACTTTGGTAAAATCTATGCGTACATCTACTTTATATGATACACTTGTGCGCAGTAAATAACACTTATCAGGCATTGGGGATGACAGAAAATACATATTTATTATGTATAAAAGTCTGTGTACTGACTGTAACTGAAATCGAAAAAAGTCATGGGTCATGTAGACTTAACTATTTCATAACTCAGGCCTTACAATGGAAAATTACTGTTTGAGGGATAAAATTCACGAGTGTCACAAAAGTGATGAATGATGTATATATATATATATATATATATATATATATATATATATATATATATATACTAAATAATGGAAGGACATTTTTATTATTTTCCCCAACACTCCCCACAATGACAATGAAAATTGTCATCAAAAGGAAAGAATACAAATATGACAGGGTAAAATCTCAATATAAATTTCACACATATAGCTAAACAATAAAAAGATAAACTCATTAGGAAGAAGAGGTAAGATCTTGAGACTGATATTTAAAGAGACTCTGGGTCTCTTAAAATTCAGTCAGATGAGTTTCCTACAACATGGAGATATTAGATCTTATCTCACGGAGTCCTTTGTACCTTTTACATTAATACATTCCCAATCAGAACATTTCAAAAGAAAATATAATTTTACGTAGAACATCAAAATACATTAGAAAATTGCAAGTTTATTAATCCAATATGATTAATGGAATAATAAAATATCTTTCAATAATGGAATCAATAGCAGAAGTTTCACAGTCCAGATATTAAAGTCTGTTGAATGAAAGCTTTACAATCAGTGATTATAAAGCGGGAGCAAGAAAAGATGAAATCTTGATGGTAAAGCAATAATTCCACAAAAACAAGTGAGCACCTGTTTGAAGAAATGTATATAACAAGGATAGAGTACAATGGGGTGGATGAAAACATCCACATATGCTGTTATATGTTACGAAGAGATAGTCCAGATAGCGGTGCCATGTATATAAAAGTCCAGATATGTAAAATAAAATACATTGGTTAATGCAGAGAAAATTACCTTACTTAATTATTCAACCAATTACTAATAACTAGGCCATAGAACCAACTTCCCGTAATATTTATTATCTTATGAGGCATTTAGATGATAGATGTAATTTAATAACCAATAAAGTTTGCAGTGAGTTTTACTAATAACCCAGAGTGTATGCATGATAACGTCTTCTTTCACTAATTACTATTCCTTATCAGATGTTCGTACGTACTAGATCCTAGCAGGTTGATATAACGATGTGCAAAAATGTTAGAAGGCAAACAATAGTAAAAAAAAAAAAGCAGGTATAGGAAAGAGCAGAAAAAAGGAAAATGACAACACAGTCAAAACATGTGCTCAGACAAACTTCATACAATCCTAGTCTTACACATAACACTTAGGTAGGTTTTTCTTTGTCCATACTGTAAACGATAAACAGGTGGATAACTTTCTTCTGGATAATGAGATGCTCTGGTCAAAGCAATAGGCCTTCATGTGCAGATCCTCAAGGAGTATGTGGTTTTCTGACAGGTCTTTACATATTTATTTTTTTGCAGCAGATATATGTATTAGCGTATTGTAATGTCAATGAGCAAGAGTTTGAAGATGTCCTTCATGGGGATGGGCCTGGATTTTAGGCATGATTCTCGTATTCCTTTTCCTCCATGTCCTTAGGTAAGTGTGCGGCATAGAATTGAAAGATTCATATAGGTATTCTTTCTGTGTGATGGTCATGTCAATACATTTCTGTATCAGTCCCTTTGCGCAGGGAACCACAAGTGACTAAAATGGCAAGCATGACACTGATTGAAGTCATCAAAGTGAGGGCTATGCCTTTCCATCTTCCGAACCACGACTGAAGCCAGCTAGTGCAATATAGTACAGTTTTGAGTTGCTTGTCCTATTAACAGTTGCAACATACTATTTAGTCTCTCCTTGTCATTTTGGGAATTCAGTTTGAAGGGCACAGTGGTCATTGTTGGTCTTGGTGTGGAGCAGGCAATACAGTTAGTCACATTCATGGTTGAGGCAGTGTACAGAATCCACTCAAGCCATATGTTCTTTTCAGTGTATCCAATCTCAATTTCAAGTGTGTAGGCCATACTAGCAACGTTAAGATAGGTCACTACTGATCATTTTGGCAGTGGTCCTTTAGGTGAAGTTGGGGTTCTGAGAATATCAGGATCATCTCCTGGCTTTGGATTCATAACTCGGATCCAAATCCATCCAATTGGATCCCTTCCACCTATACTGCCTCCCCAGACATAGAGTCCTGTATCACAGTGCATTGGAGTTTTGAGAGTCAGACAGATAGGGTTGCAATCTTGGCCTTTTTTACATCCAGTTTCATTATTGCCCTTAGTTATGCTCATTCTTGTTTTTACATCTGGACAATACCCACTTGGCTACTGGTGGTAGTCTTAATCTACATGGCGGAGAGTTCACAGGGCCAAGTTCCAAACTGAACACTTTATTGTCATCTCTAGAGTACACTATGCATATGTATTTGTCTGGCCATTTCAGACTTTATTCATTTTCTTGGCAGGGTATCACATATATAGTTGTGAGCAGGCGAGCTGGCTTAAGCTGTTGCTCACGCTTGCGGGCTCGCGTAGTGAGCCCGCTACCCTCGCGTAGCGACGAACGCGGCTCATGCAGCGAGCCTGAAGCCCTCGCGAAGAGAGGGAGCTGGTGCTCACGCTTGCGGGCTCGCATAGCGAGCCCGCGGCGCTCGCGAAGCCAGCTCCTTGCTAGCAATTGCGGCCCTCGCGAAGAGAGGGAGCTGTGCATGCACGCCCCTGGAGAGAGGGAGCTGTGTGTGCACGCCGCTGGAGAGACGGAGCTGTGCAGGGAAGCAACCCCCCCCTTACCTGCAGTTTCATTGGTGCTTCAGTGGAGTCCCTGCCAGCGTGTCCCGTCTGCAGCATAGGGGGACTCCAAATTAACTTCAGAGCTATGGCGCCACACTGGAGACAGGACGGGTGGGACTCCACTGAACCACCAATGAAACTGCAGGTAAGGAGTGACAGAGGGAGCATCCGGGGGGACAGAGGGAGCATCTGGTGGCCTGAGGGAGCATCTGGGGGGCAGGGGGGAGGTAAGGGCAATCAAAAGGGGTGGTATGAGATGCGAGGGGGGTATGAGATGAGAGAGGGAGCTGTGCAGGGGAGCAACCCCCCTTACCTGCAGTGTCATTGGTGCTTCAGTGGAGTACCTGCCAGCGTGTCCGGTCTGCAGCATAGGGGGACTCCAAATTGACTTATGAGCATCCGGGGGGACAGAGGGAGCATCTGGGGGTCAGAGGGGAGGTAAGGGCAATCAAAAGGGGTGTATGAGATGTGAGGGATGTATGAGATGCGAGGGGGAGGGGTATGAGACACAAGGAGGGGTATGAGACGCGGGGGGAAGGTTATGAGACACAGGGGAGGGCGAGGGAGGTATGAGACACAGGGGAGGGCGAGGGGCGGTATAAGACACAGGGGAGGGCGAGGGGGTGTATGAAACACAGGGGAGGGAGAGGGGGAAGAGACACAGGGTAGGGACAGGGGGAAGAGACACAGGAGAGGGGGGATGAGACACAGGGGAGGAGAAGGTGGAAGAGACACAGGGGAGGGGGAAGAGACACAGGGGAGGGGGGAAGAGACACAGGGGAGGGGGGGAGACACAGGGGGGGGAAGAGACACAGGGAAGGGGAAAGAGACATAGGGGAAGGGAGAGAGAGGAAAGAGACTCAGGGGAGGGAGAGGGGGAGAAACAGGGGAGCTAGAGGGGGGAGACACACAGGGGAGGGCGAGGGTGGTATGAGACACAGGGGAGGGCGAGGGTGGTATGAGACACAGGGGAGGGCGAGGGGGAAAGAGACACAGGGGAGGGTGATGGGTAAGGGACACAAGGGAGGGGGAGAGAGACGCGGGAGGGGGAAATAGACACAGGGCAAGGGAGAGGGGGAAAGAGACACAGTAGAAATGAGAGGAGGGAATAAGAGACAGGGGAGGGAGAGGGGGAGACACACAGGGGAGGGAGAGGGGGGGAAGCGACAAGTGGAAGAGAGACATAGCGGGGGAGACATAGGGGAGTAAGGGGTGGGGGAGAAAAAAAAATATATAGAACTCCATCATGCCGTCATTTTTGACGGGCAAGTAGCTAGTGATTGTATAAAAGTCAAAATGTGCTGTACCTGTCTGACCTTCAGTAAAGGTTAGGTTAGTGGCTTCAGGTTTCTATTTCACCTCTGAAGCTATCACTTTGACCAAATGGTGGCTCATCATTCTTTCATTTTTCTGGTTACCCTTTGTGGATTTGCCCCTTAATCTGTTTGTGTGTATTCTCACAGATCAGGGTAGGTATTGCTATAATGGCAGTGATATGGATCAAGATTAACATGGACTTTCTCATCCCACACCATCCTGGACTTCTGAAGGAGTGCCACAGTCTGTGTTTGGTCATCATTCTGGGGATCCTTTCCTGCTTCCCTAAGTGCCCTCTAAACTATCTGAACACGGCAGTATCTTCACTGGGTTTGAGACGAGTGACCCTATTGGTTTCACTCCTCTTTGTAGCCAGACTTTGTGTGGCAGACAGGTGCAGAGTTTCTCAGGTTAGCAGTTAGGTTCTCACGAAGGTGCCGATAGAGGAACCCTCTTGCAGTGGGTAAGATGTATCCAGGGGGTCTTTTCTGCAATTTTTACAGCTGTCGGGGTAGTTAACAAAACTTTGTAAGGACCTTTCTCCCTTGGCTTCCATCTAGTTTTTTCTTTTGATGATTTTAACAGGTACTCATTCTCCTGGTTTTATCAATGTAGGTAGTTGCCTGTGTTCCTGTATAAGGAGTCTCTTATTGAGCAAATTCTGTACCTGTTGTCATCAGGATAGGTACTTGGTAGATACTTTCTCTCATCATATATCAGGGCACGCTTGTTTTGTACATCTACTTCTTACTTTTATTTTTATTGTACATATAAGCTATTTGGTTTTAATTCCTACATCTCCATGGTAACAGAATGGCTTAAATAGCCTCCCGTTGTCCTTGTCGGTAACCCCTGATGAAATTGTTTAGAAACGTGCGTCGGGTTGCTTGACCTATGACGTCAGTATTGGGCACATCGGCAGCGTTCGCGGAGCTAGGAGCTGTGACTCCCTTTTTTGTATGGGCTTACAGCCCGGTTAATACATTTTACAAGTCCTCTCTTTAGATTACTAGTATTTAAATTAGGAACAATATGCCAATTTGTTAATTTAGGAATGTGGATGCCCAGTCCCCTACAATAAACAGCTCCTAAGCATTGGTAGTCCCATAAAATTCAAAGGACCTTGTGCAATTACTACCAGCATTTTTTTTTATCCTATAGGACTTTATTATATAATACTGAGCGTCTTGATATATCCATTTTTTGGGGTATATTTACTCTTTGGATATTTAGCATTTTTATATAAATCATATTTAATATTCATCATATCTATGATTATGTGATTCAGCATAATCATTATTTGCACTTAGCACTGTTCACTTTTTCATTTTTGTGCAATATTTATCACAGCAATTGCTTCACAGTTGTTCACAGCACTTAGCACTTTATAGCTGGATCACATTTTCAGTGGTCTCATAGGATTATTCATCTAATATATATAGTGGTATATTGAGTCCTTTCCACTCCTTGTCCAATCTCACATGACGTCAGAATATCAAGATTTTAATTTTGAGTTTTAACCATATTATTAAACGTTAAGTTTTATGTACTATTCTCTATATTACAGTTAGGCCCCTGGGTGTGCACCATGTAAAAGGGATATCTTTTACTTTTTCTCCTTTTTTCTATTGTCATAAAAAATATTTGTATCCCTAGTAGCCCCCCATTGTACCCAGTTCCCTTTATACCTGAGCCACCTGTTACTTTGTTGTGTTTTTACCATCTCCACAGGCACATACTCGCGTCATCTTCTTCTGGGGTAGGCAACTGTGACAAAAATACAAACATACAAGAAACTTCCATACATCTTTTAACTAGACATCCTCACATTATATACACTTATCCTAAAATGTCCCTAAATGTAACATAAAGTTAACATATGCATAACTCTATAATAAACAAGGGGTGGTATAAACTAAAATTAATTAAGTTATAATGTAAATAATGCAAAGCTAATAACCATATGAAATACTTGTAATAGATATAATAAACCATTATTTTGTACTCCTGCTAAAGCAGCAAAAAATTATCATTAGGACAGTTTCAATACTACTAAGTATGTCTCTATAAGTGATAAGACATTACTTGAATTATTGCACAACAGTTTGTATATTTAAAAGGAAATTGCTAATTTTATTACTGTCAATATACTGTACATTTACTAATAAAGTTCTAAAACATTTTCTTAACTCATAATGTCTCTTCTTAGAGGCTTAGAAATACCTTAAAAAGATTTTCATAATTGTTTACTCATTTGCACCATGGCCATCATGTGAGCTCATTATGGGCCTGGAAGAATAGATGTCACAATATTATAGTGTTTATCCAACATGAATAAACAAAACATAACACATGAAATAATTTCACATTGTTAAACCTTAAAAATAATGAATTCTATTGCACCTCAATATTCAAAAAAATGTACTGCACTACTCTACTACTTTATCTTAGAAGAGATATATTGGGTATTTGTTCTTTGGTAAAAACGAAACAGTTTCATTCTTATCAAAACATTTTTGGGTATACGACCTTGAATAGTACTGGGAGTTCTGTATATATTGGATATTGGCCTATATCCAGTGCAATGAAATAAATAGAGAGCTTCAATGAATTTTATATCATTTGCACATTATATGCTTTTAAACAGTTTTTTAATTGTAATAAAACTTTAAAAAACTTTTTCTTTTTTAATAACCCAGTATTCTACCAATTACTATATTTACTTGCAACTAATTTTCTCTAATATCAACCTTTAAAAAACTTAACACAATTATGAACCAGATTTTAATAAAACCTTAATTCTGATTATCCAAAATGGCCAACAGGAGGAATGCTCCTCACAGGAAGTGCCTAGAGTTGTGGTCTAGCACAGGAGTCCTGACAATGAGTGGGAGCTGTGCAGCTGGTAATTGAGCGACTGAGGCTGAAGTTGCTATTGAGCTATGGAGAAACTTTGGGCAGAAGCTGCTAAGAGCATTGGCTTCTCCGTTTGAGATTCTAAACACTGTATGGAGGCGTAATCAGCTCTGCCTGAGGGACTGTTGGTCCACCCTTGATAAAAGAAGTACCCAGACAGAGAACTGGGATTGCACTTGTTGGGGATTACGCTAATTACTTTATTGCTGGTTTGATTTGCCAGAACAGTGTGTGCAGCGTTCATTGTGGACGTCGAGGTATTGATGGGAGTACACCAGCTGTGTGGTTGTCCCGTTGACGTCTACAGTGATACAGGGACCGCACCAACTGCCTGACTGCTCGCCTGCCCTGCTGGTGCAGCCTGCACCGCGTCCACTGTGGGTGCCGCTGGTTGTTTGACTGGCCTGCCCAATCAATTTGCACAGTGGCTGATAGAGAAGCAGAGGCTAGAGGAACGTGGATGATCGGTGTGTGGTTGTCCGCAGTGAGGTCCTGAGCTGTTCTGAATCACGCTATGTCGATGGATGCCACGGTGGCGTGGACCTGGGCGAGAACCGGCTGAGAGCCGGTTGATCTGGATTTAGCACTACGGATGTTGTGGGTGCACTGCTACGGAGCCCCTTGGTAACCAAGAATTTGATATACCAATGTTGAGGCCAGCTGCAGAATCCCTGAAACGAATTTAAGAAGACTACAATTGCACTATTTCACCCCTTCCATCGAGTTTAAGCCACCTTAATTGTGAATAAGTGCCACTAGGAAGCAGAATATACTCCAATATATATCTTGGATTGAATATAATTTTCCCTATCTGAACGCAACATGATACAGAGCTTTTTTCTGCGGATGCCACAGAGAGGGGAAATATAAGAGAGCACCCTAATGGATACCCGATACAGATGAATTGGCATAGCACTTGATCTAAATAATATAGGGCGGGAGTAGCAGCATAAAATAAGAGAAGCTGCAAGAAGATATTGAACCCAGCCAATGTTTGGAAGACCGGTGGGTGGTAATGTATTAGGACGAATCAGCTTTCTATATATGCTAAGTGATACTTTATTTATGGAAATACTATACCTGTGGAAGACTCAAAGTTGCAAAGTAAATAGCCCCCGGTAATATATAAAACAATTAACTGAACTGTTCCTGACCCTTTCCAACTGTCTTTATTTATATTCATGTACTCTGTCTAAACCGTACTGGACAAATATAATTCAATGAAGCCCCATAAAAGCTGAAGTTTAAAGAGGAGGAATGTGACTTTAGATTGGAGAGGCTATTTAATTGGTTTGAGATTAAAACTTTTTTGGGAAACATTGCTCTACATCATTATGAATATAGTGACATAAACGTTCCAATTTTCCCAGCACGGTTTGGAAAAACTGGATTTAAGTACTGTAATGGTTATATAGGAAATCTACAAGGACATTGATAAGATGAATAAGTCAGTTGGGAAAGATTTAATCTAAATATTTAATTTAATTTATTTACTTTGTATGAGCTACTGGGTGTATAAGCACTGGGATGCTATACCTGATTTTGGGATAATTGTGTAATCTCTCCAATGCTCGATTGTAAAAGTAATAAGAGTAACTCTAGATTTAAAACCACTGGAGGAAAAACGAGAGGAGGAGAGAAAAAAAAAAGGGGGAAAAGTGACAGAGAATTAGGGCCAGAGGGGATATAGAGAGATTAGGGAAGAATTGTTTTAAAACCCTTGAAATTAGATTATTAAAATTAATCTTTATATCATGGGGAAGGCTTGCTTTTTGAAGTTAAGTTGATTGATATAATTAAATATATTAGACTCAGGATTAATAATAAATAAAAAGATCACTATCTAAAAATAAAACAGAATTAATTTAGGAAAAAGGGGGAAAAGGTAAAAACAAGATGTAACTTATATTTTTTATCCCCTAATAGAGGAACCAATATATCTCAACCTAATAGTCCCTTACAAATAGATCTTTCTCTGTCAGAACCAGAATTGGCAAAAAAATATCATTACATTCCTGAAATCAAATGACGGAAGAGGAGGAGGAACCAATAATTATATCAGTTATGAAAAAACGCTTTAATGAAGTTCAGGCTTCCATCAGATCTGAATTGACACAAGAAATTTCGAATAATACTAAAACTATAAACAAATTAGAAGATATATTGCAAGAAATATAAATTAAAAATTAAAAATGAATTAGTGAACAAGTAACTATAACACCTTATGTAAAGTCTATTGAAAATTAGTTAAAAATTCTTAAAAATAAACAAACACAGAGTGAAGCTTATTAAAGGAGGTAAAACTTAAGAATAAGAGGGAGTTGCAGAAAACATCTTAAATAAAGATTTGTCCTCTTATATCTCAGGTTTTTATTCATCTAGGGTTAAATCGGAAATCCCTGGGGACGATAGAATAGATAAAGTTAACAGAATTCCTTTGCCAGCAGGTTTTGGAAAAGATACTATAGTGAGACTACACTCAATGTATTATAAAGAAACAATTCTTATAATTTCAAGAACTAATGGACAATTTCAATCTCTTTATGAGAAATTGTTATTTTTTTCCGTATCTGTCAAGCCATACTCTGAATGCAGAAGAGAACTCCGTAGAATAACAAAAGCACTGAGAAATGCAAATATAATATATAAATGGGGATTCCCCACCAAACTGCTTGTGACCAAAGACAATCAAAGAATTCTGGAATCTGAAAAATATTTAAGGAAATGGCAAATTCCTTTTGAAACAGTATCGGATCAAGAGCAGCGATTTAAACAAAATATATGACAGTAGCTTAGTAATTAATACATTTTAATGACTTCACTAAGATCTCTCAGTCACAGGGTTTTGGAATTCTATGTGATCCTCTTCATTCTTTTTAGTTAGTTGGGTGGTATGGAATTAAAATAGCGACAGAGAAAAGGTAAAAAAGAAAAAAAGGGGAAAGGTGTGGGGATTTTTTTCTTAATATGGGTTATGCATATTACTTATAAGACTAAATATGACTACTGTTGTTAAACAGGTGAATGACAAAATATTTATAATATGTCTGGTAATAGCATTTTAGGGAATTTATATAATTTTTCTGTTTACACTGGCACTTTAAGGAATTTAAGTAACTATTCATGTATGAATTATTTTTTAATAATAATATTAATATATTGAAAATTTGTGAAGATAATTGGAATCACAGTGTATATGGCTCTATTGGCACTTTATATATTTTAAATTTATAGAATTGATCTTTGGTTAATAAGCACTAGCATCTTACTGATTTAATAAGGAAACAAATGGTTATTACGTGAAATTTGTATTTCAACATTAAGGAATTTAAATATTTTTTGAAATAAGGCATAAATGGTTAAACAAGAAATACAAAGAAAAATATGGTGATAAGCAAGGTGAATGTATAAGTTGGTACTATACACTTGAATCTGAAGTTGTTGGGGTTTTTTTTGTTTTTGTTTTTTTTCCTATACTGCAGCACTTTAAATATTTAATGTTTGTGAATAAAACTTTGAACACATAGCACTTTATATGGACTTTAAAAGGTTATATTGGGCTATTAACTAAAACTTAAGAAAGAATGGTAAAAGATTTTATTTTTTATTTTATTTCTATACAACTGATGCACTTTATATACTTAAGGTTTGAGAATTTTTTTTTGAAAAAATAGCACCCTACATGGATTTTTTAATGATCAATTCAAGCTATAGAAAGAAATCGCGGGGTGTTGCAATTTTTTTCAGTAAAGATATTAATATAATTGAAGAATATGTAGAAATAGATAAAAAATCCATATATATAATCTGGTTGGGAAGCATAAATGACCAACAAAATACCATTCTTAATATATATTCTCCGAACACAGGACAGAATGCTTTCTTGAATAAAATTTTGAAATACGTCAATAAAATTAAGTACGGAACCCTAATAGTATGTGGAGATTTAAATATGTACTCCGCACCTAAATTAGATAGGAAATCTTTAATCAAGCCTGAACCAGATGTACAAACAAAGAGGACAGCGAATAATTTCTTTAAAACATTAATTCAATTTGACATATATGATGTATGGAGGGCTTTACATGGAAATTAAAGAGATTATGCACATTTTTCATGCAGGCAAAAAGTTTATTCCAGACTGGATTATTTCTTAGTGAACGCAAAAACCATAGAATCTATTCATGAAAGCAAAATTAAAACTGTTAATTGGTCCAATAATTCAATGTAATAATGCAGATTATAGATAGACCACCAACCTATAAAAAATCAATATAGGAAAATCAATATGCTCTTATTAAAAGATCCTGGAAAAAAAGCTTAAATGGAAGAAGAACGTATTGATTTTTTTTAAAGAAATCATGAGTAGGTTATTTCAGACATTACAGTCTGGAATGCACACAAAGCATATGCTAGAGGACTCATGATAAAATGGGCTATATATTGGAGGAAACATAGAGGGCTAACTTTAGGAAATATATATATGAAATCAGCAAAAACAGACAGAGATAATAAAATCTTACCGAATCAGACTAATATAAATGAACTAAATAGGATCAAGTTGAAAATAAAGAAAATAGAGCAGTCAGGAGTTGACAAAACTATATGGTCAGCTCAACAAAAACAAGATCACAGAAAATAATTGTTATGCTTAAGAATAAAGAAGATAAAGAATGTAGGAAACCAGAAGAAATTGCTGATATCTTTTACGAGTATTATAAAACTCTTTACAATTTGGAAGAGCAAGCAGAAATTACTAAACCAACTAAACAAGAGATCAGCAATTTTTGGGATAACTTACAATTACCTACTATATCAGAACATCAGTCAAGAAACCTGAATAAGGAAATATCAGTAGCAGAGATACAAACTGCTATAATAAATCTTAAGACAAACAAAGCACCTGGCCCAGATGGAATTCCAAATTATTATTTTCTTGCATATTATTATGTTCTGTTTGTTTTGTTTTTATTTATTATGCAAATGGACAAATGTTAAAAAAATTGAATGTGATGATTTGAATGTATATGTTATTGTTTAAATAAAAATTATAAAAAAAATAAATAAAATGTCAGACAGTATAAAAAAAACACAAATATAAATTTTATTATACTGTTGGTCAGATATAATGGACACTCTTTGCACAAAAATGCAATGATATAATTTGGACATGTTTTCCTATATGAATACCAATATTCAGCATACACTTTTCCAGGAGATCAACGTCAAGTCTTCTCTTCACATGACAATCAGTACATACATGATGTGCTTACACATAGCAATCCAGCTCTCACACTTCCAAATACTGCAAATTCAAACATATGTTCAAACACACTCAACAATAACACAGAACAGAGGACCAATCTTCCTCTTTCTTCAATTTCTCGCACAGCACTCACTGCAAATGGTACTGACATTCAGTACTCACAGTACTCACACTCAGTACTCAAACTCATTCATGGGCCCAATTAATTTGTGGTTCACTCCTTCTGGCATTTTGTTTCACTTCAACGCTGTTTGAAATGAAAGTAGCAAATTTGAATTCCATTGTCAATCCATCAAACAGCACCGCTATGCTGAACTAAGTCTAGACATTACTCACCTTTAAATGGAAGGCTCTCCATTCGCCTTTAAATAGAAGGGCTCTCCTTTATTTCCCTGTATTTACTTTATCGCCTTTCTAGGTAAGGTACACCTCCCTTAATCTATATCTACTTTAATTAAAATCTACAGCTCTTCTTAAAATAATACCTCGTCAGGTATAACATCTCTTTAATATTTCCTAATCCCAGTCTCAGTAATTAAAACCTTTGCATGTACAATATCTAAATCAATTCTACTTCGTATTCACTTCAACAACAGTATCTGATCTGATCATCTATAAACTCTGTACTACACACTTGAAACAAGACCCCCCTTTCTCTTTGCTCTAGCTGTTGTTCTGGAAGAGGTTGGTTCTTCTGAGATAGGTTGTGAGGTGTCAGAGGTGGCGCCGAAAGGAGTGGGTGGGTCATTAGAAATGACATTCTCAATGTCACTAAGCTCCACCCACTTGGATGGGGCTGGTTACAACAACCTGTTTTCTTTCAACTTGTTCTAGCTTTATAACTGTATAATCATTTGGCTTCAATGTCCTTGTTCTCCAGTCCACCACTGATATCTAACACAGAGCCCTACATGAGGTTTTAAGTCCCCCCTCCCCCCCTGCCAAGTTAGAAAACATAATTTCTACAGAAAAAAATGTTCTTGCCGGCATAAAATCTGCTGATAAAAAACATAAACACAGGATCCAAGACATAACACATAACATATAATTACATAGTTGTGAGCTCACAAAATGTACATGTGCATAAATGTTTTTAAATTACTTTGTAAGAACCAACAAAAAATAAAAAATAAAAAACAACTAACTTAGCAAATCATATAGATTAATCTTAAATATAATTAAACAAAAAGGAATCAAAGCAAAACAAAAACAACTTTATTTAACCACCAGACTTGTAAAAATATATATTATAAAATGAATTTCTCAGATTACATATGACACTTTCTTGGGGAAAAATACACAATATTTTCTATAAAAACATAATTACAGTGAAATAATTGTTTAACTCACTCATTAAATCCTTTATTTCATCAATATTTCCCTAAAAAAATGTTTTTATCATGATTTGGCTAAATGCTGGTACATAAGGGGCAAAGCACCTGAGGCCACAGTAACGTAGGTCTGGGGGCCGTAAATATCAACACAATACTTCTTATTAGGTGGGCAGGTATACAATTACATAAGCACTGGCTATTGATCTACATGAATAACTCATTATAATACAATAAAAAGTCACAACTCTTATGGCCGCTCTATACCTTTAATATATAAAATACAAGGTGGGTGGAAACCTTCTGGGGAAGGTAGGGGTTGCTACGGACTAAGAGAAGACAGAGAACAAATACTCTATATGGACGGACATCAAACGCTCCTACTACATTTAAATACAAAATATGTCATTATTTAACAATAATGTGGGTTACCTGGCTCTCTTTTCATTTCACAAACAATAATTAATGGTCTCACATCAGACCAATATTCACATACAATGTCTTTCTTTAATCACTTGTTACAGTAAATCCTTCTAAGGAACTATTTTTCACATAAAATAATTTCTCTTTCTTCCCAAGTGAATTTCTTATTCACACACATTATTTATCTGCAAAAATCTATCTCTGTTCGTACCTTTGGGCAATGTGCCAATTCAAAGGACCATCTTAAATTCTTCTAACTTTCCAAAAAACAAAAACGTAACACACTTCTTGGGGGTGCAGGAGCAAGCCTGGGCTCCATGTCTTGCTGTATGACTTCTCAAAAAGCAGACAGTTAATTGTTTCTGGTTCTTTTAGCTGCTGGTGTGCATAGATAGCACTAATTACAAGAACCGGGGCTCTCCCAGAAAGGACGCACAACATTCATGCAAACCACTTAACTATCGTGGCTATGAATGACTGCTAACCATCTCCCTCCACACAAAGTGCCACCCACGCACATATAAGCACGCCCCACGTTGTGCCCCAAAACTGTTGTAGAAAATAACTCATACTCACACATCTTTGTACTTCTGGTAATTTTCTCGTTATTAGAGTTTATTAGGAAGAAATGTGGATCAGCAGCAAAACCCAACATGACTGCTGCTGACCGGCTGGAAAAATGACTACTACTGACAGAAATATATCCAGACACAGTCTTTTATACTTGTTTACATAAGACAATGAAAAAATCCATCTAGTATAACCCACAAATAACCAACGATTAGTTTATTTATACTTATGTGCGTACATCTACTTTATATGATACACTTGTGTGCAGTAAATAACACTTATTAGACCTTGAGGATGACCGAAAATACATATTTATTATGTATAAAAATCTGTGTACTGTCTGTAACTGAAATTGCTAAGTCATGGGTCATGTAGACTTAACTATTTCATATATATATATATATATATATATATATATATATATATACTAAATAATCTAAGGATATTTGTATTCTTTTTTCCAACAATTATTATATCATGCAGACATTCTACTTCCCCTGACCATAAGAGGTTGGTGAACATTGCAGTCACTCGCCAAGTATGGCAATCTATTAAAAGAAAGTCTGTCCAACTGTCAAAGAAGAGGCCTACTCAAAATTGGTCCAGTTTAGATGAGAGAATGGTTACCCATGCAATTCCTCACCATACTTAAGGACTGGTGCCAGTCATATGTGCAGAAGTGAGTGCACAGAGAGGAAATTTATTAAAATTAAGCGATTTTAACAGAAACTGCACTTACTTAGAAGACTAATATGCATCATATTCTCACTAATTCAACACAGTACTTTTTAGTACAGGGCTGTCCAACTCCAATCTACTAGGTTTAATGACAACATATTAAGGTATCTTGTTTAAATACAGGTTGATCAACAAGTGACTCAAATATTTTGATATAAATACCTGTGCTTTTATTCTGAAAATCTAGTAAGAGCTCAATAATGGACAAGCCTATTCTAATATATCTGCTTCTTTTTTGTATAAAGGACTGCTGTTTATGAAAAATAAATATGTTTTTGAACAATTTGAGCTTTAGTAAGAGCATAATTAGGCAGTAAACATGCAATTAAGATAATTTTCTACTAGAAAGTTAATGTCTTTTCTGGTCACTGCAGAAATCCATTTTACTTTGCTAAATATTTAATTGAGAATCGTGATGTCGCGAACATCAAATTTTCGGTTCGCGAACAGCGGATGCGAATTTCATCAAATGTTCGCAAACCGCCATAGACTTCAATGGGCAGGCGAATTTCAAAACCCACAGGGACTCTTTCTGGCCACAATAGTGATGGGAAAGTTGTTTCAAGGGGACTAACACCTAGACTGTGGCATGCCGGAGGGGGATCCCACGGAAAATTACATAGTTGATGCAGAGTCTGGTTTTAATCCATAAAGGGCATAAATAACCTAACATCCCCCTACATCATCATCCTCCCCTGTATCTCTTTACCCCCTCCCTCATCATCCTCCCCTGTGTCCCTTTCCCCCCTTCCTCATCACCCTCCCCTGTGTCTCATCCCCCTTCCCTCATCATCCTCCCACCTCCCTCATCATCCTCCCCTGTATCTCTTTTCCCCCTCCCTCATCATCCTCCCCTGTGTCTCTTCCCCCTCCATCATCATCCTCCCCTGTGTCTCTTTCCCCCTTCCCTCATCATCCTCCCCTGTGTCTCTTTTCCCCCTCCCTCATCATCCTCCCCTGTGTCTCTTCCCCCCTTCCTCATCACCCTCCCCTGTATCTCTTTACCCCCTCCCTCATCATCCTCCCCTGTGTCTGTTTCCCCCCTCCCTCATCATCCTCCCCTGTGTCTCTTGCCCTCTCCCTCATCATCCTCCACCCTCCCTTGATGATAAGGGGGGGAAGAGACACAGGGATAAGGGTGAGGGGGTTAGGTGTTAGGGTGAGGGGTGTTAGGGCTAAGTGTGAGGGGTGTTAGGGTGAGGGGTGTTAGGGATAAGTGTAAGGGGTGTTAGGGTGAGGCATGTTAGGAATAAGTGTGAGGGGTGTTAGGTCTTAGGGATAAGTGTGAGAATGTTAGGGTTAGGTGTTAGGTTGATGGGTGTTATGGATAAGTGTGAGGGGTGTTAGGGTAAGGGATGCTAGGGTTAGGTGTTAGGGTAAGGGCTGTTAGGGATAAGTGTAAGGGGTATTAGGGTTAGGTGTTAGGATGAGGGGTATTAGGGATAAGTGTGAGGGGTGCTAGGGTTAGGGTGAGGGGTGTTAGGGATAAGTGTGAGGGGTTATTGTTAGGTGTTAGGGGAGGGGTGTTAGGGATAAGTGTGAGGGGTGTTAGGATTAGGGTGAGGGTTGTTAGGGATAAGTGTGAGAGGTGTTAGAGTTAGGTGTTAGGGTGAGGGGTGTTAGGGATAAGTGTGAGGGGTGTTAGGGTTAGGGTGAGGGGTGTTAGGGATAAGTGTGAGGGGTTATTGTTAGGTGTTAGGGGGAGTGGTGTTAGGGATAAGTGTGAGGGGTGTTAGGATTAGGGTGAGGGGTGTTAGGGATAAGTGTGAGAGGTGTTAGAGTTAGGTGTTAGGGTGAGGGGTGTTAGGGATAAGTGTGAGGGGTGTTAGGGTTAGGGTGAGGGGTGTTAGGGATAAGTGTGAGGGGTGTTAGGGTTAGGGTGAGGGGTGTTAGGGATAAGTGTGAGGGGTGTTAGGGTTAGGTGTCAGGGTGAGGGGTGTTAGGGATAAATGTAAGGGGTGTTAGGGTTAGGTGTTAGGGTGAGGGATGTTAGGGTTAGGTGTTAGGGATAAGTGTGAGGGGTGTTTGGGTTAGTTTAAGGGGTGTTAGGGATGTGTAAGGGGTGTTATAGTTAGGGTGAGGGGTGTTAGGGTTAGGGTGAGGGGTGTTAGGGTTAGGGTGAGGGGTGTTAGGGATAAGTGTAATGGATGTTAGGGTTAGGTGTTAGGGTGAGGGATGTTAGGGTTAGGTGTTAGGGATAAGTGTGAGGGGTGTTTGGGTTAGGGTAAGGGATGTTAGGGATAAGTGTGAGGGGTGTTAGGGTTAGGGTGAGGGGTGTTAGGGATAAGTGTGAGGGGTGTTATGGTTAGGTGTTAGGGTGAGGGGTGTTAGGGATAAGTGTGAGGGGTGTTAGGGTAACGATGAGGGGTGTTAGGGATAAGTGTGAGGGGTGTTAGGGTTAGGGGTGTTAAGGATAAGTGTGAGGGGTGTTAGGGTTAGGGTGAGGGGTGTTAGGGATAAGTGTGAGGGGTGTTAGGGTTAGGGTGAGGGGTGTTAGGGATAAGTGTGAGGGGTGTTAGGGTTAGGTGTTAGGGTGAGGGATGTTTGGGCTAAGTGTGAGGAGTGTTAGGGTGAGGGGTGTTAGGGATAAGTGTAAGGGGTGTTAGGGTGAGGCCTGTTAGGAATAAGTGTGAGGGGTGTTAGGTCTTAGGGATAAGTGTGAGAATGTTAGGGTTAGGTGTTAGGTTGATGGGTGTTATGGATAAGTGTGAAGGGTGTTAGGGTTAGGGTAAGGGGTGTTAGGGATAAGTGTGATGGGTGTTAGGGTAAGGGATGCTAGGGTTAGGTGTTAGGGTAAGGGCTGTTAGGGATAAGTGTAAGGGGGTATTAGGGTTAGGTGATAGGATGAGTGGTATTAGGGATAAGTGTGAGGGGTGTTAGGGTTAGGGTAAGGGGTGTTAGGGATAAGTGTGAGGGGTGTTAGGGTTAGGGTAAGGGGTGTTAGGGATAAGTGTGAGGGGTGTTAGGGTTAGGTGTTAGGGTGAGGGGTGTTAGGGATAAGTGTGAGGGGTGTTAGGGTTAGGGTGAGGAGTGTTAGGGATAAGTGTGAGGGGTGTTAGGGTTAGGTGTTAGGGTGAGGGGTGTTAGGGATAAATGTAAGGGGTGTTAGGGTTAGGCGTTAGGGTGAGGGATGTTAGGGTTAGGTGTTAGGGATACGTGTGAGGGGTGTTAGGGTTAGGGTAAGGGCTGTTAGGGATAAGTGTAAGGGGTGTTAGGGTTAGGGTGAGGGGTGTTATGGTTAGGGTGAGGGGTGTTAGGGTGTTAGGGTTAGGGTGAGGAGTGTTAGGGTTAGGGGTGTTAGGGATAAGTGTAAGGGGTGTTAGTGTTAGATGTTAGGGTGAGGGATGTTAGGGTTAGGTGTTAGGGATAAGTGTGAGGGGTGTTAGGGTTAGGGTAAGGGGTGTTAGGGTCAGGGTGAGGGGTGTTAGGGTGTTAGGGCTAGGGTGAGGGGTGTTAGGGTTAGGGGTGTTAGGGATAAGTGTGAGGGGTGTTAGGGTTAGGGTAAGGGGTGTTAGGGATAAGTGTGAGGGGTGTTAGGGTTAGGGTAAGGGGTGTTAGGGATAAGTGTAAGGGGTGTTAGGGTTAGGGTGAGGGGTGTTAGGGTTAGGGGTGTTAGGGATAAGTGTAAGGGGTGTTAGTGTTAGATGTTAGGGTGAGGGATGTTAGGGTTAGGTGTTAGGGATAAGTGTGAGGGGTGTTAGGGTTAGGGTAAGGGGTGTTAGGGTCAGGGTGAGGGGTGTTAGGGTGTTAGGGCTAGGGTGAGGGGTGTTAGGGTTAGGGGTGTTAGGGATAAGTGTAAGGGGTGTTAGTGTTAGATGTTAGGGTGAGGGATGTTAGGGTTAGGTGTTAGGGATAAGTGTGAGGGGTGTTAGGGTTAGGGTAAGGGGTGTTAAGGATAAGTGTGAGGGGTTTTAGGGTGAGGGATGTGATGGATAAGTGTTAGGGCTGTTAGGGTTAGGTGTTAGGGTGAGGGGTGTTAGGGATAAGTGTGAGGGGTGTTAGGGTTAGGGTAAGGGGTGTTAGGGATAAGTGTGAGGGGTGTTAGGGTTAGGGTGAGGGGTGTTAGGGATAAGTGTAAGGGGTGTTAGGGTTAGGTGTTAGGGTGAGGGGTGTTAGGGATAAGTGTGAGGGGTGTTAGGGTTAGTGTGTGGGGTGTTAGGGATAAGTGTGAGAGGTGTTAGGTCTTAGGGATAAGTGTGAGAATGTTAGGGTTAGGTGTTAGGTTGATGGGTGTTATGGATAAGTGTGAGGGGTGTTAGGGTTAGGGTAAGGGGTGTTAGGGATAAGTGTGAGGGGTGTTAGGGTTAGGGTAAGGGGTGTTAGGGATAAGTGTGAGGGGTGTTAGGGTTAGGTGTTAGGGTGAGGGGTGTTAGGGATAAGTGTGAGGGGTGTTAGGGTTAGCGTGAGCTGTGTTATGGATAGGTGTGAGGGGTGTTAGGGTGAGGCATGTTAGGAATAAGTGTGAGGGGTGTTAGGTCTTAGGGATAAGTGTGAGGGGTGTTAGGGTTAGGTGTTAGGTTGATGGGTGTTATGGATAAGTGTGAGGGGTGTAAGGTTTGGTTGCTAAGGTGAGGGGAGGATGATGATAAGGGGGGAAGAGACACAGGGGTGTCCTTGCAGCAGAGATCAAAAGAATTCTTCAGGACTGTATTGCACAATGTGTACAGTAGCCTAGCTATGGTTTTCCCTATTGATGCAGTATCACCTACACTCAGCCTCCTCTCAGTAAGACTGCAAATTAGTTATGATTCCAAAATGGCTGCTGTCCATGAGGTAGAAGGCTCTGGAAGGGAGTGTATGCTACTGATTGGCTGGAATGTGTCTGCTGACTGTGACATGCAGGGTCAAAGTTTGCTCAATGATAAAGTATAGGGGGCGGGTCAAATATCACATATGTTCGCAATTCGGCGCGAACGCGAACATGCTATGTTCGCTGGGAACAGTCCACTGGCGAACTATTCGCGACATCTCTATTTATTATAGGTGACGCACAATGGATGTTGCAAAATAGCAGAGTCATCAAATCTGAAAGATAGCAGTCCTCTCTACCTGGGACCTCTGAATTAATAACTACAAAGGCTTTTGGTGGGTCAGTATGGTGGGTCAGTATGGTGTGACTAACAAATTCCGTTCCAGTCACATATCAAGCACAATCCATAACATGGTTGTCTGTGAAAGTAAGTTAGCTTCTTCTGTTTTTTTAATCCACATTTATATTTACTCTTGTTTGAGGGCATATCTCCACAGGATGTACTCAATTAAAAAAATGTCTGGTGGATTAATTCCCCTAATGATAACTATGTTGCATTCTATATATATATATATATATATATATATATATATATATATATATAAGTATACAGTATATACTAGAAAATTGCCTGTCGAAAATTACGGGAATAAAATTGTATGTCTAGCAATGCTGTTTGCCACACAATGTGAGGCTTTTGCTCCTCTGAGCACCTTTGGGACTCATTGCAAGCCTCTCCCCCCGTGTACTTCAGCTTTCCTGCTTTGCAATGATCCCCTTCGGTACTCATTGCGAGCTCCACAATGATCACCTTCGGCGCTCATCGTGGTCCTTGCAATGAGCGCCTTTGGCAGCCTTTTTTCAAGCCTCTCCCACTCTCGGTGCTCATCACGAGCCCTGCAATGAGTGCTTGCAATGAGCACCTTTGGCACTCATTGCCTGGCTCACAATGAGCGCCTTTTGCGCACTTTGTGAGCCTTTCCACCCGCCTACTGTACGGGCCGCTCATTGCACGGTTTGTTAACCTGCAAGTTTTGTACTTGGGAATGGCATGTGTCTGTTTCCGATGATGAAGCATGGAGGTTGGAGGTCTTTCTCCTCTGTGTGTCTGCTGAAAGTTTGTGTGTTACACGCTGAATGGTGTTTGTTTTATTTTCAAAGTCCTGCATGCCTGGCGTTGTTCGTGTGTGTTACTGTCATTGCAGTCGTGTTTTCCGTCCGCCAATTTTTTCGATTGACGAAAAACAGCAAGTATGGCTCAAATTCGCTTGCAACCTCACTCCTGGGCTTCTTTGCTCTCCCCCTGTGCTTTGTTTGTGTGTGTTTTTATTTATTTTTTATTTATCATTTTTGGGGGGGGTTGAGTTACGTGCTGGAACTAAGCTTGACCTTTAAATTAGCAAACTGCGTTCCTCGCAGTCAGCGGCAAAGTGCTACGTGCTTCAACTGCTCGTCTTGCTTCACGAGGCTCACAGTGCAATCAGTGCTCATTGCAGCCTAAGTCCCGAATGCTTCAACTGCTCGCCTCGCACAGCGAGCAGTGCAATGAGCACCTTCGGCACTCATAGCATGCATCAACAGCTCGCCTCACTTCGCGAGGCTCACAGTGCAATGAGCGCCTTCAGCGCTCATTGCAGCCTAAGTCCTGCGTGCAGGGTCGACGGCTTGCCTCGCTTTGCTTGCCTCGCAAAGTGTGACCAACATCCTAAGCGTTCCAAACACTGGCAACTATATATGTGATATATATATATATATATATATATATATATATATATATATAGTAAACAAATAGTACATTTGTGCTCACATTTGAACATCTAAAATAAGTTAAACGACTTCTTTTTTACTCAGAATTCCAAGAAATACAGTTATTGCCCTGCATTCTGTGAACCTGAGCAGGGACATTCAAATGTGGCCACAAAGTCTTTGCTCTTTAATCTAATACCATTTCAAACATGTCTCAGGTAGGCATATGCCTGCTGTATTAAATGTTGGTAATATTAATATTTACTCTAATTTTTTTATATAGCTCAAAGACACACAGGCACATTCTCACTCCCACATGTATCCAAGTTGGGAGCTATCACCAGTTCAGCTGGTGCAATGCAACAGGGCCCTTGTCATCCTGGGGGCCCCAGTGCAGTCTATTTTCTTTTAAACATTTTAAACACAACTCCAGCCAATACCCCAGCTCCCCAGCTCCTTCCTTCATCCTTCCTCCTGGCATCCTGCCTGTTTCTAACTTCAGCAGTTCGAAAGGACCCCCGGGAGGCCCAGCTGCAGGGAACCGAGGAAGGAGCATGGACTTCGGAGGTAAGTGAGAAAATAGGGAAACGATGGAGGAAAGGGTGTAGAGTGAGAGAAAAAGAGATAAGAGTGAGAGAGATGGAGGAGAGGAAAGCTGACATGGAGAGATAGGGGGAGAGAGAGATGGAAGAGAGGAGAGCTGACAGGGAGAGAGAGATGGAGGAGAGGAGAGCTGACAGGGAGTGAGATGTGGGGTGAGAGCTGACAGGGAGTGAGAGGGGGAGAGAGCTGACAGGGAGTGAGAGGGGGAAGAGACATGGAGAAGAGGAGAGCTGACAGGGGGAGAGAGGGGGGAGCTGACAGGGAGAGAGATGGGGAGAGAGAGATGGAGGAGAGGAGAGCTTACAGGAAGAGAGAGGTGGAGGAGAACTGACAGGGAGAGAGAGAGAGATGGAGGAGAGCTGTCCAGTAGAGAGAGAGATGGAGGAGAGCTGACAGGGAGAGAGAGAGAGATGGCGGAGAGCTGTCCAGAAGAGGGGGGGGGGGGAGAGAGAGGGGGAGAGGAGAACTAACAGGGAGAGGGGCATGGAGAGATGGAGAGAGATAGGGGGGCTGACAGAGAGAGAAAGGGGGAGAGGAGAGCTGACAGGGTGATAGAGAGGGGAGAGAGAGGGGTAGGGGGCCCAAAACATGTTTTTGCACCGGGCCCTCCATTCTCTAGCTGCGCCACTGCGTGTATCATATAATGATATAGACAAGAATGCACAGCCACACAAATTAAATGATACACAGGCAAGTAGCCCTTTGCAGGCAATATACTCTGATACATACAAATATACTGAGACACACAATATTATTTTTCATTTTTCACCTTTATTCGCATATGGAGCACAGTAAAATACTGTTTTTTGTGAAATCATGATTAACGTGATCCCTACCCTTTCTCCCTCTTACCCTTAATGCACTTATTAAAATATGACATGTGCAAAACACAAAACATTCTGTTTAAATAGTATATTTATTTATTTTGGTAAAAATGTCAAATTACCTCAAAATTGGGAACAGCCACTTAATAATGTGTGATAGTTGATTATAGACTAAGGCCGTCATTCAATTGCAATTTGGCCAATTGAATAGGGGTCTAAATATGCCCATAACATATTTTTTTAAAGAAGTTTTTAGTTAGTAAACATCTATCCAAAAGCAAGGTTTTCACTAACTAAAAACTTATTTAAAAAAATATGTTATGTGCTTATTTAGAGCACTATTCAATTGGCCAAATCGCAATTGAATGAGGGCCTAAATCTGCAATATATACTGAAATGTAAAGATATAGGGCCTCATTCTATTATCGGCCGTAAATCGGCCGTAAGGCTGCGATTCCTTGCGGGGGTTCTGTTAACTCGCGATTCTATTATACGGCCCCACAAGGATCTCCTTTTACGGCCGGCCGCATATCTTGGAACCGGCCGTAAGCTGTGAAATATAAAAACTCAAAAATAAATTCAAGCCTGCACTGTACAGCTCTGTAAATGCTAGGGATCATATTGGGGGACATGAGGATTAAAACGAACCCACTCTCAAGCTTGCACATCTGCCCAAACCCGAGTTCAAATTAACTGTTTATTTTCTGGCTGGTCTGAGGTGCTCCAAGCACTCTGGACTTTTTACATGGATATTTTACGGATATTAAAAATAAAATATTTTACGGATTTGAGTACAGGATAATTATGTGCTATTTTTTCTAACACCAAAAATCCCTTTATAGTCTTCTCAAAGTGCAGGATGGCTTTATTTGAGCTATTTTATGTGCTTAATTGGTGCTAGCGAGACCTCTTTCCTGCAAGTAAGCAGCGGCTCGCTTTTAGCCTTGCAGAGAGGTTTCCCGGAGCAATTGAATTGCAAATCTCTTGCAGCCGTTTAAGATCAAAGGCTTTCCTCCGGCGCGAGCGGCCGCAAGAGATAGCAAGGCACCGGCCGCAAGCCTGCCGGAATCCCCGGCCGGAGGGGAATAGAATAGCAGAATAGCTTGCGGCCGGTCTTTGCGGCCCCGCAACGGCTGCGGCCGCTAATAGAATGAGGCCCATACTGAGCCACACTTGTATAAACAATATCAACAATATATTGTGTTTATTGCTGGAAAAAAATTAGAATTTCTCTTAGAACATCTAATGATCCTATGATAGCAAAAATACAGTTATTCTCAGTTAGTTATCTGGTGAAAAGTTGGAAATGTATATAAATAAATGCAATCTAAATTCACATTATGTGATTCCCAGATAGAAAGCTTAAATATAAAATTGTTGCATATTGCAAAACAAGGCCAAGCCTACATTAAATGGCCAGTGGCAGAGCTAATGAATGAAGAGCTCGGGTTCAAAATAATTTGGCCCCCTCCTTGCAACTTCATTATATAAGATCACATAACTTTATAGGAGATCACATAACTTTCTTCTAAGAACATTTACCCTAATAAATTAAGAGACAGTCTTTACTCCAGGTAACAGAGGGCCCTGACAATGTCATGGGCCCTGGTGCTTTGAACCTGCAGCACCAATGGCAGCTCCCCCACTGAAAAATGCCCAATCAGCAGAAATTAGACAAAAAAAAGTGAATAAATAGGCATAACAATCCGAAGATCTTTGATTATTATATATTAACTAGAGAATTGCCCGTCAAAAAATGACGGCAATGAAATTGTAAGGTAGCTAATGCTGTTTGGTGTGTAATAATGAAATCTATAATACATTAATAAATGAATATACTTTATGTTGCTGCAGCATTAGTGGTGTGGAGCTGCTGTGTAAGCGTGCTGAATGTGTGCAGTATAATAGTGTGTGTGCGCGAGACCAAACCGTTAGCGTAGTTGTGTACTTCCGCATTGGCGTAAAATGGCGGGTAATGTGTGGTATGCGTCTTAGCGGAATATCCGTAGGTCATTTGTGGTGATTTGCGAGTTTCTTGTGGTGTTTTGCTTGTTTAGAGTGCTGTAGCCTCGTTTTCGTTTTGTTCGGCGGCCATTTTTTCTCTCGCTTAGCGAATTTTTTAATGTTCAAACTGTTTTATTTTTAGTTAAATGAAGGTGTAAGTTGTTTTTTTTTAGGTCCTGGATGCTTCCTCTTGATGTAGGTAAGCTTTTTATGTATGTGATGTGTGTATTTATTGTGTTTTTTGAATTTTGTAATGTTCGCAAGTTGCGTCCGATTGTTGCGAGGTCGTAATGTGTGGTAACGTGTCTCGTATGTTGTTTGCGTTGCTCGGTAAAGTTTGCACGGGTCGTAGTTGGTGTGTCGTGTTGTTTGCGTTGAGACGTAAAGTTTGCGAGGGTCGCAGTTGCTGGCAAGGAGCGCCTTTGGCTCTCCATGCCAGCAACTGAGGCCCTCGCCCGCTGCCCTCGCTACGCTTAAGCCCGCAAGCATGAGCAACGGCTCTGGCTGGCTCACCTGCTCACAACTATATATGTGATAAACATACTGATACGTTCTCCAATAGAGTTTTCCATGCTTTTAGATGCAGCTACATTAAGCATGATCTTTGTGTCCTTTGTAGGCAGGTTCATAAGAGAAGAGGCCGGTGTCAGTTGATCAACTTGTAACTCAATACATGCATGTAAACTAACTCATAGTGCATGCTACAATTTGCCAACTTCACAACACTAGTGAAAATGCTAAATTCAGGATCACTAATGAAGTAGTGTACAGTTTAAGCTTTTTATGGTCAAGGAAATGTAGACAACTTTTTGTAATAGTGGGCAAATAATTTTAGAATTGTCCATACACACCATATAGAAATGACGGTTTTACATTGTATTTGTCCAAATAGAGTTTCCCGTGGCACTATACTATTAACCTACCCCTCCTTGGAAACTAACGCTGTCTGGTTCTATTTAAATGAAGTTGACAGCCTTCTATATCTCACTCTTACTTACTGAACAGCAATGGTCTATCTTGGGGATCTGTTGCACAAAACACATAAATACTTATTTTAGAAGCTGTAGAATATACGGATCAGCACCACTGCATTTTAATAAATAATCACTCATCCTTTGTATGTATATTTGATCGCAAATAAAATATTTCTATCTATGATAAGTCTTGTGATGTAGATTGTAGCCCAATAGGATTAAGGTCACTGCTGAATTGAAAATAAATATTCTACCAAGAAATGAGATCATGATGAGTGTGACCAGATTTTGACCTGTTCCTATGAAAATATAAATCTATGCAGCACTGTGCCAAATTACAGCTTTTTCTTAACACTTGTTTTTCTCATTTGAGTCCTCTGCATCCAAAGAAACCTTATACGGCACTGACATTTTCATTATTTCTTATGCAAAGGTATATTCCTACTTGCCATGTTTTGTGCATAAACAGAAAAAGGATTGCTCTTTAATCTCCAAATAATATGAAACTAGGCTAGCTGGAGTAACATAAATCAAATGACATTACAGGATAACGGTGAAGGCCTTTTCTTATGTTGGGAGAATGCATTAACATATTTTGAGCTTGCATATCGTTTCACTCGGTGTCGTTTTAGCTGAGAGGCTATCATGGATTTAACTGTGACGATTACAATGGTTCTATCAAAGGCAAAGCAAATTCCAGTGGTCATATCATGGCAAGTAATCTGAGATGGACAGTCTACCATATTCAGTCGCAAAGCTTTGCATGTATAATAAAAAAGCCAACATGCAGTAATTTTATACCTAGAGAGAAGATAGCAAGCACGCATCATTTTCTGCTAATGTAGAATTTCATGTTTGCAATCGCTTATAGAATATAAATCTTCAGATTTATTTGAGGGAAAGAAAATATATTAATTCTTAACAAAATGTTTTGAATTAATGAGGACTAAATTTGCAATTGCATTGTAAATTAAAATAATCTTTTCAAAACAGGCAATCTTCCATTTTTTTTAAATTTAGGTTACAAAGTCTCTGCACCAAATAACATACTTTGTAGCATTGTATTTAGCAATGGGAAAATGGGAGTTTTATTTAAAATAGGCCCCAAGATGCATAGTCACATGAAGCAGTGTGGAAAGAAGAAATACCTGAGTATCTGACAATTTTTGACACCAAGATTTATTGTGCACAAAATCAGTGACAATCACAATAAAGCCTTGGCCAGTTATTTTCCACCTTTATTTGGATAAAGAGCTCTGTAAAATCTTATCTTTTCAAAAAATTCTGATGAGCTCAAACTCTATTGTTCTGTTCCTCTATGATGATAAAATGTAATATACAAAACCAAAAGTATTATCTTTAAATGTTGTATTAATTAATTTTTATGGGTATTTGGAAGAAATTTCAAATGATCTGAAAATTGTGAAAAATCATGTAAAAATGTGTGTTGGAAAAAAAGCTTCCACAGCCGATTTACGGCAGTGCTCTAACTTAGACGACTTGATTTAAATAGGTCTCTTAGTATGGAAAATGTTGGAATTGTTTTGAAGAGAGGATGATGAAAAGTAGATGTGAGTTCTAAAGGAGGGATGAGTTACATTCTTGCACGTGAGAGTAAAAAGAGTAAAAGAGAGGTACTAATGCCATTCTCTAGATCTATCTATGTTTCTGACAGAAAGAAAGAATGTTTCCACAGCAAGGACAGTCAGACTTTGGAACTCACTATCAAATATTTGGACATAAGATTTAATATATAATTTTTAAAAGGAATTATTCTTGAATAAAAAAATGTCATAAAGGGTAGCATTGAAAATTCCTTGGATATTGATCCAGGGAATAATTAGATTTTCAAGTGTTTCTTTAACACTTTCACTTGCTTTTTCAGCATAATATAGGTTTTACTTTTTCCGTTCTAGACTTAACTTCTCCCTAGGTCTTATCTTAACTATTCTTCTTAAGTGTCTCTAGGTGCTACAACTTATGATGCACCCACAGAGATGCTTGTTTCAGTTTCGAACACCATTTGGAGACTTTTTTTTTCATCAGTTACTCCACCTATATAATGTGCTAGCAACTGAGCATTATTATCTTGACCAGAGCAGTCTCTAGACATTCTACAGTGCTTTCTTCTGATTAATGGTTTGACATTTGACTCTGTTCTATAAAGATTCTGCCTTCTGGCTTCCTGACACCTGACTTTGGCATACCTATTTCAGATTTGTGGCCACATGATCCCCACCTTTTTGATCCGGCTTTGTTTTCTACCTAACTTAGCTCCTGGGATGTATGTGGATACTATTTTGTTTGGCCCTCTGGAACTTTTCCAGCAGTGATTTTACCTAACAGCCTCTATATTGTTGTGAGCTCACATCAAAGTGATACATTGGTATTGCATTTTATTATTATTATTATTATTATTATTATTATTATTATTATTCAGCTATCTTTAGAACTATAGTCAATGTCCGATTTTCACATGAAATACAGATGGCTTATGTTACCTTTTTTATGTGTACCTGGCTAACAGAATTGTACTATAAGCTTCATTTGGCAAACTCTCACGACGTCTATCCAACTGTGTATTTATTACGGACTTCATTTGTTGAACTACATACATAATTTAAAAAAATGTATCAACATATTATTTTGAAGTTTTAGACATAAATTAAAATTAAGCTACTAATACTTATTTTCAAATCCTAGTAATTTCCTAGCACTGTGATCAGATGTCAGACATACAAATTGGCATTTTTCATCAAACAATATTATGTGCACGAAAGACCTTGGACTCAATGCCAAAAGCTTAAATTGGTAATTGTAGCACTTGATCATAATTCAGAGATCAAGGTGAGACAGATGTTGCCTCTTATAGTGAACATTCACATAAGGATCTATGTGACAAGCTGCCAAGAACCCTACACATGTTTAATATGCAAGATTTAACATATATTGTATCACCAGATTTTCTTGCTTTGTGTTACAAGAATGAGTCTGTAAAGTGTGGATAATTCACTTGCCAGTCTGAGAGGAAAACATGGTGAGTTTTTCAATGTATCTTGTACATAAATTGACTTTGCTGTGCAATACAGTTTAATTGCAAAGTTCCCATAGCAACTGACACATCAAAAGTACTTATTGTTTTAAAGGTGAAGAAATTATTTATGAGTCTTCACAGATTGCTTGTGTTTTGTGAAAAAATTATGTGGTTAGATAAAATAGGGTAGAACCTTCTAATATTTTTTTTCCTCAGAGTACATTGACCATTGGTTCTCCATTTAAGATATTTTCTTGATTACTATCAACCCCCATTGTATTTACTTTTTTGTAAGAAACAAGCGAGCGCTCCGTGAAAATTATATGTCATGTCCTTAAAGGGCCACTGTAGATTATCAAATGTTTCACATTTGTAAAGTTCCTAACAAAGAAAATTTTCGGCTCTAAGAGTCATCGGCATAAAAAGTATTTATTTTAACACACTGTGCTAGTGACGGTAACACTACATTTTACAAACACAAGATTACAGTTATAGATCAGTGCAAGTAAGGCATACAAGCATCATTGCAACCTGCCTCTACTGAGCATATGGGATAGAGGAAAAGGGAAGGTGTTCAATGCTGAAATCATATCTGAAGTCAGCACTAATTAAACAAATCTCTCTCCCTCCTTCCCCATGCACTTTTGAATATATAATAAAAATGAGCACAACACACCCATTCAGTATCTAAACTAGCAGGAATTATGGAACACACACACACATATCTTCCTTCGTGCCAGGGGCGTAGGAACCAAAACAATCTGTGTGTGTGGGGGGGGGGGGGGGGATAGAGTATATACACAAACACACACACATATTGAAAATAGCGCTCTCGACATCTGTGCTCTCACTCTCCCTGTCACTTAGCTTCGGTCAGCCCTCTCCCCTACACCGCGTTTCCAGCCTCAGAACCCTGCTTTCTCCTCTGTACCCCTGGCCCTGTACCCTTGCCTTCTCCCCTGTACCCCTGGCCCTGTACCCCTGCCATCTCCCCTGTACCCCATGCCCTCTCAAAACCCTGGGCTGTGCTGGATGGTGTACCTTGTGGCTCCTGCCTGACTGACTTTAAAGTCATCGGCGCCATCACACATACGAGCCTCGTGAAGCGAGGCGAAATAGCCGCACAACAATTAGGCTGCAATGAGTGCCAAAGGCAATCACTGCAGCCATCAGTGCCATCCCACATGCGAGGCTCGCAAAGTGAGGCGAAGCAGCTGTGCAGTACTTAGGCTGCATTGTGAGGGGCGCAACTGCGAGCCAAGCGCAGAACTCTAAAAAACCTAAAAACATATAAAATAAATTAACAAATATAATAACACACTCACAGACAGCACAGGGGGAGAGCCAGGAAGCCTGGGAGTGAGGTTACAAGCAATTCTGAGCCATATTTGTGGGTTTTCGTCAATCCAAAATCAACTAAGCGAGGAAAAAGATGTCGGACGAAAAACGGAAAGAAATTCGGAAACTACATGAAAACGAGGCTGAGCAAAGCCAGTCACGCGGGAAAACAAATGGCCTTCAGCGTGTAACACACAAACATTCAGCAGACACACAGAGGAGAAACACACAGGGAAGGCACAGGGGGGAGATGCTGGAAAGAGACACATGGCATTCCCAAGCATGAAACTTGCAGGTTAACAAAACCTACAATGAACGGCCCGTACAGTAGTCAGGAGGAAAGGCTCGCAATTACTGGCTCAAAAGCACTACGCGCCTGTAAATGTTACCAGTGCTAAAGACGCAAAATCCATATTCAATTACAAACATTCAACAAGCCATCAAACTAGTAACTGGCAAATGTAATAAAAACTTATACGAGTACTAGATAGTCCTTGCAAGTGGGTTAAACACATGTTCGTATAACTGCAGCAGCAAATAAACACACACTACTGTACTTAGAAATACTGGGAAAGCAATGAAAGGCATTAGAATAATCTACACAGCAGTCTCAATCTCGCAAATCTCCAATAAAAAATTATTATTTTTAACTTTTATTTCTGTGTTATATCAAACCCAGAAATCAATGAGTTAATACATTTTAGGCCACCCACATGAACTTAAACAGATGCTTTAATGTATTTTAACACCCACCTCAGAAAGTAGCAGCCACAGCAGGCAAGAACACAAAATAAATGCCTGCAGCAATGAACAAAAATGCATAAAAAGCTGCAAAATGTAAATACTGTGTTTTTTTTACTTGATTCCTAGTAACATTTAGCCCCTTATAATGTTTAGTTAAACAAAATACTGTATAGAAAAAAATTAAACACAGTGGTCACATAAAAATGAGGACTGCCTATGGCTACAGAATCCACAGGTGATTTTCTTCACCAGGCACCGACCACCACTATTTGTCTAATTTGTAATGCAAATATCAAATTCTTGTAATTCAGACTTGTTTACTTTGTGTTACTAAGGTGTACCACAGCCTTAAAATGACAGTAAATATAAAATATTTGTAAGTATAATCATTTCTATTGGCAACTTAGTTATGATAATATAATATAATTGTTGTGATTGTATTTATTTGTATCTACTTATATTTATATAGAGATTTTACAATGCACTTAACAAACTTGCGGCTCAATTACATTACTCCAGTAGTAAGTGTGAGGGAAAACTTCATGTAAGCCCTAGGCTACTATTATAGCCCATAAAGGAGCCCACAAGAGTAACTGCTATTAAATTTGCCTCTTTTAGCTACCCGCAGATCATTGCGGGTTTCAGGCGGAAACACCCTACGGGCTGTGAAAATCTGAACTCCGACCCAGCTAAGCCTTTGATCTGTTAAGCTCGTAAATGTTAAAGTCGCAAATCGCTAATAAATTGCTACAAATCCCCAAAGACGCACTGGCGTTCAAATCCGTAAACGGCAAATGGAGCCAAAAATCCTAAGGGTACAAGGGGGTTAAAGTCCTGTCCGTAGCACTGTAAATGCAAATATAAACACACTACTGTATTTTATTTTAAAGGTAAAGTGATGTTTGGTATTCATTTTAAAAGCACAACATTCTCAAGCTCGCAAATCTGCAATAAAAAATAATTTATTTTATGTTTAATTTCCGTGTTATATCGATCCCGGCAATCAATGTGTTAATACATATAATAGAATATGCATGGACTAGAATATCATATTTATTGATTATTTAATATTGCATTATTTCTGGAATGCATGTTAGATCGCAACTCAGACTTCAAAACGTAAGTGACTGACATCTAACCCACATTATTTTATTGACGTAATGATGACGATCTCTTTTACTATTGGCTCTGTCTAAACCTGTAACCATGGGTTTGACTAATTGATCATGTTCATGGCTGCAAATGGAACATGCGGAAGCATGGTTTATGGGTTTAGGTGTCGGCCATGTATGTTGCGGGCTTGTCTAATTTAATCGCTCTGTACTCCGCTGAATTTCAAGGCTTTGCGGCTGTACTATGGCCACTGCGGGCTTCGGATTTAATAGGGCCTCTAATGTAGCTGTTACATTCTACCTGCAGCCAACCATTAAAAGTGATCTCTATGTTTAAAGTGATAATACATGGCTCCTGTAAGATTTACTGAACACCTTGCAAATGCTCACAGTGAGACAAATCCTTATGTGAAACCTCAACCTCCTGCAAGAGCAGAGAAAACCATTAAAGGAAGTTTATGAGACACTTATGATACACTTAAGAAGCGTAAAATTGAAGCATACACATCCTAAAGCATAAAAGAAGCGTTTCTAACAGTTAACCCAGTCCTATATAATTATAATAAAGAACAATTGGCAAAATCATAATAACAATTACAATACCTGTTCACATAATAAATACTGACACCCAACTAATGCTAAGTCAGATATGATTGATACAGAGCCACAGGGGTTAATGCCTACCTACCTGCCATGCAATACATTAGAAATTAACATATAATATGATATCTGAACTACAATGATCATGTCCATGAAAAATAAATCAGATCAATCTGTCAATATCCAACTGGAAAACATGTAGCTATATAGACACATGGACTCATTAAATTGCAAGCCTGCAGATTGCGTCCTAAAGGCCGTATGTTTGCAGACTTGAAATTTGCTACAATTACAGAGCGATTCAATTGAACAAGCCCACAAGTTACGGCCTGAAAGCCGAAACCATAAACCACGCAATCATATGTAGTATTTCAGAGTGTTAACAAGATCAATTAAGCAAGACCGTAACTACCCATTTAGAAACAGCCAATAGAAAATGAGACTGTCATCATTACGTCAGTAAAACATGGAGTTTACAAGTCAATCAATTAGTGTTTAGGGGTCCGATATGCGATCAGACTCGCAATCCTGCAATGTACAAATTAATAAGAAATGAATGCCAATACTATTCTAGTCCATGTGGTTGGCCTGATATGTATTAACTCATTAATTTCCAAGATTGATATAACACTGAAATGACACATAACAAAAAAACATTTTTGATTGCAGATTTACAAGCTTGAGACTGTTGTGCAATTAATTCAGCTTTCTCCATCATTTACAGTGCAGTATTGCTTTTTTAATTGCATTTACAGTGCTATGAACATGGGTAAACCCCCTTACAAGTCCTATCTGGTACTCGTAGGATTTCTTCTACATTTTACATTTACGGGTGTGAAAATATTTGTGGGCTTGAAGAACTGAAGCAATTGAATAGCGATTTGTGATTGTAACTCTTGCGATCTTGAAAGATCAAAGTCTTAGATGGGGTGTAAGTTAAGGTTATTACAAACACAGGGATTTTCAGCCCGTAACCCATAGATTGTTTGCGGTTCGCAAAAAGAAGCCAATTGAATAGCAAATTAGTTTACGGCCTACATTACGGGCTCCCGTAAGCTACAATTTCTCAATTGAAGAGGCGCACAGTTTTGCAATATTTATTGATGCTCTTTAACTTTAAGGACATTTTTACTAGGGTTGCAATGGAAATTACTGTTTCAGAACCCTGATTTGCAACTTGACATGCTGATCTGCTGAACTGTACTCATGTACTATATTCCCTTACGTCCCTGGCTTATGTTCTTATGCAAAATAACCTGTGTAAGAGTTGCCCTAAATTCTCAATTAAAGGGATATAAAATATTTCTGGCTTTTACTAGGTATATAATAACATATATATCTCTTTACTTTTTATTAGGAAGTGCTTATAAGCTCTGTTTCATTGCTTAAAAGCATGCAAACAGTACCTGCATGTGTCTGCTCCAGCAGCTCACAAAGACCTGGGGCCTCATTCTATTACCGGCCGTAAATCGGCCGTAAGGCTGCGATTCCTTGCAGGGGTTCTGTTAACTCGCGATTCTATTATACGGCCCCGCAAGGATCTCCTCTTACGGCCGGCCGCATATCTTGGAACCGGCCGTAAGCTCAGAAAACTTTAAACGCAAAAATAAATTGAAGCCTGCACTGTAAAGCTCTGTAAATGCTAGGGATCATATTGGGGGACATGAGGATTAAAAGTAACCCACTCTCAAGCTTGCACATCAGCCCAAACCCGAGTTCAAATTAACTCTTTATTTTCCGGCTGCGGCGTGGGCTGGTCTGAGGTGCTCCAAGCACTCTGGACTTTTTACATGGATATTTTACGGATATTAAAAAACAAATATTTTACGGATTTGAGTATAGGGTAATTATATGCTATTTTTGCTAACACCGAATATCACTTTATAGACTCTGCAAAGTGCAGGATGGCTTTATTTGGGCTATTTTATGTGCTTAATTGGTGCTAGCGGGACCTCTTTCCTGCAAGTAAGCTGCGGCTCGTTTTTAGCCTTGCAGAGAGGGTTCCCGGAGCAATTGAATTGCAAATAGGAATTTCTTACGGCCAAAACTCTTGCGGCTGTTTTAGATCAAAGGCTTTCCTCCGGCGCGAGCGGCCGCAAGAGATAGCAAGGCACCGGCCGCAAGCCTGCCGGAGCCCCCGGCCGTAAGGGAATAGAATTGCAGAATAGCTTGCGGCCGGTCCTTGCGGCCCCGCAAAGGCTGCGGCCGCTAATAGAATGAGGTCCATAGACTCTAAGTCTAATAATTTACCATTTTTCAGCAACATTCTGCAACAAACAGCTTAGAAGTGGTAGACTGGGACACTAGACTGCACATCCATCCCTACAGAGTCTGTGTCTGTAAGCAATGCAGCTGATAGACCCATATAGCTTTTTAATGTTAGGAAGTGAAAACAAAGCTTATAAGCACTTAATAAAATAAAATGCAGAAAGTAAATAAGTATGTAGGTATATTATTTATCTAGTAAAATCAAGGAACCTTCCATATCCCTTTTAACATCTCCTGTACTTACGAATCAGCCTTGTGTTAGATCATACTGGTGCCATGTAACCAAGCTCTTACAAGACAATATAATTGGTCACAGTACTAAATTAGAGAACAGTGCGATTAGTGACAGCACAGAATTATGAAAACAGTACAGTTAGTCAAAGTACAAAGTTATAAAATAGTACAATTAATCGTGGTACAAAAGTACAGTACAATTAGTTAGTATTAATAGCACTGTTGGGCAGTTAGTCACAATACAACTGAGTTAAGGTAGGAAAGTTAGCAGAACTTATAATAAATGTAATCATTTTGCTTATTTGATTTACTTACATATATATAGTGTTTTAAGAGCACTTTGCATAATTACAATGCAATATGATCATGGTTCAAGATAATAAAATAGTGCAGTTATCAATCAGAAAACATAAACACATTGGGTATCCGGTCTGGTATGGTTGCCAGGAACACTGTATTTTTGGGGTATGGATTGCAGTTGATATTTTATTTTTATTTGTTTATATATTGTGAGAATAAAGGTGGAATAGTGGTTGATGGGAGATACATCAGACCTGATTTGCTAGACAGCAACCAGAGGATTTCTCAGTTAAATGCCCCAGGGAGAGATGTTACAGTTTGCAATATGCATAGCTGATGCTCTGCAAAACATGGTATGGGTCCCTGGGGCGGAGTATTTGGAGAGCAGGGGGGGCCAATGCTCCAACAGCACTAGTTGCTGTATAACAGACCACAGCTTGGATCTGGTTTTTAAGAGTTAGCTAATTGGCACTCACCTGTAGCTACTCAATTAGCAGACAGGCCTTTAAAAGAAGAGAGCAGCCTGCTCCAAGGGGGAGAGGAAAAGACAGCTAGGAGAGGCTGCGCTTATTGAAAAGACATTGCTTTTGTTTGGGAAATTGGTAAGTGGGAAAGCCACCCAATTGCAGATAGCAAGTACTGTCTAGTAAGAGCTCAAGTAAGAGCAAGGGATTTTGTTTGTTTTGTTATTATTTAAAGTACCTGCTTTAAAACTGAATAAAGAAGGAAAACTGAGCTGAAGGTGTCCTGGACTTTGTATACCCTAGAAGGCTGTGGTTACTGCAAGATTGGTGACAATCCTACCTGTAAAAGAAGTGGTTTGTCACAATATTTACAGTTGTAGTTATTGATATATCTGTCTGGATAGACAGTTTACAGCATATGTGTGTGTCAGAACATGAGTTGAAATCCACTGTACAAGCAGATTAACTGAATATATGTAGTAGATAAATCTCTAATCGGGTAATGATACATCCGATTTCAGGTGGTATTATATTAAATAAAGATGATAGGCTTACTATGCTTAGTGAACTACTGATTTCAGCCATTGAGCAGGGAATTTTCAATAAATCATTTATGACATCTTAAGGTCACAACTCCACAATAAAGAATTGAGAACTCTGCATATTATTGATCTTATGGAAGTCTTTTATCTTTGATTTATCAGCTATCCTGATGGCTTGAACATGGATAATGGTATAAATCAGTCACATTTTGTATTCTACTATCTGGAAACAATCCCATGTGATTATTCTAAAGGTTAAATCATATTTTCGGAATATACCGCTTATAAATAACACTCTATTTTTGAATGAGAGATCATTTTCATCAATTACTGATTAGCCCTTCAGGCATTGTGCCAATTGTCTTGAGTGTCGTTGCTGAATAATAAAATTGTGCATGGTCAAAAAAAATTATATTTCATGATGATAATTATTTTAAGACCAATGTAGACATATAAAGCCTTTATGCATATACATAAGCTTCCATGGACTTGAAAAATCAGCATGCTCGTTAGTACAAAGATCTATCAGAGACATTTTCTTATTAATACTATTACTAGCGAATTGCCCGTCAAAAAATTACGGCAATGAAATTGTAAGTGAGCTAATGCTGTTTGGTGTATAATAATAAAATAAATAATACATTAATAAAGTAATATACTTGACCTATTTTGAAGCATTGTGTTGAAGAGCTGCAATCTGTTTTGATGTTGCTGCAGCATTAGTGCTGTGGAGCTGCTGTGTAAGCGTGCTGAATGTGTTCAGTGTAATAGTGTGCGTGCGCGAGACCAAACCGTTAGCATAGCTGTGTACTTCCGCATTGTATAAGTTATTTTCTAAAATGGCGGCTAATGTGTGGTATGCGGCTGTGGCGGAATAGCCGTAGTTGTTTTGTGGTGTTTTGCATGTTTATGGTAGTGTTTTGCGTGTTTAGAGTCCTATAGCCTGGGTTTCGTTTTGTTCGGCGGCCATTTCTTCTCTCGCTTTGGTGATTTTCGGGTGTTTAAACTCTGAAATTTGTACTTAAATCGAGGTGTAACTTTAGTTCCAGAGGTACCTTGCTGTGGGTTTTTATGTGTTTGTTGTGTGTATTTATTGTGTTTCTAATCTGTTTGGGGTCGCGCGGGTTGCGTCCTTGTTTTCGAATCTCGTATGTCTTTTTCGGAAATTCCGTAGGTGTTTGGTGGTGTTTTGCGTCTTTAGACTGCTGTAGCCTCGTTTTCGTTTTCGTTTTTTTTTGGCGGCCATTTTTTCTCTCGCTTAGAACATTTTTCAGTGTCTAAACTCTTTTATTTTGAGTTAAATTGAGGTGTAACTTCAGTTTTTGAGGTCCTGGATGGCCCCTCTTCCTGTAGGTAAGCTTTTTATGTATATGTTGTGTGTATTTATTGTGTTTTTCATTTTTTCATGTGCGCGGGTTGGGGACGATTTTTGCAAGGTCGTAATTGGTCGTAACGTGTCTCGTATTTTTTTGCGAGGTCCGCAGTTGCTGGCAAGGAGCGCCTTCGGCGCTTTTTGCCATAAACTGCGGTCCACGCAAAGCTCGGCGTTAGCAACAGCTTACATGCTCACAACTATATATGTGATGTGTACTAGTTGCCCAGTTGGTTCCATGTTGTTGTACTTGTTGGTTCAGTGTGTGTGTGTGTGTGTGTGTGTGTGTGTGGGGGGGGGGGGGGGGGGGGTTAACAGCTGGCAATAAAGAGTGATGACCATGACCAGACATAACCATGACCAGCCTCACGTATGCCAATCCTACTCCTAGGAGCCCACTAGATTGGTTGCACGTGTCATAAGGAAGAATTTCAGTCACTCCCTGGTTGCACAATGTTTATCTCCCAGTTAATGTTTACCCCAATGTCTATTTTATACTGTCTCATAAAAATGTGACCGTCTTTGCAACAAAATGTATTCTCTTCTGGTTGAATGACAAAGTGTATCCCTCTGACTCTTCCTTAATGGATTTAGATTAGTTTATTGTAAGCTACCATTGGCAATATCTTCATTACAACCTATGGTGATTGGTCCGAGTGTTGAGACTAAGCAATCCACGCCAGATAAGAGGACCTAAGCCACTGTAGCTGGTCTAGTTGGACCCGTATCTTGTCAGAGAGTAAGTATTTATTTCAAAAGATGGATATGTAGAAATATTTAGGTCATGTTTGAACCAAAAAAGCTTGGTTACCATATTTGGTACAACAGACGGATAAATGTATTAATGTGATATTGAATAAAAGGCTTTTTATGTCTGTGTGTTTTTCCCTGGTTCACTTGAAGGGCCTCATATGCAGACCCTGAGAACTTAAAATGGCCCACATTGATTTAAACATTTTATTGTACCGAAAACAAAATGGTAAAATAATTGTAGGAAAGAAATTAATAGGTAGACAAGTGGTATAGATAATGCAAGGTATTTAGGAGTACAACTGAATATTATTTGCTAGTTTGAGAGATATTGGGCCTCAATAAATTGTCCAAATTGTAGTTACTGTAGTCCGTAATGTAGCCCGCAAAAGTTACTGCTATTAAATTGGCCTATTTTAATGAGATGGAATAAAGTTGACAGTAGAACAACTGAAAAATAAGGTCTCATCATTCTCTTTCTTATTCGATCCTTTTCTACATCAATACTCAGCGTGTCAACATGCTCTCAAACATGAAAACCTGAACACAGTTCCTTCATCGCCAATGGAACTGAAGAACATTGCATGGTCAAGTGAGTTTAACAGGCCAAGTAACATAAAAATATATATTCCAATCAATCATAGCCTATACTTATGGGGTAAATATAAAAATTCATATTATCTGACACAACCACAATCTGCCTTAATATCCAAAGCTCAAAAAAGGAGAGTTTGGCCTAGGTATTGGAATTAGTCCCTGTTTAAGATGCCAAGAAAAGGGTATTTAATGCTTATTTCATATAAGAAATTGTGAAATAATGACTTTTCAAAAAGTCAGAACTCTGACCGATTGCAATACCATTAAGTAAAGCATTATACACACACATATCTAAAATATAAAGCTTTTTACAACCTTGCTATCTTTGAAAATGAACGTTTTCATTGTAGAGATGGTCCTAGCACTATATTACAACTATATAGCATGCTTAAAGGCATATCTCAGTTTCCTGGATTGTGAATGCCTTTGATAGAGGAGAATTAGTAGTGTATAAAAACATTTTGCATGAAATAATCCCAAAATAAACATTAATTAGCTTACCTTGAAGTTAGCAAAATTTCTTATGTTTTTTGGCAGTTGCATTTGATGGTATACGTCCCTAGAAAATCTCAGCTAAATTAGCATACAATTCATATTTAGCTGTGCCCAACGAGAAGCATGCTAATACATTGTATCAGTCTCCACCTCAGTGGCTTCTGGCATGCTAAGTACAAGAACTGAGGCTGTAAGGGCACATTTCTGCCAGTACTCCTTCTGCTTCATCCTCCTGCTGTTTCAGAGAAAGACTCTTCCTGTACAAAAACTGTTGGACCTTTCTTGTTGGCTGGCATATAGTTTTTGCATGTTGGACAACGATGAACACCTTATTAAAATTAAAATACAATTGGAAGTATGAATACGTTCAATTTGCTTTATTGCAATGTGTGTGCCACACTAGATCCTCTAAAGCATAGACTTCAAGTAAAAAAAAAGGAAAATAGAAAGGTTTCATCATTTTCACATACATTTTTGAGCCGAGTGAACTCTTTCAATTTCTTTTCAAGGCTAATAAAAAAAAAAAAAAAAAAGGTTTTAAAAAGTAATTTACAGTTATTTAAAAACAAATCTCAATATCAATAATGCTCCCTATATATTTTCAGTTAGACTGTATTTTTTGGTTTTAAACTTTAGTCATGAAACCATATTTTGATCCTTAACGTCCTTTTCCAGTGTCCAAAAATCTCTTCAGTAGCTCTTAAGTGGGCACTAAGACATCAAAATCCCAGCCCAGACCATCAGATCCACTTTCCAAAATGATTTCAAGATAATCGCAAAGCTTTCTGTAGAATGTAACATGAGTAATTTCCTCGTGAACTACTGACCATACAAAAAGGAGCAAAGGGTTTAACAGACCATACTTTGGTAAACATTGTGATAGAAAAATGACCTTTCATGTGGCTAGCTTGTCTTAATATTTCACAAAGTTTGAACTTTAACTAAAAATGGTTGCAGGTCCCTGACGTAAGGTAACTGTCATTAATAAAATGACATTTTTTTACTTTCCAAGTAAAGTGATCATTGAAGCTGCCAAGCTATTATGATAATGATATAATGTGGTTTATTGTTGTATTGATAATAAAAAGGAACCTTGGCAATGATTAAAGCATGTGTAACAAAACTCTTTACTAGACTGGTAAGACAATAAACAATACATCACAGCTTGTAAATCAAATTACACATATTAATTAAATATTTATAGACAAAGCTGTGCATTCTGTATATCAGGAAGGATGAAGGTTATATGATTAACTTGGAGCTCAACTGAGTTTAAAATTAGTGTGTGTGATTAAACACGTTGTAATCGATAGTATATTCGCTATAATGGTTATCAGTCGTGAGTAACGCCTGTGAGAAGTGTTCTGCACAGGCACTACTCAAAAGCTGATTGCCCTGAACAATGAAGAATCACGCAACTGCTCATGCAGAGCCGCACAAATGCGCATAGCCACTGGGATGGGGGAGAGGGAGGGAGAGAGGAAGGGAGAGAGAGGGAGAGGGAGAGAGAGAGGGAAGAAAGTGATAAGGTGAGAGAGGGAGAGAGAGAGGAAGCAGAAAGTGAAGAGGCAGAGAGAGAGGAAGAGAGAGAGGGAGGGGAGAGGGAGTGAGAGAGTGAGGGAGGGAGAGAGAGAGAGAGGGGAAGGGAGAGGGAGGGGACAGAGGGTAGGAGGCAGACAAAGAGGGAGGGAGAGAGAGAGAGAGAGGGGAGAGAAAGGGATAGGGAGGAAGACAGAGAGAGGGAGTCAGAGGGAGGGAGAGAGATAGAAAGGGAGGGGAATAGAGGGGGGAATGAGAGGGAGAGAGAGAGAGAAAATGAAGGAGAGAGATAAAGGGAGAGAGAGAGAGAAGGAGAAAGAAGAGGGAGACAGAGGGAGAGGAGGAGAGACAGAGAGCCCCCAGATCGCACAGATAAGGCACAGAGAGAGACAGAGGGCAGAGAGAAAGATGGCACATAGAGAGAGAGCGTGCACACCCAATGAGAGGGCGCACAGAGAGAAAGAGGGTGCACAGAGAGAGACAGAGCAGAGAGACAAAGCAGAGAGAGACAGAGGGCTCCCCGAAAGAGAGAGGGCACAAGGAGAGGGTGCACAGAGAGATACAGAGGACACACAGAGAGAGACAGCACAGAGAGAGACATAATAAACAATTGAACATAACATTTGACACCATCTTTTATGATGGACAAGTTACAATAATTTACATAATGACAACAAAGAATCATAGATTTGATGCACATAAGAACCAAAAGGCTTATCTAGTCAGCCCATTCTATCTATCCTAAAAAGTATGGCTTAAATGAGTTTCAGGATAGTATTATGCTTATCTCAAGCATGCTTAAATGCCTTAACTGTATTAAGGGTAAGGTGTTTAAAAGCATTTTGAGAAGATAAATCCTAGTACAAACATCAGACAGTGCAAATCAGTCATAAAGAGGGTCTACAAGAATTCTCCAAAAATTATTTAAGCAGCTTAGTTTTAATAAATCTGTTAAGATTGTGAGGCTGGAAGATAGTCTGACGGAGCAAGGCAAGGAGTTCTATAGAATAGAAGCAGCACAAAAAAAGTCCGGAATTTGGGTGTGAGAGCAGGAAAGAAGGAAGTCATTAGCAGAGGGCAGTTTGGGGAATATTTAGAGACAAGGGCAGAGATATAAGGGGTACACTTTTGTTAAGGGCTTTACACATAACAAATATAACACCTCTTACCTTCTGAACCATAGACTGATAGTGGTAAGGGTGGTGTCCAAAGTTCTGCTTCTCAAACATTGAGTTTCAACACACACATATGAATCAATGCACACATTCAGTTTGTAGTGTAAGGAAATAGCTTAGCCCATGTTTTATTGCAGCATCAATTACGTGACAGTAACACAACATTTTGGAGGATTAACCACTGAAGCTCTATTCAGTTGAGAGAATTTGAGACCCGGGAGCCAGTAAGTGAGGTTGCAAGCTACAGGGAGTGCAGAATTATTAGGCAAGTTGTATTTTTGAGGATTAATTTTATTATTGAACAACAACCATGTTCTCAATGAACCCAAAAAAACTCATTAATATCAAAGCTGAATATTTTTGGAAGTAGTTTTTAGTTTGTTTTTAGTTTTAGCTACTTTAGGGGGGTATCTGTGTGTGCAGGTGACTATTACTGTGCATAATTATTAGGCAACTTAACAAAAAACAAATATATACCCATTTCAATTATTTATTTTTACCAGTGAAACCAATATAACATCTCAACATTCACAAATATACATTTCTGACATTCAAAAACAAAACAAAAACAAATCAGTGACCAATATAGCCACCTTTCTTTGCAAGGACACTCAAAAGCCTGCCATCCATGGATTCTGTCAGTGTTTTGATCTGTTCACCATCAACATTGCGTGCAGCAGCAACCACAGCCTCCCAGACACTGTTCAGAGAGGTGTACTGTTTTCCCTCCTTGTAAATCTCACATTTGATGATGGACCACAGGTTCTCAATGGGGTTCAGATCAGGTGAACAAGGAGGCCATGTCATTAGATTTTCTTCTTTTATACCCTTTCTTGCCAGCCACGCTGTGGAGTACTTGGATGCGTGTGATGGAGCATTGTCCTGCATGAAAATCATGTTTTTCTTGAAGGATGCAGACTTCTTCCTGTACCACTGCTTGAAGAAGGTGTCTTCCAGGAACTGGCAGTAGGACTGGGAGTTGAGCTTGACTCCATCCTCAACCCGAAAAGGCCCCACAAGCTCATCTTTGATGATACCAGCCCAAACCAGTACTCCACCTCCACCTTGCTGGCGTCTGTGTCGGACTGGAGCTCTCTGCCCTTTACCAATCCAGCCACGGGCCCATCCATCTGGCCCATCAAGACTCACTCTCATTTCATCAGTCCATAAAACCTTAGAAAAATCAGTCTTGAGATATTTCTTGGCCCAGTCTTGACGTTTCAGCTTGTGTGTCTTGTTCAGTGGTGGTCGTCTTTCAGCCTTTCTTACCTTGGCCATGTCTCTGAGTATTGCACACCTTGTGCTTTTGGGCACTCCAGTGATGTTGCTGCTCTGAAATATGGCCAAACAGGTGGCAAGTGGCATCGTGGCAGCTGCACGCTTGACTTTTCTCAGTTCATGGGCAGTTATTTTGCGCCTTGGTTTTTCCACACGCTTCTTGCGACCCTGTTGACTATTTTGAATGAAACGCTTGATTGTTCGATGATCACGCTTCAGAAGCTGTGCAATTTTAAGAGTGCTGCATCCCTCTGCAAGATATCTCACTATTTTTGACTTTTCTGAGCCTGTCAAGTCCTTCTTTTGACCCATTTTGGCAAAGGAAAGGAAGTTGCCTAATAATTATGCACACCTGATATAGGGTGTTGATGTCATTAGACCACACCTCTTCTCATTAGAGAGATGCACATCACCTAATATGCTTAATTGGTAGTAGGCTTTCGAGCCTATACAGCTTGGAGTAAGACAACATGCATAAAGAGGATGATGTGGTCAAAATACTCATTTGCCTAATAATTCTGCACTCCCTTGTATTTTGCTATTCAATTGGCGTCTTTTTGCTGTCTCGGAACAGCTTCTGAGTTACAGCCTTGAAAAAATGGCACAGATCAAACTCGTAACTTACAGCCTCCAGAAGCCTTTTATCTGTCACTTTCGCAAGGCTAAAATCGCAAATTGCTATTCAATTGCTCAGTTTCCCCAAGCTCGCAAATGTTTTCACACAATGAAGGAGAAAATCGAACGCTGGATGTGCTAGAGAGGAGCCACAAGGGTTAAACACATATTCATAGCACTGTAAATGCAAATATTAAAACATGAATTGCACAACAGTCTTAAGCCCGCAAATCGGCAGGAAATAATAGTTATTTTTTATGTTTAGTTTCCGGCTTAAATCGATCTCGGGAATCAATGAGTTAATACATATCAAGCCACCCATATGGACTAGAACAGTATAGGCATTACATTTCATAATTCTTTATTTTTGTGATTTGTGAGTTTGATCGCATATTGGATCCCCGAACCTAATTGAATGACATGTAACCTCCATGTTTTACTGCCGTAATAATGACAGACTCATTTATATTGGCTAATTCGAACTGGGCGGTTATTATTATTATTATTATTATCGTTTATTTGTAACGCGCCAACATATTCCGTAGCACTATACATAAGTTAAGTTACAGGCAATGACAAGCTCGGGTTATGGGCTTGCTGAATTGATCATGTTCCCTCCCTGAAGAGCTCTGAACCAGTGCATGGTTTACGGTTTTGGCTTGGGGCCCGTAACTTGTTGCCTTGAGCAATTGAATAGCCTTGCAATTAGAGAGGAACAGGAGCCCACAACTCACCCGCAGTTATTCGGCTGACTGCAATCAAGTTATGGGCTTCCAATTAAATATGGCCCTTTGTCAGGTGCACAACAAAGATAGTTCCAGGTCCCCCTACTCAATAGGGGGACCTGGATCTAAATCAGAACCAACAGCCCCTTTCTTATAAACCTTCATTGCCTTAATAAATTTAGCATTTATCTCAAGTAAATGGCTAAATAAATTGTCTGTTACATGCTGTTCTTTTCCCAGGTCCTCCTTTCTGTTAAAGCCTCCTTCATATGCCAATCAGAATGCCATTATATTAATATAGTTGTATATGTATCCAAATATCCAAAAAAATAAAGGACTTTTTTGCCATAAAGACATCCGTACCTTGGTGATTTTTTTGTACACCACACAAATTAAATAAAATACACTCAACCATGCATCTTAATAACTACAGTGTACATGTTCTGTATATATGCATATTATCTGCATGTATAGAGAACTACACAACACTTTCAATATATCTCAAATATTAAACTGATGAAACTATCAATAATGCCTATACTGTGATTCATTGAGAGTATAAATAAAATAAAATTTCAAATTTAAAAATGTAATTTCCATTTTGATCCCTGATCCTCTTTATGTGCCATATTGTACATGGAACTTGTAATCTCATGCATGATTATTTTTGGTGGTCTATTGTCTCACATCCACTTGGTAAATTAATCATAGAAAGTGGTAAATAGGACAAACTAAAACTCACATGCACATCTTAAAGCAATTGTATATTTCATAATGTGAGATGCTTGAAAGTTTGTATTAGCAAAATCAAGTTTGCTATTGGCAAGTTTAACATTTTCTGCTTCATTAAGAGTACAATGTGCTTCTATTGCAGGTGGTATAACACATTTTCTATAGACTGATTTTGAAAAACAGTTATGTTTCTAAATGCGATTAGAGCCTTGATTGTTCTTATGAATAATTACTGTGCAATAATTACTGTGTAAACCTCTTGTTAGATTAAGTAAAATGTTAATACAGAATAATAGTCTAATGCGTATTAAGGTGCCACGTATAATTGCAGAGAATAGCATTAACCATGCTTTCCTGTTGACACTGAAACAAGCAAAAACCTGATTTCTGGCATCGATATTTTACATTGAACAAGGTGCCAGATTCCAGCCAATACACATTGCAATTTAAGAAGATGCAAACAAACTGAATGAGATTAGAGAAGTCATAGATAAGAAGGACAAGAGAAAAGGGAAGTAATTACTGGCTGCTCATGCAGCAATAACACTACAACCCTCAGGAGAAAACATAAACATTTAACAAAGCTTACACCAATACCAATGGAGTTCAATAGAAAAGGCAGACAACCCCATTGCAAGTACAATTACAATTAACCAGCAGTTGACAGAATTTGATTCCTGGCTCCTGACCTTATTGCTTTGTTATTTTCTTCCTCGAAGGACACAAACAGACCATCTGCAGAAATTGCACAATTTACTGACTGACATATAATAAATACATGACAGTGGTGACACACATCCATGTGGTAATTTGGGATGTCCACGTTCTGGATTCACATCATTCAATTTAGCTCATAATTAGTGATGCTATCTGTTAGCGACACACCAAAGGTTGGAGTAAAGGGATATTTTATGTATTTTTATATACAGCTTTTATCCAAAACAGTTTACAAAGTTAAAAAACAGTACTAACAATCATGGAACAAGAAAGTAAATGAACAGAGCACAAAGTGTAATGTGGTTTATTGCTGGGAATTCAGTTAATGTGTGCGCCATGTCATGGCAGAGGAGATATATGAACAAATGGTGGAAAGTTAATCATTTTGGCATGATGGATGGGTTGTTGACCATCTAGGTTTAGGTCACCCATTATTTCACACAAAATACTAAGATGAGCTTATGATTTTTAAAGCACAGGGGAAAACAATCAACATAATTTGCCCATTAACTGAGGAGCTTAGATAAAATATGTCAATTTTATTTATTTAAAGAAAATTAATATATTCATTCCTACAACACAGGTGTGTGGTGATTTTGTTGTTTTATATGATATGTGTAGTCTTAAAAGGAAGTTGTCACCCCAAAATCATGTTTTTAGGTTATACTTAAAGAGCATGTATTAAACATTGGACCTTTTCTGGGAATATGCCGGATTTTTTTTGCAAATGAGAGGTTACTGGCTGTTGACTAATTGCCTTGATGTGTTACTCAGAATTATAGTCCTCTTGTCTGTGCCTATGGTGACCGAAACACCCCAATATTGTCATTCAGTTAGGGGGACAACCCCACCACTTTTTTTAAATGCACTGACCCACAGATTAACACACTTAGCTCAACTTTAGCAGCAAAAAATTTTTTGTTTTTCAGAAATGATTTACTGTAGAGAAAAGAAGGCTAGTACTATGTATAACCAGTCTTTCTTACTCTTTAACATGAAACCAATTTTCATCCATTTAATGAGCACAGAAGTGAAGTGAATGTTGGTTTTGTGTGAGATATAGCAGGTGTTGCTGACTGAACAGGCGAGTCATTTGTGCGTCTTTAAGAAAAACTAAAGAGAACGGGAAGAAGGTGACTTCTGTTTTCCTCAGAACAAGATAAATATACAGTGCTGCAGAGAATATTATTCTTAATATTAACTTGTATTTGTAATGCGCCAACATATTCCATAGTGATGTACAGGGGTTAAGTATAAGGAAATATACAATATTATACAATATTAACAACTGTAGAAAATAGAGGGCTCTGTCATGCCTAGGGCTTTACTGGACTGTTGCAGACTATGGCCTGGGCCTGGGATGACAAGGGTTACCCTGATTGTCACTGTGGTTTATGTTTTATGCTGGTTATAAGGATGATATAATATTGTGTGTATTATTGTTATGCTTATGCTATATTTTGAATGATGTGACACGGTATGTCACATGGGAACATTACTGGGCTGTGGGGCAGGGGTAATAGTGTTAGAAAGATAACCAAGTCACATCGGCAAATAGACAGAGTGTCTGCAGCACTATTTGAAGTACCTTGTTGAAGTACCACAGGAAGGTCAATGCACCATATAGGGCCATTCACTCTAATAATTAGGTTAATACACTAATAGGGCCTGACATCACTGGATGTACAGAGTCTTCCTGTAGACCAGGGGCCGGTCACTGAAAATTGGTCCCCCTTCTGTGTACGCAAGATTGGGGCTTGTTATGATTGGCCAGCTTATAGCCAGAAAACTGTATACATATGTATGTGAATCAAAATAAAGGTGTGTCAGTTGGGACTTGCATAATTGCATGTGAGATTGTAATTCTGGGAATAGTTCCATTGTTCCTGTTGAGTATCCCGTGTTGTGGATAGGTCACAGTCCGTTGGCTAACTGTTTCTGGTATCCTTGTGTGCTGGAAAGGCTCCTGGGTATTGTCCTTGGTTTTTGTCCATCTTCTGCTAAAAGAGGTGTAAACAGACCTCACAATCCGACTAGGTCCTTATCAAGCCCATTGAAGAAGTAGATCATGACAGGCTCCTTTTATGGGATATTTGAAAAGGAGTGAAAGGGATAAAGAGAGAGATTGAGAATTGGTGAAAGAAATAAGCAAAGCTAGCATAGTTGAGAAGAACAATAAACTGTGTGTGCGGGCTAGTTTGCCAGGCACAGTATTGGGGAGAGTGATACATTTGATAAAAATACATGTCTTAGCTAGATAAATGTCTGCCTGCAAAATAATATGCAGATATACAGTAATAATAACAACAATAGCTGTTCTATTTACAAAGCATGCTTACAGTTTAATACCTTATGATACAGTAAATAGGCTCTAGTCCTCCGCCCTTTAATACATGTGATCGATGTGTATGTTTCATGCAGATTGATTATTTTTAAGTAGAATGCAATCAGTCTAAATTTCTAGAGGGAATAGTGGCACAAATAAAACACAAGATGGCTTTTAAGTGGACAATTGTATGCCATTTTCCCCAAATAGTGCGACCAAGTATTTATAGGATAATGCAGTTGCATATCTCTCAACATTGTGAAGGTCAAAAATCTGATATATATTTGTAAAAACAAATGTCCTCTACTAACCATAAACAGAAGCAGTTCAAGCACAATGTCTCCATACTAAATCTGGGATCTGGTAAAAAAACAGCATATGAGAAACTTTCACTAAAACTATTAGTTTCATTACTATATTAACCCGGAGAGGATTTCATATTTTACAGACTGTGGCAGAGTGTGACACAGACTGTGGCAGAGTGTGACACAGTGATACATGCAGCTGCACAGGTTTGATGGCAAGGTGTAGCTAAACACTCTATTACATTTGTAAATAATAGGAGGAAATTTAGATGGTGGGAACATTTCTTCAAAGGCATTACTTCTAGAATCAAGTGTGTGTGTGTGGGGGGGGGGGGGAGAGATCAAGAGAGTACTGTTTACCTTATTAAATTATCTTCCATTGATAATAATGTGGAATAAATGGATAATTAATTATAACAAGAGGCTGGAAGATGCAACAGGAACACAAGATATCTCAAGAGAGGAGAGAGAGAGATCTATAACCACTAGCTGGCTTAATTAAAACTACACTACTTGCCAACAAATTGCTCCTATTTATCTTCTCAGGTTATCATATACATTTACTTGGCTTCTAAACTCTGTCTCTTATTATGTTTCAGCAAACACTTTCAGTACACAATGTACTTCTCTAAAAAGCCCATATGGAATTCTGGATTGTTAACAGCTTTTAGATTCCCTCTGCAGCATATGAATACAGAGGTATTTTTATCACAGCAGTTTAAAGGTGAGATCTTACCTTACCCAGCAAATTTGTTTACAATGAATAACATATCAGGAGTATTTTAAGAGGCTACGTTGAGTGTAGTAGGGAATGTTGCAAAGAAGGATGCCTAGAGATTTTTTCCAGAAAATAACCCATCTTTGCTAGTCTGCAATTATACAGCAAACATAACTATATATTATGGGATCATTTCTCCAGAAGATCTATAAAAAAAAACAAGAAGGAGCCATTGTCATATCCACTTTGAGTCAATAGATGAACCAGACCAGGTCAATAAAGGATAAATCTTCCAACAGAGGAAAAAGTTCTGGAATATGAGACCAGAAGATCAGCTTCTTGCCTTCTAGACCTGCTGTCCCCACATAGAGGTGGCCAGAGGACCACATTCAGTAGTGGGAAAAATGTACACATACTGTAGGTATAAAAAACTGATATGGTTATTTTGCTCAATAGTTAGTTCATATTATTAATTAGTATGTAGACCCTGATAATTCCGTACTTTGCAAGAAACATGCTGAAATATAAAGAGCCAATTAAGCAAGCATTTAATTCAACGTGATCTACTTTGTTACCTGCAGTATAACTTGTAATATTAATTATAAACTAAATTACTAAACTAAATTTGCAATAATTAAAACTTGACCCATAGTACCATTAATCTATCATGTGGCATTCCATCTCCATCACAGCATAACATTTGTTTAACTACCCCAATGGAGTATATCTTGCACTTGTTTTTAACACTGACTGCACCTTTTACAGTAAATCTATTTGATATAAAATCTGCAATACAGAGAAACCGTACTTATTAAACAGTTTAGCTTGGTATAGCCACGCCACCTCTATTAAATCCTATTTATGTAATCTCTCTGTGACATTTAGTAGTTATATTTATGTGCAGATAAATGCATTCAATGCATTATTTATACACATATTTTGTAGTTTTCCAAAAAAATAAATTAAGTACTAAATACTTACCAGGTAGTTATTTTACTGAGAAAAAAGAGTGATTAGATTTTTTTTTTTTATATTTTGAGTACATTTTCTCCATAATGGTGTGAATTAAATTGAAAAAGGTTACAGTGGCTGAAAATAGCAAAATGATTTGACAATTCATTCAAAATGTTATTAAAAACATTTTATTGCTTGGGTTCAATTCAATTTGAGGAAATAAAATGATTCAAGCGTACAATCAATGGCTTATTATGAAAGCAACCTGCAGAATTGAAACATGCACAATCTGCATATTGGGATTGAAGCAATTGGTGCTTAGACAACCCGTCGCTTTCACATAGACTTGTATTTGACTCACAAATTTTGATGGTCTGAGAGCCGCACAGGTCTGTGCTTATTACTTTCTAGGTAGGCACAAGCAAACCTCTGGTAGCAACTTCATTTCATTTTGTATAATAAAATCATATTAATTATAGAATAACCATTTTGGCCATGCTCAGCTAGCTGGAATGTGGTTAATGATCCTGAAAAGTGTCCATTAAAACTCATCGTGTGAAAGTAGACACCATATAAATTAAAGATAAAAAAACATTAAGATATCACCAAAAATAAATAGCATTGTGGATAATTTTTTGTTTGTTTTAATCTATTTTGTATTATTTTTACAAGCATGGAGTACTTTTTACTTCCATAATATATCCAAATAAATAAAGTAAATAATATAAATAATAACAATATAAATAATGTTCTAATATAAAAACATAAAATAATGAAGTAGTGATAAAAACCTTTAATAAAATCCTTAGTAATTTATGTCTCAAATTCAAATTAGGAACAATTTGTAACAATAAAATGTAAAGGATGATTGAAATACTACACTCTTCCAGCACTCCCAAGACATGGATTGAGTTTCATTGATAAAACAAAATAGGGCACTATTCTATTGCTTATTTCATAAATTTATACACACTTAAAATTACTCTTAATATTGCCACATATTCTACAACGAGCGATGTAAAGACATTGAAGAAGACAACCAAATCGGTAAACCAAGAGATCTCTTCAAGAAAATTGGGAACCGAAAAGGCACCTTTCATGCCAAAGTGGGAGTGATAATAGACAAAAATGGTAGGGACTTAACAGAAGAAGATCAGATAAAGAAGAGGTGGTAGGAATACACTGTTGATCTATACATGAAGGATCTTAACAGCAGTGATGACCTCAATAATTTGTCTAATGAGTTGGAGCCAGACATCTTGGAGAGTGAAGTGAGATGGGCCCTAGGATGTCTTGCTAATAATAAGGCTGCAGGAGGTGATGGAATCCCAATCGAACTATTCAAAATTCTACAGGATGATGCTGTGAAAGTGTTACTTGCCTTTTGCCAACACATCCCAATCCCCCAAAAAAGGCAGTGCCAAGGAAGGCTCCAATTATTGAACAATTGCACTCATTTCACATGCAAGCAAGGGAATGCTTAAGATCCTACAAGCTCGACTCTAGCAATATATGGACAAAGAACTACCAGATGTGCAAGCCGGGTTCCACAGAGGAAGAGGCACAAGAGATCAAATTGCCAATGTCCACTGGATAATAGGGAAAGCAAAAGAGTTCCAAAAAAACATTTACTTCTGCTTCATAGACTATTCTAAAGCCTTTGACTGTGTGGATCACAACAAAATGTGGCATGTCCTTAAAGAGATGGGAGTACCAGATCATCTCATCCTCCTAAAGAATCTGTATGTCGACCAAGAAGCCACGTTCAGGACCGAACATGGGACAACAGAATGGTTCAAGATTGGAAAAGGAGTGTGACAAGGTGGTATATTGTCACCTTATTTATTCAACTTATATGCAGAATACATCATGAGTAAGGCTGGGCTGGATTAATCCAAAGCCGGAATCAATATTGCTGGAAGGAATATCAACAACCTCAGATACACAGATGATACTACTCTGATGGCTGAAAGTAGGGAGGAATTAAAGGACTTACTGATGAGGGTAAAGAAGAGAATGCAAAAGTTGGCCTGCTGCTCAAAGTTAAAAAGACGAACATCATGGCAAACCGCAATCTCACTTCCTGGCAAACAGACGGGGAAGAAGTGGAAGCAGTGACAGAATTTATTTTCCTTGGATCCAAAATCTCTGCAGGTGGTGACTGTAATCATGAAATTAAAAGATGTTTGCTTATGGGGAGGAAACGTACGGTGAGCTTGGACAAGCTAGTAAAAAGTAAAGATATTAAACTATCAACAAAGGTTTAAATTGTTCGAACTATGCTATTCCCAGTAGTAACATACCTATGTGAGAGCTGGACCATAAAGAAGTCTGAGCGCCGTAGAATTGACACCTTTGAATTGTGGTGTTGGAGAAGACTGCTTAGAGTCCCTTGGACTGCAAGAAAATCCAGTAAATTAATACTTTAGGAAATCAAGACAAACTGTTCACTAGAAGGTATGTTCATGAGGCTGAATCTCAAATATTTTGGCCATACTATGAGAAGGCAGGATTCCCTAGAAAAGTCTCTGATGCTGGGAAGGCACAAGAAGAAGGGGACGACAGAGGCAGAGATGGATAGATGAGGTCACTGAAGCAATGAACAGGAACTTGATGGAGCTCAGATGGGCAGTGACTCAGAGATGCACCCGGCGTGCTGTGGTCCATAGAGTCACGGAGATTCGGACGTGACTGAACGACTAAACAACAACAACAATTCTATTAGCTACTCACAATCCAATTACAAGTTATCCACCCACAATCACTTTGGGCCAGCAAAAGACACGAAACAGGCCTTAGAACTTGTTAGAATATTAGAATATTATTTAATTGCATATTTGTGGGTTTAAGACTTTTGTGCAATTAATTATGATGTCTTTACATGCCTTCCCATGCTTTTAAAGTACAGTATTTTTTCTTTAATTGCCGCTACAGCTGTAATAAGTGTTTAAAACATACTTTTTTCATTTGTGGGTCAGACTTAATTTGCAAAGTAGAGCTACGGGTCTAATAGAATATTAAATAGTTAGAGCTTGTAATGTTCAAGCTAGCTAAAACCAATGGAGTTCTAAGACCAAATTTGCGTCTTTGGCTGGCATGTGGTAATTGTGGGCCGGGAAATCGTAATTGGATTACGCATAGCTAATAGAATACGTGGCAACATAAAGAGTGATTTTAAGTGTGTATTAATTTACAAATTGGGAAGTAGAATAGGGCCCATGGTTGGGATCCAAGAAACATGAATAAAATATAACTTGAGTAAAAAGTAATGAAGCAATAAAGAAGAGAAAAGTAAGGTAATTAAAACGTTATGACACATGGACACCCATATTGGCCAGTGGAAATGGAAAGCTGACATCCAATATACATTTTATTTTAAGCAATGTATTTAAAAACAGGAGTACTCAAAATAAACAAGAGGATCTTCCGCCTTATAGAGTCATCTCTTTGCTCTCCTAAATCTAATATGGATAAATGGTTTATTTTCATAAACATGCTTCAATACGTATTTGGACTTTACTTTTGGTTTTATTAGGACCACTGCAGTTCAAGAAAAAAAAAAAAACTTGTTTGTGAAATATGTACCAAACTAACAATACTAGACTTTGTAAACCATGGACATATTAATTTTGAGGGGGAAAATCTGAATTTTTGAAGACTGTTTATGAGGACAGGAATCCATTTTGTGCTTGTTACAACCTGAGAGCTAGATGATGAAGGGAACAGTCGGAAGTCAAGAGCGTTTCTTTGATAACTGGATACAACTGAAATTGGCACCATACCCCTTCCCCCTTACTGGCACAGGAGCACTTTGCCTCATTCTACAACCACAGCTTTCTGGAAATGTAAACACACCTCTCATTCCACCAATCTATCATGGATACCTCTAGGGCTCTGCAGTAACATCATGATTTATCTTTGTTATAATTTAAAAAATTATTAGCACTTTTTCTTGCTTAATTATGCTCTTATATATATTTCATTGTGCAGTGGTCCTTTAGCTATCCTAGAGCGTAAACTGCACGCAAGACCTATAGTTAACTAGTGACTTGCCCGTCAAAAAATGACAGGTAATGCTGTTTGCCACACAATGTAATGCTTTTAGTCATTGCGAGCCTCGCGCATTGATGCTTAATGCGTGCGGGTCATAGGGATGAGCGCCTATGGCGCTTATCTCCACCAGCGCAGTGAGCGCCTTCGCCTACCTTGGCCCTCGCTTTGCTTTGTGAGCCCACAGTTTTAACGTTGCATTACCAACAATTTTTGGCAAGCCCGCACTGCTGAGAACTATATATGTGATATGGAGCCCTATTCCTTGTTCAGTATGTCTGCTATTTTCATTTTGGGAACTAACACAGGACATAAAATATAATGTATAATCACTTCCATCTCTGGATCGCTATCTTGTTGTGGTGAAGGGGCTTGGAGACTTCAATGAAGCTGTGAGCTATACCATGTCGGGTCACCCAAGATGGGCAGATCATAGCAGAGCGGTCAGACAAATCACAGTCCACTAGAGAAGAAACTGGAAATCCACTCCAGTATCTTTGCCTTGGATGAGCACGACCAGACGCAAGACGTGACTGAACAAATGACTGATTTATACTTCTACTAGCGACTTGCCCGTCAAAAATGATGGGGCAATAAAATTGTAAGGCAGGTAATGCTGTTTGCCACAGACATAATTTTTTTGAATGGTCTGAGATCCTTCGGCGCTCATTGCGAGCCCCTTGGTTGTTGCCCTTTTTTTCAGAGGCGCTTTTGCTGTCATTGTGAGGTCATCTGTGATCTGCTTTTTTCGCTTATTGCAAGGGTGTCCCCTGGTGTAGTTTGTGTGCTTTGAGCAGCATTGGCGCTCGTTGTAAGGTGCGCAGTGAATGGATTTTGCGTTTATTGCGATAGTGTTGTTTTTTATTTTTTGTGTATATGTATATTTTTATGCTAATTAAATAAGTAATAAATTAATAAACTTTACCTATTTTTAAGTAATATATGCAGGAAGCATTGTGCTGAAGTGCTGACAATCTGGTTTGATGTTCCTGCAGCATACAATGTAGGTTTGCACTGTTGTGGATCTGATGTGTAAGTGTCATCAATGTCTGCAGTGTGTAGTGTAAATAGGCTGCGTGCGCGAGGGGAAACCGTTAGTGTAGCTGGGTACTTCCGCATTCTGTAAGTTAGTGTTGTAAAATGGCGGCGAATGTGTATGTTGTAGGGGGGTTTGTATGATGAAGCATCCTTGCTAATTGTGTATGTTATAGGTCGTTCAGGTTTTTGTAAAAGCCATATTTGCTTTGTGGCATGTAGTGACTTTAGGGGTCGTGTAGCCTCCTTTTTCATTTTTTTCTGCAGCCATTTTTTCTCCCGCTTAGGGGATTTTCGAGTGTCTTTGTAAATTTGACCAAATTCGAGGTTTAAGCAGTGTTGCAGAGGTCCTGGGTGTCCCCCTTGGTGTGGGTAAGGTTTTTATTGTATTCTTGTGTGTATTTTTGTGTTTTTTAATGTTTGCCGCTGTGCGCGGTTGTCCATTAAGGTAGTATTTTTGCGAGTCCGTAATGGATTTTTTCTAAGTACCACGGGTAGCAATTGTTTTTATGTAAGTCCACAATTTTTTTTTCTAAGTCCCGCGTCTCTTATTTTTTGTGTAAGTCCGTATTTAGTCCTTGCGTGTTGTAAGGGGTTGTGAGGCGCCGTTGTAGGGAGTTGTGCGGCTCATTGCAGCTGACACGGGAGCCTTCACTACCGCAAATGTGGCCCCTCGCAAAAGCGAGGGTCCACATTTGCGGTCCAAAAGTCTTAGGGGGTCGTAGGGATGAGCGCCTTTGGCCTTTGGTGCTCCTTGCCTGCAACTGCGGCCCTCGCTTTGCAGTGGGCTTGCTAGGCGAGCCTGCAAGCGTTAGCAACAACCCGTATTGCTGACAACTATATATGTGATTTTGAAAAGGAATACCTTATTAAGAGGAACTTATATTAATATTCTTCAGTATACTTTATTAATATTTGGATCTTAATTATTATCTAATAAGTTATTTGCTATAAAGAAGTGGATTAACTTTTGAAAAACGTTGGAAAGAAGACACCCTTTGATATAGCAAAAACTCCCCTTTGCATTTAAGGTTTTGAAAATAAGAGCCCCTACATCGAGCCCCATGAGCACTTAATTAACCCTATAGCTCATGGGGCTCTACACAGAGCCCCATGTGCACTTAATTTAACCCTATAACTCACGGGGCTCTACACAGAGCCCTATGAGCACTTACATTAACCCTATAACTCATGGGGGCTCTAAACAGAGCCCCATGAGCACTTAAATTAACCCTTAAATTAATCCTCCAGGACCCTCATGACAAAGTCTAAGAACTACCCTACACTATTTACCCTAACTATACCCCATTAACCCCTTAACCCTAACTATACCCCATTAACCCATACTAACCCCTATCCCTTACAGGGCCAATTTAACCCTAATTGGGCCTATGTAAACCTATCTGGACCTAATAACCCTAACTAGGCCTATTTAACCCCATCTAGCCCTATTTAATCCAATCACTTATGAGGGTCTATACAGACCCCCATAAGTCTCCATCTAACTCCATCCCTTATGGCATTCATTCTCACACTCCTCTCTCACACATCCTATCTTTCCCTCACCCATGTTCCCATATTACTTTCCTTTCAGTCTCACCTTGATCTGCACCAACCTCACTCGTACTCTGGCAAAATCATGAGACCCTGGCAACATCACCCCAATGAAGGTATGGAGAAGACGGTGGAATTTGCCCCATCCCAAGAGCTATTATCTTTTTCAATATTACTACTGTATGTTTATTATATCTTGGCAAATATAATTATTTCTGTCTGTATCTCAATCCTCTGCAATGTCTCCTGTTTCCTATGTGACCTCCCCTTCCCCCACCATATATTGCCCACATAAGGGACCTATATTCCCTGCCTCACACTTGGCCTTCTCTGCCCTGCCTTACAATACCTCTTTCATTTTCTCTCTCACACTCCTCTCTCACACATCCTATCTGTCCCTCACTCATGTTCCCATATTGCTTTCCTTTCAGTCTCACCTTGATCTGCACCAACCTCACTCCTACTTTGGTGAAACCCTGTAAGCACTCCCCTACCTCCCACCCTAATTTAGATTTAATTATAGAGACATGAAAGTCACATGGCCTCCTATTTTCTGACTATTATCACACCAGTAGGGGTCATTCAAAATTACACAATAGAACCTTTCACCTTTCTAAACAACTCGCACTTCTTTCTTGATACTTGTTATTCCTTATCATTTTTCTTTCCCTGGTCTCTCCCTCTTTTCATTCCCTTTAAGTAAATAGCAAGCTTGCAATCTTGTAGGGTGCGTTGGAAAAAAGCACATTCTATAAGATTCTAAGCTCTAAATAGGCCCCTTCACTTTCTGAAGTATAATATTGTATTTTCTCTGTTCTTATCCCTTGTACAGCACTACGGAATATGTTGGCGCGATACAAATAAAAGTTAATAATAAATAATATTAATAATAATAATAATAATAATGGGGGTCTATACAGACCCCCGTAAGCCTCTATTTAACCCAATCATTCCCATAGGACCCTCATAGGACAATTAGAAGCATATTACCCCATAAGTGCCATGAGGGTCCTCCAGGACCCTCATGACACTAAATACAAACACTACACCACACTATTCCCTCTCAATAAACCACTACATCTAAACTAACCCCCCTTTACCCTAACCTATTAACCCCTACCTACCTAACACTACCTACCTAACCCCCTATTAAAACCCCACCCTACTAATTACACAAAATAAAAAACACCTATGTTACCAAAAATAAAAAAAAACGAAGGTACATTAAAAAAAAGGACATTACCCCTTACTACAAAAAAAATAAAAAATATCACAACGCCCCCCCGCCACTACATAAAATAAAAAAATAATAATTATACACCTGCAAAGAAAAAGGCATACACAAATATACATAACAGTACAGTAGCAAAATACATTATAAATATACCCCTAACTACAATACATTTTCCCCTATCTAGACATCACCCCCTATCTATACCTAACCCCCTATCTATACTTAACCACCTATCTGGACATTCCCCGCTATTTATACTTAACCTCCTATCTAAACATCACCCCCTATCTATACAATACCCCCTAAATCTAAGCTAAAATCAAATAAATAAAACCATTTACCTTTGCAGATGTCCCTTCTGATCGCTCCCCCTTGGAAAAAAAGAAACATCAGATTAGTAAAAAAATTAAACATTACATATAATAAATAAAAATTACAAATACAGTGTTAAACTTACCTTTCCAGAATGTCCCCGTCCATCTTCTTCTGTTCTCCGGTTCGGCCCCTGGAAAAAAAGATACATACCATTAGTATAACACATAAAACACAAAAAAATAAATAAACAATAAACATTATAAATTTAAAACTTACCTGTCTCCGATATCCCCGGCCTTCTCCTCTTCTGGCCTGGCTGGGCCCTTGATGAATCCGCACTCTAAAAAAAAAAACTAATGGAGCTTCGCACTCGCGGAGCTTCCAGACGCTAATGAGGCCTCCAGAGCCACTTCTGGTAGGAAGGCACCAAGGAATGAGCCAATCAGAATGGGATACACCCCTATACCCCATTCTGACTGGCACTATTGCATTCAGCCAAACAAAATGGGATACACCACTATGGGGTGATTGGCTGAAGGCATCTGCGCCTTCTGATTGGCCGTTGTCACTGTCAATCAGATAGTAGAGAACAGAAGAAGATGGACGAGGACATGCTGGAAAGGTAAGTTTAATACTGTATTTGTAATATTTATTTATCATATACACTGTTTAATTCTGTACTATTGTACTGTTTCTTTTTTTCCTAGGGGGTGCGATCAGAAGAGACATCTGCAAAGGTAATTGGTTTTATTTATTCAATTTTAGCTTAGATTTAGGGGGTATTGTATAACTAGGGGGTGATGTTTAGATAGGAGGTTACGAATAGATAGGGGGTAATGTCTAGTCGCACTTGTAATGTTAATAAAATCACTCTGTTGTACATGTAGTATAAGTGAAAGTAATTTTAGGTCTTAGAATTGATAGCACAACATTCTCAAGCCCGCAAATCGGCTCATAAAAATACTTTATTTCATGATTATTTATTGTGTTATATTGATCCCTGCAATCAATTTGTTTGTAATAGAATATCATATTTACTGCTTTATTAATATTGCTTTATATCTGGCCTGTGGGTCCAATTGCAAACTGTAATTGAAGCACGTCGGAATCTACCCTCCCCTTTTTCAGTGATGTAATGCTTATAATCTCTTTTTCCATTGGCTCCATCCGAACCCTTAACTACGAGATTGATTAATTGTTTGCGTTCGCACACGCAAGTCTGCCAGACGCGAACTGGTTTACGAGATAGCGTCTCTCACTCGTAGCTTGTAGCCCTTTCTAATTTAATAGCGACATAAAACGGCCAAATTTGAAGCACGCAGCCCTTACGTGCTACATGTTGGACTTACAAGGCTGGATTTTAATATGGCCCATAATCAGCTTAGAAAATAAAATATAGTCATGCAGTAAAGAATATTCGAGTATGAAGATTTTAATTGTAAAAGTTTTGTTTATTTGTAATGCTTTAAAAATATGTTTAGTTATTCAAGGAAAAGTTGATCAAAACAGTAATTGAAAGAAAAAAAACTTCAGTGTAAGCCAATTGTAAGAATATGTCATTTTACGTGCTAAGTACTAAAACATTTCTATAGTTTTAAATTATACTACATTTGGAACTCTTCTGTGTCCTTTTATAAAAACATCAACAGTATATTAAAGTGTCTTGGACAATTTTGAAGTTCATTTAAAAATTCTAAATAAGTTCCAGACATTTTTAAACTATTAATTAACTATTATCACACATGACAGTCAAATTATACCTGACAACACAAGAGACAATTGCCCAGTGAGAAGAAGAATCTCCAGTTAAACACAGTAATTTTACATAAAAACTCTCATGATAAAATGTTTTTTGTTAATGCTCAATAAATGTTGAAAGGGGGATATTTTATTAACTATCTACGGCTGGTGTTGTCTTTTTTAAACTCTTATTGTTTCTTATTTTCAATTCAGGACTATCTGAGCACCACTATATATTGTCCCCTTGTAGTGTACCTTGTAGTGATGAAGGGGCTTGTGTACCTAAATGAAGCTGTGAGCTAAACATGTAGGGTCACCCAAAATTGTCAGGTCATATCAGACAAGTGGTCCACTGGAGAAGTAACTGGCAACCCACTCAAGTAACTTTGCCAAGATAATCTTATGGACAAGCACCACCAAACACAAGATGTGCCTGGTGTGTCCATAGGGTCATGGATAGTCATACATGACTGTACGACTGAACAACAACAAAAGCATAACTAAGAAGGGAATCAGTCAAATGGCTAGTTTTTAATTAAAAAAAAAAATTCTATTCATCTGCATGACTCTGGGGGAATCAGGATACATTGGTTAAAGTTGTGTGTGAAAGAGAGGTGTTTATATTGTTGTAGAGCTGCGGTTGCATCATTTGATGCAATGTCCTGCTTCTGTGCCAATGAGGGGGAAGGGTGTAGCATAATTACAATCATAACCTTTTATCAAATTAAGATACTAGACTTCTGAATCCTTCCTCCTCCCCCAACCCCTCATAACTAAACACACACACGTCATTCAGTTCTCCGGATGTGATGTAACAAACACCAAATGGATTCCTGTACTAATGAACAAAGTCTTAAAAAATCCAAACTTCCCCAAAATATATTTTAATGTCAGTTGCTTGCACAGTCTAGTATTGTTAGTTTGGTACATAATTGACACACATGTCTTTTTTCTTGAACTGCAGTGGTCCTTTAATAAAAAGTTACTTTTGTGGTATTTTTCTGTACTGTATATGAAAAACTTTAGTTCTTACAATAACAAAATTAAATAAATTACTACTGCCTGTTAGGTCATTATTACACATCAATACACCAAGGTGCTGAGGTACAGAATTAGTCATATGTGGGTCATCTATTATTTCCTAATTATTTACTTGCTATATTGCAGCATTCGTTGATAGATACTATTAATCTATAAACAGTAACTACATTCATTTATATTATAAGAGCCAATTATTATAATGATTGCACTTGCAAGATTAAAGCAAGATTAAAAGTTCATATTTTACTTCTAGACATGATAATCAAAAAATAAGAAAAAAAGAGCACAAAGGTGCAAAGCTGTAAAACTCCTTGCAGAATGAAGTTAACTTAATTACTATCGACTTACAAGTTCCAGTACTCCCATTTTTTAAGTGGTGAGCTGTTCCAATTTCCCTCCTTGTTGGTTCCTCCTTAGTAAAGAAAGAATATAGATATCTAGAGTTCATATCCTTTATTGGATCAGATATCTTACTGTTAAAAAATACAGTGATATCTTGGTACTCACCATTGATTGGCTCTAGAAGGCACGACGAGTGGTGAAAATGACAAGTACCAAACGATAAGGTGTTCCCATAAGGAGCAATGTAAATTGACTCATAGAAGTTTTAGTAAGCACGACAAGTGTTGTGTCCTGGAGCATTTTTTCCTCTTTGAAATGTGTTCAATACCAAACTTGACAAGTTTTGAGGCCGACGAGTGCCAAGGTACCACTTTACAACCTTTAACCACTTTACAACACTTAATAAGTGTGTGACAGGGCATTGCACTATTCGAGTTACAGAGTCCATTTACTCTCTCTACCTTGTGTTGGTGATACAGCCAAATACGTTTTCCAGTAGAAAACATTATGTAAAAAAGCAGTTTGTACAGTGACCCAGCATACATTCTAACATTTGAAGCAAGCAGTTGTTTATCTTACAAAAAAATAATATATATTATTCCAACACTTAAAATATCCTCCTTTAGATAAATGATAGAAAATGTCTGACTTTAGTGTAGCTTTAAGAGTGGTATACTGTAATACAATTTTAAATAATAAATAATTACGGTACATTTCATGGTATTTTGCATGAAATATTCAAAGATGGGTATATGTGTGCCTTTGCCTGAAATTAGTTATTGTCATATCTAAATTAAATACATTCCCTTCAGTTGTATATTATTCAAAACAACTATTAGACACTAATGGTAACTACCATTATTCCATTTATTCAGTTGATATCTCACAATTATTGCTCAATAAGCAGAAATGAGTATTGACTAGAATTGTAGATAAACCAGTATGTTCACCCAAGCTCATTCATCTAACGACAGTTTGTGTACAATATTCAATATTAAATACAAACTCTTTACCTTGATTTACTAGCGTTAGTTTTGTAAATGACTGAGACATCATCTTAAGAAGTGGATATTTGCATTAGAAGCAGAATTTTAATGAGTTCCATAGTTCTCATTCAGAAATTGCAAGTGTCGTCTTGCCAAGGTCATTCTAAACTTTGGATATTGAATAAATAAATGACTGTCATGCAAGTTTGAGCTGCCCGAGGGAAGTGTTAACCTACAGAGGACTCTTTCAATTTAATTTTTTAACGTTAACATTTATGATTAAATACATCCACAATGTCCTGATTTTTATAACTGCCATTTAACATACCATTCCATATCTGCAATGGTGGAACAGCGTTTTACAGCATCCCATTCTATTATGTGCATAGAGATATTGACATTTATCTGAAAGTTTATTTCAGAAAAAAAAGTAAAGTCCTCATTCTATTTGTCTTGATAAATATTTATGGCCTAAAACTCATGAAAACCTGTGTTGAGGTTGTTGTTTTTTGTTTTTTTTTACTTATTTAGAAGCATGATGTTCTTAGGCCAACCCAGATGCTTGGAGAAGACTCCATTTGTATCATGTGGTACTGTGACTTGAGGGTTAATGGAGGTTGACAGGGATCTGATGATTGTCTCATCATGATTTAACATGTTACTTCAGAATTTTATCAAGATTAATAGGTGGTAAATGCCATTGAAAATTCAAACTTTTTATATATGTTTGTATCAAGCTTACTATCTCTATAGATGTAATTAAAAAACAACCATGGGAGTGGTTTCTGGATGTCCAAGATTATTATTATTATTATTATTATTACAGTTTTTTGTAAAGCATCAACATATTTTGTATTGCTGAACAGGGGTTAAATACAAATAAATAAATACCATATTAAACACATTGCAGAAAGTATAGGGCTTTGTCTTTGAGTTTAACATCTTGCGTACATCGAGTTTGTTTTTCAAAGCATCTTATAACATTGAAAACTTGCAAACCTACAATCTAAATGGATAAATAAAAAAGAGGTGGAGTAATTAAAAGGAAGAAACAAGAGTTTGGCAAGTAACTGAAGAAAGAGTAGAGGGTTAATTAGTGATTGCGTTTGTGGGTCTATCAACTGTGTAAAATGCAGATGATAATGTTAAACCTGCGATATAAATTAACAAAACTCATAGGTGGGTGGGTGGGTGTGGTTAGGGTAGGTGGTAAGATGGAAGACATGCAGTCTGAAACACTGATGGGATGCCAAATTTAAGATAATTTAATATTAATCCTACCCCTAGTCCTACCCTCCCAGGCCACTTGTGTGATCCATCTTCAAAGAAGTTCCTCAGATTGTCATGGCGGTTGTCCTGTCCTTGACAGTAAATTATTTTGCCCTGCGGTAGAGAATATAAGGGAAGCTGGGAGATCCCACAAGATCTGATTTCCTCTTGTACACCACAGAACCCCATGAAACTCACAATGTTCTCTGAGAAACTACCCTTTCTCCCTCCATTGAAGGTAAGTAGAGAGAAATGCAGAGGGACATCTCAGTACTGGAAAGTTTGGGTGTAGTTTGTGCTCTAAGAGCTTTACAATTCATAGAAACTACGAAAATATGGAATTAGCCTGAATCTATGAAGTTGTGTTTATGATCCCTCTGCAGAATCAGCACAGATGCGCTTGAAAGAAAACGTGACAAACTGACAACAAAGAGCACCAAAAATAAAATTATCCATAACTGAGAAATTGGATATGGTGATATTAAATCAATAATATGGTAAATATATCTAGGTACAATAATATCAAGAATATAGGTATCTCAAGATCAATTGGTCCTATAGAAATTGACAGCTTATGTCAAGTCCTTTTTTCAGTCTTTAGTTGGTTCTGTCTCTGGAGGCCTTGATGCCGTGGATCATGTCCACAGATTATCAAAAACTAAGCATTCACCAAAATATGCTCTTAGGGACACAATTGCAAGGATACACTTTTACAGTCCTTCTGTTAAATTTGTCTTTGACCACCTGTCTATCTCTTCCTTTACCTTCCGCCCTAAGCAAGATCCTTAAAGGTTTGAAACATTTAATGGTGGCAAGGTGTGCAATTACTTTGACTTCCATCTGAGCTATTTAAGGAAGTCAGCCCAGCACCTCAGTCTGTTAAGTTGTTCAGTACTGTCCGACTCTCCGTGACCCTATGGATCACAGTACGTCAGGCACATCAGGCACATCTTATGTCTGGGTGTACTAATCCTTAAGGTTTTCATGGCAAAGATACTGGAGTGAGTTGCCAGTTCCTTTTCCAGTGGACTGTCATTTTTCTGATTTCTCTGTTATGACCTGCCCATCTTGGGTACATGGCATAGTTCACAGCTTCACTGAGGTACACAAGCCCATTCTCCACCACAACTTAGCGACCCAGAAGGGAGTACCTTAGTACCTATTTGTAATTTTGGTGTCCTGTGTGAAATCCTGTATGCGGTAGGGTTTGTTTCCAACTCCTGCTTGCAGCTCATCCTCAATTCAATTCTTCTGTATTCCTGTGGATAAGGCTCCCTGAGTTCCTATCAGTACCAGTTTTATCCTTTCTGTATACCAGTTTGGTACCTTCTTGCTCCAGCCTCAAGTTCCTGTCTATTCTGTCCTATTCCTGTCTATTATTGGTGCTTTCAGCAAGAGAGATCCTTCCATGTCCATGTATAGGTAAATCCTAATTGTGACAGTGGAACCCTACAAAAATTGTGGCCTCATAAAAGATCACAAACATTTTCCTGATCTGCGTTTTGCTAATTATACTCCCGAAGGATGGTCAGGCAATGTTACAAACGGTTTTGCAAATTCCAATTCAGTTGTAAAAAAGAGATGGAAATAGTTACAGCAGAGTGGTCTCAGGTTACAAAGTAGAATATGTAGTTTGTCATTGGTTAAGTTTGGGTTCAGGATGTATACAGTTATGCTATTAAATTAGGGTACATTCTCACTTTATATTACTCTGGATTTAAATAAGGTGAGATGTTGATATATTTAAGATCAGGATTTTTGTGCTTATTTTTTAATGGAATAGTTGTCTGAGCAGAGGGAGATACTTTTGGAATATTTGTTTTCACATGGTTATCAATCCCCATTTTTGTGGTGATTTTGACAATTTTAAATTGTTTTAATTAATAAGTGAATTCATTTTTTTTTTTTGCATTTTAGTATATCATAAACAAACTTTACTTGCACTTAATCATTCTGCATATTTCCCATTTGCATGTTACATTCTTTACTCTTATATGCAGTTGTAGCACAGTAAGTAATATACTGAGTGGTGTAAATAATAATAGTTTCGAGTATTGGAAATTGCCACAAACAATTAGCTGCATATTGAGTGAAAAACGATCTCAACATATTTATAATCTACTTTGTGTCCATCTTTCCCGTTTCTTTTTTCTCTTTTTTTGTGAGCATTTTTCTTTATTTCTCTTTATCTTTAGTCTGATGACAATTGTTTTATTGTTCTGTATATAGCTATTCCCCTTCTGGATCACTTCCTTGTGGTCGTGAAGGGGCTTGTGTACTTCAATGAAGCTGTGAGCTAAACTATGTAGGGTCACCCAGATGGGTAGGTCATAGCAGAGAGCTCAGACAACTTACGGTCCACTGTAGAATGAAATGGCAACCCCGTTCAGTATCTTTCCCAAATGTAAGGATAAATGCAACCAGAAACACAGACAGTTGTGCCTGGTGTGCTAAGGTCCATCGGGTCACCGAGAGTCAGACACAACTGAAATTCTGAATAACAACAACAACATAACTATTGTGTTCTGTTCACTATTTGTGTCTGCATTTCTGCAACGTTTCTGGAGAAACACCAGTACAGGTCTGCTTTAATAATTTTTCAAATTTTACTAAATGCTTAGCCAGTGAAACAACAATAATAAAACAAAACAAAACAAAGAAAATAACAGAACTAACTCCCAAAAGAGAACTACCTTTTAACTTAGAGACAGTTCCCTTATTTAACCGGGCTCTCATCCAGCTAACCCTGGGTGGTGCAAAATCATAACAAAACAATCCAATATTTAGCTCAAAATTCAATGGATCTGTATACTCAGAACTCCAGATTTTCACTTTGCTTGCAGATCATCAGCAGCTCCACCCTGCAGTCTCTCTGTCTCTGTCTTTTTTCCTAGCTCAATGCAAAATGTAAACTTCAGTGTTTCTGTTTCCATCTCCATACAAAACTCTTCTCCATGTCTTTTATCTTCAGCCCAAATACCCCTTCAACATAGACACCTCAGAACTTGTAAACTGCACAAACAGTCTCTTTCACAGCCTTTCCAAGGCTGTAGGCCCAAAAAAAGCCTTAGGCCCAAATAAATTGCTTAGTTTTCATATATAAACTCTCACACTTCATATATAACACTCTCACAAACGGCTACATCCGTTTCTCAGCTGCAGTATTTTTATAGGCTGGTTCTTGATTAAACTGCTCCAGGAGTTAACTCTTTCAGACCTGCTTTCAACCTCTTAGGAGAAAAAAAGCATTTACACATATTTGGATCACACAAATCTCTGTGAGCACTCTCTCACACTATGTACCTTTTACATGATAACTACTGTATGTTTGATTATTGCTATGTGCAACAATGGTACTAATGGTAGATACTCTAAATCTGCACACTGATATATCCTAAACTGCAGATCAGACACACAAATTACAACTCTCTGTAGACATATAATGCAGAACAGGCACCATGCTCTTTCCTCTTTCTTTCTTATGAAGACAGAATGTGGGTTTTGGTAGAGCCTTGAAGGGTTTTGCCTTAAAGGGCCGCTGCAAAATGAAAAACAAAATTTAAAACTTTCAGTTTAACTAACTGTATAATAAAAGAGGAATAAAGTCATACATCTAGTTTTTTAATTAGAAATATATTTTATGCAGAAAAAATACATTTTGATTCAAACTTGGTAGAAGATGTGTATAATGGGGCATTCACATTTTTTGAAACATTTGTTTGCATTCTCTGAAGCAAGGAGTCTGCTTCTAGACCCACCAGGGGGATACAGTGTAATATCAAGTTCAATATTATCCAATTATTTTAACAAAGGCTCTCTGTTCCTTTCTTCTCCACCCCCTCTCCATTGATAGCCAAAACACACACCCTCATGATTCAGCTCTGAAGAAGTTATGTAACAAACACAAAATGGAATCCTGTATTCATAAATAAGTCTTCATTAATTCTGCCCCCCCCCCAAAAAAAAAAGTGTTTTTATGCCCTTAGCTTACACAGCTGCTAACTATTCTATTGGCCAATTCTTAAATTTATATGTACTTAAAATCGCTCTTAATATTGCCACATATTCTGTTAGCTACTCTCCATCTAATTATGAGTTCCCCACCCACAATCACTACGGTCCAGCCAAACCAGCAAATTCTTGTTTAGCACTCCATTGGTTTTAGCACAGCTTGAACATTACGAGCTCTATTTAATTGATATTCTATTAGACCTGTAGCTCTAGCTCGCAAATAATGTCTAACCCGCAAATTAAAAAGTATCAAATTTCTTTCAAAGATATTACGAGTACTCAAGAGAACTCGGAAGGCCTTTTTCAAACACTTATTAGAGTCTTAACAGCTATTAAACACACAATACTGTACTTTAAAAATATTTGAAATTGTTATTTCTGAGTAATATCTATCTTGGGACTCAAGGGGTTAATACATATCATAAAACCAACATGGACTAGAACGGATGATCTAATACATTTTATAGAGTGCTATATTGTACTAATTAATTTGTAGCCTCCGATTGCATATTACGTCTAACTTCCATGTTTTACTGACATCATGATGATGGACTCATTACCTTTTGGCTGTGTCTAAGAAGTAAATTATGGGCTTGCTTAAATATTGTCAGATCCTATGATCACCCCCACTTAAAAAGGCATTTAGGCTCTAGGAGGTAAATTGTGGGTTTTAGTCAATAGAATACATCTAGCGTACGTGTTTAGGCTTAAGGAGGTTAATTGTGGATTTTAGTCAATAAAATACATCCAAACATTTAGATAAAAAAAAAAACGCCTGCAGCAAAAAGTACAGTTTAGAGGCATTTGTGAGCTTCTAATAGAATATGGCCCATTGTTAGTTTGGTACATACTTGACAAATAAGTGTCTTTTTTTCTAACAGTGGTCCTTCAACAGAACCAAGCATTTAATAGATGTATATTTCTAAGACCCATATTTTCCATAAGAGTTCCAATAATCCCTCCAAAGCTGGGAAAATTGAGAAGCATAGACATAAATTGAAGTTTTGTTTATAATTTCACAATTCCAACCCCATCTACTAGAAAATATGTTTTACATATTTTTGAGAGAAACTATATGGTCATGTTACATGGACTAGATATATAAAAATGTTTCCACCACTGTATTTATATGTCTATTTATGTAATGTCTGTCCTACATGTAATTTGATTATTGTACTAATTGTATCAAATTGAGAAAAATGCTGGAGAAGTTTAAATATATGTGCATTGTATTTGTATATATTATTCATTTGATTCAAAAATCAAGCAAAATACCAATTACAGAAAAGACAAAAATATTTAAGCTCCCTGATAAACTGAGAAGGTATCAATAAATGGACACTGTCTAGTACTATTTTCAGGATGTAGCTATACACTAAATGCTAAAGAGAGTTTCCTGCCTAGTAAGAGTGGTTACTACCCTTGTCACAATCTACTGCTTGGTTGGTTCTTGGAAAGATCCTAGATCAATCCTACCCAGTAGAATTGTTAGTATCCCTGTTAGCCGGAAAAGGACCAGAGCCAAAGTAACCTCCAGGAGCACCGGAAGTACAGGGATGCAGGAACTGTAGTACACAATGATAGTAACTATTCCCACAGGAAGGTACAGCAGCAATTACCTAAGGCAATGGTTATTATTCTCCCACAGAATGACACTCACACATAAATTATATAAGTACAAACTTGAACACCTTTATTGGTAAAACACAGCATATTTATAGGCACAGTAAGATATTAACATAGCTGGGTGGGGTGAACCCTTCAAACCATAGGGAGGGGGTCAGTCCCAGGCCCATATCAGGATTTGTTTGTCCTCTCTATGAATAAGTCACAGCTTGGGCAGAGACAGTGAGACAGAATGGCCATCCTAACTTGAAGGAACTTGGGTTAACCCTTTGATGCCTGTGTGAATTTCTGGCTTCCTCTTGTCAGAAAAATCCCACTACAGGGGGTGATAATGGTAATGTTCAAATCATACCTTCTTGGAGACAGACTGTCTAAGGGGGTCCTTTATTTGACTGGCAACTGTAATTGAAAACAGAGGCACCTAACAAGATGGTGGACTGGCTCAATAATGGCAGAAACAGGGAAATATTTTCTTCCTCTACAGAATCTGGTTAGTTCCCAGTAACACTGTCAGATGTTTCTAAAACATTATTAAAATAAGTTGGATTAATCACACTGCTACTAGTAACCCATGAAAAGGAGGACATGATATATTGTGGCCTGTAGTCCCTATTCCAGGGCACCCCGACTTTATGGCACACAGCCAAAATGTGCCCTGCATACACGCCGGAAATAGCGCTCCTGACATCTACGCTCTCACTCTCCCTGTCACTTAGCTTCGGTCAGCCTCCTCCTCCCTCTACCCCATGTAAACCCTGAGCTGTGCTGGATGATGTACATTGTGGCTCCTGTCAGACTGACTTTAACGTCAGTCAAACAGGAGCCACAAGGTACACCATCCAGCTCAGGGTCTAGAGAGGGCATGGGGTACAGGTGAGAGGGCATGGGGTACAGGGGAGAGGGCATTTTGTACAGGGGAGAAGGCAGGGGTACAGAGGAGAAGGCATGGGTACAGGGCCAGGGGTAGAGAGGAGAGAGCAGGGTGCTGAGGGCTGAAAACGAAGTGTAGGGGAGAGGGCTGACCGAAGCTAAGTGACAGGGAGAGTGAGAGCGCAAATGTCGGGAGCGCTATTTTCTGCGTGCATGCATCGGCGCGTATTTGCTGCGCGCCAGAAAGTCTTACCACCCTATTCCAGAGCCCCAACATAAGAACATTTTATACAAGACATAACTAGTAGAAATTGCATTGCAATAAACAAAAAACAGAGTCTTAAGCCCATGAAATCATGATAGCCACAAAGTCCCAATGTCCATGAAGTCCTAGTGAAGCCCCTGGAGTTTGCAATCACATGGACTAGTGTCCCAAAAGTACAGGGGTCCCTTGAGCATCACACCCATTTGCCCAGCCACAACTTGAAGAAATGCATCCATTCCATGTTCTCTACCTGTGGCATATGAACATTAGACTGCTTTCATGGCTTGTGTCATGACATGCTTTTAAAGCCCACTGAAGAGCAGATTGTATTGGTTATGCTGATCCTGTTATCCTGTATTCCTGATACTCCTGCTGATGCTCCTGGTATGACCATTAATACCAGCAAGTAATTTAACTAAATAAGACACACATTTTTCACATAATATTTTATTAATAATGCGCATTGAGAAGCCCCCCCCCCCCCCCCTCCCTACATTCATGAGGGAGAGTTCCTCTAGCTGAAGGCAGGAGTTTTTTGGGGTTAAGCAGTCCAGTGTATTATTTTTTTACCATTTACTGTGACCATAGGATTTGACTATTCCACTTGTAACTGTAACTTTCATCTCTATGAGAAAAATATTATTGTTGGAGGCTTTATTTAGGTCATCTGCCCTGTTATAACTTTTTATGAAGGACTCACTGGTAACTATTTAGTCCTATATATATTATTTGTATTTTTTTTACTTTATGTGATTCATAAAATAACTAAAAACTAGTCACTGATGTTTTAGGTATATTTCTGCAGTATAAATCATTGGGTTGTGATGCAAAGAGAATGGGCCATGGTAGACCAAGAGATTTGTTTGATTGTGAAAAGACAGTCGTGTAGACAACAACCTTTTATACTCTGATTAGATTAAAATGTGAACATATTTATGTATTTGTATAAACTCATTTTATTTTTTTCAAAAGAAAATGTCATCTACCAGGACAAAAATACAAAAGATAAAGCACACAGAGATTCAGATGTGTTTATTGAGCTGTTTACAAATAGCTTTCTTAAAAGTTCATATACCCACAGGAAGAAAACAGAAGACATACAAGCACACAACAAAGTTGAAAAATAAAAAATAATATAACACATGATTTTACATAATCATGACTGTCTTCTGCAATTGGCTTTATTTAGGACTAACAGAGATACATATTCTACAGTAGGTATGGAATTCTGCTTCCACCTTACACTTATCCTCTATACTGACCAATGAAATACTGTATACATTTCAAACATAGGACCTCTTTCAAATGCAATTTGGCCAATTGAATAGGGCTCTATATAAGCACATAGCATATTTTTTTGCAGAAGTTTTTAGTTAGTGAAGACCTTGCTTTTCAGATATTTACTAACTAAAAACTTCTGTAAAAAAATATGCTATGTGCTTATATAGAGCCCTATTAAATTGTCCAAATCACATTTGAATGAGGCCCATAGCCTGCAAATATAACAAGGTCTACATTATCAAGCTTCCAGCTCCCTGAATTAGCTCTGCACATATTCCAACTCATCAACTGGAATATACAGTTGAGAAACTACCAACCACCCCCAGAATCTCCTCACCTACTGTACTCTCTCACGCAACCAATGCCACACTCAATTGGCAATGCCCCTTCCTTGGACATGACTTGTGTACTTCAATGAAGCTGTGAGAGGTTAGACAAATTTTGGTCCATTGGTGAAGGACTGGCAACCCACTCCAGTATATCTGCCAAGAAAAATATATGGCTATGCACGACCAGAAACACAGGCAGATGTGCATGGCATGCTGGAGTCGGACACAACTAAAAGAATGAACAACAGCAATTATGCAATTGTGCTTGGAACACACCTTGCTTTCTATAAGCATATAATCTGAGAGATAAAAGCACAATGACCTGGTTTTTCTAGTATATCCTGAGACCTACCCCCATTTCTTATTGGACAATGTCCATGTGCACCACTGCACAATAACAAAATATGTTTGAAAATGTAGTCAGGCTAAAATCATAAATAGATATGCAAATTTCAAAAAGCTACTTTTAAGTGAAAAATAAAATACATTTTGCGGTCACTGGAGGCAACCATGATACTTCAGTGGTTGAAGGTGTTAATATTTCTGCAGGAGCAAAGGAGAAAACCTTGTAGTTATTATCATAAGCTGATAACTTCTTAGCATGTCTGGTGGAATATGGTCCATCTCATCTAAAAGTCCATCTTCATGTACCTCTTCCATACTCACTCACACCTCCCTGAAAAGATAAGCACACCCCTCAGGCTTCGAAATGTAAGGATATGATGAAACCATTCAAGATGGCATCTTCTACATATAAATACAGTTTTCCAAATGTCTTTCCCTAAAAAAAAAATGTATGTTCATTGCTTGCACACCTGTTAATGTTAGTTTGTCACATGTTCCCAAACATGTCCAGTTTTTCTTGAACTGCTTTGGTCTGTTATGTGGAATTAAAACAAATTGTCAGCACTCTCTCTCTCAACAGATTCTCTGGTTCAGTGGGGAAGCTCATGCTGATGCAGTGGGTGCAAAACACCGGTGCCCACAACTGGTTGGGGGCCCTCTGCTACCAGCAGTAACCTGGAATAAGGGTGGGAAGGGATAATAATTATTTTTAGAGAAACTGATCTGATTGCCATAGAGGTGGTCTGACCACTTACTTATATATTTGGCTTGTGATTTACCCCCATCTTGTATAGAGAAGTTGCAAAGGGGGAGCTAAATTATTTTCTTCCCAGGGCCCTCTATTCACTAGTTTCAACACTTCCCTGGTTTTAGTTAAATTCGGTTTTTGTTGCAATGTGGCTTTTTATATATTTTTTTATCAAGTAATACGTTTTCATTCAATTATGTTTTGTGTTTTAAATTCCTCTAAAAACCTATTAAATCAACTTTTAACATTATGTGCAATATTGCCCAACAGCCTTTTTTTTTTTTTTTTTTTAAATCTCAGGAATAAAGACGTCAAAATGATCTCAGTAGTTTAATAGAAATCTTGAAAACAGCCTAACACAAGTGACATTTATATGTGTGCCAAACTTGGATACACTGCAAATAATTAGATGTAATTTGATTGTGATTGTTTAAGTGTGTCAGATTGAATCATAATATGACAGGGCAGAGTAGCTCATTAGCAGTAGAAATGCTAAGAATGTAATGAAATTAGTTTTTTTTCACACTTTTTTGGTTAATTTATAAAATTTTAAATTTAGATGTATTTGTGGATGAGAGATCATTGTAAAAGGTTGGATATGTTTTAAAATTTGTACATGACTGTTATGGAGATATTAGTCAGAAGTTTTAGCTTTAAAAGCTGCAGAAAATATCAGACATCTAATGCAGCAAAGGGTTAGAGATATGAAAATTAAATAAATATGATTTCAACTGGTTGTAATTAAACACTTAAGTGGGAGTGTTGAGCTTGACAGTATGGTATTTAAGTATTAATGCCTGGAAATATCCTCCCTCTCATTAAGTACATTATCTGAGGTGATTCAAGGGATTCTGACACCCTAAAATCATTTTTTGTTCTGATGTGAACCATCCCTGAGTTATTCAGGATTGTTTGAGCTGGATTAATATGCAAATGAGCAGCTTCTGAAATACTTATTATTACCACAGCCTGCTTGTCTGTCTCTGTGATGGTCAAAACAATACAGACAATGGCCCCTATTTAGATATGGAGAAAATGACTGGGATTAATGGGTCACAGTAGTGTCTAAGCACTTGTCGGTACTAAAGGGATCGGCTATATTGTCCTCAGACAGCCCTATTAAATTCCCTCAACTTGTAAAACCATAGCTCGTAACGTAGCCCGCAAACCTAGCGGCTATTAAATTGGCTCCGTAAAGCAACACGCCAACGACTTGTGGTGTAAGGGCGAAAAAACCCTATGGGACGTCAAAAATTTAATTCCGCAGCCGCAAATCCTTTGTTCTGTCAAGCCCGTAACTATTACGTTCCAATCAAGCTATTAAATTGCAACAAATTCACTGGCATTCAAACCTGTAATCCGCAAATGGAGCCAAAAAGCCAACGGGTACCAGAGAGGATCCGCAAGGGGGTTAAAGTTCTCTAAATAGCACTGTAAATGCAAATATACACACACTACTGTACTTATAATTAAATGGAAAGTGATGTTAGGAATTTCAATTAATAACACAATATTCTCAAGCCCACAAATCTGCAATATAAAATACTTTTTTTAATGTCTAATTTCTGTGTTATATCGATCCCGGCAATCAATGTGTTAATACATATAATGGAACTCACATGTACTAGAATATCATATTTATTGATTTATTAACATTGCATTATTTCTGGAATTCAGGTCCACTCGAAACTCGTAATTGAAGCCAGTAAGGCTTTGAAATCTAACCTTCATTTTTCAGTAACGTAATGATGATGATCTCTTTTGCCATTGGCTCCGTCTAAACCAGTAACTATGGGTTTGACTAAATGATCTTGTTCATGGCCGCACATGCAACGCGGGCAAGAATGGTTTACGGGTTTGCGTCTCTGACCCTTAGCTTGTGGTCTTGTTAAATTTCAGGCTTGCTGATGCCGATATGGGCATCAAACTTAATGGGGCTGTAAGTCTGTAGCCTTGATAATAGCAGACATACTGCCTCAATGTATTAAGAAATATTTTCTTTCTTCTATGTTAAACTCTTAGTAGTCCTTCCTAGGAGCTATGCATCCTCTACTCTGGGCATTGTTCACTGTAGTGTCCACAAACGAGTAGACAAAGAGGGAGAAGAAAGCGCAAAATCTCTTCTTTTATATAGTGCTCTCACTTTATTTTGTCTCAATATACTGAGGTATCAAGAGTGTATGTTAGGATGATCCTAGAGCTGAATTTATAGTAAGTTTTCTGGTATACAGAACATTTATGATTGTATAAAAAATCACCTAAGATGAGGCAATGATGTATCTTGACAAATGACATATAGATACTATGGATTTTCTTCATCCAATAGATACAGACACAGACTATTACATTCAGTGCAAAGATTTAAAAAAAAGTTGTATTTAATTGTCAAAATCTCAATTACTAGAGCCCGTAAATGTTACTGATGCTTAGTTGGTTTATTTTAGCTACTCGCATTCCAATTGCGAGTTACAGGTGCAAAATCCCTGGAGTTATCAAAAATGTAACTCTGTCCTATCTCCTCCTTTGATGTTTCAAGACAGCAAATGTTACCAGTGCTAAAGACGCAAAATCCATTGTCAATTGCAACAATTCAACAGGCCCGCAATTAACTTCAAACTGGCAAATGTATAAAAAAATTATACAAGTACTAGATAGGACTTGCAAGTGGGTTAAACATCTGTTTGTAACACTAGAAAAGAAAATATAAACCCACCATTGTATTGGGAAAGCAATGGAAAGCATTAGAATAAAATTGTACAACAGTCCCAAGCTCGCCAATCTGCAATAAAAAATATTTTTTTAACGTTTTATTTCCGTGTTATATGATACAGAGATACTATGATACTAATTAATTGTAGTTTTATCTTCATGTTTTACTGACGTCATGAGGACAGTCTCATTTACTATTGGCTTTGTCCAAATTCTAACCTACGGTCTTGCTTAATTTATCATGATCATGCCCTGAAATGCTACATATGGGTTCATGGTTTGAGTGTTTGAGTTGTGAGCATTAAGTTGCGGGCTTGAGTCAATTAATACATCTGTAACTGTAACAAATTGCTCACCCTCACACATATAGGCTGTATGAAGGTAATTACGGGGCTTGGAATTAAATGAGGGCCAATGTTACCATGAATTCATCTCCTACTCGACCCTTATCAAGCACCATTAGCCACATCTTAAAGGGCCACTTAATTCAGTACAATTTGGAGAACACCACTGTAAATATCTCCTTAAAGCATGTTGAAATACTTTTAGAATTTTTGAAACACATACATTTTTTATTGAGAGTTCAATAGACTAAAATCTGTGTTTAGAGTTAATCCATACTAAAGCAATCTGTTCTGAGCATGGAATGGTGGAATCACCTGAACAGGTCAGTTATGGGTTAACTGGTCAGTGCAGTTCAGGGGAAAAAACTGCTATCAATGACTTCTTCACCACGACACCCTGGATATCTGTTATCACCCATGCAACAGCCAGTAGGTAGGATACACTGTGTTTGTAAACGAAGATAAAACTTTAGATTTTTTATCTGTTATTAGTGTAATTTAAAAAAAATAGATCAATTTAACATACAATTCACACCATGAAGAGCACTTACAATGAGGTAAATGACCCTAACATATACAAGCTACATAGATCATTCTGGATTTCTCTGGAAGTGTTTACTAAAGAGAAAATGGCTTATACAATAGTTTTACATGCTTTTCAAGATTAAACCAGTTTCCTCTTGGGTTGATTGTGACCCTTTAATTAGCAATCACTGGTGGTAATAATTAATATGTGCATGCCCAGGTGATTAAATGCAATTTCCCCACAGGAAATATATATTGCAACTTTCCCTAAAGCACATCTCAAACCCTGTTATGCTTAGAGAATATACTCCATTGAGGTGCTGATGCTACCAAGTCATGTTGCTCATGTTTCTGTTGCATCAGTGGTGGTTGAAACTCTAGTTAAAGGACCATTGTGGCAATATTGTTGTACTGTTTGTATGTACTGTTTTAAAGAATTAAACTAGAAAATATGCAACATGTTTTTAGAATGTAAAAAAAGAATAACAGTCTCTAATGCATTACATTATTTATGCTGCTGTGAAATCTGCTGTATTCCCAGTTGGAATAAAGCAGTAAGTACAAATACACACCCACCTCAGGAAGTAGCAGTTAGCAGCAGGTAAGAACACAAAATGAATGTCTGCAGCAAAGAAGCAAAGAAAAACATGCATAGAAAGCTTCAATATTAAAAGATGTTTATGCCTTTAAATAGATTCCATAGCCCACCATGCATCCTTTTTTTGGGATGGACAGTACTCCTTTAAGAGAAAATACCTCTGTCTCTCAGCCTGCAAAATTGCCTTTTTTATTTACTTTATGGGTATCTGCCTCTCTTCCAGATTTAGCCATGTCCTTCTTTTCTCTGGTTCATTCTAACATCTTGTTTTCAAAGCCAAAGAAAAAGGGTGGTGCTATATCAGCCAGCAGAAAAGATAAGTATACCTGTACTTGAAATGAAAAAGAACAATAGTGGTATAAAAAATATACTGCTGATGAGTAACTAATGAGAAAAATAAAGCAACATTTTTAAATACTATGGTTCCATTATGTTAAAGTTCAAGAAAAACAGAGAGGTTGGAGAGATGCTTAATCTATAAAACAGGCGTCCTCAAACTACACCCGCGGGTTAGATCCAGCCCACCAGGGTCCTGAACCCGGACCCCACATGCCACTTCCCCCAGGCCCCTGCATCTCTATGCGTCTCCACAGCCGCAGCCCCTGCTATCACTTCCTCTGACGAGGCAGAACAGGGGCTTGCCCAGGGAAAAAGAGAAACAAATTAAGAGGGAGGGAGAGAGTCTGAGAGAGGAAGAGAGAGATATGGAAAGACAGAGGATGCAATAGAAAGGAGAGAGAGGAAGGAGGGAGGGAGAAGGACAGAGAGTGGGAGAGAAATGAGAGTTAGGAAGAGAGAGGGAGAGAGGGAGAGAGAGGGTGAGATAAGGGAGAGAGAAAAAGGAGAGGGGGGATAGGGAGGGAGGAAGAGAGGAGAGAGAGAAAGAATAAAAGTAGAGAGGGAGAGAGAGACATGGGGAGAGAGAGGGATGAAGAAATAAAAAGGAGGGAGGGAGATGGACAGAGAGAGAGAGAGAAAGGAGAGATAGGGATGGAGAGACATGGGAAGAGAGGGAGAAATAGATAGAAAGGAGAGGTAAAGGGGACAAGGGGGAGAGAGAAGAGAGGGAGAAGTAGCGAGGGGAAGAGGAAGGGAGAAGGAGAGATCGAAGAGAGGGAGAAGGGAGGAGGAAGAGGGAGAATGGAGGGGAGAAGGAGAGAGGGAGAAAAAAAGAGAGGGAAGAGGGAGAAGGGATGGAAAGAAGGGAGGGTATATACATATATATATATATATATATATATATATATATATATATACATATATATATATATACATATATATATATATATATATATATACTGTAGATATATATATTGTATAAGAATTTGTTAATAGAGTGAGGAATAGAGTAGATGGAAAGGAGAAGGAGAAGAAAAAGGGACAAAAGAGAGAGAGAAGAGAGGGAGAAGTAGCGAGGGGAAGAGGAAGGGAGAAGGAGAGATAGAAGAGAGGAAGAAGGGGAGAGGAAGAGGGAGAATGGAGGGGAGAAGGAGAGAGGGAGAAAAAAAGAGAGGGAAGAGGGAGAAGGGATCGAAAGAAGGGAGGCTAAATACATACATTTATATATATATATATAGAGATTCAATGGCAGAGCTCGTAAATGGAGGGTACTGGCAAAAAAGAAACATTTCCCCCTCCATTTTGCACCCCCCCATATTGAATCCTTATACATATTGAATCCCCCAAATCCACCAGAAAAGGTCTCAGTGCATTCAATTTTTTCTGTCTCTCACCATTTCTTCTTTCTCTCTCTTCTCCCTCTCTAACAGCCTTCCACCCTCGCCGCTCCCTCTCTCACCTCTCCTCTTTCTCTCCTCTCCTCCTTTCGCTTTCCCGCCAGGGTCTGATGGCTTCTCCTCCACCGGAGCTAACGTTTGCACCAACGTCTGGTGTAGCCAGGCAATGCAGCATAGGAATTCCTCAAATAAGGGCCAGCGGGTCCAGGGAAAACTGACAGGACCAGGGGACACTGACAGGGCCCAAGAGGGCTAGGGGTTCTGGAGGTATGGACAGGGGTGCTGGGGGTATGAGCTCAAGTTGGATGGGGGAATTGAGAAAATGAATAATCTAAGAAATATATATATACATATCCAATACTCCGAATTTATCATGACACTAATATATTGATTCATGTGTTAAAATGCTTACAACCAACTGTGAAATATGTCTGGCTCCAAATTGAAAAAACAATGGTTTCTGATATTGACCTGAACTCCTTACTATTTTGGGATAACATTTCATGTAAAGAAATTGAAAATGGATCTTATTTAATAAGGAAAAATGTGTTAGCTTGGAAAAGAATCAACAAAACGTACAATGTAATACCTTCTCTTAGTTCAATAACTCCTCTGAATTATTTATTAAATATGAATACAACTTAAATAGGTAAAGAATAGAATTCTAAAGAAATTCAAATGGTTAAATATTTGTACATAGAAGGGAAATTGGCTTCCTTCAGTCAGATCAGGGAAACATTCTGTGTCTCATCTAACAATTGGTTAGTTCACAGACAATATGTTTCAATTGTAGCTTCTTATGAGGTACCAAATACCCTTGGGAGTGAACTGACACTAGTTGTAAAACTTATTATGGCCTATGGCAAATCCCATATGATTTCCAAACGTTTTAACATCATGAGAAGAAGTATAGAGGATAATAAAACAACATGTATGAAACAATGGGAAAAATAATTAAAATGTATAATCAACAAAGATACCTGGGATAAAGCCTTCAAAATTACAAATAGATGTGTAAAACATCCCTCATACATTTAAGACTCTAAACAGATGGTATATGACCCCCACAAAAATAGTTCAAATTACACACAATTCTTCAGACAAAGTATGTTGGAGATATTGTGGAATGGTTGGGGATCTTTTCCATGTTATATGGGATTGCCCATGTATTAAAACTTTGTGGATTGACTGCTACACATGTTACATAGTTACATAGTAATTTAGGTTGAAAAAAGACTTTCAGTCCATCAAGTTAAACCTGTAAAGATCTCCTCTGATCTGCAATATGCAGATTAGTTATTAATTAATTAGTTGGTAAATAATTATTAATAGTATAGTATTTGAGGATAAATAAAGAGTTAGTCCATCAAGTTCAACCTTTTTAGATCTCTATTGATCTTTTTAATATGTGGACTATTTATTATTAATTGTTAATTGATCCAGAGGAAGGCAAGCAGAAAAAAAAAAACCATTGAAACTTTGCCAATTGTCTCATAAGGGGAAAAAAGCAAAATTCATTCCTGACCCCAGAAACTGTAGATCACATTTCTCCCTGGATCAATATTCCTTCGCTAGTTAACTAGGATAGCCTTGAATGCCCTCTTTATTCAAAAATATATCTAACCCCTTTTTTAAGTTATCTATCAAATTCGCTGTCACCGAATGGTAAAGAATTCCGCAGTTTAACCACCCTAACTGTGAAGAACCCTTTTCTTTGTTTATGGTGAAATCTTTTTTCCTCTAACTTCAAAGGATGTCCTCTTGTCAGTTGAAAATCTCTTGCTACAAAAAGTTCACTTGTCAAAGCCTTATACTGACCCTGGATGTATTTATATAAGGTAATCATATCCCCTCGTAGACACCTTTTTTCTAGCGAAAATAAGTTTAATTTGGTTAGTCTTTTTTCATAACGTAGCCCCTCCATTCCACTTATTAGTTTTGTAGCCCTTTTCTGTACTTTTTCCAGCTCTAAAATTTCCTTTTTATGAAGTTGTAACGGCTACCCTAGTTGGTGAGGGGTACCGTTGGAGACGTCCTTTTCCCTGGCAAGCTGCTATGTAAAAGTGAAGTTGGTATAATCCCATCCAAGAGTTCCAGAGGGAAAGTCAGGTTCAGCATTAAATATCCATATAGAAGCACTGCGCAGTCTCAGAAGCCCAGACAACCCATATTATACGACACTTTCTTGGGAGTCAAAGAATAATGTCTCTTTATTTTCTTACACAAATATATATACATCTCTTTGTCCACAGGCAATGCACATGCCCATACCTGGCCACCCAGTACAGATAGAGAGAACAATAGGTGTGGTCACACCTCCCAGGGACTAGCCGGCTACTTTGATTCAATAACGGACATTGATAAGATAATGCTTCTCTTTGTTCCATCTTTCACAATGTGAACACTTTACACAACAGGGCTCTCCTGCCTCTAGGAGACCCTAATAGGATTATGTATTATGCTAGGTGTCTGCAATAGTCTGAGTTAATATCCTGCAGAGCATAAACCAACATATCTACAGTATAGCAATGTGATCATATTTTAACCATAATAATTAAATAACCATAACACAGGGTAAAACAGTGATGGGTTCCGTTACACACCTCCCCTTTGACCATAAGCCGGCATACACGGTCTGATCCCAACGGATCGACCTGGGGATGTCCGGACAAAACGATTTGTTGGTCACTTCTACAGTTTGACAACCCATCAGCATTACTGCAATTCACATTTCCTCACATTTCAAGAACAAAACAAACGCACACTTCATACAGCATTCACAGCAATAAACATTTCAAGGAGAGGAAAATACATTTTACAAACTGGTTTCAGACAATTAAATAATGAAGCAGAAAAGCATCAGCCTTCCAAATGAACTGAAGTCCTTTAGCAGAACCGTCCCAAGTAGCAGAGTACATTCCTCCCCCAGCTCGTGGTCGGGCCCCTATTGTACAGGGCCCACTGTTCTTCCCCTGTACACCAACCCAAAAAATCCAGGATCCCATCCCAACAGTTCAGGATCCCAGTGTCCAAAAGGTGGGCCACAATCTCTGTCCCATAGAAACCCCTTTCCATATAAAACGTTCCCGCTCATCCCCTCTATCGTCAGCTAATGCTCGGTACTTTTGGAGGGTGGGGTCCTGTCTAGTTTCCCTCCCAAGCTCTTCGGGGGTGTCCCACGCTATGGGTCTCTCTGTGGCGGTAGTGCTAAGTGTCTGCTTGTGGCTTACCTGGGTCTCCCGACCTGTTGTAGGAACGTCCTCGGTATGGGTCTGTGAGCGGGTGGTCACGGGACAAGCAGCAGTCGTGGGTAAAAAGGCTGAGGCTAGTGGGCCAATATTGCCCAGCACGACCTCAGCAGGTAAATTGTCCATACTGTGGTCTTTCCTGACCCGACTCCCCAATCCAAGTGTACCCGGGCGGTGGGTAAGCGAACAGCCCCCCCTGCGACACGAACAGCAACGGTACGATTAGATACATGTTCTGGTTTCACAAGATGTTTCTGCACCAACGTGATGGTAGCGCCAGTGTCCCTTAGGCCTTGTGCTACCTGTCCATTTACACGCACCTCCTGGCGGTGATGCTGGCGGTTATATGGGGATGCAGCTTGTATGAGGTTTGCGTCGTACAGGATGCCCAAACACTCCTCAGGGCTCCCTTCGGTATCTAAGCAGTGAGCTGCAGAGGTACGTGATAAAGGGATCTCTGTGTTATTGGTCGGGCGCCTCCAGTTGTTATTGGCTGATCCCAAGGGGCAATAACGAGCAATATGCCCCGGGTTGCCGCAGCGATGGCACGTCATTTTGTAAGAATCCCGGGGTTGGTGGTTAGACCCCTGAGGCCGTGGTGGTCCTGGGGGTACTGGGGCCCGAAATTCTGTGCGTGCAGCGGGCATTGAGGTGAGTGGCTCTGCTCTAGAGGTTGGTCGTGTGGACCCTTGGCTCACCTTTCTGGACTCTGCGTATTCGTCCTCTAGCCGTGCTGCCTCGATTAAGTTAGCAGGGCGACGATCTCTCACCCAATCCTGTATGTCTGCCGCCAGATCTTGGAAGAAATGTTCCATCAGGAATAGCTGTAGTACTTCCTCTCCTGTGTTGGCATTGCACCCTCGCACCCAATGTGATGCCACCCTTTGTATCTTGCTGGCCCATTCCATGTGGGAGTCTGCAGCCTTCTTTTTAGACTCCCTGAAGCGACGGCGATATGTTTCCGGGGTGACGGCATATCTGGTGAGCAGTGCAGCCTTCACCCGGCGATACTGCGCAATATCTTCCTCAGTAAGCGCCCGAAAAGCCTCCTTTGCTTTTCCTGATAGCTTTCCAGCCAAAATAGTAACCCATTGGTCTGGTGGTATTTGGTGTAGTGAGCACTGCCTCTCGAAGTCAGCCAAATATCCATCAATTTCTTCCTCACTTTCCACAAACGCTTTGAAGGCAGTGAACGGTATTTTCTTTACTGTAGCAGCGGGTGGGGGAGTATGAACTGTATGTGCCAGGGGTTGTCTAGCTCTTGCCAGTTCAAGTTCGTGCCCCCTCCTATTTTGTATCTCCGTTCTCGCTTTCCCGAACAGCTGATCTATTAGCTCCACGGTTGTTGCTGGGTACATGGATAATCTCCGCTGAACCAGGTTTTTAATTTCCTCCTCCTCGCTGACAAGGGTAGGTTGGTCCACGACTTCCATGGATCGATCCATCTCGTCCAGCTCCAGTAGGTCAGCTATCAGCTCTCTCCGTGGTCGGTTGTTGGCACTCCTTCCTCTGGTTTCCAAGAGATCCTTTAGTGTGGGTCTTTTCAGTTTAGCGTACTGGGATTCCATTCAGCACTTGCGTTGGGGATGAAAAGGACCATTCCACCGCTACCAACCAATGTAACGGCTACCCTAGTTGGTGAGGGGTACCTGCCGTTGGAGACGTCCTTTTCCCAGGCAAGCTGCTGTGTAAAAGTGAAGTTGGTATAATCCCATCCAAGAGTTCCAGAGGGAAAGTCAGGTTCAGCATTAAATATCCATATAGAAGCACTGCGCAGTCTCAGAAGCCCAGACCACCCATATTGGACGACACTTTCTTGGGAGTCAAAGAATAATGTCTCTTTATTTTCTTACACAAATATGTATACATCTCTTTGGCCACAGGCAATACACATGCCCATACCTGGCCACCCAGTACACATAGAGAGAACAATAGGTGTGGTCACACCTCCCAGGGACTAGCCGGCTACTTTGATTCAATAACAGACATTGATAAGATAATGCTTCTCTTTGTTCCATCTTTCACAATGTTAACACTTTACACAATAGGGCTCTCCTGCCTCTAGGAGACCCTAATAGGATTATGTATTATGCTAGGTGTCTGCAATAGTCTGAGCTAATATCCTGCAGAGCATAAACCAACATATCTACAGTATAGCAATGTGATCATATTTTAACCATAATAATTAAATAACCATAACACAGGGTAAAACAGTGATGGGTTCCGTTACAGAAGTGGTGCCCAAAATTGTAATCCATATTCCAAATGAGGGCGTACTAGAGATTTGTATAGTGACAGAATTATATGTGCTTCCCTTGCTTCTATACCCTTCTTATTACATGCTAATATTTTACTTGCCTTTGCAGCTGCTGCTTGGCATTGAGCACTGCTACCTAGGTGGTTGTCCACTAGTACTCCCAAATCCCTTTCAATATCTGATATCCCTAGATTTGCTCATTTAAGATTATAAATTGTATGGCTATTTTTCCTTCCCAAATGCATAACCTTACTTTTATTTTTATTAAATCTCATCTGCCATTTAGCCGCCCATTTCTCTAATTTATGAAAATCCCTTTGTAGGGAAAGTACATCATTATCTGATTTAATTACCTTGCACAACTTAGTGTCATCAGCAAAAATGGAGACACTACTTTCGAGTCCTACTTCTACGTCATTAATAAATATTTTAAAAAGGAGAGGACCTAATACTGAACCTTGAGGAACCCCACTTACCACATTAGTCCAATCGGAGTATGTTGCATTTACAACAACCCTTTGCTTCCTGTCTTTTAACCAGCTCTCGATCCATAAACAGATATTTACTGCAATTCCTGTATCCCTTAGTTTGCTCAATAGTCTTCCATGTGGCACTGTATCAAAAGCCTTTGAAAAATCCAAAAAGACTACATCCACTGAGTTGCCCTGATCCAAGTTCCTACTGACCTCCTCATAGAAACTAATTAGATTGGTCTGACATGACCTATCCTTCATAAATCTGTGTTGACTGCTACCCATGATCTTGTTCAAATAGACATATTCTTGTATTCTGTCCCTTATAAACCCTTCTAAAAGCTTCCCAACTACAGATGTGAGGCTCACTGGTCTATAATTCGCCAGATTTGCTCTTGCTACCTTCCTAAATATAGGTATCACCTCTGCTTTTCTCCAGTCATCTGGTAGAGACGCTGTAGTGAGTGAGTCTTGAAAGATTAGATATAATAGTTTGGCTATTACAGAACTCAGCTCATTCAGTACCCTTGGATGTATTCCACCAGGACTTGGGGCTTTATTAACATTTATTTTCTCCAATCTCTTTTGGATTTCTTCCTGCGTTAACCAATTATTTAGTGATGGTAGTGTAGCCCCATATTGTTGCGGTGTCCCAACCACTGGTACCTCCCTTGTGTATACCGATGAAAAGAACCTATTTAGCTCATCTGCCTTTTCCTGGTCACTAATTATCAGATGGCCTGTGTCACATTGTAATGTTCCTATAGCTTCCTTCCTCGCCTTTTCTTTCCATTAATATATTTAAAAAATATTTTAGGGTTAGTCTTACTTTCCTTTGCAACTGACTTCTCATTTTCTATTTTAGCCAGTCTAATAGCCCTTTTGATTTCCTTGTTGATTTCCTTATAGTCAGATAAAGCTGCCTCTGTTCCCTCCTTCTTGTATAATTTAAAAGCATGTTTCTTTTTCCTCATCATGATCTTTAAGTCATTGTTAAGCCACATGGGATGTGATTTACTCCTATTCATTTTATTTCCACAAGGTACATGCCGATGAGTATGTTTATTTAGTAAGGATTTGAATGTTGTCCATTTATTTTCAGTATTTTTCCCTGCAAGTTCTTTTTCCCAGTCTATATGTAGTATTGCTGCCCTTAGTCCATTAAAGTTAGCCCTTTTAAAATTTAGAGTTTTTTTTGGCCTCTTACAACTCTGTTTTTTGTATTCAATCTCAAATGAGACAGTTTTGTGATCACTGTTTCCCAAGGGTTCCCTTATTTTAACATTTGATATTATATCATTTTACTTGTGATGACTAAATCCAAGATGGCACCATGTCTAGAAGGTTCTTGTATTACCTGGGCCAGATAATGATCCCCAAGTGTACTCAAGAACCTGATCCCCTTAGCTAAGCTGCTGGTCTCATTTATCCAGTTTATTTCAGGGTAATTAAAGTCTCCCATTCTTAGAACTTGCCCGTGCTTAGCTGCATTTCCAATCTGTAACAATAATTGTATTTCCTCACTTTCAGCTATATTTGGGGGTTTATAGCATACTCCCACCAATATGCATTCAGAATTAGCTCCTCCACTATTTAGCTCAACCCACAAAGATTCAATGATGCCGTTAGTTCCAGCATAAATATCTTCTCTGACTATAGGCTTAAATTCAGGCTTAACATACAGACAGATCCCTCCTCCTCTTTTACCATTTGCCCTATCTTTCCTAAATAGGTTATAACCATCCAGATTAACAGTCCAGTCATGAGATTCATCCCACCATGTTTCAGTAATGCCTATTAAGCCCCATTTTTCTTGTACTGCTAATTCTAGCTCGTCCATTTTCCCAGGCAAACTTCTTGCATTAGCAAGCATACACTTTATGTTGCTATGGCTCTGCCGTTGTGAAGTGCTTGCCACTGTATTTGAGGCCCCTATTAATACCTCCCTACTGTCTATTGTAACCCTCCCCCTTCACCTCCCCCATGGGTAACTAATTTATCCCTTTCCCTCTCTACCCTTTTTACCCCAATACTTCTATATAGTCCCTCCCCCCCACCTACAAGTTTAAAAACTCCCCCAGCCGTTCTACCATCCTATCCCCTAGCACAAAAGCTCCCTCATCATTAAGGTGCAATCCATCCCTGCTATAGAGATTGTACCCAAGTGAGAAGTCAGCCCAGTGCTCTAAAAACCCCAAACCCTCTGCACTGCACCACTTTTTTTTAGCCACGCATTAACCTCCCTAAGTTTTCTTCTGCCTCCCTGGGCTAGCACGTGGCACTGGTAGTATCTCAGAAAATACTACCTTGGAGGTCCTTGCCTTTCAACTAATGCAAAGGTTAACATCCAATTCACAAAACAGTACAGTCTGCTGCATATTTTTCCAGGAGAAATGACTATGAATAAAAAAGCTTTTGCTATTCTAATCTTTTCTGTGACTAAATGGTCTATTATGTCTAAATGGAAAGGGAATGCTATCCCCTCCTGCAACGAGATTATAACAATAATTCAACGCAACCTTATATATGTGTTTATTACATTTCTACAGATATTATTGTCCAATATTGAATGTAACAATGCTTTTTGCAATTAAATTATTATTTTTTAATTCTAAATAAAAAAAATTAGAATGCTCTGGGGCCCCTCCCAGAGAAGGGACATGGTGCATTGCATGCCTGCACTAGCAGTTGCTCCTCCCATGAGTTGGCAAACAGAAGTTCAAATATATGTGTAAAAATGTTAGCACCCACCTTTAAGTGCTAGAGAACCTCTATATAATAGGTGATGTGAGGAGCGGATGTACACATAAACAGTGTAATGAGCTCATCATGGACTCAATAAGCTCACAGAGCTCAATGGCAAAAAAAAAGTTGATCTTAAAATGGCAGCTTCCACTTTCCAAAATATGGAGGAGTAATTGGTAAATTAAACACATTTCATAACTTTTATATATACAGTTAATCTCCTCTGAGTGATTTAAATGTGCCTAACAATGACCATATATATAAGATTATAAACGTCATGGATACCTCCAATGTCTCAAATCATTTAAAAGGGAAGAAGCTCTTATTAAAGTGTTTGTTGTGAATAGTTATTTAACTTAAAAATCAAAACAAATATTCCTTGAAATAAAGTACAGGGACAATAAACTAAGCTTTTCAATTTATTGCGATTAGAAAATACAGTTTCATATGACACCATTACAAATATTTGTAGCACAGAACAAATGGGGCTTTAAGAAACATTTGCATATTTTATCTATACAATATAAAGTTATTATGTAGAATTGATACTTGACTAAATTGCTAAATTATCAGCTGATAAAAATATTATTTTATTCAATACAGGTTATGGCCAGAATAAAGAACCTGGTTAAGCTCCATTCCACTTTGAATTTAAAAGAAGTTCTTAAGTATTATTGATTGTAAGCCACTTTAAAATCTGTTTCTTACTGAAGTTAAACCTCTTCCATTTAAAGTCCCTCAGATTTAAGTTTCAAAGAAACTACCTGATCCGCCAGGCAGCAATAAGGCAAATTAGTCTCTCAGTGAGATCTTCAGACATCTAATGTTTGTTATGCTTCGGAAAGCAGTGGTATTTAGGAACCTAAGAGACAATTAAGGTATTGTATCGGTTACAGTAACCCAAACTTGAACAGATTGAGAGGGCTCAAAGTGAATTGTAAATGATCACCTGCAGGCTTAAAGGTTGCATAATATGTATATCTAAAAATAAAGCAAATATAAAAAAAAAAGTAACCCTATCATTGGTATTAAAACTGTACGGTTTCATTGGGAAATATTGGGAAATGTAAATACAAATGTATAAAAAAAAATGCATTCTCTTTTATTGCTATTTATATGCTATCATGGTTATTGCTGTGTACTGTCTGAATAAAAGTGGTTCTTTACCAGACAACTATATACTGCAAAGGATCAATTGCTCTTTTAATCCCTGTGCAAACATCTTTTGAAAAGATTATCTGTAAAAAAATAGTGCATTTGTGCACATTTGGATATCTAAAAGCAAGTTAAAAAAATGAAACTTAAAGTTATAGTTAGACTGTGTCAAGGAAGCCAATCAGTCTAGAGGAGCTAACTAAAATCTCCATAAAGATCCATAACTTGACTGGGAGTACCCAGCAGCATATATATCTGGAAGATGGTCCTGACTTTACTACAAAGCTGCATTTTAAAAATGATTATTTGTATATTTAAAGATCCCATTTTTTAATAACAAAAACAAATTGAATTTGCAAAACTGTTACTTTTAAATTCATTTTTGTACATCCTAATAATGTGTGCTTGCCTTTGTATCCGCATGCGTAAGCATTGTGGAAGTTAATTACTGCTACTTTTTTTTACTATGAGCCAAAGTTTCTGTAATTGAGTGATTTATATACCCATCCTGGCATCAACATATCACAATAGAGACAGAGCATGGTGTGGTAAGAATGCTACAGGAAAGGCAATCCTCTGGTATTTGCTCCATCAGAAAACAAGAACAGAAATACTTCACCTAAGAATAAGTGACTGAGTATGCATAAATAACCCCAAACTCCAACCATAGTGAAAATACGACAAACACCAATATGGGTTTAAACAGGCTACAGCTTTATTGTACACAACAGTACACCACAGAGGAGATTGCCCTTCCTCACAAATGGAGTCCAACACTTCAGAGGCCTCCAGGAACCCCGTGTCCAGGAGACCTCACGACCATTCATGATAACACAAAACAGGAAGGGAGGGAGGGAGCGATGTTCAGCATGTGCTCCTGCCTGGGTAACTGACATGAGTGGGAAACTTCTATTAACCGGAAACTCCTCCCCCCAAATCAAGCTACTTCATTACTCTCCTGCACTAGCTTGCTCGAAAGCCTCTAGGGGCTGCCTGCTTGCTCATAAAAGTAATGAGGGATTTCCAATCCTTATGCCTAAATGCCACCTTTGCATACCAGCCTCTGTAACCTATCCTGATGCGATAGATAGTGGACTGGGTAACAGTTGAGGGATTTCCAATCCTTATGCCTAAATGCCACCTTTGCATACCAGCCTCTGTAACCTATCCTGATGCGATAGATAGTGGACTGGGTAACAGTTATAATACATATATAATATATTCTCTGATTGGTCATCGATCTTTGGCCTGGAACTTCATATCCATCTACTGAACAATGACATCCTCAGGCGTTCCTAACAAAAAGTATGGAGCACTCTACTCATTGGACTCCACAACTGGAATGTTTATTTTACAAAGACTAATATCCCTATCAAGCCAGCGCCACAGTCAACCTTCACCCTTAAACATCTTCTAACCCACTCTAAAAATCCATACTACTATATAACTTCACACTATAATTTCACAGATTACAGACGAGTGCCCTCTTCTGAACAATGCTAATGAATATAAATGATTATGAAATATAGCAACATATCAAGCTATTCTTCTCTAAACAATGAGGTATTTTTATCCATGTGCATACCATAAACTGTACTTGAACTGTGAATATTTTAAGACATCACAACATTTGGTTAAATATCATATGATAATCGTTTAGCATTTCTCATATCTATCTTTTTGTGAAGAATAGCACCTTTAAATATGTGAGGAGTAATGGAATAAGGAACATTCTCAACACAAACATTAATAAGGATAAAGCAGATGTTTGATTTTTTTTCTCTGAAACTGTGTAATTTTCTAGGCATTTCAATCCGTGTGAGAATACTTCAGCACAATACAGTGAACATGTATATTGAACAGCATAATGGCTAAAAAAGTGAGTGTTGCACTAATACTACATGGTGTGCCATAGTAAAGTTTCAGTGCCTGTTGTTTGCTTCCTGAGATTTAGCACCTTTAAGTGGTAAGAAACTCAGTGTCACACATTATTGTGCATTTGTGTATTGTACCGTACATCATGAACAACTTCTAATATTTCAGTGCAGAATGAACATCTGATTTGTCTCACTTCCTGTGCCCTAACTGATTTACCACTTAACGTACACATATTTTTAGCAGCTTTTCTCTATAATTGTTGGTTATATATACTTCTCAAGCACTATATGATGACATGATGAAAAAAACACATTAATAAACAAGGTGAACAAAAAAGCAAAAAAGCTCTTAAAAGACGTTACTAATGAATAATAAATAAAAATTACTAACTGGGATCTTGCCAATTACCTAGATTTCTTAATTGACCATTGCCATTTAATACAGTTTTATTGGTTGGTTTAATTACTGATCAGTATTTGAAGAAAATCATTTCAATGTAGCTTCTAAAATTACATTTGAATTTTAGAGTTACAGTCTCCAACCACTATTGGGTTTCCAGGGTTTGGAAAGTATCTGCCCAAGAAGCAGTTCTAACAGGAGTCTTTATCTGCCTCCTTCCCTCCATTGGCCACTGTACACAACCATAAACTGGTCTAACAGGAAATTTAAGATACACTCATGGGTAGATCTGCTCCCGCAAATACTTCTTATGCTTTATTATAAAACAAAATAATTTATTAAAAACATACTTTTAGGTTGTGCTGACGGCTTATTGGTTTCATCCATTACATTGTTTAAGGGGCTAGGCCAACAGATGTTGAGGCTATTTATAATTTCTTTGTGAATACAGCACAATACTCTGCCAACCTAATTTAAATGCTGAGAATTCCTTAGATCAATGGTTGGCAATAGGTGGCCCAGTGGCAGTAAGTGGCCTATAGGTGCATCCCAAACCTGCTCCCGAATAGTAGAGATTAACCGCTCTACAACAACACAAAATCCATTATATCTCTCTATAAAAGTAATAAATAATACACAACTGTACTCCTAAATATAATTACCTGTACATATATTAGCAATTAATTTATTTGCTACAATGACTTTATCATTTTGTATCGGTAAAACAAAAAGGGTTAAAGCATTTTGAAGCCATTTTAAGTATTCAGGGGCTGCATATGAGGGCCTTCTAGTGAAGGTTGCCCATTACGGCTAAAGATAGGAACAACCGGGCCCCACACTTTTGCTTTCTTGTTACTCTTGTGAAAGAAGATTTTTTAAAAGTTGAACTGAAATACTAAATTAATTGTGGCTTGGTTTAAACACATCATAATATGTACACTGGACTTTGATTTGTAGAAGCGTGTGAGATCAAGGTCCTGTTACTTTGCATTGTTTTGGAATTTAGCTTTGTTATCTCTATAATCTAATTAGTACGGTTTGACAACAGCCTTGAGGATCCTGAGTTGAAGTGCTGTGGTGCTTCAGGTTGCCATGGCAACAGTGACAATTGCCATGCTTTTCGCATGTGACAAAGCCCTGTTTTGACTCTTGCGTTCATGGGAATGGAAGCAGAACATATTGCGATAGAGTCACTTACTAACTGTCACCATAACATGAAGCAAGCCTCCTTCCATGGAAACCCTGGCACCAATAAACAGAAAATTGGCCGATCCAGCTATTCCCTACTTTTGACATACAGCCTGTCACGACCCAGGGCGAGGGGATCAGGTACACCCCATACCCTCCTGCTTTCAGCTTACAGGACACCAGAGTGGTGAGGTTTTGTGTTTTCTCAGCGCCCAGCATGCCAGTTAATGAACATCAGTCATGGAAAATCAGAATATTAAGAGTTACTAAATTATGCAGAAAAATAATAATCAATTTTCCCTATCCCTTTGTGTAATATAGACCATCATTCAAGGAGCACACTCTTGACTAGTGTTCAGACAGAGACTCGCTTTATTCTTCTTTCACACACATTTAAAACCAAAACAATAAGTCAAAATAGCCCCCCTTAAAGGCCAGAAGACTCTTAGCCAATTAGCAATATCTAATCTGATACTAATCCCCTGCTTGGACTGGACCATTCCAGGAGATGATTAACACCCTGTTTTACAATCTGTGCTTATCATCATGAGAAATACCAGATGAATGGTCGTGGTTTCTTCATACCAATATGGCAGCCACTACTAGATCAGGGGCCATATTAAATTCAAAGCTTGTAGCACCACTGGTACATCCGTAAAACGTTTAAATTAGCCGAGCCCTCAACAGATGTGACCGACATCCAAACCCGTAAACCATTCTTGCGCACGTTGCATGTGCGGCCATGAACATGATTAATTAGTCAAACCCGTAGTTGCGGGTTTAGACGGAGCCAATGGTAAAAGAGATCGTCATCATTATGTCACAGAAAAATGGAGGTTAGATTTCAATCTCTTACGGGTTTGAAGTACGAGTTACGATTGGACCCGCTTTCCAGAAATAATGCAAGGTTAATAAAATCAATAAATCAATATTATATTCTAGTCCATGTGGGTTCTGTTGTATGTATTAACACACTGATCGATATAACACGGAAATTACACATTAAAAAAGTATTTTATATTGCAGATTTGCAAGCTTGAGAATGTTGTGCTATTAATTTTAATACCTAACAACACTTTCCCTTTAATTTGAAATACAATATTGAGTTGATATTTGCATTTACAGTGCTACGAATAGGACTTTAACCAGTTTGCGGGTCCACTCTAGTCCCCATAGGCTTTTTGGCTCCATTTGCTGTTTACGAGTTTTAACACCAGTGGATTTGTAGCAATTTAATAGCGATTTGCGAACATACATTTACCGACTTGAAAGATCAAAGGCTTAGCCCCAATGGAGTTCTGATTTGGACAGCCCGTAGGGTTTTCCCACCTGTAACCCGCAGATCATTTGCGGGTAGCTGTAAGTCTAGCTGGCTGCATTTCGGGCTACGAGTTTTACCGTTGGGGGAATTTAATAGGGCTGCAGATCACTCTTGTAAACATTATAATATTACTAGATAGGTTGGTCCTTTTAAAGGGGCTTTGCATAACAGTAGCATGTTCTGGCCACAACCTGAACACTACCTTGACAAACAATTCCAGACAGGGTTTTATGGAATCCTGGTACATAACCAGAGCCTGAGGTCTAACATTACATAGGTTATTAAAGTCACAATAAAATAGTCTATGATAGTTAACTCCTTCCCGTCCATAGCCATGACACAATACTTTATAATGGGGGAAGATTACAGTGCACTATACAACACCACACAGCATATTAAAAGATACATCTACAATGCATTCAAACCCATTTAAGTATCTTGCTGGACACAGCTACCCCAATTCAATGCAGTGATATCCCAGTGAATAGTCTTTCAAGATCCATAATTATATTCTGATATACTCATCTCATGTCCAGTTTCATAGTCTTTTGATGTTAGCAATCACATGTGTTTGGGTCTCAAGAACAGAGTCTATGACTTCAGGGGGCTGTGACAATATGGTTTGGGGCCATACAGGGCCCTTGTTTGTGGGGTTCAGGGGAGTCCCACCCTGGCCTCAAAAGTCAGTCATGACACAGCCTCTTACATGTGCCTGTGAAATCTCTCATCCACGTTCTGTATAGTAGTCAGACAGATAGTCAAGCCATCTATTTTCACATTCTTGTCTTCCATGCCACCCTACACAGATGACCCATAATTAATCCATTCCTCAATGTTTCAAAATGCTTTCTTTTGTCCAACCAATCAGAACCTCTACAACTTTATTTTGGGAATTGCTGACAATGCTGTGAAAAAGTCAAGCCCCCATTTTCAGTCTTGAAAGGCATGGGCCAATGCTTGCGACCATACTTTTGATGCAGCATAACTATGATTTTAAGCATTTATAGCATGTATTTTTCTTGTACAAAATGGTAATATTTAAAATATATTAAATTAAATCCACCTTTTATATACACTTGTATTATTTCTATTACTTTCTTTTTCCAAACCATAATAAGCATTTGGATCTGGTCAAGTCACAGCAGTAACATTTGATCACTGAAAGCATCTTGTAGCACACCCCAGGTTGCATGTACAGCAGTTGTAATTATGTTCAGCTAATCCTATTATTATTCAAGAGTGTGGATTTTCAGGACCTCCCATAGGGAAGGTGTTAAAAACCCATCACACTAATAGAAGCAACTCTTACTATTTTATGTATCATTGAAAATGCCCTACATCTTAAACTTAATTACTGTACATAATATATTATGAAATACATATTTTTCCATAAAGCTGCAATGGAAAATATGTATTTTGTTTAATTTTCACTTTGCAGTTTATTCCACAATTTCTTTCACCCTTTTCTTTTATTTCCTACTAACAAGGTTAATGCAAAAGTCAGTCTATGCAAAGTCAGACAACCTTAAAGGTGAACAGCCACTACACCTTATGTAGGATTAAATGCAAAGCACTATATTAATAATCACTTATGATAGTGTCTTTTACAAACAATATACTCATTTTAATTTTAAACTAATGGGTAGATTCAGTAAAAATGTCTGTGAAGAGCTGTGATTTGTTGCAGTCCATTGCAGCTCATAATGGAGTCTGAGATTCTCACCACTTTATTTGCCATTGTAGATACTTAAATTGCTCATGAGCTTCCGATATTAATTTGTATTTATAACTCTATTGTACTTGCCATTCACCAGCTGATTCCTAATTGTATAAAGGCTGTGAGTTATATGTATTTTTGGCATGCAACTTATATTACAACATTAAAAAAATATTACACTTTGTGATTAATATACAGCTATAAAATGATGGTACTTAGCAGTGAAGTCATAATAAAAACACTTGTTTGTCAAATATGTATCAAATATGTACCAAATATTTACCAAACTAACAACATTACCATATTAGCATATTGTTCATAGAAGCTTCATATAAATTTACGGGTTCCGGGTATTAAATTAGCCCTGTAACGTAGCTCGCAGCAGACTTGCGTGTTAAGACGCAGGGCGGCCGAGAATAGGCTACTTGCTGAGCAACGTTGGACTTTGCAGCCATAAATCCTTTGATCGGTCATGCCCGTAACCGCTGCTTGTTCAATTCAGCTATTAAATTGCAACATGGTCACTCGCGAGCAAGCATGTAACACGCAAATGGAGCCCAAAGCTTAACGTGTGCTCTAGAGCACCCGCAAGGGGGGTAAAGTCCAATACGTAGCACTTGTAATTGCAAATAAGAACACACTACTGTACATTTATTAAAAGGGAAAGTGATGTTGGGTCTTAGAATTAATAGCACAACATTCTCAAGCCCGCAAATCGGCCCTGAAAAATACTTTATTTCATGTTTATATTTCAATGTGTTAATACATACAATGTAACTTGCATGTGATAGAATATCATATTTATGGCTTTATTAATATTGCATTAATCTGGAATGTGGGTCCGATCGCAAACTGTAATCAAAGCACGAAGGACTTTGAAATCTACCCTCCCCTTTTTTAGTGACATAACGCTTACAATCTCTTTTTTCATTGGCTCCGTCTGAATCCGAAACTACGGTCTTCACTGATTGATTGTCCGCACGGCCGCAAATCTATTGTTCTACGAACGAGCTACGATTTTCGTCTCAAACCCGTAGTTTGCAGCCCCTTCCAATTTAATAGCAATGTAACTCGGCCACCTTTCAAGCACGCAGCCCTTACATGCTACATGTTTGATATAAGAAGCTCCACTTTAATGAGGCTTTAGATCAGCAGCAAGTAAAGTGGTAGATCCCCTTGCAGCATATTTTAATGAAGTAGAATAAAGCTGAGATAGTCATTTAATTTCCATCATGGGTAGACATAATAACTGTACATTAAGTGGATAAGCAGGGTTTTCTACTTGACTATTTATCTAATATGTAATTGCAGGTTATGTATACAAGTCAGGCATTTTGTGGTTTATACATATATATATATATATATATATAGAATAAATGTGTTTATTAGGGCATGCATTCTTTATATATTCAAGTTTCTGAGTGTATACATGTGTATTATCTAAAATTTGCAATTCAAATTGCCATCAAGTAAATTTCCAATTATTCATTATTATCTAAAAGGAAAAAAAGCAAGGAGCTCCCTCTAGTGGCACTGAGGAAATAATCACTGCAGCAGACTTACTGTATATATATTATATTTCACATTCATTTCATTGAGTAAGGGAAACCATCTCGATGAAGTATATAAACCTTTCCAGAACTCAATAATTATATATATTAGGAGTCTATTGTGCTTATTGGCATTTTTATCTACAACTGGACATTCTACGGAACCCTGTGTAGTATTTTTTATCATTATATATATATATATATATATATATATATATATATATATATATATAAAGATTGAGGTAGCCACGTCCAGTATGTACAGTAATCCAGTTGAAAAATCAGAGTATTGCAGTGAATAGTGATACCTTTTTTATTGGACAAACGTATTCAAAATAAAGCGACAAGCATTCGAGAGGAAATGCCTCTCTTTATCAAGTCAAAAAGCGATACTGATACTAAAAACAGCAAACAGAAAGAGATGGGGGGAAAAAACATTGGAAAAACAAGAAAGACAATATTAATTGGCCAGAGTTAAGTGATAAATAGACCAGCATTGTGAATAATGTCCTGATAGGTCAGTAAGTAGGTCTATAGATCAGGTTGTAGATAACAACACAGCAGAGTAATATAAAGAGCAATACATTTCAGTATAGCATGTAGCTTACAAAAACAGCAATAGAAGGGGGGGAGGTATGAGGAATGTGTTAGCTATAAGACATTAAGATAGTGGGGGTGCTACATTGGGGAAACCAGCCAGAAACTACACATGCGAATGAACCTCCACTGAAGCTCCATCAAAAAACACCAGGAAGACAGTTATTGTACTCCAGTTGGACACCATTTCACCCAGGGGAATCACTCCATCCAGAACCTCAAAATAAAAGTACTCAGAGGGAATTTCAGAACTATCCAACAGCGCAAAACTTTTGAATTAAAAATGATAAAAAAATTTAATACAAAGGATTTGGGCATTAACATCGACTTAGGCTTTCTGGCCCACTATCTTAATGTCTTATAGCTAACACATTCCTCGTACTTCCCCCCTTCTATTACTGTTTTGTAAGCTACATGCTATGCTGAAATGTATTGCTCTTTATTTTACTCTGCTGTGTTCTTATCTACAATCTGATCTATAGACTTACTGACCTATCAGGACATTATTCACAATGCTGGTCTATTTCCCACTTAACTCTGGCCAATGAATTTAGTTTTTCTTGTTTTTCAAAAAAAAAAATCCCCCCCCCCCCGTCTACTTCTGTTTACTGTTTTTAGTTCATACTTGTATCAGTATCGCTTTTTGACTTGATAAAGAGAGGCATTATCTCTCGAAAGCTTGTTGCTTTATTATGAATACGTTTGTGCAATAAAAAAGGTATCACTATTCACTGCAATACTCTGATTATTTAACTATATATATATATATATATATATATATATATATATATATATATATATATATACAATATTTATTTAGGATAACGAAAATGCATGAACTTAGAGCAAATATTATTTTGTTCACCAAATATCAGAAGAAATATGCTGGGCATTTATTTGTTATCTGTTTAGTTCAACTTTCTCTTCCTACTGTCATAACATAGTGCTAATGTTTAATGTAAGCTAAATAAAACTAATATATATTCATTACAAGTATATTCCTAGATTCCTTGACTTTTGGTTTAGCAGTGCTCCATATAGCAGCAATGTGGAAGTCCCTCTCTCTATCCTGATCTACCATTGTACCTAGAATCGATAAAACTGCAATTTAAAAAAGAAAAAGTCCATATGCTTCATTGTCTTTGGAACATACTTGGTTTGGTGACCCTCCTGAGATCCAGGGTCACCCATCCCTTCCCCTTTTACATTTATATTTACCATCTATATTAAATGTTTGTCCCTCTCCCCCTCTTTTTCTGGTAATGTTCTCAAACTGCTAAGAAAAAAAGGATAAGACAACAAGTGGTTCTATTATATTGTTTCTTGTAATATGAACATATTGGCCTTCTATTCTACATTATTTACTTTTAGGCATAGTAACTTGCTATCCACTTCTATGGTGTTAATGATCTTTTTTCTTTGTCATTTTTCTGTTTTTTTTCTCTTTCAATAAAGATTAAACATAAAAAAAAAGTATTTGACTATGAAAACTCGGACCAAAGAGTTTCAAGGTTACCATACACATTTCTGAAGCAGTGTAAATCTAGGGCTATAGTTGAACATCTGAGTTTTTCTGTACATAGTGTCACCTTTTGCATTGAATAAACATTTGACTTGTAGAGACAAGCATTCAAGAAATGCAACTTTTTTTTTATGTGAGTGTATCACTTTAGCTTGAATGTTTGTCCAGTTCAAAGATATCACTATAGAGTGCAGTGCTCTTATTTGCCAAAGGCTTTATTCACAAGTACATCGTTGATTAAAGGGACATCATCAGCTCTACATCATCAGCACTGACAAATCAAGGGGAAAAGCAAATTTACATTTTAAATTGATGCATATTTCACTATTTTATAAGAGTTCTTATCACCCATTACATTCTTACACTGTTCTAGTGGCTGTGTTGATCTTCCTACACTTGTACTACAAAAAACAAAGATCACATTCACACTACAATTGGCAATACATGAAAAATGTAAGATTATTCTTTTGTAAATTGTAATCTCAAAGGGGAAACAATAAAAATTACTATTGAATTTAATAAACATTTAAAGAGAGCTTATGATTTATGGTCCCTTTAGAATCTAAGAGAATGTCTCAATATGCTCAATAAATTGTGCAGTGTGGGTGGCTCCAGATAATAAACAATTGAGTGTCATAAAAGCTAACCACTGCAGTATTTAAAACAATTATAAAACAATAAAAAGAGTGTCAAATGAAAAAGTTTGATTTTACACATTTACTACTTGATTCTGATTGCTCTACATGATGGTGGACAACAATTGTAATGATTCCAGTGGTTCTTTAACACTAATTCTGCTGGTAGGTATTAGGTATTGCTAATGTTTCTAACAAAATGAAATACTAAGCAAAACATGTGTGTGTTTGCGTCGCTCAGTCATGTCCAGTTCTCCGTGACCTCATGGACAACAACACACCATGCTTATCCACTTGGTATTTATAGCATAGGTACTAGACTTGGTTGCTAGTTCCTTCTGCAGTTTGCCACAACATACAGTTCCTGGTATTCCTAGGTGGTCTCCCATCCAAGCATGGCTTCAAGGTGGTGTGACCTCTTGGTTCCCTGACTTGGAATCAAATCCAAGTGGCAGTGTTGAAAGTACCGGATCCTAACCACTGGACCACCAGGGAACCCATAAGCAAAACATAGACGCATTAAAAAGGTTGAACCCTTTTGTTTTTTCAATGTAGTTTACTGCATAATTAGGTAATTAGCAACAAGCAGTTTGGACTTTTAAAGCAACAGTAAAATATAAAATATTTGTGTCAGTTCAATAAAGCCACAAATTGATTTTTTTTTAAAAGATATTCATTATTTTATTTTATATATATATGAACAAATATTTTTTTCGTGTTTGCTAAAGATGTTTTTTTCTATTTGTTGTATCCTGTTATTTTATAATTTTCTTTGTAATAGCAGGAGAAAGATAGCCAAAGGAATCTATCAGCAGCCTCTCTGCTAACTATAGAGAATACTTCATTTAGAGCTTTCACTACAACTTCTTATCTATTCCTTTCTGAAGAGTTTGATTATGAATAATACATATCTGCACAGCATGAAATATTCAACTCATGTTCTTTCATTCCAGTTCAGTCTACCAAACAAAGAAACGAGCTGTTTGAGCACAAAAAGCAGTAGCTATAGAGATATGCATCTGCCAGTACTGGTAATGGCCTTCTCACACCATATCGCCTAGATCAATAGCACAGCAGACCTCACTAGACTTCATGTGGCAAATGGAACTCTGTGTGCCATTCAATTAATTACCACAGAAACTTTAGTTAAGGAAGATTCTTAGAGCATTTATGAGTTTAGACATTTGCTGTGTAGAAGCTACTACACATGCAGCTTTTTTTAAAGGTTACAGAAAATAGCCGAGAAAAATGTAATTAGGGATTTCAAAAGATAGCTATTAAAATATTCTATTTATTGTATTTAAAGGTATATCAAAGTTTCCCTGTTTTTTCCTTTATCTAATCCAACACATGCTGCTTATATCAGAAACACACATTACATTGAGTCATTCTATACACATACAGATTGATTTTCTTTAAAAATAAAATTTGTTTTCCACCCCCCAAAGCTGCTTACATAGGCATAGAGTACCTACCAATAGCAACACTGCATTTGGATACATTTTTAATCCTTTACTAATATTCGAACCAACAGCAGCTCAATGCAGAGATCCAGGAATACACATCCCATGATTCTTTGGTGCACAAACTGGCTTTACAGATTGATACAATGTATTAGCTAACTGTGATTGGCTAAAATAATTTATTTTAGCAGGCATTTTCAGGGGTGTTAACTCACATAATCAACTGCTTGCAAATTTAAGGGGGAGTTTGTTAATGTTTATTTTGGTATTTTTTCATGCAAAAAAAAATATTCATAAACTACTGATTCTCCTCTATCAGATGCACTCATAATCCCAGGAAACTTACATTTGCATTTAGGAATTTTGAATGTAACCTAAAATGGAAAATAGAATGACTGATCAATTAAAGTTTATATATATATATTTATATGTAGTTAGATACAATTCTTTGTTGATAACTCAATGTCCTCCTAGATTAAACAATAAAACTGGTCATACATTAAAAATATCCTATTTTTGAAAAATTACAGTAGGCAAAATAAAAAATACAGTCTCTAATTTAGCAGTTTTTTATGCAATTGTTCTGCTGTGCAACTTAACTATTTTGTTTCTATTGATCTACTTCCTGAGTGGGAGAAGAGTTTGAATGCAGTGAGGAAGTTGCAATTTGTGCAATGGGAGCCAGGCAGCTACAACTACCAATTCTCTCATTAGGACACACAAAAAATGTTTACAAAATCATGCCCGGCTGGGACAGAAGCTACAAGAAGAAACCTAATAAAGAAATAATTTCAGATTAAAGTGATATTATAAAGGTTGTGTTTATTTTTTATGTTTTCTAAAAACATTTTCAAGATGTTTTATTCAAAAGACCATATAGAAATATTGAACATAGTAGTCTGTTAAGAAATATTATTTTGTTCTGGAGCTATAATTATTGGACTTATAATGTAATTACCCATCAAAGGCAGTAAGACTACATGTATAGATTCCCTGCTGAGTTTATTTGCAGATTTAGAGATATAGCCCTACCTCATGAGCTGTTACCTTGAAGATGAAAGTTATAGAGTTTCAAAGTGTCTTGTTTCATCTATAAAGGACTTTTATGTCCTCCATTAAAAATATATCACCATCCAAAACCTACTTTTTCTGTAACTCAAATAGGTTCACCCCTATTTTGAATTCCATGCACAGATGTTACATGCCTGGAGATAGTCTTCTCAATAAGATGATCACATACTGTAGCTCTTGAACAAGAAAGCCTTGGAGTTTACAAAGCTCTGTACGTCTTATGTGCTTCACATGAAAGGTATACCTACAAACTATGCGATTATCACTAAGGTGGTTAAAGTGGTATAGTTCAATTGCATTTGAGGCTCAAAAAAGACATTAGCCCATCGAGTACAACCTGTTAAGATCTTGTCTGGTCCATGTGTTATGTTGTCAACTCCAGAGAAAGACAAAATATTGTTTGAAACATTACTAATTATCGAATTTGTGGGGAAAATAAACTCCTTTACCTACTGGCAATGGGATTGTTCCCTTGATTATACCAAGTATTGTATGCCTTTTTAAGAATCAAGAATATATTCAAATCTTCTAACCTTTCTTAAAGTAATTTATTCAGTCTGCTATCATATCTTCCTTTGGAAGAGAGTTCCACAAACTGACAAGCCCTTACTGAGAAACCCTTTTTTTGTTTTTAAGTTGATATCTACTTTCCTGTAAACTCAAGGTCACCTTCTTGACATTAAAAGTTAAAAACACCATAGGTTTAAGTGGATTTTTTTTTTAATAGTACAGGTCATGACAATCAACTTTTACATTTTAATTATTTAAAAAACTTAGGACCATATTCAATTCTCGTTCATCTCCGATTGCGACGCTATTCAAGGCCGCAAGTTACTGTCCCAAAGCCGAAACCGTAAACCATGCACTGGTTCGTAGCCGTTCAGGGTGGGAACATGATCAATTCAGCAAGCCCTTAGCCTCCCATTTTTAATCAGCCAATAGAAAACGTCATTATTACGGCAGTAAAACATGGAGGTAACATGTCAATCGATTAGGTAAGGGGGACTGATATGTGATCAGACTCGCAAACCCTCGAAATAAAGAATTATGAAAATGATTGCCAATACTGTTTTAGTCCATATGGGTGGCATGATATGTATTAACTAATTGATTCCCGAGGTCGATTTAACCCAGAAGTGAAACATAAAAATAAAGTTACATTCCTGCCAATTTGCGAGCTCGAAACTGTTGTGCAATTAATTCTAATGTCTATCATCACTTTCCCTGTTATTTACAGTTCAGTACTGAATTTTTATTTGCATTTACAGTGCTACAAAAAGGTGTTTAACCCCCGTGCGGGTCTTCTCTAGCACTCGTAGGATTTTCTCCTTCTTTTGCCATTTACAGCTGTGAAAACATTTGTGGGCTTAGGGAAATTGAGCAATTGAATAGCGATTTCCGATTTTAGCCTTGCAAAAGTGAAAGTTCAAAGGCTTCTGGAGACTGTAGGTTACGGGTTTAACCATTGCAATATTTTCAAGGCCGTAACTCGTGATTTGTTTAGAGACCGCAAAAAGACGCCAATTGAATAGCAGATTGACTTGCGACCTCACTTACCAGATCCCCCAAAACCTCAATTGAATATGGCCCATAATTTACTATTGTAAAACTTATTTTGAAAAATCTATTTTAATGTAATTTATTAGGTGTCATATCTCTTCCTTGCACCATTTATATACTTCTCAGTCAGTCTAATAACTAAGGTGACAAACTTTAATACTGCTTCCCCTTATATAGTCTAACAGGTAAATAACATGTATTGGTTGTGTAATATCAGTAGATCTGACCATCAAGTGAAATACGTGATCAAAATTAAATTGCTATGGGGTATTTGATGTATCTGAAAGAGAAAATTGTGAAATGTTTCACAGTACGTTTTTTTAGACTCTTTTGAATGTGTTATTGTCCTGTCAGCAAACGGTAATAGAATGATATGAACCATGGATTACAGCCAATGAGTTAACATATGGATATGTGATTATGTGCATAGACAGACTTTTCTTTACAAGTTTCAAACACATTTTAACAGGTTTTCCTAGGGGTGTATTTAGATTTTATGCTGCCCTATGTAATTCATATTTGTGTGCCTCCACTTACAACTCCTCATTTGCCTTTGCTATATTCCAAATCATATGTTTATGTTTGTTTGTGCGTACATACAGTATGTTAGAAAGAATCAGGAACAATCAAAGACAGTAATATCACTACATATAGACATGTTGTTTCATATGCACACTTTATTTAATGAAACTGCATTTCAGCAGCCCTGAAAATGTGCAGCCCTAGGCCTGGGACTAGGCATACATTTATGATGGCCACTGCGGGCTTGGACTTAAATAGGGGCAAAAGTCTTATGTTGACCCTGTATTTATTTATATAAGGTAATCATATCCCCTCTTAGATGCTTTTTTTCTAGAGAAACTAAGTTTAATTTGGTTAGTCTTTCCTCATTAATTAGCCCCCATTCCCCTTATTATTTTCGTTGCCCTTCTCTGTACTTTTTCAGGCTTTAAAATGTCCTTTTTAAGAAGTGGAGCCCAAATGATACTCAGTATTCCAAATGAGAGCTTACTAGGGATTTGTATAGTGGCAGAATTACCATGATTATCATGATCTTAGCATTATTTACGTGCTAAGATGCATCTTAACTCTGCTAGCAGGGGACTTTGCATGGAACTTTCATCCTCGTAACCGCTACTTGTTCGATTCAAAGTGCAACGTGTTCACTCGTGACCAAGCACGTAACACGCAAATGGCCAACGTGTGCACCCGCAAAGGGGGTAACGTACAATATGTAGCACTTGTACTGTAAATAACATCACACTACTGTACTTATATTAACAGGGAAAGTGATGTTAGGTCTTAGAATTCATAGCGCAACATTCTCAATCCCGCAAATCGGCCCCGAAAAATACTTTATTTCATGGATATTTCATGTGTTATATCGATTCCTACAATCAATGTGTTACGACATATACTTTAACTCGCATGTAATAGAATATCATATTTACGGCTTTATTAATATTGCATTATTTCTGTCCTGCTGGACCGATCGCAAACTGGATTTGGAGCACGTAGTACTTTGAAATCTACCCTCCCCTATTGTGATGTAACATTTATGATCTCTTTTACCATTGGCTGCATCTGAACCTTGTAACTACGAAACTGATTAATTGTTTGCGATCGAACATGCAAGTCCGACGGCCGCAAACTGGTTTACGAGATAGCGGCTCTCGCTCGTAGCTCACAGCCCCTTCTAATTTAATAGCGACGTAACTCTGACAAATTTGAAGCACGCAGCCCTTACGTTTATTTTGACTTAGAAGGCTGGAATTTAATATGGCCCTATATTTGCTTCACTTGCTTATATACCCTTCTTAATACATGCTAATATTTTACTTGCCTTTGCAGATGCGGCTTGGCATTGAGCACTGCTACCTAGGCGGTTGTCCACAAGCACTCAGAAATCCCCTTCAATGTATGAGATCTCTAGATTTGCTCCAATAAGATAATAAATTGCATAGCTATTATTCCTTCCGAAATGCATAACTTTACATTTATTCGTATTTAATCTCATCTGCCATTTAGTTGCCCATTGCTCTAATTTATGCAAATCTCTTTGAAGGGAAAGTACATAATTTTCTGATTGAATTAACTTGCACAACTTAATGTCATCAGCAAAAAAGGAGACACTACTTTCCAGTCCTACTTCTAAGTCATTACAAAATATGTTAAAAAGGAGAGGACCTAATACTGAACCCTAAGGAACCGTACTTGCTACATTAGTCTTATTGAAGTATGTTCCATTTACAACAACTCTTCGCTTCCTGTCTTCTCAATCCAGGAGCAGATATTTACTGCACTTCCTGTATCCTTCAGTTTACAAATTAGTCTTCCCTGGGGCACTCCATCAAAAGCCTTTTTTCAAAATCCAAAAAGACTACATCTCCAGTCATCTGGTAGAGACCCTGTGTTGACTGAGTCTTGAAAAATTAGATATAATGGCTTGGTTATTACAGAACCCAGATCCCTCAGTACCCTTGGATGTATTCCATCAGGACCTGGGGCTTTATTAAAAAAAAATCAACCTATTTTGGATTTCTTCCTGGGTTAACCAATTATTTGGTGAAGGTAGTGTAGCCCCATTTTGTTGCAGTGTCCCAACCACTGGTACCTCCCCTGTGTATACCAAAGAAAATAACCTATTTAGCTCATAAGCCTTTTCCTGTTCACTAATTATCAGATGACCTGTGTCACATTGTAATCTTTCTATAGCTTCCTTCCTGGCATTCTTCCCAATAATATATTTTAAAATAATGTAGAGTTAGTCTTACTCTCCTTTGCAACTAACTTTTCATTTTCTATTTTAGCCAGTCTATTAGCCCTTTTGCAAGCCTTGTTAATTTTCTTGTACTTACGTAAAGCAGTCTCTGTTCCCTCTTTTTTTGTGTAATTTAAATGCCTATTTTTTTTACTCTGTATCTTGATCTTTACATCATTGTTAAGCCACATTGGATGTGATTTACTCCTTTTACTTTTATTTCCACATGGTATATGGTGATAAGTATGTATATTTAGAAGGTTACCAGTTCCTTTTCTAGTAGACTGTGATTTGTCTGACCTATCTGCTATGACTTGCATACCTACAATGGCCCTCCATGTTATAGCTCACAGCTTCATTGAGGTACACAAGCCCCTTTACCGCCACCACTTAGCAATCCAGAAGTGGATCAGGGGAACATACACCATACTTATCTACTCTAACCCATCAGGAAGGGCCATGGACATAGAGGCTGTGCAGAGGCACATGGAGCAACAACCAACTCACCTCCATCCAGATAGTCTCCATTAGACCCATCCTGGAAAGTCCCACGCCATTGCTGGTGGCCATGTGCCAAGATGTATAGCCATTATGATTTGGGGACATCACATTTAGTGTTTTGCTATCAATCAATTCACATTATCACCTGTTATATTCTTATCAGGCGTTCAGGGGAATGTTGATACTCCACACTATTACAAATTGGACTTTGCATGTATATTAACCCTTTATTATTATATATTATATATATTATGATATGTTATCTCATGATATTATTACTATTTTTATTATTATTATTATTGTTATTATATGTATTAACCTACTCCATAGTAACTAGGGCTCATTAGTTTACAGATATATGAATGTGACACAAATGGGATGTCTGTGGATGTCCCAAAACCCCAACCATTGAAAATACACTGACACAGTGAGATCGGTATTACAAAGCTTTATTTCATACACAGAGAACAATCAGAAATTGACAAGACTGTGCATTAAAATCATGGGTGTGGTGTGGGCGGATACTGGGAGGGCAATAGGCTTGTGTTTGGGAAAAAAGGGAATACCTAGAGGGGGTAATGTCATAGTCTAGAATAAGCATGATGCATAGCACCTACCAGGGTCACATGTGGTCAATACACCGCTGCAACTGGAATCTGAGGAAAAAGAGGATTATCAGAAATCACTCCATTTAATTGAAGAAACCAGTCATGTGCATAGCACTTACAACATGCCTATATCTGCTCAATGAAACAGATTAAACAAGATATCGATCAGAACACCAATTGCAGAAATTTTCAACACAACCATACATGTGCACACTCTGTAGCCAGCCAATAGTATGTCAACATTAATACAAAATAATATTTTATGGATGAGTAGGACTTAGGGCAGTGGTTCACAATCCTCTCCTCAGGAGCCATCAGACAGGGTATGATTTATGTGAAACTTGGGAACCAACTAGTATTCAACAGGTGGTGGAGCCTCAAATTGCTTCACATGTGCATTCACACAGTGTTTCACTTAAATCATGGTCTTTGTGGTGGGTCCTGGGGAGAGATTTGACAACCACCGACCTAGGGGACGTTCTCACCTACTTCCTCTTTCTGAGCACTGGGCCCACACCTTCCGTGCGCTTCCTCCCTCTCTCACGATCAGGAGGTGTTGGATTGAGGGGTGCGTACAACTGAGGTGGCTTTTTAGCAGGTGACATTGGGGGTAAGGGGTGAGATGAGTTGCTGTGGTGGTGGGGCCTGTGGAACCGAAGGGTGGAGAGCATGGGCTTCTGCCACTGCACTAGCAGCGCCAAGTGAAGTGCCTGGGCTTATCTGTCCCTATGAGCCATTTGCTCATACCTCTACATCCTTCAATTATGCCTCCTCACCTCACCATATAGTGCACTGATGCTGTTTACCTTCTCGGTACCAATATCATTCTGCCTTTGAAGCTGAGCTGTCAGCTGTTGCATTACTGTATTGTCACGCTCATCATCCATGTGGATGTGCTGCAAAATGTATTTCCAGGTGCCTTGTGAGGGGCTGTGAGTTCTGTCACCAGACAAAGTTGGACTGTGGATGTGCTGTGGTGAGGCCACAGGTGTTGACAGTTGGGATGTTGTTGCAATTGGCGATGGTGTTGCCCGTTGGGATGGCTTTGCCATTGGCAATGGTGTTGCCTGTAGGGATGGTGTTCGCCCGGTCTGTTGGGACAACATCTGCTGGGACAACATCTGCTGGGACAGCAACTGCTGGGACAACAACTACTGGGACAACCACTGCTGTGGTATCATTTGTTGGGACAACATCTGTTGTGGCCCGGACAAAAGTGGAAGAGCATTGGGGTCCGGGCAAAGCATCCATTGCATCTCACCAGGTGGCAGTGGTGGGCCTGTTGAGAGTGGTCCCCAAGACCTCGACATCCCTGCAGGTGGTTGCTGGCTCAATAACATATCTGTTGGTTGAAAGAGCCCATGATGTGTGTGAGGGCCCAGGTTGTAATACCCACAATGGTCTTGCATCTGATGAGCCAGCCTCCTGTGGTGGTCCTGGGCCCTCTTCTTCCTCCACCACCACCTGCATTGGTGATTGTGGTCCCCCTTCTGTGGAGCCACCACCTGGGTCTCTGCATCTGGGATACGCCTTCTGGGTACTGAAATGAGAGGACAATAGTATTTAAGTATTGATTCTCTAAACAATTGTTTGCTTTGTGTTTCCATATGCCTGACATCATGGTCACTTGTAATTGGCTGTGGTGATTGTATTACGCGGATAAACATTGAGCTGTATAATGGCTCATATCTATATATGTAATGCTGGTGCAGTGTGCCATCTGCATAGGACACGTGCTCATCTGAATCTTCTGTGCAGTGTGTGTCCGGGCAACGCATCCATTGCATCTCACCAGGTGGCAGTGGTAGGCCTGTTGAGAGTGGTCCCCAAGACCTTAACATCCCTGCAGGTGGTTGCTGGCTCAATAACATATCTGTTGGTTGAAAGAGCCCATGATGCGTGTGAGAGCCTGGGTTGTAATTCCCACAATGGTCTTGCTTCTGATGAGCCAACCTCCTGTGGTGGTCCTGGGCCCTCTGCTTTTCCACCACCATCTGCGTTGGTGATTGTGGTCCCCCCTCCTGTGGAGCCACCACCTGGGTCTCTGCATCTGGGATACGCCTCCTGGGTATTGAAATGAGAGGACAACAGTATTTAAGTATTGATTCTCTAAACAATTGTTTGCTTTGTGTTTCCATTTCCCTGACATCATGGTCACTTGTAATTGGCTGTGGTTATTGTTTTACGCAGATAAACATTGAGCTGTATAATGGCTCATATATATATATATGTAATGATGGTGCAGTGTTCCATCTGCAGTTCATCTGAATCTTCTGTGCAGTGTGTGAGACTGACTAATCTGTGACCAATTATCAGCAATGGTTGTTAACATGCTTATGAGACATGGCCCAGGTTAGGCTAGTACATGACAAGCACATGCAGTTCATCAGAGTCTGAACCCGCATATGCTTCAGTGTGCACACCTATACATGTACTCTCTTTTGGATGTAAAATCAATGTTGATCTACAGCTATGCCTCATTTAACGCTGGGGTTATTTTCCAAACAGTAGGAGTGTTAAGCGAAACAGCTCTAAATGGTGCATATGATGTGTGTGCATATGATGGTGTGATGGTGTATTGCAGGGTCTCCTGAAAGCCAGTGTCCAGCTGTCCTGGAAGGCCCACTACTGCCGCTGGCTCCATCCACTCCTTCAGAGTCTGCTCCGATCAACAGTAGGTGATGTCAACTGGTGGGCCACCAACGGTTGCACGGGCTGCTCTGTCCTCTTCTGCCATCATCTTCTTCACCTTCATCCTGCAGTCATCATATCGGTGTTTCACAGACTTCACATCCCTGTTTGCCACTCCTAGTGACGCAACAGCTGCAGCAACCTCATTCCAGGCACGTGTCTTCTCACCAGCCCTCACATCCCTCCCACCATGTTTGATGCTATAGCGGGCACAAATTTCCCTGAGGAGGATTTCTGTCTCCTATGGGCTATAATTGTTGGCCTTCTGCTTTGGCCTTTTGCCCTCCGAACTGTGCCTGGGGTTCCTGGTCACCTTTTTCTCTCCCTTGAGCCTTACCCTCATCCCCCAGGATCAGGCCCCTTACCCTCTGCTCCTAAACCTTGTGTGCCTACATCTGGGGGCACATCTCTCCCACCTCCTGCTCCTATACACCTGTACCTCCCCTCCCTGACCTGCTTGTCCTCAACCTCTGCCTCTCTCCATACTTCTCCTCCTCCAGTGTTCCCCTCTCTCTCTTCACTCTCCTCCTCCTCCGGTGTTTCTCTCTATATAGATCTCTCTGTCTCTATCTCTCTCTTTATCTCTCATTCTCTCTAGCTCCCTCTCTCTATATATATCTGTCTCTATCTCTCACTCTCTCTCAATCTCTCAGTCACTTTCACTCGCTCTCTCTAGCACTCTCTCACTCGCTCTCACTATCTCAATCTCTCAGTTCCTCTCACTCTCTCTCTCTCTAGCACTCTCTACCTCTCTCTCTGACACTCTCTATCTCTTTCTCAGTCTCTGTCTCTATCAATATCTCTCTCAAAAGCCCAACAACTCCTAGACCTGTGTGTTGACTTTCTCAGCTACAGCACAGGCAAGGACTTATGGTTTTCGCTGTCTTTTTAAACCTGTTTCTGCGGCGTTGATTGGCGTTCTCCGGTTCCTATTGGTTTATTGACCTGTGAGGGGATTGCAAATTATGGGCTTGCTTGATTTTGGCGCACTTCATTAGAAGTGTTACATAGGAAACCAGTCCCACCATATTTGAGTAACACCTATTAAGTCCCATTTCTTATTTACTGCTAATAATTCTAATTCACTTCTGGCATGTTGCTTTGACTCTGCAGTTTTGAAGTGCTTGCCACTGTATTTGAGTTACTCAGCAATAATTCCCAATTGACTATTTTAATCCTCCCCGCTTCTCCTCCCCCATGAGTAGTTCATTTATTTGTTACCCCCTCTATGTTTTCTACACTATTACATCCATCTAGTCAACCCCCCCACCTACTAGTTTAAAAACTATTGTCGGCAGGGCCTTTGTCTCTTAGATTCCTAAGTGGAGTAACTAAAAACCACAATAGCACCAAAAGCAAAACTGCTTTTAAAGAACTTCTTGTCTATGGTACTGCATCAGCCATTCTGATCCTCCCATCAAGGACTGACTGCAATGTCTGAATCTATTTGACTTCAGTGAAAGTTGTGGAAAATACAAGACTGTGCATGCTCATATCTCAGGGGGTGATGTATCTAATTAGTCTAGATACTCACTAAAGAAAGTAGGTTGAGAGCTCTAGGAGTAATCATTAATTACAGGGAATGCGATCAGTCCCTGGTGGAAGGATGACAACAGCTGATTGACAGCTAAATATTGTAAACTTCAATGTACTGGGGGGAAAAAACATACTATTCAATTAATAAAGTACTTACATGAAAATCTGATGATATATAGTTTATCAAAGTACTCCCTCAAAACAAGCAGACTCACTTTTTTTGGTGTGCATCAAGGGACAAACCCAATTTCTCTTAAAGGGCCATTGAATCATTTTTTTTCTATAATACATCTGAAACAGGGCTAATTTTGCTAATGTTGAAGAGTGTGTTTCTTTTAGGAAAACATTGGTCCTGGAGCAGAATATACTGCTTTTAATGTATAACTGTCTTTTGGGGTTTGGCAATATAGCTGTATGAGTCATACGTGTCTACCAATGAGACTTAGAGTTATGCTTACTCTTTGCTCACACATTTCCTGTTAGTTTCCAATAACTTTAAATGAGTTTAACTAAATGTATTTTTTTTTCATCAAAAGTATGGTAATATTTTTAGACGTGTTCTTTTAAATATATTATAGAAAATGTTTGCATTCCATGTTCATTTAAGCCATAAGCTTAAAGTGTCTTATGGAACTAATTGACAAGCACTAAAAATGAGATATTGTAATGTTTGAGCAAGTATAGGTATTAAATATAATTTTTTTTTATTTAAATATGTAATTTTTTATTTTACCAGAACGTCTCGTAGAATTGCAAAACAAGGCAATTGGAGATGGGCAGCAATAAGGATCATAATGATTAGAAAAAGTGTTCCAGATTATATTTCTCTAATTGTCTATTGTATTGTAGTATTTATTCTTCATCAAATTAGTTTTTTCACGGTATTGATTGCATTCTCTCTGCATGACTGCACCCTTATATACAGTACTGCAGAAAATGTTGGACCTTTATAAATAAAAAGAATAATAACCTCTTCAAAACATATTACCCTCCAGCAACTAGTACAGTTATTGATTGTTTGCGTACATTGTTCACAAAAATATGTTTAAATGAAAGTATGTTTCTATATTTATGATTGACTATATTTTAGGTTTTTCCAGTAATGCTGGATGTTTTTATGGACTTACTAATACATTGTTAAAGCTGAGGTCATATTGATCATAACTAGCTTCATTTATGCAATTAGTTTACTGTTGATTTGGTAGAACAAATTGCTTGTTTGAAGAATGAATTAGTAAATAATAGTTTGAGGTAGCAATCCATTTTGAGCCCATAATTGGATTGCTGAACATCATATATTTTAATACTTAATCTACTAGTGCATAAAGTAAAACATAATTAAATGGATAATCAGAAAAGGGAGAAAGTTGCAGACAGATAGAAGTATTAAATCTGGATTACTTTGCTGAATTAATATTTCAAATTATTTGTCATGCATCATGTATACAATGCTCATATTGTGAGAATATTTAGTTGTAAACAAAATTAAGGAACATTAAAAATTCCCCCTGCTTCCCCAACAGGTTTGAAATAGTAAATTACTATGTGCAATGATAAAAAAAATGTAATCGACTGTAGGGAAATGAAATAACAAAGCAGAATTATCAAATATGAATAAAATAACACACATATATATATATATATGTATATATATATATATATAATTATTATTTAATATAGTTTCACATAACAGATTATTTTGTAATCATTATTTCTGTATTAACAGCTATTTCAATATTGCTATCTGTAATATATGTGTTGTAATATTAAAATCAATTTATTGAATGTGAAGTTTAGGAGTCACCCAATTTTGTGGAGCCCAACATTTTAGACCATTTATAAAAATATAGAAAATGGGCCATCCATAAAAAGGGACAAGAGTCAGAGGTGCTCAAACTGAGAACAAACAACACTTAAGTTGGTTTGTACTATACACCTGGTTTTCCACTCAGTGTGGCCTCACTTGTGCGCTTCATATTGAGAAAGCACATCAGTCTGGTTTCATGCAAAAAATCACCTTTACAATTAAAAAACACCCACTTTTTTTTGCGTAAGCAGAAGCAATAGTCAGACGTGCTCCCTCTATAAATACCAAACGCATCTCTACCAACTTTGGTGTCTTGATCTTTTAGATCAGAAAGGGTACTGTATACGAACTAAGAGGAGCCAACTAAACCCATAAATACACAAATGGATAGACCAAAAATGAGTGTAGTCATTGTTGGTTGTTCATTGTTTTAATATTCACAAAGAATATCTCGGATATCAGAAATATCTGTGGATGTTGTTAAAACAGGAATCTCAAGCCTATGGCACCAAATTGTCTATTGTTTTTATGTGATTTATTGGAATATTCCTGTATACCTTATACTGTAACATGTTCTAATATAGTATTTATTATAGCCCTTCTGCTTTCTTGTATTCTTGTAAACAGATCAATGGAAAATGTCAGCAATATAGTCTTCTCGTACTTAATATAAGTTGCCCTAACGAACACACTCTAGAGATATGGTATGATTTATTTGATTTAAAGAGCTCTAGATTGAAGATTGTTTTTCTTTGCAATAATGAAGAAATAGGAATTTGACTTACATAATTAGCCTTTTGACAGAAGTTGGCTGGGGTGAAATGTGTGATAGACTAACAAGAATCTTGATGAATGCCCGTTTTAAAGAGACAGCATATAAAATATGGATCAGGTGATATTATAATACAGCTATAGGTTGCAATAAGATTTAAACATAGCCCCAACTAACAGGGCTCAGGTTTGTAGGAATTTTTGTGAGAGCACTTGTATTTCCAACATCCCAGGTGCCTAATTATTGCTATTATTGAGTTCCTTGAAGTTGAAATAGCTGAGCTCATTTGAAATGAGTGACTAGAGTATTTGTTAGCACGCAGTCCAAGTTGTGTAAGATTAGAATATCATTAGAAATTGGTTTTGAGTTGATGGTTAGTAAAGGTTGACTAGATTTAGCCAAAATCTCATGGTACCAAGTACGGAATGTTTTGACTAAGCAACAATTGTCATATTCTGGATTATAACTAGTTATTTTTCATATTCAAATGGGTTAGTGATGAGAATGAATTCTAATTACTTGAATTATGGATTTTTGATTGTCTGTTTTAGTGATTCCTTTTACGAATAGTTTGATTGTATAGCTTCATACAAATGAAAATGGCTTGTTTGGCATGATTGATTAAATAATAGATCCGTATTCCAGTAAGGTATATGTTTATAGTTCTGGGGGATAGTTTCAGATTTTTAAACAGTGTGTTGCATAGGTTTGAATGGAATTCTAGAAGGGGAAAATTTGTCTTTATGTTATACAAGGAATTTTGTATCTTATGTCCAGACTCTATCGTATATTATGATGGTATCTGGAGATAATGCTTTATTGATGAATTTGAGATGCTTCTTTTAAGAAGTGTGAACATTGTAAGAATTGTTTTTTTTAATGAGGCTACCTGGTGGCAGAGATTATGAGATCCTGAGAGGAAGGAAAACATTGATCAGTTAGGTCTTAGTAACCTAATGGTTTTAGTAAATAAAAATTGTTACAGAAAGCCAAGTGAAGCCAAGGATAGAATGATGGAAACTTGGATCGGAGTGGGGTAATGGATTGTTGAATAGATTTGTTTGGGGTGTAAATGAGGATACATCTATTTCACCAATTATACTTCCCTTGTATGGTTGCTGCTAAACTAACAATTCTTTATTTTCGAGTTGCAGAAATTTCTGAAATTCAATTAAGTCTATTATGTAGTTTTTATTGCATTGAGCTAGACCTTTTCTTGAGTTAGTGAATAATTTGAGGAGTAGAGGTTATGTTTCTAACTTTTTCCATTGATAGTTTTGTGACTTAGTTTACTTAGATTAGTTTGATCAGAAAACAAAACGTAATTTTGAAGAACGGGATCAAGGAATGCCCAGCCAAATATTGGGATTATATTATAATCCCATATTATAATTGTCTAACTACGATTCATCGTCACGCTGCGTTGCGTAGTGCGTACGACTTAACGATGAGCGCCACAGGCGAGGCGAGCCGCTAAATCGTAGCACTTTGGCAATGAGCGCTGCAGGCGCTCATTGCAGGCGAGCCTCGCGCAGCGAGGCGTAGCCGTTATGTTTAATCGTAGCACTTTGGCAATGAGCGCCGCATGCGTAGCGAGGCGAGCCGTTAAACCGTAGCACAAAATACGAGATGACAAAAATTACGACATAAGCGGTGGAACCAAAACACTAAAAAAAACACTAAATACACACTAAAAAATTAAATAAAGGTCTCTTACAGCATGGGGAACCAGGCAGGACATCTGGAAGTGAGTTGGAACTCCAATTTACAGCGATTTAGCCGAGTTACAAAGATCGAAAATCAGCTAAGCAAGAAAAAAATGGCCGCCGAAAAAAATGAAAACGAGGCTATACTACTACGAACTGCGTAAAACACAGCCACAGACGTATGTGTTTGAAAAACAGCGAGATAAAGGATGCGGATTAACCGCGCAATGAGTAAAAAGACAGTAGCGAGTACATTTTACGAAACACAATTACAGATTTACGCATTAACACAGATTTAACGACTTTGTCTCGCGCAACATCGGATTTCCCGCCAAAACCAACGCATTTAATGAAATATAAGTTGCAAGTTACAAAAAAAAATAAATAAAAAAAAAAATTTGTATTTATTTTAAGAAAAAAAAAAAGGGACAAATGTAGCGTCATGTTGTGTCCCAAACAAAGTTCACTACATTTAATTTTTATTGACCGTCATTTGACCGTTTTACCATATTTACTATTATATATATTTCAGAGATACCTTCTTTGATGGTATGATGGAATTTATTAATGGTCATTCCTTTTTTGTTACTAAAATTGAGATTGCCAATAATAATTGGGTTAATAATACAAATGGAGAGTTTTGGAAGCTTGAGAGAAATCCTTTGTCTTCCTCTTTTTTGATCAAAATTTTTGCATCAGTTTCATTTGCGAAGTATTTAAAATTAGTGTAAGAAGAAAAAATATGCTATTTGTCCTGCATGGAAACCTTTTAGACAAGTTATGATATGGCCGATAGTCTATTTGGAAATTAAAAGCCTTAATAAATTGGAGCCATGTGTTAACACGTAGCTCATAACTGTCATCTTAGGGCTATTTGCGTGCTAAAATGCCTCGTAACGTTGCTCACAGAGGGCTTTGCGTGGTAACACACAAGACAACAGAGAATAGGCTTCATGGAGAGCAACATTGCACTTTGCGCACATAAATCCTTTGATCTTTCATGCCAGTACCGCTAATTGTTTAATTTAGCTATACAGTACAACGTGGTCACTCGTAAGCAAGCAAGTAACACTCAATTGGAGCCCAGAGGCCAACGTGTGCTCTAGAGCACACCCAAAGGGGGTAAAGTATAATACGTAGCACTTGCAATGTAAATAAAATCACTCTACTGTACATTTATTATAAGGGAAAGTGATCTTAGATTTAATAGCACAACATTCTCAAACCCGCAAATCGGCGCAGAAAAATACTTTATTTCATGATTATTTATTGTTATATTGATCCCTGTAATCAATTTGTTCAATTAAGCAAGGCCATAACTACCGATTTAGAAACAGCCAATAGAAAATGAGACCTTCATCAAGACTTCAGTAAAACATGGAGGTTAAACGTCATCAGTTAGCGTTTAGAGGTCTGATATGCGATCAGACTTCCGTCAATGTACAAAATAATAAAAATGAATGGCAATACTGTTCTAGTCCATGTGGGTGGCCTGATATGTATTAACTCATTGATTCCTGAGATTGATATAACATGGAAATGAAACCGTCAAAAAAATAAATTTTGTTTGCATGATTTGCTAGCTTGAGATTGTTGTGCAATTAATTCTAATATCTTTCATCGCTTTGTGCGTCTTTAAAAGTGCTGTGTTGATTTTTTATCTACATTTACAGTGCTACAAACCGGCATATAACCCCCTTGCGAGTTCTATCTGGTAGCATTGAAAGATCAAAGGCTTAGATGGGTTGTAAGTTACGATTTTGGCAACCGTAGTGATTTTTAGGCTGTAACCGGTAGATCGTTGGCGGTAGACGCCAATTTAATAGCAAATTAGTTTACAGGCTATGGGCTCCAGTAACCAAGAATTGCTTAATTGAATTGGGGCCCATTTGTATGGTACTATTACTTACTAGCAAATTGCCCGTCAAAAAATGACGGCAATGAAATTGTAAGTGAGCTAATGCTGTTTGGTGTGTAATAATGAAATATATAATACATTAATAAATTAATATACTTTACCTATTTTGAAGCATTGTGTTGAAGAGCTGACAATCTGTTTTGATGTTGGTGCAGCATTAGTGGTGTGGAGCTGCTGTGTAAGCGTGGTGAATGTGTGCAGTGTAATACTGTGCATGCGCGAGACGAAACCGTTAGCGTAGTGTACTTCCGCATTGGCGTAAAATGGCAGGTAATGTGTGGTATGCGTCTTCGCGGATTATCCGTAGGTCTTTTGTGGTGTTTTGCGACTTTCTTGTGTTGTGGTGTTTTCCGTGTTTCGAGTGCTGTAGCCTCGTTTTCGTTTTGTTCGTCTGCCATTTTTTCTCTCGCTTAGCGATTTTATTAGTGTGTAAACTGTTTTATTTTTATTTAAATGAAGGTGTAAGTTGTTTTTTTGCGAGGTTGTAATGTCTGGTAACGTGTCTCGTATGGTGTTTGCGTGTGTAGCCTCGTTTTCGTTTTGTTCGGCTGCCATTTTTTCTGTTGCTTAGCCAATTTTTTAGTGTCTAAACTGTTTTATTTTGAGTGAAATCAAGGTGTAAGTTGCTTTTTTGAGGTCCTGGATGCTCCCTGTTGCTGTAGGTAAGCTTTTTATGTATGTGCTGTGTGTATTTATTGTGTTTTGAATTTTGTAATGTTCGCGAGTTGCGTCCGAGTGTTGCGAGGTCGTAATGTGTGTTAACGTGTGTCGTATGTTGTTTGCGTTGCGAGGTAAAGTTTGCGAGGGTCGTAATTGGTGTGTCGTGTTGTTTGCGGTGCGACGTAAAGTTTGCAAAGGGTCGCAGTTGCTGGCATGGAGCGCCTTTGGCGCTCCATGCCAGCAACTGAGGCTCTCGCCCGCTGCCTTCGCTATGCGAGGGCCGCAGCTCGCTATGCAAGCCCGCAAGCGTTAGCAACAACTCGCATGCTCAAAACTATATATGTGATGGTGCGAAATGATTCAGCTTACGGACTTGGAAATTAACTCCAACTTAGGTAGGCTAAGATCAATTAGCCAAGCTGGCAGGTAGTAGTCAGGAATGAGGTGTACATTTGCACACAATCATAATGAAGTTTAGAGGCAAGCAGAGTTTTGTTTGTTGTTAAGTCATTCAGTCATGTCCGACTCTCTGTGACCCTATGGATAGCTGCATGCCAGACACATTTGGTGTCTGGTTGTGCTTATCCATAAGGTGTTCATGGCAAAGATACTGGTTCCTTCTCCAGTGGAGTGTAATTTGTCTGACCTCTCTACTATAACCTGCCCATCTTAAGTGACTCTACATGGTATGTACACAGCTTCATCGAAGTACACAAGCCCCTTAACCACGGCAAGGTAGCAATCCAGAAGGAGAAGCTGAGTTTAGGCTTTATCAAATAATGAAGCAGAGGTGTAATTATGTAGCTCAACCAAGTAGGTATGGAGGCAAAGCAGAAGCATTTAAGGCCCAGAAGTGATCCAAGCCAACAATGAGGCGAGGAGAAAACTGTGAACAAACTAATGATCTCAAGGCCAGAGAAAACACATCATCCAAGCCAAGTGTCATACATGACAAATCAGCAACTGGAATTTAAGATTGCTCATTTTCTTAAGTAGACTGCAGGTCCTTCAGCAGATCAGGGATGGCCCTAACAAGAGGTCATGACAGAAGAGTGCAAGGTATCTTGCAGAGGTACCATAGAACTGTTACACAAGGATCTATCTAGCTTTATGGTAAATGGATATGAGTATCATATTTTAACAACAATAATTAAAAGTTTAAGCTCCATTCATAATTAGTAAATAGATGTTTTCAGGGTTTTTAAACCACTTTGATTATTACTACCTGCATTACCTGCAAAAAAGAGACTAAATATGAATTATCAGGTCTATAGTTAAGAAATCATAAGGATAAACACATTAAATAAATTAGAAAAAATATTGGGTAAGGTGTAAGGTAAGGTAAACAATGTTTTGGCTCAAAAGGAGGTGCAACATATACAAGTATTTAGTTCGGCAATAATGAAACAATTATCTATCTTCAAAAAATTTAAATGGCAGAGGAATTAACTAATATTTCACATAAAAAAAATACAGTAAGTTTTATTTAGGATCCTTGACTGTAGAAGCATGCCTGTTTTTCTCAGCTTTCTTATAGCAGTTAGAAACACCACATGTATTTGCATATTGTAAAAGAGGGGATAACTATCAAGATGCCTGCCTGGTTGCCATAGTGGGTAGCTACATGCTAATTAACATATCTCGTGAAAATGCATAGGCTATAAAGTAGTTGCCAGCCTGAAGGTTGTGTGGACATGCTTTTGGGATTGCACCACTTTAGTTATGAAGACATTAGTAGAAAGGATTGTAAAACATTCAAGAACATATGAATGTAAACTGAGTAAGAAGCAAGGAAGATATGACACATTCAATCTACTAAGGCCATTTGGTAACCATTAAAATTATTATAACTGTATTGATCCTGGGAAAAATAAAGTTGTATTAATTGATAGTAACTTATATAGGGCCACTATATTGTTATTAACAAGATTTTGGGTTTTAGATAAATATATGTCCTTTAATCCATTTTCTTACGTACAATAAAACCATTCCTTACATAAAAATACCACTTGGGCAGCCATCATGTTTCAAACAGTTTCAAACCTACCGTCAGTGTTTTTCTGCATTATACGTAATATTTCACTGAGATTGGCCACTTGACTTACCAGAAAGGAAAGGAAGTAAGAATGACAAAACCATAGAGAATATTTTTTAGTTCATTAATTGTAAAAGAAATGTAGTGACCTGTTAGTTATTTTACTGTCGTGATTATCTTTATTTATATCCAGTAAAACATTTTGACAACTGCAAACATTGTTCAAACCCCAATTTGATGCTCCAGATTTGAAAGAATCGTAACTAAACCTGGAATAAGACTTATTATTTATGTTTCCTGCATTATAATACTCAGTGTGATAAGCAACTCAATGAGTGTAATGTAAAGGAGTTAATACGTACAAAATCATGGGGTATCCTCTAAAATATTTTCAACTTTGGAAGTCGGTTTTATTACAAAAGAAAATATTTGTATTTTTTATTTTTTCTACTGGAGTGGAGTTTTTGTATTGCTTCAAACATTACTCATTAAAACTTTATAGTTTATTACTAAAAATGTAAATAAAAAGAAACTAATTTCAAGGAACAGAAAGATTGATGACTGGGCCCTTAGTGTTTTGAGTGTGGCCAGTGAGTTCAATTGGTAAAAAGGCATTTCTTTTCTAGTGGTAATTCTAATATATTGTACAGTAACATTTGTCATAGTGATGGATTGGAGGTCGCTAAACATTTTTTGACAAGGGCAAATTATGCCAGTATGACCTTTTTGTTGAATTTTTATAGTTTGCTTTGCAGTTCTTTCATTCCATGGTTAATGTTCCATCATTGCAATGAAAACAATGGCTTAGATTTCCAGTTATTTTCAGATATATCCAAACATTATGCAATATAAATATACGTTGATTCTGTATCCTGCATAGTTTATAAATCTATTATTCTCTTCATCTTCGGAAAACAAGGATAACAGTCTCTGAGTGCTCTGTACATTGTTTATGTAAGTCCCCTTTTGTAATTCTAACACTTGAATAAATACAGGTAACTAATTTTTTGAAGTATGATGTAGATATAGTTATATGGATTATTTTATTGCCGTTACTGAGGGTTAACGTGTGTAGAATATACAAGACAATAGTGATTACAATATATGCACACACAAGTCATCTATTTTACAATAAAAACTTACAATCGATCTTTCCTTACTAACATCTGTAAAGCACCCATACTAATGGATGGAGCCTGTTTTTACATGCTGACGTCATATGCCTGAGAATAAAAACAAGTTTGAAGTTATATAGATTTCTGTCATAACCACCCTATTTCTAGCAGCCACCTCTTCACTTTGCTTGGAGTGTTTAGTCACAGCAAAGGCAAAAGAGACCTCGTTAAAGGATGTCATACTTTCAGATTGGCCACCATGATATGTACAAGTGTATTTGTAAAACTGTCATCCAGCTAAAAGCAGTTTTAGATGTAAATTGTCAATATCATGACTTGAAACTCTATGTAAAGTGAAATATAGACACTTGAAACACAGCTTAATGAGAAGTAAGTGGGTTGTCAGAGAAGTGCATCGTGGGTCAGGTATTTACCTTTTGTTTTCATATTAGAGCTTTCTTATTTTTAAGATGTCATGTTTACATAGCATCCAGTACTCCCTCTTACTTCCTCATTGCTATTTTATAGAGGTGCAGTTATTTAGTCAATCAAAAAAGATGTTTATTCTATTCAATAATGTTCACTTACTTTTCCTTACTACCTGCAACAAGATTAGTCTATGGGTCTGTATGCAAGACAGTATCGGGTTCCCTGGCGGTCCAGTGTTTAGGATTCGGTGCTTTCACGCCACCCTGAAGCCATGCATTTTGGGCTGGGTCAGTACTTGGAATGGAGACCACATAGGAATGCCAGGGGCTGAATGCTGTGGCACAATGGAAAAGGGACTAGCAACCCACTACAGTATCTCTGCCATGAATACCAAGTGGATCAGCATGATGTGTTGCGGTTCATGATGTCATGAAGATTCGGACACGACTGAGCGACACAAACACGCACACAAAGGTGTGCTCGGGCTGGCAAGCATTACAACTCAAGGCTGGTTTAAGATAGTTGAATTTACTAAAGGAAATTTGGAATCTAAATAGGCTGTGGTGCTACTATTCAGCATTGGGGGGTGAAAAACCCAAAGTATAAAATAAAATGAAAACAACCAAGATTTTTTTTAATTTATGTTTTTTGGGCCCATACATAATTACCTTACTGGTTAATTTCACAATACAGTATATTTATAGAGATTAAAATAGCCTACTGCAATCTTTCTCAGAACTCACTGTTTATCTGCTACACTTACCTCATGCTCTTTTGCCATTTTTGCACTCCTTACCTATGTATAATTTTCTCAAAGTCCAATGAAGGGAGACCTATATTTATCGTTAGACAATGTTATATATTCAAATCACTACTAATACTGTTTCCCCTCCCCTATTTTGTGTATATAGTTATAGATATTCCCATATCTGATTGGCTAATGGATCAGCCAACCAGAGAAGGGGATATATACTCGTATGGTTACTTGGGATATCTAGGGGTCCCAGTTCTTTATATACATATACGCCCTCCTCATGGTAAAGAGTGGGGGGATGTAGACGTGTTTATAAGTGGTAATCTACCACCACATCACTCCTCTTCACTGGACTCTAATAAGAAATATCTTCAGTCCATCCCGCAAAACCTTGAGATACGCTGAGCTGTGATGTGCCACAAATCCCCTCCACCTTGATATAGCTTCCAGGCACTCTGCCAAAGAAGGGGAAAATGGATCTACTTAGTGGAAAATCCCAGGGCTTAGCTGTCTTGATCGATCCCCTTGTAAACATTTCATGAGAGCAGCACAAACATTATTTACTATTAAATATGAACACTTATTAATAGTGCTACAGTTAATACAATATATATATCAAGGGTACTTGAGAATGAATTATACTTTATATTTCATGTTAACATTATGTTGTGTTTACATTTAACTTGGTTTACTTATAAAACTAGAAGGAATAGCTGAATTCTATGTAATGTCTTAAAAGTCAAATTTGAAAACTATGTAAAAAAGAATTATATATTTCTCTATTTCAGTTAAATAGGGATCCACATGTCTGAGCAATGGGTCGTTTCAAAAATAAGAAGGTTTTTAATAAATCACTTGACATGTTGACAATATGTACAATTAACAGTATCCAGTATTTATTGTATTGTCAATAAGTGCCCCTCCTACATAACACTGACTACAATACACTTGTTTTAGTTAAAGTATTTCATGCCCAGTGGAAAAGGTTGAAATGTAAATGAAAGGATTATACGTAAATCCTTAAAGACACAGAAAACAGATACAAAATTGGAATCCAAATGGTAATTAAAAAACATGCTCATCTTGCAGAGTTTTAATAGTGTTCTTAAAAAAATCAATTGCTGCAGGTTTTTAGAGAATAAGACCTAGATTACTTAAAGAAAATGTTAGGATTTAGAACAAGGCAGAAAAAAAGACAGCTGACAATTGCTGTGGATAAACACAATTTGCAATATATTAAAGGGCCATCGTAATGCATTTAACAGTACAGCTCATAATTTTGTTTTTTTGCGAAGACTAATAAAACAATTTAAAATAAAAAAAAGGATTTAAATTGTTTACTTTCCCATCAAGCAGAATTGGTTTTCTCCACCTACCTGAGCCTTCTTAAGGGGTGTGGCCAAATAAGTGGTCTGTATTGTAAAAAACTTTAATTAAAGCGATTAAAGTGAGTAAGGCTGTGGTTATTTTCTCCTCCTTTGTTCTGACATGTTACATGAAACAGAGGAAAAAGAGACCACAACAAGTCTGTGCCTCTCATGTGAAAACTAGGTTTACTAGTAAGACAAATATAAATGTTAATCCATTTCTGTGTTAATTTGTTTAAATTAATATAAATTATTTTTTTTTCCACAAAAAAAAACTTTGAACATTCTCTATTAAATACAGGAATTAACATTTTTGACTAAAGTGGCCTTTTAAGTCTGGTAATTAAAAAATGTATCCACTAGGCTTTGGTTGAAAAGTGTAGCTTAGCTATACTACAATAAGTACATAAGCACAAACAATAATTAATCAAAGCTAAAACAAAACTATGTGATACTCTACAAGTTAGATGAGGTGGTTGCTTATATAAAACAGACATTAATAAATATGTGCACATAATGGTTTAGACAAGCTGAGCTAGCCACTTGGAGGGTTAAAAAAAAGGCAACATACAATACTAAATTTAATTTAAAATAATTGTGTGCTGCTTGTCTTTTGCCTACTGTGTGATCAATGGTGGAAGTCTAGTGCTAAATTGTGATGCACAAAGTTATGTCAACACCATGTTCTCCATTGGCTGAGACTTCTTGAGGTAAAGTGGTTTCCATTGGCAACAAGTTTTGTCTGTGGGGCCGGCCATGAATGATTGTTTGGGTTTTTAAAGGCCTAACCTCAGTTAAACTCATTAAAAAAACAATATATATTTTTCCATATGTACATATGTGACAAATGTATGAACATCCTCCCCCAGTTGTCAATTAGTGTCCTGAGGAATGTCCATATAGAATAATGATTTAGCATGAGCTTTGAAGTCACAACATGAGGGTACAATCTACTTTAACACTAATGTGAAGCTGATTTTGCTAAGTTTTATCCTTGACCTAGGCATATGTGACAAGTTGTGTTAATTAACCATATAACTCAACCCAATAAATACACAACCACTAAATTGGGGTATAACCAGGCCACAGCTTTATTTATCACAACATATGATAACAAATATATAACCAAAACACAAGAGGTAGCGGTACACCCGCCCACGGAAGGAGCTCACCCTCCCAGAGGCTCAATGGAACCCCATGCCCAATGAACCTCCGGTACCAACCAGACCGGTTACCTTCTCAACCAATGAGCTCCCACCTAAGGCAAATGCCGCACCCCTGCACAAGCTGTGACAAAATTACCTAAATATAGGGAGGGAGGGCAGGAGATCCGTTGCTTGCTGGCCAAGTGCTATAAGGGTGGGAAAACCTCCCTACATAAAGCCTCCCATTAAGCCCCACCTACAACTAACTAACACTCCCCAGCACTATAGCCAGGTCAAATGCCCTCTCCCCCTATTCAGTCTCCGGGGGCAAACTTTCCCACAGAACTGTTTACCCGATGAGCTCTCACTTACTAAGTATTTTAAGAAACCCTGTAGTCAGATTTTGTAGCCTGGAAGTGCTGATTTCTGATTCAAGGACCATGACCGATACAAAAGCCAGGTATCAGGGTACTAGTGCAGAGATTTCCAAGAACCCATGTCCTTGTGGGTAGTTAACCTGTAGTCGATGGCACGTGGCCCTGGTCTGTAATAGCCCTTACCATTGGATAATGAAACACACTTTCAGACTCACATTCAAACACACTCACACACACACACACTCATTTACAGACACACACAGACACACACAGACTCAAACACACTCACTCACAGACACACTTACTCACTCATAGACACACTCACTCACAGACACACTCATACAGATACACACTCAGACACAAACACTCACTCACAGACACTCGCACAGACACACACTTACAATCTGGGTGGTCCACACCCGTAACCACCCCTTCCTAAGCCAGTGGAGAAATCACACATGCACCTAGTGTAGATCATGATATACACTAGGTGCTGGTGCACTTTCTCCAACCCCTTCTTTAAAGAGGAAAGAAAGAAAGAAAGTCTGTAATAGCCCTTACCATTGGATAATGAAACACACTTTCAGACTCACATTCAAACACACTCACACACACACACACTCATTTACAGACACACACAGACACACACAGACTCAAACACACTCACTCACAGACACACTTACTCACTCATAGACACACTCACTCACAGACACACTCATACAGATACACACTCAGACACAAACACTCACTCACAGACACTCGCACAGACACACACTTACAGACACACTGACACAGACACACACTCACAGACACACAGACACACAAACTCACAGACACACACACACATAAACAAGAAACACACTCACCCACACACACAATCACAGGCACACTCACTCACAGTCACACACTCACACAGACACACACACTCACAGACACACACACAGACACACACTGACACAGACACACACACTCACAAACACACACACACTCACAGACACACACAGACTTACACACACTCACTCACTCACTCACATTTACTCACAGACACACACACTCACACAGGCACAAACTTACTCACATACTTACTCACAGACACTCACTCACAGATACACACACTCACAGACACACAATCACAAACACTCATACATACTCACAGACACTCACACACACACTCACATACACACAACACTCACTCACAGAAACACTTACACATACTCACTCACAGACATACAGAGACTTACACACACTCACACACACTCACTGACAGAAACACACACTCACTCACTGACACACTCACACAGACACACTCATACAGACACACTCACACACAGACACACTCAAAAAGACACACACTCACTTACAAACACACCTTACCAGACACATACACTCACAGTCTTACACACACACTCAGACACAGAGGCACACACTGACACAGACACACACTCACAGACTTAAACACAAACTCACACACAGAGAAACACTCACACAGACACACCCACTCACACAGACACACAGACGCAGTAGCGTGCAGAGGCAGCATCAGCAGCAACTGGTGCCGATCCCAAGGAGGTTACAATCCGGGTGGTCCACACCCGTAACCACCCCTTCCTAAGCCAGTGGAGAAATCACACATGCACCTAGTGTAGATCATGATATACACTAGGTGCTGGTGCACTTTCTCCAACCCCTTCTTTAAAGAGGAAAGAAAGAAAGAAAGAAAGAAAGAAAGAAAGAAAGAAAGAAAGAAGGAGAGAAAGAAAGAAAGAATGAAAGAATGAAAGAAAGAAAGAAAGAAAGAAAGAAAGAAGGAGAGAAAGAAAGAAAGAAAGAAAGAAAAAAAGAAAAAGGTGATATGCCCAAAAGGTAATGCACTATATACTTGTGCAATAAAGTATATGCAGTATACAAGTAATCTTAAAGAATATTCCAACATTTCAACCTTTAGAACATCTGGCCTGTTAACCACTACGTATTAGAAAAATAATCACAAATTCCTACAAAAAATAATGCAGTTAATGAGAGTTAATGAGATAATCTTAGATAAAATCATTCCACTTCATAAACCTGAGCATGCAGAACCATTAATAATTGGGAACAGACTGATGGGGAGAGAGATGAAAAGTTAAATGCATCATTGCTTTGTTAGAAGTAGAATTCGAACATACAAACACATATAGGGCCCTATCAAATTGTCAAAATTGCATTAGCTGAAGCCCGTGATGTAGCCCACATGAGTTACTGCTATTTAATTGGCCTCTTCTAGCTACCCTCAATCGATTTGTAGGTTATAGGCTCAAAATTCCTGCTGTTGTCAAAATCGTAACTCCGACCGATCTAAGCCTTCGATCTTTCAAGTCTCATTTACTATTGGCTGTTTCCAAATCGTTACTTACGGCTTAAATGCTACCTACGGTTACATGGTGTACGGAGTTGGCTTTCAGCCATGTAATTGAGGGCTTGTTCAATTAAATTGATCTGTAACTGTTGCAATTTTCAAGCCCACAGACTTATGGCCTGTATTTAGGCAACTGCAGGACTGTAATGAGGCCCATAGTGTTGTAATCCTGATACATAGTATGACAAACAATAGGTTTGAAAAATCTGAGACTTTCTAAGAGCACAATTGGCCAGCAATGTCATACAGCATTTTCTAATTAAAAAGCAATGACTCTACTGATGCCTGGAGGCATTCATGATTCTTTGGTAAAGGTTGTTTATATTAGAAGAATGTTTATAATTTTCCAGGAGGTGGCTTGCTGTTAACATTGTGAACTATTTGATGAGCATGTTCAAGGGGTGTGGGTAGGTGTAAAAGTCTGAAAGTTACAATGATACAACAATTCTACCTCCCCTATCTTTCTTCTTGCACAGATACATGAATGCCAGATGGACTCACCACTATTTCATCACATCTGCCTGCAGAATAGAAATGAGTGCTTGTGGACAACCACCTGCGTAACAATAATAATTCTCCCACTATACAAATCTCTAGTATGCCCTAATTTGGAATATGGAGTACAGTTTTGGGAAACACTTCATAAAAAGGACATTTTAGAACTGGAAACAGTACAGAGGAGGGCTACAAAACTAATAAGGGGAATGGAGGGGCTAAGTTATGAAGAAAGACTAACCAAATTAAACTTATTTTCTCTAGAAAAAAGGTGTCTAAGAGGGCATATGATTACCTTATATAAATACATCCAGGGTCAGTATAAAGATTTGTCAAAGGAGCTTTTTGTGCCAAGAGGTTTTCATTTGACAAGAGGACATCCCTTGAGGTTAGAAGTAAAAAGATTCCACTTTAAAAAAAGAAAAGGGTTCTTCAGAGTAAGGGTAGTTAATCTGTGTAATTCTCTACCAAGGGAGTTGGTGACAGCGGATTCAACTTTAAAAAGGGATTGGATATATTTTTAAATAAACATTTTATTCAGGGTTATCCTGGTTAATTAGAGAGGGAGTATTGATCCAATAGAAATCCGATCGCCAGTATGTGGGGTCGGGAAGGATTTTTTTCCCTCTTTTGAGAAAATTGGCAAACTTGTTTTCTGTTTGCCTTACTCTGGATCAATTAACAACTAATCCGCATATTGCAGATCAGAGGAGATCTTAAAAGGTTTAACTTGATGGGCTAAAAGTCTTTTTTTCAACCTCAATTACTATGTAACTATGTAACATCCCACAAGAAATTGCCTAAATAATGAGCATGGGGTTGTGACTGTCATACTGTCTATATTTTATTTTTAATGAATTCTATATTCAGTTTTTGGTAACCCTATGGATAGAAATGTCAATGTAACCTATAATGTTTAAAGTGCACATGTGTACAATACACTGTGTAACTGCACTGGTAACTTGCCAATGTCTTACCCTAGGCCTGGGACTAGTTAGCCTAGGCATGACTATATCACTGTATGTGATTATTATTATTATCTTTTATTTGTAATCAACAACATATTCCGTAGCGCTATACAGGGCAAAATACAGTAATAAAAGCCTGAAATAATGGAGAGTCCTGTTTTGAGCTTGGAATCCTATGTACTGTAGAAAGTGCTTTTTCCCAAGACACCATACAAGATTGAAAACTCTCCAATTACCAGCCCGCATCTCGTGGTATACAGACCGTATGTCTGCGGGCGTGCTGCGGGGTCCCGTTTGTCTCAGATTCCGGTGCTATTCAATTCAAGGAGCCTACAAGTTACGGGCCAAAAGCTGACTCTGTAAACCATGCACCCGACCGTAGCAGTTCAGGGCGGGAATATGATCAATTAATTAAGACCGTAACCTCCCATTTCAAAACAGGAAATAGAAAATGAGACCGTCATCATTACGGCAGTAAAACATAGTTTACATGTCAATCAGTTAGGTTTGGAGGTCCGATATGCAATAGGACCCGCAAACCCTCAAAATGCAAAATAATAAAAAATAATGCCAATAATGTTCTAGTCCATGTGGGTGGCCTGATATGTATTAACTCATTGATTCCCAACATCGATACAACCCCAAAATGAAACATAAAAAAAAAAAAATGTACTGCTGATTTGCGGGCTTGAGACTGTTGTGCAATTAATTCTAATGTCTATCATCGCTTTCCCCGAGAAATGCAGTGCAGTATTGATTTTTTATTTGCATTTACAGTGCTACGGACAGGGTTTAAAACCCCTTGTGGGTCCTCTCCAGCACTCGTAGGATTTTCTCCTCCATTTGCTGTTTATGGGTGTGTAAACATTTATGGGCTTGGGGAATTGGAGCAATTGAATAGCGATTTGCGATTTTAGCCATTGTAACTCTTGTGGAAGTGAAAGATCAAAGGCTTCGAGAGACTGTAAGTTCCGTGTTTAACCATTGCAAAGTTTTCAAGCCGGTAACCCGGAAAACGTTTGGAGCCTGCAAAAAGACACCAATTGAATAGCAAATTAACTTACGGCCTCACTTATGGGCTCCCGTAACTTATGATTGCTCAACTGAATCAAGCTCATGGTTTGCTGGGTGAAAATTGCATTTCTTGGTTGCATCTAAACAGAAGAATACTGTATATTTGTGCAGAAGCCAGAAAATATATCTTTATTGATTATTCATAATAACAAAACTTTATTAAACAACAGAAGTTTTCATTTTAAATACTTCATGAACTTTTTAAATGTTTTATGTATCTCTGTGTATTTTTTAAACTGGCATTGAGGTACTGATGCAAACTCATTTTGGTATAAAGCCAGGATCTCTTCCTGAATAATTTCAATTAGGGTGTGTCTGGGCAGTACATCAGTTGAGTCCAATGAGCTGTATGGGAAAATCAGATACTCCCTCTAGTGGCTGAACCTAATTCAGCTTAAAAACATCAAGACGAGGTCCAATAGCAGGTTATAGAGAGAATAAGAGAACAAATGTAACCCTTTTATTTAAAATTGTTCATAAAAAACAAACGTATGTAATTTGTTTAAACCTGCTCCTTAAAAAATATGCTAGTCATTTTGCAGTTTTCTCTTTTACTACACAATTCTGACCTTGTGAAAGTGTGTAAGATCTCTATAATAAGGTATTTTAACTTACTTAAGTCTCTTAAGCATACGTTTTAGAATATAGACAAATTATTCCAATCTAATCAAAAAGTTGCTGCAAAGGCTCATGCACAAATGAATATCTAAATCTACAAATCTATATTTTGCATGCAAATAAGTACATATTGTACTTAATAATGTATGAATGTACTCATTAATATTTAAAAACTCCATTTCAGTGTGCTGTGTAATATATACAAACCTTGCCCTATCAGGTATAATAATGCTTCATTTTTCCTCTAGTAACTTAGGATTTTAAAGAATTTAAACAGCTGGGGGATGTGCATGGTAAATAAGATTTCCCCTAAAACTATTTATCTATATAGATACATGTAAAAAATAGAATCAATCAAAAGTTTCTAAAAAAAACTTAATTTGTTGATTTAGTTTGAAGTAGGGTAACAATTTATAGACCTGTTACATATTTATATATTTATAATTTATATTGTTATGCAAGATAAAATATGAGTTGTAATCAAGAGTTTTGAATTAAAATTCATGTTCTCAGAGGCCAATATCCAATAAGCTTCTTATAGCTATTAAGCCATTTGCTGAGAATGCTAAGTCAATTTTCCCATAAAAAAGCCTGAATTGCCTAATCAAGTTGCTCTTCTATCCCCATGAAATGCTTAGTGTATTTTTAAAGGTTTGCTGGGTTTCAAATGTTTGGTAAGAAACAGGCAATGGTCATCAGAAAAATTTGTGTGGTAAATAGAAAAGTTCAGTGTTCTTACAAAGTGATAGACAGGAAAGTAAAATCCACCTTTGCACACACACATGGAGCTTACATAACCAAGTACACTGAGGAGAGGCAGCCAAATAGAGAGATTGACATTTCTGGTAGAAACCACAAGAAGTACTGTTGCTGAATGGAATCACATGGTTGGGTGGGGTCTGAGCTTACAGCTGAATCGGAGCACAAGGAGAGAGAGACATATTCCAGGCTGCTTTGCAACACAGAAACCCCAGAGTTTACTAAAAATGTTTCAGCTAACCTCTGCTTTCTCCTAATTGACCAAAACGAATTATAAATGTTATGCTAATCTTATAAGGGATTTTCAAGGGTGTCAACTAACAAAAGTACCAGCTTGCAAACTAAATAGATTTAGCAAACATCAGGGTGAGTTTGTAAATGTTAACTTTGGTATTTTTTCACTCAAAAATGTTTTGCATGCACCACTGATACTCCTCTATCAGATGCATTCATAAACCAGAAAATTTACAAAGGCCATTAATTAAGCTAAATTGTTATACCTTACCTATAATTTGTGAATTTGTGGTATACATAATGACATTGGCGGAGCTAGTAAAATGGAGCTCCCCCATGTGAAAATACATTTTGTGCCCTGTGTTTTATATATACACTAGCGACTTGCCCGTCAAAAAATTACGGCAATAGAATTGTAAGGCAGGTAATGCTGTTTGCTACAAAAAGTAAGTCTTTTGGTTGTGTGAGTACCTTCAGCGTTAATCGCGAGCCTCTTGGTTGGTGTATTTTTGGTTATCAGAGGTCCTTTGCCGCTCATTGCAAGGTTTGCACTGATGGCCTTTTGGTGTAGTTGTGCTCCTCTAAACACCTTTGATGCTCCTTCTGTCATCTGTTTTATTTTCTGTCTATGTATTTTGTATTGTTAATTAATGAATTACTAAAATTATAAATTAATATACTTTACCTATTTGTAATTAATATATACGGGAAGCAATATGTAGGTATAATGCACAAGTCGTGCGGGGTTGTAGGGATGAGCGCCTATGGTGCTCAACTCCACCAGTGCAGGGAGCTTCTTCGGTGCTCCCTACCTGAGCCCTACAGGTTCGTAGGGAGGAGCGCCTACAGCACTCATCTCCACCAGCGCAGTGAGCGCCTTCGGCGCTCCCTGCCTAAGTCATACGGGGTTGTAGGGAGGAGCACCTATGGCGCTCATCTTCACCAGCGCAAGGAGTGATTTTGGCGCTCCTTGCCTGGCCATAACCACGGCCCTCGCTTTGCGAGGTCCGCAGTTTTAATGTTGCGTTACCAACGGATTTTGGCACGGTTGCGCTGCTGAGAACTATATATGTGATATATATATATATATATCACATATTATAATTGTCAAACTACAAGACGTCGTCACGCTTTGCGTGCTCATTGCCTGCAAGCCTCGTGTAGCGAGGCAAGCTGTTTACTTGCAGCACTTAGGCGATGAGAGCGGAAGGTGCTCATCACCTATGAGCCTCGAGCAGCACTATGGCGATGAGCGAGCAGTGGAGCCAAAGAAACAAGCAGAACTTCTCTCCCTCCCCTGTGTCTCTTCCCCTCCTCCTCTCCTTACCCTGTTTCTCTCTGCCCCTCCTCCTTTCCCTCCCCTATGTCTCTCTTCCCCTCCTCCTCTCCCTCATTGCCGGCAAGTCAAAATTACAATTCCCTCTACCTAAAATGCAATACCCCATATCTAACATACAATACCCTCTTTCTTAAATACAATACTCCCTAGCTAAAATACAGTACCCCCTATTTAACATATATTAAATCCTATCTACATGCACAAATCCTAAATCTAACCTAAAATAGAATAATTAAGACCACTTACCTTTGCAGATGTCACTTCAGATCGCCCTCCTAGGAAAAAAAAAAATCAAATTAGTACAAAACACTACATAGAATAAATAAACATTCTAAATATTCTAAATATTCAACTTACCTTTCCAGGATGTCCCCATCCTTCTTATTGTCTTCTCTGGCTCGGCCCCTGTTAAAAATAAGCATTAGATTAGTACACATAAATACACACACAAAATAAAATAGAGTAAACATAATATACATTCAACTTACCTCGGCACCATGTCCCCATGCTCCTCCTCTTCTGCCCCGGCTATATCCCATTCTGATTGGCTAATGGACCTGTCAATCTTTTTTAAACCAATCAGAAGGCTCTATTGCCTCCAGCCAATCACAATGGGATACACCCCCACGGGTTGATTGGCTGAAGGCATCTGCGCCTTCTGATTGGCTGTTGTCACTGATAATCAGACTGCAGCCAATCAGAAGGTGCAGATGCCTTTAGCCAATCACCCATGAGGGTGTATCCCATTGTGATTGGCTGAAGGGAATAGCACCTTCTTATTGGCTGTTGTCACTGGTAATCAGACTGCAGCCAATCAGAAGGTGCATATGCCTCCAGCAAATCACCCTATGGGGGAGTATCCCATTGTGATTGGCTGAAGGCAATAGAACCTTCTGATTTGTTTAAAAAACATTAGCCATTTAGAATGGAATATAGGGAAGTATATCCCATTCTGATTGGCTCACACCTTGGCACCGTCTGATTGGCTGACATTTGAATGACAGCCTTTTTAACCATCAGAAAGCGCCATTGCCAATTTTCTTGCGGAAGAGGCTCTAGCGGCCTCATCAACGTCGGGGAGCTCTGTGAGTGCGGAGCTCCGTTATTTTTTTTTTTTTTTTTAGAGCATGGATTCTTCCAGGGCCCAGCCAGGGCAGAAGAGGAGGAGCACGGGGACATTGCGGGGAGGTAAGTTGAATCTATATTATGTTTATTCTTTTTTATTTTGTGTGTGCCGGAGAAGACAATAAGAAGAACAGGTACATGCTGGAAAGGTGAGTTGAATATTTAGAATACTTAGAATGTTTATTTTTGCAATGTAGTGTTTTGTACTAATTTGATGGGGGGGGGGGGTTCCCCTAGGGGGCCGATCTGAAAGTACATCTGCAAAGATAAGTGCCCTTATTTATTCTATTTTAGGTTAGATTTAGGGTTTAATTTATGTTAGCTAGGGGGGATGTATTTTAGATAGGTGCCTTTGTATTTTAGATAGAGGGTATTGAATTTAGATAGGGGGTATTGTATTTTAGATAGGGGGTATTGTATTTTATATAAGAGGGTATTGTATTTATATAGGTGTTAATGTATTTTAGGGGGTATTGTATTTTAGATATTGTGTATATTACTGTATTGTATTTTGTATCTATTGCAATGTGCTGTATATATTTTTTATGTATTTCCTTTTCAGGTGTGTAATTCATTTTTATTTTCTGTAGTGGGGGGGGTTGCAGTGTAGCTTCTTTTTTGTAATGTACCTTTTTTATATTTTATAATGTAGCTTGTTTATTTTCTGTGACTTAGGTTTTATTATTTTTCGTGACAGTTTTTTTTTATTTTTTGTGAGTTAGGTTTTATTATTTTCTTTAATTAGTGTGGGGGGCTTAATAGGGGGTAGGTAGGTAGTGTAGGTGTTAATAGGTTAGGGTAGAGGGGGTTAGTTTAAATGTAATGGTTTATTGGGGGGTAGTACAGTGTAGTGTTTGTACTTAGTGTAATGAGGGTCCTGGAGGACCCTCTTGGCACTTATGGGGTTAATTTTAGAGTTATACCTGTCCCATGAGATTCTTTATATACCCTTATGGAACTGATGGGGTTAAATAGAGGCTTATGAGGGGGTTAAATAGGCCCAGTTAGGTTTCAATAGGCCCAGCTATGGATAGATAGGTACTGCTAGGGTTAAATGTGTACTGTTAGGATTAAATAAGCCAAGGGTTGGGGTACTGTGGTATAGTTATGGTTAATAGTGTAGTGCTTACACTTTGTGTCACGAGGTTCCTGGATGACCTTCATGGCACTTATAGTGTTATTACATGGGTTAATTAGTGTCCTATAGGGGTCTATATAGCTGAGGCACCCAGTACACTCCCATTGTATGACAAACAGCATTTCAACACTTTTTTATTGCCCCGTCATTTTTGACTGTCGAATCGCTAGCATAAATATAAAACATGTAACAAAAAAAAAAAATATATATATATATATATATATATATATATCCTCGCTCTTCCCTTTCCTCCCTCTCTTCTCTTTCCCTACATGCGGCCCATTCCTAATCCATCAGCTGTGCCTGGCTCCTCCTTCTAGAAAGCCCTCATGATTGGGGAGGTGAAGGGAGCCATGGCTGCCAGGTCTAAGGGGTGCCAGGAGTGGGTTCACGGGGTCCTGTGGGCTTGTTCCAGGGTGCCAGAAGCGGGGCCCATGGGTACCCGGGATAGGTACAAATGGTGCTGAGGGCTGATTCCACTGTGTCTGAGGCGTATCCAAGGGGTGTCAGTGACTGATTCCAAGGTGCCGCGCTGGGGCCCAGGAGGCAGGTAGGGGCTCCACATTACAGTAATGAACATGTAATATAAAATAAAAAGACTGCACACCTAGAGCTGGGCCCCGGCACATTGCACCTCTTGCACCAGCAGTAGCTCCCCCATGTATAATTAGATGTATCTGCTTGTGGTTGTAAGTAGAAGCATCTGTACAGGGTGAGAAATAGTGGATTTTCTTATATTAATTATATTGTTGCTTTTCATACATTCCCATATACTTAGAGGCTAAAGCAACAGACTTTGAAAGGGAAGGTTGTGAATTCCAATCCTATATGTTGATTTTTTCCTAGTTATGTTTTTAGGTGACAGAATAGAGCAGAGAACACATATAAACTGTAATTAATTTATATCCATCATCATTATTTATTCGGTTTCTTGTGGGAGCACTCCAAAGGATATACTAACAAAAACATAAAAATTACAATATCTAAGACAATGGATGATAAGTGTAAAACATAAAATAGCATTTCCATACAACCTTTAAGCATCCTACTCACAATGGTGCAGCAGGTTCAATGTACCGGAGGCCCACTACAGAGTAATAGTAAAATCTAATAGTATAGCCTAGGGTAAAGGAAGCTTTTCATTTATTAGGGGAGGAAGAAAGGGTGAAAAAAATTGTATTATAAGTTTCCCTTTTTATTGACATCCATTAGTTGCCATCACTATACTTCTGCCACCACACCAAACTTTAGTAGATTCTGCGATACTAAATCTAGACATAGGCTTGTTTACACATACACATATAAAATGAGCAAATATCTTTTATTTGTCTTGCAGTCAAATCCATTAAATTAAGGGAGGTGTAGAGAACATTTTTTTATTGCAAGTATAGAAGAATTGATCAAATGAAAAACAGCATGGCAGTAATGTGTTAGGTGCTAGCCAGCTGCAGTTCCGGCGCCGGCCGACAGATGGCGCTGCAGATTTTTAGCACATAAGGCACGCCGACAGAAGAGGCCTTGAACTATGAGAGGCGCGCCCGATGGCCTCGCTGTCGATTCAGCGACGTCTAGTTGCGCCCAATCGGATGGGAAAATAGTTATTTGCCTTCCCTGGAACTTGATGGTGCTCGAAAACTCACAGAGCAGGCAAATAGGGTTAGATCCTGGAACTGTTAACCTGTGAGTAGATAATGAACCAGAAGGACTGGACCTGCCACTCGATCACAGGTAAAGTGGTGTATATTTAAACTTCTAGGGCCTCATTCTATAAGCGGCCGCAGCCGTGGCGGGGCCGCAAGGACCGGCCGCAAGCTATTCTGCTATTCTATTCCCTTACGGACGGGGATTCCGGCAGGCTTGCGGCCGGTGCCTTGCTATCTCTTGCGGCCGCTCGCGCCGGAGGAAAGCCTTTGATCTAAAACGGCCGCAAGAGTTTTGCAATTCAATTGCTCCGGGAAACCTCTCTGCAAGGCTAAAAGCGAGCCGCAGCTTACTTGCAGGAAAGAGGTCTCGCTAGCACCAATTAAGCACATAAAATAGCTCAAATAAAGCCATCCTGCACTTTGCGAAGACTATAAAGGGATTTTAGGTGTTAGAAAAAATAGCACATAATTATCCTGTACTCAAATCCGTAAAATATTTTATTTTTAATATCCGTAAAAAATCCATGTAAAAAGTCCAGAGCGCTTGGAGCACCTCAGACACACCCACGCCGCAGCCGGAAAATAAACAGTTAATTCGAACTCGGGTTTGGGCAGATGTGCAAGCTTGAGAGTGGGTTCCTTTTAATCCTTATGTCCCCCAATATGATCCCTAGCATTTACAGAGCTGTACAGTGCAGGCTTGAATTTATTTTTGAGTTTTTATATTTCACAGCTTACGGCCGGTTCCAAGATATGCGGCCGGCCGTAAAAGGAGATCCTTGCAGGGCCGTATAATAGAATCGCGAGTTAACTGAACCCCGCAAGGAATCGCAGCCTTACGGCCGATTTACGGCCGATAATAGAATGAGGCCCACAGTATGCTGCATTTATGGATGTATTGCACAGGCATTTTGTGATTTCATTTCTTCTGTTGATTTTCTCAGTATCTTCAGTAAAATCATGTTTATACACAGTGAGATACTGAATTTAGAGCATTTAGTGATTAAAATCAATGTATACATCAATTATTTTTATTCTACATTTATTACATTCCTTTTTGTGTTTTGTTGTTTTTCAGTTGAATCCTACTGTATTATTTAACATTTTAGATAAGGGGGTATTTATGCTTATAACAAGACGAGGGAATCAAATTCTAGGGGGCAACCATCCATCAGTTAAGAATATGATTTTTTCTGGCTATATCTAAAAGCGAAACAGTAGACTAAGTATAAAAAAAGATGTAAAACTGAGAGTGACTGCCAGAAAAGATGTGAGAGAAGAAGTAAGACAACAGGTGAGACTGAAACAAGAAGAAATTGAAAACAGTGAAGAGATGTTGAAGATTTCCATCTGCACACAGGCTACATAAAACAATTTTTCTCTGATTCCCCTTTTGTATTAAATGTATAGAAGATTATTTTCTGCACTAGTGGAATATACATTGCCAATAATAGGGCACCAAGCAATAGAAATGTATATCATACATAAAATATCAAGACTCAGTTATGTAAAATATGAGTTCTGTTACTGTGTTTATTTATACAGTATATTTGGGTGGTTTTCAATCATCAGTGATTGAAACATATAAGACACATTTTTATAATGTACAAGTATGCCACAAATTGTACTTGCTAATCAACAAGCTGTTCTTGCCAGGAAATACAAGCTTGGCAAATAATGGTTTCTTTAAATAGCATTTTTTATTTCAACAAATTGTGTTAGAAACTAATTGACAGTGTTGTCTATTTTATCCCTTGATAATTATGATTATTCAAATATAGTGGCAAAATGTGGACTATTTGGTCCAGCCTGAGAACTAACCCGAGGGTGTTCTTCAAGTGAGAAATGGTTGATAACCTTAATATGTGCTTGTGCTTATTTACATTTAATGTTTACAAGGCCTCAGTCACACCCTTAATTGTACTGGTGTAAATATAATTTGAAGTTATCACATGGAAAACAGTACAGCAGAAGTCTTTTTAGAAAAAATCAGTTTTGTATATAAAATAAAAATAAAAAACAGTAAGGAAGGAACACACAGTGTCAAAAGACAAGGTCATATTTTTAAAATGCTTTTTTAAGTGCATTCTTCACAATAGTACAACATTTTTGAATGTAAAATGAATTATACAGCTTCTGACTTATATTTTATTTGCAGTTATTTTACTGTGTAATCTACCATTTTGGGTTCAATAGATCAAGTTCCTGAGAAGGGAGGAGACTGGCAATACACAGGAAGAGCGAAGCGAGGGGCCACCTCACTCTCGGTACAAAACCACCCAGAAGAGCACGACTTTGAAAAAAAAACGACGCCACGAGACTTCAAAAAAAAAATTTGACCGGCGGGACTTATAAAAAAAAAATACAAGGCCACAAAAATACGAACTTAACGGCCGAAATGCATACATCAAAAAATACCAAAAACAATGAAAATTAACAAAACAAAATTACAAAAACATCACACACAACACGGGGGGACAGCCAGGACGTATGGGGGTGAGGTTGCATGCAAATTCAAGTCGATTTTAAGCAGTTTTGCCACTTGAAAATCGGCTAAGCAAGAAAAATAATGGCAACCGAAAAATATGAAAACAAGGCCACACGACCCAGAACTGCAGAAAACACTGACAAGGACGTACAAGGTTTACTTTTGACCCTCGTAACTTAGAAAATAAAAATATGAGGTCGCAAAAATGCGAATTTAACTAGAAGAACAAAAAGGTCCCTGCAATTCAGTCTGTCTGGGTGCAGAGTAGCAAAAAAACATAATTAAAAGGAAGAACAACTGACCTAATCACTCAGCTGGAGGTCTTCAGTGCTGAAGAATCCCATTGTGTTGGTTGAAAATGGGTCTCTTAGACCTGTCCTTGTAAACAATAATTTGATCATAGTATAGGAATTACAAAACAACATAAAAAATATATACTAATATCAGGCATATTTAACATGGGTATAACAAGAAGAACGTCCAAAACAAAGAGGCTCAATAGATATTCGCTAGAGATGAGAGTCTCCAGACCCTAGACATTCCAAACATTGGAAACCATTTTTATCACAGACGTAGCCTCAGTCTGGAAACAACAAAGCTCAGTGGTGTCATGTCCATATTGTGCACGCCCAAGGATGGGATTCCCATAGGGAAGACTGGACTAGGCTCCTTTGGTGAAGAAAGAGAAGCAGGTACCACAGTACACTATTATAATAAAGCAAACTTAGTGTACACTTTGAAGTATGCTATTTTTATGTGCTGCACACTCTCAAATGGGAAGAAGCCCAGGAAGGAAACTATGGGAACATTACAATGTGAAACAGGCTCTCCATTCATAGTAACCAGGAAAAGGCAGGAATAGGTTATTTTCTTCGGGAGGGAGGTACCAGTGGTTGGGACACCGCAACATAATGGGACTATACTACCTTCACTAAATAATTGGTTAACACAGGAGGAAATCCAAAAGAGGTTGGAAAAAATAAATGTTAATAAAGCCCCAGGTCCTTATGGAATACATCCAAGGATACTGAGGGAACTGGGTTCTGTAACAGCCAAACCACTATATCCAATTTTTCAAGATTCACATGGTCATTACCAGATGCTGGAGAAAAACAGAGGTAATACCTATGTTTAGGAAAGGAGCAAGAGCAAATCCGGCGAGGCTCACTTCTGTAGTGGGAAAGCTTTTATATGGTCAATAAGGATTAATATACTAGAATATGTCTATTTGAACATGATTATAAGTAGGAGTCAGCATATATTTATGTCAAACAAATCTAATTTGTTTCTATGAGGAGGTTAGTCAGAACTTGGATAAGGGCAACTCAGTGGATGTAGTCTTTTTGGATTTTGCAAAGGCTTTTGATACAGTGCCACGTGGAAGACTATTGTGCAAACTAAGGGATGCAGGAATTGGCAGTAAATATTTGCTCATGGATTGAGAGCTGGCTAAAAGACAGAAAACAAATGGTTGTTTTTAAATGGAACATACTAATGGACTAAGGTGCTATGTGGGGTTCCTCGGGGGTTCAGTATTAGGTCCTCTCCTTTTTAAAATATGTATTAATGACTTAGAAGTTGGACTGGAAAGTATTGTCTCCATTTTTGCTGATGACACAAAGTTGTGCAAGGTAATTCAATCAGATGATGATGTACTTTCCCTCCAAAAGGATTTGCATTAATTAGAGAAATGGGCAACTACCTAGGTAATCTGCAAAGGCAAAAAAAATATTAACATGTATTAAGAAGGGTATATAAGCAAGGGAAGCAAGTATAATTCTACCACTATACAAATCCCTAGTATGCCTTCATTTGGAATATGGAGTACAATTTTGGGCACCACTTTATAAAAAGGACATTTTAGAGCGGGAAAATATACAGAGAAGAGAAACAAAACTAATAAGGGGAATCGAGGGGCCATGGGTGTAGTAACTGGCGGGGACAACCCCCCCCCCAGATTTTTCTATGTATGCATGTATATATAATCTATTTTATGGCCTGTGTATACAATGCGTTGTGTATTCTGGCTCCTACACCCCTGGGAGTGGCTAAGTTATGAAGGAAGACTAACCAAATTAAACATTTTACTAGAAAAAAGGTGTCTAAGAGGGGATATGATTACATTATATAAATATGTCCAAGGTCAATATAAGGGTTTTTCAAGTGTACTTTTTGAACCAAGAGGCTTTCAACTGACAAGAGGACATCCTTTGAGGTTAGAAGTAAAAACATGTCACCTTAAAGAAAGGAAAGGGCTCTTTACAGCAAGGGTGGTTAAACTGTGGAATTCTCTACCAAAGGAGGTGGTGGCTCCAGATTTGATAGATAACTTTAAAAAGGGATTGGATATATTTCTAAATAAAAAGGGCATTCAGGGTTATCCTGGTTAATTAGAGAGAGAGTATTGATCCTGGGAGGAATCCGATTGCCAGTATCTGGGGTCAGGAAGGCATTCATTTTTTTCGTTTTGAAACAATTGGCAAGTTTCACTTGTTTAGTTTTTTTTCTGTTTGCCTTCCTCTGGATCAATTAACAATTAGTAATTAATCTGAATACTGAAGATCAAAGAAGATCTAAAAAGGTTGAACCTGATGGACTAAAAGTCTTTTTTTAACCTCAATTACTATGTAACTATGTAATGTTTCCTCTAATACACACTACAGTATGATGATAGATCTATAGTGAAGTAAGACCTATTGAGTTTATTTGTTATTCTGTGTTGCTTATTCACAAAATGTGAACTGATCTCTGCATTCTGAAAAATAAGTTTTGTCTAATAACATGACAAAATACAACATGCTTCACATGGGCTGCAAAGTTGTTTACAGAGGTTGTGATGCCATTTTTGTCCATAGAAACCACCTTTGCACCCTTTGTAAAAGCTTAGTAAATGTTGTTAATTAAAGGAGAAGTTTTTACCAATATACAAGTTGCTCTCATAGAATTTCAGATATATTTACTTGCTACAAGTCATCTGTATGTGTCATGATCTGTTTAGAATTATAAGGTCTCCATTTAATTGCAAGCCCGCTATTTACTTTATACCGGGCTTGAAATTTGCAAAAGTTACAAAGCAATTCAATTTATCAAGCCCACAGCTACCTGGAGAAAAGCCTAGACCCTAAATCATGCACCGATAAGTAGCATTTCAGAGCATGATCATGATCACTTAAGCAAGGCTGTAACTACGGATTTAGAAACAGCCAACAGTCATTATGACGTCAGTAAAACAGTGAGGTTAAACATCAATCAATTAGCGTTTAGAAGTCTGATATACAATCAGACTCGCAATCCGGCAATGTACAACATAATAGAAATGAATGACAATACTGTTCTAGTCCATGTGGGTGGCCTGATATGTATTAACTCCTTGATTACCAATATTGAAATGAAACTTATTTTTGATTGCAGATTTTAAAGTGCAGTATAAATGTTTTATTTGAATTTACAGTGATCGGATGTTTAACCCCCTTGCGAGTCCTATCTGGTACCTGTACGATTTTCTTCTACATTTGCCATTTACAGTTGTGAAAACATTTGTGGGCTTGAGGAATTGTAGCAATTGAATAACGATTTGTTATTGTTACATTTACGGGCTTAAAAGACCAAAGGCTTAGATGGGTTGGAGTTACGATTTTGGCAACTGCAGGGATTTCCAGCCTCTAACACGCTAATCGCTTGAATAGCAAATTATTTTTCGGCCTACATTATGGGCTCCAGTACCTAAAAATTGCTCAATTCATGGAGGCCCAAGTGTCAATGACAGAAATTAGCTTCTGGTGGCAAATTCTACTCTCCACAAACTGAATAACTGGAAAACTAAGCAGGTTCTTTAGCTTTTAAATAATAAATATTTCTGAGTACTCTTTAATATAAAGGTGTAGTATTGTATTAGAACTTGCATTGATGAAGGTGTTATAATAACCTTGAAAAAGTGCATTCCAACTTTACTCAGTTAGCCAATAAAAGTATCATTCACATTAACAAAATGTGTTTAATATATTTCTTTAATATAAAGAAATGTACTCTTAGGTGGGATTTTACCTTTAATTTTACCTAGGAGTGATTACACAGTAACCTGTTGTATTGAATGCCTTGAAGCAGTAGTCCAGCAATTGAAGTTAGTTGCCAAGTTTATGGGATACTTACAGCCTGTGTCTAATGAATCCTTCTCATCATGTGGCTGCAAAAACCGAGATATATTATAGCATAGTATAAATTATGTATTATTAGCATCCACTGAATAAACCGCACATACTGTAACTAAACCTTGAAATGATCTCAGTGTTGAAGTATCATCAGTAAATTAATGAAATCTTATCCATGCAGGCTTAGATGGGATTTCTGTCTTGAAGAGGCTGCACATTTAGGGCTATTAATTCTTTCTACTACTTATATGACCTGATTATGTCATTGGGTGATGGAAAATCAAAATGCAATACAGTACTCTGTATGTTCAGTACTTAATGTTAAAAAGAATTGATGAGAGGCCCAGTGTGTTCTGCACACTATGTCTTAGAGTTACTTAGATATTGTTGTAAAAACATAGAGGTGTGACACTGATTTTGATAGATAAAGCACCTCAAAAGCAAGTCTGAAGTTGGAAGCATTAAGAATGGTAGTTACATTTATCTTGACTTTTAAATTAAAGGCACAAAGTAAAGATCCCAATATAAGCTATTTGCAATTGGTTCTAATGAAAAAAAATGAAATTAGTTTTTACATAATTGGCCTTCAATGTTGCTATGTTAAGTGGGGCCACAGCAATGCTTCACATTGATTGGCTGAACAGTAACAATCTCTGCATGTCCTCCCTTCTCTACAAAACATGCTGGGAGTTTTAGTGTTGTTTTCACATTAAAGGTATGAATCACCATGCAAAAAAACACCAATGCCAGAATTCGGGAGAGGGCACAGATTTGACATTCTGAGACAGCATATGAGGATCAGCTGAGAGCAGGAGTGGGACATGTGGTAGAGGCGACGACAAACCACATGAGGCGACGACAAACCACACCAACAGATTGTGCTGTTACCACCTTTTCTTCCACCTTAAATGAAGGGCTAAGGGCAATATGGTTTTAATAGGCCACAGTGATTAACTAATATACCACTGCACAATAGTAATGCTTGAAAACTTGCATAGTTAGGCAGTAAAAAAGTCATTAAGCTAGTTTATCTGCTGGACCCTGGAGGCATCCATAATACTTCAGCTGAAGTTAAGTGTGAGAGGGACATTATCATTTCTGGAAAGCAATGCTTGATTGATGCAAGAAGCATATTTATGGGTCTGTAAAGGTGAATGGGTGTAGAGTCAACTTACATCAGATCCAATTATCTAACAGAGGCTTCAGACCCCTGCCTCTACTGATAGATACAAAAATAATCATCCATGATCCCAATCTCAGTAAGTAATAAAGCAAATACAAAACTCCAGTCATAAACATAGGGCCCTATTAAATTCACCAAATCGTAGTTCCAGAGGGCGGTAAAGGAGCCTGCAAAAGTTACGGCTATTAAATTGGCTTAGCTACCCACAAATGATCTGCGGGTTACAGGTAGAAAAACTCTACAAGCTGTCAAAATCTGAACTGCGACCCAGCTAAGCCTTTAATCTTTCAATCCCGTAAATGTTACAATCACAAATCGCTTATTAAATTGCTACAAGTCCTCAAGCCCGCAACTGTTTTCACACCCGTAAATGGCAAATGTAGCCAAAAATCCTACGGGTACTAGAGAGGACATGCAAGGGGGTTAATCTCCTGTCTGTAGCACTGTAAAAGCAAATATAAACACACTACTGTATTTTAATTATAGGAAAAGTGATGAAAGGTATTAAAATTAACAGCACAACATTCTCAAGCTCACAACCCTGCAATAAAAAAAAAAAGTTTAATGTTTAATTTCCATGTTATATCAATCCCAGCAATTAATGTTTTAATACATATAATAGAACTCGCATGGATTAGAATATTATATTTATTGATTATCTCATATTGCATTATTTCTGGAATGCAGGTCTAATCGCAACTCAGACTTCAAAACCCTAAGTGATTGAAATGTAACCTCCATGTTTTAGTGACGTAATGATGACGGCCTCTTTTACTATTGGCTCCGTCTAAACCTATAACTATGGGTTTGAATAATTTATCATGTTCACACTTGGAAATGCTACGTGCTGAAGCGTGGTTTACAGATTTGGATTCCGGCCATGTCCTTACGAGCTTTTCTAATTGAATCGCTCTGTAACTCCAACAAATTTCACCGCACACGGTCTTCAAAAATTTGGATTTTTCCAACATATCTTTTTGGCTTACACCACTGCTAATGTTGGTAGTTTGTTATATACTTCACAAACAAGTGCCTTTTTCTTAAACTATAGTGATCCTTTCATAATACAACATTAGAAAGATCATAAAAAATTGCTCCAAAATTAGCTGCTTTTACATTTAAAACAATATTATTAATCTGGATACAAAAAGAGGCTCCAGTACTCCACATGATAATAAATTAATTAATAAATTCATTTATTATTTCAAATGGACTGAACAGAGACACACATATTCAAGGAATAACTATTATACGTTTTTTTAAAGACCTGGTTCCCCTTTTTTAAAGACCTGGTTCCCCAAATTAAGTTACGGCCTCAATATACTTCTTGGTACAGTATGGAGGTGCTTCATAATAGACCCCAATTGCTGATTAGAGAGCCAGACCACTGAAATTTACTTTTACTGATGTTTACCTTTTCTAATATGCTATTGTCAAGTTTTAAGTCATCTCCTAAGGTTTTAAATTGAAGGGAACCTAATATGTATATCTTATAATATTTTTACCTGATATATTTACCAATATTTTATATGTAATGTTAGCATTTTATGTACTAATATTGAGTAAAATTTTGTATGACATATGAAGCTTTAATAAATTAGAAACAAAACAATTGGTGCATGACCTGATATGCCAAAAGAAGAAGGATAGGATGGGGAGAAACAGAAACCTGGCAGAAAAAATGACACCACCCCAAAATGGAGCCAATTAAAGGCCCAGTTGAGTCCACCCAATATGTATAACATTACCAATACAAATGTCACATAAATACTACTAATAATAATAATAATAATAAAAACATGCTAATAATGAGCCCGATTTAATTGTAAGCCCGCATCTCACGGTATTCAGGCCATATGTTTGCAGGCGTGCTGCAGGCTCCCATTTGTCTCCGATTCCGGTGCTTTTCAATTGAAGTAGCCTGCAAGTTACGGGCCGAAGCCGACTCCGTAAACCACGCACTCGTCTGTAGCAGACTGTAACCTCACATTTCAAACAATTAGGTTTGGGAGTCTGATATGCGAAGGGACTCTCAAGCCCTCAAAATACGAAATTATGAAAATGAATGCCAATATTATTCTAGTCCATATGGGTGGTCTGATATGTATTGACTCATTGATTCCCGAGATCAATATAACCACAAAATGAAACATAAAAATACAATTATTTTACTGCTGATTTGCGAGCTTGAGACTGTTGTGCAATTACTTCAAATATCTGTCATCGCTTTATTTACAGTGCAGTATTGATTTTTTTATTTTGCATTTACAGGTCTACGGAAAGGGGTAAAGCCCTTTGCGAGTCCTCTATAGCACTCTTACCCATTTACGGTTGTGAAACCATTTACGGCCTTGGGGAATTGGAGCAATTTTAACGATCGTAACTCTTGCAGAAGTGAAAGATCAAAGGCTTCGGGAGGCTATAAGTTCCGTATTTAACCATCGCAAAGTTTTCAGGGCCGTAACCCATAAACCATCTGGAGCCCGCAAAAAGACGCCAATTGAATAGCAAATTAGCTTACGGCCTCAGTTACGGACTCCGGTAACTTACGATTGCTCAATTGAATCGGGCTCAATGTTAGTTTTTTACACTCTTTTGCTTTGTATGGTGGTCATTTCAGTTGTAAAATGTGCCTACTGACAATACACATTCTGAAACATAATATTTTAATTAATTAACTATCTGAGTGCCCATACCACTTGGTTCTCCTTTTACACTACTGAAAGTTAAATATGAAACCATGAATTTAGGTCATCTATTGTTAGTTAGTGTGGTAGCTCTGAAGCGATCACCCATATGTTTGCTCCAGGCCATCTTAATAGTTATTATACACTCTGTTTGATGCATTTACATTGCTGCATTAAAAACTCCTTAATACAAAAAATATACAATACATTTGATTGAATCCATTAAATATAATATATGCTTGAGTGATTTTTTAGTCTTCCTTGATAGTCTGCTATTGTTTTCTGTTGCAGGAGTTTATTTAAAATCATTATGAATTATAAATCAGCATAGCAATTATAAACTAGTATGTTAAAATGCATTTTACATAGCGCAGTGGAGAATTGATGAGGGAAGGAAAGATTTGGCTTAGCTTGTCTGCCTTGGGAATATACAATAAGACTTTATGTATAAACATTGCAATAAATTCTGGCAAGTATACAGCAAACAATAATGTTTTTTTTGCAATAAAGGTTAGAAAATTGTTAGACATTTGACCAAAGCTATAATAGAAAATAACTATGTCCTTTGTATTGCAGGAAACTTTTACTGAGAACATATTATAAAATAGTTCATTGTGAAATATTCAACAAACTAACAACATTGGCAGCAGGGGGGAATTACCACGGGTTAAATGCACTGCGGCCCTGCTTTCAGGGCCCAGTGCTGTAAAATAAAAAATGTATTTACTTTTATCTTCTAAAATAATTTTTGAATGCCCCATCCAAACAGGCCCTTTAGCCCTACCCCTGGGTCCCTTGGCCTCACCAGCTCTTGCATTTGCTCTCTGCCTGCCTAGGTCTTCTGACTGAGGCAGGGAATCCAAAATTACATCACACACATGTGACATCATTCCAGATTCCCTGCCCAAGAGACAAGACATGCCGGCAGGGGAGGCATACAAGTGCAGGGAGGTGGGGACCAGGAGGAGGCTGGGGGATGGGTGGGTTTGGAGGCCCAGCCACATTTTAATAACATTATTTATATTATAATGATATATATATATATATATATATATATATATATATATATATATATATACATATATATATATATATATGTACATATACAATGAATAAACTTATATCCTGCTTTAAGCTTAAAATGAGCAATATTTAAAATGGTTTGGATTGATAGAGTGAGGGTGCATTATGTGATCTCATTTGCATGTCTCACCCAGTTTTCCCAGAGTGCAGTGTATGAACTGTATTCCTGAGAAATTTGAGCAGGAAATACGTTTATTAACTTATTTTTTAGACATTCAAATAGAATCACTAATGTACTATTCATTGTTTGTACTACTTTACTTTGTACGGTGGAGGGCTTTTATCACTCTTAGCCCACCATATGTGAAATACACATGTGATCACAATATATATATATATATATATATATATATATATATATATATATATATATATATATATATATATATATATATATATCAAATAAGTTGGCACCAGAGGGGGCCCAGGGGTGGGAAGTGGCTGAGTGCAAGATAAAAATTGGAGGGGGCCATATCTAGCTCTGCCACTGTTTAGCGGCTATTTCAATTATGGCCATAACATTTTTCAGAGAAAATGTTAATATTAGCAGAGTCTCTAGTGCATAGAAGCTGCCATGATAGTCATACTTCTTTCTCAAGGCACAAAAGAGACAGTTACAGAACAAGGAAAGCTTTCAAGCTGTCTCTACTGAGCCTGTGGGAGGGAAAGGGGAGGTGCCTGGGCTAAAGTTTTATCTGAATCCAATAATGCATCAACAAATCCTGCCCCTCCTGAGACAATGAGTAGAAATACAAATTAGAAAATGTTCACACCCAGTCTTCAAGCCTGCAAGCGCTATGAAAGACATAAACATGGTAACCTTTAGACACAAGCAGTGTCTACTAAAAATAAGACTTTACCTAAAAATCTTAATATGCCTACTGTGTGTATAGCTGCTTATATGGTTAATTTATTTCAACATTCTTCTCTTTTGAAGAACTAACCTGATAATGAGCAAAATGTTATTATTATTTTAAAATGTTATAATTTATTTACTATTATATACAGTTATTATCTTCCATGGACTGTAATTGCATTTTTTTGCTATTTGTTTAAGCGGCCTGCTCAATAGAATTTGTCTTTGTAAGGTAGTGCGATTCCCATTATTCCTATTGAAAGCAACACCACTTTGCTTTGCTACATTTTCATTATAGCTGCAGAAAGCTGTGTGTTTACTGATTTTCTTCCATTTGTAGAAGCAGATCAGCAGAAAAAAAGAAGATGGTTCTGCAGATTAGTTTCATATGATAAGTAATATATTAATTACTTTATTCATTGGTTTACTCTCTAAGAACAGTTCTCCCACTGTCAAGCGTAGATCTTCAAAACATACCTAACATTAAAACCAAGCACAAATGAGTCACTATCAGTGATTGATTGTCTTGCAAATCTCCTAGATTGGATGAGTGCCAATAAGGATAAATAAGGAGGAAAGGAGGTGCTGCAAGTGCAGCATGGGGGGGAGCACAAGTCTGAATGGCCTAGGGCAGCATAAAACCTAGATGCATCCATGATGAAACCTGAAGCAGGATGGAATATAGATATTCACAGGTGCATTATTCAGAGCAAATGCAAAATATTGGTGTGGAACTGGACAGTGGATTATCACTTAAATAGCAAGGGTGTATTAAGCGCTTGCTTTTCTTTGTGGATTACACTGATATGCTTTGGTGACTATCCAGCTTGTCTACTGCAATGCATTATTTCTAGGACTTCAACATAAACAATTACACTGTCGAGATTAGATCAAGAGGAGCAACCTTTTTTACTTGTGGTCCCAGATCCTTGAAAGGAACCTCACCATGCTTCAAACCTTTTGATTGATGTTGAAAGGGATTAATTGGTAATAGATTTTTAGACAATAAGGATAATAGTCTAGAAGTAGAACTGAGTATTGTGTCCGAGTTTTAGAAAGATAAAATAAGCTGTGTATTGTTGAAGAAGATCATGCTTTAACAATCCAGAGAAGAGGCCAAGGTCACGTATGAAGTGCCTGAGGGCACCATGCAGTCCCGCCCGTTGCCCACCACTCTTCTAAAGCCATTAGTAAGGCAGATTAAAGTCAGCAATTCAACATAGACTTGACCATTAATTAAATGGCATTTGGCTTAGAAAAAAGTAATTTGAATTGCACCCAAAATTAAATGTATTAAATTGTGTTAGGTTTAAAATATCTAGCACTAGTTACAGCATACATTTTTTTTCAAGCTCAGTTGTGTACTACTCATAGCAAAAGTGTTGAAAACAAGTAAAAAGTAGGAAATTACTTAAGGTAAAAAGAAAAAAAATAGAAAATCAATATATTGAACGTGAAAATGTAAACAGTAGAGAGGTCAGGTATCCTAGGGTGTAATTTATGTGTAGCATGTAAAGCTCTGAATTTCTCATATACTCTTGCGGGGCAAATTGATAAAAGAGTCACTTTAGCAGTCATCTAAAAGGCTCTTAAAATTATAGTTATATTGTATAATTAGCTAGTGCAGGTCACCTCTTATAATTCAGATAATGTCATACACTGATAAAGTTAGACTCTCACCTTATGCAACCTCAATGTGTATGAGGAATATCAAACGCCTGTGGTAGATTCTTCCAGAAATCCTTGGTGTAATCCGTTGGAGGATATCCTTTGGATGTAGTCCGATATATGATCTATGTGGACCTGTGTGCTAGATTTATACAACTGGTGTATGTCTGCATGCACACACTAAATAGTGCTAAAAAAGCTCTAGCACATCCACTAAAGAATACTATGTATCCAAATATTGGGAAAAATATAAATATTTATAATTTTACATTTGTAAAAAACGTATATATAAAAAAAAAGGTGATAGCAATGTTATAACCCAATACAACTTTGCTTTAGAGACGCAATTCACTACTGTCTCAGTAGCTTCCTCAGTTAGGTTGAAAACCTGTTGTCCTCTTGGAGCTCATTGCGCATGCGCAAGCCCGTAACTTTTAACATAGCGTCACCAACAAACTCGCAATTAAGACAACTATAAATATGATTAGCGACTTGCCCGTCAAAAAATGACGGCAATAGAATTGTAAGGCAGGTAATGCTATTTGCTACACAAAGTAAGTCTTTTGGTTGTGTGAGCTCCTTTGGCGCTCATTGCAAGGTTTGCGCTGATGACCTTTTGGTGCGCATTGCGAGACTCTCCCCTGGTGTAGTTGTGCTCCTCTAAACACTGTTGGCACTCCATGTAAGTGCCTTTAGCGTTTATTGTGGTTCTGTTTTTTTATGTATTTTGTAATGTTAATGGATTCATTTGTAAAGTTATAAATTAATATACTTTACCTATTTGTAATTAACATATGCAGGAAGCAATATGCTGAAGAGCTAACAATCTGTTTTAATGTTCCTGCAGCATATAATGTACATTGTCCCTGTTGGTGAGCTGAGGTGTGTCAGCAATGTGTGCAGTGTGTAGTGTAAATAGGCTGCGTGCGCGAGGGGAAACCGTTTGTTTAGCTGTGTAGTTGTGCATTTTGTAATGGTAATGTTATTAGTTTGCACTTAGTGTTGTTAAATGGCGGCTATTGTGTATGTGTTAGGTGGGTGTGGAGCATTTAGCGTCCTTTCTAATAGTGTATTTTGTGCCTCATACGGGACTGTGTAAAAGGCGTATGTGCTTGGCGGTTTTTTGCGTGCTAAGGGGTCGTGTAGCCTCGTTTTTGTTTTTTTGGGCGGCCATTTTTTCTCTCACTTTTTTTCACTATTTAAATTGGCATGTAACCTCATTCCCAGATGTCCTGGCTGTCCCCACTTGCTGTGTGTGTATTTTTTAATTTAGTTTAGCTTGTATTTTGTGTGTTTTTCGCTGTGCGTAGTGCGGCCATTAAGTTCGTATTTTTTGCGGCTTATATTTTATTTTTCTAAGTGGCGGTTTCCTTTTGTAAGTGTTACGAGCCGTAATTTTTTATAGGCAATTTTTTTCAAAGTGCTACGGGTCTCGCACTTTGAATTGTGTATTTGAGTTTTATGTTGATGTGAAGTTCCGCCGGTTGTTTGGTATGATGCGCAAGTCGTGCGGGGTCATAGGGGTGAGCGCCTACAGCGCTCATCTCCACCAGTGCAAGGAGCGCTTTGCGTGGGCCACAGTTGCAACGTTGCATTACCAACGGATTTTGGCAAGGTTGCGCTGCTGAGAACTATATATGTGAAAGAGGAAGATAACAGTTTTCTTAAAGAGTCAAAAGATCTCTTTAAGAAAACTGGTTATCTTAAAGGAATTTTTCATGTCATAGTGGGTGTGATAAAAGACAAAAATGGGAAGGACCTAACTAAAGCAGTCCAAATAAAGAAGAGATGGACAGAATACACAGAATCACATATTATAATTGTCGAACTACGAGACGTTGTCGCGCTTTGCGTGGTGCCTACGACTTAGGCGATAAGCGTCAAAGGGCGCTCATCGCTTGCGAGCCCCCGGCGAGCCGTTAATTCGGAGCACTTAGGCGATGAGCGCCAAAGGCGCTCGGAGCAGGTGACCATAGCCTGTGAGCTTCGCATAGCTAGGCGAGCCGTTAACTTGCAGCACTTAAGGCTGTTAGGCTGCAAGCAGTTGACGAAAGCGCGACTTAGAAAACAAAACATTACGAGATACGGGACTTAGAAAAAAAAATAAAAGGTAGGAAAAATACGAAGTTAACGGTCGAACCGGGAAAAACTAAATACACAAAAAAAAAACAACAAACAAAAACATCACACACAGCACGGGGGAACAGGCAGAACGTCTATGAGTGAGGTGGAACGCAAATTTAAGGAAATTTACAAGAGTTCTGGCACTCGAAAATCAACTAAGCCACAAAAAAATGGTGAAAAAAAAAATGAAAACAAGGCTACATGACTCTGGACCGCGCAACACATTGCCAACTGCGTACCACTTTCACACAAGAACGTACGAGGTACAAAATACACTACTACAAAGGACGCCAAATACTCGTGAACACGTAGCACATACACAAACGACGCTACTTTACTCTCCGAACTTGCAAATCACAACATTATACATCTACAGTAGCACTTTACACAAATAAACCAACGGTTTGCCCTCGCGCATGCAGCCTACTTCTAATGTACAGTTGGGACATTCATAAAAATATCTCCACAGTCCAGCAACAGTCCAACTGAACATTATATGCTGCGGGAAAAAATGTAAAAAGATTGTTAGCTCTTCAGCCTATTAATTGATGGATATATTAATTACAAATAGGTAAAGTAACTAATGAATTGATTATTATTTACAAAAATATAGACATATATATCTGTCTCAAAAGCGCCGAAGGTCCTCACAGTACAAAAACCTTCACATTGTGTGGCAAACAGCATTGCCATGGCTTCAAATTTTATTGACCGTCATTTTTTAAAGGGCAAGTCAGCATATATATATAGCGACTAGCCCATAATAAATGACGGGGCAATAAAATTTGAAGCCATGACAATGCTGTTTACCACACTATGTAATCTTTTGCTACTCTGAGGACCTTCGGCGTTCATTGTGAGACTCGCTCTGAGCGCCTTTGGTGCTCATTGCGAGCCTCTACTCTTGTGTACTTTTGCTCCTCTGAGCACCTTCTGCGCGATATGTATAACTGCAGTGTAAACATTTTTTTTTAGTGCAGTGGAAAGTATAAATTTTTATTTTCCATTATTAAATAATACTTATTAAATTAATGTACATTAATAATTAATTGTGAATGAACAAATGTATTAGGAAGTGCGAAGCATTGATGTTCATAAAGTAACGTCAGTGTAAAATATGCTATTTAGCGTATATTATATATATATATATATATATATATATATATATATACATGTATATAAATATATATATATTTTTTTTTATAATAATGAATTAATTACTTAATAAATTAATATAATTTACCTATTTGTAATTAATATATCCAGCAATCAATATCCTGAAGAGCTAACAATCTCTTTTGATTTTCCTGCAGCATACAATGTACATTTGGACTGTTGCTGCCCTGATGAGAAAGTGTCAGCAATGTGCTAATTGTGCAGTATAAATAGACTGCGTGCGCGAGGCCAAACCGCTGGTTTAGTAGGGTAAAGCACCATTTTAGATTCATAATGTTGTTAGTTGCAAGTTAGTGTTGTAAAATGTTGGCGATTGTCTATGCGTTACGCGGCTCGCGAGCATTTTTCGACCTTTATAATAGTGTATTTTCTAACTTGTACGTTCCTGGGTAATAGTGGTACGCGTCTGGGGGTGTTTAAAGTTGCGTGCAACTCCCAGACGTCCTGGCTGTTCCCCCATGCTGTGTGTGTGTTTTTGTTGTTGTATTTTTTGTGTTTGTCGTGTTTTTCGATTTGCTCGTATCGCTATGCGGCACTCATCGTCTAAGTGCTGCAAGTTTTAATACCTCAACTGCTCGCCTCGCTACGCCTATGTCGTGCGCAACAGCGCGATGCGTGTCAACGTCTCGGTGGTTGACAATTATAATATGTGATACAGGAAGGAGCTTAACAGAACTGGTCTGTATCTCAATAGTTTGTCCAGTGAGCTGAAGCCAGAAACCTTGCTGATAACAAGGCAGCAGGAGTTGATGGGATCCCAGCTGAACTGTTCAAAATCCTAAAAGATAATGCTGTGAAGGCATTGCTTTCATTATACCAACAAATTTTGAAAAACTCAATATTGTCCAGTAAACTGGAAAATGTCAGTCTATATCTCAATCCTAAATTATTGAACACATTTCAGATGGCAGCAAAGTAATGCTTAAGATCCTGCAAGCGCTGCTCCAACAATATGTAGACCGGGAACTACCAGACAGATCCAAAGCCGGAGTTAGTATTGCTGAGAGAAAAATCAACAACCTCAGATACACAGATGATATTACTCTAATGGCTGAAAGTGAGGAGGAACTAAAGGGTGAAAGAAGAGAGTGAAAAAAATCTAGCCTACTGCTCAATGTTAAAAAGATGAAGATCATGGCAAACAGTAATCTCAGCTCCTGGCAAATAGATGGGGAAGAACAGGGAGTCAGTGACAGATTTAATTTTACTGGGCTCCAAGACCTCTTCAAAAGGAGAATGATGCCATGAAATTAAAAGCTATGGCAAGTCTGGACAAGCTATTAAAATCGAAGATATTAAATGATCAACAAAGGCCTGGATAGTTAGAACTATAGTTTTCCCAGTACTAACATAAGGATTTGAGAAATGGACCATAAAGAAGGCTGAGAGCCGTAGAATTGATGCCATTGAATTGTGTTGTTGGAGAAAAACGATTATTATTATTGGTTGCTCATAACTCCGTACCCCAGAGAAACTTCCTAAACTCCTATAAGAGTAGTACTTCTGAGAGGATCCATAAGTACTACCTTCAAGACCCTCTAAACACCAAAAATGTGTCAGAATAGCCTGATATGTGTTTCGCTGAGGTTTGAGAATCTTGGAGGTAAGCACTCGTGGATGCTCTCTCAGTAGGAATATGGAACCATGGAGAAAGGCTTGAGGAGACCAAGGAATGATTCCTTGTGATGAAATTCCTATAAGAGAATCACATTTAAACAGACAAGGGAATCATTAAAGAGGGAGATCTATGGTATTAAACAGCCACTGTATTTGATGAATTTGGGAAGTCTTATCTGGCTTCAGCACTTCCTACTAGCTTGTAACAAGAAGGGTGTGTGTTTATCTAATCTATCAGTGAATGGTGGGGTAGGAGAGAAGAAGAGAGATGAGAAGGATTTCTTATATCATTGAGACTTTTAGCCCCTTTCACACATACATGATCAGATCAGACAGCAACAATAATAGCAAGCTTTTTTTATTTCAGAAATATATACATCATTTTCATACATGCTCCTTTCACCAAAGAATCGAGGATGCGCCCAGGAATTGGCAAATGCATTACATAATTTTATTTCTAATTAAAAGAATACTTTTATGTAATTTCCATGCCACTATGCTCTTGATTTGTACTTTTTACATTTCTATTTTTTTCCATTATACAGTGGTCCATGGCTATCTAAGGTAAACAAGAGCTAAGGGAAACTAAGTTTTATGGCCACTCCCAAGAGTCACAGATTTTGGACTCTGCATAGTAATGGAAGCCTCACTAATGATATGTATGTATATGTTGTGTGTCCATAAAGCAATTTTATGTTCAAAATTATACCCATTTAAAAATGTGAAAAAGTTTACAAATATCTAAAGAGCCACAGCAGAGGCAATTATTTCTCCAGTAAATGTTTTCATGACAGTTTATCCATTAAAGGCCATTACTACATTTTCTGAATTTTAGAACAGCTAAAAAACAGCATCCATTTTTTTTTACAGTTTTGAACTGATAATGTTTTGTGAAAGTATATCAGTGCAGAGATGTCACTTTCATTTGACATGCTGCCAAGATATCTGAGTAATCCATCCTAAGCTCTACAGGAGGCCTTTTATGATTAGACTTGGTATTTATAAAAATGACATTTGCAGCGGCACACCCATCCATTTTTATGATGTGTGTGTTTCTGCATAAAATATATAAAACTTTATATGTAATACTTTACATGTTGCTGATGGAATACCTCAAAGATTACCAGCAAGCTTGTAGAGATTAAGAACTGTGTTAGTGTTGGTGTGATTCACCAAAAAATTCTAGTTCACACATTATTATATTTTAGAATTGGAATGGTAAAAAGCTAAAGAAAAGGGCTTATGCAATAGGAATAATAGTGCCAAAGCGGCTTTTCATATTACATGTATTCCAAACTCTTATTTGTTAAATAATACTATTATCATAATTTTTACAAAGAACAATAGTTGTGTAGTGAATGTGTAGGGCACATGGGGTGGAACAGGAGAATTAAGAACCAGGAATTGATAATCTTCAAGGAGAGCGCTGGCATCTTCCTTGTGTGGTAGTGTGGACATAGAAACACACAGGGCAGATCTAATAGTGATGCAGTTGGTCCTCTCGACTACCAATATTTTTTGTAGTGTAGGCCCTCACCCCAGCCCACCCCCCCCCACACCTTCCGTGTTCCCCGTGTGCCTCCTTGGCTGCACTACCCACGCCCCCCCCCCCAGTCTGAATTTGGTGTGTGCCTGTATAAATAAAAGCATTTATAATGAAGCCTCTTGAGATGGCAGTGTGGAGTGGTTCAGTATGCTGGAGATGTGTAATAGGGAAGAAAGTAAGAGAGCAAGAGCTGCAAAGTGACAGCAAAGTACAAGGGGATGGGATATGTAAGGGCGGAAGAAAGGAGATAGGGGTGGGTGCTATGTGAGGTGGGTGCTGAGAGGGGTTGAGTGCTGTGTGGGGAAGTATGCTGAGGGACGATAGCTGCTGACAAGGACTGGATGAGGATGGATGCTAAGGCGGGTGGGTACTGTATGAGAGTGATGTTCATATATTTATATATATTGGAAAGGGGTCTTGAGGGTGAAGAAGCAATGGGAAAGGGTTTTGGGAAAGTTTGGTTTTGGTGGGGCCCATCGCAAAACATTTTTTATAACACCCCCCCCCCCCCCCACACACACACACACCAGAGGGGGTCACAAAACTTTTTGAACCAGGGCCCTCCATTCTCTAGCTTCGCCACTGGAAACACACATAGCCTAGACTGTGTGGTGCAGTGTGTTTTGTACCTGGAATTGTGAGTCTGATGGCTAGCTATAGTCTATACATAACAATAAATTACTTGTTAAATTTGCAATGTAGCATTTTTTAACATATATTAAAATTTTACATTAAATGTTAATGTTTTATTCATAAAACTAACTTATATTCTCCAGATCACTTTGGTAAGTCCCTAAGAAGTCTGGGAACTAAAAACACATATCTATGTGACACCCTTTTAACTAAAACAAAAATGATTAAAACCCGTCATCTAAAATGAAAAAAAAAAAAAAGATATTTCCTTTTGACGCATCTGGAGGGTTCCATTATTTACAAAATATTTACTTGGTTTGTGTGTTGGTCAATTTCATTTAAACCCCAATTGTACTTGACCTAAAAAAAAACAAAGGGTAGGCGGGGAGGAGGAAAAGTGCACAGAAGAGCTAATCGTCAAATATGGAAAAGGAGATTGCACTCACATTTAGTTCAATATGTATCTGCTTTCCATGTGGAATATCACATATGGTGTCCTGTAGTCTGTGTTCCACTCCTGGTATACCTCCATAGATGGTGTTTAGTATCCCAGTAATTGAATGTCCAATGTGACTCAAATCCCAATATTGCAAGCAGCAAATGAAAAATCAACTACAGAAATAAAGTGTCTAGGTGCTTTAATGCTTGTGCACAGACCAGGGCATCACTCTCCAGGTGGAGATACCTATTGCCGGGGTTAGCAAGCCCCACATAAAGTGCTCCAACTCCAGTGGGCCACAGGGTCAGCACCAACACTTTCAGTATCTGCAAATGTTGCCAATCTTCCTGATATTGCACACAGTCAACAGCAAGTACAAGGCTGTACAAACAAATTGTGGCTAGGTAATTAGTTAATAGAGAGAAAAAATATATAACATACCTTGCAACTTAACAGTAAAAATACAATAAAAGATGATAAAAAAGTAATGTAATTAAATCCAATACCAAGCAAGTTTTGGCCATGCCTTGGCCTTTCTCAATGGTAAAAATGAATGATTAGTGAATTTTCACCTCTATTGTGTAGCGTATTTATATGTCTCCTCTTTTGGGCACCTTTCCCCCTTTCTCTCCTTTTAGCGCCAATCTCCCATCATGCTGTGCTTCCAGAAACCCAAATCGAGGTGTTTTACGTCACTCCCAGCATGCAATTCCCCGATCATGATACGTAACTTCCGGTTCCGCAATCTCGGCTGATGAAAGGCTCCATATTATCCAGCCAGACACCAACATTGCAAAAACCTTTCAATGATGGAGCCACATAGGGACATCTCTGCTGGGGTGAAATATAGAGTCACAAATAATGAAAAATAATAAATACTTAAGAATAATTAAAATATAAACATATATACAGGTACACATAGAACTATAGACACATGTGTGTATACGAGATAAAAAACACAGGGGTGATTGCACCTATAATGCAAGACGAATGTAAAAATTTGTAAAATATATTATATAATATGTCAAATAGAATAAAATGGATTGAATTTAGAGATTTGAGGGATTGCCGATATCAGCTAAGTCCTAATCTCACCACCCATATATTTAGAGGGATTTATAAAATATAAAGCACTGATGTGTGTCTAAGCTTTATATGTTGTCTTTATAGCCCAATATCTCCTGAAAAGGTTTGACAAATCACTGATGTTCCCTTCTCTTGTGGGATTGAGGTGTACAACGCACTTACGTTTAGCGTTACCCATCCAAAACTTGGTTTTCATTCCCTTGTTAATAGTGTACTCAACAGATGGGTGGTATCCTTAATATACAACTTTGATGATATAGCTACACTTTGAAGTTGGTGGTCTACGTATTCTGACAGTCTTTCTGTCAAATTCCCAATCCCCGATATAATGGGTCTACCTGGGGGATCTTGTAGGCTCTTATGTATTTTGGGAAGATGGTAAAAAATAGCAGTTTTGGGATATTTAACATTTAGGTACTCAAATTCCCTTTTGTTTACTATGCCATTTATCCGTGCCCTTTCCAGAAGTTAAAGGTACTCTTCCCAATACTCTAATGTTAGGTCTTGAGGTATTGGTGTTGCTCAGGAGATTGTATGCTTCCTGCAGGTATTGTTCTTTTCCCTGCACAACAATACCTCCCCCTTTATCTGTTTGCCGAATTACAGTATTAACATCTTTCCTCAGGCTTCTAAGAGCTTGTTTCTCCTTGCCGTTCAGGTTTGATCTTTTCTTAATATGCTCGCCATAACATAATTTTTCTATATCTGCTAACAGAAGTCTTGCAAAAACAGGGATAAAATTCCCTTTCGAATTAAACGGATATAATATAGACTTCGGTTTCAGGTTGGTGTGTCTGATCTTATAATTTCTTCCTTCCACCATACGGCTTATGCCACACTCTTGTGTCATGTCCAAGGCAAGCAGTGGGTCTATATTATAGTTATCCTCCTCCAGATCTTTCAAAAACATTCCCCCAATTCTTCTTTAATTGCAGATAGTGTAACCGGGGACGTTCCTGGTTTATCTTTTACCTTATCTACTTTGGAGAAGTGCCTTTGGAGAGTGAGTGTCCTAAACAATTTATGAACTTTCATTAAATCCAGGCTCAATGTCAGGTGAGAAAGACAACCCCCTTTCTTATATGGTGTAAGGGCTTTATTAGATAAATTGAAGATCTTCACTGGTGGTTTTTGTGTTCTTTTCTTCTTTTTATGTTGGATTCTTCTCCCACCTCTTGACCCTCTGGTCCTCCGTTTCCCCAGCTTCTTTTCCTTCTCTGGGTCAGTGGTGATCAATGTCTCCAATTGGTAAACTCCATCTGTTCCATCACTGATTGATCCATGGTTGATGGTTGCTCTCCATCGTGTATAAATAGTTTTTTGGCACCAATATTCTTAGAATGGATGGTTTGCCAGTTTGTAAATTTCACATTTTTGTGTATATTGCTCTCCCCTTCGTTGTTTCTCAAATTCTCTTTGTGAGAGAGACATCTTTGTTTTGTGCCATCTCTTGGTGTATTTGCACATCTCTTCTTCTCACCACGCTGGAATATATCCTGCTTATGATGATATATAGGCATTTCCTCACCATGTAGGGGTATATCTTGATTCGGTTGGTGTATATGCCTTTTCCCCATAGTTCCACAATAATATTCATATTGTCTATTATCTGGTGGTTCCCTCAGGACTCTGTGTATCATATCAGGCTCCCATTTCTTTTTCATTCATTGTTTTTCCAATCTTCTCAGTTTTCTCCATGTGTCTCATGCCCCCTGATTTTTCGTGCTATAGTGAAGCGATGTCCCTCAATCCTATTTGCATAGTCATGTTTATCACGTTTAAATTTCTCTATTTTTTCCTAGTGCATATTTCTTCTTCCAATCTGTTTATTCTGATTTAGATTTCCTTACCTAACTGCCTGCAGCAAGTATCCTCTGCAAATGGCTGTCATTTCTCCACAATCTCATTGATATGAGTAGCGATGGTTTCTAAATTATTCTTCCTATACTCCACAAGTAGTTTTGTCAGCTCCAATGAGCTATTTTCTAATACCATGTTCCACTTTGACATAAACATACTGTTTTCTAGGTCTAGCGAACATCTCTTTTCTAGTCCTCTAGGCACTATATTGTGGGCCAAGTAGTTCTCTAGGCTTGTCAAATTGTACCAATTGCTAATTTCTATTCTGCTCCATTTTTCTCGATCTTTAAGGAGATATTTTGTGTTAACCTCTAATGGAGTTCTCCATTTTCTCTATGTTCTCGTCTGCAAGGAAATTATCAATTCTATTGGTTCTATTATCATAGGTACCATATGTATAGGACTCTATCCTTCCAACTAATTACACTCTCTGGCTGGCTATAAATCTGCACTTGTCCAGTTCCTGTGAACAATACATTAAATAGACAAACCAACACTAGTAACTTTCCCGCAAGGTAGACCCACCGTATCGGGGATTGGGAATTTGACAGAAAGACTGTCAGAATACGTAGACCACCAACTTCAAAGTGTAGCTATATCATCGAAGTCATATATTAAGGATAACCCCATCTGTTGTGTACACTATTATCAAAGGAATGGAAACCAAGTTTTAGATGGGTAATGCTGGAAGTAAGTGCGTTGTACACCTCAATCCCACAAGAGAAGGGAACATCAGTGATTCGTCAAACCTTGGATGATTTTGACCACATGGATGTGGTACAAAGGGAATTCATCACTGATGCAATGCTGTTCATCTTAAGAAATAACTACTTTTTATTTGAGAATAAATATTATTTGCAAACAAGGGGAACAGCAATGAGTACAAAATGCGGACCAAGCTTTGCGAACATCTACATGTCCCATTGGAAGGAACAATACATCTGGAACGGTAAACCATCTGAAAGCAATGTCATCTGCTGGTATCACTTTATACACAATATAATTTTGATATGGTATGGAGACGAGCAGGTGACTTTGAGCAGGGTCGTAAAGCCTGTGAACACCAGCCAACACAATCTGACATTTACAATGAACACACATAAGGAGGAAATGCCCTTCTTGGAGGTGATCTTGGTGGGACATGTGTCGGGAATCCCTTCCAAATTGTCCTGTAAACCTACAGATACCAATGGATTGTTACACGCGAAGAGTGGCCATCTAAGGAAATGGATTAATAATATCCCATACAGTCAATAATGGAGACTTCCTGAAGGAGAGTGAAAATCTAATAAGTAAATTAAAAGAGAAGAGGTATCCAACTACAGTGGTCAAGACTGCCTTCAATAAAGCAAAGACTACAAGACAAACAAACCTCATAATATGCCAAAAATAGAAAATGAAGAAAAAGAATGGGAGAAGAGATGCTCTAAGGAATGATGAGATCAGATTCCTCACCAAACACAACACAGCTTTGAAAGAGATAGAGAAGTGCATGAGACAACTCTGGCCCTTTCTTGTGGGATAATGGGTACTTAAGCAGAAATTTGAAACAATATACATATAAACGGAACAACAGCTTGAAGAAAGTCAAAGCACCAAGTGAATTGAAAAAAGAAAAATCTAACAATGGGAACATGTCCAAAAACTGATTGAAACCATGCATGGGGTGTGTTGGTTGTAACATTAAGGGTTCCACCACGTGCCCACTATTGAAGAAAAAAGGAAGAGAAAAGATTACATCAATAAGTAAACAAGAATCATTTGACATTAAGCAATTGACGAACTGCAGATCTGATTTTGTAGTATACGTCATTACATGTCAATGTCAAAAGCAGTATGTAGGACGAACAAAAGAGTACTTAAGATCAGAATATGGAAACACCTATATAATGTGAAAAGAGGATACCTTAATAATGGATTCTCAAGACACATTATAGAAGCACATAATGGAAATATAGATGGCATTGAAGTACAGATTGCGGAGAAAATATATAATTCACATAGGGGAGGGGATAAGGTCAAGAGCCTGAGAAAATGTGAGACCAAGTGGATACATAGACTTGGCACACTAAGTCCGAGAGACCTCAATCTAGATGTAGATTTAGCAGCTTTCATTATGGATTGAGAACTTATACTATGTTGACGGTTGGCTATATACCCCCTCCATATTATGATCTGATTCTATGTGTCCTTCTTTGGGCCTCTTCTACTTTCTCTGGTCTTCGTTTCACCTCTTTTCTCATAAAACCCTTTTCCTTTTATCAGGCTGATTGATTAATGGTATTCCATCTATTTATACATATGGGGTTTTTCACCAATTGGTATCACTTCATTCTTGTATTAGTCTACTTTCACTGGGAATGTCTTATAGTACACATTCCTCCTTCTCACCGATTTAAGTACTAACTATAAGAAATACTTATGAAGCTTTATACAAGTCATTCTTTACTGTCTATGTACTGTATGTGTTAGATACCTTTTCCATCTGTAATTCCATCTATGAGTGCATTTATTTATTCATCATTATTAAAAAAAAAAAAATGTTTATGCACTGCCCCTGCAGGACATGGGCATTGTAATATACTCTGTATTAGGTTCCCCCACCATTATCCATTCTAATAGCCCTCTCCTGCTATGGACCCCTAGAATACTATCATCATTTTCTCTATCATCTATTCATTGTGTTATGATGATATTGGTGACACAATAAAATGAGTGTTTTCGAGATAGGATGTGAATTTAGGGTGCCCTTTCAGGAGATATTGGGCTATACAGACAACATATAAAGCTTAGACACACATCGATACTTTATATTTTATTATCCCTCTAAATAAATGGGGGGTGAGATACCAACTACTCCTGTATTAGGACCTATCTGATATCAGCAATCCCTCATTTCTCTCCTCTCTAAATTCAATCCATTTTATTCTATTTGACATATTATATATTATATTTTACACATTTTTACATTTGTGTTGCATTATAGGTGCAATCATTCCTGTGTTTTATATTTTGTATATGCACATGTGTTTATAGTTCTATGTATACCTCTATATATATATTTATATTTTAATTAATCTTCAGTATCTATTATGTATTATATTTCATTATTTGTGACTTTATATTTCACCTCAGCAGAGATGTTCCCTATGTGGCTCCATCATTGAAAGGTTTTTGCAATGTTGATGTCTGGTTCCTGGCTTTCGGAAGCACGGCATGGGAAGTTGGTGCTAAAAAGAGAGAAAGGGGGAAATGTGCCCAAAAGAAGAGACATATAAATACACCCCACAATAGAGGTGATAATTCACTAATCATTAATTTGTACCATTGAGAAAAGCCAAGACTTGTCCGAAAAACACGTTCAGTATTGGATTTAATTACATTATTTTTTTATCATCTTTTACTGTACTTTTACTGTTAAGTTGCAAGGTATGTTATATAATTTTTCTCTCTATTAACTAATTAAATAGCCACTATTTGTTTGTACAGCCTTGTACTTGCTGTTGACTGTGTGCAATATCAGGAAGATTGACAACATTTACAGATACTGAATGTGTTGGTGCTGACCCTGTGGCCCACTGGAGATGGAGCACTTTATGTTGGTCTTGCTAACCCCGGCAATAGGTGTCTCCACCTGGAGAGTGATGCCCTGGTCTGTGCACAAGCATTAAAGCACCTAGGCACTTTATTTCTGTAGTTGCAAGGATTATTCCTTTGCTGCTTGCAATATTGGGATTTGAGCCACATTGGACATTCAATTACAGGGATACTCAACACCATCTACGGAGGTATACCAGACGTGGAACACAGACAATAGGACACCATCTGTGATATTCCACATGCAAAGCCGATCCATATTGAACTAAATGTGAGCGCAATGGTTGTTTTTTATTTGTCGCAATAAATCTCCTTTTACATATTTCACGATTAGCTCTTCTTTGCGCCCCCCCCCCCCCCCCCTCCCCACACACCCTTTGTTTTTTTGGTTTATGGAGTGCATTTGCGGACAGCACTTGTCTGGAAGAAGCAGCACTTTGAGCAATGTTGAAAATATTAGAGGATGGATTTATATTGAAAATTGGAAGCTATTTATTTTCTAGCATCTGGAGCAATAAGAGACATCATCTGGAGATTCGTTTTGCTTCTGAGTGCTTCTATTACCATTATCACATATTGTGGTTTTCATTGTGTGCTCCTTTTGGAGTAAAATATACATAGGATTTATACTCGTACACATATAGTACCATTCATCACTGTACACTACCTTTACTATCTATTATATATACTATCTGTATACCCTCTATTTAGCACTATGGATACAGTAACCTACCTTGCAAGAAAGTAACTAGCGTTGGTTTGTCTAATTACTGTACTTGACCTCAAAGTGGAAGCTTTAAAATAAACAAATATATTTTGTCCTTGGACACTACAATAATTTAATATATATATATATATATATATATATATATATATATATATATATATACTGTATATACAGTGGATATAAAAAGTCTACACTTCCCAGGTTTCTGGGCTGTAAAAAAAATGAGAAAAAGATAAATCATTTCAGAACTTTTTCCACCTTTAATGTGACCTACAAAATGTACAACTCAATTGAAAAACAAACTGAAATCTTTTAGGTGGAGGGAAGAAAAAGAAAAATCATATGGTTGCATACGTCTAAACACCCTCTTATAACTGGGGATGTAGCTGTGTTCAGAATAAAGCAATCACATTCCAAATTGTGTTAAAAAGGAGTCAGCATACACCTGCCTTCATTTATAGTGCCTCTGATTAACCCCAAATAAACTTCAGCTGCTCTAGATGATCTTTCCTGAAATTTTCTTAGTCGCATCCCACAGCAAAAGCCATGGTCCCTAGAGAGCTTCCAAAGCATCAGAGGGATCTCATTGTTAAAAGGTATCAGTCAGAAGAAGGGTACAAAAGAATTTCCAAGGCATTAGATATACCATGGAACACAGTGAAGACAGTCATCATCAAGTGGTGAAAATGTGGCACAACAGTGACATTACCAAGAACTGGAGCTCCCTCCAAAATTGATGAAAAGACAAGAAGAAAACTGGTCTTGGAGGCTACCAAGAGGCCTACAGCAACATTAAAGGAGCTGCAGGAATATCTGGCAAGTCTTCATATGTCTGGGCTATGGGGTAGAGTGGGAAGACGAAAGCCTTTTCTTACGAAGAAAAACATCCAAGCCAGGCTACATTTTGCAAAAACACATCTGAAGTCTCCCAAAAGCATGTGGGAAAAGGTGTTATGGTCTGATGAAACCAAGGTTGAACTTTTTGGCCATAATTCCAAAAGATATGTTTGGCGCAAAAACAGCACTGCACATCACCAAAAGAACACCATACCCACAGTGAAGCATGGTGGTGGCAGCATCATGCTTTGGGGCTGTTTTTCTTCAGCTGGAACTGGGGCCTTAGTTAAGATAGAGGGAATTATGAACAGTTCCAAATACCAGTCAATATTGGCACAAAACCTTCAGGCATCTGCTAGAAAGCTGAACATGAAGAGGAACTTCATCTTTCAGCATGACAACGACCCAAAGCATACGTCCAAATCAACAAAGGATTGGCTTCACCAGAAGAAGATTAAAGTTTTGGAATGGCCCAGCCAGAGCCCAGACCTGAATCCAATTGAAAATCTGTGGGGTGATCTGAAGAGGGCTGTGCACAGGAGATGCCCTCGCAATCTGACAGATTTGGATTGTTTTTGCAAAGAAGAGTGGGCAAATCTTGCCAAGTCAAAATGTGCCATGCTGATAGACTCATACCCAAAAAGACTGAGTGCTGTAATAAAATCAAAAGGTGCTTCAAAAAAGTATTAGTTTAAGGGTGTGCATGCTTATGCAACCATATAATTTCATTTTTATATTTTTTTTCCCTCTACCTAAAAGATTTCAGTTTGTTTTTCAATTGAGTTGTACAGTTTATAGGTCACATTGAAAGTGGAAAGAGTTCTGAAATGATTTATCTTTGTCTAATTTTTTTACAGCACAGAAACCTGACATTTTAACAGGGGTGTGACTTTTTATATCCACTGTATATATCACAATATTATATACTGGGCCTGGTCACTTGAATATTTCTCTAAATTTGAAAAATAAATGTCAAAGTGGAAATTTGTAAATGTTTTATATATATATATATATATATATATATATATATATATATATATATATATATATAATGCACAATATAATTTACTGAGTTTTTTACTTTAATAATTGCCCTAAGCAGTACTTTACTTCTTCATAGTTTTAAAATGAACTGCTCAGTATTAGGAACAAGTGATTTCGCGAACATCAAATTTTGGGTTGGCGAACTGCGAATGCAAACTTCATCAAATGTTCGCGAATGGGCGAACATCGGTGAACCTCCATAGACTTCAATGGGCAGGCGAATTTAATAACCCACAGGGACTCTTTCAGGCCACAATAGTGATGGGAAAGTTATTTCAAGGGGACTAACACCTGCACTGTGGCATGCCGGAGGGGGATCCATGGCAAACTCCCACGGAAAATTACATAGTTGATGCAGAGTCTGGTATTAAGCCATAAAGGGCATAAATCACCTAACATTCCTAAATTGTTTGGAATAACATGCTTTAAAACATCAGGTATGATGTTGTATCGATCAGGTAGTGTAAGGGTTACACCCGCTTCACAGTAACAGACCAGACTCCCCGTTTAATGCACCGCAAACAACCGCAAACAGTCCCTTTGCACAACCGCAAACTCCCCATTTGCACAAGGTTGGATACCAAGCTAGCCATGTCCCGTTCCTTGTCCTCACTGATGTCATTGAAGGTCTCTTCCTCCACCCAGCCACCAAGGGTCCCCGAAAGGTGACAACAAGCCCCCTGGGACGCCTGCTGTGTTTGGTCTTCCACCTCCTCAAAGCCACCTTCCTCCTCTCACTCCTTTTCTTCAGACTTCTCTCTCTGTGTTGCCTCTGCCTGCATTATTATAAGGTGTGTACTGTTAAGTAGTACTATTCCTATTGTTTTAATCCCTGTTACGTCCACTATTAGGGGACGTGTATATGGCATGGATTTTTGGAACAGGGAGATGGAAAAAGATGCTTGGTCGGACCTCCTAATTCGAATTTGGGGCACTGAACGTGCAATGTAATGTGCCACCAGATAGGAGTGGTGTGTTCAGTTGTACTATTTATTCCTATCATTTTAATACCTGTTACGTCACCTATCTTTCCTCCCAATAGCACATTCTATATGTCATCAACCGGCCTGGGTGTATATAGAGAACAACACTTTGGGGCACTTAACCGGGGACAAGGTGGCTTGGGTATCAGAATTGCCTCAGAGCCTTAAAAACTCACCAAACCCCCTAATCAGACACTCACTATCATACTGGAAATGGGCCAAGAAACACACAGGTTTGTTCCCTGGATCCACCCAAATGACCCCAATTCTTGACCACCCTCAGGCCCCGAAACACATGAGCACAACATCACAACACTGGTGGAGGTCAAGGAAACTAGATAGACTGGGAGACAGGTTAGTAAAGGGCCAGAAGCTCAACTATGAGGAACCGAGGGACAAGCATGAGCTACCGCTGTCAGAACATTACAATTACTATAGGCTAAAGGCATTTCACAAACTCCCAGACCCAGAAACATGGGACACCGGTCTTAAATTGGTTCTCCAAAATTTGTAAAGATAAACTTCTATCAAGGGGGATCATTGGGTCGCTTTACAAATATAAAAAAATGTGCTACCGGTTGAAGCGACACTGGGGGAAGCACCGGAGTGGGGGAGCCCTGGAGACCCTTCAGAAGCAACCAGCGGCAAAATCATCCCCGGAAAGGAGAGGTCGCTTACTGAAGCCTGCCCTAGGGTAACCCAAGGGTGATTGCCCAGGTTAGATATTGTGAATAATAAGCTAATACTGCTGGAGGGATGATAGCTAATAGGACTTTGGTGTTTCCTGCCGATATACTCTTTACTATTGTCTATTTTACCATGTTTTAGGTATCTCTTAAATTGCAATCATAGTAAAAAATAAGAAAAATTATTAACCTAAAAAGTAAAAATAAGAAGGACTAGCCAGCTAACTTTCACAAAATGTCTTTATTGTAAATATGTATTTTTGCACAACTGTTATGCAAGACTGTTCAAAAATGCTTTATTTTTCATTACATGCTGTACGCCTTTCTGACAATAAAATAATTTAAATGCAAAAATTAGGTATTGTTGCAGCGACCAGAAAAATTGATGTTAGTTTGCCAGGCAGAAAGGGCCCTAAAGCATTGTGTCTTGAACCCTAGTTGGTGGCGCATTAGTCATGGAAGTCATCCGACATTCAGGGCTAAAATACAGCAGCGTGTGGACCATTATTAGCTCAAGGCAGCTCATCTATCAGGCCTTTTTTAATCGAATGTATCGCCCACTGTCAGTCCCTTCGGGATCCATCCCATTATTCAGCTTAATAAAGGTGAGGTAATCTAGACTTTTTTGACCTAGGCGACTTCTCTTATCAGTGACAAAACCTCCTGCTGCACTGAAGGTCCTTTCTGACAGGACAATTGAAGCGGGGCAGGACAGAAGTTCTATGGCAAATTGGGATAGCTCAGGCCACAGGGCAAGCGTGCACACCCAGTAGTCAAGGGGTTCATTGCTCCTCATAGTGTCGATATCTGTAGTTATGGCGAGGTAGTCTGTTACCTGACGTTCTCTGAGTCGTTCTCTGAGGGTGGACCCTGAAGGGCTGTGGCGATGCATAGGACTTAAAAAGCTCTGCATGTCCTCCATCAACAACATGTCTGTAAAGCGTCCTCTACTTGCCGGCGTGGTCGTGGGAGGAGGAGGATTATGTTCACCTCTTCCGCTGTTAGATTGCCATTGTGCTGTGACATCACCCTTAAACGCTGTGTAAAGCATACTTTTTAATTTATTTTGGAAGTGCTGCATCCTTTCCGACTTGTGGTAATTCGGTAACATTTCAGGCACTTTCTGCTTATACCGGGGGTCTAGTAGCGTGGACACCCAGTACAGGTCGTTCTCCTTCATCCTTTTTATACGAGGGTCCCTCAACAGGCACGACAGCATGAAAGACCCCATTTGCACAAGATTGGATGCCGAGCTAGTCATGTCCCGTTCCTCGTCCTCAGTGATCTCACTGAAGGTATGTTCTTCCCCCCAGCCACGTACAACACCACGGGTACCAGATAGGTGACAACGAGCACCCTGGGATGCCTGTTGTGGTTGGTCTTCCTCCTCCTCCCCAAAACCAGATTCCTCCTCTGACTCCTCTTCCTCACAATCCTCTTCCAGCGTTGCCGCAGGTCCAGCAAGCGATGCTGATAAGGCTGTTTCTGGTGGTGATGGTGACCACAACTCTTCGTCTTCCTCTTCAAGCTCATCTACAGCCTGATCCAGCACTCTTTGCAGGGCATGCTCCAGGAAGAAAACAAATGGTATGATGTCGCTGATGGTGCCCTGGGTGCGACTGACCAGGCTTGTCACCTCCTCAAAAGGATGCATAAGCAAACAGGCATTGCACATGAGCGTCCAGTAACGTGGCTAAAAAATCCCCAGATCCGCAGAGGCTGTCCAAGCACCCCGGTCATACAAATACTCGTTAACGGCCTTTTCTTTTTGGAGCAGGCGGTTGAACATTAGGAGTGTTGAATTCCAACATGTCGGGCTGTCTAAAATCAAGCACCTCGCTGGCATGTTGTGTCACCGATGGATATCTGTAAAGTGCGCCATGGCCGTGTAGGAATGCCTGAAATGGGCACACACCTTCCTGGCCTGTTTCAGAACGTCCTGTAAGCCTGGGTGCTTATGCACAAAGCGTTGTACAATCAGATTACACACATGTGCCATGCACAGCACATGTGTCAATTTGCCCAAATTCAATGCCGCCAACAAATTTCTTCCATTGTCACAAACCACTTTGCTGATCTCCAGTTGGTGCGGAGTCAGCCACTAATCCACCTGTGCGTTCAGGGCGGACAGGAGTGCTGGTCCGGTGTGATTCTCTGCTTTCAGGGAAGTCAACCCCAAGACGGCGTGACACTGCCGTATCCGGGATGTGGAATAGTATCTGTGGAGCTAGGGGGGTGCCGTTGATGTGGAGAAAGACATAGCAGCAGCAGAAGAGGACTCAGCCAAGGAAGTTATGGAAAAAGATGGAGTAGGAGGGATAGAGGAGGTGGCAGCAGGCCTGCCTGCAAGTGGTGGCGGTGTCACCAACTACTCTGCAGAGCCACGTATTCCATGCTTGGCAGACGTCACCAGGTTTACCCAATGCGCAGTGTAGGTGATATACCTGCCCTGACCATGCTTTGCAGACCAGGTATCAGTGGTCAGATGGACCCTTGCCCCAACACTGTGTGCCAGAGATGGCATTACTTCCTTTTGCACAATTGAGTACAGGTTGGGGATTGCCTTTTGTGCAAAGAAATTTCGGCCGTGTACCTTCCACTGCGGTGTCTCAATAGCTACACATTTTTTGAACGCCTCAGACTCCACCAGCTTGTATGGTAAAAGCTGTCGGGCTAAGAGTTCAGACAAGCCAGCTGTCAGTTGCCGGGCAAGGGGGTGACTTTGTGAATTTGGCTTCTTACGCTCAAACATGTCCTTGACAGACACCTGACTGTGGGCAGATGAGCAGAGATTGCTCAGGGCGAGACACGGAGTGGCGGATGGTTGAGAGGGGGCAAGCAGGGCAGCAGTGGTTGACGTGGCTGAAGATGCTGGACCAGGAGGAGGATGGCGGCTTTGACTTTGTGTGCTGCTTGTACTCATGTGTTGATCCCATAGGCGTTTGTGATGTGACATCATGTGCCTTCGCAAAGAAGTTGTACCTAGGTGGGTGTTGGACTTCCCACGACTCATTTTCTTTTCGCACAGGTTGCAAATAGCATCACTGTTGTCACAGGCAGACACCCGAAAAAATTGCCACACTGCTGAGCTCTGCAATGACGGCATTCTGGAGGTGGCAACAGCATGCGTTGACTGGCGTGCTGTCTGGCTTACCTCGGGTGCCGATGCATGCTGTCTGACTGTGCAACTAGCTGCTTTTGATGACCTCCCGCTGCTTCCAACTCGTCTCCTCCTCCTCTCTGTCTCCCCATCTGAACTTTCCTCCTGTTCTTCTTCTCTTCTAGCGGGCACCCACATGACATACACGGATGCATAGTCATCATTAACCGCTTCACTTGTATCTGACAACTCAACAAAGGGAGCAGTACCGGGTACAACATCATCATCATCATCAGACCGTACGTCCATGTGTGTAATGCTGCCTGACTGGGACATATCCCTGTTATCTACATCCTCTGGCACTAATGTTTGTGCATCACTCATTTCTTCCAACGGATGTGTAAATAACTCTGCTGATGCATCAAGTGAAGCGGCTGTGGTGCTAGTGTTGGTGGTGGCGGCAGGCGGGTGAGTGGTAACTGGAGAGGTGCCCGAAGCTATGCTGGAGGAGGATGGTGCATCTAGGTTCCGAGCGGAAGCTGTAGAAGATTGGGTGTCCTGTGTTAGCCAGTCAACCATGTCCTCAGAACTTTTCAAGTTCAGGGTACGTTGCCTCTGAAAACTGGGCATTATTCTAGGGCCAAAGGGAATCACAGCACCATGACCACGACGGCCCCTGCGTGGTGGCCTGCCTCTGTCTGTCATTTTTTTTCGATTAGTGGTACTTTGCGTGCAAGCTACTGTGACACCAGATATGAGTGTCACTGTGCACTGGCAAAAGTTGGCAGAGTAGGCGCTGTAGGCCTCACACACACGCCTGTAGGCAGGCAACTGATATTCAATCGATTACAGAAAAAAAAGGGTTCTTTTATTTCACTGTACACTAGGTTGCACCAGATATGAGTGTCACTGTGCACTGGCAAAAGTTGGCAGAGTAGATGCAATAGGCCTCACACACACGCCGGTAGGCAGGCAACTGATATTCAATCGATTACAGATAATAAAGGGTTCTTTTATTTCACTGTACACTAGGTTGCACCAGATATGAGTGTCACTGTGCACTGGCAAAAGTTGGCAGAGTAGGCACTGTAGGCCTCACACACACGCCTGTAGGCAGGCAACTGATATTCAATCGATTACAGAAAAAAAAGGGTTCTTTTATTTCACTGTACACTAGGTTGCACCAGATATGAGTGTCACTGTGCACTGGCAAAAGTTGGCAGAGTAGGCGCTGTAGGCCTCACACACACGCCTGTAGGCAGGCAACTGATATTCAATCGATTACAGTCAAAAAAGTTTTTTTTTATTTCACCGTACATTAGGTTGTACCAGATATGAGTGTCACTGTGCACTGGCAAAAGTTGGCAGAGTAGATGCAATAGGCCTCACACACACGCCGGTAGGCAGGCAACTGATGTTCAATTGATTACAGAAAAAAAAGGTTATTTTATTTCACTGTACACTAGGTTGCACCAGATATGAGTGTCACTGTGCACTGGCAAAAGTTGGCAGAGTAGGCGCTGTAGGCCTCACACACACGCCTGTAGGCAGGCAACTGATATTCAATCGATTACAGTCAAAAAAGGGTTCTTTTATTTCACTGTACACTAGGTTGCACCAGATATGAGTGTCACTGTGCACTGGCAAAAGTTGGCAGAGTAGATGCAATAGGCCTCACACACACGCCTGTAGGCAGGCAACTGATATTCAATCGATTACAGTAAAAAATGGGTTCTTTTATTTCACTTGCACCAGATATGAGTGTCACTGTGCACTGGCAAAAGTTGGCAGAGTAGATGCAATAGGCCTCACACACACGCTAGCAGGCAGGCATATGCAATTAGATTACACAGAAAAAAATAATAAAATAAAATAAATTATGTTCTAGCCCTAAAAAGGGCTTTTTGGGTTGCTGTCCTTGCAGCAGATATCAGATGAGTCCTTCAGGTGTGTAGTGAAAGCTAAATACACAGCCTGGCTTTCTATTTCCCTACTAAATCAGCAGCAGGTAGAATATATGTCCTCTCTCAACGAATGTAGCTTCAGAATGATTCTAAAATGGAGGCTGTCCTTCAGATGGAAGTCCCTGGAAGGGAGTGTATGCTGCTGATTGGCTGGAATGTGTCTGCTGACTGTAAGGTACAGGGTCAAAGTTTCCGCACTGGCAAAAGTTGGCAGAGTAGATGCAATAGGCTTCACACACACGCCTGTAGGCAGGCAACTGATATTCAATCGATTACAGTCAAAAAAGTGTTGTTTTATGTCACTGTACACTACGGTTGCACCAGATATGACGTATCACTGTACACTGGCAAAAGTTGGCAGAGTAGATGCAATAGGCTTCACACATACGCCTGTAGGCAGGCAATTGCTATTCAATCTATTACAGTCAAAAAAGTGTTGTTTTATGTCACTGTACACTATGGTTGCACCAGATATGACGTATCACTGTGCACTGGAAAAAATTGGCAGAGTAGATGCATTAGGCTTCACACACACGCCTGTAGGCAGGCAACTGATATTCAATCTATTACCGTCAAAAAAGTGTTGTTTTATTTCACTGAGCACAATATAAGCTGATAGGTGTTAGCCTGTCACACACACACGCTGGCAGGCAGGCATATGCAATTAGATTACACAGAAAAAAAATATAAAATAAAATAAATGATGTTCTAGCCCTAAAAAGGGCTTTTTGGGTGGCTGTCCTTCAGATGGAAGGCTCTGGAAAGGAGTGTATGCTGCTGATTGGCTGGAATGTGTCTGCTGACTGTGATGTGCAGGGTCAAAGTTTCCTCAATGATAAAGAATAGGGGGCGGTCCAAAAAGCGCATGTGTTCGCCATTCGCTGCGAACGCGAACATGACAAAATCGCTGCGAATAGTCCGAGGGCGAATTGTTCGGGACATCACTATTAGGAACATCTATTTATTTTTCCAATGATGTTCTTTGCTAACATCACTATGAGTAATATATACGTTTAGGCACCTCTAATGGCTTCTTGCAACATGACCTAAAATGTATCTTTAAGTGATGGTTATTCTGATTACTTTCTTTCACTGGTATTCATTAAAATTGCGGATTTGTTGTTTTCACGGATTACTTGTTTCTTAAGGAGCTCATTGATAATTATCACCCTGGCTTTTGACTTGAATATTCATATTATTAAAAAAAAAATCCTATATTTATTTGTGCTGGTTAATACTTATTACTATTTTCCACTACTCCGATGACTAATCTCTCTCACGGAAATTACTTATTATTCAAATAGCCCACATATTAATAGCACATATATTTTTCACCTTTGGCAATATATTGTACATAACCATACGTCTTTTTAATATGTCATATGTCCTATTAACTTGTAGCCCATAATTGCTATTATAATACACAGTAGTTAATTGTGCTGCTTTAATATATAAAGTTCTGCTGACTTATCTCTTGATTATTATCTCTTAAATCATATTTATGCCAACATATAGCACTTAAGCTTTTTGAGCCGGCATCAGCCATTGCTTGGCGAGAATTCTAGAACCCACACACGCTAAACTCCCTCAGATGACGTTATCAAAACCCGACGCGCATCATATCGCAGTGTCTGTGACACTTTAAGTAATTTTATGCAACCCCTCTGATTTAATTTCTCCATCCCTTAGTTGAATTCACTCTCATTGTTCTCATTTTTCCTGACTCCCATTATTTAATGTCAACTAAGGGAGAAATGGAAGGATGATGGAACTGTCTCAAGAAATGAAGGGATCATAGTGTTATACAAAAATACATAGAATAGCTACTTAACCATTGTGCGTCATGTGCATCAGTAAGTTGAATGTTAACATGCTGAACTCCATATAAGCCAATAAGGTTGTGGTTTTAGGAGGTCGATGCACCTTCTCAATTCCATACACTTGCTTCCAATGTTTGCAACGAAAATGGCTGTAACTGTTCATTTATGACACTGATACAGCTAATGGCTTCATGCAGCAGACAGGTATATCACATATATAGTTGTCAGCAACCGGGCTTGCCAAAATCAGTTGTTAATGCAATGTGGAAACTGAGGCCCAAAGGCGCTTTGTGCACTGGTGGAAATAAGCGCCGTAGGCGCTTATCCCTGCGACCCCATACAACTTAGGTAGGAAGCGCTGAAGCGTCGAAGGCTTTACCATCATACTTACGACCCGCGAGACTACACATCAACACAAAACTCAAATACACAATTCACAGTGCGAGACCCATAGCACTTACAAAACGAAACAGCGACTTACATAAAAAAAAATACAAGCCGCAAAAAAAACGAACTTAAAGTCCGAACCGTACACAGCGACAAAACACGAAAAACACACAAAATACAACCAAAAAGAAAAACACGATCGCAATAAACGCCGAAGGCGTTTACAGCACGCCTCACAAGGAGCACCAAGTGTGCTCACAGGAGCAAAACTACACCAGGGGAGACACTCGCAATGAGCACCAAAAGGCCATCAGCATGGACCTTGCAATCAGCACCAAACAGGCTCGGAGAACAAAACAAAAAAAAAAAAAAAGAGGCTCGCAATGAGCGCAAAAGGCGCTCATTGCCAGCCACGCCATCAGTGCTGAAGGCGCTCGCCACGAGTCTCGCAATCAGCGCTGAAGCTACTTACACAACCAAAACTCTTACTTTGTGTGCCAAACAGCATTCCTTGACATTTTTTGACGGGCAATTCGCTAGTAGATATTATATTTGTATAGATTGTACACAGTAGAGTAGCTACAGTTTTTGCCACCTGGGGTTGCCACCCCTCTAAATGCACAAAGTCCCACCCTCTGCCCCAGTTCTCAATATGCAAAGTGCCCATCCCACCCCCTAGCTATGCAGCTGATTGTACATACATTTGTAAAGCAGAAACATGTGGTAATTAAGTTTTTAGTTCAAAGGGATATGGAAGGCACCTAGATTTTGCAAGGCATATAACATACCTATGTATCTGTTTTCTTTTATGTACTTTAGTTTACTAAGAAGTGTTTAAAAGCTCTGCTTAATATCAAGCAAACAGCCCCTGTGTGTGTCAGCCCACTGCAGGGTATACAGACACAGACTCTGTAGGGCTAGATGTGCAGTATAGTGTCCTACCCTATCAGGTACCACTTCTCAGCAGCATGTTGCTGAGAGATGGTCACTGATTGGTTAGTATGAGACACACCCAGTACTACAGAGTCAGTGTCTTCATGAACTGTAAAGGGCAGACATAGAGCTTATAAGCACTTCTTGTTAAAATAAAGTACATACAAGTAAATTGATACACAGGTATATTATATACCTAATTCAGAGCCTTACATATTCCTTTAATATTTCAGGTTTCCCATGTCTCCAGTCATTGTGCTTAATGGTTACGTGTGTGTGGCCACATTGAACCAAGATAATATTTAGCCCATGAGCTCCTTGTAAAAATATTTCATTTTCATGCTCATGCTTCTACTTTTACTAAAAACACCTGATCACTAACCTGACAGTAACTGTTCTGTTCCATGTGTCTCTCCAATGAGCAATGTAATCAACAGCTGATTGCCAACTCTCATTTATATTTTTCATGACAACTAATTGGCAACCTGTCCACTGGCAGCTACATCTTGCTTTACTGATTATGACATTTGCTGGCCTTGTGACATTACCTGACTACAACTAGCTCTGGTCTTTGCCTTCCAATGGACTATATCCAGCTGCCTTCTGTGCCATTAACTCCCTCCTTCTTGTTTGAACCACTAAAATCAATTAATCACCATAGTTGCCAATATACTAACCTACTGCATGCCTCATTTAGTACATTATTGTACTTGCTTTTGTATTTTTTTTACCTTACACATCCAGTGAGTTCCCCATGTTCACAAAAGGCAATTGCTCATTTAATAATGTAGAAAGTATGGAAAATATACTCATTCCATTTTCATTATGTGCCTTCTTAGGATTATTGTTTTTTAACTCCAGAAAGTATGTTGTCCTTTAAGCTGTGTATTTTATTTGACCTCCTGCTTTAAGATTTGTATTCTGCTTCAACCCACTCCAGTGCCATGAATACCAAGTGGATCAGCATGGTGTGTTATGGTCCATGAGATCACGGAGAATCGGACACAAACGTACACACACTAAAAATGAACAGGTAAATTAGAATGAATTCGTCAATACTTTCTCTCAATTTTTCCAATTGTTTTTTGATATTCTCATTCCAGTTAAATAATTCCTGTACTCTTGCATTTCTAAAATATATATTTTGATGTGTTCTCGAAGACGGTAAACATCAGTAGACTTCAGTAATGTAGGTTGAATTGCTCATTATTATTTTATTAAAAACAAGAAAATTTAAGTGTTGTTGTACCAATGAGTGCTAAATTCAAAGAGGTGTCTTGTACATAGCACACCTGCACTGGACTTGTTAAATATTGCTCTCTTCCAAAAATACTAATATAATACATAGTATCTATCAGATATTTCTCAGTAGAGAAATCTTTCATCTCTCACCCACACTATCTGAAATCAAGCAGTTTAGCGAATCACTTCAAAAGTTAGCGAATCACTTCAATACAAAACAATTATTAAGAAACGAGAATATTATATATTATTATAATATTATCTGGGATTGCAAAACAACAAGTATTAGTAAGACGGCCATGATGGCACCGAAACTCAGAGGAGAGCTAGTCCTTTTAGATTTATTGAAGTATTGTAAAGCCACTAGATTGGCCCAAATAACCAAGTGGTTCAGCAAAGGGCAACTGCCAGTGTGGCTGGAGATTGAAAAAAATATTCTTGGAGAACGAGACCTCTGTATTAGCCAGGTATTCTGGCTTAGCTTACATCATAACCTCAACCATCCCCAATTGTGTAGTTCAGTTATTGGCGATCTTGTCTCAAACTCACAAAAGAATACCACTCGTACTGCTAGGTTCAAGGCTCACCCCCCTATGGTAACACCAGAAGGCTACACCGATTAATAGACTATCACAATGTAAATGGTGGTTAGATAATGATTAAACTATAACTGCTTATCTCCTAAGGCAGAATTTTGAATGGTCCCCCGAGATATTCAAAGACCAACATCACCTACCTTTAAAGGAATGGCTCAATCTTTCCCAGGTACATATCATTGTTACTAAAGTTCTCAAACTTGCTACTCTAGCTAGCTCCACACCCTTTGAAAAAGGCTGTATAGATAATTATAATGGTAATATATCTACTATATACAAGTTCCTATTAGACCAGTCCATACCGTCTAAACTCCACCATCAGCAATCTTGGGAATGAGAACTTGACTTTACCTTGACCGATGAGCAGTGGAACAAAATTAATAAGCAAGCTGCTGGCTCCTCAATAAACACAATTCTGAGGGAAAACGCGCACAAAACTATCATGAGGTGGTACTTAACACCTGCCAGAATGAAACTTTCCAACCCCTCTTTAGATGGCAACTGCTTCAGAGGTGGTAACGACTTAGGCACCCTTAAACATATCCTCTGTGACTGCCCAAAGTTTGCCCATATGTGGTCGGTGACCTATCATATTTTTTAGAGATTGTGGGATCGCAAGATTCCCCAAAGGCCGGAGGTTTGGGGTGCCTGTGTTGGAGTAAAGCTTAAACAAACAGCCTGGAGACTGTTTGTAGAGAAAAATGTACCATTACAAGAGACTGTTTAATTTACCCCAGGGAGAAGTCTGTGGTGTATGGTGAATGGTAGCACTCATTTAAAGAGGGTGTTAAGGATCCCTGGGGTGAAGTATTTGGAGCTTGTCAGGGTGCTCCTACAGTTAGTAAGATTGTATGTGCAGATTTTTATTTTATGTTGCTGAAGTAAGCCATTTTCTTTATATTTTGGGACTTTTTATTAAAAAGAATACTTGAACTCAGCAATTCCATGTATATATTACATAAGAAACAGGTTACTAAGGACACACTGCCACAATATATATATATATATATATATATATATATATATACATATATATATATGTTTATATTTATATATACATATATATATATATATATATATATATATATATCCCTTCTAGACCTATGTCTTGTTGGGTTTGTGTACTTCAATGAAGCTATGAGCTACTATACAATGTAGGGACACCCAAGTTGGGCAGGTCATAGCAGAGAGTTAAGACAAATCCTAATCCACCGGAGAAGGAACTGGTACCCACTCTGGTAACTTTGCCAAGAAAACCTTATGGATAAGCACAACCCTGTGGTCCGTAGGGTCACGGAGAGTCGGACACAACTGAAAGACTAAATAATAAATATATAAATATATATATATATATATATATATATATATATCTTTCACTGCTTACACTTTTTAGTATTTACTAGCTTTTGGCTTGAAAAAGAGAGGGTAACTCTAAAAAATATATCACTCCAAATATATCACTACTCTGATTATTTATATATATATATATATATATATATATATGTTTGTTGTTGTTTAGTCATTCAGTCATGTTTGACTCTCCGTGACCCTATTGATTGCAGCACAAAATGCACATCTTTCAGGCACTGCCCCTCTGAGCTCCTTAAAACTCAAGTTCATTACTTCAGTGACCTCATCTATCCATTACCACCTCTGTCGTCCCCTTCTTTGTGTGTTTTCAAAGTTTCTCAGCATCAGGGTCTTCTCTTGGGGATCCAGTCTACTCATGATATGGCCAAAGATTTTAGCTTCAGCCTCATGATCATACCATCCTGTGAACAGTTTGTCTTAATTTCCTAAAGTATTGATTTATTGGATCTCCTTTCAGTCCAAAGGACTCCAAGCAGTTTTCTCCAACACCGTAATTCTATACCATAGTACTACCTATGCAGACCTTTGTTGATGGTGTAATATCTTGAATATTCACTAGCTTCTCCAAGCTTGCCATAGCTTTCCTTCCCAGAAGAAAATGTCTTTTCATTTCATGGCTGCAGCTAGCACCTAAAAATGGTCTTGGATCCAAGGGAAAAAAAAACTGTCACTGCCTCCACTTCTTCCCCATCTATTTGCCAGGAACTGAGATTGCAGCTTACCATAATCTTAGGAGACCAGTAGGTAGGAGACCAGTTTTTGCACTCTTCTTTCACCCTCATCAACTGGTCCTTTAATTCTTCCTTATTTTCAGCCTTTAGAGTAGTAGCATTCATTTTGGATTCATACAGCTTGGCCTGACACATGATGTATTCCGCTTATAAGCTGGATAAATAAGGTGACAATATACAACCTTGTTATACTCCGTTTCCAATCTTAAACTATTTTGTTGTTCCATGTACGGTTCGTTCCGTGGCTTCTTGCTCCTCAGGAGGTGGATGATGAGATCTGGTACTCCCATCTCTTTAAGAACTTGCCACATATTGCATATAAAATAGCAATATTCACAAACATTTACAGTATTTTGCTCCTTTTTACACTGCTAATTTGTTTTTCATATATATTTTTTAAGTACCTTCCCATATTTATAATTCCCTCTTTTAAAGCATTTAAACTAGTAATGGCAAAATATTTTTAGAATGTTAAAATAAATTAGTATGCATTTAATGTAGCCCTTACCATCGCTACTTGTATCCTATAATACTTTCCATATCAGTATGCTTGTTTCTCATATCAGTATTGTCTTGTGAGAGTGAGTTATGGACACAAACTGAGAACACTGGCTTTAATTGTAAAAGGGCAGACATCTAGGTAACATTACAATACAACTAACTGGCTTAGGTTCAAAGTTTGGTCTCACATCTCTAAAGATATTTTTATTTACCAATATTTACCTTTCTTGTTGATAGTTCCTAAGTTGATTCTGGCAACTGTGAAATGAGGCAGAAGAGAGTACTTTTCCCAGTCAGTGCCCTCAATCTCTCTCGAGCCTCATTTCTTAATTCCCAGAACCAAACACACACTGATGAGGCAAAACTGCAGCCTGTAAGTGGGTTCTGAAACTGTACCCTAATACATGGCTATGTTCTGAAGCCTGTCTGAGAGTAGGGCCCATAGTCTTAAATGTATAATCATGTTAAGTGAGCTAGAAGCAAAAAGGGTAGTATGTTTTGAGCCTGATTTGCATGTAACTACCCCGAAGAGGCAGTGGGAACTCTGTTCACTGAAAGATTATGTGAGAAAATAGGACCTTTGGTCTGCTTGAGACACATAAGTTTACTCAGACTTATTTTACTTTCCTTCCTGCATATACAATAGAGTTTTTTTGAATCACCTGTCTAACCAACATAACCTCCATTCCTCGGCTTCCGTAAGAAAAGAACCTAGTGTAGTTCACTTGTAAATTACTACCAAACTATCACATTACACACATAAATTTAACCATGACAAATGCCATCCAAGTGCTTGAAATGTCCCTAATAATGTCTGCACCAGATGCCTATCCCATAACTATTTTTAAAATTGCTATCACATGCCTTTCGTAACAATATCTGATCTTGCTGAAGTTTACTCTGAAGTTTCTCCCAGTGCCCAAAATTTCAAAAAAGCCCATAGATACCTTCCACCCCAATCTAAAGGCAGATAAATCCCTCTGAAAAGACTTGATGCTCATGTGAGCCTGGCTAACACAAGGATCCCACATCAATACCTGCTATACCCTATGAGCCCAGGTATCCCATGGAATTTCTCCTTAATCCCCAAGGAGCTAGGTATTATCTGGGATTTCCCCTTAATACCTGCTACACCCTATGAGCTGGGAAAACCTTTGTAACACCCACCATTAGCAAAGCTACTATCGGGTCAGCTGCACCAGCACCATCATGTCCTGTGGGTACCTGTGGCCCCTCCTGGTCCCAACACTCTCTACATACCCTTCTCTCTCCCTTCCCTTCTGACTTTTTCATTTCTCTCCTCCCCTCTCTCATCCTTTTCTTTCCCTGGTTGAGGGGATGTATTTCATAAATGAGCTAGCAGCATTTATAAGTAAGGCAATGTAATTCAACAGTGTCTTAAGAATTAACTGACAATGGCTTGCTAATTAGACCCCCACTCAGGCAGGGGTTTGAGTGGACAGGGATGACAACAGGACCTAGAGATGATGGGGGAAAGGATTGTTTTAGTCCTTGACTCTGTGTTGTACATACTGGGATATGTGACCTATTTGATGTATACACCGGGGTCATTTACATCTGTCCTGATAAGTACAGATTGTAAAACAGGATGCAATGGGCTAAGAGGCTGCTGGCCTAAGAGGGAGCAAGGGGTGTTATTGTTTGGTTTTAAAAGATGTATCTGGGGAAAAATAAACAGTCTGTCTGCTCTAAGGAAAGTTGCATGTATATTTATTGTATCCTAATTAAAGGAATCTGATTTTTCCTCCCTCTCCATGAATGATGTACTGATCTGAATTGAATTGCTGGGAGCTGAGAGATTGAACACAAAAGCCACAACCTAGAGAGAGAGTCTTGGGGTGCATGTGGCCCCCAATCTCTGGGTTGTGACAACTGGTAAGAGCACTCTATTCACAGCTTCACTTCACAATTTCTAAAAAAAGTGAGTCCCATTTAAGGGATAAACTGCCTCCAGAATGCTTAGCTGCAGTGGAACCCTGTTCACTGAGAGATCGCTGATGTAATAAAATCTGCTTGAAACCTGTAAGTGTACTTAGAATGTTTTTTTTCTAAATGTATTGTTGTTATACAAGAGTTGGTCTTTAAAGAGACTCTGTTACATCTGTAGTCTTTTCCCATGAAATCATCAAAATTGTCTACAAAAAAATGTTTAACAGAGAGTTCACATGAAAACCATTGCCCCCTCCCGTTCCTCTTAGCCACTACAGTGCCTCCTTAAAGCTTGAGTTGCTGACTGGCCCTTCGGCTATCTAAAAAAAAAATGTATTGTTAGTTTATAATATCCTAATAACATTTAATTTTGGAATAGTTTTGCTGATTCCACTTTTTTTTTGTTTTTTATATATAAATTCAGGCAGGGAGCACAACAGATTCCCATTACATACAAAGTTATAAATAATTATTCTACACAAATTAAGTATTCTAACAGTGAAAAGGTACTTAAAATATGTTAACCAAAATTATTATTTAAACTAGTTATTTGTCTTTCCTCTTATGCTTTCATTTTCTAAGCAGGGGCACAGTCCAACTGGTAGTTTGCTGATATGGGTCCAAGTATCCTGCCAGGGAATGTTAGTGGGACTATTAATCTCTGAGCTGCTATAAATCTTCAAACTGTAGCTGTTCCTGAATGTGAGAAGAATGTAGTCTGACTAAATGCTTATTTTCTGCTGTCTGTTTGATTTGATAACTTTTAAAACTGTGATTTAAAGTGTTATTCAATTAGTGTTATTCATTAAACTGCAATAACGCCAATCTCAAGACTATTACATGGAACATTTGTAAAATTAAAGTTATTTTGCAGTACTGCCCTATATGCAATATTAAAAATTCAGTGAACAAAAACTCATCAATGTAATTATTATTACATCAAACAATCTAAATAAAAGCCAAATAAGCAGTGTGGATAATGCTCATGGGGTGCTTTTGGGTTATTTAGCCTAGCACATCTTTGTATACATTACAAGAACAAATCTAGCAACTTACCTGGCATAATATATACAGAGTTTGGAAATAAATGTTTTTCCCGGTGCCTGACACCTCTTAATGTAAGAACATAAAGTAATTGAGAAAAATAACAAAATTATCAAATTGTATTTGCTTTTAAATGGAGACAACGACGAATTGAAAAACTTTTTTTAAAAAGGGGAATAATAAAAATAATTGAAGTGAATCCCTTTATTTCGTTGCACTTAGAGCTTATATAAGGATAGGAGACTGAAAAACAAATTCAATATCCTTATTTGTTTCCTGTCCCCATATACGTGGATACACTGATATATAATTTAGCCCAGAGAACACTTCTTATTAATTGAGTAGCTTATTTCCCTAAAATACCGGAGATCTATCTGCTATATGGACCAACATATGGGGATATAATCACATACACAGGAAGCCTATAAGGAATTTAAAGTGTATGAAATTAAACTCCAAAGCACGGTCAAGATATTATTTTACCTGCTAAATTATATATCAGTGTATCCATGTATATGGGGACAGGAAAAAATAAGGATATTGAATTTGTTTCTCGGTCTCCTATCCTTATATAAACCCCGAGTGGGAAGAAATAAAGGGATTCACTTCAGATGTTTTTATTATTCCCCTTTTTTTTAAAAAAGTTTTTAAATTTGTCGTCTTCTATTAAAAGCTAATAAAATGTGTTAATTTTGGTATTTTTAGGTTACTCTAGGCTACTTTAGGTTCTTAATGTACCTGGCATATCTACTGCTGAAAACTTATTTATATACTCTTGTACTTTGACATTCTAGCTTTAAACTTCAGTAATGGTATAGGGAGAAATTGTACAAGGCCTAATTATTATTATTATTATTTTATTATTATCTTTATTTATATCACGCCAACATATTCCGTAGAGCTGTACAGGGGTTAAGTACATAGCAAAAAACTAATTTAACACCTTGTAAAGAATGGAGGGCCCTCTTTTTGAGCATAAAACCAAATGTACATAGAGCTTGTTTCCAAGGCACTGACACAAGATTGAAAACTAGCAAACATTACAATATAAGGGTTTAGGTGTGATACAAGAGGGTGACAAATGCAAGATGGCAGTGTGAAAGCAATTGGTTCAGTCAAGTGGAGGGGTCTGTGTGCTGTACTGTAGATTGTGGGTGTAGGTGTTATTAAGCTGTGGAATGTTCAGTTGTACATGTTAAGGCTAAAGGTGATAACATTTTTTAAACAGTTGTGTTTTTAATAATTTTTTTAAGGTTTGAGGCAGGAAGATAGTCTAATGGAGTGGGGCAAGGAGTTCCAAATAGTAGGGTCAGCACGAGAAAAGTTTTGAAGACGGTAGTTAGAGGAGGGGATGAGAGAGGAGGAAAGAAGAAGGTCGTTAGCAAAGCAAAGGGGGTGGTTGGGAGAGTATTTTGAAACAAAAGCAGAGGTATAGGGGGGTGCACTGTTGTTGAGGGCTTTATATGTTAGGGTAATGATTTTAAATTTGATTCAGGAAGCTATGGGAAGCCAGTGGAGTGATTGACAGAGAGGAGCTGCAGATACTGATCGTTTGGTATTGAAAATGAGTCTAGCGGAGGCGTGCATTATGGATTGGAGGGGAGACAGACGAGAGATGGGTAGGCCAGCAAGGAGGGAATTGCAGTAGTCGAGTCGAGATATGATGAGAGAGTGTATTAGAATGTCAGCTGTGTCTTCTGTAAGATAATGACAAATGGTTTTGTTATTGATTGGATGTGAGGAATAAAAGAGAGGGTGGGATCCAGTAGAACCCCAAGACAACGGGCATGGGAGGTAGGAGTGATGATGGTGTTGTCAACAGTGAGAGATATGTGAGGAGTGGAAGCTGTAGTAGAGGGTGGAAAGATTAGGAGTTCAGTCTTAGACATGTTGAGTTTGAGTTGACAGGCGGACATCCAGGAGGGTATGCTAGAGAGGCAGTGAGATAGGGCAATAGTTGGTGGCAGAAGCTGGATCAGATGGGGGCTTCTTGAGAATGGGTATAATTGTGGCGCATTTTAAGGAGGATGGAAACTTGCCAGTGTTTAGGGAGAGGTTGAATAGATGTGTGAGAGCTGGTATAAGTGTAATGGATAAGGGAGGGATTAGCTGTGATGAATAGGATCATGAGGACATGTGGTAAGGTGAGAGGTTGATAGTAAAGTAGACACTTCATCCTCGGTTACAGGGTCAAAGGAGTCCATAGTGAAGGTGGGATTGGGGAAGGGTAAGGGCTGGGTGTTGTCGGTTTGTGGAGAGGATGGTGGGAGAGCTCATTTCGGATGGTTTTGATTTTATTTTTAAAATGTCTGTCAAAGTCATCAGCAGTGAGAGAGGAAGGGGCAGAAGGTGGGCAGAGGAGGGTGTTGAATGTAGCAAATAAACGTTTAGTGTTGGAGGACAGGTTTGATATTAGTGATGAGAAGTAGTGTTGTTGGGCAAGATTGAGGGCAGAGAAGTAGGAGCGCAAGGTAAACTTATAGTAGTGAAAGTCTGCTGAAGTGCGAGATTTCCTCCATAGTCGTTCTGAAGTGCGTGAGCATCTCTGTAGATAGCGTGTTTGTGTAGTGTGCCATGGTTGTGGATGAGAGCGAGGGCGTTTGCTTGTGATTATGGGGGCATGATAGTCAAGGGTGGAGGTTAGAGTAGTGTTGTATTGTGAAGTGGCGATGTCAGGGCAGGCAAGGGTGGTGAGGGGGCTGAGAAGGGGTTTTAGTACATTTGAAAATAGTTGTGAGTCCTTCCAGGTTTCTGCATGTTCTGGTGGTAGGGTTTGAAGAAGGGTGGGGAGCGGAAGATGAGGTGAGGTTGCAACTTAGCAGGTGGTGGTCAGATAGGGGAAGTGGGGAGATGTTAAGGTTGGAGATAGTGTAGAGATTAGTAAAAATAAGGTCAATGGAGTGTCCACCACTGTGAGTTGCTGAATCTGTCCATTGAGAGGCCAAGTCCAAGTAATTTTGCAGTTGTTGGGGAGTTGGGAGTGTCAGTGGCTATGTTGAAGTTGCTAAGAATGAGTGAAGGTATATTGGAGGAAAGAAAGTGAGGGAGCCAGGCGGAAAAGTTGTCCAGAAATTGAGAGGGTGATCCAGGCGGGCGATAGATCACAGCTTCTCGCAGAAGAATGGGAGAGAAGATGCGAATAGTGTGGACTTCAAAAGATGAGAATTGGAGGGAGGGAACAGGGGGTATGCAGTGAAAAGTGCAGCAAGAGGATAGCAGTATGCCCACACCTCCACCTTGTTTGTTCCCAGGTCTAGGAGTGTGGCTGAAATGTAGACCACCATAAGAGAGTGCAGCAGGGGAGACAGAGTCAGATAGAGTAAGCCAGGTTTCTGTGATAGCCAGTAAATTGAGGGAGATGGAAATAAAGAGGTCATGAATGAAAATAAGTTTTTTGCAAACAGACCTTGCATTCCAGAGGGCACAGGAGAAGGGCAAAGTAGATGGTTTGTGACAGGTCTTGGGTAGTAGATTATTGTAGTTTTGGGCATTTGCTGCCCTGGGGTCTCTGCGTGTCTGACAGCAGGTGGGAATCAGTGAGGGCCCTGGGTTAGGGGATATATCTCCACAAGCCATCAGAAGAAGGGGAGAGAGTAAACAGAGATGGGAATAGGTCTTACAGGAGCATTTCTGCTTTTTAGCTTTAGAGGAGGGATGAGATAGTAACTGGAGGAAGGAGAGGAGCTCATTGGAGCAGAGAAGAGGAAAGGAAAGCAGGGAAGGTGAGATTGTTATATTATTGGAGACATGATGTCTAGAGACTGTATAACAGAGGCTGAGAAAGAGGCAGCAGGTTATAGTGAGGAAGATGGTGTGAGAAAACATTGTGACACTGTATAAGCAAGTATTCTTAAAGGGGGGTGGTTAGAGGTAATAAGCAGATGTCACTGTTTGAACAGGTGCAGGTAATTAGTATGCCTCAATATATTAAGTGTAAACAGCGGTGGGTGGGTAGAGTGGCAGGGAGGGAGGGGATTGCTGTGTTTCTGTGGGATATTCTGTGGAGCAGTTTTTTTTTTTTACAGATATCTATGAGACAGAGAAGGAGTTAGCTATTATCATAACACAGATATGAATAATATTAAATAGTCCATTGTAGAAGTAGATATGGATCAAGTGAGAGGCTGTTATTCTGAAATTACCTTAGCTTGATTTAAAACTGCATCCAGGTGTGTTTCTGTGGGATATTCTGTGATGCAGTGTGTTTTTACAGATATCTATGAGACAGAGAGGGAGTTATTTGGGTTGGTGGAGAGATAGGAGCAATAAAATTGGGTGAGTGAACACAGAGCATTTCTGCTTTACAAATAAACAGTAATATAGCATGATAATAGCAGTTCAATCTAACAGAAATAAGTCTATCTCAGCAATTATCATAACACATATATGAATAATATTAAATAGTCCATTGTAGAAGTAGATATGGATCAAGTGAGAGGCTGTTCTTCTGAAATACCTTAGCTTGATTTAAAACTGCATCCAGGTGTATTTCTGTGGGATATTCTGTGGAGCAGTGTGTTTTACAGATATCTAAGAGACAGAGAGGGAGGTATTTGGGTGGGTGGAGAGATAAGAGCAAAAAAATTGGGTGAGTGAACACAGATAATTTCTTGTTTACAAATAAACAGTAATATAGCATGACAATAGCAGTTCAATCTAACAGAAACAAGTCTATCTCAGCAATTATCATAACACAGATATGAATAATATTAAATAGTCCATTGTAGAAGTAGATATGGATCAAGTGAGAGTCTGTTCTTCTGAAATGACCTTAACTTGATTTAAAACTGCACCCAGGTGTGTTTCTGTGGGATATTCTGTGATGCAGTGTGTTTTTACAGATATCTATGAGACAGAGAGGGAGTTATTTGGGTTGGTGGAGAGATAGGAGCAATAAAATTGGGTAAGTGAACACAGAGCATTTCTGCTTTACAAATAAACAGTAATATAGCATGATAATAGTAGTTCAATCTAATAGAAATAAGTCTATCTCAGCTATTATCATAACACAGATATGAATAATATTAAATAGTCCATTGTAGAAGTAGATATGGATCAAGTGAGAGGCTGTTTTTCTGAAATACCTAAGCTTGATTTAAAACTGCATCCAGGTGTATTTCTGTGGGATATTCTGTGGAGCAGTGTGTTTTACAGATATCTAAGAGACAGAGAGGGAGTTATTTGTGTGGGTGGAGAGATATGAGCAATAAAATTGGGTGAGTAAACACAGATAATTTCTTGTTTACAAATAAACGGTAATATAGCATGACAATAGCAGTTCAATCTAACAGAAACAAGTCTATCTCAGCAATTATCATAACACAGATATGAATAATATTAAATAGTCCATTGTAGAAGTAGATATGGATCAAGTGAGAGTCTGTTCTTCTGAAATTACCTTAGCTTGATTTAAAACTGCATCCAGGTGTGTTTCTGTGGGATATTCTGTGATGCAGTGTGTTTTTACAGATATCTATGAGACAGAGAGGGAGTTATTTGGGTTGGTGGAGAGATAGGAGCAATAAAATTGGGTGAGTGAACACAGAGCATTTCTGCTTTACAAATAAACAGTAATATAGCATGACAATAGCAGTTCAATCTAATAGAAATAAGTCTATCTCAGCTATTATCATAACACAGATATGAATAATATTAAATAGTCCATTGTAGAAGTAGATATGGATCAAGTGAGAGGCTGTTCTTCTGAAATTACCTTAGCTTGATTTAAAACTGCATCCAGGTGTGTTTCTGTGGGATATTCTGTGGAGCAGTGTGTTTTACAGATATCTTAGCTTGATTTAAAATTGCATCCAGGTGTGTTTCTGTGGGATATTTTGTGGAACAGTGTGTTTTACAGATATCTTAGCTTGATTTAAAACTGCATCCAGGTTTGTTTCTGTGGGATATTCTGTGGAGCAGTGTGTTTTACAGATATCTTAGCTTGATTTAAAACTGCATCCAGGTGTGTTTCTGTGGGATATTTTGTGGAGCAGTGTGTTTTACAGATATCTTAGCTTGATTTAAAACTGCATCCAGTTGTGTTTCTGTGGGATATTCTGTGGAGCAGTGTGTTTTACAGATAGCTTAGCTTGAATTAAAACTGCATCCAGGCATGAACCCTCAGGTTTTCCCAGAGTTAAGTACTGAAGACAATGTCAAGAAACTGGATCAGACATTCTAAGACTTGTGTAGATATAAATGTAGTATTAAGATAAAACCATCTGTAATGTAGGTCTATAATGCTATTACCTCTTGGAAAAGGTAGACCCTTGCCATCATAAACAACATCCAACTGTACACAATAGGTCTTCCTAACTTTCACCTCCATCATAGACTACTGAAAACATGTTTATATATCGACCAGTTGAAGGCAGGGAACCTAGTTAACCCCACTATGTGGAACATAGGTCTAGATCTACCTTATCCTCAGAGGTATATATCTACAGTATGCTAGGGGGTGATAGCCTATGTGGCTATCACCTCTCAGGAGGAGGTCGATCTAGGCCAGCACGTACAACTACCACTATGGGGAATGTAGGCTACATGGATATCTCCCCCAAAGGGAAGAAAACAACACAGACAACCATACTTTATAAAATGTTGTCCTTGAGCCACTGAACCAAACCACTTCATGCTGGGCTCTTGTGTTTGCCAACGCAAGCATGTGTGCATGATCATTTGTAGAATATACCCATAACTAACCCATAGTTATTGAGCTTTTTCTATATTATATAAGCGTTTGATTTGAGTTCATTGATAGACTGCTGTAAGATCTTCTTAGTTAACCTCAGTTAGCATTCTCAGAACTTGTTTGTAATAAAGAGATAACAGGTATGAGAACCTGGTTTATTGCTTTCTTCAGTGTGTAATTTGCCAGAGAGAAAGTGATAGAATGTAGTTACTTTTCCACACAATTTGGAGGCATATCTGAGATCTAGCAAAAAAGCCCCCAGTGACCTATAGCCACATTAAATTTAAAGCTTGTGTGTGCAACGTGAGACCCGCAACGGCTGCGAGATTGAAATTTTGTGGATTAATTTAGAACATGCTGTGAGTTAAGGGCTTGTATGTGCATCCGTGATCAATTAGTCAAACTCGTAGTTACAAGTTTAGATAGAGCCAATGGAAACAAAGTTTGTCAGAATTACGTTACAAAAAAATGGAGGTGGGATTTTAAAGTCTTACGGGTTCAATTACGGATTACGATTGGACCCACATTCCAGATTTGATGCAATATTGATAAAGCCATAAATATGATATTCTATTACATGCGAGTTCCATTATATGTATTAACACATTGATTGCCGGGATTAATATAACACGGGAATTAAACATGAAATAACATATTTTTTTAGGTCGATTTGAAAGCTTGAGAATGTTGTGCTATTAAAGACCTAACATCACTTTCCCTTAGTATTGTGTGTATACAATATGTGTATTTAAAGTACTACGGATTGGACTTTACCCCTCTTGCGGGTCCTCTCTAGCACTCGTTGGCTTCTTGGTTCCATTTGTGAGTTACAGGGTTGAACGCCAGTGATTTTGATGCAATTTAACGTAGTGGTTACAGGCTTGACAGATCAAAGGATTTGCGGTCTCAAAACCTAAATGCTCACGTTGCATAGAGTTTTCTTGCTCTTACCCCTCAAGTCGTTTGCGGGCTGGTTTAAGAGGCCAATTTAATAGCAGTAAGTCTTGCGAGCTATGTTACGAGCTACGTTTGGGGAATTTAATGGGGCTGCTAGTGGTCTCAGCTTTCACACACAAGATGTTCATGGCCACTTTAAACAAGATAAGGCAGGACTTCCTTTGGAAATCTGCCATAAGGCTTAGTCAGTGTTTGTGAGTTGTTAGGGAACTGGGAAACCCTGAGGGTTCATGCCCGGCCAGAATGAATTGGCTGAAACCGTTTTCTCTCAGGTTGAACTCAGTTAAACAGTTTATATTTATTTTAAGGAAATGTGATTAAGGAAATATAACAGTAAGATCCAGAACCTTAGAAAACGATTGTTAGGGGACAAGCATGACATTTTGCCCTGGGATGAGAGAAACCAGTTGGAGTATTGCTAATTTATGCACTATGCTTGGCCATGGAAGGTTGCTAGAATCTTGTTAGAATATATTTTTTTGTTTGTGGTGCTGGGAAATAAGGCAGAGGGCTATAAATCTGCGAAAAGACAGTACAATTTTATGTAGTAAGCTGGTGTAAAGTTACAAGCCCAGGAAATCTGGGGAAAGGAAAGTGACTGTTGATACAAGTTCTCTGTTTTGCAAGGTTGCTAATCATGTAAGAAATATCTGTGAAATGTGAGACTTCCTTGTGTGAAAGTAACAAGGTATGAAACCCACACATTTTGTAGAAAAAAAAAAAAAAACAGGAAAACAGGAGATTACTGAGAATTTCCCATGTACCTTTAATTGCACAGCGGCATCAAGCAATGTTGAGTACATCTTTATCCGTCAAATCAGAGATCTTCTCTAGAGATGTATTTCAGTAGGGCCTGTGTTCTCAGTCCATGGAAGTTAATGTGGAATTTGGATCGCTTAATTCTTTTTTTTTTAAATGCTGTGTTTGCAATTTAATGTACAGGAGTAATATAAGAATTAAGGTTCTGCAATCATCAATAATATTTTATCGTGGCTTCAATCTGAAGACACATGCATGTTATCTATTCCACACTTGCTAGCATTTGAAATTTCTCTGATTAGTGTAAAAAATAGTTGTATACCCCAAAGAGAGGTTTACTAATATGTAATACTAGCGACTTGCCCGTCAAAAAATGACAGCAATAAAATTTGAAGCCATGATAATGCTGTTTGCCACCGAATGTGAGGTTATGGCCCCTCTAAGCAGTTCTGGCGCTCATCGTGAGCCACCACTTGCTAACATTTGGCGCTCATTGTGTGGCTCGCGATGAGCACCAAAGGCGCTCATTGTGAACCACAACTTGGTAACCCTTGGCACTCATTGCAAGCCTCTACCCCTGTGTACTTTAAAGGGTTCGGACTTGAGCACCCTTGGCAATCATTGCAAGCTTCTTTCCCTGTGTTACTACCTTGGATTAAGTGTCACTGGTTTGATTAAGTGTTACTGTTTAGCATTAATTCTTAGTGCTTAGGGCTGGTATGTATGTCCTTCAGCCGCCTTTTATGTCCTTCGACTGCATTTTACGTAATTTGGCCTCGTTTTAGGTTTCTTTCATCTTTTTGGGCCACCATTTTTTTTCTCGCTTTGAGGATTTTCGATCGGAATTTTTTAAAAAAATATGCCTCAAATTAACTTGCAACCTCACTCACAGGCTCCCTGACACTCCCCCTAAGCTGTGTGTGAGTGTGTAAGTAAATTTGAGGAATATTTGTATGTTTTTACAGTTTGCATTTCAGCCGTTTAATGCGTATTTTTGCAAGCCGTAATTTCTCGGCCGTCGCTAAGTCCCAAATTGGATGGGCCGCGCTAAGTTGCGGTGAGCGCCTTCTGCCCTCTTTTTATCTGAGTCCCGTGTGTCTCAGGATGAGCAGCTGCGGCGCTCATCTCCACCAGCGCAATGAGCGCCTTCGGCTCATTGATGAGAAATTGCAGATAGAGCTGTCCAGAAACTAAGTAAATTTTGTTTTATACTCAAACTTTGCAGTTAGTTTTGTCTATCTTGATAAAAAGTGAAATAAAAGTATGTTTTAATTTCACATATTTTCTATGCATTAACTGCTAGATTCTGCTATATATGGTAAAACATGGTCAAATTGGGTTTAGTCATGCTTCGGAAATTATTTAAAAAAATAAAGTATTATGCTTATATTTCATTTATTGATATGAAGTCCAGATAATAATAATAATAATAATAATAATAATAATAACAACAATGATAATAATATGTTTTAACACAAGCACAGGGAATCCCACTGATTTACTAATGTAAGAAACTTGGCTAAAACCCTTATCTTTAATGGTAAAACATATTGAATAAGTTGATAATGATAAGATGACAGATTGAAAAGTTTGTTCTGTAAGAATAAAAAAGATACTAGTGTATATGAACACCCAGTGATGTGAGAGATGTCCCTCTGGATGCACTGCCCTTGACTAAAAAAATGTATAATGTATATGAGAAAGCAGCTCTCAAGGACATTTAAATGTAAAAGGGTGTGTCTATCTAACTAGGCAGAGAGCCAATGAGCCTAAGGTACTCAGACAGAACTAGGGTAAGAAATACTGGTGGGCAGATGAGATAGAGGATCTGATAAACAAGTCAAGCCACTATGACAGATCTTAGGTGCAAGGATTTTTTTTAATCTTTTTTTTTTTCACACTTTCCTGTAAAGAGGAAGATAAGACAAAGTAACAACTACACCACAACCTTGCACTGATATATGACAAGATAAAGTCTCTACCAAGTGTTTATACTAGAGACAAAAAATTAATGACAAACGAAATACCAGGTACATAGTTTGCTGACGGAAAGACAAAGACTAGACAGAAGTCTTCCTGTTATTCTGCACCCAAGAAAGGGGGACAGGCCAAACACTTTTTCATTAACTTGGCAATGTGAACATGCATGTATCTGATGTAAGATCTGTGGGAGAAAGTCTGGTTGTTTAGTTGTTCATTCATGCTTGAATCTCCGCAACCCCATGGACCACCACACACCAGGCACATCTCGTGTCTAGTTGGGCTAATCCATAAGGTTTTCATGGCAAAGATACTGGAGTGGGTGCCAGTTACTTCTCCACCACAATTTATTTGACCTCTCTGCTATGACCTTCCCATCTTGGATGACCTTGCATGGTATGGATCATAGCTTCATTGAGGTACACAAGCCCCATCACAATGAAAAGGTAGCAACCCAGAAGGGGGGAGAAAGTCACATACTCTAAATATTCTGTGTCTTGAAATCTACACAAGATGGACTAGGACCTCATGAGGATCTCATATTCAGAAGCAATCTAATTGTTTGCTTTTTTATTTTTGGACCACATAACCACAGAGGGACCTGGTTTAGTGTGATGAATAAGACTGGGTTTATATATAGTTTCTTTGGTTCTGTATATTCTGCTCTTCCCCTCTATTTTTGTTCTGGGGTGATGTGGCAGGGTGTACGGACCCAAATTCCCCATTATATGAGGTTAATAAAAAGGGAAAGTATAATGTCTTGTCATGTTGTGTTTTTGTATTTATTCTATGTATTGTGTAATGTTGATCTATGGGTGTTAGGGAATTGGTCTGGTGGAAGATGGTACAGCCAGGTATAGAATTTATTTTTCTTAATTTAATGGCCCTTAACATTATTAGTTATAATGTGCAGGGATTAAATTCTGCTCCTAAGAGATTATTGGCCTTTAAAAGATATATAAAGGAGAAAATAGAGATAGTGTGTCTACAGGAAACACATTGGAAGGATGGCTTGGTGCCTTCCTTGAATGATAGTAGTTTCCCTATTAGCCATCACTCCACTTTTAGAAAGAAAGCTAGAGGCGTTTCTATATTCTTTAGTAGAAGATTACTCAAAGAAGAAGTTTTGGTTAAGATTGATAAGGAGGGCCGATACATTTTGTGGATAAGCAAAATTAATAATATTGTGTCTCTTAAATTTGGTCTGCCAAACAGGTTCTGATGGGATTATATAAAAAATAATTCCTACATTGATCTAAATAAACTTAAGATTAAATCCAACTTTCTCCAAAGCCTTGTGAAATGCTTTTCAGAGCAGCGGATAAAGCCCATTTAATAACAAGGTGCCTTAACATTTTAAAGCAGAGTTTAGAGAAAGATAAAACTACTAAAATGATTTCTTGGGAAAAGGAGCTGGAACGGACTTGGCCAGTTGATACATGGTTTAAAGCTTGCAGCTCTACTAGAAAATGTATTAAAAAATGCAGCTTATAGAGAAGTTTTTTAAAAGTCCTTAGCAAATGTTACCTGGTTTCTTCAAAAATGTTTCTTTTTAGTAGACAATATAATGATCAATTCTGCTGGAGGAACTGCAGTTTCACTGGTTCCCATTCGCATGTTTAGTGGCACTGTCATCATATCCAGGATTTTTTTGCAGGCACTTGCCCATCATTTGCCTTTACTTTTAAAAGAGAATATTGTATTGAAGGTAGAAAATGTTATTTGTCATATTTTTGATGCCAAAGTCTCCAAAGAGAAACAGGCTTTACTCATTCAGGTGATTAGTGTTGCAAAATGGTTACTAGTCAGACTATGGAAAAATCAACAAATTCCAGCATGGTCAGAGGTTTATACAATACTAAAGCGCAATAGGGAATTTGATAAATACTTGGAAACTTTAGGATCAGAAATGGAAACTTTAGGACCCCGCCCTCCTTCCCTTCTTCCTGTTTTTTTTCTTAAGGATCTGGGCACTCTACAGATCAGCAAGTTATTGTATTAATGTAATGGTATAACATAGTTCTTTGTTATTAATTTCAGGTTGTATAACCTGTATTCGACTTAACAACGTTTATCGATTTAGGTGCTCTTAAACAGTACAGAAGCTGTTTTAGTTATGATTGGATACAGTTGGTTGCAGTTTTTCCTGTTTTCTTTTTTTTTTTTTTTACTGTTTTTTACATTAATAAAAAAAAAAGAGTTTATATGGAGATTGTATAGGGAGAGAAGACACTGTCTTGTATAATCTCTGAATTCTTAAACATATCTATACATAGTTGCATTTCAAGAAATGTTTGTGCAATGGTTGATTATAGTTAGTGTATCTATATTCTAGCTAAAGATAACGAACATGGTAATCTTACCATTGGCAATTAATCACATCCAATATCTCAATACTCTTTATGAACAAGAAAATAGGTATGAGGGAAGATTGGCTCCATGGTCTAGGTATTGGTGGTTTGCTGGGTGATGTCTGGAGAGTATTTTGTGGGGCTTTTTTGTCTGCCTTTGCCACTGTTGTTTTTCTTTCCATAACTGACTAGTTGCACTTACATTGATAAACATCACACCACAACCTGAACTGACCATGATCAAATGAGTGAGATTTAACAGCATATTTGGATGCTCTCTTCCACCTCCCTTGGGCTTTTCCCATGTTGGTGAACCTGGTCAAAAGATACTCATTTATCTTTTATTTCAAACTGGCTTTTCGCTTTAGCTTATGTTTTACACGTACTGGTTGTAAGGCACTCATTCAATATTATTTTTTTCCACCTGGACTGTAAATGTTGTGCAAAGGACTAAATTATTGAAAAGTTTTTAGTTTGTTGTAGGAACGTCATAGGGAACACAAACCATATGGGTTTAACAGCTCTGTGGCTCTATGGGCACAATAATCCCTTCCATATTCGATTTCTCAGTTAGCTTTCTCTCCCTTCAGGACGTTGGACTAGTTTAAAAAGGAAGTCTTGCTTTTCTTACTATCTTTATTTTTTGTTTATGCTTTAAATTCTAATACTCTTTATGGTTTAATACTGCTGTATTTCTCTAGTTTTTGCTTATTTAGTCAACACCTCTTGGTGTTGAAGGGGGGGGGGGGGGATGTAGAAGATAGATACTCCACTTTGATTTACTGTGTTATTACTGATAATCCATTTTTTTCTCTGTGTCAGCATAATGTTGCTTTTAGCCCAATATATATATATTACAGTTTTCTATAAATAATTTGATGTTCTACCAATGCTCTATTTTGTATCACAGGATAACAACCACTGGCCTTGAGCCACTGGTCCAAACTAGTTCATGCTAGGTGCTTGTATTTTTCATCCCAGGCATCCATACAAGAACATTTGTAGAATACACCCATACTAGGGTATCATTCAATTCACCTATATCGCAAAGTTACCCAGGCAGAAAGTGCCCAGTACCTTTCCCTAGCTATTGTATTCCCCCTCTCAGCATGATTACGAGTGTGCTACTTGAAATGCCTGTAAGTAACCCCTACTCGCAATATTACACCTCCTTCCCCTTTGTTTTTCACACATCAGAAATATTACAAGTTGCCTGAACTCCAAAATCTGTTCAATGACAAATTACTCAAAATCACATGATACTTGCAACTCTTAATATTCCTGATAAAAAAAAAAAATATTGTCAGTAGTATTGAGCACTTGCAAAAGTATAAAATTCCTCGCTGCTCACTGCTAATCTCTCCATTCTCTCTCAAAACCAATGTCCCCTGTTCCCTGATCTCCCCCTGTCAGAAGTGTACATAATTATGGGGGTCCATTTAGATAGCTATGGTAGGGTTAAACCATTAACCCTATGCCATGGGGTCCTTAAACCCCCCCATGGCATCTAATTGTTAACCCCCACCATGGGGGTCCCTATTGCACCCCCCTACAATTAACACTGATGCTGTGGAGTTAACTAATAACCACTGTTACAGAGGTCTATCAAGGACCTTTCTGGCATCAACAAAGATTAATCCCATCCACGGGTGGTCCTTAAAGGCCCCCAAGGTACCCAATTATACTAAACACTGTGGAGGATCTTAAAGGATCCCTGCAGTATCTAATAAATTAATCCTTGCTATTGAGGTCCTATAAGGACCCCTGCAGCATCTTTAAATTAACCCCATACCATAGGGGTCCTTAAAGGATGGTACCTTAATTTACCCCCTAACTACCATGGGAATCTATATGTACCCCCATGGTAAGCTAACATTAACCCATGAAGTGCCATGAGGGTCCACAAGGAACCACATGGCATGCTGAATAAAAACACTACACTACACTAAAAGATTAAATAAAAATATGAAAATGAAATAAAATATTACAATTAGATACAAAAAGAAAAAAAAAAGAAATTAATAATACTTATCTATGATTATCCAACAATGATCAGTGACACCCTGGTCCTCACTTTCTACCCTGGATTCGGGCTATCCATATTGATAGGAAAAGTTCTGGTCCACTTCTTTCACGATAGAAGACCATGCTCCTCTCTTCTAGGACATGGAAAGGGCAAGGGTTAATAGAGGCTGTGTAATAACAATTTAGGTGCCACAGGGGATCTGTAAAGACCCATGTGGCACAGGCTTTATATTTTAGATAACATGGATATGTAGATTGGGTGATCTGGGAAGGGGGATCGCTTTTCAGTGGGGAAGGGGCGATCAGGAGTGAGTGGGCATGCATGGATGGAGAGAATTCCTATGGATTATTTTTCATGTCAGTTGGTTTGTGCTTAGTAATAGTACTGAGCACAACCTTGCTCGTAATCATGAATCTTTTAACTTTACTCAAGGGCTGGGGTTTATGAGTTAATATTACTTCCGTGGAGCATTGAATACTAGCAGCTAAAATTATGTTTGTCAGTAGTTTAATTGGGCTCCTAATTTGTAAGCTTTTTTCAACTGTGATTTAAGTTAATTGACAAACTGATGTGAGATCTTCTTTGTAAACCTCAATCAATATAAGCAATTTTTTAGTGCTGGTTAAGGAGAGCTAAATAGGCAAAATTGACCTGCCAAATTCAAATTTCTCTCCACGCCATCAAAATTGATTTTTTTCAATATACACAATTAATTTACCTACCTAAACTTACGCACACTAAGACACACCCATAGAGAATAGTTTTTCAGATGTCACCCCACTCTTTTAGTGTGGGAATTGGAACTTATCAATCTGAGAATTCTGATTGGTAAATTAAAATTTCCAACCAGGGTGACATCGGAAAAATAATTCTGATTGGCTAAAATTTGATGGACACATAATTCAGCCAATCAGAATGCTCAAAAAATATATTTAAGCCTTATAGGAGGAGCTCCTTTAGTTAGTGTGACTTTTTTGTTTTTTTAGAAAGGCATTTTTTGGGGGGGAGTGCCAATTTCCATGCCTAGAAGATGAGGACAATGTCTTCAATCAGGAAAGAAGAGGATGTGAAGGCTTCTATGAACATAGATAGCCTGATTGGTCCAGGGCCGAAAAATGAGGACAGGGCTTCGAGAATCATTACTGAAGCATCATTAGGGTAGGTATGTATTAATAATTTATTTATTTTAAATGGTTAACTTTTTTATTTTATTTTAATTTATTTATTATTTTATTGTAATATAGTTTTTTTTATTTTGATGTAATTTTTTATTTACTGTAATTATTTTTTAATTTATTGTAAGTTGGTAAGTAAATTTATTATATTTGTAATATAGAGTTTTTTAATTTTTGTAATGTAGGTTTTTTAATTTTTGTAATTTATAGTTTTTTATTTTCTGTAATTTGTTTATTTTGATACTTAGTGGGAATCAGGTGTGAGCAGGGAAGGGAATCCCCAGGGGTTGTCAGTGTTTGTAAGAGTTATTGGCAGTGGGGTTTTAAATCCCTGTCATGGAAGAGGTTCATGTAAATATATGGGGGAAGGAAGGTGTTTTACATTTTCATAGTTGCTGTGCAAACTATGAAGCTGTTAGAATTGTAGTTTGAGCAACTGTGCTGTTGTGGGGACTTCAGCTGCATCGGGGCTGCTGTCAAAACGCCCTGATTCGTGGTCCCCACATGACAGTGGGGTGAGTGACAGGTATAGTAATCCCTATGTAGTTAGCGCAAAGAAATCTGCTGCATTTGCAAGCAGCTTTTTTTGCACAATTACATTTGGGATATTGATCGGGCCTCTACTTCAGTGTTATCTGTTTTTAGATTCAGCACCTCTGACTTTGTGTTTGTCATTACCAAGGTGTCATTAGATTAGTGTAGTTTAAACACTAAGGGCCTCATTCTATTATCGGCCGTAAATCGGCCGTAAGGCTGCGATTCCTTGCGGGGGTTCAGTTAACTCGCGATTCTATTATACGGCCCCGCAAGGATCTCCTTTTACGGCCGGCCGCATATCTTGGAACCGGCCGTAATCTGTGAAATATAAAAACTCAAAAATAAATTCAAGCCTGCACTGTACAGCTCTGTAAATGCTAGGGATCATATTGGGGGACATGAGGATTAAAAGGAACCCACTCTCAAGCTTGCACATCTGCCCAAACCCGAGTTCAAATTAACTGTTTATTTTCCGGCTGCGGCGTGGGTGTGTCTGAGGTGCTCCAAGCACTCTGGACTTTTTACATGGATATTTTACGGATATTAAAAATTAAATATTTTACGGATTTGAGTACAGGATAATTATGTGCTATTTTTTCTAACACCTAAAATCCCTTTATAGTCTTCTCAAAGTGCAGGATGGCTTTATTTGGGCTATTTTATGTGCTTAATTGGTGCTAGCGGGACCTCTTTCCTGCAAGTAAGCTGCGGCTCGTTTTTAGCCTTGCAGAGAGGTTTCCCGGAGCATTTGAATTGCAAAACTCTTGCGGCCGTTTCAGATCAAAGGCTTTCCTCTGGATAGCAAGGCAAGAGATAGCAAGGCACCGGCCGCAAGCCTGCCGGAGCCTCCGGCCGTAAGGGAATAGAATAGGCAAATAGCTTGCGGCCGGTCCTTGCGGCCCCGCAACGGCTGCGGCCGATAATAGAATGAGGCCCTAACTATGGGTATATCAAATGTTTATTATTATAGGAAAACAATAACCCAACATTTTAATGCATAGTGACACCTTGTTGGTGTCAAGTGGGCAGTGTACAGTCTCCAGAGGTTATACATTTTGCTTGGTGGGGAAATGTTTATGTATACTGTTACCTATTGACCTTCTGTATGTGTGTGCTTCTCCATATGATCTCACAAGACTTTGAATGGGATTTTAAGTCCTGGAATTTTCTATATTTTGCTTCAGGTAAGAGTTCAGCAGCCGTTTTGAAAGAACAGCCTGGAGACAGGGACAGCTACCTGCCATCCAGCAATGTAAGACTGCAGTACTGTGAGAGCCAAGCAGCAGAACCTTCTTTTTTACCTTTTAAGTTGCTGTGCTTTCCTGCTGCTTTTATTTTTCAGTTTCATACGTGATTGCTCACGTTATTTTGTTAGTTATGTTCATTAAACAACTTTTTTTCATTCATGTATTGACTGTGTGATGAGAGGGCAGCTTGGTGCAGTGACAAGGTTATATTGCTTGTAAAGGGAGCCCCAAGGTTCAGATGAGAGATCACACAGGGAAAGGGGGGTTGCTGTAGGATAAAAATAATAATTTACTTTCTTTTTATGCCTCATTTTGTGGCAAACCTAAGGACAGTTGTAATTTGTTGATTCAATAGAACAAATTCATTAGGGTTCACCATCAAGGATTTGCTAGTTCACAACAGTGACCTTCGTAGTATTCTCTCCTCTAACAGGTCACAGAACAGCTCATCTAACTCTCCACTCATGTTCTTGTGTAGTAGTTCTCCTTTGCAACTGGTGACTGTTAATTGCAAATCAGCATGAGCAGAAGATTGTGGAGAAGGGTAATAATAAGTATAATGGCATAGCAAACAATACACTTTATTGTTAATAGACTTATATTTTTTCCTTGTATTATAACATAAATCATCTGAAAAATGATATTACACAATTATTCACATACTCAATATATACCTGTTTTTTCATTTCTGTTATCCCTTTCTTATGAATTAGTTCAGAGAAATTTGAGAATTCTGATGGCTGAATTATGTGTCCATCACATTTTAGCCAATCTGGATGATTTTTCCGATGTCATCCTGGGTGGGAATTTTAATATAACCAATCAGAATTCTCAGATTGATAAGTTCCAATTCTCACACTAAAAGAGTGGGGTGACATCGGAAAAACTATTCTCTATGGGTGTGTCTGAGTGTGCGTAAGTTTAGGTAGGTAAATTAATTGTGTATAGTGATATTAAAATCAATTTTGATGGCGTGGAGAGAAATTTGAATGTGGCAGGTCTCATAACTTAGAAAAATTTAATTGTTTTGCCTATTTAGCTCTGCTTTCACCAGCACTAAAAAATAGCTTATACTGATTGGGGCCTTGCTTAGTTGCGGTGCAACATACAACGTAACTCTGATAAGTGATCCAGCCTTGCAATACCAGCAATTCTACTATGAACAGGAGAAACACCAAACCCCAGATGTACATTTTAGAGTCTCTTGGGCCTCATCGGTAGCTGCACTCCTTAAGACACAGTGAGTAAGGAATCCAGTTCTTGAGCACCCTATGCCATATAATACTGACTAAGCATCGGCACAAGGTATGATGAACACCACTGTACTGCAGGCTTGTCGTAAATATTTTAATTTATGCTCGAACTGTACCTACCATGCTTTTTCCCTCTGCAGCCTTGGTGTCAAAACTGTGGCTTGCCTCCATCCTCAATTGGATGTGTATCACAAATTGACTTAATGATGCTACAGCTCTTTGAAGGTCCTTCTACTTTCCCCAATTAAAAAATGTACTTCTTTACTTTGTACTGTAGTAAAAGACACTGTTGCATACGCACTTGACACTTATACCTACTCAATGACTTTCTGAGAATCCTTCCATCTCTTCCATAATTGTTTCATAAGTTGCAACAGTTGGTGTGGGATTATTACCCAAAAGTTATTAAATCACTTAACTGTTTAAGACATTGTCTTTTAACCACAGGAAGTGCAGATAATCTGAATAAAAATTACATTTTCTCACTATAAAACTGTAAAACATTTTGCTGGATCTTTCCTAAACCATATCAACGTTCCCAGAATGTAATTTCTTAATAGGGCATCATTCTTATAATGAAATGAAATGCTGGTATCAAACACCACCCTAATGTGTCCTGTTTTTTGTTGAAAGTATACACCAAAAGTTGATAAGCACCAACATTCCTTGCCCTCCTTGTAGTGTGGAAATGTTTTGCATGTCTGTTACTTAGCATTCCTTGCATAAAGGTGATAACATGATCTCTTCATTCTGTCTTCATCTTCTTAACCTATACAATTTATGTTCCTGGATGTTAGGTAGCTTCCGTCTGGGTAACTTGAAGGGGAGAGGGTCTACCCAATAGTTCAACCTGAAGGGGTTAACATATTCTGCTGATGAAGGGGTTAACATATTTTGCTGACACATAGCCTAACCATAATATCATGTTCCTATCCTTGAGATGTTTGTCGACCTTACTAAAACACAAAACATTTCTAGTTGTTCTAAGAAACAGAAAACACCTGATTATATGTCCTTGTACCGACTAACGTGAACTGTGAAAATCGCTCTAATATCCGCCTTCTTAAGTATAAATTCTATGCAATGACGTAGCAATAAACGGAATTAGTACTGAGACCGATTGTGTGTGTGTCTTACATCCAGTAAAAATTTCACAGAATTTTGTTTGGGCCTGTGTTTCCAAGTTGCCAACTACTGATTAGGAAGCCCCAACAAACTGGTGTCAGACGAGTGGGATACAGAGGTCGAAGTACGACGGAGTGGGTGAGTAGAGTGAATTGTGTCTATTTGCACCTTCCTTTGCTCCCACTCTCGTCGTCCTTTGTAAACTGTATACAAGTAAATAAGTTAGGCACACACTCCCTGTGGTAAGGAGAATTAAGAATTAAGTCTTTGGTAGACTGTAGGTATAATCCCTAAAAGGTAGGGAGACTCTCTAAGGAAGAGAGTGTAAAATTAGGCCTCTGGAAGGCCATATATATATCAAGGATATATATATATATATATATATATATATATATATATATATATATTATTCCTAAGGTGGGAATAGAAAGGATAAAATTGATATAAATATGTACTTGACGGCTTGGTTTACAGTGCCCAAAATCCGCTTTTGCTTGCTCATTAATTTTGCTGTATTGCTATGCTGTTTAAGATAAGAAATGTTTTTTTATTCTGTGTAAAAATCAGGAAGTAAGTATAGCTCTGGACACTGTAAGACGCACCGTCTCTGTGTCTAGGTGCAATCCGTTAACTCGAGAATATCTTTCGGAACTGTCCGAGCTATTTCAGCTCAGTACAGCACAAACGTTGTTACACATGGGGAAATGGGTATGTGCACACGTCTCTACACATGGGAAATGGGTATGTGCACACGTCTTTACACATGGGGAATGGGTATGCCTCTATTTGTCCTTCCAGCAGAAAACTTCACTCAAAGCCACATATATTACAATGGCAGTACACAACCCCGCAAATAGAATTTCTTTACAATATGTACAATCAGCCACGCCACTTATCTCTATATGGATGCAACACCTCATACGCACATATTTCCCATCAAAATATAATAAGAGTGTATAATTTATGTTAACCCACACTAACCCAGGGTATAACTGTTTTAGGGCCCTAGGAAAATGTAAGTCTGTTGGTTGGTCCACTTGCTCCAATACCACACTTATTTTTATAGGACCTCCTCCCTTTCTGACCTGTACAAGAGTTGTTCACCTTAAAGCTGTAGTGGTCCCGGATGTCCCTACTTATTTTCTCTTTTACATAATATATCAATTAATGGTACTGGTTGTAGCAACAGTAATGGGTCCGTGTCTAATCTCTTCCACCTTATGCCGCCTTCTCCAGCCATGAATGTATACTTTATCTGTGGCAGGAACGCCTATCGATGGCTGCCCCCTAATTGGGTGGGCAGTTGTTATTTAGGTCAAGTAATCCCATATATATATACAACCCCAACACTTCCACAAGGCCGCATCAGAACCATGAGGGATATAGAGCAGAAGTGCGGGTGGAAAATATTCCTAGACAACCTAGGTATAACCTTCCCACATGTAAGCGTAAGGAAACTACAGGTAGAACTATCCATCCTTTCTCTACTAGTACAGAGGGCCTTGATTAACTCTGCTGAAGCAATTGTGTAACTAAACTAGGAGCAGGTGCAAATTTAGAATGGTCACTTTGTAGAATAGAATGGCTTTAAATTATGTTTTAGCTTCCAAAGGCGGTATGTGTGCTTTAATAGGTAAAGAATGTTGTTCTTATATTGATGATAATTCTGTTTACTGTCATTACTTGTATTCCTTTGTGCTTTTATTACATACTGCAAGGCTTTATTCCTAAGAATTTTAAGCTAAATACTGTGACTTAACACCACCCGGTCACAGGTATATCTCATGTACTGATACCCTGGAGGGTCTATCACCTTCCAGTGTCTCGGTTCGCTTCCTATCATATATATACACCACTGCCTACATCCCAAATAAAGATCACATTGTGATCTAAGAGGGGAATGAAGGGGTTAACATATTCTGCTGATGAAGGGGTTAACATATTTTGCTGACACATAGCCTAACCATAATATCATGTTCCTATCCTTGAGATGTTTGTCGACCTTACTAAAACACAAAACATTTCTAGTTGTTCTAAGAAACAGAAAACACCTGATTATATGTCCTTGTACCGACTAACGTGAACTGTGAAAATCGCTCTAATATCCGCCTTCTTAAGTATAAATTCTATGCAATGACGTAGCAATAAACGGAATTAGTACTGAGACCGATTGTGTGTGTGTCTTACATCCAGTAAACATTTCACAGAATTCTGTTTGGGCCTGTGTTTCCAAGTTGCCAACTACTGATTAGGAAGCCCCAACACAACCCATCTTTATGCATTTCCTTTTGCGCAATGTGTAGGAATGCTCTGCCCTCACAAGAGAGAGCAGTTCTGATGGTATAATCGCTGGTTTTAAACACTTCTGCTCCAAGATTATTGCCTTGGCTTCTTGAACTTAGTTTGGGGTACTGACATGGATTTGGCTCTTGGGGCCAGGATGATTCTTTTACTACTAGTCTGTTGAACTCTGGTTCAGAATGTGAGGTTGGTGTGAAAAGAGATGACAGCTGCATACTGCTCCTAGCCAAAATCCAATTTCTTGGCATGTGAAGATTCTCATGGTCCATTAATGCTTTCTCGGACTTTTTGAGTATCAATCAGATCTCTGCCAGACAGGATAAATATTTGTGCCTTTTTATCCAGTGGGTGATAAGGTGAGTTAATAATCATAAGTGAGGGTGGTGACATGTCTTGGCTAACTACATTGTTTCTGTAGCCCCATACAATTCATTCAATCATTCCCATACAACACTCAGTCCTTGACTTACATCTCATGTCATGAAGATTTTGGACCCAGTCCAATGCAAGCAACTCAAGCTCTTGGCTTGGTGTAATAGCCAAATTGGTAATAATACCCTTGAATGCTGCTTTCCAGGCTCGATAATTTTCTGGCTAGTCATTGTAACTTGGCAGGTTGGTGGTCACCAAAGTATTGTAGACCATAAACCTGGCTAACTCTGTGGCATCAACTTTTGGAGTGGGATGAGTTGGTGGAAGTTAAACTCATGACTGGAATCACTATAAGGGAAGTTGAACTTATCATGATGCGCCAGGCACTGGAACTGCTGAATTTTCCTTTGGGAAATGTTGGTGGGGTTGCAAATGGTGGCACCTTTGGGAGCATTATTGCCGCTGTGGATGCTCACAATCTGGAGAAAATAGATTTTGCTGTAGCTGTGACTATGGCTGGCTCTGGGCACACTGCAGTTGTTTGAACATAAACGTGCTTCTGGTTGAAGTTTGGGAACTGTGAATATGTTGGCTGTCCCGTAGCTTGAGTCTGCATGTTAGGTAGGCCTGCAAAGTCTAGGAGTGGAGGGGGTAGCAGGATTGTCCTGTTCTTGCACATATGCAATTAGTCTTTTGTCGAAGCTTACTAAGGAAACTTGACTGACCTTGCCATTCTCATGTTTAAGATGCGCTTCTGATATTTTAACATATACTTCTCTTTATAAGAGTTCAAGTTTTATCTTTGTTTCTGCTGCATCGAAAGCAGCTTGAGCAGTTTTTGTTTTTTGCTCAGCATCGACCTTCTCTTCCATGAATTTGAGTGTTGCTTCCCCTTAGCTATGAGCAAGCAGTATCTTTACCTCTTCTGCATTAACCATTGCCTGCAGGATATCTGTCCATGAGCAAGCTCCACTGGCTTTGCATGATCTTCTGCTTTTGAAAGAACTTGGAGGGGTGTGCAGCATTGCTGTTATATCATTTTGTGGCTCTTTTCAATGCAGCTGGTGCTGTGCTACACATAAGACCTTTTCTATGGTGCAGGAACAAATCTTGTAGATCAGCCTATGCTTGGCATGTTCCTTCCTACAATCAGCAGTCTTTTACTGGAAAAGGTAATCCTCATATGCATCTGCCGTTACCTGGAACTTTTTGCAGCTGCTCTGGAACTGTGTCAGTGGCTACTGAAGCAAATTATCTCCAGCTTGCAGATTTTCTAATATCTCAAAGTTTCTCATAAGTCTTTCCTATCTGTTGCCCAGCTGCTGTTGATATTGCTGCTTATCTGCCTGGTAGTTGCTACTGCCCTTTTCTGTGGGCAGTACTTTTTTTTGCATTGTGCTGGAGAAAGTGAGCACAGCTTTTTCAGACTGTATCTGTGCTGAATGTTCTAGCCATAGATAGGGGTGGATCTACTGATGGTGCAAGTGATGCTTTGCAGCAGGGTCCTCTTTTTGGGTCCTTGGCTTGTGTTGCATTTTTTTATATATATTTTCTTTCATTTGTGTAGTGGCCCCATGTTTTCCCTCTCTGGGCCCCTGCGACTGCCCCTCACTCCCCTGTTTCCCTGCCCCCCCACCCCCTGACAACATCTGGCACACGCAAAGACAACCAGAAAGTGACATTGGGTCTTGTGGTGAGATGTCATTGCAATCACACGTGTCTTTATGCATCTTGCTTTAAATGTTCTAGCACTTATATTTTATTGCTAGCTTCCAAAATTCTGATCCCTCTGATCCCTGAAATTCAAGGAATAAGTAATAATCCTCAAAAAGCTGAGCGATGTACAGGAACTTTCAGACTTTTTAAATTTAAAAGGGATTCCATACTCATCCACCATAATCAGAAAAAGTATTTAGCAAATTGCCACAGACAGCTGAGATAGGAGAACCGACGAACAAAAAATCAATGAACTAATGATTTGGTTTTAGCTAACCACTGTATGAAGCAACTGAATGTCTCAAAAGAGATAGCGGAACCCCTCGGCAAACAATACATTTGCTGGAAATGGCAACCCAAGAGATGATGGCAAGCAGAAGCAGAGGAAATGCAGTCTCAATGTCAACTTTTGCTCTTGAGGCTGTGCAAAGTAACTGAACACTGTGCTCAAAAAGATGTGCATTTAAGATAAGTCCTTATCAATGTTGTCATTAACTAAATGACCCTTAGTCAAAATGTTCCCAGTCATTTCTTAGGATTCAAATTCAGTATAGATAGATTCTTGAAAGGCCCGGCCATCCTACCACTTTGTTCAGATTGTCCATAACCACCGCAGGGTACTCTCTAGCCGGACATTTAGCAACATATTTTTTTAGCCGAACTGGGGTCATAGCTCTTGGTATCGATATCTTACCTGCAGTTTCAGTTAACAGGGTGATCGGGAGGTGCGGGTGGTAAAGGAAAATTGGGCTGGGGAGAACTAGTGGAAGGGGTTTGACTAGCAACCGTAAGTAGGCTAAGAACAGCAGAGGTTTGATTGTCAGCAGGGAGTAGGGTGAGCAGTTGACACTACTGGTCATTTATTAAAGCTGCCTCCCTCAGCTGGGAAATAAAGAGTAACAACAATTGTAAAATAGATCTTATTGGTGGGGGCAGCAGTATCAATGCTCTGCCGTGTGCGCCAGCTCCAGTGAGCCAAATGTCAATGGAAACCCTCTCTAAAAAAACTAATAAGGCCCCTCCCTACACTTCCTCACACACCAATCAAATAAAAAAATGTATCCCTTACACATCCTTGGGGTCAAAGTCCCCAGCCCCTCTACTTTCAAGAAATCTGAATTCATGAGCTCAGGAATACAAGTAAATTATACCTATTAGAAACATATTTTATTGTTTGAAAATTGAGTTATCTGAAGTCCAGCTATCTTGACATTTGGTTTTCAAGAATTTAGCAAAAAAACTTCTCCTCCAGTAATATTCAAGTCAGTATTGTCAGCTCATGTCTGCATAAAAAAAGTAACTTCCTAAACTAATTATCACTTTCTAACTGGTTGAGCAAAATAATACCAAATTCTGCAACTATTTTTCTTTCCCCTTTTCTCTGGACACTTGTCTTGAAAGAAAATGTTTGTTTTTTTATGTTGGAAATGTACAGGAAATTTTGACTTTATAGTTCTTTTAAACTTTAGGAAATAAAACAAACTGATACAGAATGTGTAAAGATACAAAAAGTAAACATTGTCAGACATATTGGATGTAATATATATAAAAAGTAAAAACAATATTATGTTCAGCTCATATAGTAAATAAACTATTCTGTTGCCTATTGGATCAAGCTTTAAATTGATTCTTTCGGCATATATTTTATATAAATGTATTAACTACTAATACTAATGTATTACAGTAATTAATTAAAATTACCAGTGTCTCAGGCTGCTACAAACAAACAGTTATATGTGGTGTGTCTGAGCAGCCTGAGACTCTGGTAGTGTGAATCTCTTTTCCCCGTGCATATAAGCGCCAAAATAGTCCATTTATGAGGAACCAAATATACACACACAATCTATTTTCCTCCCTTCTGGTTTTTACTTCAAAACCTAAGCGAATGATATAAGAATATGTACCTGAATGGAGCTTTGTGCACATATTAAGTGTGTGCATCTCTACAGCAGAGTTTACAAAATACTACATGTTGCTAAGTCCTCAACATAGTGAATAATTTTCAGGAATAAATGGGCCTTTTGAGATAATACATTAAAATAAAAAAAATTGTATTGTAAGCAAATACAGTAATATTCTCTTATGAGGATTTGCTATTGCAGTATTTTTTTTATAACAGATCTAAATTTTAAAGCTAATCAAATACAGATGTTTTTCCTAAATCCCAGTACTTTCATTCCTTGTTGGTTTAGAAATTATAATTGCTCTGCATAGATTCTGGTTAGCACATGCAATTCATCATGTACCAAGGCATGACACAAACTCATAATTGATGTTTTTTCTATGGATGTGCCGTGAGCTATATATCATTGTAACTAAATAAATAACAGTGATAATCAATTGAACATGACTTATGTTTACAGTGTACTACCCATTGATTTTTCATGTTACATTTCCGTTAAAGATAATATACGAAAATAAACATTTTAATGCACAATAGGCTAGGTTCACTAAGCTTGGTCAAGGTGGTGAAATGGGTTCATTGTCTTTTTTGGAACCCTACAATTAGTTAATTTACTTTACTTTAGGGGCCTATTAGAAAAGTGTCGCATGTAAAACACTATCTGCAATTTTGTTAATAGAATTGACTAAGCATTTGTAAACTTGCTATGCAATGTTGCCATCATTATGTGTGTGTTCACCATATATTATAACGAGTCACTTTGCCGACAGGGAGGGTCATGTAGAATGATAGACTTATTGAAAGCACTGCTACATGTCACATTTTAACTGAAGCAGCTATATTTTTCTCTGCATTCAACACCCCATCCAATGCTGTATTTAAAGTGCCTTTAAGTAAAAAATCATTATATGCTCCATGCAACACATAGTGCTATTCTCCACATTGCACTCTGGGAATTTCTCAGGCTCACAGTGCAGGGTCATATGGAGAATCTTAATCATGTGAACCTCCACAAAAGAAGTAGAGCAGCTGACTTCAGAGTATGACAAAGATTCCCAGGTATTTCTAGGAGTTGATATAAACAAAGTGAGTAGATGAGCATCACTATTCAACTAATAAGAGAGGAGCTTTATTATTATCATTCCAGAGCACTCCAGACCTGGGATTATTGTGTGAGTGTTAGAATTCTCTAAGAGTTTTTGAGATATTTTAACTGCTGCACATGTTGCCTCCGATATGAATGCACCCCTAGGCAATTGCCTACACTGCCTAGTGGAAAATCAAATCCTGACTCTATCCTCAACTTGCAAAAGCAGATAGAATAAACAAGGATAATGGTTCTCACTAAAGAACAATTGCATGTGATAGGTAAAATATTAAAGACTATCAGCCTTATTAAATTGCGATTCTGTAAATTTAAAAGGGCTCTATTTAAGCACACAGCATATTTTTTTACAGAAGTTTTTAGTTACTGAACTTCTATTCAAAAGCAAGGTCTTCACTAACTAAAAACTTCTGTAAATAAAATATGCTCTGTGCTTATATAGAGCCATTTTAAATTTACCCAATCGCAATTTAATAAGGCTGTATATTTATTTATTATGCTTTATACATTATCAAATCTAAAGCATACTGCAAATACTTGATTATAGTGATCCTTTACAAATAAAATAACCTGAACACATATAACTTTTAACTAAAAAATAAATAAATTTATAATTGTGTGTGTTCTTTTTATCATTACTTATAAGACATAACATTTTAAATAAAACTGTTTTATACATTTATATGTCCATTAAAAGGCACCAATTAGCAGAGGTGAAAAGCATACAAGTCTACTGAACACCACAGATTATGAGAGAAAGGCAAAATCAATATAGAAAACACAAAGATGATTTGTTAAAAGCTTTCCTGTATACAAAAGGGTATTGAAATACTAGTTAGGGGGTTTACTTCAAAATACTTTTAAAAGATTTAATATAGTGGCGGTCAGTGGTGGGTTGAAGGAAATGTCAGATAAAAGCATTGTTGGAGAGAAAAACATAGTAATTGAGTTTTAAAAAGTTTAAGTCCTTATATATATATATATATATATATATATGTATATATATATATATATATATATATATATATATATATAGTAAATAAATAGTACATCTGTGTTGACATTTCAATGTCTAAAACAAGTTTAAAAAACTGCTTCCAGCTCAGAATTCCAAGAAAATCAGTTATTACACTGCATTCTGGGAAGCTAATCCGGGACATGCAAACATGCCCACAAATGCATCGCTCTTCAATCCATAGCCATTATCAAACATGGTTTCCTTTAAGCTTATGTCAGAATTCCTAGAAAATCAGTTATTACACTGCATTCTGGGAAGCTAAGCCGGGACATGCAAACATGCCCACAAATGCCTCGCTCTTCAATCCATAGCCATTATCAAACATGGTTTCCTTTAAGCTTATGTCCGAATTCCAAGAAAATCAGTTATTACACTGCATTCTGGGAAGCTATATATATATATATATATATATATATATATATATATATATATATATATATATACTTATGCTTTAATATGTCTACAAATGTAATTATACTACCATTGATTAAATAAGAAATTCACTTTTTAAATGACCACTGTGCAGATTGTTGTTAGGCTATGGTTTTAGAAAGATGATACCTCTTTCATGTACTCACTTTATATTTTATTTATAATAATATTGATCTCATATGGACTCATATATTCAACGATTATTATCCTACCTTAAATCACTAACTTAATTGTTATATATTTACAGCACATGAATAATTAATAGTTTGCAGATACATGATTTGAAGTTGGAAGTTCTAGGGGTAATGTGAGAAAGTACTACTTTACAGAAACAGTAGTAGATGAGTGGAACAAGTCTTCCAGGTGAAGTGGTGTAGTCAGAGTTAAGGAACTTAATCATGAGGTTTCAATCCCGACGCTTAATTAAGCCAAACTTTTAGGTAGATAGAATGGGCGGACCAATATTGCCTTTTTTTGGTCCTTAAAATCTGTGTTTGGATGTTTGCATTATTTACAAAACACATTTTTATTTTGTATAGCTGTTAGAACAATGGAAATTCTTTTTTTTTTTGTTTAAACAAGGAATCAGATGTATGAAAGTGAGCGTACATTGCTGAAAGATGTCTGATCATAAATTGTTCAAGACGGAGTAACATTGCAATGATAAGATTGAGTTTATTTCAACTCCTCAAAACTCTTACGCTCCAATTTATATGTTTTCTGCTTTGTATCTACACAAAATAAATCTAAATGTACTTTCATCTGATAACCAGAAAAAGTGCTTTAATCCCCATGTTGAGAGACACAGTGTGGAAGAGCATTTGGATATCTGGTGAACCCTATGTAGCTGTTCCTGCTGCTGTTAAGTGTGTGTAAGAAACGCGTAAGTACGTAAGATTTTAAGCTCAAATAAATATATATTTTGTACTTAACCCTGGTATAGCGCTAAGGAGTATGTTGACACTATAAAAATAATGCATAATAATAATAATAATATCAATAATAATAATAATAATAATAATAATAATAATAATAATAATAATAATAGTAACAATGGAAATTGCAATAAAATGGAGAAGCGAAGAGTACTAGCCCACTGAAGTATGAGAAAAATTGTGTTTATAAATAATTCAACAAACTAGCAACTTTAGCAGCTGTATAAGCCATGAGCATAAAATAATTGTAGGAAACAAAAGGTTAACAGAATCTGCTTTGGGATGCTTCCATCTCAGAAAATTGGTTTGACTTTAGCTTAAAGGAGTGTGTTATCCTAATAAGGCATGCTCTCAAAAGGATTGAATTTAAGTGTTTTCTCTATATTTGATTCTTCCGATTCTCACAAACAGCCTTGAAATTAAAATTGCAAGAGCATATTTTTTTTACAGAAGTTTTTAGTTAATGAACTTCTATCCAAAAGCAAGGTCTTCGCAAACTAAAAACTTCTGTAAAATAAATTTGCTCTGTGCTTAAATAGAGCCCTTTAGAATTTGCCGAATTGCAACTTAATAAGGCTGAAGGTGTCATCTTTTTTGTGAAAAAAAGCACAATTAATGCAAAATTGAATTTAAAAGTTCAAAAACAAAGACTTTGTTTATTTTAAACTTCATGAAAAGATTTTGCCCGTTTTCAGTTCAAATTCTTCAGAAGAGCATATTATTAATTTGGTACTTTAGTGTACTAAGAAATGATGGGGACATGTAACAGTGAACACTACGGATTACTGAGCCGGGGCAGATCTAATGCTGGTACAGGTGGTGCAGTGCACCAGAGCCTCCACGGGGGTGGGGGCCTAGTGCTGTCTAATAATTTTTCTTATTATTTTTTTGTAATTATTTTTTCATTTCTGTAGCGAAGTGGACTCCCCCTTGCAGCCCCAGGGATCTCCTGCCACCCCCTCTTCCATTAGGGCCCCATCTGCGCTCCACCTCATTACCTCCCCCATGGCTCCATCGACACACCAGCGCCCCTTACTTGTTTGGGGAATCCAGTTATCATTGGTGCTTCAGGGTATGATGATGCTTCTATCTTAAAGGTGCAATGCTCAAAGTGTGCAGCAACAGAAAGGCAGCAATCTCCCTTTAGAAAAAGGAGAATGGAGATAGATCCTAAGATGAGACAGGCGTATAGAATAAAGTCAGACGGAAACAGAGGAAACATTGCCCATTGACGGCTTGGAAGGTCACAACAAGGTGTAAAGCCCTCTGTCCTTTGTTGGGACTCATAAAAGAGGTACAACTCTGATGGTTCATATTCCCGCAATGCAGCCACGTCAAGATCCCATATGGCAAACAAAGAGAAGACAGAGCAGGAGCAGGGGAAGTGGTGGTGATAATGCAGACCAGGAGGTTGCAGTGGTCTTCACAGTTATCATAATGCTATAGAGTCAATGCTGGCAGGTAGTGATCAATCACAGGGAGTAGGACGGTGCAGTAGGAGAGAAAAAACACTGGTAGAAAGGCAGAGACAGACTAGTAATGTTTTTTTTTTGCATTACTAGGGCCCCATTCGATTGAGGTTTCGGGCGATCCGGAAAGTTATTTTGCTATTCAATTGGCGTCTTTTTGCGGGCTAAGACCAGCTTACGAATTATGGCCTTGAAAAAATGGCGGTGGTTAAACTCGTAACTTAAAGCCTCCCAAAGCCTTTGATCTTTCAAGGCTGCAAGACTTCTGATCGCTAAAATAACTAATAGCTATTCAAAATCGCTCATCACGGCAGACGCAATCAATCCCTCAAACGCCAAATGGCTGCCCAAAGCTTACAGGTTCCAGAAAAGGGTTTACAGACTAGTTTGGTAGTTTGGAACACTTCAACTGACAATATACAGACACCAATGCACTTTAAAACATTGGAAAAGCAATTGAAGGCATTACAGTTACATGCGCAACAACTCCCAAATATCAAATATTGCAGAAAATAAAATGTTATTTTCCACATAGATTGTAATGGTCATGTACAGTATATTCCAATATGAAAAGCCATGCTGCATCATGCTGAAAGCTATTAAAGACACACAACCTCATTAAATTGCAACACAAATTATATATAATTATATATTATTATTATTATCGTTTATTTGTAATGCGCCAACATATTTCTTAGCTCTATGTCTTATATACATCTCACTCATCACATCTACTCTGGGACAACAAATAGTGGCCAAATTACACTGTCTCATCACATATATCACGTACAAGGGAACCATTTTAGATTTGGTTGTTCAGTCCCTCAGTTGTGTCCAACTCTCTGTGACCCTATGGACTGCAGCACACCTACTAATGTCTCTGTCTGTGTGTATCCACAAGTTTTACATACCAAAGATACTTAAGTGGGTTGCCAGTTCCTTCTCTAGTGGACTGTGATTTGTATGGCCTCTCTGCTATCACCTGCCCACCTACACTGGCATGGTATAGCTCACAGCTTTATTCAGGCACAGAAGCCCACCAGGGGAACATACACCACACAAATCTACCTTAGTGATATTGCTCCACTGGAAAGGGAGTTGGTGCTCACGGAGCACAGTTTAGCTGGGCCTAGTATGGAGGGAGGAGCTGGGGCTAGTGAGGATGGCCAGGGAGGTAGCTGGGTTACAGTTAGAAGGGGAATCAGGGGGTACAGGAGGAGGCAGGCCAGTTCTGAGTTGGCAAATACCAACAGATTTGCGAGATTGAGTGAAACTGTTGGGGATGTCCATTCAGGAATGGCAATGCCAGATAGAGCTGTTCCCTCTAACAGCCGGGAGAACAGTTCTACTGGAGGAGAGGGAGGGCAGAATAGGCAGAGCAACAGACATGTTTTGGTGGTAGGGGACTCTATTATTAGGAAGGTAGACAGGGTAATTTGTCACCCAGATCCCAGCAATCGAACAGTTTGCTGTCTCCCGGGTGCTCGGGTTCGGCATGTTGTGGATCGGGTGGATAAATTATTGGGAGGGGCTGGTAATGAACCGGCGGTCTTGGTACACATTGGTACCAATGACAAAGTTAGTGGAAGATGGAGCGTCCTAAAGAATGATTTTAGAGAATTAGGGAATAAGCTTAAAGCAAGGACCTCCAAGGTAGTATTTTCTGAGATACTACCAGTGCCACGTGCTAGCCCAGGGAGGCAGAAGGAGCTTAGGGAGGTTAATGCGTGGCTAAAAAAGTGGTGCAGTGCAGAGGGTTTTGGGTTTTTAGAGCACTGGGCTGACTTCTCACTTAGGTACAATCTCTATAGCAGGGATGGATTGCACCTTAATGATGAGGGCGCTTTTGTGCTAGGGGATAGGATGGTAGAACGGCTGGGGGAGTTTTTAAACTTGTAGGTGCGGGGGAGGGACTATATAGAAGTATTGGGGTAAATAGGGTAGAGAGGGAAAGGGATGAATTATTTACCCATGGGGGAGGAGAAGGGGGGAGGGTTACAATAGAAAGTAGGGAGGTAGTAATAGGGGCCTCAAATACAGTGGCAGGCACTTCACAACAGCAGAGCCATAGCAACATAAAGTGTATGATTGCAAACGCAAGAAGTTTGCCTGGGAAAATGGATGAGCTAGAAATATTAGCAGTACAAGAAAAATGGGGCTTAATAGGCATTACGGAAACATGGTGGGATGAATCTCATGACTGGACTGTTAATCTGGATGGTTATAACCTGTTTAGGAAAGATAGGGGAAATGGTAAAAGAGGAGGAGGGATCTGTCTTTATGTTAAGCCTGAATTTAAGCCTATAGTTAGAGAAGATATTTATGCTGGCACTAACGGCATCATTGAATCCTTGTGGGTTGAGCTAAATAGTGGAGGAGCTAATTCTAAACGCATATTGGTGGGAGTATGCTATAAACCCCCAAATATAGCTGAAAGTGAGGAAATACAATTATTGTTACAGATTGGAAATGCAGCTAAGCATGGGCAAGTTCTAATAATGGGAGACTTTAATTACCCTGATATAAACTGGATAAACGAGACCAGCAGCTCAGCTAAGGGGAGCAGGTTCTTGAGTACACTCAGGGATCATTATCTAGCCCAGGTAATACAAGAACCTACTAGAAATGGGACCATCTTGGATTTAGTCATCACAAGTAATATTGATATAATATCAAATGTAAAAATAGGGGAACCCTTGGGGAACAGTGATCACAACACAGTCTCATTTGAGATTGAATACAAAAAACAGAGCTGTAAGGGGCCAACAAAAACTCTAAATTTTAAAAGGGCTAACTTTAATGGGCTACGGGCAGCAATACAACATATAGACTGGGACAAAGAACTTACAGGGAAGAATACTGAAAATAAATGGACAACATTCAAATCCTTACTAAATAAACATACTCATCAGCATGTACCATGTGGAAATAAAATGAATAGGAGTAAATCACATCCCATGTGGCTTAACAATGACTTAAAGATCATGATGAGGAAAAAGAAATATGCATTTAAATTATACAAGAAGGAGGGAACAGAGGCAGCTTTATGTGACTATAAGGAAATCAACAAGGCTTGCAAAAGGGCTATTAGACTGGCTAAAATAGAAAATGAGAAGTCAGTTGCAATGGAAAGTAAGACTAACCCTAAAATATTTTATAAATATATTAATGGGAAGAAGGCCAGGAAGGAATCGATAGGACCATTACAATGTGACACAGGCCATCTGATAATTAGTGACCAGGAAAAGGCAGATGAGCTAAATAGGTTCTTTTCGTCGGTTTACACAAGGGAGGTACCAGTGGTTGGTACACTGCAACATAATGGGGCTACACTACCTTTACTAAATAATTGGTTAACGCAGGAAGAAATACAAAAGAGGTTGGAGAAAATAAATGTTAATAAAGCCCCAGGTCCTGATGGAATACATCCAAGGGTACTGAGGGAGCTGGGTTCTGTAATAGCCAAACCATTATACCTAATCTTTAAAGACTCACTCACTACAGGGTCTCTATCAGATGACTGGAGAAAAGCAGAGGTGATACCTATATTTAAGAAGGGATCTAGAGCAAATCCGGGGAATTATAGACCAGTGAGCCTCACTTCTGTAGTTGGGAAGCTTTTAGAAGGGTTAATAAGGGACAGAATACAAGAATATGTCTATTTGAACAGGATCATAGGTAGCAGTCAACATGGATTTATGAAGGAAAGGTCGTGTCAGACCAATCTAATTAGTTTTTATGAGGAGGTTAGTAGGAACTTGGATCAGGGCAACTCAGTGGATGTAGTCTTTTTAGATTTTTCAAAGGCATTTGATACAGTGCCACATGGAAGACTAGTGAGCAAATTAAGGGATACAGGAATTGCAGTAAATATCTGCTCATGGATCGAGAGCTGGCTAAAAGACAGGAAGCAAAGGGTTGTTGTAAATGGAACATACTCCGATTGGTCTAAGGTGATAAGTGGGGTTCCTCAGGGCTCAGTATTGGGTCCTCTCCTTTTTAACATATTTATTAATGACATTGAAGTAGGACTCGAATGTAGTGTCTCCATTTTTGCTGATGACACTAAGTTGTGCAAGGTAATAAAATCAGATAATGATGTACTTTCCCTACAAAAGGATTTGCATAAATTAGAGAAATGGGCGGCTAAATGGCAGATGAGATTTAATACAAATAAATGTAAGGTTATGCATTTGGGAAGGAACAATAGCCAAGCAATCTATAATCTTAATGGAGCAAATCTAGGGGTATCAGATATTGAAAGGGATTTGGGAGTGCTTGTGGACAACCACCTAGGTAACAGCGCTCAAAGCCAAGCAGCGGCTGCAAAGGCAAATAAAATATTAGCATGTATTAGGAAGGGTATAGAAGCCAGGGAAGCAAATATAATTCTGCCACTATACAAATCTCTAGTACGCCCTCATTTGGAATATGGAGTACAATTTTGGGCACCACCTCATAAAAAAGACATTTTAGAGCTGGAAAAAGTACAGAGAAGGGCTACAAAACTAATAAGGGGAATGGAGGGGCTAAGTTATGAAGAAAGACTAGCAAAATTAAACTTATTTTCGCTAGAAAAAAGGCGTCTAAGAGGAGATATGATTACGTTATATAAATACATCCAGGGTCAATATAAGGCTTTGTCAAGTGAACTTTTTGTAGCAAGAGATTTTCAACTGACAAGAGGACATCCGTTGAGGTTAGAGGAAAAAAGATTTCACCTTAAACAAAGAAAAGGGTTCTTCACAGTTAGGGTGGTTAAACTGTGGAATTCTCTACCAAAGGAGGTGGTGACAGCGAATTCGATAGACAACTTCAAAAAGGGGTTAGATATATTTCTGAATAAAGAGGGCATCCAAGGCTATCCTAGATAACTAGCAAGGAATATTGATCCAGGAAGAAATTTGATCGCCAGTTTCTGGGGTCAGGAAGGAATTTTGCTTTTTTTCCCCCTTAAGAGACAATTGGCAAAGTTTCAATGGTTTTTTTTTTTATGTTTGCCTTCCTCTGGATCAATTAACAATAATAATAAATAGTCCAAATTAAAAAAATCAATAGAGATCTAAAAAGATTGAACTTGATGGACTAACTCTATTCATCCTCCAATACTATACTATTAATAATTATTTAATCAATAATTTAATTAATAACTAATCCGCATATTGCAAATCAGAGGAGATCTTAACAGGTTGAACTTGATGGACTGAAAGTCTTTTTTCAACCTTAATTACTATGTAACTATGTAACTATGTAACCCAACAGGAAGGGCCGCAAACACACATGGAGGCTGTGCAGAAGCACAGGGATCAACAGCCAACTCACCTCCATCAGGGGTAATCTCCGCTATATCCATCCTGGAGAGTCCCACACCATTGCTGGTGGCCAAGATGTCTAGCCATTCCCATTTGGTGACTTCCTATTATGTTTTGCTATTCATCAATTAACATTATGTTCCCCTGGTCCCCTTCTGGATTGCTAAGTGGTGGTGGTGATGGGGCTTGTGTAACTGAATGAAGCTGAGAGCTATACCTTGTAGGGTTACTGTAGGTGGGAAGGTCATAGGAGAGAGGTCAGACAAATCACAGTCCACTAGAGAAGGAACTGGCAACCCACTCCAGTATCACCTGTCATATTGTTAGCAGGCTCTCACTAATTGGACGTTTGTACAGTATGTGTATTAAACCTTTATGTTTATTATATATGATATATTATTATATGATATCTAATGCTATTATGACTATTATTATTGTTATATGTATTGATCCATGCATAGTAACTAGGACTCATTAGTTATACATTACATATGTAGGAATGTGGCACATATGTGATGCATGTGGATGTCCCATAACTCAACCATTGAAAGCACACAGACACGATTAGAACAGTATAACAAGGCTGTTGAGAAGGCACAAACATATGCACAGACCCTGTGTCCTCCTCACCCTAGGCACAGGGCTCCAATGCGCCGTCTCCCTGCTGGTGGTGGCAGTGTGTGTGTGTGTGTGTGGGGGGGTGTTCAGGGGAAGGCAGCGGCACCTGCATTGGTGGTGGCATGGTGGGAGGAGAGGATGAGCCGGGCTGCGGGTGGCTGGAGGATGCCTCCAGGGTCGAGGAGGCGGGACTGGGAACTAGACCGCATGGCATGGTGACTCCTTGGAATGTGCTCTGGTCGCCCCCAATCCTGAGCAGCCAGGTAGGAATCAGTCATCAGATGATGCCTCCCCTCCTCCCTATTGCACCTTGCCAGGCTGTGCATTACCTCCACATGATTGGCGGCGATGCTGGCCTGGATTCCCGGAAGCAACTCCACCTGCTGTCGCATGAGGGCCAGCATCTCTGCCTGCACAGCCTGGCCTGATGTGGGAGTTGGAGGCCTGTGGGGAGTGGACAGGTGAGGAGGTGACCATGTCTGAGCAGGGAAGGTCTTGGGCCCGGCTGGAGCCTGGGGCAAAACTGCCAGTCCAGTGCACTGCTGTGGGGGGGAGTAGGTGGTGGCTGGCTGCTGGCATCAGCACTCCAGTGGAAGGACTCTAGTGAGATGCTCTGTCTTTGGAGGAGGGGGATAGTGGGGTCGAAACCCGGAGGTGTTGCCGGTGGTCCTGCTGGTGACCCCACTGGCCATATGACATGCTCCTCCTCCAAGCCAGGGCCCTTCCTCCTTCCCCTGCTCTGGTTCCTGCTGGGCGGGGGCTTGCTCCTCCACTTACTGCAACGATGGAGCTGATGCCCCTGCCACTGGCTTGCCACTGGACACAGAGCTCCTTGATGCTGAAAGAGAGAAAAGATAAGTATATGTTATTAGTATGATGAATAATACATTGTTTTGTTTGCATTCCTAACTATCTGACATCTGTCTCAGAAGGTCCCTGGCGACCCTCTACCACTCATTATAGGTCCTCCTTGGCCATCATCCTACTCACCTTGGCCCTGATGTCATCAAACCGGTGCTTGACAGACCTCACATCCCTTGGCGCTGTGCCTACCGCTGTCACCTCAGACTCTACCTCCTTCCATGCTTGAGCCCTAGGCCCTGGCCTAACTTCCCTCCCCCTGAAAGTATCACGGGGCAGCCACGGATAGCACAGAAGAGGACCACATTCTCCCGGTGTGAGTAATTGTGGGACCTGTGCTTGCTCTTAGCCTCTTGCCCTCCCTGACCTGTCCTTGAGGCCTGTCCCTTCCCCGAACTATCACCCCCCTGAGATCAGTCCCCTTCCTCTCTGTCCATCTCCTAAGTGTGCCTGATGCTAGGGCCACCCTGACACCACCCACCTCCTCCTCTACAGTCCACCTCCTCTGCCTGCTACTCCTTCACCTTCTCCTCCTCATCTCCTCCAAGATTCCTCTCCTCCTCCCCACCACTCCACTCCCCCACCACAACTCCCCATGGCCACCTCTCTCTCCGCTCCTCCTCTTCTCCTCCTCCCCACTCCTCCACTCCTCTCCCCTCCTCTCTCCTCCCCCATCTCAATCCAAAAGATTGAACAATAAATAAATGTAAGTGTAACTGTTAATATATGATGGGACAAAAAATGTGTGTATTATGTGTAATTAAGTGTTGGGGGATAGGGTGTTGGGGATGGGATGGGGGTATGGGGGTGTATGGAGTGACCTAGCTCTATATGTCTGTATGTGTGTTCATTAAATTATGTGTATTGCAAATATGTGTAATCTGTAAATAAGGGTAATCGAGGATTAAGTGTAAAATATTAAATAGTTGAAGATAAAATAACAAAACCGCAAATTATTCCTCTGAAATAACTGCTGCTCTCTCTCTCTCACTTTCCAAAACCACCAACTCTGGGACCTGCATGCTACAACAATACAACAAAGTCAACGCATGGGCGGGTGGAATGCAAAATTATAATCTTCCTATTGGCTGAAATGCCTGTGTCGCATTATGTTATACCGCGATTGGATCTTAATGGCCAATCGCATCTCGGCCAGCCCCTTAACAGTTTGCGGCCGTGGGTGGGATTTACGGGCTTCAGGCTTCGGCCCGTTACTCCCACCATTGCTCAATTGAATAGCATCGCAATCAGAGACAAGCGGCCATATGCGATCGAGTTGCGGGCTTGGAATTGAATGTGGCTCTATGTTTTCAAGGGATAGATCCAGATCTCAGCAGGTGTACATTTCATTGCTGCTGTGTTCATTCCAGCTTTGAAAGGGATATGAGTGCGGATCAGCTTGCAGGGAAGGACAGGAGGAACACCATATAAGGCAGATGCCGACCAATAATGAATCAGATGAGAATGCTACACAACAGGAGGACACAGGGTTGGAGAAGGGAGACAGTATTAATAAAAATACACATGCGTTATTATCCGGGCTAAAATGGCTCCTAGGTTTACACAACATAAGCATAAGTGATAATGTGCTTAGTTGTCGGATAGCGAACTTAGCGAGTGAGGTATGGAATGGAGAATCAGGGGCCTACAACCCCAGTGGCTTCACAAGAGGCCTCTGGGAGAAAACTGTTACAGTACCACTTCCAGCTATACAAAGCAAAAGGAAAACGTGGGCGAACAAGTAGGCAATAGTGCGCTTGGAAGATCAGGTGGGTCACTCAGAGCCATTAGAGTGACGATTTGGATTAAATCTACAGTGGTGTGTACAATATATCATTTCATGTGCATCTATCACAAGAAATGAAAGAGCGCATTTGGTTGTGGGAATTTATTGAAATATCTGCGTTGCTTCCTTTGTCATGTTGATGCAAGGGGCGGATATAGCAGGGAGGGAGAAGATAGGAGGTTCAACAACTGGCTCCAAGTCTTTTCGATTATGGCATGTGTTATTGGTGAAAAGTTTCTGGAACAGTGCACATCACTCTTTGTCTATCTGGAGGAAATTAGGGAGCGTTCTTTAATACTTGGCCCTTCAAACATTTAATTAGGTGTGCTTCATAAATTGTTGAATTCTTTAAGATTAAATCTCTTATTTGAAGGCTTATTAAAATGTCAAAATATTATCTTTCTTTAAGATATATATTTATGTTATATATTTTACATTACATTAAATAGAGTTATTCAAGTGTCACAGACATTTGCAAAAAAATGAGTCAGGGTGTGCTACAAATAAATGAGAGGAAGAGATGTCACACAGTAAAAATCTATTGCCCCAGAGCTAATTCAGCTCTCTGAAAAGAACTCAGTAACTCAGCTGGTGCACCACGTGATTGGCTGCATCAGTTATGAGAGAGATCCTAAGATTTATTATTGCTCAGGCATTAAAATAATATTAATGACTACTAATATTTTCTAAATACTGTGCTTTTTAGAATTTTCTGAGTCTGGGAAAAATATAGTTCATAATTAGCATGAGGGGAATGGAATATTGGAATGGAATAAATTGAATATTTGTCTTTTTTTTAAAAGCTGCACATTTGACCGGTCAGATGAAAAACAAAATAAAATGCTGATTTCTGAGGAATGTGTTTGTTAACTCTGGAAGAGCATAACCCAGTTTACATCTAATTTAAAAAACATCTGCATGCCACAGCCTGGATTTTTTATCGAAAACTGCAGCTGCAGAAAATGTCAACACATTAGGGAGATTCTCTTGCTTCCTCATCTAATATGAATTTGGCAAAGAACGTTCATCTCTTAATGAAAGGCTCACAGATTTGGATGAAATAGGAGTACAATTGGCCTCTAAATAAATACAATTAGAAGTGGCTTCTTTTTAAATGCCATGGCAAAGTGCTTGGGTAGTAATTCCTATGCCAAAAAATAGTCATTAACTTTCTGACATTTGAGCAAGCATGTTAGCATACTAAATACAAACTGAATGGTATATTTAGAAGATACATGTTAGGTAACAAAATGAATGTTAGTATGAAACGTAATGTAGAATAATGATTTACAGCTGCAAAAAACAAAATGTTAAATGATTATGCAGGTTCCAAATTAGAAAATATATGTATTTTTATTTTAATTTTTTTTTTTTTTTGGTTGGGGCATTGATAACCTGTTGACTTTTTTTAATTAACTGTTTATGTTAATTTATTTAAAATCATTTGATTGGTGATTTTATTTTTTTATTTGTACTAAATATGAAAAATGTATTTGTGTAACTGTATCACAAATGCTGATAGATATACAAATGTAACTATTTTTTTGGCATGGATTTAATACACAATTATTTCTGCTACATAATGACTTTAGACAGACAAATATACACATGAGTATTATTTTCCTTGTGGTAAATTACAGGAAATTAGCCCATTAGATCCCCTTATGGATTGCTACCTTGTCGTGATGAAGGGGCTTGTGTACCTCAATGAAGCTGTGAGCTATACCATGCAGGGTCATAGCAAAGAGGGCAGACAAATTATGATCCACTGGAGAAGGAACTGACAACCCACTCCAGTATCTTTGGCAAGCAAACCTTATGGATAAGGCACAATCAGACACAAGATGTGCCTGACATGCTACTGTCCATAGGGTCACAGTGAGTTGAGCACAACTGAACTACTAAACAAGAATAATATACCTACAAATCTATTTACTTTTATGTACTTTATTGTATGAAGAAGTGCTTAAAACTCTGTATTTGCTTGGATCTGCCCTCTGCAGCTCATGAAAACATAGACTCAGTTGTACTTGCTGTGCAGTTTCTCATGCTAGCTAATCAATAACCATCATTCTGCAACATGCTGCTGAGATATGGTCACTGATTGGCTAATGTGATACACTGCACGTCAGAGTCTGTGTCTTCATGAGCAGGGGAGACCCAAGCAGGTATGATTTGTAGAAAAAAACAGAGCTTTTAAACACTACTTAATAAAATAAAGTTCCTTAAAGTAAATAGATAGATATGTATATTATATTATATTATATCCCTTTAAGTCATACGAGAGTCAGTGTATTCAGAAATAAATGTTTCTCTGTCTAAGATTTTTATTTTTTTTCTGAATATACTGACTCTACGATATCCTCATTTTACAGTGTCATGTTCAGGTTGTATGGAAGATCTGTCCTCTGTGACTGCCATTGTGATCCCTCCTCATCTGCTGTGACTCTGCAATCTTTTATACATTTTATTATTTCTGTATTATATCTGCAAGTGGTTCTCGGACACATCAGTAACAGCAGATATCAATCCTTGTGTCACAGTTGCTTTTTGTAGAGCTGTAGAATACTTATGAATGATTACAGCAAAAATGGCGCCATGTCATCTGGTTTACACGTATGCTGCTTCTTTATTTTGTGAGCAGCCCCAGCTTTGACTGCTCTAGTAATAGTCTGTCAGACCCTGTGCTGTATCTCTGAGTTTCAGCCCTGGGACTTCTGAGACTTGTATTTTCAGTCTTGTAGTTAAGCCACTGAGGAAACTGAAATTTTGATGTAGGCTGAAGAGTGACAAGTATGTCTGTCAAGTAAACCCTGCTACATTGTAGGCTGGAAAACATGTATAAACTGGCGTTCCTGGGTGACACTGAACTGGTGCTGAAAATGTAGAAATTTATAGGTCAAGTAAGACATCCAAAAGCTGTTCCCCTACCTTAGATCTTGCTTAGACTTAAAATTATGGTAATAACAGCAGTATATTGCAGACTCCCACAGAACTAGCTCACCAGTGAGTCAGATATTGTGGTCTTTATTGTTAACTAGCGAATTGCCTGTCAAAAAATGACGGCAATGAACTTGTAAGGTAGCTAATGGTGTTTTGTGTGTACTACTGAAATATGTAATACAATTAATAAATGAATATAGTTTACCTATTTGAAAGCATTGTGTTAATAGAGCTGACAATCTGTTTTGATGTTGCTGCAGCATTAGTGGTGTTGAGCTGCTGTGTAAGCGTGATTAATGTGTGCAGTGTAATAGTGTGCGTGAGCGAGACAAAACCGTTAGCGTAGTTGTGTACTTCCGCATTAGCGTAAAATGGCGGGTAATGTGTAGTATGCGTCTTATCACAATATCCGTAGGTCGTTTTGGTGTTTTGCGAGTTTCTTGTGGTGTTTTGCGTGTTTAGAGTGCTGTAGCCTCGTTTTCGTTTTGTTTGGCGGCCATTTTTTCTCTCGCTTAGCGATATTTTTAGTGTCTAAACTCTTTTGTTTTTAGTTAACTGAAGGTGTAAGTGGTTTTTTTCAGGTCCTGGATGCTTCCTCTTGCTGTAGGTAAGCTTTTTATGTATGTGGTGTGTGTATTTATTGTGTTTTTAATTTTGTGATGTTCGCGAGTTGCGGCTGATTTTTGCGAGATCGTAATGTGTGGTAACGTGTCTCGTATGGTTTTTGCGTTGCGAGGTAAAGTTTGCGAGGGTCGCGGTTGTTGTGTCGTGTTGTTTGCGTTTTAATGTAAATTTTGCAAGGGTTGCAGTTGCTGGCAAGGAGCGCCTTCGGCTCTCCTTGACAGCAACTGAGGCCCTCGCCCGCAGCCCTCGCTACGCGTTAGCAACAAGCGTTAGCAACAACTCGTACGCTCACAACTATATATGTGATTTGATATTTAAAATATTTATATGTATAATTAAATAAATATATATATATATATATATATATATTAAATATATATACTAATAACTTCAGTTCTCTGTTCTGTCTCTCTCAGTGCTGTCTCTCTCTTTGTGTCATCCTTTGTGTCATCTGTCTCTCTCTCTCTCTCTGTGCACCCTCTCTATGGGCCCTTTATCTCTCTGTGCGCCTCTCCCTCTCTCTCTACTCCTCCCTTTCTCTCCTCCTCCCTCTCTCTCTCTCCTCCTCCCTCTCCCTCCCTTGTCATGTCTCTCTACTCCTCCCTCTCTCTCCTCCTCCCTCTCTCTTTCCCCCTCCCTTGCCAAAATAGCTCCCATAGCAAATGTAGGAAGAGTAGGTATTTCGACCTATAAAACACTTGAACTTGAGTATCAAGTGATTTATCTCTTATTCCATTAATTTAATTTCTTTAAATGACCACTGTCATTTCTTAAAATGAGCAGAATGTTTTAATTCTGCAGTGATCATTTATAAAATTTATACACAATCATTTAAAAACAAACTTACTTTCAAAGTCCAGACTCCACTACTGTTGATATCCATCCAGTAAAAGGTTAACGGGGCAGCTGACTTTTTATCTAACAGAACTGCTGCATTTTTAGACACAAAGTACACCAATATAATGCTCTCCATTGGCCTTTAGACCTGTATCGCAGTCAAATCTACACCCTCTTCTAAATGTCCTTCCCAGGGTGGAGGCAAACACTAATCTAGACGCTGAAATTCTAATATTTGAAAATGAAATGAATTGTTAATATAGCCACTATAAAGGATGAAGCAGGGATTAGATAATTGTATTAATGATCAGAACAAACTCCTCTTGGGCATTACAGTGGTCATTAATGTACATTTACTGTTATCCAAAGCACTTTACAGAGCTGTTCATAAAATTACAATCAATGATAGTACAGGTTGTTACAGTAGGACAGAAGGCAGAGAAATGAGGTGTGATTTGGTTTGTTGCTAAAATTACGCAACGGCCACTTCTATACCTGCACTGGGCTTACTGAGTAGTTCAGTATGCCCAACAACCCCAGTGCACAACACCAATTCTAAATATCATTCAAAATTAAATGGGAAATACTCTTTATTAATTCTTGTGATAAACAACGCCAAAGTATACTTTATTCTAAAAGGGAAACCAACTTGTTAAGGGAAAATCTATGATGTTCCTTAGGGTGCCTCCAACCAAGAGAGCTTCAGCCAAACTGAAGCCTTCAATATAGTAGACAATGAACCGGAAAGGGGAATAAATAATAAATAAGTCGTATATTCCTTGGATGCCAATTCCTGGCATGTGTACTAGAATTCATAACTGAAACACTCCCCTTATCTTAATTGTAGTTATTCTATAAAAAACAATAACATTCACACATTAAAAATCTCCTAAATACACTTATATCTTGAAAGGTACTAATTCAAGTTATCCTGCAATTTCTACTAATGCTGATTTTATTTGTTATTAGTAAATAAACAAATGAATCCCTATTGTATGGGCACTACATTTGCCCTTTAATGAGTTAATGCTTTGCTAGGGAAAATGTTGTTGCTGATGATGGTCTACTATACTCTTCAATCGCATGTTCAAGTCTTGGCTTCTCAGTTCGTTTCAATGGTGATTCGTGACTGAATAAAAGCCTAACTTTAGTCTATGCAAATGAACCCCAATGTGACCTGCATCTCTAATTTAGATGGCACAAGTAAAATGGATATTATTGTGTAGCTATCCATCCAAAATTAAGAAATGCAGCTGTGCATTTGAATTTTATTGCCAGCTATCCCTGCTAGATCCATTAAAGACAACTTCACTATAACATAATAAGAAATACTATGGCAAATATTGGCTCTTCATCCTTTAGTCCTGTTATTGCTCCACTGTCAATTATTTTAATTTTTATATTTAAAAGTGTCTATATATTTGAGGGGATTTAAACCAATCTAAATGGCATAGCCCAGTAATCATCTCTATTTTGTAAAGGACTACAATTTTAAAATTGTTTCTTTGAAGGTTGGTAGATATCCAGGAATAATATAAAAAACAATATATATGCAGCGCTAAAAAAAGTATCTCAAAATATATAGAAATAACCAAAAAAAATAAAAATAAAATATATTTAGTGTATAAATGTCTTTCTTAAAAAAGTATGTATACTTATATTAAACGAAAATAGGGCACTAAAATGCATTCATGTCCATGGAATGTCCACTCCAATTTCAATCCTAGGCTGCTTCTTCTTCAAAATTGTCGTTCACATAGACAACTCTTGGTAAAAAACAAGAAGAAAGGGTGGGGGTAGAGAAGCGCCAAAGATACTATATGGTTTAGTATGTTAATAACAGTTTATTTAAAATATAAAACAACATAAATTGCATTCACATTTAGTACAAAAAATACCCAAGTGGAAAACAGATGTCTTTCATACCCGGATCTTCAATATCGTTCCGTTGTCTTCCTCAATGGAATGCAATTTTAAAATTGTTTCTTTGAAGGTTGGTAGATATCCAGGAATACCAAAGTAATGATGAGTCTGGTAGATCAAGCAGAAAAGTTGTTTATTGCACTGTGTACACGGATACCTCTCACAGCTAAAGAGTCTACCCCATCACAGAGAATAATAAACCTAAAATTATGCATTAAACTCGGCACCCCGACATTGGTGAGCACGGCAAATCCGCGCTGACAACATGGTGCCGACATTAGCATGCCGACAGCAGCGCGACGTTTGAAAGTGTAGGTCAAATGCGCGCCAATACAAGAGCGCAATTTGTATCCCCTAACGGCATGAACCCTTCTAACCTTAATCCTTATACCCCATGCCTAACCCTAACCCTTCGACCCCCTAGCCTAACCCTAACCCTAAGAACCCCCAGCCTAACCCTAACCCTTAGATGCCCCCAGCCTAACCCTAACCCTTAGACCTCCTAGCCTAAGCCTAACCCTTAGACTCCCCAGCAGCCAAACCCTAACCCTTAAAACCCCCAGCCTAACCCTAACCCTTAGACCTCCTACCCCAAAGCCCACCTTACCTGTAGTCAAAGCGGCATGCTGTTGTCGCTGCGCGCATTTGTCGGCGTGCAGATGACGGCACGGATGTGTGGATGTGTTGAGTGTGGTTAGGTCGTGCAACCATTAAGCTCACATACTGAAACAAGCAATCTACAAAATAGTCAAAACTATAGCAGATTAGCAGGGCCATGATGTTTTATGCCAAGACTGGCAAGGACATATATACTGTCAGGAATTCTAGAGAAATAACTTGCAGACAAAAGACACACAAGTCAATAGTATCTAAATAGTGGTTAGGTTTATAAAATTTAGGACAATATGCAAACTGGCTGAAAGATTGCAAAATGACAGAATATTTTTCCTACAGAGGGGTACACTAGAAAATAGGAAATATGTTTTTAGTGTGTAAAAACATAATAATTCAGACTTTCATTTATTACTTTTATATGCAATTATGTAGCAGTGGGACATACGATTTTAGTTTCCAGTGATCTACTTAGTTCCTGAGGTGGAAGCAGACATTGAATACAGAGGAAGGTGGTATCTGCACAATGAGAATTTGTTTTATACAACTTCCAGTACAATCATTAGATCTAATGGAATAGTAATTAATTTGCAAGGACACCCATTATCAAATGTTGTTATTCAACATACTATATACGTATATAAAAAATGACCACAGTGGTTCTTTAAGGGTACAAGCAGTAAGTAACAATATAAGAAAGGAATTCAACACCTTGTATATGCATAAGACCACCTGAATATGTATTAAAGGTCATTGTGATGGTAAAACAAGTCAGTATCCTTTAATAGTATAAACTGTATAAAGCATAGAGCAAGCCATCTTAGGACAAATATTTAAAGTTATGCAATCTTGCTGTTTTGCATATCAATATATATATATATATATATATATATATATATATATATATATATATATATACACATATACAGTATCTCACAAAAGTGAGTACACCCCTTACATTTTTTTAAATATTTTATTATATCTTTTCATGTGACAACACTGAAGAAATGACACTCTGCTACAATGTAAAGTAGTAAGTTTACAGCCTGTATAACAGTGTAAATTTGCTGTCCCCTCAAAATAACTCAACACACAGCCATTAATGTCTAAACTGTTGGTAGCAAAAGTAAGTACACCCCTAAGTGGAAATGTCCAAATGGGGCCCAACATATCAATATTATATTTTGTGAGGTCATCATTATTTTCCAGCACTGCCTTAACCCTCCTGGGCATGGAGTTCACCAGAGCGTCATGGGTTGCCACTGGAGTCCTCTTCCACTCCTACATAATAACATCACAGAGCTGGTGGATGTTAGAGATCTTGCGCTCCCCCACCTTCCATTTGAGGATGCCCCACAGATGCTTAATAGGGTTTAGGTCGGTGACATGATTGGCCAGTCCATAACCTTTAACTTCAGCTTTTTTAGCAAGGCAGTGGTCGTCCTGGACTTCAGTGGCAACCTGTGAAGCTCTGGTGAACTCCATGCCCATAAGGGTTAAGGCAGTGCTGGAAAATTATGGGCCCAATTTGGACATTTCCACTTAGGGGTGTACTCAATTTTGGTGCCAATGCTTTAGACATTAATGGCTTTGTGTGGAGTTATGTTGAGGGGACAGCAAATTTACACTGTTATACAGGCTGCACACTTACTACTTTACAGTGTGTTGTCACATGAAAATATATAATAAAATATTTACAAAAATTTGAGGGGTGTACTCATTTATGTTAGATACTGTGTGTATATATATATATATATATATATATATATATATATATATACACACATAAACATATTTTTTTTTACATATATATTTAACTGCCATTGTATTTAGATAATTATTTGCAATTTTAGTTATAATGGCATGAGACTTGTTTTGCAGTGCCTGATCCTTGATGACATTAAAGGGACAAGGATATCTCCCTGTTTCTAATATTAAAATAAACTAAAAGCGTTTATTCACATATTTAAACATCATTTTATATTAAAAGTGTTTAAAAGCTATGTTTTAACTCACTGAAATCTTCCAAACAGTGACTGCAAATGTCAACTACCTGAATAAAAAACAGAGCTTTTAAAAGCATGTTATGTTTGAATATGCAAATAAACACTTAGGTCATTTATTTTAATATTAAAAACAGGAAACCTCCCATATCCTTTAAGTCTGTTTCGAGCCAAGATCTGAAATGTAATGCAAGAAGTTGATGAATGTGGATTTAATCAACAAGATTATAGTTTGTTTCCCTTTAAAAGCACTTTCTTAAAATTGCCATACTTTCACTAGAGAATGGTTTCAGTACTTTGACCAGCATGTACACGAAAGAAATTAACTGAGATTTTGGTTCTCTGCAAGCAATGACACTTAGATAGTATATTTCTGATTTCAAAGAGCCAAGTTCCATTGAAGTCCTTTGATGCTTGAAATCAATGGAACAAGTGAAACTTGTTTCAAATAGTTGAAATCTGACAAATGTGAAACATGGACTTACAAAATAACAAATTAGTTTCCAAGAAGTGATCCAGTTATATTAGTTTGTAGATGACCTTAAAGGGAAGCTGGCATTGCATTAATCTATTTGGCTTTATCTTGAAGCTGTCCTGGCATTGGGATTCAAACCTGCATTTTCCCCTTACAGGCAACCTTTGGCTTCTGATTAAGCTACTACATAGAACAATATTGTGATAGCCTATTCAGAGCCACCATCAGAAATCTTGGGGCCCAGTGCTAATGTAAGAGCCAAGACCCCCAACCCAACACACACATTTTCTCCATCTCCCATAGCCAGCATTAACATTAACTGATCATAGACCTGGGAATTACAGCTCATCTTTGCACCACTGATATACCAAAATATGGACAAAATATGTAACATATGCCAACATTGTAGAATTAAAGGTACTTACCAGTGTAGGCCATGAAAATTACAGTATGTTTTATAACTATGAACTGCATTTCTTCAACTGCAATTGGATGTTTGATCTGTGTATCTGTGTTCGGTTGGAACAGGGCTCATTTGTCATAGGGAGAGGATAGATTGAGTTCTAAAATACTTTGGTTTCAAAATAAAGTTAATTTAAACTGTTAGCCTTTCTTTAATGTCAATAAAGAGAAACTAAGAAAAATGAAGCCCAGTGGAGAAACGTGCATTGGTATTTGACTCAGAATAATTATTCCCCCATAAGCAAGGCAGTGAAAACACCAATATGACAAACAGAGAACCCTGTTAACGCTACCCTGCTATTTTCCTAATTCTAATTCTAATTCCCTGCTCAGTGCTAATATTGCAATATTGCAGTTTTTGCGTACCAAATCTCGTTTAGTCCTTTAAATCCCTACTTATCACTTGCCAATTCGCCATATCGCTGTCTGAGCCATATGGCATTAAATTGTCCTGTTTAGCACTGTTTCACATAGAGCTCCTGCATACAGGAATGCATGTGAAGCACCAAACGGGGTATTCCTGTACATATAATATACTCCTTTGAAGAACATGATAATGTCAACTCATTTTTAGAAAATGTAAATAATTGCACCCTTTACAAAAATTGTGTAGCCTTTCATTTCTAACTTTTAAATTTGATGTAACTTTTCTTCCTAACAGGGTTAGGCACCTGGAAGAATCCTTGGATGCCTAGAAGAAAGGCTGACAAAATGTAGTGGTACTTATAGACAGGATTGCCTTATGGAACTCAAAGTAGGTTCCCCATCCATCAGGCTCCAGGCCAACAGGCACTCCAATATGTAAGCTTGGAGGCATAAGCAAAGTTTTCTAAAATAAAGATTTTAAAAAAAAAAAACGTGTTCATGCTCATGACGTACATGGCAGCCAGTGTTGTTATTTTGCTATAAATTTCCCACTTGCACTTTTCCCCAAACTACATTGGTGAAATTCTTAGAAAATGTTTTTTGTATACCACATGTTGGTCTCTTAAACTAAATCTTTATGCAAAATTATTTTTTTTCTGAAAATGTTTTAATTTGGTTAACTAATTTTATCATGCTTACTATAAATGAAGTGTAAAATGTAAACTGCACTTACTTCTAATGAACTCCCCCATTCTTCCTCTTCTCTCTCGTGAGAGGTGACAACTTGTACAGTTGTGACCTAAAGTCATGTCCACAGGGGAAACACTTCATACTACAACTTTTTGCTTCATAATAACATTGCACAGGCTGAGTGGAACACCATCCTTATGGGTGTGACCTTAAGTTACAGCTGTGACAGATGGAAAGGAAGAGAGGATCCAGAAGACAAAAATCTATTATTCTCGAGGCTTCTGAAAAGCAAGTCAAGTTTAAATTGAAATGAGGAGGATAAATGTATTATTAGACAAATAAAAAAAAACATGTATATATAACAAAAAGACAATTTCTAAAGAGTGTCTTGAATGGTTTGTTTACGGTGCAGAAATATATCTTTGCAATGCATGTAATGAACAAATAATAACATTTCTGTTCATAAGTTGCATCTTCAAAGTGTCATTCCAAAAACGATATGCAAGTACAGAAGTTGACATTACACAGACGCGCAAATATCTACTTGTCAAAAACTATTTTCAATGTGTTGTGTAAATACTTTGGCACGTCCAACCCAGTAGTACAAAGGGAAACAATATAGTAAAACTGTATATGTATAAAACTTATCCTGTCAAATACTGTACTATTTGGTGAAAGGCAAAGTGACACTAAGTCCTTGATACAGAAGGGAACCACTGACTTTCAAATCACTAGCTGACTTATTTGGAGTACAGTCATGTTGTATAACAAGTGAATAAAGACCCATGGGGGAGCTCCAAATGAGTATACTTTAGTGTTGCTAAAAGAACACAATAATCAGTTCAAGAGGAATGAAAAAAAAAAAAAAGGGATTGGTCATACTAAAAGTATAATAGATTAGAATTTTCTCAGTGCTACCCAACTAAGTGCCTACTGTTTATGGCAATTTAGGCAATTTTGTGGTTTTACGTTTTTCCTCAAACAGCTTATGAGTAGTAACTCTACCGATACAAGATCTTATTTTTAAAATGTTTTTCTTGTCGAAAAAAATTATATTTTTTAAAGAATTCTGCCAACTTTCAATAAAATAATGTTATATCTGTTAGACGGAAAGTCTTAATATGGCAAGGCCTCAAATCAGTAGAAGATCCCCAACTCTAGTTCAAATTAATAACTCAAATAGAGGTTAGAAAATACATTAGAGCAGAGACCTGCCAGCACATTTGTGTACCAATAACAAATATCTAAAGTGACAGGATTCACCTGAGAGCCTTGTATACCTGCAGTTGTTTGCAGGTATATAAGGCTCTCTATAGAATATGGTTGCCCAAGTTTACGAAAGAGCAATACAATATGGCCAGCACATCGTGTTGTCAAGGAGAAGGACCTGGCAGCAGCTCTTAAGCATCAGTAGATGGCATTCCTGGAGCTCCAGCAGAGAGGTGAGCTATCAAAATGGATGGAGGGACTGGTGTGGGAGGAGATTGCTTTGGAGCAGAAGTATGATTATCTGATGGAGCCAGCTACCGCTTTGCAGCGGCCTTTCTGCTACTGGCTGGAGTTAATGAAAAGACTCCAGGGTGTACTGCAGGACAAATCTGCATGTGGCATCGAGCATATAGAACAGGGGGTGATCCTGTGTAATCAGAGCTGTCAAGAATTGGGACTAAAACCAGGGTTCAAGGAGGTTGCATTGATTGAACCCTTAATCCAGGAAGAGTTGGAGCTGCAAGCCAGTTATATAAAGCTGCTGGTAGAGGCAACCCTGGGTAGGACCTGGCTTAAGGGGGTATGGAGCCCTGCCAATCAGGGAAGGATGAAGAAGATGCATCATGTCATCAAGGGATCCTAAAAGCATCTGTCCTTGTTGCAGAACTACAGAAAACTATTGCAGAAAAAGACAAGCAGATAAAACAGAAGATTTTTTTTAGCTCTGGCACATTCTAATTTTGCAAATAGTTGAGAGGAGCTCAAGGCAGTACAAAGAAAAAACATGTCCCTAAAAGCAAAAATCAATATATTCCAGGGTTTGAAGAATGAGCAGGTTGCTGCAGCTCTCATACAGGAACAGCTGCAAAGAAATATAATTGAGATGAGAAACTAAGATATGTCAAGGAGCAACTTCTGAATGAGCATGCAAAAGTGTACAACAAAGTTCTGCATAATTACAACAAGGAGTTGCAATTACAGATCAAGAAATTACAGGCTAATAAAGATTTATTAGGACAGATGGAGAAGAGTAATCAAGAAAAAGATGAAGAAAAACAGTGGAAGAACTTTTAGTGACTGAATTCATAGAGTTGGCAAACAAGCAAGAAGAGTTAAGAATATTGGAAGAAAAAAATTCATCCTTAAGAATGGATATTCAAAATCTGTAGGCTCAAAAGACAGAACAGACATCACTTACCTCAGCTGTTGAGGAATTGAAGAATATGATCCATGAGAAAGAGGGGAAGATAAAGTCTGTTAAGGATTGCCTACAGGCTGAAATCCTCTGAGTGGACATCAAGGAGAAAATGGTCCAGGCATTGAATAAGAAAATCGAAGCCCTGGAGGAAGAGTTAGCAAAAAGCCAACTTGAAAAGGTAGAACAGTACTATTATAGCACTGGTACAGGAGCTACAGAATGAACTGAAGGCCTGACTGAATGAGCGTGAGAAGCTGGCACTGGTGGGTTTGAAAGAAAAATTTCGAAGATTTGGAAAATTAGCAATAGTTTCCTTAACAGATTCCACAAACGATATGTTCCATTCCCGCAACATAGTTTCCCCCCCCCCCCCCGAAATAGCATTTTTTTCTGATTATCTTTAAAAATGATCAATTTAGTAGGAAAAGACCATTTATATGAAATATTTTCCTTACGTAAAGCTTTAGTAATTTCTTGAAACTTTCTACGTTTTGTTAAAGTCTCTCCAGAAAGATCTGTAAAAATAAATCAGATTTTCAAACGGAGGATCAAATTTAGTTTTCACCCACGATGCTTTTCACACTGCTTCTTTATATTCAAAGAAGTGTAATCTGACTATAACATCTCTAGTATTAGCACCCTTAAGCTCTTTATGTAACGGGATCTGATGGATCCGGCCTATCATATTGATCCAGGGTTTAATGGGCTTTACTAGCTAGGAAAAAAATGCAGTTACAAAAGCCTTAAGTTCATCAAAATTGAGGGTTTCCGGGATGCCTCTTAATCTCAAGTTATTCCGTCTGGAAAAGTCCTCTTGTTGTGTAGCTTTAATTTCCATACATTTCATTTTACATTCCAAATCTGCTGAATAATTAACTATTTTTTTAAATTCTTTAATTAAAATTTTGTGAGTTTTTTCTAATTCCTCCACTCTATCCAACAAGCTAATAATCGCTGATTGATTTAGTTGGATTTCCTGTTAAAGGTCAGATTTTAAAGTAGATTGGAATTCATTAAGTAGTTTTTTCATAATAGAAGTGGTTAGAACTTCATCTTCCATTGTATCACCTGATTCAACTGATTCATCATTTGTAGACAGTTTTGTTTGATCTAGTCCCGGTGATGAATAAGTATGTGTAGGGGATTCTCTTTGTGAGGAACTCATAGCCCCTAAATTCCCCTTTGGGGAGAAAAAAGTTGCCGGTGGTGCTTTTGGAGCATTCCCAGTATTTTTCTTAATTTTAGATTTGGGTTTAGTGGCATTGGAATCTTTATCCTTCATATTGCCTGATAATTCCCTGGGAAAAAAATACTTCTGGTGAAATATAAATGTCTTGAGCCTTCAAAAAGAAGTGCAAATCAGGTGCCAGTCAGCAGTATAAATAAGTAACTTAAATATCTTTTACACTTCTCCAGGAACTTATTATGGGCAAATTAGAGTCCAGCCAGAAAAGTATATAAATGTTTATCCCCCTCCTCCCAACCTTCCAATAGGGGGTTCTTACTTGACTGACACACTTTATTTTCAAACTTTCTGGCAATTAGCCAAATGATTTAAACTCAAGCCCATCTTCATATAATGCTCTTATAGAGCTAAAGTGTCAGGAAAGGAGGTTACTGAAACAAGTTACCTCAGAAAGGTGCATATCAGGTGCAAATCAGCAGTATGAGTAAATATTTTAAATGTCCTTTACAATCCAAACGATTCAAACTCAGGCCCATCTTATAGAGCTAAAGTGTAAGGAAAGAAAGTCACTGAAACAAGTTACCTCAGAAAGGTGCATATCAGGTGCAAATCAGCAGTATGAGTAAAAGGGAAAAGAGTAAATGAATTAAACACTATTGCCCTCATTCAATTGCAATTTGGCCAATTGAATAGGGCTCTAAATAAGGACATAACATATATTTTTTTAAGAAGTTTTTAGTTAGTAAGCATCTATCCAAAAGCAAGGTTTTCACTAACTAAAAACTTATTTAAAAAAAATATGCTATGTGCTTATTTAGAGCCCTATTCAATTGGCCAAATCTCAATTGAATGAGGGCCTATGTCTGGTTAGTAAGAAGGCACTTCACAAATGTTATTATTGAGCAATCACTCACTTACAAAGGAGAGGAGGAGAGCAAAATAATGGGGTAGCTGATGGGAATGAAGGTAAAAAAGTAAGGTAATAGAGAAGAGAAGATATTGTTAGTAAAGAAAGATATACATTTTACACTATAAATCACTGATTGATAGTAGAAAAGTTGGATACATTTTGTTCCTACTTACAAATAGTAGGAATTAGATAAGGATTCAGTTAATGAGAAGTTCTAGAAGGGAGGGTAGAAGGAAGATTAAGCAGCATTAAATATGTCCCCCCCTCCTCCATTCCTCTCTTCCCCTTTTGCTCCCCATGTTTTTCCCTTTCTGTTTCCGCTACTTGTTAAAGCGGTTCCTTCTCTGCTTTCTCCTGATAATATATACAGAAGAGAGCGAATGGTGTTCTGGGATGGGCTACCATGGTGGGGCTGCTAGACGTAGATTGGTCTAGCCAAATTAACCATTAGACTTATAGTCATCTGTCTTTTGGTAGGGTACATCATGCCTCAGTTTTGTATGAAAATGTGTATGTTTTTATGTGGAATAGTTGTAAAACTTTCAATGTTCAGGTATTCAATTTTAAGGTTATGTCGAATTCTGGGTGGTTTAGAATGTTTTTTTTGTTGAGTGGTACCCTAAGGGGTCCCTTTGGTTTTTTGGATGGGATTTAAGATAGTGTCACAGAATGTACAAGGATGGAACTCTATTTAAGAGGCGAGTGTTAATAGATATAGATTCGGAAAATTAAAGCTGATGTTGTTTGTGTACAGGAAACGCATTGGCAAACATATAAAGTCCCTTTCTGGAACGATAGGTTTTTTACTATTAAGGTCGATTCAACATATAAAAAGATGTCGCGTGGAGTATCGATCTTGTTTAGTAAAAATATTAACGTTAGTGAGCAATATAGAGAAGTAGACTTGGAAGGGAGATTTGTTATATAAGCCTGAAAAAAACAGCTAAACTACACTATAGTAAATATTTATGCACCCAATAAGAGACAAAATGGGTTCTTAAACAAATTACTTAAACGGGTTAAAAATATTAAAGTAGGCAAACTAAGGGCCTCATTCTATTAACGTCCGTAAAATGGCCTGCAAAGCTGCGATTCCTTGCGGCCCCGTGTAGAGCTACTGCTACCTTGCTATTCAAATGGACGGCGCCGCAAGGATATACCCCTTACGGCCGGCCGCACATCATGCAAACGGCCCCAAGCGTTTTTCCTGCACCCGTAAATCTTGTTTTCCGGCCGCAAAGTCAGAAAACTGTAAATGCAAATATAAATTCAAGATGGCACTGTAAAATGCTAGGCATCATAATGGGGGACATGAGGATTAATAGCAACACCCTCTCAAGCTTGCACATCACCCAAATCCGATATATCATTTACGGTTTACTTTCCGTCCCGTAGTCCCGCGGGCTCGTCCTTGTTAAAACCAGTACGGGTTCGGAGGTGGAGGGCCGCAAACAAAGCATTGTAGAAGCCAATATATATTCAATCCAGCACTGCAAAGCACTGTAAATGATGGGGAACATAATGGGGGGGCATGAGGATTAATAGCAAAACATTCTCAATCTTGCACATCGACAAATTGTACTTTGATTTTAAAATCCGTCCAAGTCCCACGGACTTCAATGATCAAGCCCGTAGCTCCTTATTCAAGCCCGTGCGGGCTTGAAGGGCGCATGTCCTCCAAGCCCGTAGCTCGTTATTCAAACACGTGCGGGCTTGCATGAAAGATAAAACACAAAGATTAAACATGAAGTTAAATATCTTTATTTGCGGATTTGAGTGTAGGGGAATGTTGTGCTATGAATCCTCCAATCACTTTATTGTCTCATCGTAGTGCAGGATGGCTTTATTATGTGCTTAATTGGGTGCTAGCGGGACCTTTTTGGTGCAAGTAAGCTGCGGCTCGGTTTTAGATAATTACGGCCAAGACGAGAGGGTTTACATAGCAATTGAATAGCAACCGGGGCTTACTTGCGGCCAAAACTCTTGCGGCCGTGTAAGATCAAAGGCTTTCCTGCTGCACGTGCGGCCGCAAGGGATAACAGGGCGCCGGCCGCAAGCCTGCCGGAGCCCTCGGCCGCAAAGGAATAGAATAGGTAAATAGCCTGCGGCCGGTCCTTGCGGCCACGCATCTCCTACGGCAGTTAATAGAATGAGGCCCTAATTGTTTGCAGCGATTTTAATATGGTACTGAATGTATCTTTAGATAGGAAAAGTAATAATCAAGAATATTTACACGGGCATGCAAAAAGGAAAGCTAAACTTTTCTATGAATCCTTAGTGAGATTTGAGTTATATGATGTTTGACGGTTAAGATATGGTAATGCAAGAGAGTATACGTTTTATTCTCACCGCCATAAGTCTTATTCTAGAATAGACTACTTTTTGATTGACTCGGAAACCTTGGCAGTTACAGACTCTACCAAGATTAATATAATTAAATGGTCAGATGCTATGATAGAACTCTAGATTAAAGATCATTTGACTCAAAAGAAGTATTCTAGAAATAGAATGGATATTTCATTATTTAATAATTCAGATAAACAAATATTATTAAGGGAAGAAATAGAAAACTTTTTCCAAGTTAATGAGAATTCAGTTCCTGAGCCCTCAACGATTTGGAATGCCCATAAAGCATATATAAGAGGAATGTTACTCTCATGGGGTGCACATAGAAGGAAACAGGGTGGTCTATCACTCCGAGACTTATATGAAAATTAGCAATCCTTGAAAGACAAAATAAATTATCCCCTTCAGCTGATAAGAGTATAGAGATTAGAAAAGCAAAAACGGAATAAACAAAATTGTCCAAAAAAATATTGATAATGGCCTGTGGAAACTTCAACAGAGAAAATATTTTTTGGATAATAAAGTTGGGAAACTATTAGCTCGGAAATTAAAAAGTGATAAACCAATTAATAGAATAGATGAATTAATAATTGAAAACAAAAAGAAGGACTCAATTACATTAACAAATCCTAGTGATATTGAAAAGGCCTTTTTTGACTTTTATGAAAATCTTTACAATTTAGAAAGTAACGATGCAGTTATAAAACCAAAAACAGAAGATATTACTACATTTTTGGATAGACTTTCGCTTCCCAAAATCACTAAGGAGGACTTAGATTATCTAAACAGTGAAATAAAAACATTAGAAAGTGAAGAAGTAAATGATAACTTAAAGTTAAATTCAGCCCCTGGTCCAGATGGCTTTGTAAATTATTATTACAAAACCTTTAAGACGGTACTTATGAAACATCTAGCTGAAGTGTTCAATGAAATTAAAAGAAAGGGGAGTGTGCCTAAAGAAATCTTAGAGGCAGTTATAATTAATATTCCAAAGCAAAATAAAGATAGAGGTGGTGTAAGAATTATAGACCGATATCTTTAATGGATATAAAATTATATGCAAACATTTTAGCTAAAAGATTGAGCTTGTGCCTTGGTAAATTAATAAATATGGATCAATCGGGTTTTTTACAAGATAGGCAGGGAGCTGATAATACAAAGAGATTAATTGACGTAATTTCTTTTTGTAAGGATAACCATAAACCTTCTATAGTTATCACATTAGATGCAGAAAAGGCCTTTGACAGGTTAAACTGAATCAAGTATTACTAAAATTCAGTTTTGAAGATTTTGGAGTGAAATCTATAGGGGCTTTATATTCAAACCCCACTGCCTGTGTTGTAGGAAATGGCCTAAAAACAAACACTTTCTCTATTACCAATGGGACCCACCAGGGTTGTCCATTATCTCCTTTTTGTCTTGATGATAGAACCTTTGGCAGAAGCCATTAGAAAGAATAAGAAAATTCATGGAATTAGAATTGGTGATTCTGAGCATAAAATCATGCTTTATGCTGATGATGTGATATTAACTATAGCCGAACCTAGAAAGTCTTTACTACAGATTGAGGATTTAATAAATAAATTTGGTTTAATTTCCTACTACAAAATAAATTGGTCAAAGACGGAGGTATTAACGATAAATATAGACAAAGATGAAATAACTTCTTTGAAAAATATTTGGGAAATTGATTGGGAGTTAAATAAAATCAATTACTTGGGAATATAATTTTCAGAAGAATTGGAGAATCTAATTAAAATTAATTTTTCGAAATTATATGACAAAATTAAAAACCAACTAATAAATTGGAAATCAAATAGGTTATCCTGGTTCGGCAGAATAGCAGCTGGAAAGATGTCTATATTACCACAAATAAATTATTTATTTCGATGTTTGCCTTTATCTGTTCCGGAAACTATAATTAAAAAGTACAAAACCTTGATTCATTTATATATAATGAGAAAAAATCTAGAATGAATTCAAGGATTGTTAGGAAGAGCTTTATAAAAGGAGGCATTGCGTCCCCTTGTGTTGAAGAATATTATATGGCTGCAATGCTATCTCATTTTATACCCTGGTCCGCTAAAACAAAACAAAATAAGTGGATAACTATAGAACAATGTTTAGCTAAGGGCTTATCATTAAGGGATTGGCTTTGGTAGGATACATTTCCCAATAATAATATTACGTGAATAATAATTAAAACAGGGTTTACATTTTTGTTTAAATGGAACAAAAAACGAAACCTTTCGACAATTCTGTGTTCGGAAATGTCATTGTTAGGTCTAAGTAATGTTCTTAACTTGGCCTGTCTTCGTAATTGGGGTAATTGGAATATACAGACATTGAGAGATCTGTTCGATAAAGGTGAAATTAAGTATTTTTCCAAGTTATGTGCGGATTTTAGTTTTCCATCATCTAAATGGTTGGAATATGAGAGAGTTAAAAAAGTTATTTTAAAATCGAAATATTTAATTACCTCAAACAGATCTTTAACCAATTTCGAAAAGTTAGTACTTTATAATGACAAGAAACATATAATTTCCAAATGCTATGAAATATTAAGAAAACAGGATAAGACTGAAAAATCTCCAGGTATGCTTAAATGGGAAAAAGAATGTAATAACATAATTGACCTGGAAAATTGGTCTAGAGCGTTTGCGTTCTCACAGAAAATTATTAAATATCAAGCATATAGAGAAGTACATTTTAAAGTGATTCAGAGGTGGTACTTTGTCCCAGTAAAGATAGCAATTATTAACAATAATCCTAATAGGGGGCTTTGTTGGAGGCTTTGTAATAAGCAGGGGACGCACAAACATATTTGGTGGGACTGTGACCCCATTAAGAAACTTTGGAGTTTGACTTTTGAATATATTTCTAAAATTTGCGGTAAAATCATTAAGCCGTCATGTGAAATGGTTATTCTTCACATCATGGACAATAGGCTTAAGATGGAAGAACAAGCTTTAATTATACAGGTAGTCTCAATAGTCAAATAGCTTATTGCCAAACGCTGGAAATCACAACTTATTCCATCACTGAATGAAGTATTAACAATTCTCAAAAAGAACAGAGAATTAGAAAGGAATCTATATGACATGGGCATTGTTTTATCAAGGTTTAACAGTTGGCTGATTTGGAATAATTATTTCCATTCTTTAAACTCATAAGACATAACCCTTTTTTAGTTTTTGTATGACTGTAATATATCTTGTATTTGTATATTTGTGTTTTGTATAATTTTGTTATATCTGTTTGTTATTTGTAAAAACTGAAGTAAAATAAAACTAAAAAAAGAAAGAAAATTTTGGCGCAGAAAAGGTCTAGATTTCTGATGCCAGCCAACAAGTACAATGACAGCTGCCCACTTTTGGTCCCAGAGGCACATGGATTGTTTTAGTCATAACAAAACAGCTGTTGGGACCGGCCTGGTTGGGGAGGGTAGTTATGGCATGGGATCCACTGGAGTCACTTCCAGAATTGTTTTTGCCCTGGACATTGTACAGAAGAAAAAGAACAAAAACCTGCCATGCACACTCAAATTAAGGACTCGGGCAGGCCTAGGAGAATTGTTTTCCACATTTGCCCCAATGGGGTTGAGTAGCCCAGCAACCCAGACATGGCCTTAATTTGTGCACCATGCCATTGTTCATCTGATAGAGATTATGTCATGACCCCCTGAACACCAGTCCTTGGGACTAATATAAGTCCTTTCACATTATCTTTCAGCATAGAGTCTGAATGAAGCTGTTGAATGCTGTGCTGCGGGGTGAAAAAGCGGTAATGCAGGCAAAAAACAATTCCCCCCTCTGACGTGGCGCATAAGGTGCACCGACAGAAGAGGCCTTGAGCTATGAGAGGCGAGCCCAAGGCCCTCGAGGGGCGAGTGCCCGCGCCGAACATAACAATGGCCTTGCTGTTGATTCAGCGCCGTCAAAATTGGTGGAATACTTTTTTGCCTGCATTATCTCTTTTTCACCACTAGGGGTGACGCAGCATTCAACCGCAGTGTTCAGACTCTGTGTGGAAAGATGACGAGAAAGGTCTTTAAAATGATCCGCCCAGGATGATTAGAATTTTGAGGATGGCCATTACCATGGCTGCATAAATAATCCTATCAGGACAACCTCCTGGCAATATGTGGTTTTGGGACTGGGCTCAATATGTTTTATAGTTATTTAATATGTTTTATTAAGTTGATTACCCTATGTATGTTAATTACTGTATGTTATGCTATGCTATGTTGATTACTGTATGTTTAATTGTGTCCAGTTTATAAGGAGTTAACTGGCAGTTAGAATGTTATGAGGTAGCCAAGTCTGTGCTGAATGCAGTCTGTGATGTCTCTGACTGGAGGAAAGGAAGGTAACAGCTTTCATTGACTCTGAGAAGATTAATATATATATATATATGAAATAAGATATCTGGAAGATTTATATACTGTATATGTATCAGAATAAGCGTTATCACTGTCTGACTGGATTATTATATATGGAATAAGATATCTGGACGATATATAAATATATGTGTCAGAGTACCAGAGTATAGCTGCCCTGGTAGACTCACCCAATGTAGACTGATATCAGTTCAAGTTTAAATTTACATTTGTTATAAAGTTTCCACAGCAATAAAAGCAATTCCTGATTTGTATAATGCTGAGCCTGAGTTCATATTTTTAAATGCTGCATAAAGTGTAAGGGCATTTTAGAGACATCAGCTGTCTTGATGAAGGGATTAAAAGGATCTGGTAAATCTGCTGGGTAGGTTTGGCCATAACAGCCTTATCAAGCCCGACAAGAAGAAAGCAGATCGCCACAGTCCCATTTAAACAGTTTAGAAGAACAAACTCCATAAAATCTTCTTGCTGAACTGGACAGAGGGTAATTTAGATAGAGAAAGCCTTGGAAAACAATTATTTTGAGAAATTGGTCCTATAGACATACACAACAATAGTTCCTTTATTCAGTGCCAGATAGACCAATATAAGCATCCACTTAGTATGTCTCTTATTTGTATGGCCGCTTAATATGGTGAGGGGAGGGGTAAGCTGTGATTCTTATATCTACTTAGTTTCTCCAGAGTAAAAGCTAATCTTTGTAACCTAAGTTGCTATTTAATTGTATTTTGACTGGAGGGACAGGGGCACTGAGTGGGGCTAACTTTTTCATATATTATATATATATATATATATATATATATATATATATATATATATATATATATATATATATATTGGATATAAAAAGTCTACACACCCCTGTTAAAATGTCAGGTTTCTGTGCTGTAAAAAAATGAGACAAAGATAAATTATTTCAGAACTTTTTCCACCTTTAGTGTCACCTATAAACTGTACAACTCAATTGAAAAACAAACTAAAATCTTTTAGGTAGAAGGAAGAAAAAATATAAAAATAAAAAAATATGATTGCATAAGTATGCACACCCTTAAACTAATACTTTGTTGAAGCACCTTTTGATTTTATTACAGCACCCAGTCTTTTTGGGTATGAGTCTATCAGCATGGCACATTTTGACTCACTGTGCCTTAGGGAGTTCAGCTGCACCTCACTGACGAGGCCCATAAAGGCCGAAACGCGTCTGGGGTTTGCTGTTTCTCCTGTTCAGGGTAGAATTGTTTGGTATTTCAGGGCCGGTTCACTCTTTTGAGTTGGACCAGACTGAATACTACAGGATATTTCTCCATGTGAAGGGCACAAGTGAGCTAAAAGAGGTTGCTCTCAGAGTAGCTTATCATGTCTATAGAACTAACCTATTAAGGTTAGTTCGTTCTCTGATGAGCACCTCTGACTTTGTTATGTTGCACATTTTGACTTGGCAAGATTTGCCCACTCTTCTTTGCAAAATCTGTCAGATTGCGAGGGCATCTCCTGTGCACAGCCCTCTTCAGATCACCCCACAGATTTTCAATAGGATTCAGGTCTGGGCTCTGGCTGGACCATTCCAAAACTTTAATCTTCTTTTGGTGAAGCCATTCCTTTGTTGATTTGGATGTATGCTTTGGGTCATTGTCATGCTGAAAGATGAAGTTCCTCTTCATGTTCAGCTTTCTAGCAGAAGCCTGAAGGTTTTGTGCCAATATTGACTGCTATTTGGAACTGTTCATAATTCCCTCTATCTTAACTAAGGCCCCAGTTCCAGCTGAAGAAAAACAGCCCCAAGCATGATGCTACAACCACCATGATTCACTGTGGGTATGGTGTTCTTTTGGTGATGTGCAGTGTTGTTTTTGCGCCAAACATATCTTTTGGAATTATGGCCAAAAAGTTCAACCTTGGTTTCATCAGACCATAACACCTTTTCCCACATGCTTTTGGGAGACTTCAGATGTGTTTTTGCAAAATGTAGCCTGGCTTGGATGTTTTTCTTCGTAAGAAAAGGGTTTCGTCTTGCCACTCTACCCCATAGCCCAGACATATGAAGAAGATTGTTGTCACATGTACCACACAGCCAATACTTGCCAGATATTCCTGCACCTCCTTTAATGTTGCTGTAGGCCTCTTGGTAGCCTCCCAGACAAGTTTTCTTCTTGTCTTTTCATCAATTTTGGAGGGAGCTCCAGTTCTTGGTAATGTCACTGTTGTCCCATATTTTCTCCACTTGATGATGACTGTCTTCACTATTTTCCATGGTATATCTAATGCCTTGGAAATTCTTTTGTACCCTTCTCCTGACTAATACCTTTTAACAATGAGATCCCTCTGATGTTCTGGAAGCTCTCTGTGGACCATGGCTTTTGCTGTGGGATGCGACTAAGAAAATTTCAGGAAAGACCAACTAGAGCAGCTGAACTTTATTTGGGGTTAATCAGAGGCACTTTAAATGATGGCAGGTGTATGCTGACTCCTATTTAACACAATTTGGAATGTTATTGCTTAATTCTGAACACAGCTACATCCCCAGTTATAAGAGGGTGTGCTGACTTATGCAACCACATTATTTTTCTTTTTTTTTTTCTTCCCTCTACCTAAAAGATTTCAGTTTGTTTTTCAATTGAGTTGTACCGTTTATAGGTCACATTAAAGGTGGAAAAAGTTCTGAAATAATTTATCTTTGTCTAATTTTTTTACAGCACAGAAACCTGAATTTTAACCGGGGTGTGTAGACTTTTTATATCCACTGTATAATATATATATAAATAATATATAATAATATAAATATAAAACATACCTGCCAGTTAAATATAGTAGGTTTGAAACCAATCATGATGGGTCTTATCTGCAATTTCCTGTTATGTTTAAGTAAATAATGTTCTGTCCTATGTTCCGCAATGAGTAGCTAACACAATGTGTTTTGGTGTCTTTCTTGAGCAGTGTTATAAGTAGAGGGAAGAGATATTCCTGCAAAGATCAGACCTGAAGAAAAAAATCAATCTCAGTTTAGTTTACAGTTTCAGCTTCGTAGAGGACTTCTGAAGCTTTTCACATTGATTCTGCATCAACAAACATATAAGTAACATTTTCAGTAAGTGGGAGAGACACTGCAGTACACACACACTCACATACAGAGCTAGACGATTTACATGAAGAGCCTGCAATTGAGTCCTAAATTGCTTTTTTATATATAAAGTAAAAGGGACAGACCTTGGAAAGGACATTTAGAATATAATTAGGCTGGAGTTGTGTGCTGCATTTTATTAGTTACTAGCGAATTGCCCGTCAAAAAATGACGGCAATGAAATTGTAAGGTAGCTAATGTTGTTTGGTGTGTAATAGTAAAGATATAATACATTAATAAATGAATATACTTTACCTATTTGGAAGCATTGTGTTGAAGAGATGTGAATGTGTTTTGACATTGCTGCAGCATTAGTGTTGTGGAGCTGCTCTCTAAGCGTGGTGAATGTGTGCAGTGTAATACTGTGCGTGCGCGAGGCGAAACCGTGCGCGTAGTGTCGTACTTCCGCATTTGCATTAAATGGCGGTTTATGTGTGTTGTGCGTCTTTGCCGTTGTTGGTTTGTAGTGGTTTTCGAGTTTCGTGTGGTGTTTTGTGAGTGTGGTGTGGTGTTTTAAGTCTGGAGAGTGCTGTAGCCTCGTTTTCGTTTTGTCCGTCGGCCATTTTTTCTCTCGCTTAGCGATTTTATTAGTGTGTAAAGTGTTTTATTTTTATTTAAATGAAGGTGTAACTTGTTTTTTTGAGGTGCTGGATGGTTCCTCTTGCTGTAGGTAAGCTTTTTATGTGTGTGTTGTGTGTATTTATTGTGTTTTAAATGTTTGTATGTCGGCGTGTTGCGTCCGATGTTTGCGAGGTCGTAATGTGTGGTAACGTGTTTCGTAGGTTGTTTGCGTTCCTCGTAAAATTTAGCGAGTGTCGGAATTAGTGTGTCGTGTTTTTTGAGTAGCGACGTGAAGTTTGCGAGGGTTTGAGGCCCTTGCCCAGTGACCTCGCCAGCAACTGAGGCCCTCGCTTCGCGAGGTGCCTCAGTTGCTGGCATGGAGCGCCTTAGGCGCTCCATGCCAGCAACTGAGGCCCTTGCCCAGTGACCTCGCCAGCAACTGAGTCCCTTGCCCAGTGACCTCGCCAGCAACTGAGGCCCTCGCTTCGCGAGGGGCCTCAGTTGCTGGCATGGAGTGCCTTTGGCGCTCCATGCCAGCAACTGAGGCCCTTGCCCAGTGATCTCGCTACGCGAGGGCCGCGGCTCGCTACGCGAGAGCCGCGGGCTCGCTACGCGAGCCCGCAAGCGTGAGCAACGGCCCGTACGCTCACAACAATATATGTGATTTGTATTTACTCACTCTCATATCATTTATCTTCTATATGTATTTTAAATTATTGTTCACATTAGATCATGGCTACAATACTTTAATAATGTGGTTGTCCTTGTCACATTTATCTATCTATCTATCTATCTATCTATCATATAATGCATCTCTATTCAGGTCTGCTATGCTCCTAGAAAACATTAAATACAGCTCCCAAACATTGTACCCGGCTACTAAGTTTAGATATTTTTATCCAGCCCTGTATATGTATATATATATATATATATATATATATATATATCCCACATCCCCTTTATAAACCCCTCCTCACTCATCACTTGCAGAAGCCGGTCTCACGTGCAGAAGCCAGTCTTATGTGCAGGAGCAGGTCTCATGTGCAGGAGCAGGTCTTATGTGCAGACGCCGCTCTCATGTGCAGACGCTGGTCTCATGTGCAGACGCCGGTCTCACCTGCAGAAGCCAGTCTTATGTGCAGGAGCAGGTCTTATGTGCAGACGCCGCTCTCATGTGCAGGCGCCGGTCTCATGTGCACACGCCGGTCTCATGTGCAGACGCTGGTCTCATGTGCAGACGCCAGTCTTATGTGCAGGAGCAGGTCTTATGTGCAGATGCCGCTCTCATGTGCAGGCGCCGGTCTCATGTGCACACGCCGGTCTCATGTGCAGACGCCGCTCTCATGTGCAGACGCCGGTCTCACCTGCAGAAGCCAGTCTTATGTGCAGGAGCAGGTCTTATGTGCAGACGCCGCTCTCATGTGCAGGCGCCGCTCTCATGTGCAGACGCCGGTCTCATGTGCAGATGCCAGGTCTTATGTGCAGACCCTCTCCTGTCTATTTGCCTCCCCCTGGCTTCCTCCTCCTGCCTGCGCCCCCTGGCTCTCCCTCTCAGTTGTTCAGCTTTCTGGCTCCCTTTTCTGCCTCCTTTTCCCTTCCCTTCTGCCCCACTTCGCCTTTCAGGCTTCCCTGTCAGTTTCTTATTCTATTCCTGCTGTCTTTTGGCCTTTTTTGGCAGTCTCATGGCCTCACTCTGAAGTGTCCCGTTGCCTAGCAACGTTCAAATCTCACCTCTCGCGTGATTTCCAAGGCTTCAGAGCTAAATTCAAATTTTAAATGCACACTTCTGCAGTTTTTTAATCCTTCTTCTTAATACTCCAATTTCACTTTTCATAAATTCATCATGTTCTCTTATCACTTTCTTTTCTTTTCTTTTTATACAAAGTTGCACTTATCTTTACTCCTATCTAACTCACTTTTTTAAAGAGACAGTCCCCTATTATAATCATTTTCTCCATTCACACCACGTTACCATTCCACTGTCAGTATTAACCGCCATCGTAACCTCTTAATTCTTACTCCATATAATTAAAGGAACAGCACACCAACTATGAATCTCCCTGTATCTCCCAGTTACTAGGTTTTACGCTTTTTCTGCCTCTGTCCTCAATCCAGATCATCATCACACTTGTTCACCTTCAGCCACATTCATTATCATTACTTAATTTACTTTTAAAGTGTTGCTAATCACTACTCTTATCTAACTTATTTCTTAAAAAGACAGCCAACTATTATAATAATTTCTCCATTCACACCATGTTACCCATTCCACTGTCACTAATCCAGTATTAACTACCATCTTAACCTTAATTCTTACTCTCTAGATTTAAAGGAATAGCAGCCTTACTCCAAATCCTCTCGTATCTTGCATTTCAAAGGTTCTACGCTTTTTCTGTCTCAAGCTAGATCATCACTACACTCGTTCACTTTCAGCCATATTCACTATCATTACTTAATTCACTGTTAGTGTCCTTTCACTTCCATATTCACTCCCTTATTTCTAACTACCGTAAGGATCTCACCGTCCTATTAACTATTACTATTCATTTGCACACAATATATCGACACTCCCTAATGGCAATTTTCTCTTGCTTGCTTGAAGCTCATAATTTAGCCTTCATGCACATTTTAAGACCTTCCTTTGAATCATTTGCTCTATAAGTTGTTTTTATTGTCATACCTATTAAATCTCAAATCAAGTCACGGATCTCAGAGCTCATAGCTCCAAGTCGCAAAGCCATCATCGGGCTCCGATCATAGTACTTTCTCATGACAAACTCTGACCCGTTCTTTTATTTCAGACTATTGTATTCATTAGTCATCGCCTCCAATGACATAGGGGATAACACAACTATTTCCAAAGGAGATATCTCTGTGTCAGTGAAATGAAAAGACCCCATCTAGGGAATCCCATTCTTTCCAATGCAGAGAGCCTTCCTTTCCAGGCAACTTCCTCTCCTAGAAGTCCACCATCAGTGGCAAAGCACCTCATTATCCGCCACTGACACCACCAATTGGCCTATGGGTTCCCTAAACAAAGCGAGTTCACAATCTCACCTTTGCAACCAGGTATCTCACTAGTCAAGACTTCACTCCTGTTGATGATCACTGCACCCATTGCATTTACATCACATAACATCAAAGGCTAGTTGCACTCCCTTTTCATCACCTACTATCTCACCCAAAATCTTTCCAGGCCTGTATACACTCCCTGCACTTTCTAACACCTCAAAAACCTATTCGGACCCCTTTACTTAGCATCTCCAGCCAGCCTTTAACCACCATTAACTTAATTCACTACATCACAAATGTTCTTACCAGACCTTGCTACAATCCTATCTCCTACCCTGATCACTCCTTCATATTGGGGCGGCTCCCAAATGAACAAGACATCAGTTCACGTATTCAGGTGAAGCCAGGGGCTGCTAAAAACCTACTTATTAATTCTACCCCATTCTCACTCTTATTACATAAATAAAGTTCACTGATCACCATATTTCATTCATTATATGAAGTTGCACTATTCACTACTCCTACCCAACTCACTTGTTAAAGAGAGACAGTGCACTATAATCATCTGTCCAATTTCACTGTCATTAATTCACTAATAATCTTGAACCTTGTATATTCTTACTCCATAGATGAAAAGGAATAGTTCCTCAATTGTGAATCTCCTTGTAACACTCATTCCAAGGTTTTTTGCCTTTTCTGTCAGTGTCCTCAAGCCAGATTATCATCACGCTTGTCCTCCTTCAGCTAAATTCACTATCATTACTCATTCATTGTTGGTGTCCCCTCACTTCTATATTATCTCCCTCATTTTTTATTTGCAGCAAGGACTTCACTATCCCATTCACTATTACCATTCTAGTCACACGTTATACATTGACATAGACACTCTATCGTGGCACTGTTTTTTAAAGCTTACTTTAAGCTCATAATTCAACCTTCATGCACGTTATGAGATCTACTTTCAAATTACTTACGTCAAGAAGTTGTTTCTATAGTCATACCTATTCAATCTCAAATTAAGTTGCAGATCCCAAAGCACATAGATCCAAGTCGCTAAGCCATCATCGGGCTCCAATCATGCTACTTCCTCACGACAATCACAAAGCCATTCTTTCACCTCAGACTATTCTACCAATTAACCATGGCCCTTACTCATCCCCTATTATAACGTAGGGGATAGCAAAATCATTTCCCGAGAAATGTCTCAGTGATAGCAAGCTCAAAAGGCCCCTTCTAGCCGAACTCAATCTTGCCGGTGCTGATAGCCTTCCTTCCCAAGTTTCTTCATCTCCTGGAAAATCAGCATCAGTGGCAAGCAATCAATCGCCCCTTCATCCTTCCCATGCTTAATGCAGAATTATAGTATTCATAATCATGGTATTCAATATCCAGCTGAATAGGATCCTCCAAGTGGCCTGATCCACTCAACCTGCTGTTCCTACTATGCCAGATGACCAGTACTTACTTTACTCAGTTAGACATACATCCATAATTTCTTTAAAGCTTATTCAAATTATGAATCATTTATGACTCCATGACCAGCTTCTTCACAAAAGTTTTCCCTGCTCCCCACCTGTCAAAATATTTCTTAAGTCTTTCATGCATGACTACCCCTTAATTTCCTTCCAGGTTACTCATCACAAGCGATTTATTCCAAAATCTTCAAAACCCTTTGGCATGATCCTTTCAAGCTTAGCACCTCACCCGTCCACCACTGCCGCCGCCAAACTGACCTTCCACAGGTTCCTGAGACCATGCGATTCACAATCTCACCTTCACAAACATAACCTTCAATCTTCACTGTCTGGTCGCACTTCCACTGTTATTACCTACTATCCCATGCACAATCTTTAGTTTCTCGTATCCACTCTCCGAACTCTCTATAATACTCTACTTCAAATCCATTTTGCACCCCTAGCATCTCTTTCCAGCCTTTAACCACCACTACCTTCATTCAATCAGAATCTTTCCTACCAGACTTGGCTACAATACCTTCTCCTATTATGAGCACTCATTCCATATTTAGGCAGCCTTTAACGGCACCAAAAACAATACACCAACGCACGTATCAAGGTCATAGGCAGCTGGAGCTCTCACTGTTTCAGAAGATACATTCTCTACCAACCAACTGAAGTCTCGTAAGTCTTCCAGAGCTGAATCAGCGAACCTTCCAGCAGATTTTAGGCCCTCTAAGCAGGCTGAGAAAGTGTAGCTTTGGCCATATATATAGTAAATAAAAAGTACATTTGTGTTCACACTTGAATGTGTTTCCTGCTCAGAATTCTGAGAAATACAGTTTTTACACTGCATTCTGGGAATCTGGGCAAGGTAATGCAAATCTCCTCACAAAGGCTTCGCTCTTTCGTCCAATACAGTTTCAAACATGACTCCTTTTAGGCATCTGCTTGCTCTATTACACAATTTTAAGCAACACCCAGGATGGATTATGAACAAGCCAGGAATCCTACCCATACACAGCTGTTTCAAGGTTACTGCCTCTCAACAGTGTGGGGCTGGTTCCTAGCCTGTGTAGTAGATTTTATGAGGATTTAGTTTACCACAACAATCATTTAATTTATGATGGGAAAAAGAGCGATAGGAGCCCTCGGCCATACAGTAGTATATATGCTGGACAATTTTTACACCCAATAAATCACATTAAGAAGACCCATGTGTGGTAACTTGTCTTCCTTGCATGGTAATTCAGGACCTCCTTAAACAGGTCTAGGTGGGAGGGCTGGGAGTCTTTGCTTCCCTCCCACAATTGCTGGAGGAAGTGATGCAACTAAGGGTATATACAGGCAGGAAACTGCTGTTGCTTCCTGTTTCTTCCTTGGATGTGATGGTGATGGTGATGGCCTAACTGTGGGTGAGATCAAGCTTTTGGGGAAGGGGATTACTATATAGGTAGATAGATTTAAAAAGAGTTGTTGCTCCGTGGGTCTGGGCTGTGTGTTTGTGATACATTTATAGTATTGTGTTGTTGCCTTTTAATAAATACCTTTTAATGTAGACGAACCTTGTGTAATATATATATATATATATTAATTTGGTGATACACCACATTTGGCGACTACGAATTTTAGACTTCTACAAAGGTTATTTATGAGGTAATATCACATTAATAGATAGTCAGATTTATTTTTTGGGGGAAGGTAAAAAAAAGGACTTTGTCTAATTATCCTCTGCATGGCAAATCAAGTGCTGATTGTGTGTGGAGTCTAGGTTGGGCCTCCATTTTTAATATACAAGCTTGGGCATAGGCCTCAATTATTATTTTTAATCCTTTATATCGTACTAGCTTCTGAGTTGAGTTTTGTTCGTACTAGCTTATTTTACTACATAAAACAAAGATATCATACAGGTTGTTTTTGTGGGTTTATCTGAGTTGAGTTTTGTTGTGCTTGTGCCTAGCCCTGCATTTGAATACAATATAGTAGGCTCCATGCGGCTTCTTTGTGTATTTGAATGCTGATTTGATATCTTAGTCCGGGCCTCCATTTTTAATATACAAGCTTGGGCATCAGGCCACAATTTTGAATATATTAGTTTGTTGTGTGTTTCAAATACCTGAGTTTGTTAAGTGCTGAATGAGCTGTGAATATATATACCTACAGGCAGCATTAAGCTGTGCTGAACTTTTGTATTCAGAATGCAAACCCATTGGTGAGGTTGAACTTCTGAAGGTCTACATTAGGGCTCTGAAACATGTGTCATTAAGTGCTAATCAAAGTGAAAACCTTAGAGGATAGGACTAAATAGGACAGAGACACATGGTCCAAAATGTAAGGAACTTGCATGATTTGCCCAGCATTTGTCAATGATGCAAACTGATATGAGTTCATGGCAAATAATGACTTGAATTCAGCAGTTTGGACTTGACATAAGGACATATTGATCTGTACTGAACCCTAGCTCTAGACTCTAGAGGCATAGTTTGCTGAGCCCTTTAGTGATGTCCCGAACAGTTCACCGGAGAACTATTCGCGGCGATTTTTGCATGTTCGCGTTCGCAACGAACGGCGAACATATGCGCTTTTCGGTCCGCCCCCTATTCTTTATCATTGAGGAAACTTTGACCCTGCACCTTACAGTCAGCAGACACATTCCAGCCAATCAGCAGCATACACTCCCTTCCACATCCTTCCATCTATATGACAGCCTCCATTTTAGAATCATTCTGTAGCTGCATTCATGGAGAGAGGAGATATATTCTACCTGCTCTTGATTTAATAGGGAAATAGATAGCCAGGCTGTGTATTTAGCTTTAACTAAACACCTGAAAGACTCCTTTGATATCTGCTGCAAGGACATCAACCCCAAAAGCCCTTTTTAGGGCTAGAACATCATTTATTTTATTTTATAATTTTTTTCTGTGTAATCTAATTGCATATGCCTGCCAGCGTGTGTGTGTGACAGGCTAACACCTAACAGCTTATATTGTGCTCAGTGAAATAAAACAACCCTTTTTTTACTGTTTTCGATTGAATATCAGTAGCCTGCCTACAGGCGTGTGTGTGAGGCCTATTGCATCTAGTCTGCCAACTTTTGCCAGTGCACAGTGGCACGCATAGTACCACTAATCGCAAAAAAAAAGGCATGCAGACGCAGGCCACCCCGCAGGGGCCGTCGTGGTCGTGGTGCTGTGATTCCCTTTGGCCCTAGAATAATGCCCAGTTTTCAGAGGCAACGTACCCTTAAATTGAACAGTTCTGAGGACATGGTTGACTGGCTAACACAGGACGCCCAATCTTCTACAGCTTCCGCTCGGAACCTAGATGCACCATCCTCCTCCAGCATAGCTTCGGGCACCTCTCCAGTTACCACTCGCCCGCCTGCCGCCACCACCAACACTAGCACCACAGCCGCTTCACTTGATCCGTCCGCAGAGTTATTTACAGATCCGTTGGAAGAAATGAGTGATGCACAAACATTAGTGCCAGAGGATGTAGATTACAGGGATATGTCCCAGTCAGGCAGCATTACACACATGGACATACGGTCTGATGATGATGATGATGGTGTACCCGGTGCTGCTTTCTTTGTTGAGTTGTCAGATACAAGTGAAGCGGTTGATGATGACGATGCGTCCGTGGATGTCACGTGGGTGCCCACTATAAGAGAAGAAGAACAGGAGGAAAGTTCAGATGGGGAGACAGAGAGGAGGAGGAGACGAGTTGGAAGCAGCGGGAGGTCATAGAGAGTAGCTAGTGGCACAGTCAGACAGCATGCATCAGCACCCCGGGTCAGCCAGACAGCACGCCAGTCAATGCATGCTTTTGCCACCACCAGAATGCCGTCATTGCAGAGCTCAGCAGTGTGGTAATTTTTTCGTGTGTCTGCCTGTGACAACAGTGATGCCATTTGCAACCTGTGCGAAAAGAAACTGAGTCGTGGGAAGTCCAACACCCACCTAGGTACAACTTCTTTGCAAAGGCACATGATGTCACATCACAAACGCCAATGGGATCAACACATGAGTACAAGCAGCACACAAAGTCAAAGCCGCCATCCTCCTCCTGGTCCAGCATCTTCAGCTACGTCAACCACTGCTGCCCTGCTTGCCCCCTCTCAACCATCCGCCACTCCGTGTCTTGCCCTGAGCAGTCCCTGCTCATCTGCCCACAGTCAGGTGTCTGTCAAGGACATGTTTGAGTGTAAGAAGCCAATGTCACAAAGTCCCCCCCTTGCCCGGCAACTGACAACTGGCTTGTCTGAACTCTTAGCCCGCCAGCCTTTACCATACAAGCTGGTGGAGTCTGAGGCGTTCAAAAAATTTGTAGCTATTGGGACACCGCAGTGGAAGGTACCCGGCCGAAATTTCTTTGCACAAAAGGCAATCCCCAACCTGTAATCGAGTGTGCAAAAGGAAGTAATGGCATCTCTGGCACACAGTGTTGGGGCAAGGTTCCATCTGACCAAGGATACCTGGTCTGCAAAGCATGGTCAGGGCCGGTATATCACCTACACTGCGCATTGGGTAAACCTGGTGACGGCTGCCAAGCATGGAATACGTGGCTCTGCAGAGGAGTTGGTCACACCGCCACGACTTGCAGGCAGGCCTGCTGCCACCTCCTCTACTCCTCCTACTCCATCCTCTTCCATAACCTCCTCGGCTGAGTCCTCTTCTGCTGCTGCTATGTCTTGCTCCACATCAACGGCACCCCTCCAGCTCCACAGGTACTATTCCACATCCCGGATACGGCAGTGTCACGCCGTCTTGGGGTTGACTTCCCTGAAAGCAGAGAGTCACACCGGACCAGCACTCCTGTCCGCCCTGAACGCACAGGTGGATCAGTGGCTGACTCCGCACCAACTGGAGATCGGCAAAGTGGTTTGTGACAATGGAAGAAATTTGTTGGCGCCATTGAATTTGGGCAAGTTCCCACATGTGCCGTGCATGGCACTTGTGTGTAATCTGATTGTACAACGCTTTGTGCATAAGCACCCAGGCTTACAGAATGTCCTGAAGCAGGCCAGGAAGGTGTGTGCCCATTTCAGGCGTTCCTACATGGCCATGGCGCAGTTTACAGATATCCAGCGGCGAAACAACATGCCAGCGAGGTGCTTGATTTTACACAGCCCGACACGTTGGAATTCAACACTCCTAATTTTCGACCGCCTGCTCCAACAAGAAAAGGCCGTTAACGAGTATTTGTATGACCGGGGTGCTAGGACAGCCTCCGTGGAGCTGGGGATTTTTTTGCCACGTTACTGGACGCTCATGCGCAATTCCTGTAGGCTTATGCGTCCTTTTGAGGAGATGACAAACCTGGTCAGTCTCACCCAGGGCACCATCAGCGACATCATACCATTTGTTTTCTTCCTGGAACGTGCCCTGCAAAGAGTCCTGGATCAGGCCGTAGATGAGCTTGAAGAGGAAGAGGAAGAGTTGTGGTCACCATCACCACCAAAAACAGCCTTATCAGCATCTCTTGCCGGACTTGCGGCAACGCTGGAAGAGGATTGTGAGGAAGAGGAGTCAGAGGAGGAATGTGGCTTTGAGGAGGAGGAGGAAGACCAACCACAACAGGCATCCCAGGGTGCTCGTTGTCACCTATCTGGTACCAGTGGTGTTGTACGTGGCTGGGGGGAAGAACATACCTTCAGTGAGATCACTGAGGACGGGGAACGGGACATGACTAGCTCGGCATCCAACCTTGTGCAAATGGGGTCTTTCATGCTGTCGTGCCTGTTGAGGGACCCTCGTATATAAAGGATGAAGGAGAACGACCTGTACTGGGTGTCCACGCTACTAGACCCCCGGTATAAGCAGAAAGTGCCTGAATTGTTACCGAATTACAACAAGTCGGAAAGGATGCAGCACTACCAAAATAAATTAAAAAGTATGCTTTACACAGCGTTTAAGGGTGATGTCACAGCATAAAGGCAATCTATCAGCGGAAGAGGTGAACATAATCCTCCTCCTCCCACGACCAATCCGGCAAGGAGAGGACGCTTTACAAACGTGTCGTTGATGGAGGACATGCAGAGCTTTTTAAGTCCTATGCATCGCCACAGCCCTTTGGGGTCCACCCTCAAAGAACGACTCGACCGTCAGGTAACAGACTACCTCGCCATAACTACAGATATCAACACTATGAGGAGCGATGAACCCCTTGACTACTGGATGTGCACGCTTGCCCTGTGGCCTGAGCAAACCCCAATTTCCATAGAACTTCTGTCCTGCCCAGCTTCAAGTGTCCTGTCAGAAAGCACCTTCAGTGCAGCAGGAGGTTTTGTCACTGATAAGAGAAGTCGCCTAGGTCAAAAAAGTCTAGATTACCTCACCTTTATTAAGATGAATGAGGGATAGATCCCGAAGGGACTGACAGTGGGTGATAAATTTGATTAAAAAAGGCCTCTGATAGATGAGCTGCCTTGAGCTAATAATGGTCCACACGCTGCTGTATTTTATCCCTGAATGCCGGATGACTTGCGTGACTTATACGCCACCAACTAGGGTATAAGACGCAATGTTTCAGGGCACTTTCTGCCTGGCAAACTAACATCAATTTTTCTGGTCGCTGCAACAATACCTAATTTTTGCATTTAAATTCTTTTATTTTAGAAGGCGTACAGCATGTAATGAAAAATAAAGCATTTTTGAACAGTCTTGCATAACAGTTGTGCAAAAATACATATTTACAATAGAGACATTTTGTGAAAGTTAGCTGGCTATTCCTTCTTATTTTTACTTTTTAGGTTAATAATATTTCTTATTTTTTACTGTGATTGCAATTTAGGAGATACCTAAAACATGGTAAAACAGACAATAGTAAAGAGTATATCTGCAGGAAACACCAAAGTCCTATTAGCTGTCATCCCTCCAGCAGTATTAGCTTATTATTTACATTATCTAACCTGGGCAATCACCCTTGGATTACCCTAGGGCAGGCTTCAGTAAGCGACCTCTCCTTTCCTGGGATGATTTTGCCGCCGGTTGCTTCTGAAGGGTCTCCGGGGCTCCCACACTCCGGTCCTTCCCAGGATCCAGGGAACAAACCCGTGTATTTCTTGGCCCATTTCCAGTATGATAGTGAGTGTCTAATTAGGGGTTTGGCAAGTTTTTAAGGCTCTGAGGCAATTCTGATAGCCAAGCCACCTTGTCCCAGGTTAAGGGCTTTAAAGTGTGGTTCTCTAAATACACAAAGGCCGGTTGATGACATAAAGAATGTGCTATTGGGAGGAAAGATAGGTGACGGAACAGGTATTAAACTGATAGGAATGAATAGTACAACTTAATACACCACTCCTATCTGGTGGCACCTTAGATTGCACGTGCAGTGCCCCAAATTCGAAGTAGGAGGTCCAACCAAGCATCTTTTTCCATCTCCCTGTTCCAAAACTCCATGCCATATACACGTCCCCTAATAGTGGACGTAACAGGGATTAAACCGATAGGAATAGTACTACTTAACAGTACACACCTTATAATAACGCAGACAGAGGCAACGCGTATAATCTTCCATGCTGTGCAGTGGAAGCCCCCAGACTCTGACCGGTGTATAATATTCCATGCTGGGCAGTGGAAGCCCCCAGACTCTGACCTGTGTATAATATTCCATGCTGTGCAGTGGAAGCCCCCAGACTCTGACCTGTGTATAATATTCCATGCTGGGCAGTGGAAGCCCCTAGACTCTGACCTGTGTATAATATTCCATGCTGGGCAGTGGAAGCCCCCAGACTCTGAACTGTGTATAATCTTCCATGCTGGGCAGTGGAAGCCCCCAGACTCTGACCTGTGTATAATCTTCCATGCTGGGCAGTGGAAGCCCCCAGACTCTGACCTGTGTAAATTCTTCCATGCTGGGCAGTGGAAGCCCCCAGACTCTGACCTGTGTATAATATTCCATGCTGGGCAGTGGAAGCCCCCAGACTCTGAACTGTGTATAATCTTCCATGCTGGGCAGTGGAAGCCCCCAGACTCTGACCTGTGTATAATCTTCCATGCTGGGCAGTGGAAGCCCCCAGACTCTGGGAGTCTGAAGAAGAGGAGTCAGAGGAGGAAGGTGGAAGACCAAACACAGCAGGCGTCCCAGGGGGCTTGTTGTCACCTTTTGGGGACCCTTGGTGTCTGGGTGGAGGAAGAGACCTTCAATGACATCAGTGAGGTCAAGGAACGGGACATGGCTAGCTTGGTATCTAACCTTGTGCAAATGGGGAGTTTGCGGTTGTGCAAAGGGACTGTTTGCGGTTGTTTGCGGTGCATTATACGGGCAGATTGGTCTGTTACTGTGAAGCGTGTGTAACCCTTACACTACCTGATTGATACAACATCATACCTGATGTTTTAAAGCATGTTATTCCAAACAATTAAGGAATGTTAGGTGATTAATGCCCTTTATGGCTTAAAACCAGACTCTGCATCAACTATGTAATTTTCCGTGGGAGTTTTGCCATGGATCCCCCTCCGGCATGCCACAGTCCAGGTGTTACTCCCGTTGAAAAAACTTTCCCATCACTATTGTGGCCAGAAAGAGTCCCTGTGGGTTTTGAAATTCGCCTGCCCATTGAAGTCTATGGCGGTTTGCCGATGTTTGTCCATTCGGGAACATTTGATGGAATTTGCGTTCGCGAACCAAAAATTTGATGTTTGCGACATCACTATTTGTTATATTCAAGAATGTATTAATGCCCTAGCAGGGATGGTTGCTTATAAGTAACACTTTTATGATAATAGGGGCAGATGCAGTGTTTTTGTGGTCAGAAAAAAAGTGGAGTGGTGGCAGATACTGCTATAACATTACATTTTCTGATTACGGTAATTGTTATTTGCTTTATTTATAAACAATGGAATATATATAAACCTGGAATTATATGCTTTTTTATGGAGCATACATGAATGTTTGACTTCATTTTAGAAATTTATAACAAGAGAAGCAGGCTTTCAATGAACAGAAGATTGGATAAGTGATTGACTAAGCTCATCTATATATGTATTCAATGTAAAAGAAAAATTGCAAAAACAATTGATTAATTCCATGTTTGTCCAGCACATTTTCTATCTGTTATCTGTGAAGCCCACTATAGCTACAATGTAAACATATTTAACGGATCAGTAATCCATGCACAATAACATGTTAATTGCATATAGATTAAATGTCGTCTAATCTGACTGTGGAAATAACAAATATTCCTGTGCTTTTCTTTTCTTTAGGCAGGTACACAGTTTGATGTTTATCTCCCATTCCTTGCCATTCTTTTGGGGGGTTTTATCTGTTTGACGTTCATCTTGACAGGTCTTATGTATATGATACTGCCCAACAGATCTACCATGCTGAGATACAGATGAGTGTAGCCTTCTGGCGTATATGATAAGTCCTTATTTTATCCCCCAGACTGCCAAGCTTGTTAACTTAACATCCTGGTTAGACTGGTTTTCCACATGGAGGTGATCAGAGCAGAAAGATTTGAGGGACATAAGGGAGGGGGGAGGGCCAGGTGGGGAGAGACCAAGGGGGATCAAAGGCAGGGAGAAGAAGATGGGAGAGGTAGAGATCAGGGAGAGAGATGGGGAGGGGGCAGATCAGGAAGGAGGATGAGGAAGGGGGTTGGTGAGATGAGAGAGAACATGGTGGAGCAGAGGGGGGGAAAGATGAGGGAGGGAATCAGGAGGAGAGATATGTTTTGCTAGTTAAGAGATGGGTATATAAGGGGTAGGGAGTGATGAGACAAGGGTGCATGGATAGATGGGAGAAGGCAGGGAGAAATCAGGAAGGAGATGATGGAGGGGAGAGACTATGGAAGGGTCAGAGGGAGGAGAGATGAGAGAAATAAGGGAGGGAGGAGACATGAGATAAGGAAGATATGGTGAATGAAGACAGGAAATGGGGGGTGAGCAGGTCAGAGAGAAGAGAGAGGGGGAGGGAATAGGGATGGGGTGATAATGGGGGATAATGAAGGATTAAACTCAGGGGAGAGAAAGGAGGAGAGAGATGAGGGAGGATTGAGGGGAATACAGAGGGGGTAAATTGATTGGGAAGGGGGTGATCAAAAAGAGGAGGTAGAAGAGAGGAGGAGAAGAGGTTGGGGTGGTGGGGATGAGGCGATCACGGGTAAGATGATTGGAAGTAGATGAGGAATAAGGAGATCAGTAGAGAGATGAGAAGGGAGAGACAATAACAGATTAAAGGGGGAGATGTGGGAGAGCTGATGAGTAGCGGTTAAGTAGGGGAAAATGGGTGTAGATATAAGGGAAAAGAAGGAGATCAGGTGGAGGGAGAGATAAGGAATAGGAAGATAGGGGTGAAATGATGGAGGGGAGAGTTGAGAGGAGTAGATATGATGGAATCAAAAAGGGAGATGAGGGGGGATGAAGATGAATAAATGATAAGGGGGAAGCGATGTGAAAGCACTGTGGCAAATGCAGAGCGAGAGGTAAATAGGGAAAAAATAGTTAAAAAATAGAGATAGTGTGTAGGAAAATGGAGATAAAGGGGGGTGGGTGGAGAGAGGTATATCAGGGGAAACAGGGGTAAGGAGGGTGAGAAAAAAATAGAATGTGTGAAGATGGTATAGAGGGGGAAGGTGGAGAGAGGGGAATGTTTGGGAGAGCGAAAGGATTGGGTGGTAAACGAGAATACCTTTATGTATTTTCTCCACTCATGTAATTTAATGAGCTGTCTTTGTCAGAAATAAATGTAATGTTACTCAACTGTATTATCAGTGTAATTTGGAGATCCTGGGCTTTGAATGTTAGGCAGCCTTTCACTGATTGTACTGGATTTAGTAAATGTAAAAATTTCCAAACAAAAAAAATATTTTTTTTCTTAATGTGAAGACCCCAGAATTACTATTGCTGACAATGCCATACATTACAAGAAGTTTTTCCTATAAAGTCATTAAGTTTCATAGATTATGAATGCATCTGATAGAGGAGAATCAGTAGCATATGAAAACGTTTTGTTTGCATGAAAAAAATACCAAAATAAACATTAACAATCTCACCCTGATGTTTGTTGAAACTCTTGAGATTGCAGTTGATTTTGTGAGTTAACACCACTTGAAAAAACCTGCTAAAATTAGCATAAAATGTATTGTTTTGGCCAAATTACAGGCACTTAATACATTGTATCAATCTGTAAAGCCAGTTTGTCCACCAAAATATGCAGTCCTGTTTTTAGCCGGCAACAAGAACCAAGGAGGGACTCATTGTGCTGCTGCTGCCTTAAAGGTTAGTAAAGGGTCCGTACCGAAATGCAGTGTTTCTATTGGTAGGTACACTGTGCCTATGTAAGCAGCTCTGGGGTGTGGAAAACTAATTTTATTTTTAAATAAAATAAATCTGTGCGTTTACAGAATGACTCGATGCAATGTGTGTGTCTGTTATAAGCAGCAGGTGTTAGATTAGGAAAAGGTTAAACACAGAAAATTAGATATAAATTTAAGGGATGGAAATTACCATATACACAGTCCTATAGAGTTTGTTTACATAAGTTACATGTTTTTTTTATATTTGTTCTTGGGAAAGAGGACTTGCTGCTAATGTAGCTACTCCTAGCAATCCCTTTCGCAGATGTTGGATTGTATAGTAAGTGCTGTTCATTCGGAGAGCTTTTATCTTTTAGTAAGGGAGTAGCTGATTGGCTGGGGTGAAGCTGGTGTTATTTAGTTGTTACTGATGTATAAATACTGTAGTTTTTATGTGTTCTGCTGAGAAAAGTTCATGCATAAAGGCTGATTTTATTTCTATGCTTGCTCGAGAGATATAGAGACAAACATACTGAAATGCTTGTGAGTGCAGCAGCGTCAGGGAATTATCTTGACCGGTGCATTATCAATACGGAAAACCCAGGAATAAAAGACCAAACACATAGAAAAGTGGTAAAAGGTCACAGCCCCCATTTATTGAAAACATAATATATAAACATAATAGAACTAGAGGTGCTTGCCCACCCACACATATAAGCTCCAGGGAACCCCGTGCCCCAGGAATACAACCAGAATGAGCACACCACGCTGCTCACTAACCAACTGGGGCAAACACCCACGCAGTTGTGGCAATAAATAACATTGTTAAATTAGATGAACCTTCCTCAAAATTAAAATGCAAATACTATATGAAATAGTGAAGGGGGGGGGGTGATCTGATGTCTGTACCCAACCGACACTGGGAGGGGCGAAAGCCAGTATATATAAACTAGTCCCTGTTACATAATAACCCCTCCCTAATAGCCAAACCCTAATAATAATAGAAATAATTTTAATAAACTAAGGGTCTCCTAGATCCAAGTCAAACCCCCACTGTCCTTAACTCTGTGCGGCCGTGGGCTTCCTTTTAGTAAATTTACAGATACAGATCCAAGTGTTAAAAAGTAGTATATAATTTTTTTTTATAAACTGGTTTCAATACAATTAATTACTAGGTTTAAATATATTTTCTTTTCCATTTTACAAGCAACAAAATAACTAATAAACTAGCCGAACACTAAACTTCTACTGAAACAAACAACATATAGTTTCCATTTGTAAAGACAAACAAGCTGGAAGGAACTGTGTCTAAAGAGATGCCTAGCAAAGTATTGCAAATGTGTCTGGCCTCCTGCGGTGACATATGACACTGCATACTTGATAAGGCGCTCAGCCCTGGAAATACTGCTGTTCAGTGGAAATGATCCATTCAACTACAAAAATCATAAAATCACATTTCCTTCACTATTCATTAAGTCAGCATATCGCCAACCATTATCAGATATCACTCTTGGTCACAGTTCACCAAATTACTGTTTAATTCTGAGGATTCAAAAAAAGCAAGAGATATTTAAACATTTTGGTAAAGAGACATGCTGTTGTATAGTCTAGGAAGAGGAATCAGTTGTAGTTAACTAAAGGAAAGCTTAGTATATAGCAGCCTGGTCCACTAGAGAAGAAGACCTATGAGTCAGGGAGCTTTATAGGTCAGAACAGTAGGTTTTATTTAAAGCAGAGTTTATGGAAAGAGTGTGATGAGGTGAAGAATTGTATTCTATAGGTGCTGTGACAGGGCGCCCCCTTCTGACGGTGTTTGCGTCCTGCTCTTTTACATTTTTAGGGAGGAAAACACAGTAGGCTTGTCAGAGGCTTAATTGACTGCTGTTTATTTGTCAGCGCCAATAAAAAGAAAACAGTGCTTATACTCAGCAATAAAACAAAATACTACATAAACAGACTTACTATGACCTGGAACGCCCTGTCTATCCCTGAGGTCGCTACTCGGCCTGCAGGTAAAATAAACACTCCCCCATGGTCTCTTCTGGAAGGAGTAGCTTTTGCACAATAGCGCCACCTAGTGGCCAGCATACAGTCAGTCTCTTAAAAAGGTTGTATTGCCTCCTTGTGGCCTGGATACAAAGAACCTCTTCTTTCAGTTATATTGCCACCTTGAGGCCAGGATACACATCATCTCCTTTTCAGTTATATTGCCACCTTGTGGCCAGGATACACATCATCTCCTTTTCAGTTATATTGCCACCTTGTGGCCAGGATACACATCATCTCCTTTTCAGTTATATTGCCACCTTGTCGCCAGGATACACATCATCTCCTTTTCAGTTATATTGCCACCTTGTGGCCAGGATACACATCATCTCATTTTCAGTTATATTTCCACCTTGTGGCCAGGATACACATCATCTCCTTTTCAGTTATATTGCCACCTTGTGGCCAGGATACACATCATCTCCTTTTCAGTTATATTGCCACCTTGTGGCCAGGATACACATCATCTCCTCTTTAGTTATATTGCCACCTTGTGGCCAGGATACACATCATCTCCTTTTCAGTTATATTGCCATCTTGTGGCCTGGATACACATCATCTCCTTTTCAGTTATATTGCCACCTTGTGGCCAGGATACACATCATCTCCTCTTTAGTTATATTGCCACCTTGTGGCCACGTTACACCTACTCTCTAGTACATCTGGAAGTCTCTTCCACGGTACTCTTTACACCTTTGTGGATGAAGCATAGGGCCCGCCCGTCTCTCCTGTATGCTTCACCCCAGGGACCCTTGAATATATAACAACACCAACTTGTAGTCACTTTAATCTTCAAAACTCAGCCTCTTCCGTGGGGCATAATAAGTCTTGGTACATTCCTTCTGAGGCCTCTGTCAGCTACACACATGCTAGGCCTTTAAGGCAACTCTGCCTGGGGATTCTCACTAATCCCTTCACACTTCTCTCTTCACACTCAGCCTCTTCCCTGGGGTATAATATGTCTGGGCACCTTCACTGAGAGGCCTCTGTCAGCTACACACACGCTAGGCCTTTAAGTCAACTCTGCCTGGGGATTCTCACTAATCCCTTCACTTACTTGGCATCCTGAGGCTGTATTCACTCTTCCAGCTTACACGTCCTGCGACTGCAAACAGCTCACATGACTTGCTGTTGTACCAGTACTCCCAGTCACAGTAAATGAGGTGATCTCTTACAGGCTTGTTCACAAAACTTCCAACTGCAGTTCCACACAGGATCACCTTGCAGCTCCACTCTGTGACTTGCTCTGACGGCAGTACACAACCTGCCCAGAGCCTAGCCAGCCACACCCCCTTTCCATGTCTGCTTTCAGGCTTTTAAAGGGAAGTTGCACAAATTAGCAGTTCTTCTGAAGTTTTAACTCCGTCACTCCTGTCAAGAACTCCATACTCCACTTGCTTGTCATATCATCTAAGGGCCAAACGGTCACAGTGCACTACTGGAAACCTCCTGTAGATGAGCAAAGGATCGGGTATGGATTTATCTTGAGTTCTGATGTTTTCTCCATTGTTATATCTCAATGTAATATCTCAAAGGAGTTAGGAAGTTAGTTGTTTATTTAGCCCGGTACCAACAAACTGCAGAAACATGTTGAATTAGGTTCAACATGTAAGGGACAAGTGAAGAGATAAGATTTGGTAGCATTGAGAGACAAAAGTGAAGATTTAGGCCGTACAGTAATGTGGCTTCTAGGTCTGTGCCAAAATATTGAATCAGCCCAGCTAGGATAAGAGAATTAGTACATGGGCTGATACAGGAGATGATTGAAGGATGAGTTCAGTGAGTCTCATAGAGGCATTTGGGATTGAATTGGTGTGGACAGTAGGTTGAGGGGAATGTTTTCAAGGTGGAACTTTACCTCTTGATTTGTTTGTTCTAATCCTCTTACCATGTTGTCTTCATATGGCAAGCTATAGGATTTGACGTGGGAGCTTATAGCACACTTTTCTCTGTGTGTAGGATGCTTTGTATTTGGGAAACTATCTAAATAAATCCAGATACCACACAAATACCGATCCCAAGTCTAATGGATCAAAGCTGCATATGCAAATTTTATCCTATCTCTTCGTAATTAATTCACATATTCTGTATAAATAAAGCTATATCCATAAGGTATTCTAGTTGCAACTTTCATTAAATATGCTAATGCCTTTGTTTATTAAAATACAAAGATAAATGTAACATATATGTATTAGTGTTTGATACCTGTACTTTAAATTACACAGATATTTTCCAACCAATTGTTCTTCATTCTTATAGGACTTTCTAATGCCATATATAAAATCAGATTGTGTTTTGTTAAGCCAAAGTATAAATAAGTTGCAGTAATGATTTATAGGGAATAAATGATATGTTCACAGGCCAATTGACCACCAACATTCTCAATGCCATGAAAATGAAGAATATGGATGAGAGTAAATGTATAACTACTCTTCTTAGATGGACCTTGGTTAGAGTTCTGATCTGTACATTTTTTTGATCCATCAGATATGATTTATTTTTGACATTAGATATTTCATATGGAAATTCAATTTGTAAAATACCATGTAAGAATCTGGGTGTGGACAAAAATGTCTTAGGAGCTAGATTTAGGAGGCAGACTGTTTTCTAGGAGTCTAGAAAAAAACCTTTCATAAAGATGCATTTACTTTGGAAAATATTTAGAAGTCAGCAGAACAAATTTTAGGAGCCCTGAAAGTATCTATCTATCTATCTATTTTACATATGTACTTTATATTTTATCTATCCTAAAGTCCTCCCTAACCTTCTCCTGAACCTCCACAGATTTCCCCAATGTCTTTCCCTGCACTTTGCTCATTCCTCCCTGCCCCTCTGGCAATCTAGCTCTGCAACTGCCACAGTTCTCCCTATACCTCCCCTAACACCTCTACCAGCACATTCCCCAGCTCTCCCCTGTACCTTCCCCAGTGACAGTGCTGAATGACAGTGTACCTGACATCATGTGGTGTCACAAAGAGATCTTGCTGCCATACAGCATTAGCGGCCTGAAGAATAGGACATATGGGGGAGGTTAGAGAGGGTACAGATACTAGGGGCCTCATTCTATTATCGGCCGTAAATCGTCCGTAAGGCTGCGATTCCTTGCGGGGGTTCTGTTACCTCGCAATTCTATTATACGGCCCCGCAAGGATCTCCTCTTACGGCCGGCCGCATATCTTGGAACCGGCCGTAAGCTCCAAAATTTTTAAAGTCAAAAATAAATTCAAGACAGCACTGTACAGCTCAGTAAATGCTAGGGATCATATTGGGGGACATGAGGATTAATAGTAACCCCCTCTCAAGCTTGCACATCAGCCCAAATCCGAGTTTACATTAACTGTTTATTTTCCGGCCGCAGCGTGGCCAGGTCTAAGGTGCTCCAAGCCCTCGGGACTTTTTACATGGATATTTGACATATATTAAAAAATAATTATTTTACGGATTTGAGTATAGGGGAAATTTGTGCTAATTTTTGCTAACACCTAAAATCACTTTATAGTCTTCTCAAAGTGCAGGATGGCTTTATTTGGGCTATATTTCGTGCTTAATTGGTGCTAGCGGGACCTTTTTCCTGCAAGTAAGCTGCGGCTCGCTTTTAGCCTTGCAGAGAGGCTTCCCCGAGCAATAGAATTGCAAATAGGATTTTCTTACGGCCGATTTCCTTGCGGCCGTTTTAGATCAAAGGATTTCCTCCGGCGCGAGCGGCCGCAAGAGATAGCAAGGCACCGGCCGCAAGCCTGCCGGAGCCCCCGGCCGGGTGGGAATAGAATAGCAGAATAGCTTGCGGCCGGTCCTTGCGGCCCCGCAGCGCCTACGGCCGATAATAGAATAAGGCCCTAGGGATTTAGCACCCACTTACTTAAAAGTAGGTAAAGTGGGACTTAAAAATATATGTTCACATTTGGACGTCTCAAAATAAGTTAAAAAACATATTTCCTGCTTAAAATTACAAGAAATAGTTATTGCACTGCAATCTGGGAAACTGGATGGGGACATGGCAATGAGTATGCAATGAATTTTTACTCATAAATACAAAATAACACAGCTTTCATGCATAATATTAAAAGTATATCCCGAATGTGATTCATTAACAGTGGAAGGATTAAAACTTCTAAATAAATGCTTGTTAGCAAGTCCCCTAAAAAAATGTTTTAGAAACATGGCACTTCAGTGGCTCATTAAGGTCAAATGTGGAAAGAAATCAGATAGATTCAATATGTAGAAATCTAAAAACAGAATTAAAAATAGATTAGACTTTGTGTTGGAGGCTTATATATTTAGTAAAGCATTCAGAAAATGAAAAATCCTGCAAACTGCTATAATAAGTTGTGCCTCGTTGTCAAGACAGATTCTATGTACTTGGTGTGGTATTTGCTTATTGATCAGCAAGGCAATGCCTCTGGTTTTATCATCTACAAATAGCTACAAATTGCTAATGGATCGTGTCTATCAAAGAATGCAGAAATACTGTGATTGATTTTAAAATTTGACCTGCCTTCTAGGTAAAGTTTACAGTAAGGGAAAATTGTACAGGTAAGCAAATAAGATACATATTTTATTTTATTACTTGCCTGATATATCCTAAGGGCATAAAAACGAAAAACATTTTATTAAGCTTCTGATACTATAATGGTAATAGATGAGATCAGCCCATGGTTACCTCCTCTCTGAGGGACATAATTCCAACCTGATGTAATGTGACCTGGAGACAATGGTAATAGGGCAAAAGGTTACATGATCACTGTAGTTAAAGAAAAAGTGCTCTTTTTTGAAGTATGTAACAAACTGGCATCATTGGCAGCTGTCCGGTCCATTTACATAAAAAATGTGCAAAGGAAATAAGAATTTTTTAATACTTTGTTTATAGAAGAATCCATCTTATCTTTATTTCATCATTGCTGATATCTGCAAGACGAGTGTGTTTTTATTTACCAGAGGAGAGAAGGGGAAAAGCAATGGATGAGCAGGTTTTGCTACATTATTTAATTTTACTGAATTTGAAATCTCTCCCAACTGCCCCATACATGTCTAAAAGCATTCTGCTTGTTCCAATAGATGTAATCCCTGCCCTCTAGAAATGTAAACGCCCCTTTCACACATCCAATCTTGACATAAGTATCATAAATATCTCCAGTTTTCAAAAGCGGCATCCCGTTTTATTATTTCTCTATTTAAAATCCGTCTTTATGCCTTTTTTTCTACTTTATTTTGATATTTGTGAGAGCATATAAATTATGGTTTAAGATAACTGATAGTGAAGAAACTATCTGGCAATTTAATTTGCAGTATTTTTCTAAGTACATATTAAAATAATAGAGACTATAAGCTTGATAGAACTTGAATTGGTTGTATGATATTCAAAGGATAATTTTTCTTTGTGGGTCCATATGAATAAAGTATATACTTAACAATCTCCTCTCAAGTGAATAAATAAAATAAAATGTACATCCTAATGCTAGTATATAAAATGAATAAATGTATCTCATATCATTCCACCAAGCATAATGTTACCTTACAAATGTAGTCTCTACTCCACTGCTTGTGCCTAATAGTCACCATAATAACACTGGTGCACTCTCGCCTGTGAGGCCATCTCCTGTAGGGTGCCATGCCATAATATTGTGGCACTGTGGGGCTTTTACATATACACAAGTGTGTTGTGTATAGAGTGGGCATGTTGTCAGCCAAGGGTCTGTGCTAATCTACTATGAATACATTGCACAATAAAGATAAATAAAGCAATATACTACAGCAGTGATTCCTAATTTTTTTTGGATGAAACACTTAAATGTTCATTAGAGTCTCCATAGTCCACTTCAATGCTGATAAGCACCTTTACCTTCACACTGATTGGCACAAAGTGGCCTGTTTCTCAACAATTGTAATGTATTGTGATATATTGGAATGAAGCCTGTTGATTTATAGAGCCTCATTCAATTGCAAGGCCGCAACTCGTGGTATACAGGCCGTATGTCTGCGGGCCTGCTGCAAACTTGAAAAAAAAAGATTTTTGATTGCCGATTTGCGGGCTTGAGACTCTTGTGCAAGTAATTCTAATGTCTTTCATCACTTTCCCCATAATTTACAGTGTAGTATTGATTTTTTACAGTGCTACGGACATGTCTTTAACTCCTTTTCGGGTCCCATCTGGTACCCGGTAGGAATTTCTTCTACATTTGCCGTTTACGGGTGTGAAAACATTTGCAGACCTGCAGAATTGTAGCAATTGAATAGTGTTTTGCAATTTTTGCCATCGTAACTCTTGCGGACGTGAAAGATCAAAGGCTTAGATTTTCAGCCTGTAACCCGTAGACCGTTTGTGGCAAAGTGATTTTTTACTAATGCAATATTATGGATTATTTATGATTAAGTTCCCTTTTTCAAGAATTTTTTCTGTAAGTATATTTTTATTTTCTGTCATAAAATTCGATATGAGGAACTGCACCATTGTTTTTATGTCCGTTCTCCCAATTATACAAAATAAAAGATCTAACTCTATATTAATTCCAAGTATGATTTAAATACACCACATTGAGATATTAATATTGGTGAATACTGGTGGAGTTACCCCTTCTGGATCACTACCTTGTCATGGTGAATGGACTTGTGTATCTCAATGAAGATGTAAGCTATACCATGTAGGGTCAGCCGAGATGTACAGGTCATAGCAGAGGTCAGACAAATCATGGTCCACTGGAGAAGAAACTGGCAACCCACTCCAGTATTTTTACGATGAAAAATGGACCAGAGATATAACGATTGTGGCTGGAGTGCTTGGGTCCATGGGGTCACAGAGAGTAGGAGACGACTGAACGACTAAACAGCAGCATTTTAAAATACTATATATAGGGGTTGTTAATATGTGATTTCTCAATTGTCATTGTGTAAAAAAATTTATGAATATATTTGAATGTTTAGTAAAATAAATATATACAAGACTGTACATTGGAGAGGAAGGAATTATTTATGGTAAAGTATCCGGCCCTGTCAAAATTTTGTTTACTCATAAACAATAGGCCCATTGTAAAACTAGTCAGTAATCTGGGTCAAAGGACAGTGTCAAGGAAAATCAATTGGATATCTCAAAGAGCTGGAGTAAATCTTTACATGGACACTCACGCCCTCTAATCACTTTTTATCATCCTCAATCTGGTCTCAACAAATTGAGTCACATCATCGACAAACAGTCTTTGATCATGCCTCATTGACTAAAATATAATTTTATTATGACAATAATTATATATACATTGTACAAAGTGGCAAATGTATCAGTTGATCAAATGATTATTATAACAATATCAATATAGATAAATGTCACAATGATTAAAGTCTTTGCAATTACTGAACTTTTTTCCCTCTCCCTATTTTTTTAAATATTTTTGTTATATTTACAGAATCAGACAAACTGTTATTGGTAAATATTAATGGTCATTAAAGACATATTTAAGTTTCCTTGATTATGAATGTATCTGATAGAGGAGTATCAGACGTGTATGAAAACTATTTTTGCATGAAAAAATATTAAAATAAACATTATTAAACATTAAACAGTGATCACAACACAGTCTCGTTTGAGATTGAATTAAAAAAGCAAAATTTTAAGGGGCCAACAAAAACTCTTACTTTTAAAAGGGCAGATTTTAACGGTATAACGGCAGTAATACAAAGTATAGACTGGGACAGAGAACTGGCAGGTAAAAACACTGACCACAAGTGGACAACATGTAAATCCTTACTAAATATACATACACATCGGCATATACCGTGTGGAAATAAAAGTAAAAGGAGTAAATCCCATCCAATGTGGCTTAACAATGATTTAAAGATCAAGATACGGAGTAAAAAACAGGCATTTAAATTATACAAAAAAGAGGGGGCAGAGACTGCTTTACAGGAATACAAGGAAATAAACAAGGCTTGCAAAAGGGCGATTAGACTGGCTAAAATAGAAAATGAAAAATTAATTGCAAAGGAAAGTAAGACTAACCCTAAAATATTTTTTAAGTATATTAATGGGAAGAAGGTGAGGAAGGAAGCTATAGGAACATTACAATGTGACACAGGCCATCTGATAATTAGTGACCAAGAAAAGGCAGATGAGCTAAATAGGTTATTTTCTTCGGTATACACAAGGGAGGTACCAGTGGTTGGGACACGGCAACATAATGGGGCTACACTACCTTTGCCAAATAATAGGTTAACACAGGAAGTAATCCAAAATAGGTTGGAAAAAATAAATGTTAAAAAAGCCCCGGGTCCTGATGGAATACATCCAAGGGTACTAAGGGAACTGGGTTCTGTAATAGCCAAACCATTACATTTAATTTTTCAAGATTCACTCAACACAGGGTCTCTACCAGATGACTGGAGAAAAGCTGATGTGATACCTATATTTAAAAAGGGAGCAAGAGCAAATCCGGGGAATTATAGACCAATGAGCCTCACTTATGTAGTGGGGAAGCTTTTAGAAGGGTAAATAAGGGATAATATACAAGGATATGTCTATTTGAACAGGATTATAAGTAGGAGTCAACATGGATTTATGAGGGATAGGTCATGTCAAACAAATCTAATTAGTTTCTATGAGGAGGTTAGTAGGAACCTGGATCAAGGAAACTTAGTGGATGTAGTCTTTTTGGATTTTGCAAAGGCTTTGATACAGTGCCACATGGGAGACAATTGTGCAAACTAAGAGATACAGGAGTTGCAGTAAATATCTGCTCATGGATTGAGAGCTGGCTAAAAGACAGGAAGCAAAGGGTTGTTGTAAATGGAACATACTCCGATTGGACTAATGTGGTAAGTGGGGTTCCTCAGGGTTCAGTATTAGGTCCTCTCCTTTTTAACATATTTATTAAGGACTTAGAGGTAGGATTGGAGTGTGGTGTCTCCATTTTCGCTGATGACACGAAGTTGTGCAAGTTAATTAAATCAGATAGTGATGTGCTTTCCCTCCAAAGGGATTTACATAAAATTGAGGAATGGGCATCTAAATGGCAGATGAGATTTAATACGAATAAATGTAAAGTTATGCATCTGGGAAGGAAAAATAGCCATGCAATTTATAATCTTAATGGAGCAAATCTAGGTGTATGAAATATTGAAAGGGATTTGGGAGTGCTTGTGGACAACCACCTAGGTAACAGTGCTCAAAGCCAAGCAGCAGCTGCAAAGGCAAATAAAATATTATCATGTATTAAGAAGGGTATAGAAGCCAGGGAAGCAAATATAATTCTGCCACTATACAAATCTCTAGTACGCCCTCATTTGGAATATGGAGTACAATTTTGGGCACCACTTCATAAAAAGGACATTTTAGAGCTGGAAAAGGTACAGAGGAGGGCACCAAAACTAATAAGGGGAATGGAGGGGCTAAGTTATGAAGAAAGACTAACCAAATTAAACTTATTTTCTCTAGAATAAAGGCGTCTAAGAGGAGATATAATTACCTTATATAAATACATCCAGGGTCAGTATAAAGATTTGTCAAGGGAGCTTTTTGTGCCAAGAGGTTTTCAACTGACAAGAGGACATCCTTTGAGGTTAGAAGTAAAAAGATTCCACCTTAAAGAAAGAAAAGGGTTCTTCACAGTAAGGGTGGTTAATCTGTGGAATTCTCTACCAGAGGAGGTGGTGACAGCGGATTTGATAGATAACTTTAAAAGGGGACTGGATTTATTTATAATTAAAAAGGGAATTCAGGGTTATCATGGATAATTGGAGGGGCAGTATTGATCCAGGGAGAGGTCCGGTCGCCGGCGTCTGGGATCGGGAGGGAATTGATTTTTTTTTTTTTTATACAACTAATTAATTAATAGTTAATCCGCATATTGCAGATCAGAGGAGATCTTAAAAGGTTGAACTTGACGGACTGAAAGTCTTTTTTTCAACCTTAAATACTATGGGCCTCATTCTATTAGCGGCCGTAAATCGTCCGTAAGGCTGCGATTCCTTGCGGGGGTTCAGTTAACTCGCGATTCTATTATACGGCCCCGCAAGGATCTCATCTTACGGCCGGCCGCATATCTTGGAACCGGCCGTAAGCTGTGAAATATAAAAACTCAAAAATAAATTCAAGCCTGCACTGTACAGCTCTGTAAATGCTAGGGATCATATTGGGGGACATGAGGATTAAAAGTAACCCACTCTCAAGCTTGCACATCAGCCCAAACCCAAGTTCAAATTAACTGTTTATTTTCCGGCTGCGGCGTGGGCAGGTCTGAGGTGCTCCAAGCACTCTGGACTTTTTACATGGATATTTTACGGATATTAAAAATAAAATATTTTACGGATTTGAGTATAGGATAATTATGTGCTATTTTTTCTAACACCTAAAATCCCTTTATAGTCTTCTCAAAGTGCAGGATGGCTTTAATTGAGCTATTTTATGTGCTTAATTGGTGCTAGCGGGACCTCTTTCCTGCAAGTAAGCAGCGGCTCGTTTTTAGCCTTGCAGAGAGGTTTCCCGGAGCAATTGAATTGCAAATAGGAATTTCTTACGGCCGAAACTCTTGCGGCCGTTTTAGATCAAAGGCTTTCCTCTGGCGCGAGCGGCCGCAAGAGATAGCAAGGCACCGGCCGCAAGCCTGCCGGAGCCTCCGGCCGTAAGGGAATAGAATAGCAGAATAGCTTGCGGCCGGTCCTTGCTGCCCCGCAACGGCTGCGGCCGCTAATAGAATGAGGCCCTATGTAACTATGTAACTATGTAATTATTAAATGAATCCTAAAGTTTGCTAAATCTGTTGAGTTTGCTACCAGTTGAGTTTAAGAGATAATACTCCTGGAAATTTAACATGAAATCCATAATTTGTTTAGACCAATCACAGGCAGCTTATACATTGTTTCAATCTGTGGATGGTTTGTGCAGGAAGGCTTCATGGAATGCATAAGGAAGCAGGAGGAACCCAGACATTGCTATGTGGATCTCTGCACTGTGGTTCAAAAATTAGTATAGGGTTAAAACGAAAACCCAAATACAGTGTTTCTATTGGTAGGTACACTGTGCCTATGTTGGCATCTCTGGGGGTGTGGATTTTTTTTTATTTTTAAATAAATAAATGTGTATGTGTATAGAATGACTCGTGTAATGTGTGTAAGCAGCATGTGTTAAATTAGAAAAGGGAAAACAGGGAAACTTAGATATGCCTTTAATGCATTTGTTAAGTGTAACATAAATGAATAGAGATCTTACCCACATCCAAGTTTCTTCCCAGGTCATTACTATTTTTAGCACAAAAAAAACAGGTGAAATTATTTAAACATAAAATCATCCTTTTTTTTTTACTTTCTAAAAACATTTCCCTATAATGAAGTCAAGTTATTTTGCTGTTAAATTCTAACTATAAAACATTACTTCACTTTAAAATGTTGAACTCAAACGTAGAGAAAATTATACAAAAACTGAGATCTTCAGATCCCTATTTACTGCAATCACTTTGACATGTATATACATTTGATTAAAGCATCTTCATCAAATCCCCAAGCAGTGCCGTCCACTGAAGAATGCATGTCCAGTGCTCTGATACTTGTCAGATAAGAATTCAAAAGCAAAACCACTGATGCCAGACTTCAGAAGGAAGACTTCCTGTTTCATGTCACTTGTGTACTGTACAGGATAGTTTACAATCTGAATCCTTTAGTACAATAATTTATATGACATTTTTATACATGGATGTCTTTAAAAATATTGTAATAAGATCATTAAAGGAACATGTGTGTGTATATGCATACATCTGGAGAGATGGTGTGCAGCTTTTCCAGTCATTCTATTTTTCCAGGAGAGAAAAAGACAGATGCAAATAATATTTTATTATCAGAGCACAGTACATACATTCTTCATTGCACGATAGCGGATGCCACCATTACAGTCATTATTATTATGTCTGTTATTATATTTAAGCAGCCAGAAAATGTTACTAGTTAAATTGTGTATGTCTACCTGTACCATATTAATGTATACAACCTCCTACACTTTGCCTTGCATTTCTTTCCCCCAAACCCCAGTTATTGACTCTTTATCTCTGCTCTCACCACGGTATAATATTACAGAATATGTTGTTGCATAACAAATAAAGCATATTAAAAAAAAAAAAAAAAAAAATATATATATATATATATATATATATATATATACTGGGCCTCATTCTATTATCGGCCGTAACTCGGCCATAAGGCTGCGATTCCTTGCAGGGTTCAGTTAACTCGCGATTCTATTATACGGCCCCGCAAGGATCTCCTTTTACGGCCGGCCGCATATCTTTGAACCGGCCTTAAGCTGTGAAATATAAAAACTGAAAAATAAATTCAAGCCTGCACTGTACAGCTCTGTAAATGCTAGGGATCATATTGGGGGACATGAGGATTAAAAGGAACCCACTCTCAAGCTTGCACATCTGCCCAAACCCGAGTTCAAATTAACTGTTTATTTTCCGGCTGCGGCGTGGGTGTGTCTGAGGTGCTCCAAGCACTCTGGACTTTTTACATGGATATTTTACGGATATTAAAAATAAAATATTTTACGGATTTGAGTACAGGATAATTATGTGCTATTTTTTCTAACACCAAAAATCCCTTTATAGTCTTCTCAAAGTGCAGGATGGCTTTATTTGAGCTATTTTATGTGCTTAATTGGTGCTAGCGGGACCTCTTTCCTGCAAGTAAGCTGCGGCTCGCTTTTAGCCTTGCAGAGAGGTTTCCCGGAGCAATTGAATTGCAAATCTCTTGCGGCCGTTTTAGATCAAAGGCTTTCCTCCGGCGCGAGCGGCCGCAAGAGATAGCAAGGCACCGGCCGCAAGCCTGCCGGAATCCCCGGCCGTAAGGGAATAGAATAGCAGAATAGCTTGCGGCCGGTCCTTGCGGCCCCGCAACGGCTGCGGCCGCTAATAGAATGAGGCCCACTGTATATATACATACATGAGTGATACAAGGTGGTTTCCCCCTCCCTTTCCCCAGGAGGTCTTAACTTCCATGAGCAGCTAATTTGAAGCACCTGAGTACAGTTGACTTAAAATTGCAACCGAAATAGAAACACAGAGGAGTGTGTACAAACTTCGTCTGAGCTGAAGAAAGACCCATACACAGGAAAGGGTGCTGTTCATTGGAGCTGAAAAAGAGAAACACAGAGATAAGTGTTCTGTTTGTCTGAAGCAGAGAAAAGAAACAAAGGCGGAGAGACAGTAGCACTGGGCTGATGAGTGATCTGCAGCAAAGTGAAAACCTAGAGTTCTGATGAATCCAAGTCAATGACAAACGATTGGACTGTTTTTGTTTGGTTTTTGCTCCAACCAGATTTAGCTGTATTAGAGCAGATAGTTAGGAAACTATCTATAATACCTTAACCCATGCTCAATAATGCTAAGCAGTCTCAAACATGATATATGCCCTAATCTGGGCAGCAAATACAAAAACTATCTAAAATCCAGTCTCAAGCACCCTAACTGGGCTTATATGAGTTTTAGAAATTGATCTTTACACCTGGCGACTGTTTCATTGCTCTCTAAAACATCTTTGTTTGAGTGGTAAAATGACTTACCTCAGATAAAAGAGATTGTGAGTTTATATCCTAGTTCTTCCCTTTTTAAATTAATATGTTTTTAATTTAGTTCAATACTAAAATTGAAAAGCATTACAATACCCATAGTTACCAACTCCTTTCCAGTTTAAATATGCACTATATTCAGATTATGTTAGTGAGGCCCATTGAATTCTCTTGAGATGAGGAGTCATACTCTAAATTCAAGTTTCATCTCGTAGCTCAATTTCAAGAGTAACTTTTTTTGTTTCTTAAAAATGTCTTGTGGTGAACATTATTAGTTAATGCAATGTTTGTGTATCTGTAACCTTATGACAGCCCGTATCTACCAAATTGACAAAATTCATATGATCCTTGAGTCTCCATTAGGTAGACCAATTATAGCAGACATAAATAATTTAACTGAAAATGTGTCCGGCTATATTGATTACTTCTTGCAAGATCTTGTTAGTTAACTGTCAGTGTATACTAAAGATAACATTCATGTTCTCGATAAAATATTTGGAGTTTAGTTGCAGCCGGTTACATCTTGGCTAAGCCGGATGTGATGTCACTGTATACATGCATTGAACACTTTTGATGCATTCAAGCGGTTAACTTCTTAATCTACAGGTTCCCTCTCTATGCTCAAGGAGATTTTTTGAGAATAGTTTATTAATTTTTATTATTTAGATTTTATCTTAACATAATTTTCTTACTTTTTCAGAGCGATTTTATCTGCAGAAGTGTGGAAAGGCAATGAGCACCAGATTTACCCCAATCTTTGCCAATCTCTGTAAGGGATTCTTGGAGGCCAACTCCATTTGGCTTATGCAACCTGGTGTTCTATACTTGATATTGTTATTGATATTGATGATATTGTTCTAAGAGGAATATGGCATCTCTTACCTTTTTTCTTGGAGGACATTAACAACAATGGTCATGGCTTATCTCTTACATCCATAATGCATATTCCTCAAAATGATTTTTAAGGTCTAAATATCATTTTTTGTAGTAATGAAGTTAACTACAATGACTCGCTATAATCTTGTGACAGTAAAACAATAGTGGTTATGGAAAGACACTGATCATCATCATTCAATTAATGGTAATGTGTTATATGCCCAATATATTAGTTAACAACAACCTTTTAGCTGTGTGGAAGACTTTTTAGCATGGTGTTAAACAAGCAAGAAAAAGTATTGGAGAAGTGGTATTATAAAGAGGAATCAGTAATGTGTAAAATTGAGCTAATTGACTTAATATATCCCCTTTATTTAAATAGAAGCATCAACAAACAGATGCAGAGGTCTAAAGTCACAATTCATGCTCTGCAGCATGATCCTCTCCTGTCTCCAGAGTTATCAGACAAGTTCTTATAACTTATAAAAAAGCCGAAACCATCAGGAGCTTTGTGGTAACTAGAAGGTTTAAACCACAAACTAATGTAGATCCCTCTAAGAGATGGTTGATTCAACCAACTGGTAACCTGAAGTTCAGCAAAAGAAATTACCTGTGCCAGAAGTTTATTATCTTCTATCCAAAAGCAAGGACTTCACTAACTCAAAACTTCTGTAAAAAAAATATGCTCTGTGCTTATATAGAGCCCTATTCAATTGGCCAAATCGCAATTGAATTAGGCTCATGGTCTCTGGACTTGTTTTAGACATGCAAATGTGTACACAAGTGCATTTTTCTGATATGTAATGCTTCCTTTAATTTATTACCTATTATATGTAATTATTATTTACTATGGATTAACTTTTTGAACTGATTGTCTGCTTTCTGGGCCCTTGAAAACAAGCAAGCTTTCCATTAGTACTATTGGAAGCACTTGCTTTTTGTGAAAGCTACAGTTGAAACCATCTCTGCATTTATGGTCTCCTCCTACCAATAGAAGCAGATGCAATTCCTGTGGTAGCAATTACTTTCTAAAATGAATTTGGCTATTTGCAACTTTGGCTATTATGAAAAGAAGTATTTCCTTTTCAGAAGAAGGGTATCACTAATCTATAGCAACAGAATAAAGGGTATAATATATTACATTACAAACAGGTTAAAAACTTCTACAGACTTTCTTAAAAAAAAGAACCTGTAGCTCTTTCAAGATGATGTCATCTGCTTGATGCATTTACCATCAAGACTGAGCAGTCAGTTCTGCAGAGGCTCAACCAATGACACCAGGCTTCATACCATCCACTGATTCACAGATTCACTCTCCAAATGTCAATTTCCCATTTTATTTACTTTGTTTTCTTTTACTTCTAGAGCTTCACATGCCACGACCTCTCTTCAGCCTCTGAACTCATATAACATGCCCTCCCACCTATGATTTGTGTTTTATATTGCAGGTTTAGCATGATCAACTCCCTTTTCACAGCTGATACACCTTCAAACGTATCTATACCTAATTGACCATCTGCTCTCTTTCCAATTACTTGCCTTGTCCTTCTTTCTTCCATTTAATTTATTCACCTTCTGTTTTATTTATCCATTTAGATTGTAAGTTTGTGAGTTTTCAGTCTTATAAGGTGCTTTGAAAAAAAGCACCATGTACGTAAGATTTTAAACTCAAAGACAATGAGCTCTACGTTTGGCCATGTGTTTAATATTGTATTTATTTTTTCTTTGTATTAAACCCCTGTATAGCTCTATGGAATATGTTAGCAAGTTACAAATAATAATAATAATGACAATCAAGTGTTGGACCTTTGTAATATATACATTTGTCAGTAGGTGTATATGTCTACCATCACTCTATATTGTGGCATGCTCTTTATCATCGCATAGAGAAGAACGTGAGCATTGGTGAGTGATAAAGAAAGAGATGGGGTGGTTATGAGTAGGTGTGGAGTGAAAGTGTAGAGATAAGTAAATATGTAAAATGTAAGCTCTCTGGAACAAGGACTTTCAACTTTTACAAAAAACGTCTCTCTAAATAATAGGTAGCACTTGATAAGAAAAAATAAAACCCTCATCTACAGTGGTTTAATTGTATGTAAAAATATCTCCGGCACTATTAAGTTAGTTTATGGCTTTTGACAAATTCTATATACCAAAATAAATTGATGTTGTACCTTTTGCTTGACATATTTTCTAGTTTACAAAGGGTTAACTGTTTCCAGTAAATTTTTACTCCATTGCCCGATCCTGAGATTTTAATTTCCCACAGGACTACAATCCGAACCCATCAGCAGCAGATCTCCACCCGCCATCACATTGTATCTGACAAAAGGAGACAGCCAAAGGGCTTCTGCCATTTACTGCCAATTATGTTCCTGCAAATCTAACCTGAAAATCCACTACTCTGTGTGCAAGTTACATATACACATATGCAGTAAATATATATATATATATATATATATACACACACACATATATATATATATATATATACATATATAAAGTATGTATAAAAAAATATATATATATATATATATATATATATTTACAAAATAGAAATAGATTTTTTTTCAACAAGAGCAATCCGACATCTTTGTAAGTAAGTCTAGCCACAACAATGCCACAGTAACCATACGCATTACCTACAACTGTGGCAAAAAGACTAGTACAATGTATTGCCATGTTTTTTATGTTTTTTTATATGACATCAACTTCCTTTAGGGACGACAGTTTCCTTTTTAGAAGATATCCTTTATCATATGAAGGCAACATTATCATACTTTTATGACACTGTGTACTGTATCTCCAACTATTGCTTCTTCTATTCCATTTCCATGGACATTTAAATATATAAATATATATATATATATATATATATATATATATATATATATATATATAAAATGACTACTCTCCCAACTCCAACTTCTGTTCATTCTGTCTTGATCCATATGGAAAAGCTCCTAGGGATGTCTAGCGTTACCCAATGATCTAATTCGCTCTTTCAAATACAGTTTGGTTTATGCCTTCTTCATTTCATCAACACTGTTTAAAAAGTGACCAATAACACAGCCAAAGCAAAAGGTCAATGCTCATTAACTATGTCTCCTTGAGTTATTGTCTGTCTTTGACACTGATGGTCAATAGGATTGAGTGAAAACATTCACACTAAAAATTAAAAATGGCACTGCTTTCTATAATAGCAGCCACTGGCTGGTTAATATATTTTACTGAGTTCCAAGATTTCTCATGGCGGCCCTGATCAGATCACTCCATGTCTGCATGTAGATGCATTGCCAAAATATTTTTGTGAATAATTTAAATTTGAAAATTCTAGCAAAATGTTTAAACATTTGAAAATACATTTGGGTTTTTAACAATAAATTACTTCAGTGTTTGTCCTTGTATATAATATTGCTAACTGAAACTAACAAAATATTTCAACTATTTTTCTGCACCATTATTGATAAACTCATTTGATTTTCAATATTTTCTTTACTTCACTCACACTTTAAAATGCGTAGAGTGTCCAAGATATCTCTTAATCTTTTTATAATTGTTTTTTGTCACTTTTCCGTAGATGTTCTTTAATTATCTCAACCTGTGTATATCTACAATGAGATCATTAATCACATCCGGTTTGTTTTGACTTCAAAACATACTATCTCTCTTACTGGTACCTATATTAATAACCATAGTATACGAATTCAAGCATGCCTGCAATAAACATAACAGCTTTTGAATAGCATAGTTATTCCTTCAACTACCTGCCTATATTCTGCAAAGACCATAAACATAGAAGCATATATATGATGGCAGATAAGAATGCCCATTAAATTGACTTGCAAATTTGCCTTCATTAAGCCTTAGGATAGCCGTATGCTTATCCCAGGCAAGCTTAAATTCCTTAACAGTATGTGACTCCACTGCTTCCACTGGAGGGCTGTACTATTAACTACTATTCTTTGTTTAATGTAGTACTTTCACACATTACCCATATATCTTCCACCTTCCAATTTTAATAAGGCACTGCAGATGGCAATGAAACTCTCATTGCTACAGCCAAAACTATAAGTTTATTCCTTTGAGATCTTTGTATATTCTAATTTCAAATGGAAAGTAATTTATTATTGCAGGAAAGACAAATATGAACATTTAGACCTCTGGAGTCCTTTGATGGCCACCAACTGTCCAGGATTGCAATCTCTCTCTGTATTCAGGTTCTCTTTCCTTAAACAATATGCCGATAAGCTCATTGATTCTTGCTGAGCAGCTGACTACTTCATACAGTCAGGTAAATTTAATAAGTGCCATAAAAGTTATCACAGCAACATGTTTAAACTATAAAAGGGTAAAAATAGCTTCAAATTAAGAAAAAGTTGTTATACAATTTTTTTAATTGCTCTACAAGATGATATAGAGAATTATTAATGAGTCCAATGGGTCTTTTATTTAGAAAAGTATTTCCAGGTACAATATGCATTTTCGTAGATCTGTGGATGCTTTTGTGGTAAATCTATTATAATATTGTCTGCATTTTCATTCTGCATCATTCTTTAGAACAGTTTCGAACAAACAGATAAGAAAAGGCTAGTGAAATACATCAGAACATGAATAAAAACAATTTCTCATAGAATAGAACAATGCAAGGTCAATGTGTTCTTACAATGCGCAGTATTCACTCACAAACAGGTGATATGAAGGCATTGAGGTGGCGTTGTCTCAGATGTGATTATTTCACTGTAATAACTTTTTTCTTATAAATTCATGAAAGTAGACAAAGAGACAACATAGCTCAGAACAGAACGTACTATAAAAATAATATTAAAGGAGAAAAAGCTACTGGCCAAGACTGTTTTCAGTTGCAAAGGAAATAATATTGCTGCAATACATAGGGTCACAGAGAGTTGGACACAACTCAGCAACTGAACAACAAAAAGACGGGGAACCAGAAAGGGAACTCCATGAAGATTAGTGAGGTTCACTAGTTTTTCAATACAGAGATCTGTATTCCCATAACAATAACAAAGGTCTCCCTTACATTGCTCTAAAAAAATCAGAGTAAAGTTTACTCGAAAATCAGTTCCAAACTATCACTTCACACACCTTAATCTAACTTCAGAGAAATGCCTTCCAATTGCATGTAATGTATCTAATATCATAAACTAGTAAATTGTCCGTCATAAATGCCGGTATCATATAATTTCTCTCTTCTATGGGTCTCTCTCTCTATGTCCTCTGTCTGTCTGTTTGTCTCACACTCTCTCCCTCTCTATCACCTGTCTATTATTCCTTGCCACCCTTTCCTTTCTCTCACTCCTTCCTACTTTCCCCTCTCTCTCTTCCCTCACTCCTTCCCATCCTGTCCCTCCCTCCCTCACTCCTTCCCATCCTCTTCCTATCTCCCTTCCCTTCCTCCTTCCCACCCTCCCTTCTCATCCTCTCCATCTCTCTCCCTTCCCTTACTCCTTCCCACCCTCCCTTCTTATCCTCATGTGCCGCACTCCCCCCACCGGCTCTGTGCTCTCTATACGCTCTGTGCCCTCGGCTCCTTTACCCCTTTCCTGCATGCCCACCAGCGTGACTGCTTTGCGTATGCGCATTAGCGCTGCTATATTGTGAATGGCTATTAGCGTAATTCCGTTGCACAGGCACAAATATGTTGCGCATGCACAGTTGTACGATTTTCCCCAATTTAGGGTTAGTAGATTGTGAGGAACACCTGTGCAGAAAGCATCTTGCTCCTGCAAGATAACAACTATTATAGTGGATTAGGAGTACCTGTCCCATTGAAATATCTATACTTCAATTATTTTCTATGGGACAGATCTAGCGCCAGTTTTTTTCAATTTTTTTTGTATTCTTTTTTTACGCAGTGTAGTGGGCCACCAGCCCTCCACCTTACAGTGGACTTCTTTGGGAGGAGCAGTATCCTTCCACTGCCGGCGTTTATTTTGGACAGACAGGGAATTTTGAATGAAGTCACAGGATTTACTGCCACAGAGAGAAGACATGCCAGTAGGTCCACAGTCTGCCGAAGGGAGTTGGACACAGATAGGCTAGTATGTGCATAAAACATATGGTAGTGAGAAAGAAATCTTAGATCTATATTAAGTCCAGTATTTTTTGTGTTAAAAAAATGGAATTTAAATTTCAAAAGTTTTCCACTCTTGGATGGTTTTGAAATTTCCTCTGAGTATTTTGATTTTTGGATGATGTTGTTATTCTGGGTAAAATGGTGTCCAGCTGGAGTACAATAACTGTTCTCATTGTGCTTTTTTTATGGAAAGTCTGTGCAAATTCATCCTTAGATGTAATTTTTTGTCTGGTGACCCCAATGTAACAGCCCTTTTAACATACAGGTAAACCCCGCATAATGCTACTCGATGAGCGATGATTTACTATAGTTCTCTTTTCCCCTCTAACCCCCTGCTCAATGCTCAATCTCGCAAAAGCATCAAATCTTGTTTGGCCCTTTAAATCACCACATAGCGCTTGCAGATTTATTAGCGCAATGACATTAAAATGCTCTGTTTATTGCTGTTTCACATAGCTCTCCTGCTTGCAGGAACACATGTGAAGCGTTAAACAGGGTTTTTATTTATACTACATTGTATTATGTAGACCACATAGGATGGTTGTGCATCAATATGGCCTTCTAATGTTATAAATATTGTTGTAATGTGTGGCTATGTCCTCTCTACATGTGTGTTGACATAATTTGCACTATCTATCTATCTATCTATGTGTCTATCTATCGACACAAAAATAGTTTTTGACCAAAAGTTTTTTTATGGGTTTTGGGGGGCCCTCCATTCACTAGCTTCCCCCTGATCTTTTTATTACTAATGGATAACTTATAACTCTGTTTGATAAATTGCAGTTATAGGAAAAAGGGGATATTTAATTATATTTTTAACTCCACTTATCCCTTTGATATAGACAATGATGAATCTTTCCTACAATATACCCAACATTTTGTTCAGTACTGTGCAATACATTCTAAAAAGAAGTATTTTGTATGCCAAGCACAGATGCATTCACCTGATATTGTAACATGATACCACCATTCAGTGCTCAGTAATATGATGACTCGTTATAAATAACATATAGTATAAAAATATAAATTATATACAACTTGGAATAGACATGCAGAGAGTGAGAAGTTTCACAGTCAATTGAAAAATTTCATAAAGATGTAAAAATAATTTTTGTCTCCAATTAAATAATTACAACATATGTTTCCACTTTCATATGTCATATATAGAATTCTTAATATATAGATTTTTTAAAGCTGTAACTAGTGCCTTCTTTGGCATATTTTACTTTCCTTGAATATTATGTGTTTGATTTAGTATAACAATCACATACTATGTTGTTCAGACTCAGAATTAACCCCAGATCTATTACAAAGCTTCTAAATTTGTTTTTACATAATAATAAATAAAAAAAATGTATTACATAATGCAAAAGATGTGAAGTTTTTCTTAAAACTATAGTGGTCCATTAAGATGGCCTGTTATACATCCAAAACTGCCTAATTAGATCTAGCATATTAAAGGTGGTCATTGTATGTTGCTGCAATGCATGGGGGGACTACAAGCAATCTGTAAGGAAATTGCTGCTTACCAAAAATTGCTAAGCTAAATCAACTTGTAAAGTATAAAAGCAGTCACTTCATGGTGAAAGACACACATAAAGTCCTATTCTATTAGATACCCACAAATTATCCCAACACGTAATTTTGGCTGCAGGTCTCTTTTTCTCTTAATGTTCAGATGCATTCAATTGCTGCAAGCCTGCAATTTACGTCCTTAAGCATAAACATGTAAACCCAGTCCAAAATGTTCTAAAAAATATTTTTTGCCTATTTGTTCGTTGGAGAATGTTGTGCAATTAATTATTATGTATTTCCATGCCTTTTAATGCTTTTAAAGTACAGTACAGTGTGTTTAATTGCTGCTACAGCTCTAATAAGTGTTTGATACTTTTTTCAGTTGCGGATTAGCTAATAGAATAAGTGGCAATTTTAAGAGCAGTTTTAACTGTGTATAAATTTAAATAGGATAGGGCCCATAGTGGATATTAAAGTGTCCTTGGTTTTAAAATATGGATTTCTACACCTGCAGAACTGTCTACGTCAACAACCCATACTAGCCTATAGAAACATAACATTCAAGCATTACATGTTTGGGCAGTGTCAAAGCACAAATGAACAAATGCGGCTATATACCGTATTTTTCGCCGTATAAGACGCACTTTTTCTTCCCCAAAACTGGGGGAGGAAAGTTGGTGCGTCTTATACGGCGAATATACCTTTTCAAACTGCCTCTGTCCTCTTGATCTCACCCCAGCGCTTCCTACCAGCATCGCGTCGGCCGGTGCGTCCTAGTGACGTCACACACGCAACGCTGCAGTACACGAGGAGTGCTGGTAGGAAGAGCTGGGGTGATATCAAGATGGCAGAGATCAGAAGAAAGGTGAGGATCAGCGGGGTCAGGGAGGATCAGGACGGTCAGGGAGGATCAGGAGGGTCAGGGAGGATCAGGAGGGTCAGGGAGGGTCAAGGGCTCCCAAATGCTCCCAAATGCTGCAGTATATGGATATGTATGTGTATGTGTGTATGTGTGTATATATATGTATGTATGTGTGTGTATGTGTATGTGTGTGTATGTGTGCATGTATGTGTGTGTGTATATATGTATGTATGTGTATGTATATTTATGTGTGTATGTATATGTATGTATGTGTATCTATATATGTATATATATATTATATATATATATATATATATATATATATATATATATATATATATATATTTGTGTGTAATGTAGGTGTGTATCTGTGTGTAAAGTGTATTTGTGTTTGATTCAGATTTTTTTTTTCTTGTTTTCCTCCTCTAAAAACTAGGTGCGTCTTATCTGCCGGTGCGTCTTATAGGGCGAAAAATACGGGGTAGTTCAATTATATGTTTGGCGGCATCAAAGCACAAATCATGTGCTCAATGAGGGAGAGAGACAGAGAGAGAGAGAGAGAGTGCGTGTGTGTGAGACAGAGAGAGAGAGAGAGAGATGAGCCGGTAGTTGATAAATACAATGGACTTCCAGCAAACAATTAACAGGGAGGAATCCACACTGAAGCCATTGTTTGGTTTAGCAGTATTATTGCATTTTATATGTAATGAATGAGCTGCAGAGACTGTGAGAATGTGATGAAGATACTGAGGTGGAATAAACTGTAGAGAGAATGTGAAAGTTGAAATGAGCTGCAAAGATTTGAGGTAAAATGTGCTGCAGAGAGAGAGAGACTATACATAGCACTTTCTACAAATCTCATGATACTTTGCTGCAGAAACAGGATCCCCTTACTTTGCTATAATGTTGTAGCTGCCTCTGATTGGCTTAAACAAATTATCAATGTTATGCTAATTTAGCCTGGGTATTTACTCTCACATTCGACTGGCAAAAAAATAGAAAACCTTTTCCTAATTTCAGGGTAAGTTTATTAATGTTTATTTTGTTAGGTGCATTCATAATCCAGGAAACTAAAATATATTTTTATGTACTAAAAGGTGAAATACTGGCAAACTCTTAGAGAACTTCTGCATTTCTATGATATACCATTGAACATAAGATAAAGGATACTAACATCGCTCCAACATTTGACCCATTAATACATATGACCAACAGTTGATATTTCTCAACAGAAGTTAAGAATGAAATTAGCTTCATTATCTCTGTTAAACATGTTATACATTTTTATGAATACAAAAATAACTACTTTTATGTCATAAACAATTAAATGTTCACATATAAGTGAATTTCGATTTAAAATAAATGATTTTCAAGTGGAATGAAAGTAAAAGTATTTTAGAAATATCATGTTCTTCTTTTAAATTTTATTTTTTTAACAAAGTAATTGTATATTTCAAGCTCCTATCTTCAGTATCAGAGGAAAATAGCTTTTCATGCACTTATAGAAAAATGTTTATCTATGTTTCTGCAGTATTGTCTTGGGTAAAATATTAGCCAGGGAAAATATCATAGAAATATTCTGTACAGTAATCTATGCAAAACTCTAGTAATGAGAGTGTTTACATTTCTACAGGAGCAGGGCTTGTAGTTTATCTGTCAATAAGCTAATTCTGGGCATGTGTTTCAGGGTGTTGGTGTCAATACTAAAAGCTCTGATGTTATAACAAATTCCCATCTACTGTCTTCCCTCCCACAATCAGTTACTCTACTGATAAAATAAGCACATATGCACTCGGGCTCCGAGCTAGGAGGATGTGCTAAAGCCAGACAGGATGGAACTTACTATACACAGAGAGCCCTATTAAATTCCAGCCTCATAAATAAGAGGCTACTACTTAAGCCCTACGTACTGCAAAGTTTCTCTAACTTACAATGCTATTACAATCACCCTGCTGCGAGCAACGTATGAGCTACGCAGCAGGGCCGTACGTATCAACACTGCGTTAATGTACATGAGAAGTGACAGCCTGCGAGATGATTTCGCAGGCTCCCGCACCTCAACAAGTAGTGCAGGGGTCCTAAACGGGAACTCTGCGGCAGTCCCCCACATAAGCCCTGCCATGGGGGGTACTCCAACTACCCCCCCGGCACCTAAAATTAACCCCCTCTATGCGGGGTCCCCATCGGGACCCCCGAAGTGTCCTCACATTAACACCTTGCTGCAGGGGTCCATAGGGACCCCCGCAGCCCCCACACATTAACCCCTTGCAGCGTGGGCCCCCGATCGGCACCGGTCAGGCCCCCGCTGCATTTAATACCTTTAATTCCCAGCTGCGGCTCCTTAAAGGGCTTGCGGCACACTATTACCCAATTCCGGCCCCGGCACCTAAAATAAACCCCTCTTTATGCTGGGGGTCCCCATCGGGACCCCCCAAGTGTCCCCACATTAACCCCTTGCAGGGGGGTCCCTGATCTGCATAGATCAGGCCCCTGCTGCATTTTAAAAATGTAAATTCCCCACCGCGGCTCCTTAAAGGGCCCGCGGCACACTATTTCCCAATCCCGGCCGCGGCACCTACAATTAACCCCCCTTTGTGCTGGGGGTCCCCATCGGGACCCCCCAAGTGTCCCCACATTAAGCCCTTGCTGCAGGGGTCCATAGGGTTAATTAAGGCAGACCCCCATAAGGCCTTAATTAACCCTATAACTCATGAAGGTCAATACAGACCCCCATAAGGCCTTAATTAACCCTATAACTCATGAAGGTCAATACAGACCCATAAAAGGCCTTAATTAACCCTATAACTCATGAAGGTCAATACAGAACCCCATAAGGCCTTAATTAACCCTATAACTCATGGGGGTCAATACAGACCCCCATAAGGCCTTAATTAACCCTATAACTCATGAAGGTCAATACAGACCCCCATAAGGCCTTAATTAATCCTATAACTCATGAAGGTCAATACAGACCCCCATAAGGCCTTAATTAACCCTATAACTCATGAAGGTCAATACAGACCCCCATAAGGCCTTAATTAACCCTATCAGTCCCATAAGGGCATATTATGACACCTATGTGGCTGTTAAAACCCATCCTGACACTAACTACAAACACTACCCTATAACCCCCAATAAACCATTTAATCGAAACTAACCCCCCTCTACACTAATCTATTATTACTTACACTACCTACCTACACTAGCTACCCCCTAATAAACCTCCCCAACACTCTAATTACAAAAAATAAAAAAAACACCTTACAGAAAATAAAAAAAACTACAGTACAGAAAAAAAAACTACAGTACAGAAAAAAAACCTACAGTACAGAAAAAAAAACTACAGTACAGAAAAAAAAACCTACAGTACAGAAAAAAAATACATTAAATCCCCCCCCCCCCCCCCCCACTACAGAAAAAAAAAATTACACACCTGAAAAGGAAAGACAGACATACATATATATCCTCCCCTTCAGCCCCGGCTGGGCCCTGAAACCCTGAAACCATCTGCGCTCTAAAAAAAAAAAAAAGTAACGGAGATCTGCATTTGCAGACCTCCCCGACGCTAATGAGCCTCCCGGAGTCTTTTCCGGGAGGAAATTGGCAATGGCAGCTTGTGATTGGCTGAAAAAGCTGTCTATCAATTTCAGCCAATCAGAAGTCGTCAATGTGTGAACCCCGCTGCACGGGGTTAATGTGGGGGTGCTGCAGGGGTCCCGATAGAGACCCCTGCAGAATGGGGATGTGTATAGGGAGCAGGGGGGAGCCTCACACGGCTGTCTCAGGCTGCTACGAGGCAGCACATAGAGGCTTTAGGATCCCTTGCTGGCACTTTTTGTGCCCGTAGGGATACTTACAAAATGCGAGAATCATTCGTAGATTTAAGGCTGCGTGTGACTACGTAGCTCTCTCGGAGCCTATTTTTCATAGTCATATCGCAAAGCAGGCTGCAAGAGATTCGGTACTCGCAAACAGCAAAAAACTGCCTTTTGCGAGCACCGAAAGAACTACGAGGGAGAATTTAATGAGGCCCAGAATGTTCAGAAATTTAGCTTTTCTTTATACATGTGTTTATGCTCAGAGTTTACACAGCAGTTGTCATTATTAATGTGTTTCATGATATAATGGTCCTTTACAAAACAACATATTCAGGTTAATAGAGTTACATAAAACACGAAAATATTATAATGCAAAAACTACAGAAATCACAGAGTGTGATTATTAGCTCATCTGCACTGCATACACAAAGTGTACATTGTGCACAATATGAATTACATATACTACATTTTTTGGCAACTGGAATAACATTAGGGCTATTCTGTTGGATACATAGTAAAATAATAAGACTTTGGTCAAATATTTTTAATGTAAGAAATTATCTTTTTTCATGACAGTTAATAATCTTTTGGTTGAAAATGTGGGATTTAACTTTTTATTTTTTTATGTTGTGATATGTAAATTAAATTAGCATATTGTGGAATGCTTCAAAAATATATCTACAAACAATAAAAGAAATGGACTTCTGCGAAGAAAAAAAGGTTTACCTTAGATCACCCGAACAGCACAGTTGATACTAATTGTCAGAGAACAACCAGCTTCATGGGATTGTGAAAACAAAATTGAAACCAGCATGTTCCTATAAAGCTCTGTGGGTCTAGATCATGATTAGGACCATGTGGGAAATGGTGTTAGTATTAAAAATCTTGTATGTTTCATTTCTCTGTAATTAGAGTACATATGATATCACTGCCATATTCCCTGGTAAATAATAATGAGGAGATGACCTTCATAATTACTTCTAGAGTTTTCAATTCCAAAACAATTTTCTTTACAAAGTATCTTTATTTCATTATTAAATGTTTTTATTTATTATATATTTAGTTTAGATGTATGTGAATGTAAGTTTGGATGTGCAAAATATCAACATCGTCTATTTCAATTGAAGTGTCTTATACAGGGCCCTCAAACACTTAAAAGGGTCTCATGGTGCTTCAAAACTTTACTATTTTGTTATGGGTAAAATAAAAACTAATTGTAGGAGAGATAGATGTGACTTATTTGCTAATATTGGTACAGATAATGAGAAGGGGGTATTATTTGCTATTTTATAGAGATGTAATGCACTGTGTAGTGTTCAAGATTGACATTTTCTCCCAGTCCATTGAGCAGACTGGGGATGTACGGGAGGTGCCTGATGGCCACATGGAAAGTGTTACAGGGTCTCATGCTGCCCACCACTGGTCTAAATGGTAGTGAGTGGGAAACAATGTCTGTGTGTTTATAGTTAGTCCTGCAGTGATGCAAACCTTTTCAGAAATTGCAGGATCCAGTAAGCTCCTTGCATTCAACAGATGGTAGGTACACCCTTCATGCAAGAAGTGGGACATATTGTGGACAATTTGCTGTGAATATTCTGAGAATACCTAACCTTGATTCTGGAAAAATCTATATACCCCCATTTAATGTTTGTCATATATATTAGGCATTTCTATGTATTTCTGTACATTGCCATCAAGGTGCATAGTGCTTAACAGACAAGGTACCAAACAATCACAAGACAGTATAAGTACATTTAATATAAGACAACAAGTATGTTGTACCTGCTTACAAGAGCTTATAATCTATTTAGATGAGGCAAAAGACAAATTATGGGTAGTGCATATAAAAGAGAGGATGCCATTAAGTGTCTACAAGTACATTCATTAGGGGATCTGTTGGAAAGCATCTTTAAAGAGTTGATTTTTAAACTGAGCCTTGAAGTAGGTGAGATTTGTGATTCATCTGATGTTGTGTTTCAATATATGTTGGAGAGGTGCAGGCTACTAGTGAGATAGTTTTAGCCTCGAAGAAGATCTAGAACAATATGGAAGAGTGAGGAGACATTCTTGAATGGTGAGAAGAAGACAATCTGGGTACAGGGGGGGGGGGGGTGGAGGATATAAGGAGGAGCTGAGGAGTGAATAGCTCTGAAGCAGAGGAGAGTTTTATAGCTAGATGAGGGATTGTATTAAGGGAAAAGATGAAAGAAATTTCAAAGTGTGGAAGATGATGCAAACAGCTGCATTAAGAGTTGATTGCAGCAGAAAGAGATGAAATGCAGGGTGACCAGAGAGAAATACAAGTTGCAGTAATCTAGACAAGAAAGGACCTGCCAGTGAAGGCAGCAAGACATGATAGGTTAGGGACGACTCAAGTATGGCATCTAAGCACTATGCTTTATCTACTAGGTTGGATGATGTAACACTGACCTTCATAGGGAAGGGGACAAAAGGGCCAGTATTGTGAGTAAATATATCACGAGTTCTGTTTTTGGAATGTCCTGTTGAAGACTATCAGGCTTCCACTGCATTGAGACACATTGCCACCTTCTCTTGTACTGCACGTCTTAGGTCAGGGGCTGAAAAGTAGAGTTGTGTGCCATCAGCGTAGGGATGATATTTGAAATGAAAGGGAAACAAGGGACAGGATGTACAGAGAAAAAAGAAATGTGCCCAAGATAGATCCCAGAGACACGCCAACAGAAAGCTTGGGGGTGGAAGAAGTGTTGGAGGAAAATACACTAAAAGTCTAATTAGTGGGGTAGGAAAAGAGCATAGCCATAGATTTGTCCTGGATAGCAATACTGTGAAGATTGTGCAGCCAGAGAGTGTTACGGCAGCATATAGGTCAAGCACATAACAATTAAGCCCTTGACTTTCTCTTTGACCCTTTGCAAGTTAAATTAATACTGAAAAAAATTGATATTTAAGATAATATACGTGAAGGTCTTAATGGATTATCACACATTATTGGGGTTATTCCACAGACAATGAATATAGCAAAGCAACTGAATGAAATGTAAATAAAGTTGTAGAATTTATTTCATCATCATTTTGTTTACACCCCCTTTAAAGTCTTTCTTTACAATGACCTAAGCCCATTCCATAGTTGTTCTTCCACAGGAAGATTTAAAATTTCCATGACAGCAGCCATATTTGCAACACACAGAATTTGAAAATGAGGCCAAGACGCACGACACTGCCTAGTAATAAATCTGACCAAGAGGACTGGGAATTCCTTATTTGCCACTCTAAGCAGTGCACAAACATATAAACACAACTGTGAAGTAAAAATTTAAGAAAAAAAGATTTAAGTGCAAATAATGGTATGAATAATAAGGTACATAAAATATTGTTTTTGTTTTTAATAGTTGGCCAGCCGTTGCACCGTTGTTTTTGTTGTCAATAATAAAGTTATAAACTAGTTGGTACTTTATGGTCCAAATGGTTAATTGGTACTTTCTAGAGTGTCGCTCATGACCTTGTGCCTTTTATTTTCCTTAGTGTGAGCCATTCTTTTTGTGATAACAATGTATCACTATCAAAAGTGTATCTTATGGGTCTAAACAAGTACATAAAAGGACCAATGTACAATGAAAATAATTATCTACATTTGAAAAAATATATAGTTTTATGGTTCTAATGGATCCTGTATTCATGATACTTTGGTGGGAATATCCATTTCTTGAGAGCAGTTCTTGCCTCTATTGAATTAATTAACTTCCTGAATTTATTAAAGGGATAGTTAATTCAGCACAACTTGGAGCACACAACTGTAAAGGTCTGTTAAAAATATATTGAGACACCTTTTGAATTTTTAAAATAGGTGTCCTTTTCACAAAAATAAATCATAAATGATGTGTCTATTTACATTAGACTCTGACATTCCTCCAGAGAAACTCACAGCAAGAGCTGCGTGTAGAGAGCAGAAGCATAATGGGATTAAAACCTTCGCAAATTCATCTGTGCAGATAAATGACTGCTAGAATCACCTAAAGAGTACAGTTGGTGGTTAACTTCTGCTCCTGCATTACTAAAGTTCAGAGAAAAACTATAAATCTTTATTTTTACTAGGTGTCAACAGATGTTTTTAATCATGGTACAGTCAGGGAGGGAACGAGAGGGCATCAGGGGGGTGCAGGAAGCTCATCTAAATTTAGAATTGCTTCTTTTACATGATGCTACATCGGCTATTACCTTGCCTCATTACAAATCTGCGGCCCTCTGTGGCCATCCCATGGCCCCTTGTGGATCTCCTGCGAACCCCTGTGGCCCCCACAGTAGTGCAGCCTGTGTCTGCAAGAGCCCATGTGCATCCTGTGCCTGTAAGTGCCAATCTACCGTCTGTGCCTGCAAGAGCCAATTTGCAGTCTATGCATTTCAGAACCAATCTGCAGCCTGTGCCTGTAAGTGACAATGTACAGCCTGTCCCTGTAAGTGCGAATAGGCAGTCTATGTATCTTATTGCCAATCTTCAGCCTGTGACTATTAGAGCCAATGTGCAGCCTGTGTCTGTAAGAACCAATGAGTAGCCTGTGCTTATAAGAACCAAAGTTCCAAGCAATAACGTGTCTCCAGCTTCTCCTCCTCTACACCTCCACCATCCCATTGGGCCCTCAAGTCCTCTCAGTACAGTTAAAGTGAAGTTAAATTCTGTTATTTGATGTAATTATTATTTGTTATTTATGTCTGTTTAGTTTTAAGGTTTTGTACCCAAAAAGAAGGCCATCACCAAAATGTGAAAATGTTGGGGTCCAAAACAGATTACAATTGATCACTATGGGAAATGCTTGATTGGAACTCAGTCTGTTTGGAACTCAAATCGCCGCCTGGAACAGATTAAGGTTGAGAACCGAGGAACCACTATATATATAAATATATATATATATATATATATATATATATATATATATATACTAGTGACTTGCCCGTCAAAAATGACCGGGCAATAAAATTGTAAGGCAGGTAATGCTGTTTACCACAGACAGTAAGGGCCCTATTAAATTCTCCCTCGTAGTTCTCTCGGTGCTCTCAAAAGGCATTTTTTTTGCTGTTTGCGAGTACCGAATCTCTCGCAGCCTGCTTTGCGATATGACTACGAAAAATGGCAGAGAATAGGCTCTGAGAGAGCTACGTAGTCACACGTAGCCTTAAATCTACGCATGATTATCGCATATCGTAAAAATCCCTACGGGCACATAAGCCCATTGCAGCTGGGGGTCCCCGATCTCCATAGATCAGGCCCCCCCTCCTGCATTTAAAAGTTTTAAATTCCCCGCCGCGGCTCCTTAAAGGGGCCGCGGCACACTATTACCCAATCCCGGCCACGGCACCTACAATTAACCCCCCTCTATGCTGGGGTCCCCATCGGGACCCCCGAAGTGTCCCCACATAAACCCCTTGCTGCAGGGGTCCATAGGGACCCCCGCAGACCCCCCACATTAACCCCTTGCAGCGGTGGTCCATGATCGGCACCCTGCTGCATTTCAATTTTAAATTTCCCGCCTCACGGGTCCTTAAAGGATCGTAAAGGTCCTGAAAGGACTCGCACTAAAAATATAAACCCCAGGCAACTATAATTAACCCTATAATTCAGGAAGGTCAATACAGACCCCCATAAGGCCTTAATTAACCCTATAACTCATGAAGGTCAATACAGACCCCCATAAGGCCTTAATTAACCCTATAACTCATGAAGGTCAATACTTACCCCCATAAGGCCTTAATTAACCCTATAACTCATGAAGGTCCATACAGACCCCCATAAGGCCTTAATTAACCCTATAACTCATGAAGGTCAATACAGACCCCCATAAGCACTTAATTAACCCTGTCACCGGTCAATACAGACCCCCATAAGTCACACAAAAAAAAAAAACCTACAGTACAGAAAAAAAAACCTACAGTACAGAAAAAAAAAACAAATACATTACAACCCCCCCCCACTACAGAAAATAAAAAAATGACACACCTGAAAAGGAAAGACAGACATACACAATACAATACATACATACATATCATACTTTACATTACATATATTACATTACATATAATATATTACATATAATACATTACATAACATACATTACATAAAATATATTACATATAATATATTACTTATAATATATTACATATAATACATTACATACAATACATTACATTACATACATTACATTACATATATTACATATAATATATTACATATAATACAAATCAAATACCCCCTATCTATCTAACATACAATCTATTTAATATAAAATAAATTCTAACTATATCAAATACATCTCCCTATCTATCTAATATACACTAAATCCTAACTACATACACAGACCCTAATTCTAAGCTAAAATAAAATAATTACAGTCCTAACTACACAGATCCTAATTCTAAGCTAAAATAAAATAATTAAGACCACTTATCTTTAAGATGTCCCTTCAGATCACTAAGCTAGGGGTAAAACAAAACAAAACAATTAGTACAAAACATTAAAATCTGATAAATTAACATTATATACATTCTAAATATTCTACTCACCTTTCCAGCATGTCCCGTCATTGTTCAGCTCTTCCGGCAGGGCCCTGTTAAAAAAACACAATACATTAATATAATATACAAACATGAAATAAAATAAACATATCAACATATAAATATACATTTAACTTACCTCCCAGTGATGTCCCCGGCCTCCTCCCCTTCAGGCCCGGCTGGGCCCCGGAACCATCCGCGCTCTAAAAAAAAAAAAAAAAAACTAACAGAGATCTGCACTCGCAGACCTCCCCGACGCTAATGAGCCTCCCGGAGTCTTTTCCGTGAGGAAATTGGCAATGGCGGCTTGTGATTGGCTGAAAAAGCTGTCTATCAATTTCAGCCAATCAGAAGTCGTCAATGTGTCAGCCAATCAGCATGGGATACACCCCAATATCCCACGCTGATTGGCTAAAGCACCTGTCAATCTTTATTGGAACCAATCACAAGGCTCAGATGCCTTCAGCCAATCACCATGGGTTACACCCCCACGGAGTGATTGGTAGAAGACATCTGCGCATGTGGTTAATGTTGGGTTGTAACAGGCCCATAATGGTCATAATATAGACTTATGGGACTGATGGGGTTAAATAGAGGCTTATGGGGGTCTGTATTGACCTTCATGAGTGACAGGGTTAATTAAGGCCTTATGGTGGTCTGTATTGACCACCATGAGTTATAGGGTTAATTAAGGCCTTATGGGGGTCTGTATTGACCTTCATGAGTTATAGGGTTAATTAAGTGCTTATGGGGGTCTGTATTGACCTTCATGAGTGACGAGGTTAATTAAGTGGTAAATGGGGGTCTGTATTGACCTTTATGAGTGACGGGGTTAATTAAGTGCTTATGGGGGTCTGTATTGACCTTCATGAGTGACGGGGTTAATTAAGTGCTTATGGGGATCTGTATTGACCTTCATGAATGATAGGGTTTATTATAGTTGCCTGGGGTTAATATTTTTAGTGTGAGTCCTTTCAGGACCTTTACGGTCCTCTAAGGACCCGCTAGGCAGGAATTTAAAATTGAAATGCAGCAGGGTCACGATTGGTGCTGATCAGGGACCCCCGCTGCAGGGGGTTAATGTGGGGGGGCTGAGGGGGTCCCTATGGACCCCTGCAGCAAGGTGTTAATGTGAGGACAATTCGGGGGTCCCGATGGGGACCCCCGCATAGAGGAGGGTTAATTTTAGGTGCGGGGGGGGGTAGTTGGAGTACCCCCCACGGCAGGGCTTATGTGGGGACTGTCGCGGAGGTCCTTTTTAGACTGGGGACTGCCGCGGAGGTCCCTTTTGCGGAGGTCCCCCCTGCAGCAATTGATGAGGTGCGGGAGCCTGCGATATCATATCGCAGGCTGTCACTCCTCATGTACATTTACGCAGTGTTGATACGTACGGCTCTGCTGTGTAGCTCATACGTTGCTCGCAGCAGGGCGATTGTAATAGCATTGGAACTTAGAGAAACTTTGCAGTACGTAGGGCTTAAGTAGAAGCCTCTTATTTACGCGGCTGGAATTTAATAGGGCCCTAAGTGTTTTGGTCGTCTGAGATCCTTTGGCGCTCATTGCGAGCCTCGCGCTGAGCGCCTTTGGCGCTCATTGCAAGCCTCTCCGTTGATGTATTTTTTGTTATCAGAGGGGCTTTTGGGCTTATTGTAAGGTCCGCGCTGATCTCCTTTTTGCACTTATTGCAAGCCTCTCCCCTGGTGTACCTTGTGTCCTATGAGCACCGTTGGCGCGCCTTGTGAGGCGCGCAGTGAAGGTCTTTGTCGTTTTAATTGCAATACTTTCGTGTGTTTTCATTTCTGTATATATTTTTTTATGATAATTAATTAATTAATTAATAAAATCAATACAATCATAAATTAATTTACTTTACCTATTTGTAATTAATATATATGCATCAAGCATTGTGCTGAAGAGCTAACAATCTGTTTTGATGTTCCTGCAGCTTCCAATGTAGATTTGCAGTGTTGTTGAGCTGAGGTGTAAGTGTCAGCAATGTGTTCAGTGTGTAGTGTAAATAGGCTGTGTGCGTGAGGGGAACTGTTAGTGTATCTGTGTACTTTCACATTCTGTAAGTTAGTGTTGTAAATGGCGGTGATTGTGTATGTCGTACGTGGTTGTGGATGATTTAGCGTATGTGGTACGCGGGGGTGGATAAGACTAAAGACTAAAAAGGGCCCCCTCGGCTTATACTCGAGTCACACCCCCCGTGTCTCTCTAACCCCCCCTGTCTCTCTAACCCCCCCGTCTCTCTAGCCTCCCGTGTCTCTCTACCCCCCGTGTCTCTTTCCTTCCCCCCTTCTCATCCTCAACCCCCCTCCTCATTCTAACCCCCACCTCATTCTAAACCCCCCCCCCCTCATTCTAACTCTCTAAATACCCCCCTCTCCCTTTCCCCTCACTTACCTGCATCTGAAGCTCCTGCTCCGGCCTCGCTCCTTCCGGGGTCTTGACGTGGCGCGTATGTAACGTCACGTCATTAGCATATACCGGGTGCCGCACAGTTTTTTTTTTACAGATAATTGTTTGCAATTTTAGTTAATTTATAATGGCATGAGACATGTTTTAAAGTGCCTAATCTTTGATAACGTTAAAGGTACATAGATATCTCCCTGTTTCTAATATTAAAATAAACTAAAAGCAATTTGAACATAATTTTATAAAAGTGTATAAAAACTGAGTCTTAAATCTTCCAAACAGTTACTGCAAATGTCTACCCCCTGAATAAAAAACAGAGCTTTTAAATAAACACTTGTTATAAAATATTGTTTAAATATGCAGGTTTTGGTTTACCAGGAACCCCCATGCACTAGCTCCGCCACTGAATGGTAGATAATAAAAATCACATTTGTAGCAGTCTATGTCAAATTACCTATTTTGTGATGACAGCCCTGGTTCCCCCTTTTCCTTCCATTTATTGAGCCATGTAGTAGGACTCTTACAGGGGGTTTGAGTCCCTTGGCCACCCCAACACTATTTTAATGACTTGCTTTTTGCTATTGGTTTAGGTTTAAACCCTTTTTTGACTGTTAAGCCTGCTGTGTGTGTCATATTAACTCTGTGTGTGCCAGTAATCCTTATCCCTCCAGGGTATACAAGTGTGTCAGCTGCATTTCTGGTTCAGGAGTGGTATCAAGCCCTTATACTTAACATAAGCCAAGCCACCCAGTGCATATATTATACAGATGCAAGCAGTTTCCAGGGTTCCAATCTGCAATTTCAGCAAAGTCACAGTCCCTGCACCTATTTAGACATAACCAGTGGGATCCAAAGCACTGGTGGCAGTGGTGTGATTTGTGCCAACCAAGGGATATGCCCGGTACAGAGACAAGTAATTCTGTCCTTATAGCTCAGTATGACTGAGCTCAGAGAGACTTTCCCATGCTGGGGAAGTTCCATTACATGCCCCAAACCAGGCATGGACTAATTAAAACACTTCACAGATTGGATGAGGAGCTGGAGATATATGAGGAAGCCAGGGCTACCTCTAGTAAAGACCCTAGCCACGACAATGCCTTGATCAGAGGCGAGGAGCAAGAGTTGACCAACAAAGGGATGCATTGCTGGGAGAGGGACTGACTCATGAGCAAAAGATTGAATTCCTGAGGTTAGTGATTGCAGAGGTCACCAGAGAGAACCAATAGCCGGAGGCTGGGCAGCCCTACAGATGCAGCATCCATGCCCCTGCAGCTGACTCTTGAACTCAAAAGCTCATCTACAAATCCTTTGCCAGGCTTGAGGGGACATTGCTGGGTTCCTGCAAGACTTTAAAATCCAGTGCAGATTGCAAAGGGTTGAACCAGATGATTGTGTTGGGGTGAGTCCCCAGGACATGGCTGAGGATTATGAGGAGGTGAAGAGCGGATTACTGGCCCAGTATGCAGTTACCCCTGAGCATTATTGGTGCCAATTTTAGGAACTGATCAAAGGGAGTCAGGAGTTCTTTGCTGAGCTAACCTGGGAGCTCAGACATGCTTGCAAGGAATGGTGGAAGGGCTCTCAAGCAGATTCCAAGGAAGATGTTATACGGGTTGTTGTGCTAGAGCAGCTGCCACAATTGTACACTCCAGCCAAGATAGCCTGGGTCAAGGCAAAAGAGGCTTGTAATTTGGCAGGCCAGTATGTGGTGACCATGGGGGAGTGCCAGCTGAGTCACCCTGACCAATGCTCCCCATCTCCGCTCCCCAGCCCCACCAAGAGATTCAATACTGACCTCCACAGCCAATGGTCTCTCAGTCTTTGGCCACTAAGTACCCTAAGTACCCAGAAGAGAAGAAGATCATCAGGAGGTGAGATGCTTAGGTGCCAGCAGATAGGCCATATCAAGAGGGATAGACCCAGAGAACAAGCAGGAAACCATGCGGAATCCCCTCACCCAGTGTTGTGTATTTGCAAGTTGGTGACAGAGCCTGCGTTCACAGAAGAACCGTATTACGACTATGTGGAGGATGACACCCAGTATGAGGATGAAGTCTTTATAGTCCCTGTGCAACTGCCAGTTGAGGCCTACAGTAAGTAACACATCCAGCTTATCACAGCGAATGTCAAGCCTGCTGAGGGTTTCAGGGATACTGGGTCCTGCTTGCTCCTCATCCATTCAATTTTATTGAACACGTCTGTCATGCTCAAGAAGTAGGTAGATGTTGTTGTTGCTCGGGGCCTGCAGTTGACCTTTCTCCTGGACCATGTCCATATTGATTGAGGCAATAATTTAGGCCCTATGGAGTGTTGATATGGGCCATTGTGGCCAGGAGCCAAGCCAGGGAGCAACAAATCCAATAATACCACCATGTGGCAAGCAAGACATCTGCTGGAGGGAAGTTAGAGTTTAAGTGGGAGGTGAAGCGAGATCCTGCTTTATAATCAGGACCTGATGGTTATTTGTTTTTAGGATCATTTGCTGTATAGGGTGATGTTGTATAGGGGGATCTGCAAATAAACAAGTAGCTTTGGAGAGTTCTTTGACAGCTGGAGGTCCCTGACATTGCCTATGACATTCCGTTAGTGTGGTACCAGCGTAATTGCCACACTTGCCCACACCTAACTCAGGCCTTTAACTGGACAGGAGTATCTTCATACATCATTAATTTCTGTGCCTCTTGTAATACTTGTCAGCACATTGGTGATTGCAGGCACGTGCCCCAGGCTAACCTACAGCCCATTATAGAGATTCCCTTCCTATCAATGGCCCCATTGCCAAGCCTTGTGAGTCCACAGTCACCAGTCCAGATCTTATATGACAGGAGGCCATGACACCTGTTACGGGAGTTTTGGAAAGGGGATCATCAGGGGAGGAATTGCCTGTAGTGCCATACATGCTGCTGTTCATGGATAATCTGGAGAAGTTGACAGGGAGCCAAAGTCCTCTTATGACCAGAAAATTATATTTCTGGTTTGTGAGTGCTATTTAGCCATTGCCCTTACCATAAGCCAAGCTACCAATTGCGTGTTTTATAGAAAGGCAAGTATATGCCAATGTTTCAGGCCATATTTCTTCAAGTCTGCAACTGCAGCAAAGACACAGTCCCTACACAGATGTACAGAGCACCTTACCAGTAAGATCCACAGCATTGAGAGGGTGTCCATTGGCTGGGGGAGTGCAGGGGTTACCTTTCCAGCTCAGGTAATTAGCTGCAACTGAACAGCACTTGGTTAAGACTGACCCTGGAGTATGAGGGGGGCTGCAAATGTACTGATTATTTGCAGTTTTGTCTGACCTGGAGAAAGACACACAAAGTGAGACAGCAGCCTCAAGCTCTCCAAAATATCAAACTGATTGCTTTGTCACACCAGGGGCCATATTAAATTCGAAGCACGCAGTGGCTCTGGTACACCTGCAAAGGCTGCAGGCTTGAAATTCGACAGAGTTACAGCAATTACATTCAACCATGCCGCAACCAAAGTGCCAAAGCCAAAAGCCTGTAATCCCTTTGCGCACCCACAAGCTGTTAGGTGGCTGGAATAGATGCGGGCCGCATTTCCGATCCAAACCCATAATCACGGAGTGCAACGCAGGCCTAACAGCCAATAGAAAGTGAGGAACCACAATTACTGCCGCAGGAAGAGGTTTTAAAGGGTGTGAAAAACGTAAATCATTGACTGTGCTGTAGCTGAGCATGTGGACACACAGGTCTAGGCATTGGTGGGTTTGTGAGCATTGGAGAGAGAGAGAGAGAGAGAGAGAAGGAGCTTTGTAAGTTTTTTGATATTTTGACTTCTAATATATATTAACCCTTAATTTACAACACACATAATTACTGATATCACATAATTCACACACATAGATTAATACGTACACATAGCTATATATAGTGGTAGGCCACAGCACATCTACACCCCCCATACCCCCGCATACAATTACTATACTACACATAATACTTACATTCTTGTTTTACCACATTTGCATACACGTATATATTATATTGATTTATCCTTATATTTATTTCATAAATTAAACAAGAGTAGAGGAGTGGAGGAGGAGAGTGAGGAGAGGAGGAGTGAGAAGGGAACACCTGAGGGGGAGAGTGAGGAGAGGAGGAGAGGAGAGGATGAGAGATAGAGGTATGGAGAGAGGGAGAGCCAGGTCAGGGAGGGGAGGTACAGGTGAAGGTGAGGCCATCAGATTTAGGGACAGAAAGAGTAGGGGCAGAGGGTCAGGGGCCTGATCCCAGGGTGGGTAGTGGGGATGAGGGACCGGCCCCAGGGAGAGAAAAGGAAGGCCAGAACCCCGGACACAGTTGGAAGGGCAAGAGGCTGTGGCAGGTTTCCCAATTATAGCCTAAAGGAAATGGACGTCCTCCTCAGGGAAATCCGTGCCCACTATAGAATCATATATGGTGGGAAAGATGTGAGGCCTAGCCAGAAGGCACAGACCTGGAGTGTAATAGCTTCAGCTGTTGCAGCATTAGGGGTTGCAAACAGGGATGTAAAGTCTGTCAAACACAGATATGATGACAGCCGACTGAAGGTGAAGAGGAAGATGGCAGTGTAGGCAAGAGCTGCACATGCAACCAGTGGTGGGCCACAGCCAACATCACATACTGTGGATGGGAGTGGACCCTGTATGAGTGGATTGATCCAGCGGCAATAGTGGGCCTACCAGGACAGGTGGACACGGGTGTGCCAAGAACCATGCAATGTATGTATCATATCACATCACACACATTGGTGTATGACCTGGGGGGGGGGGGGACAAATACCCTGCAGATATAATTAATTAAGCTTTTTCTCTGGCTGGTGTATACAATGAGCTGTAACCCCCTAGAATTATTCTGGCTCCTACACCCCTGCCCAGAAACATAGATAACTGACATACAATAGCACTGTAAGCCCTATGATTATGATTGAAGATATATGGGGCAGCAATAACCATGTAAATCCTGGTAGCAAACATATAATTTTCATAATTTGTATCAATGAAATGTCTACCCATTGCCTGCAATGAAATCTGATTATGAGTACAATTCCCTATTAGATCAAGATTTATTTCACATTCAAAAGAGAGTACATGTCTGGGTGTGTGCACTGCGGCATATGTGGATGCAAAATCTGTAGGACTGCATGTGCATGTCATATATTTTCCTAACCTGGAACATGTCTGCATATCAACAACCATTGCTGGGAACATGTCACAGATTGGTCAGTCTCACACACTGCACAGCAGATACAGCAGAGCAAATTTCTGATGCACATGCAGATGGCACACCGCACCTGCAGTACATATATTCATATGAGCCATGATCTTCTATGCTCATTATGCAGGCCATGGTTCATCTGTGTAACACAAGCACCACAGTCAATCAAGTGACCATGATGTCAAGGATATGGAAACACATAACTGTCAATTGTGCAGGGAAACCAACTCAAATATATTTGTTTTTCCATTTCAGTACCCAGGAGGACAAGGCCGACCACAGAGAAACAGGTGGAGGTTCCACTGGAGGTGGAACAAAATCCACCTATGGGCGTGGTTGATGAAGAAGGGTAGGACATTCCAGGGGGCCCACAGAAGCTGGCCATTCACAATCCTCATCTCAGCAGTGGTATTCACTACCCAGGCCCTCAAATGCATCATCCAGCCATGCACAGCTGTTCCAGCCCCTTCCATCGGGCATGTCATGGAGCCAACGAACAACCACACCAAACCTGACAACGTTGTCTTGGCCCCTGCTATCATCACAGCTGCCACCTGCTACAAGAACATTGTAACCATGGCAGGCCACAACCACCGACATGGACTTCCACACAATGGGGTCCCCAAAATGGCCTCCCACACAATGGCCTCCCCCAACATGGCCTCCCATACAATGGGCTACTCCAACATGGACTAACACTCCAGCCCTCCTGCTGACACCTCCGACACTGCTGCCGACACCCCTGGCATTCCTGCCAACACCTCAGGGGCCATCACCTCAGGCACTCCTGCAGTTACCTCAGGCACTCCTACTGACACCTCCTGCACTCCTGCCGACGCCTCTGGCACTCCTGCCGACATCTCCGGCACTCCTGCCATCACCCCAGGGGCTGTCACCTCAGGCACACCTGCAGTTACCTCATGCACTCCTGCCAACACCTCTGGCACTCCTGACGACACCTCTGGCACTCCTGGCATCACCTCAGGAACTACTGCTGTCACCTCAGGCACTCCTGCCAACATCTCCGGCACTCCCGCCGACACTTTAGACACTCCTGCCATCACCTCAGGCCCTTGTGCAGACACCTCTGCCCTCCTGCAGACGTCTCCGGTCCTAATTCTGTCACCTCCAGCCCCAATGCCATCAACATCAGTCCCCCTGACTAGGGACGACATGACACTGAAGAAACAACAGACTGAGAGGCTCAGATTGCTCAGAAGACAGGTTTGGCTTACACACATCCTCCTGGCTGGCAACAGATCTCTCCATTCTGAGGTGAGGAGGCACAACCGAAGGATGTAGAGATATGAGGAATAGATGTTTTGGGACAGACAGCAACTCATCCAACGCCAGCTCATACTGTACCTCTCCAGCCTTTGTTTTCACAACTGCAACCCGAGACAGCGGCCACCTCATCTCACACCTCACCATCAGCTCAACCTGATACCAATGTAGTGGCACCTCACACTCAAACACCACCTAGACGTGGAAGAGGGAGACGGTGCGTGGGCACGGAAGGTGGGGGCCTAGTGCTGCATAAGAGGAGGTCTTAGGACCATCCACAAAGTCCTCCTCTTGATCACTCCTCACTGAATACTGATTGGTATAGATGTTGACATACTATTGACTGGCTACAGAGTGTGTACATGTCTGCTTATGTTTAATATTTCAACAGTTGAAGTTCAATGTGGATTGACCTTAGTTAATCAGAATATTGTTATATTGATATCTTGTTCTTATCTCTGTAGTTGTTAATACCCAAATCTCACAACCATGAAGACATGTTCTTCATCTTCGAGCAGTACAATACCAGTAAACACTCAACCCAGTTCCCAACAGGCATTCGATCAGTGTCATTCACCACTGCAGATGGATCTGAAATGCAATATATGGCTACATATCTCTTCACTAATGGACATGACTGGTGTGAGTTTCAATGACAATGAATAGCATCCCAGCTGCAGAGTTGCATGATCCCATTAGAATCTGCTAATCCAAAGCAGTAGTTATACTTGCTTTTTTGTTGCATTTCATCTTGTTAACATTATGAAAGCAGATTACTGTATTTCATGTCATCCACAAACAAAATGGAAAATTTCCTTGGTTTGATATCAGAATCAATGTTTATGTATTTAGGGGTAATGTGAACAGTGTAATCTGTCTGGCCCTGGTACGACCCTTATACCAGTGAAATGTGATATCAGCATGGCACAACTATTCCATGTAGATAGTGATAGTACTCTTTGCTAAAAGATTGCGTTCACAGTGAAGCATGCCTTGTCATATTACACATCCTCAACATATTCCTGGAACACTGATTGAACAGGACAGAATCAATATGGTTATCGCTGCTAGTAAATGCTGTTCATGTTAATTGGTGTATTGTAGTGTCCAGAGCAAAAACAATGTACTATAATAACAGCTTATGATTGTTCTAATACCTCCTCTTTATGTTTTTCAAATTCCTATAATCTGTTTCGGAATCATCATTAATGTATGAAAACATTACTATTACACGATCCATGATTTCTAGCTATTCTATTTCTGTTTAATATAGCAGATGGAGACCATATGGTTGCTGTATGAGCATTAATGGTTATTTCTAGAAAATGGAGTGTTATATGATGTTCCTATTTCACATCCGATTATGTGTACTGTGATGTCCTGACCACATGTGACCCTAGTAGATGCTATGCATTATCCTTATGATGCTGTCTAACAGTTAACCCTTTAGGTGTCCTTTGTTGGCAGACAGCCTCTTGCCCTTCCGGTATCCGCCCACACCACACCCATGATATTAATACACAGTCTTGTCCATTTCTGATTATGCTTTGTGGATGAAATAAAGCTTTGTTATACCGTTCTAACCATGTCAGTGTGTTTTCAATGGCTGTGGTTATGGGACATACATTGTGTCACATTCCTATATATGCACACTAATGAGCCCTAGTTATTATGCAATAGATTAATACATATAATAATGTTAATCCTAATAATAATATAATAAGATATCATATACTAATATATATAATATATGATAATAAAGGGTTAATACACATGACAGGTCCAATTTGTAATAGTATGGGGTATCAACATTCCCCTAAAGGCCTGATTGGAATATGACAGGTGATATTGTGAATACATTGATAGCAAAACATTTAATGGGAGGTTATCAAATGATAATGGGTATACATCTTGGGACTTTACAGGATGGCCATAGCAGAGATTGTCCCTGATGGAGGTGAGTTGGCTGTTGCTCCACATGCCTCTGCACAGCCTCCATTTGTGTTTGCCACCCATCCTGATGGGTTAGAGTAGTGTGGTGTATTTTCCCTGTTCCCCTTCTGACTTGCTGCCTTGTGGTGGTTAAGGGGCTTGTGTACTTCAATTAAGCTGTGTCTAGGTGGGCAGTTCATAGCAGAGAGGTCAAACAAATCACAGTCCACTGGAGAAGGAACTGGCAACCCAATCTTTTATATTTGGCATGCAAACCTTGCGGAACAGCACAGACAGAGACCTAGCTAAATGTGCTGCAGTCTATAGGGTCACAGAGAATCAGACACAACTAAATGACTAAAGAACACATAATAAAATGTTCCTCTGGTACTTGATATATGTGACGTGGTGGTGTAATTTGGCCACTATTTATTTTCTCAATGTAGATGTGATGCGCAAGATGTATATGCAATTATATATATATTGCAGGGTACACATTAGAGCCTCTGTGAGTGAGAGTTAATGTGACAAGCAGTTTCATGTTTTGTGTTGTTATTTAATCAGGTAGTGTGTCTTGAATTGCTTTATGTATGTTGCAGTATGACTTTTCATATTGGCATATGCATGGCCATTCCAATATATAATGAAATAACATTTATTTAAAATGCCTATTTTTTTATTTGGGGATTATTGTGCAAGTAATTGTAATGCCTTTCAATGCTTTCCCCATATTTTAAAGTCCACTGGTGTGTTTATATTGTCTTATACAGTGTTCAGAACTTGTCTGTAAACCCTTTGCTGGTTCTTTTTGGAGATCGTTATATTTTTGGCTCCATTTACCATTTACGGGTTTGAATGCCGGTGCATCTTTGGGGATTCGTAGCAATTTAATAGCGATTTGCGATTGTTACATTTACGGGCTTGACATATCAAAGGCTTAGATGAGACGGAGGCTGGATTTTTACGGCCTGTAAGGGTGTACTCACTTTTGTTGCCAATGGTTTAGAGGGGACAGCAAATTTACACTGTTATACAGGCTGTACACTTACTACTTTACACTGTAGCAGAGTGACATTTCTTCAGTGTTCTCACATGAAATTATATAATAAAATATTTACAAAAAGGTGAGGGGTGAACTCACTTTTGTGAGATACTGTATGTATATGTTCATATGAACAGATATTGGGCTGATCTGTATGCAGTATTAATAATTTCCAAGATGACCTGTGACACTACCCTCGGCAGTGGTACAACTTGGCAATGAAACATGGTGACATTCTGGAATATAATGTAAACTCTGCACTCTGGGTGACAATATAAAGTATTAAAATGTACCGCAATTTGTTTTGGATGGAATAGTGAAAATCGATTGAATAATTAAGTAATTCTATATTTGTTCTGTGGAGAAGTATAGTTTATGAACTCAGTATAAGATTAGTAGTTTTTCAGACTATTTTCACTGGGCTTTTCCTGTATAGAGGATGTGAGATGTCATCTAGCTTTTACAAATGTTATGCTTAAAGTGACACAGCTCACGTTCCAATTATGATATAATTAAAACTATAGGCAATTATAAATAATTTATCATTGAATGTTATTAACAAAAAAGTTCCCTCTGTAAAATACCACTAAGATTTGAACATTTTGAGCTGTTTCATTATATATATATATATATATATATATATATATATATATATATATATATAAATATATATATATATATGTATATATATATATATAGATTATAGATATAATAGTATGTTTGAGTAATAATAAACTATACTTCAAAGTCTTCATTTTAGTGGCTGGCTTGGGTAAGGGAGAAAGTACCGCTCATAATCGTATCTTTGATCTGCAAACTGAATAGTTCTGAATAGTTTTTGTGACAATTCCCTTCAGACAAAATCATCAATGACTCAGTGGGAAGTTCTCTTTTCACATCACTTTCAATATTAGTATGCACACCACGTCAAATACATTAACATTAGACTTGCACAATAGAACTAATTTTGAGGAACCATTGAACAAACATTATAAACAAAGCTTTGAAAGTGAGTTCAGTAGACTCTCAGTTATCCGGCACCCACAGGGATTGCAATATGCCAGATAACTTTAGTTTCCTGTTGCTTGAGCATCACTATTAAAATAGGCCTAACTAATACTATACCCCCTAGAAAACCATAAACTATCTATTAAATTGCTACTGCTTATTAAATTGAGTAATTCAAAGGTTAAAAAAAACACACAAAGTTAATTTAAAAAATATATATATATTATTTATTACATACATCAGATTGCCACTTACAGTTAGATGCTGCAGATAGGAACTTCCAGACAGGGACTTCCGGTGGGCACTTCCAGGCAGAGGCTTCCGATGGGCTCCTATAGGGTCAGGATCCCCTTCATCCATGTCCAGGGTCACTTCCAGCATGATCTTTTTGCCAGTTGCTTGAGGTTCCGGTTGCACAGGGTAATTTCCAGTTGCTTCAGATTTCGGTTTCGATTTTCGGGGTCAAATGCCCGTTTATTGAGTGTTTCCAGAAATAGGGAAATTGAGGTAGGTGCTGGTTGCTTGAGAATTCTGGATGCTTGAGTTCCAGATAAATGGGAGCCTACTATATATGCAATTGATATGTGGCCAGTAATAACTACAGTCCCTTACATATGTATCCATTCCTTTGGAGTTTTCCATATTTTGTAGTGGCAGAGTTAAAATTAGGATTGTATGTCACTGATCTACACAGTCCATAAGGTTGAAATGGAAGAAAGCTACATCATTTTCAAAATTATTCAGAAATAATAAATATTTTTTGCATAAGTATTCACCCCTAAATTATTTCTGGTTTAAGCAGATGCCTTCAGAAGTAACATAATTAGTTGAATACGGTCCACCTATATGCAATTAAAGTGTCACAAGTTCTCAGAATAGATACACCTGTTTATGGAAATGTGTTTGAAGGCATATCTACACAAAAACCAAAAGCTACAGAAACATTTCTGGATAAGAGCAGAGTCAATCTGCCTAGAGAAGGCTATCCACCAAAACTCCAAGTAAGGATGGTAATAGAGCAGCAACCATGGGATGGGAAAATGATTAGGATCAAGAACAAGATAGATGTAGTGAAATACAGTGTGATTTTAGAAGATAATCTGTTTCAGTCTGGAGGTTAAACCTGAGACTTGGTGTAGACGTTTACCTTCCAGAGCTATGCTAGAGTAATTTAATGTCTTAGAAGGGTACAATCACATCCCAAACCAAGGCTTGAAAATTGCTGTTCAAAATTGGTCCCAATCCAGAGAGGTCAGACCTTTTTTGACAAATTAAAATATTTTGCATCTTCAAAGTGTTAAATATGTTATTTATATGAAATAGTAAAAATGTGAAATCAATTTTAATTCCAGTTTGTAAAACTACACACTGCGGAAAAGTCAAAACGGGTGAATACTTATAAAAGGTACTATGGGAATGAGTTAATATTTCTATTTTTCTCTAGTTAATGTTAATTTGAGCTAGTGTTTATTTTTCTTTTAGTTACTATAGTCATAATTTGTCTTCACATTGATTAACATTTAATAATATAATTACCAAACTGATATCTTGACAATAATTACATTGATTACCAGATTACCGCCTACCACTAAGCACATGATATTATTATTATTACTGCTTTCTTGTTTGTCCTCTCACTTAAATGGGTTGTCTCAATGTAATGCAGTAATATTTATATCATAAAATAATTTCATTTGTTTTGTGTTTTTTATAAGATCCACTAAATCAAGTTATCCGTGAAAATAACATCTGTTTAATAGAGTAATGACAGATTGGATTCTGGGGTAGAGTGTCTTATGGCAGCTGGTGTACATTTAGAAAAGTACTTATTTACGTTTATGAAGATCAACAAAATGGATCACTGATTATATTTCTTGATATATTGTAGTTCCCGAAAGAATGTAGAAATACATTTGTAATTTAGAAATATACTTATCATACTACTAGTCATTACAGTTTTCACTTTAACAAGCTGTGCCTTTAAATTGTTTTATTATATTAATATAATTGTCTCATAATACACATTGAGCAAGATTCAATGGTCATTCATGGCACAAACTGGCAGCAACATTTATCATATTAACTAAAACTGCCTTATTATAGTGAGGTCCAAAAGTCACTCTCCATCTTACTTTAGGTGCTAGCAAAAGTTTGGTTATAGTGGCGATGGACAAATACACACTTCAGAAATAATCATTTAATTTTTATTGATTATAAAATTCCTGTATAGTCGCCACACATTAAAATATAATTTTTATTATAATAAAATCCAAGAGCTACACCATTTTTAGTTCTGAGATTCTATTTTAACTATCAGTTTCAATATTAATAAAAAATTGGATCATATGGTCAATATAATTAATATGCATTTGCTGACCAATTTTATTATAAAATTTGAGGAATATATACAGATAAAAAATAAAATTATGATTATGAGAGTAGGCACTTTGTCCTTATCCTTTTGATGATGTTGTATAGCAGGTTTGATGTGAGTTTAAAGGACCACTTTATGAAACCCTGTAGGTGTTATCCCAAAGTATCAGAATTAAGGATATTATTGAATATATATATTCAAGACTTGTTCACTATTTTGTTTGTCTTATTGTCTCCGTTTCATGATTTACCCACCATCTTGTCTATCCCATTATCTCTGTTTCATGATTTATCAGCACTTTGTCTGTCTTGTCTCTGTTTCATGATTTGTCCACCAGTTTGTCTGCTCCATTCTCTGTTTCATTATTTGTCAGCACTTTGTCTGTTCCATTGTCTCTGTTTCATGATTTCTCAGCAATTTGTCTGTCTTGTCTCTGTTTCATGATTTACCCACCATCTTGTCTATCCCATTATCTCTGTGTCATAATTTCTCAGCACTTTGTCTGTCTTGTCTCTGTTTTCATGATTTGATCACCATCTTGTCTGTCCCATTCGCTACTTCATGACTGTATTTTGTCTATCCTGTTGTCTGGGTTTCATGATTTGTCCATAATTGTATAGACAACAAACATTCTATATAAATTATATTTAATCTACAAGAATTGAAGCCTGTAGTTGTATTGTGAAGGTATATTTTTCTAAGTACATACATTTTCACAGAGAGTCTGGTTTCATGTTACAACATATAACAATAAAAGCAAAAACCAAGTCAAGCGTGCCTTTGTTAAGTGTTTAACAAATATTCCATGCAAGAGCACTTCACAATTACATCTGTCAAATAGTTCCGTTTACTAATAGAAACTGCAGCTGCCACCTCACATTATTCATACATTAGAGCTGTCCATCTTCTGGGTGCTGAATTCACAGCTGACTGATCATCTGCAATAGAATATATTTCACATTTGTTTTGCCTAATATCCCTTTCCTGTGAGAAAAATTGTGTGTGATGCTTCTTTATGTGAAGACATATTACCAGTAACAAAAAAGACTAGTCAATACACCATTATGTACTTAAACTAAATTTGTAGAAATATAGAGAAAAGCACAAGAGAGTGGTTGTATGATATGTTATCAATTATTAATAGTATTTTAGTTCATATTAAATTAAGTTTTTACATTTCATTGTTATTAATTACAATTCTACATGTTGGTTAAAGTAAGCTGAGGCATCTAAAAGCACATAATTCATCTACAAGAGGCTTTTTCTTGTTCAAAAAATAAATGGTGTAAAGGTAAAAAAAACAAATCAGCACTGAGGGTAGACTTTTATGCAGAATTTATTTTTTCAAGATCAACCTCTATTGAGATTAAATAATATTTATATAGACTTTAATAACTATACTAGTAAAGCTTCTAAATACTGTATAACCATGTCATGTTGTAAACGTTACAGTGAGGCCCAATGTTTTTGAAAATGTTTTTTAAAAATATGAACTTTTTGGATTTGTTGTGGTTGTTCTTTAGTTTTTTAGTTGGGTCCAACTCTCCATGACCTTATGGACCACAGCACACCAGGCACATTTGTCAGCCACTGCCCCTCTGAGCTTCATCATGTTCATGTTCATTGCTCCAATAACCTCTTCTATTCATCACCTCCAAGACCCCCCCCTTTTTCTTCTTGTGCTTCAGTCTTTCCCAAATTCAGAGTCTTCTTTTGGGGAGGATCCTCTTCTCATGATATGGCCAACATTTTTTAGCTTCAGACTCATGATCATACCTTCTAGTGAACCGTTTGTTTTGATTTCCTGAAGAACTGATTTATTACATGGATACATGGATGCATGGATTTTATTGTGTTTGAAACCAATAGACTGGTGCTACAGTCCTTGATGGCCAGAGTCATGTATAAGATAAATCAGAGCCATGACCATGTTTTTTAGTTTTAGTTCAAGCAATATTTAAGAAGAATAAAGTGAGCTAATACTTTCTAAATCAAATACACACTTTTTAGATTAATTAAATATATTTTCTAAAATGTTCAATATATTTGCAGGAAAATTCCAAATTCAAGAACACCTTCTTATCGTCCATCATTAAATGTGTCGTACTCAGGTCCAGCTAAAACAGAGAGGCCAGGAGCAGCAGTGGCAGGGCTAGTGAATGAAGGGCCATGGGATTCCCTGCCTAGGCAGGAAGATGTGCTGGCAGGGGAGTCATAGGAGGACCTCAGGGGGTGGAGTGGTAAGGCTAAGGGGGCACAGGGAAGGAGGTTATGAAGGTCTTATACTGCAGAATATAATATATATATATATATAAACATAGCTATGCCCCCTCCCCCCCCTATAGGAGGGCCCTGGTGCATTGATCCATCTGCACAGGTGGTATCTCCACCAATGGCCAGGAGTGGGCTCATTCTGCACTATCTATGTGTCAGTATATTAAGTGAAAAAGCATATCTGATGTATTAATTCTTCAATATGATCAGATACAATATATGATCTTTATTGTTTCTTAAATCAAAATCTTAAACACATTGTTATGTAATTCATCATGACATCAATTAAAATAAAGATAATCAAAGATGATCACCAGATGGCACTTCATGTAATCCAAGCTGCGCATAAGCATATTTCCAGCAACTTGACTTGTAAGGCAAATGCACACTAGAAAATATCATTATAGATGAGACATCATTGTAGTGAGGCACTACAATGATATAGTGTCTCACTACAATAATGTAGCAGGTCATTTTTTGAGTATATTTTGAGTTTGTTGCCTTAATATTTTTATCTACAATCATTGGTGGAAATTTCCTGGAAGCCTTTGAGCTTTGGACTTCTAAAATATTTACTTTTTCGTAAATACATCTCTATGACTCCAATTGCTAGATATTTTGTCCACCCCATCTATAATCTTTATCTATACTGTATCTTTAGATTTATAATCTATATCATTTATATATACATCCATTTCTGTAATCTGTATTTGTGGAGCAGCAAATCACCAGTTGTCCATTTTCATTTATGTTCTAAAGGACATTTTTATTTAAATATATTTTTTATAATAGTATTTAGGTTTCGCTATTTTAGGAGTTCATTTGATAAAACTTTGTGTTATTAAAGGACAAAATATCATACTGATATTGATGGAAGGTTTTGGGCTAAGTGTAATCATACTTTCCCTGTATTACACTTTCCTTATTCAAAGATCTACGTTTGAATTTATCCAAATGGCTGATTTCACTGTGTAATGGAAACTTAACTAACTAAATAACGTTTATATGAACCTACAGTTTACACAGATTTCAAGCTGAGGTGCATTGTGCTTAAAGGACCACTGAACTCACTGTAAGTGCTCTTAATGGTGTGAAAGAATGTATATTAAGATGATCTGTTTTTTTTATTACTCTAATAACAGGTAAAAAAATGTGAAGTGTTTAATCTCTGTTTACATACAGTCTGTCCTGTCCACTGGCTGTTGAATGAGTAATTAGCAGATTGCCAAGGGCAGCATGCGTTGTGTGATTCCTTATGGGGGAAGGCTATGATTGATAGCACAGCCCCTGGGCTCAGGTTACATTGTTACATTGCACTTAACAGTTACCCAAAGGCTTTCCTGCTTTAGGTGAGTTCAATATTCCATGCCTGCACAGATAGATGTGGTAAAGATTACATTTTTGGGATCACTGTATGGAGCACCGAAGCATAGAGCACTAACGCCCTGGATCAAATTCCAAAGAGGCAAGAGAGTAGAGAACTGAATTTCCTGCCGGTAAGAAAAAAATAGAACATGTTCCATTCGAAAGAAGCAGTTTGACAAAAACATTACCATTGACTGGAATGGGAAACACACCCTATAATCTGACAGGTTGCAGTTTATGTCTCAGTGAAAAATGCACGTATTAAAAAAAAATATATCAAAAAGTATTTCAACATGCTTTTCTGAGATATTAACAGCGATTTGGTCCATATTGTGCTGAAATAAGTGTCCCTTTAAAGTGCTAGTGTTATACATGGTCTAAGTTTGAATATTTTCCATGAAACACTGTTTAAAGTGGTTATTGCTTTAATTGCACTAAGAACTAGAGTTTGCAGTAGGTGTAGATACATCTCATGACTATATAGTTCATGTTTCTTTACTAAGTCCATTTGTGAGAAAAGATTGTTTCCTTAACACACCTGACTGATATAGAGCTGTAATATAACAGGTTTTTGATAAACAACTAGGTTTGCAGATGTGCTGTGAACTGAAATTCAGTGTTTAAATATAACGGGTTGTTGTAATGAATGGATAAAACAACTTTTTTTGTATCTTTTTATTTTTCATTTAAATAATTTCATTTTCAGACAACAAAAATGATGATGTTTAAAATACATCTTTTAAACCGATAATAGACATTTTGAGACTTGGGAGTCCTTTTAATTTTGAAATGATATCTTAAAATGTTTGTATATAATGTGATATAATTTATATGTCATTTAAACATATTTTCAGTTAAAGCAGTTATGGGCCCCTGGGTGATTAAGGGGTTACACATTCCTGTCCACTCTGTTTTCTAAGAGGAGTCCTTGTTACACTCAAATATTTAGATTTTCTGGAGTCAATTCTAATGTTTATTTGTGACAGCTCAGACTGCATTCTGCTGTCAACAGATATAAAAGTGATGTCAATGAAATGAAAAGGCATAATGTTGCCTTGCTTAAAGACATATCTAAATTTCCTGGATTATGAATACATCTGATAGAAGATAAATAAATCCCCAAATAATCATTAAAAAACTTACCCTGAAGTTAGCAAAATGTCTTCTATTTTCTGCCAGTTGGAAATAAGAATAGGGACCACCTACAAACTCAGGCTAAAATTCATAATTTGTTTTGGCCAATCAGAACAAGCAGAGGCAGTTGCAACATTGCAGCAAAAATCCAGGGTGCCTGTCTCAGTAGCAAAACATCATGGAATTTGTAGTCTGGCACACATCCATGTAAGAAGGTGCTATGTATTTTCATATAAGAGTCTCACTCAGCAGCAGATTCACTGTAGCACACTTTACCCAGTCACAGCAGTAAACAATAACATAGGGTTTACATATAAAATGCAATCATACTGCTATACCTGCAGTATGGGTTCAGCATCGTTTTTACTTCTACAACCTCTGCTTGAAAACCATTCTATGTATCAACTACTGCATCTCTCCCCTCTCTCCTAGAAATCAATTCTATGCATCAACTACTGATGCATGTTTTTTTGTTTAAATTGCTAATAATGGGAGAGTCTCTCTCTCTGTATCTCTGTCTCTCAGTTTTTCTGCTTCACTGTCCCCCCCCCCCAACATTTGTGCTGTGAAATCTCCCAAGCCCGTTATTTGATACAACAGCAGAATGAACTGGATAGTCATTTGGTGAGTAATCGAGTAAACTAACAGGTTACAATCCGTACTGGAATGCTGTGTTCCTAAAGACTAGGACATGTTGATGTTAGCAGCTCTGGGGGTGTGGCATTTAAGATTTCAGGATTTCAGTTTGCTGCAAATAAATCTGTAAGTACACTGAACTTTTGAATGCAATGTATATTTTTCTGTTAATCTGTAGCTCTTTGTTAAGAAACATTTAAAACCCAGGAAATGTCTATATACATTTAAGGAGTTATAGAAATATATAAGTGAGGAGTACTTGACCATACCATTGTATTCATCTGAATTTCTGTTCTAGGTAGGTATAAATATTGCTTGTACTAAATATAATGTTATATCCATTTAGAAATCTTTGGTTTATATATATATATATATATATATATATATATATATATATAATTTGAAATGTATTAAATAGTTTTAGTCTTGTTTCAGAATTGTGTCTGACTGGATAGATGATTTATAGCGTTAAAGGGCTTACAATTTCCATTGTGACCAAATTGAGATTTTCAATTACTTTTATAGTTTTGTCTAACCAAAGGCTCCAGTAGATTGTGGTGTCTTAAATTGCCTTCGTTTTGGCAGCATTTTGTTGGCTTAAGAAGCTATTTTGTGGTTAACCCTGATGCTGTGGTCTCCCTTACAACAGACAGATTGCAATAAAACAGAATTATCAATAATTTCATGTAAAATAATTTAAAACAAAGATTTTTTGGCAAAAGAATAAACTAAATGTCTATGTGTCACACACTGTAGCGGATGAGAGAGCTTTGATTGCTGGCTTGTTAATCACTATGGGCCTCATTCAATTGAGATGTGGCCAATTGAAAATGGCTCTATATAAGCGAAGATCATATTTTTTTTACAGAAGTTTTTAGTTAGTGAAGACCTTGATTTTTGGTAGAAGTTAACTAACTAAAAACTACTGTAAAAATAATATGCTCTGTGCTTAAATAGAGCCCTATTCAATTGGAAAATTTCAATTGAATGAGGCCCTATGATCTTGCAGCTTGTTGTCTCTCATTTGGGCTATTTTTGCCCAGCTCTATTCCCTTACTTGACTAACTACAAAAAGCCATTCACTAAGCATTTTAAAAATAGTAAAAGTCCTTCTCACAAAATCTAAAATCTTTTAAACACACCAAATGTTTTTGCAGCATCATTTAAAGTCCCTACTATTTAAAAAAAAAAAACAACAACATGACTAAAATGCAATAGGGAGCATTTCACTTAAAATTAATTTTCAGTTGTATTATAAGAGTTATGTTTAAGATCAGTTAAGAATTTGCTTGAAATTACCAAAAACACTTGACAACTAGACATATATATCTAGTTTTGTAGAAGGAAAACTCTGCCAAACTAGGTCATATCATAATTATCTAGACATTGAATGCCATTTAATGCAATTAGCAACATATGTAAATGTAAGAGGCTTTTATGTGTATTAAAAGACCATTACGGTATCTAAATCAAATTACTAACCTGAAAACTATCATGGAAACACTAATTAATTAATGGATCATTTCATATCAAAATGGCTCAAATAAAAAATAGTAAAAGTGAGGCAACATTTAGAAAAAAGGTGTCATAATATGGTATAATTGCAAATACACTTGATGGATATTTTATATTATAAATACTTTATCAATTTAACAAATAACATTTTTAAATGCTGGTTTTGGATACAGTGAAGACGAATTGTTAGATAACACATTGGTGCATTGTTCCTGTTAGAAAAAAAATACAGAAGATAAATGAGTATTACTTAAAACATAGTAATAGATAAATGCATAAACCTTTCCAAACTCAAGGGTGATAAATGTAAAATAGGCAAGTACAAAATAATGTGGCCAAACACAGTAAATCAGTAGAGGAAATTGATATTAAGAGCAAGCATTTAAATGCATAAAATTTGTATTATTTTCAAGGTAACAATACTTCTAAAAGGATAATTTGGTTAGCAAAAAAATTAACTAAAAAGAAAAGATCAATCTTAAAAAATGTTTACAATTACATTAATACTAAAAGGTCAAACAGGGGAACTTCAGACCTTTTCAAGCAATTTTTTTGTTAAAAGACTAAATAGACACATTCATCAAGTTATTTGCACAAAGGAGTCAGTTATAAATTTAAAAAAAAGAAAGAAAAGGGCTAAGTACATACAAGCATTGGAAGATTTGCAAAAAGTTAAAATAAGCTAAATAATGATTTTGCATTTTTAATACTAATATTTGAATTGTTTATTACATATTTTTTTTACTTTTAGATTAATTTGATTGATGAATGTGTAATTTCTTGGGAGTTTGTTCCTCTCTGAATATGTTTTGTCTGTAAGTCAGTTCATTGTAATACAGCTTGATTAGTGATCACTGGCTAATAGGAACAGGCCTACAAGTTCTGCTCAGATGTGCCACTAACAGCCAATGATCATTAATACAACTGTATTACAATTTAGATACTGATGGACAAAACTTATACAGATTACATGCACACGTTCTTCACATGCAATTTGAATAAAAGAATAGACTGAAAATTTTGAAGATAATATATTTCTTGAACATTTTAAGATGTAGCTAAAGCTGCACAGGAAGTCTGAATAATTAGTTTTGGTAAATACCAGTACCGTTTTTGGTAAATATTCATAATTTAACGGGCCATTCAAGGCTTTTTTTCCTTGTTGCTTCTGAAAGAGGGCAATTGATAATGTTGAACATTGTGTTTTTTTTTTATAATAAAGCTACCGCTATGAATGTATAATTGTCTTTGGGGATTGTCCCTGTCAGCCAATGTGCAGCAATAAAGCTGTAGGATTAATAAGTGTCTGCCAATGAGATCCAGAGGTGTGCATACTGTCTGCTCACACAGTGGCATTTCCTGTAAGTTTACAATACGTTTAAACAAGTTGTACTAAATATTTTTGGCATGCAAAAAAGACACTTGTATAATACTTAAAACACGCTCTTTTAAATCCACAATAGCATAAACTGCTTTCCATTTCCCTTTCCATTGCATATAATCATATTTACTTATGAATTTCTGTGTAATACAGTTTTAAACCTGGAGTTCAATTCTATTGTTTACTCAATCTTCATATCCCCTTTATAAAAACAAATTTTGATAACATAAATTAACACGCTTGAAATCCTACACACAGATAAAATCCCATATAACATACATTATTATTATCTTTATTTATATTGCGCCAACATATTCCGTAGCGCTGTATGTCATGAATCACCCAGGGGCCATATTGGATTTGGCGTGAACTATGCTGGGGCCATCTTGAGACTGGCAGCAGTGGCCTATATTGGGACTGGACTGTTATATACCAATCGCCACCATCTGTATATTGTGTTATGGGGGATAATATGTTAGTGTTATATTGTATATTGTATTGGGGAGTGATAGTTATGTTTTAATTAGTCAACCCTCCCCCATTGTATAAACTCTCAGTCAGGAGTTGGCCATATGGTCTTTAGAGTAAACAAGATAAACCTCACAGGGTGTCGCCAGAACCTAAACAAAGAGATTTGCCAGACAGCCAGGCACCTAGATAACAATGGGGGGGGCCTCGGAGCAAACAGGAAGTTTCCCCTGGGACCGCCTGGGTCAGAATGAGCTTGGTTGCCACGCCTGGGGTTGGCCCAGGGGAGGGGTCTGGTGGTTCCCATAGCCTCCCTCTACTACATTGGACAGAGGTAATTAGGTTACTGTAGAGGTTATCCTATTGGCCAGAGAGAGGGGGATGAGGGTTTGACTAAAGGTAGCCACTCCCTATAATGTGTTGTGCAAGGTTTTAAATATGCTGTTCTAAAATAAAACTTGGTTCATAATTTTCATCAAGACGTGGTGTGTAGATGTATTATTTACCCGGGGACATATGCTTGCAGTAAGATTCGTCAGACTTACTGTCAATATTGCTCAGTCTAAACCAAGGCCTGAGACATGGTGTTTCTGTAATCAAAGCTACTCCAAGGTCCAGAGTAACCCAAATCAAGTCAGCAGACCCCAGCCAGAGAGTGGGTCGTGACAATTGGTGGCACAGTGGTGGGGTACTCTGAGAAGGACCAGAAAATGGAGCAGATGGAAGCAGAGGACTACAGACTACTCCTGCTAAATCAATGGATGGCATTCATGCAATTATGGCATGGCCATGAGCTGGCAAGCTGGTTGGAGGAACTGGTAGAGAAAGAGATGGACTTGGAGGAACGGTACATTGCCAGGATAGAGTCCTTGGGTGGCCGGAGAGAGGATCTCTATTTTCGTTTGGATCTAGAATATGGGGTCGGTGAGATTCTGAATGGTGATCCGGAATGTGGCATGGGAACTGCAAGGAGGCATAATAACTTGTTTGTTGAACGCTGCCGGGGTCTGGGACTGGAAGCATGGTTCCCGGAGGCTCCTTTGCTGGAACCCCTGATTCAGCAAGAGCTGCAACTGGAGGCTGAGTATGTGGAATTGTGGGATGCGATACCCAAGAAGTATTTTTTCAACTCAGACGGTATGTACCAGAGGGAGTATGCTCACTGGAACTGGGGAGAGGCATTTCTAGACTGTAAACAAAGTGAGGAGTGGGAAGGGGTAAACACTGTTCCTTTGCCAACTCCTGGGGATGGAGAATGTTTGCCCCTAGAACATGCAGTAACTGTGTCAGGGCCTAGTCACCAGCCCCAAGAGCCAGAGACCCAGTGGAATGTTCCCTGGGTGGGGTCAGAAAATCCATGTCTGCCCCCTGATACCCCAAGAGATTTAATCCCAGAGGAAGTGGGAAATGTTCACAAGCTAGGGCCAGATAAGTTAAGTCTGCCCTCAGAAGTTCTAGGCAAAGTGTGTTGGCCAGAACTGTTAATGGAGCCAGAGGCTCGGGATGATTGTGTGATGGACGGTGGAAAGGGAGCCTTAGAGGCCAGGCTGGGTGGGAATGATGAGATTCCCCAGCCTGCATCAGATAACCACTGTCTGTACCCTGACAGTCCAGGGGAGTTGTCCCCAGAGGTGCTAGTGAAGCACAGAGCCCAGGAGGGTTGTTTAAGAGACTGTGGGGAGGGAAAAGAATTGGTTTCTGGCTACAGGGAACCTGACCTCCCACAGCAAGAGAGTGCCAGGGGCACAAAGAGCCAGGCCAGGGCAGCAAGCATGCCAGCTTTGGCAAAAGCATTATGGGTGCAGAGTGGCACCATGACAGAGGGTGTACCAAGTGGGGAGATACCCTGGATAACCATTGTCCAGGGGCCCACTGGAACAGACACCACTCCAAAGACCCAGTTCAACAGAAAGGACTGGGATAAAGTTGCTCAACCCCGGGCAATGGAGGAGTGGAAGCACAGCTTGGGTGGGAGCAGCGTAGCTCCCCAAGCAGCAACGGAAACAGCTGGACCAGAGGAAGGAAGCCAAGAGGAGCTGTCCCTTTGCGATCCCATAGGCCCAGAGACTGTATTAGAGATCCCAGCCCATCGGTGGGGACTGGCTGGGGGGAACAGAGTTGCTATGGGACAGAAACTGTGGCCCACCTGTTGTACTCTGGGATACCAGATTATTGGGGAGGTACCCTGGACTATTTGGGTGGGTGTGAATGGGAAGAGCAATTTGCTCTATACAGTGGGAGCAAGGCCAAGGGCTGGGGGAGGTTTTTACTCTGCACCTTGGGACAAACAAGAACTGGCATAGCATACAGAGGGCCAAACCAGCACATTCATGACTATCAGCGTAGCTGGAAAAATCAGGGATGTTTCCTGCCACGCTTGGGGAGGTGTTGTCATGAATCACCCAGGGGCCATATTGGATTTGGCGTGAACTATGCTGGGGCCATCTTGAGACTGGCAGCAGTGGCCTATATTGGGACTGGACTGTTATATACCAATCGCCACCATCTGTATATTGTGTTATGGGGGATAATATGTTAGTGTTATATTGTATATTGTATTGGGGAGTGATAGTTATGTTTTAATTAGTCAACCCTCCCCCATTGTATAAACTCTCAGTCAGGAGTTGGCCATATGGTCTTTAGAGTAAACAAGATAAACCTCACAGGGTGTCGCCAGAACCTAAACAAAGAGATTTGCCAGACAGCCAGGCACCTAGATAACAATGGGGGGGCCTAGGAGCAAACAGGAAGTTTCCCCTGGGACCGCCTGGGTCAGAATGAGCTTGGTTGCCACGCCTGGGGTTGGCCCAGGGGAGGGGTCTGGTGGTTCCCATAGCCTCCCTCTACTACATTGGACAGAGGTAATTAGGTTACTGTAGAGGTTATCCTATTGGCCAGAGAGAGGGGGATGAGGGTTTGACTAAAGGTAGCCACTCCCTATAATGTGTTGTGCAAGGTTTTAAATATGCTGTTCTAAAATAAAACTTGGTTCATAATTTTCATCAAGACGTGGTGTGTAGATGTATTATTTACCAGGGGACATATGCTTGCAGTAAGATTCGTCAGACTTACTGTCAATATTGCTCAGTCTAAACCAAGGCCTGAGACATGGTGTTTCTGTAATCAAAGCTACTCCAAGGTCCAGAGTAACCCAAATCAAGTCAGCAGACCCCAGCCAGAGAGTGGGTCGTGACACTGTACAGGGGTTTAGTACATGGCAAAAAAACAAAATTAACACCTTATAAAGAATGGAGGGCCCTGTTTTTGAGCTTATAATCAAATGTACATAGTGCTTGTTTCCAAGGCACGGACAGAAGATTGAAAACTTGCAAACTTACAATCTAAGGGCCTCATTTTATTATCGGCCGTAGGAGATGCGGGGCCGCAAGGACCGGCCGCAAGCTATTTGCCTATTCTATTCCCTTCCGGCCGGGGATTCCGGCAGGCTTGCGGCCGGCACCTTGTTATCCCTTGCGGCCCCACGTGCCCTTGATCTTAAGCACTTGATCTTAAACGGCCGCAAGAGTTTCGGCTGCAAGAAAATCCTGGTTGCTATTCAATTGCTCTGGGAACCCTCTCTGCAAGGCTAAAACCGAGCCGCAGCTTACTTGCAGCAAAAAGGTCCCGCAGGCACACAATTAAGCACATTATAAAGCCATAATAAAGCCATCCTGCACTCTGAGGAGACTATAAAGTGATTGTACGTGTTAGCATTCATAGTACAACATTCCCCTACACTCAAATCCGTAAATAAATTTTATTTTAATTTATGTCAAATATCCATGGAAAAAGTCCAGAGGGCTTTGAGAACCTCAGACCCGCCCACGCTGCGGCCGGAAAATAAACAGTTAATGTAATCTAGGATTTGGGCTGATGTGCAAGCTTGAGAGGGGGTTGCTATTATTCCTCATGTCCCCCATTATGATCCCTAGCACTTACAGAGCTTTACAGTGCCGTCTTGAATTTATTTTTGACTTTTTAGATTTCAGAGCTTACGGCCGGTTGCAAGATTTACGGCCGGCCGTAAGAGGAGATCCTTGCGGCGCCGTATAATTGAATTGCAAGGTAATGGGAGCCCCGCAAGGAATCGCAGCTTTGCGGCCGATTTACGGCCGATAATAAAATGAGGGCCTAAGGGTTTAAGTGTGATACAAGAGAGTGACAAATGCAAAATGGCAGTGTGAAAGCAATTAGTCAAGTGGAGATGTCTGTGTGTTGTACTGTAGATTGTGCGTGTAGGTGTTATTAAGCTGTGGAGTGTGCAGTTGTAATTATAAAAGGCTGAAGGTGATAACATTTTGTAAACATGTGTGTTTTTAGTAATTTTTTAAAGGTTGTGAGGTAGGAAGATAATCTAATGGAGCGAGGCAAGGAATTCCAAATAGTAGGGGCAGCACGAGAAAAGTCTTGAAGACGGGAGTGAGAGAAGGGGATGAGAGAGGAGAAAGAAGAAGTTTGTTAGCCGAATGAAGGGGGCGGTTGGGAGAGTATTTTGAAACAAGAGCAGAGATATAAGGGGGTGCAGTGTTGTTGAGGGCTTTATATGTTAGAGTCATGATTTTAAATGTGATTCGGGAAGCTATGGGAAGCCAGTGGAGTGATTGGCAGAGAGGAGCTGCAGACACTGATCGTTTGGTATTGAAGATGAGTCTAGCGGAGGCGTTCATTGTGGATTGGAGTGGGGACAGACGAGAGATGGGTAGGCCAGCAAGGAGTGAATTGCAGTAGACGAGTCGAGATATGATGAGAGAGTGTATTTGAATTTTACATGTGTCTTGTGTAAGATAATGACAAATTTTGGAGATGTTTTTTAGGTGAAACTGACAAGATTTTGTTATTGATTGGATGTGAGGAATAAAAGAGAGGGCGTGATCCAGTAGAACCCCAAGACAACGAGCCTGGGAGCTGTCAGTGATGATGGTGTTGTCAACAGGGAGAGATATTTGAGGAGTGGAAGCTGTAGTAGAGGGTGGAAAGAGTAGGAGTTCAGTCTTAGACATGTTGAGTTTGAGTTGACGGGTAGACATCCAGGAGGATATGCTAGAGAGGCAGTTGGAAACTTGAGCTAAAAGAGAGGGGGATAGATCAGGTGCAGAGAGGTAGATTTGAGTATCATCCTCATAGAGATGATACTGAAATCCAAAGGATTTTATGAGGGTGCCAAGGGAGGAGGTGTAGATGGAGAAGAGGGGGGCCTAGGATAGAGCCTTGGGGAACTCTAACAGACAGAGGGAGAGGTGAAGAAGAGGTGCCAGAGAAGGAGACGCTAAATGTACAATCTTTTAGATAGCATGTGAACCATGAAGGAGCTGTGCTCTGGATGCCAAATGAGCGGAGAGTTTGTATTAGAAGAGGGTGGTCAACTGTGTCAAAGGCAGCAAATAGATCCAGGAGAATTAGAATGGAGAAGTGACCCTTTGATTTGGCGGTTAGCAAGTCATTGGTGACTTTTATGAGGGCTGTTTCTGTTGATTGTTGGGCACGGAAACCAGATTGGAAAGGGTCAAGAAGGGAATTGGAGGAAATAAATTGAGTGAGGCGATTGTAAACAAGATGTAACTCACTAGTTGTGCTCTCCACTATAAGATTTCAGTTGGGGTTTGCTTAGTATGTGCATTCCTCCCTGAAACTACAGAATATATAATAAGGCTGCAAGGGCCTAGTGCTATCTGGGATGCATTTCCATAACTCTTACACTGATTGCACCTCTACAGATTTTTACATTCACTCTAATCTAGATAGCTTAGTAGTAGAACTTTTGATTGGGCCAGAGCCAATGTACTGAATTCAGAAGAACAACTGAACAAAGAGCATATCAATTATATGGGATGGTGATATAAACAACTATATTGCGTAGTTAAAACAAAAATCAGGAAAACTTAGTCAATTCTTGATTAATTTTAAAAAACTAGGCAGCTTCCTGTACTTTTCAAGCTTCTATAAGAAGATGCATATCAATTCACACCTTAATTCAATGGTTTGCTGTCCATGTGTACCGCTTGACCCGATAAACTCATAACCTTATTTTTGCCTTTAGCCCACTGCATGATTTAATTAATAAACTAAATCGTTACATTTTGGTCTTCAGCGGTAGTTCTGTAACTTTTTCTCTATGTATCTCTTTAGTTGCACTGTTAAGTACCTGGCCAAAGGCAAAATATGAATAAACAGCAGCAATCTTAAACACTCTCGTTGAAAAAGGGATTTTGTTATCTACAATTTGTATCCTATATTCCTAAAGCCTGTTATGAAAAATGTATTCTTTAAAAACCTTATTTGAAAATACTTTATTTTCAGACTATGTTTTTGTAAATTGATACAGCTTTGCTGCTTGAGATAAATCACCTTTTGACAAAAGGAAAGGGAAATGACAACAGTAGATTACTAGGGGCCTCATTCTATTATCGTCCGTAGGAGATGCAGGGCCGCAAGGACCGGCCGCAAGCTATTTGCCTATTCTATTCCCTTCCGGCCGGGGATTCCGGCAGGCTTGCGGCCGGCACCTTGTTATCCCTTGCGGTTGCACGCGCCGGAAGAAAGCCTTTGATCTTAAACGGCCGCAAGAGTTTCGGCCGCAAGAAAAGCCCGGTTGCTATTCTATTGCTCCAGGAACCCTCTCTGCTAAAACCGAGCCGCAGCTTACTTGCAGCAAAAAGGTCCCGCAGGCACACAATTAAGCACATTATAAAGCCATAATAAAGCCATCCTGCACTCTGAGAAGTCTATAAAGTGATTGTAGGTGTTAGCATTCATAGTACAACATTCCCCTACACTCAAATCCGTAAATACATTTTATTTTAATTTATATCAAATATCCATGGAAAAAGTCCAGAGGGCTTTGAGCACCGCAGACCCGCCCGCGCTGTGGCCGGAAAATAAACAGTTAATGTAATCTTGGATTTGGGCTGATGTGCAAGCTTGAGAGGGGGTTGCTATTAATCCTCATGTCCCCCATTATGATCCCTAGCATTTACAGAGCTTTACAGTGCCGTCTTGAATTTATTTTTGCTTTTAAAGATTTCTGAGCTTACGGCAGGTTGCAAGATATACGGCCGGCCGTAAGGGTATATCCTTGCGGCGCCGTATAATTGAATTGCAAGGTAAAGGGAGCCCCGCAAGGAATCGCAGCTTTGCGGACGATTTAAGGACGATAATAGAATGAGGCCCTTGGTGTCTACTCTAAAAGTTAAAGGGAAATAGAAATAATTGAAAATAGCTAATACAATTATTTCATCAAGTGAATGTTACAATTAATTAATTTTCTTATAGAAAACATTAAAGTTGACAATTTTAACTGTCCATCAGTCTGAATGATCCATTTATCAATCAAGCCCTTGCTTTTATCTTGTTGTTAGAGTTTAATCATAGCTAATAATTATTAATTATTAATTACTTCCTGAAAGCCTTGTCCTACTTGGATTGTTTCTAGAAATTACTTTTAAGTTGAAAACAATGCCAATACTGTTCTAGTCCATATGGGTGGCATGATATGTATTAACTCATTGATACCCAAGATCGATTTAACCCCGAGATGAAACATAAAAATACATTTAATATCCTGCCGATTTGCGAGCTTGAGACTGTTGTGTAATTAATTCTAATGTCTATCATCGCTTTCCTCGTTATTTACAGTACAGTAATGATTTTTAATTTGCATTTACAGTGCTATGAATAGGTGTTTAACCCCCTTGTGGGTCCTCTCTAGCACTCGTTGGATTTTCTCCTTCATTTGCCATTTACAGGTGTGAAAACATTTGCAAGCTTTGTAGAAATTGAGCAATTGAATAGCAATTTGCGATTTTAACCTTGTGAACGTGAAAGTTCAAAGGCTTCTGGAGGCTGTAAGTTATGAGTTTAACCATCGCCATTTTTTCAAAGCAGTAACTCGGAAGCCAATCGGAAGCCCACAAAGACGCCAATTGAATAGCAAATTAGCTTTCGATCTCACTTACGGGCTACCGGTTCTCCCAAAACCTCAATTAAATATGGCCCAAAATGTGTAGATCCAGTGGTAGAGTTAGCGAATGGAGGGTCCCAGTGCAATATAGTAGTGGGCCACCTCGTAATTTCTCCCTATTCTATCTTCACACAGAAACACATAGTTGATACCTGTGGGGTCAATAAAAAAGCCAAAAATTTTAACTTTTTTTACCTTTCTCTCCTACCCTCATGAATTAAGCTTCTTCTTTACCTAAGCTGCTGTCGGTAGCAGAGGACCCCTAACCTGGAGATCCACATTTAATAATTAACAATGATTGACTTTCATTAAACTCCAGCAAAAGGTAATCATAGCTAATCAGGATTGATGAGTAGATCAGAAAAGTTGCATTCGACACATGCATTCAACACAACAACCCCAACTTTTTAATTATGATATATTATAAAAACCCTTTCTGGATTGCTACCTGTAAGATGTGAGTTATATCATGTAGGGTCAGACAAATCTCAGCCAGCTGGAGAAGGAAGTGGCATCCCACTCTAGTATCTTTGCTATGAAAACTGTATGGAAAAACACAACTAGAAACTTAATTAAATGAACCGGAAGATGAGCGCCTCAGGTCAAAATGTGCCTATTACATTACTGAGGAAGAACAGAGGTAAAGCAGCACCAGATCGAATTAAGCGGTTGGCCCAAAGTCGAGAGGAAGTCTGAAGGGGAAAGGAAAGTTTGTTACTGCAAAGAATAATTCAGCATAGGAACCTAGATTGTTAGAACTATGAACCAAGGAGAACTGGACCTAGACATGAAATTACAAGATTGAACAATGATATGCAAATAGACCGGAATGAGACATTTTATATCAGGCAACCACCAGATCTTCGACTGTGGTCAAGAATCCCACAGAAGAAATGGAGTAGATCTCATAATGTTCGGCACCATCAAATAAATGACAGAATGATTTCAATTCAAATTCAAGCATGCCATTTAACATCACAATGTTCAAAGTCTATGCTCCATCTATGGATGCTGAAGAGGCTGAAGTTATCCAATTGTGCGAGAATATCAACACCTAATAGGTACAACACCAAGAAAAGATGTTACAATCACAATAGAATATTGGAATGCTAAAGTAGGAAACAAAGTTTGGTCTTGGAGTACAAAAAGCAGGGGAGAGATTAGTAGAATTCTGCCAAGATAATTCTCTGGTCATGGAAAACATTGTCTTCCAACAGCCTCAGAGTAACACATGACCAACACTAGATAGATTGTCTACTTTGTAGCCTAAGACGGAGGAACTTTATACAGTCAGCAGCAAAACCGAGACCAGGAGCAAGCTGCGGTTCAGATCATGAGCTTCTTATTGCAAAATTCAGAATTAAACTGAAGTAAAGAGGGAAAAATCATCAGATGAAGCAGATTCAAAATAATTAGTGTTCCATTTGAATATGCAGTGGTAAAGAATAGGCTCAAGGAATTACAGTAGACCTAGAAAATATTATGCCTGGCGAATGCAGGACAGAAGTTTGTGACATTGTTCAAAAATAACAAAGAATATTCCTAACAGATAGAAAGCTAAGAAGGCAAACTGGCTGCCTGATGAGGCTTTGAAAGTAGCCCAGGGAAGAAGAAATGCAAAAGGTTGTGGAAATAGGAAAATATTTATCTAACGGAATGCAAAATTCCAGAGAACAGCAAGAAGAGACATGGAGATATTTTTAACAGAATGAGAGAGATCTCTTCAAGAAAATTGGGAATCTCAAGGTACCATCTCATCCATCTCATGAGGAATCTCTATGTGGACTAAGAAGCCATGGTCAGAACCAAAAATGGAACAACTGAATGGTTCAAGATAAGAATAGGAGGGCAACAAGGTTATATACTGTCACCTTATTTATTCAACTTTTATGTGAAATACATCATGCATAAGGCTGGACTTGAAGATTTCAAAGCCAACATGAATATTACTGTTAGAAATGTTAACAACCTTAGATATGTGGATGATACCAACTACTCACTCCGATGGATGAAAACGAGGAAGAACCAAAGGGTCTTTTGATGAGGGTGAAAGAAGACAGCGCAAAAGCTGGCCTGCTGCTCAACGTTAAAAAGACAGAGATCATGGAAAACGGCAATCTCAGTTCCTAGCAAATAGATGGGGAAGAAGTAGCGGCAGTGACAAATTTAATTTTCCTGGGCTCCAAATTCTCTGCAGGGGGTGACTGCAGCCCTGAAATTAAATAATGTTTGTTTCTAGGGAGGAAAGCATTGGCAAGTGTGGATATGCTATTAAAAAGTAAAGGTCTGCATAGTTACAGATGTACCATAAGGAAGGCTGAGATTTGAAAAATTTGAATTGTGGTGATGGAGAAAACTGCCTAAAGTTTCTTGGACTACAAGAAGATTTAACAAATTAGTACTCCAGGAAAGCAATCCAAACTGTTCAATGGAAGTTATAACCATGAGGCTAAACCTCAAATATTTTGGCCAAATAATGAAAAGACAGGATTCCCTAGAGAAGACTCTGATGCTGGGAAAGATTGAAGGCATGCTTAGAAGGGGACGGCAGAGGTGGAGATGGATAGATGACTTTAATGAAGTAATGAACATGAGCTTGAGGGAGCTCAGGTGCTGTGGATGACAGATGTGCCTGGCATGCTGCAATCCATAGGGTCACAGAGAGTTGGATACAACAGAATAACTAAACAACAAAACATGCCTGCAAGGGATTCAAAGTTTTCACAAGCGGCAGTCGAGGGAAATTGGAGGTGTCCCCCTGAGAATGCAACACAATTTTTAATAAATCTCAATTAACATGTGTTGAGATTAGTTATGCACCTATAAAACATATTAGTAGTCCTTATAGCACTCTTTTCATGGTGTCTCTTACACTAGTACCTCCTGTATACCCTGATGGCTGCCCTACAGGGGGAAAAAATATAGATGTTAATGTAAATTTATTGATAATTTTAAATTATACCACATTTTTAAAGTTTCTGTGTCTCATTACACACATTGCATATATACTAATACATTACAATAGTGTGCTTTTTTTGGTTAACTGCCACCTACTTACATTAACAGTCTATTACAACAAGTTTTGACAAGAAGAACATTACGTTGCATATTAATAAATGTAATGATATAGTACAAATAATACAGATTGAGTGGTTGCCTAGTTAAAGTTACAGATAATTATAGGCTCTGGTATTTCTAGTATTTAGATGTCAATTCTGTATGTATTGTGATAACTTATTTTTAATTTTCCTGCATTAAATAAATTGAGCTGCAATACGATTGTTAATAAAAAGGTGATATATTGTTCTTCACGTTATGTTTACACTGAAATTATATGATAATGCAAGAGCCTGGAGGCATTTTACTGTGCACTACAAATATTAATATCGTCTTATAAAATATACAAAATACATTTATATGGAAATGGGTGTCTAAATGGATGTAAGTATAATATATTGTGTGCTCTATTAATCATTCTTTGCAGTTTAAGATGGCTTTTTTTGACTGTATGCCTAATCTACACATTCATTCCGCTTACAAAACCACTCCTGTATACTGATATTGATTGTTTTTAATTGTTGTTAATAAATTACGCATAAATGTATTTCATAATCTTAGTATGATAGTTACTATGTGAACATCATTTAAAGGGGTTTGAAGGAACAGGTTCAGTTGGATCAAAGCTAAAATCACTATGGTTTAAATTCTGCATGCTATCACTAAGAACATCTTCTTAGACCAGCCGGCTAGAGCTACTAGCAGACACCAATTTCCTCAGAATCCAGTAACGCTAATTCATAGTCAGATGTGATCTTAGTTTCGTATTGACAGATCCTATCCTAAAAAGGTTCATTGTTTTCTTACTCAAGTTTTGTAGTCCTGTGGTACAAATAATAGGTTGTATGTGAATATATTTGAAATACCTTGGATTTTTTTTCTTGCAACTGAAAACACGTATTTCATACATTTTTACACTGTGTCAAATGAAAGTACCAACACAGATGTCACAATCTACTGGTTGATTGGGCTTGAAAAGATCCTAGATTAATCCTACCCTGTAGAATTGTGAGGTCCTTGCTAGCAGGATATGGGCCAGTACCATGAAAATGACCACCAGGAGAACCAATGATACCACAGGCAGGCAGAATATGTAGACGTTAACGGCTGTGACTATTTCCCCAGGTTGGGTCAGCAACTATAACCCCAAGCAAGGATTAGCTTTCCCCCACAATGACACTCACACATAGATTATGAAAGTCCACACTGGAACTGATTTATTGGTTTCAATATAACACATTTATACATAACATCATCCAATCATAAGTCACAATCTTCAGTAGACATTACTCTGGCCAATACTGCCCTGAGAGGCTTCTTCTTGTTAGCCATGAATAGCAAATGAGCTGTATGAGTCATACTTCTTTGCCAATGAGACCTACACACTACAGTATGATCTGTGCACAGAGAAGCACTTCCTTTTACTTTCAAGGTTGTTTAAAACAGACACACATTTTGCAATGTTTAGAAAACATTATTTTAAATGCATAAAAAATAATTTGTCTCTAATATACTTTAATCAATGACACAATATCATAGATTTTAACAACTTGCACATATTACAAGAGTGAAAAAAATATGGTAAAACATTTAAACAATAAAAAACATATTGAACTTCTGATCCCATTTTGCTTAATGTATAATATAGACAGAAAATATTTTTGAAATTATTCACCTAGGTCCAGTGAAGTTTTATGAATAATAAGTCAAGGTCTGAAATCCATATTTTTTTATGGATACATCTACTAGTATTTTAATGTAATGGATTTGAAAAGGGCAAATTAAGTAAATGTGAACAAAGTGAAGGGGACTAAGGAGAAGATAATTTAAGCATTAGAAGCATTAGTCGACAAACATCATAAAATTAATGATGACATCAAGGTCCGGAAGAAAGGGGTCAGAGGCCCTGATTCAGACCCCGGTCAGGCTTTTTGACTACCCGTCATTTAAAGTTTACTCTCTTTTCAAAAATATTATTAGAACACAGTCATGACATTTTGTATTTTAGAAGGGATTGGGGTTCTGATTTTTTCCCAATTTTCTTTCAATTCTGTTCTTCCATAAATAAGTTGATTTATGTTGAATATTCAGCTGATGATTTGATGTTTTTCCCATAGGAATGGATACTCCATTATTGGGGAAAGGACTAGTTGTGAGAACACTCTCTCACAAGAAACTGTGATTCATCTGTGAGCATTTGGAATCCAAGGGATTGTACAGTATATCTGAATATTCATTATGTTATTTGGGAAAAACAAGGTACTACCAGTTAATTTTTCGCACTTTTTTTATATTTATACTGTGCTGAGTATTTCATTGGACTTATTATGACTGTATGAAATAGTAGCTATTATGGTTTTATAACACTGTCAGTTTGTTACTTCAATTATGCATATATTATTGATACATGTGATATTTTATCAATTTTTTATTGTATCATCTGATTTCTGTTTCATATTTGATCTTACCGCAATTTAAAGTCATCAATTTTATGGCGCTCTACCTTCTTTATGGTCCAGCTCTCACATCCATATGTTACTGCTGGGAGTACCATAGTTCTAACTATGCAGATCTTTGTTGATAATTTAATATCTTTGTACTTTAACACTTGGATTACCAGTTACTAATTAATTTAACATATTTAACATACTATGTTAAAAAATTGATGAATGAAATGTAATCTACACTAAGAGTTAATAAATTAAATAGTCTAAGCTCACTTAGCAGTTAAAAAATGTCAGCACTTTTTATTAATAAATATCACACAGGCTTAATGTTTCAGGACATCTAAGCTGTGGAAAGAACTAAACTCCTAGAAAGCAATATAGGGATTATAATCAACACTTGTGTATTAGGTCTAGCTGCACATTTCAGAAAACAATGAAGTTTATGCAAGTACATTTTAAACTTAACTTGTATGAGAATAAGTATAGTTTGAAGACTGAATTAGAGTCATTTGGGTATATTTATGAAGTGGAAAACATTGTAGATAAAGGGCCTTTTACTTTTATGAAGCCACCAAATTCTTACATTCTGCAGCCTCTCCTTTCTTTCTGTTCTCCTTAATGAGAGCTGCCATATTAAACAGCTGTGTCATAATACTACAAGCACATGGGAGGGGTTTCACAATATTAGCGCCTTATGCTCTGCTGGCACACATTATGGCACTGCCTCTTAGCATGAAACACTGGTAGACTAAAACTCCTCCCATGTGGGTGTGGTTTTAGGTCACCACTGTTCAACATGGTGGCTCTTATATGGCAGAACAAGAAGAATGGGGTGGGCTTCAGAAATGTTTGTAAATAAAGCATAGTTATACCCCGCTTAACGCTACCCATTTTAGCGCTGATTCGCTATAGAGCTGTTTTTCCTGTAATTCCTCATTTAACGCAAAACTCCACTATAATGCTGTTTTTGACTGCCTGACACCTTTTAATGTTTTGATTCGATATAACAGTGTTTTTTTCTACAATGTATTGAGCTCCACTTGGGGAGCAAGCAAGGCAGCTCAGAGTGGGAGCTGAGAGAGAGAGAGGCCCAGAGAGGTAGACAACCAGGCTGGGATAGAGAAAGCGGGCTGCTCAGAGAGATACCTGAAAGAGAGAGGCCCAGAGAGGTAGACAACCAGGCTGGGATAGAGAAAGCAGGCTGCTCAGAGAGATACCTGAAAGAGAGAGGCCCAGAGAGGTGGACACCCAGCCTAGGACAAAGCAAGCAGGAGAGAGGCTCTAAGACAAGCTGAGAGAGAGAGAGACCCAGAGAGGTGGACACCCAGGCTAGGACAGAGCAAGCAGGAGAGAGGCTCTGAGACAAGCTGAGAGAGAGAAAGAGAGACCCAGAGAGGTGAATACCCAAGCTAGAAGAGAGAAAGCAGGATAGAGGTTCCAAGACAAGCTGATAGAGAGAGACCCAGAGAGGTGGATACCCAGGCTGGGGCAGAGCAAGCAGGAGAGAGGCTCTGAGACAAGCTGAGAGAGAGAGAGAGACCCAGAGAGGTAGACACCTAGGCGAGGACAGAGCAAGCAGGCAGCTCAGAGAGAGAGCTGAGAGAGAGAGGCCCAGAGAGGTGGACACCCAGGCTAGGACAGAGCAAGAAGGAGAGAGGCTCTGAGACAAGCTGAGAGAGAGAGAGACACAGAGAGGTAGACACCCAGGTGAGGACAGAGCAAGCAGGCAGCTCAGAGAGAGTGCTGAGAGAGAGAGGCCCAGAGAGGTGGACACCCAGGCTAGGACAGAGCAAGCAGGAGAGGGGCTCTGAGACAAGCTAAGAGAGAGAGACTCAGAGAGGTGGACACCAGGCTATGACAGAGCAAGCAGGAGAGAGGGTCTGAGACAAGCTGAGAGAGAGAGACCCAGAGAGGTGGACACCCAAGCTAGGAGAGAGAAAGCAGGATAGAGGTTCCAAGACAAGCTGATAGAGAGAGACCCAGAGAGGTGGATACCCAGACTTTGGCAGAGCAAGCAGGAGAGAGGCTCTGAGACAAGCTGAGAGAGAGAGAGACCCAGAGAGGTAGACACCCAGGCGAGGACAGAGCAAGCAGGCAGCTCAGAGAGAGAGCTGAGAGAGAGAGGCCCAGAGAGGTGGACACCCAGGCTAGGACAGAGCAAGAAGGAGAGAGGCTCTAAGACAAGCTGAGAGAGAGAGACTCAGAGAGGTGGACACCCAGGCTGGGACAGAGCAAGCAGGAGAGAGGCTCTGAGACAAGCTGAGAAAGAGAGAGACCCAGAGAGGTAGACACCCAGGCGAGGACAGAGCAAGCAGGCAGCTCAGAGAGAGTGCTGAGAGAGAGAGGCCCAGAGAGGTGGACACCCAGGCTAGGACAGAGCAAGCAGGAGAGAGGCTCTGGAACAAGCTGAGAGAGAGACTCAGAGAGGTGGACACCCAGGCTAGGACAGAGCAAGCAGGAGAGAGGCTCTGAGACACGCTGAGAGAGAGAGAGAGACACAGAGAGGTGGACACCCAGGCTAGGACAGAGCAAGCAGGATAGAGGTTCCAAGACAAGCTGATAGAGAGAGACACAGAGAGGTGGCTACCCAGGTTGGGACAGAGCAAGCAGGAGAGAGGCTCTGAGACAAGCTGAGAGAGAGAGAGACACAGAGAGGTAGACACCCAGGCGAGGACAGAGCAAGCAGGCAGCTCAGAGAGAGAGCTGAGAGAGAGAAGCCCAGAGAGGTAGACACCCAGGCTAGGACAGAGCAAGCAGGCAGCTCAGAGAGAGAGCTGAGAGAGAGAAGCCCAGAGAGGTGGACACCAAGGCTAGGACAGAGCAAGCAGGAGAGAGGCTCTGAGACAAGCTGAGAGAGAGAGAGAGAGAGACCCAGAGAAGTGGACAACCAGGCCAGGACAGAGCAAGCAGGAGAGAGGCTCTGAGACAAGCTAAGAGAGAGAGACCCAGAGAGATGGACAACCAGGCTAGGACAGAGCAAGCAGGAGAGAGGCTCTGAGACAAGCTGAAGGAGAGAGAACCAAAGAGGTGGACACTATGGCTGGGACAGAGCAAGCAGGTGAGAGGCTCTGAGACAATCTGATAGAGAGAGATCCATAGAGGTGGATACCCAGGCTAGGACAGAGCAAGCAGGAGAGAGGCTCAGAGACAAGCTGAGAGAGAGAGAGACCCAGAGAGGTGGACACCCAGGCTGGGACAGAGCAAGCGGGTGAGAGGCTCTGAGACAAGCTGATAGAGAGAGATCCATAGAGGTGGATACCCAGGCTAGGACAGAGCAAGCAGGAGAGAGGCTCAGAGACAAGCTGAGAGAGAGAGAGACCCAGAGAGGTGGACAACCAGGCTAGGACAGCGCAAGCAGGAGAGAGGCTCTGAGACAAGCTGAGAGAGAGAGAGACCCAGAGAGGTGGACAACCAGGCTAGGACAGAGCAAGCAGGAGAGAGGCTCTGAGACAAGCTGAAGGAGAGAGACCCAGAGAGGTGGACACCCAGGCTGGGACAGAGCAAGCAGGTGAGAGGCTCTGATACAAGCTGAGAGAGAGGGAGAGAGACCCAGAGAGGTGGATTCCCAGGTTGGGACAGAGCAAGCAGATGAGAGGCTCTGAGACAAGCTGATAGAGGGAGACCCATAGAGGTGGATACCCAGGCTAGGACAGAGCAAGCAGGAGAGAGGCTCAGAGACAAGCTGATAGAGAGAGACCCAGAGAGGTGGATACCCAGTCTAGGACAGAGCAAACAGGAGAGAGTCTCTGAGACAAGCTGAGAGAGAGAGAGAGAGAGAGAGAGAGAGAGAGACCCAGTGAGGTGGATACCCAGGCTAGGACAGAGCAAGCAGGATAGAGGTTCTGAGACAAGCTGATAGAGAGAGACCCAGAGAGGTGGATACCCAGGCTGGGACAGATCAAGCAGGAGAGAGGCTCTGAGATAAACTGAGAGAGAGAAAGACCCAGAGAGGTAGACACACAGGCTGGGACAGAGCTTTTGGAGATACAGTAGAAAAACATTCAGAATCCTGGACTTCGGGGAGTAAAGGCTAAAAGGAAGCTTAATTAATTTGCTGTTTATTTTATTTTCCTAGTATGGCACTTTGTAACATGGACCTACGTTTTAGTAGTATTTTAATAATGTGCTTACATTACTCATATGCGCTCTACTTGATATGTTATATACATTTATCAAATATGTGTTTCTTATTTCTTAGCTGCACATTCATGCCCTTCTCTGTACTCTTGCCTCTCTGGAGTTTGAGCTTTGCTTTTAGAAAAGCTCAGTATCTCCTTTGAGTCTGAACCACAGCAGCCTATATTGCTCCATGCACTGATCCCAACAAATACAAATGTGACCCGTATTTATCTGTGCAGACATGGAAGACTGGTACTCAACTTAAACAGGAAATGGCTGATTTGGGTTAACTGATCAGTGTAACCTGAGTTCAGGGGGAAGCTGTGCTATCAATCACACCCTTCCCCCAAAGAGTCTCACAACATTCAGCAGCACTCTGCTAATTACTAATGCAACAGTCAGTGGGCACAATAGACTGCATGTAAACAAAGATGTAAAAGTTAAGATGTTTTAGCTGTTTTTTGTATAATTACAAAAACATAGGTACATTTAACATATGATCTTCAGCTCGTATACACAGTGAAAGACCCCCATAGACCCCTGTGGCCCTACACTACATAAACATTAAAAAAAAACATCGAGTCCTCCCAAAAACTAACAACGAAAAATTGAAAAACAAAGAGCTAAAATTACAAAAAATAAAAGAGATTACAAAAAAAAAAAATAATTACCAATAAAATAAAAACACATATAAAATAACAAAAACAATAAAATAAAAAAATAACCCTGTAAAATAAAAAATGTAATTAATAATACTTACCTACCCCAAATGATGATCAAGCTATGATCATTAACATCTTCATATTCACTCTTCTGCCATGGACTAGACGGGTGATACATGTTGATAGTAGAACGTCTTTGGTTTTTGTTACTTGAAACCATGAGTCTAATCGTCTGGGCCAGGAAAAGGTCCTCCAAAAAATAAAAACCTTTCTCCCTTAAAAAGTTTCTTTAAGTAATGGAGTTCCTTCTAGGAGGAGCTCGCCGCCGCAAATGGCCGTTGCCACACTTTCTTTTTCTTTAATATAATTTTTGGCAAATATTTTAGGTCCATGGTAGTTAGGGGTTAATTTAGGCACCATGGGGGTCCTTTAAAGAAAAAAGTAAATTAGATTCAGGAAAAAATAGTGATTTTATTTCACCATATACAGTACCATATATCTAATCTCTCCCTTCCTCATTTGTCTCTCCCCTCCCCCTTGTCTCTCCCCCGAGACCTTGCCTTTCCCCTCACCCCTTGACTTTCCCCTTACCCCTTGTCTCTCCCCTTTCCCTCACCCTTGTCTTTGCCACCCTTCTCTCACTCTCCTCCCTTTTGTCTCTCCCCCCGTCCCCTTGTCTCTTTCCCCCTCTCCTCTGTCTCTCACCTCTGTGTGCCGGCCTGGGTTGTGGCTCCTCACCCTGCCGGCCCCTGCTGTCTCCTCTGTCATATGATTTATACAGCCATACATATTACTGCTCAATGGCTGACAGGGGCAAGCCACCAGATTAGTTAAATATTTGACCCAGTTTGTTTCTGTTTTGGAAGCAGCATTTGAAAAAAGAAAACACAGCATTACATTATCAAATACCCTCTTTCAGAAGGAGCAAAGGAAAATGCTTTCTTTGTCTCTTTAATAAACTACTTGTTATCACCTACAGTTTTAAATGATACCATGGGAAACTCTTGGGTTCCTCTAATCCTTTTGTTAAGATTAAATGAAGCAACAATTTTTATCTAATTACATGTGTCCATCTTAATGCAATCCTCATTAGAAAGATTTTCAGAAATGTCATATAGAAACAGTTAATATATTGTCAGTTTAAACATTATACTAATGCCATACAGTGTGTGTGACAAAACAAACTGTAATGAAGTTATTCTTTCAGACGTGGCATAATCAAAAAAAGCTTCCCAAATCAAAGCAGAAATTGCAGATAGTTGTATGATTGTAATAAGCACTGAACTGATGCCATTCTATTTCTATATCAAAATGTCAGGTTCCATTTTAATAATATTACATGAATATAGAAAATGATATGATTGCAGATCTTAACATTATCATCTGTAATTGTTTTGTCATCTTGGATGTTTGATGTATGATTCTCTGTTATATATTCTATATTTCTCACTCTTGCCACCTTTCCTACAGTCAAATTCAACAAGAAAAATGCCTGAAGCTCTTGCATTCATTTATACAATGTGCCATCTCTTAAATAAATAAGTTTTGCAAATGTTCTTCAAGAACCACTGTAGTTAAAGGCACATTTTTGTATATTCTATGTACATAAAAAACATTTTTGGGGGTAAAATTGTAATATTGAAGACTTTGTTTATGAGTAGATCAATTTTGTGTTTGTGCCAACACATCTTGAGAGCTGGATCATAAGGGTGTGTTCATTTATCTATCAGCAGAGAGAGAAGTGGTGAGGGGGAGCATCTAGAAAGAAGTGTTGGATTACTGGATTCTCTTTCACACACACACAAACACACCTTCCATTAACGTATTATGGATGACTTCAGGGTCCAGCAGAGACATTAATTTTTTTGTTTAATTAAAAACTAAATGTATGACTTTTTCATGCTCTCAGACACCAAGTTATATATGGACTAGCGAATTGCCCGTCAAAAAATGACGGCAATGAAATTGTAAGTGAGCTAATGATGTTTGGTGTATATAATGTGGCTGATTTAGCGTCCTTCGTTTTCTATGTCGTACGACTTTTTTGGAATATCCGTAGGTGTTTGGTGGTGTTTTGCGTGTTTATGGTGGTGTTTTGCGTGTCTAGGGACCTTTAGCCTCGTTTTCGCTTTGTGGGGCGGACATTTTTTCTCTCGCTTAGGTGATTTTCGGGTCTCTAAACTGCGAAATTTGTGCTTAAATGGAGGTGTAACTTCACTTGCAGAGGTCCTGCCTGGGTATCCCCCCTTGCTGTGAGTAACCTTTTTATGTGTTTGTTGTGTGTATTTATTGTGTTTGTAATGTTTTTGGGGTCGCAACGGTTGCGTCCTTGTTTTTTAATCTCGTAAGTGTTTTCATGCAAATACGTAGGTGTTTGGTGGTGTTTTGCGTCTTTAGACTGCTGTAGCCTTGTTTTCATTTTTTCTGGCGGCCATTTTTTCTGTCGCTTAGAGAATTTTTTTGTGTCTAAACTCTTTTAATTTGAGTTAAATTGAGGTGTAACTTTAGTTTTCGAGGTCCTGGATGCTCCCTCTTCCTGTAAGTAAGCTTTTTATTTATTTGTTGTGTGTATTTGTTGTATTTTTCATGTTTTCATGTGCGCGTGTTGCGGCCGATTTTTGCAAAGTCGTAATGGTTTGTAAACGTCTCTTGTATTTTCCTTGCGTAACAACGTAAATTTTGCGAGGGTCGCAGTTGCTGGCAAGCGTGAGCAACGGCTCATATGCTCACAACTATATATGTGATTGAAGAGCGAGGCATTTGTGGGCACATTTGCATGTCCCAGCTAAGCTTCCCAGAATGCATCCCAAATAACTTTTTCTCAGAATTCTGAGCTGGAAGCAGGTTTTTTAACTTGCTTTAGACATTCAAATGTGAACACAGATGTACTATTTATTTACTATATATATATATATATATATATATATATATATATATATATATATATCCATTGAACAATTGTCCTTTAAATGTTTAAATAGCTTCAGTAGTAGTAGGTTGGGAAAAACTCACTTTGGTAATAAACTAGTAACATCAGCAGCTATTAAATCCACAAACATAAAAAAATATACAAAATGTTAAATTTAGCTTTTGTGTAATTTTATTTCATCTTGGACTGCTAGTCTACCTGTAACTTGATTGGGATGGTTTCCCACTGGGGCTTACTCTTATACTTATGTGAAGTACCAGTATTTTAACAGAACTGAATAGAGATCTTATTTGACTTCGCAGTTCCTTCAATTCCTACCAACAACAAAAGAAAAATGTATGCCGCCATTAAAGCAAAACTGCATATAATAGTTTAAAATTAAAAGATTTTTTCAAAAACATTTTCAAATGACCAACTTCTTCAAAATATCATACTATAAATATGACACAAGCACGGTGCTGTGAGACTGAACACATTTCTATTTATTTCATTTCTATGTATTATTCCATTTTCAACAACAATTAAGGATATCAATTAATCCTGATGGGGGTCTCATGGAAAACAAAGTTTTAGCATTTAAGTGCCAGAAGGATATCTAAGCCTAGGGGCCCATTAGGCAATAAAGGACTTTTATTGTAATTATCAAAATTAAACTCCTTGCAATGTAAAGTGATTTACATGCTAAACTAAAATGTGTTAATTGCATCCATGTCATGAGTGGTTTCAATTATTCATCAATCTCTAGAGTGGCGTTTCTCAGCCCTCTCTGTGGGACAGCACAGCAAGTACACATTTTTGGAGCAGTCAATGAATGTTCAAGCACACAGACTGTCTCTTATTATTAGAGAACAATCATGTCTAATAGTTAAGGTTCTCTCGAACACTCCATTATAAACTAATTATTTGTGAGCTTATAACTTTGCATTGTTTGACGTGTCTGTCTGACAATTAGTATTTTAAAAGGGATTAAGGCACAACATTTTTGCCAATTTTCATCAAATTCTGTCCAGCTAAATAAAGTTGATTTTTGTTGAATTTTGGGTTAATTCCATGGTGATGTTCCAATAGGATTTTTTTCTCACTTGTATGAAAAATTGGCTGAATGGATTTGTTTTAAATAATCTCACTGTCTTGTTTGGGATTCTTTAGATAGTTTAAGCAGTTTTTGAGATATAATAGTTTATAAAATGCAGCTCATGAAAACAGACTAGGTAGTACAAGCTGTGCATTGTCTCAAGCTAACCAATCAGTGACCATTCTGTAATGTTCAGCTGGGATATAGTCCCTTATAGGCTAGGACACTACACTGAACATCCAGCTCTACAGAGACTCTATCTGCATACACTGCATTGGGCAGATCCATAAAGGGACTATTCCATATCAATTTAACACAAAGATAATAGCAAGGGCTTGGTGGGAAGCTCAGAAAGGTTGATTGCAAACTGCTATGTACGTTAAGTGTTGTGTTTTTTCTGGAAAGATCCTTTTTGCTAGTTTTTCAGAAGTCGGGGAGCTTTTCATTAGCCCTCTGAAAGCACTGGTTGCTTTAGTTTCCACTTTTCTATAGTACAGATAGACGCTGCCTCTTTCTATTCAAAGTCTCTTCCCACTTCAAAAAGTTGATCAGCAGAAATCAAAATGGTAGATTCCACACCAACTTAGCTTGTATATCAAAAAAGAAATTACATTACAGGCTGTATTTTTAAACATTCTAATAAATTCTGGCCATTTTATGTGTATTTCTTCAAAAGAGTATATTTTAAATATATATAGGACCACATTAAAAAATGGAACTCCGCCCCCTCCCAAATCAAGTCCTTTTTAAATAAAAAAATCGGTTATCACTTGTACTAACCATATCATTGCTGAGATATCCACCACTGTTTGTGCTGCATTGTTATGTAAGTGCATAGTTCATGAATACAAATGTATCTGTGTTGATGTGCTAATTAGTGAGTGACACATTGTCTTGCAAAACAAACAAGCAAAAACAACCTACCCACAGTGTTATTATACAACTAGTGAATTGCCCGTCAAAAAATGACGGCAATAAGATTAAGTAAGTGTCAGCAATGTGTGCAGTGTATAGTGTAAATAGGCTGCGTGCACGAGGAAAATCCGTTAGGGTAGCTCTGTGCTTCCGCATTGTGTAAGTTAGTGTTGTAAAATGGCAGCTAATGTGCATGTGGTACGCGGGTGTGGATGATTTAATGTCCTTGTTAATAGTGTATCTTGGACCTTGTACGGCTTTTACAGAAAATCCGTATGTGCTTGGTGGTGTTTTGCGTGTTTACGGTGCTGTAGCCTCGTTTCGTTTTTTTTCGGCACCCATTTTTTCTCTCGCTTAGGGGATTTTCGGGTGTGTAAACTCTTGAATTTGTACTTAAATCGAGGTGTAACTTCACTTGCAGAGGTCCTCGGTGCCCCCCCTTGCTGTGGGTAAGCTTTTTATGTGTTTCGGGTGATAAGGTCATATTTTTGCGAGGTCGTATTTTTAATTTGTTTTATATTTGTGGATGGTAAGTCCGTAAATTTTGCGGTGTAAGTCCCGCTTGCGTCTCATTGCAGCCAACATGGGATCCTCCACCTCCACAAATGCTGCCCCTCGCTTCTCGCATTTGCCGGCCTAAAGTCGCAGGGGGTCGTAGGGATGAGCGCCTATGGCGCTCATCACCAGCGCAAGGAGCGGATTTGGCACTCCTTGCCATCAACTGCAGCCCTCGCAAGCGCGCAGTGTTAGCAATGACTTTTGGCAACCCGCACTGCTGATATATGTGATATTAGAACCCCTCTTGCATTCATACCAAACACAATGCATTACATATTTGCATATTGGGCCATCCATTAGCATAATAATGCAGCACAAGCAACGTTGACTATCTCAGAAGTTATTTAATGTAAAAAAAAAACGGCTATAGCAATGTTGGATTCTCTTTAAGAAGAAATAATCATGTTAGGGTGACAGTATCCCTTTCATATAGACATAATGTTTTCAAAAATAGTTAGAAAATAGTTAGAAAATGTACTGTACACATTGGAGCGATGCAGCAAATTGTTCACATAAAATAGAAATGACATCAGCAAGAATATACAGTGTATATGAACAGCAGTCACCTTCACTGGATGGCTGTTACAGTTGTGAAGACATTATCCTTAGCTGTGTGATTTGGCTTGTGAAACATGACTCTCCAGTCTAATGATGCTGCAATTGCTCTCAAAAGAAGATGCTGTTCAAGCAATACTCTTTGGATGCTATTGACAGCTATAAATCCCATCTACCTATTAACTCTGACTGCAAAATCCTCACTGAAAAAGCTGTGATCTGAGAGCCTTCTGAAATAGCAGTGAAGAACATTGCATCCAACGGCGAAGAAGTGAGCAATAGCACTAATGAATCATTAAATAGGCAGGTGGAGTATTTAAGCAGAGAAAGCAAAATCGTTCTATGGATTCAAATGTGTATTAAATTAAATCTATAATTAGGATGCACAGTGCTTAGATAAGCATTTTAACATATACATAACCACATTTTTATTTCACAGAGCTCTGGCTGTACTAAGCAAGTTTGCAAAAAAAATAATACTATCCTATAATAAAATGCCACTATAATAAACTAGTGTTGCTCAGTAGAGACTTGGCAATACAAAAGGTGTGTTGGTAATAACGGTTTGGCAAGGGAGCAATCTAGCCTTGTGTCTGTCTTTCACCTTATCAAACATTTATTGTAATTACTTTGGGTTTAATGCACTTCAGTATAGAGCAGTGGTTCACAGTTTTTCCCCACTGACTTATTTTTGAAAAATGTGACATCCACATTTTATATCTTAGTTTTTATGATATCCCAAGCTTGTTTAGGCCTCGGCCACAAGGCCCAGGCCTAGGGTAGCACCTTTTCATGGGGCAGCAGACTGCCTAAAGATGCTGGTGCAGCACCATAAAATAATAATTGAATAGGCACAGAAATGCCTAATTATAGGGACATTTCTGTCTGTAGGTGCGAAGAATGGAGGGCCCTGGCTTTGAGCTTAGAATCCAGTGTCCATAGTGTTGTCCCCAAAGCCACATGTAAGATTGAACACTCGCAGACTTACAATCTGAAGGAGCTAGAGGAGCAATAAAAACATTAATACAACTTGACGTACATTTGAAAAAAAATATAAAAAACACAAGATGGCACATTGATAAAAATTCCAAAATTATCAATCGTCGTGTAGCTATCCAATTCAAATTTCCTACCTCCCATTTCTATCCAAATATCTGAGTGAAAGACTTTATCTTCTGAGAACACGTCCTCATGTGGTACAAAATGCCTCTGAGAAGAAAACAATAGTCAAAGCTGGTGCTATAATCATCTTAACACATTTATTGAGTAGAATATGATGCTTTGTTTCTCATATCCTACACAATTAAGCGGTTAATAATGCCCCACAACACCCACTATATTACATAACCCTAGGGACTCAGTGGACCCCCCAATACCCCTACCCTCTTAAAGGACCTCCGAACCAGCTACAAATTAACCCACACCATGGGGGTCCCTAACAGACCCCCATAGCACCTATAATTAACCTCTAGCCACTGAGGTCCTGGACCATTTATGGCACCTAACATTAACCCCTTCTGCCATGGGGGTTCATATGAATTATCACAGAAACTAACATTAACCCCCATGTGCCATAGGAGTCCACAATGGTACCCTTATTACAAAAACATGGGTCCATATTGAACCCCATGTAGTCTACCAAAAAGATCTCCAATAGCCCTAAATCCAAAGTATAATAACCAAACTACATAAAATAAAAAGGTAATTTACCCAAAATGAAAATAAATTAATAAATTAAATAAACAAAATAAAAAATTCACACAATAAAAAATAAACTTTACCCATCCTGTGATACCCTCCAGCAATGACCCACAATGTCCTGGTCCATCTTCTGCTGTGCATAAGCAGGCAATTTATATTGATTGAAGATTCTTGTCCACTTCTTTTTTGATTGAAGCCCTGGATCTTCATCTTCTAGTTGATATGGGCCTACACCTAAAAACCTGCCTCTCTATAGAAAAACATCCTAAAACAGGTGCTCCTGGGAATTAATTCTGCAATGCTTTTAAGCCTTAAAGGATCACAAAAGTCACACATAACATAATGAATATTAATTTGAATTATGTGTATAACATTTGTATGAGTCATTGTAAGTAGTTCACTATATTCTAGCAGCTACTACAACAACTGAGAACATAGTTCAGTAAGTAATGTAGTGTTGCTAAAGGTCCTGAGTTCAATTCACAGATATCTTTCTTTACTGTCTAAAAAAACAGAAATATGTTCATTAGGTTATATAATAAAGAAAATTTCAGTATATAATTTTTTCTTGTTGCTTATCTTAAGAAAATTATTTAAATAATTATGTTCAGTACTTATTATTTAAAAAAATAAAGATATACACACAAGCACACATTTATATAAAGACAGCAGTGTTGTAGCTAGGGAGACAAAGGGGCAGCCTGCCCCAAGCAGCACCTGGCAAGAACTCTGACCAATGTGGGGAGTGGTTGCTGTGGCATGCAAAAATACCCTCAACTTCCAGTGGCCCTCCTGCCCCTTTCCCCCAGGCCCCCTTTGCCACGTGGCATGTGCGTATGTATTCACCCCCTTTCTTATGATGCCCATAAAAAGCTCTGGTGCGACCAATTACCAGAAATCACATAATTAGTGAAATGATGTCCACCTTTGTGCAATCTAAGTGTCACGGGATCTGTCATTACATATACACACCTTTTTGAAAGACCTCAGAGGCTGCAACACCTAAGCGAGAGGCACCACTAACCAAACACTGCCACGAAGACCAAGGAACTCTTCACACAAGTAAGGGACATTGTTGTTGAGAAGTACAAGTCAGGTTTAGGTTATAAAAACATATCCAAATCTTTAATGATCCCCAGGAGCACCCTCAAATCTATCATAACCAAATGGAAAGAACATGGCACAACAGCAAACCTGCCAAAAGACGGACGCCCACCAAAACTCACGCACCGGGCAAGGAGGGCATTAATCAGAGAGGCAGCACAGAAACCTAAGGTAACCCTGGAGGAGCTGCAGAGTTCCCCAGCAGAGACTGGAGTATCTGTACATAGGACGACAATAAGCCGTACGCTCCACAGAGTTGAGTTTTATGGCAGAGTGGCCAGAAGAAGAAAGCCATTACTTTCAGCAAAAAACAAAATGGCACGTTTTGAGTTTGCGAAAAGACATGTGGGAGACTCACAAAATGTATGGAGGAAGGTGCTCTGGTCAGATGAGACTAAAATTGAACTTTTCGTCCATTAAAGAAAACGCTATATCTGGCGCAAGCCCAACACATCACATCACCCAAGGAACACCATCTTCACAGTGAAACATGGTGGTGGCAGCATCATGCTGTGGGGTTGTTTTTCAGCAGCCGGGACTGGGAAACTGGTCAGAGTTGAGGGAAAGATGGGTGGTGCTAAATACAGGGATATTTGTGAGCAAAACCTGTACTGTATATATATATATATATATATATATATATATATATATATATATATATATATTTATATACATACAGTAGACTTAGTTATCCGGCACACATGGGGATTGGTAGATGCTGGATAAATGTTATTTCTGGTTGCTTGAGAGTTACATATAAAAGAGGCCAAGATTAGTAGCACATAGGATGCTCTGCTAAGTATATTTGTCAGGGAGGGCTGCTCTAGCAGCAGCAGCTTTCACTCCACACTTACACACAGGTACTTTCGGCTGGAGGGTGCGGTGCAGTAATGTAACACCAACACTGCCCTGGCACAGTCACTCATGTCCGTCTGCTTCCAGGTAACTGAATTGCAGAGACGTACAGTGGATGAAATCTAGGTGCTTGTAAGCATAGTTGCTTGAGTTAGAAAATTATATATATATATATATAGTTTACACTGTACTTTTATAGAGGAATGAGAGTTCTTTTTGTGAGTATAACTGACAGGTTAGTCTGTCTCTGTTGAAAAGGTATTTGTGGTCGCTAAAGATTAGTCTTCTGTACAACTCAATAATATCTGCCTTTTACTTTTTACTCTTTATCCAATGTATTTTTGCACATTTTTGGAACATTGAATTCCTGGAATATGCATTTTTATAGATAAACAATTTCATCACTTTTATATAAAATTATATTTTCTATTGATTGATAGGATGTCAATAACTTGAAATGTCCTTATCTGTTGGAAAAATTGCCATAAAATGTAAAGCACATTTAAACATTTGCTGACTGCATATAAGGAAAATATATGTAAAAAAAAAATATTCAAATGCTGAATACAGTGATTGTGATGAAAAATGTACGTTTTTTAATTATATATGTATGCCTTTTATCTGCATAAGTACTTACTTTTCAGTTATAAAAATAATACTTTAGGTGACTCTATACCTTTAGGCAGTTAGGCTCCAGATAATTCAATATACTCATTAAAAGTTGCATTAACTTCATCTATGATATAATTAAACCTAAATCATAAATTTAAAACAACCTAAACTACTTGATTTACTAACACTTAAAGGTGGGCTATCACTAATCCCAGTCCTGGATCTCAAGTTTAATTTGATTAATCCTTTGCCCCACATTTCCGCAGACCCCCTTACAAGAGTTCACCTTCCCTACCTATCTACTAGAAACCGCCTCCTGGGTGTCTTCACACTACTTAAAGGGCCAGGTACAAGCACCAGATAAAGGACTGTGTATATCTAGTTTAGCACTTGTTAGGTAAAGGAATATATATTTATAATTTCAACAAAGTGATTGTTAACCTGAGATGCTAGGTATGTATTCACCCCGTCACCTTCTGTCACATGACTCAGTTATTTCTGTAGAAGCCATTGAAGTTATTTACGAGTTCTGACTTAAGTATCTCTTTAATCGGATAGGATTGTTTAGAAAATGAGGCAACAAATACAAAAATATTGATTTCACTAATCACATCAGTTGGGGTATGGTCACATATTCACACAGCACACTGATAGCGGATATACGTGATATATACGGAATAATTACAGCTATCGGATGATTTCAATGGCTTCTACAAATGTAATGTTGTGTCATGTGTCTAGAGGGAGGTGGAGACAGCCAAGTAATATTCATTTTAAAACCATTTTATTTACTGATGGCTTTATTGTTGACTTTAGGTGACATTAATAGTAAACTAGATACTCACATCCTTTATATAGAGTTACAATGGCCCTTTAATAATCTCATAATCTGAGCTCATGTAGTTCCTTTCTTCATCCATAACCTTCACACTTTTCTAATCCCCCTTACTATTGACAACTAAAACATTACTTTCACCCCTCAATATGTTTGCTTTGGGGTAATACTTCATATTCATAATTATATAATTAATAATACATCTAAATGCATATTTACTATATATACTATTCAGTGGTGGCGTTAGTGAATGGAGGGACACAGTGCAAAATATTTTTCTATACAAGGGTAAGTGCCAGTAGAGGTAATTAAAAAAGTAAAAAATAAATGTAGGTGGTCAGATCACCTTTCTATAAAAAATAGTAAACTGCCCCTCTCCCCTCTCTCCTTTACTTAAGCTAGCATAAGTCCACCTAGGCTACTATGGGCATGGATGCCTTTCACCTGCTGTACCAGCCATAGCTTTGCCACTGTTACTATTACTATTTGTGGCTGGAGTTTTTTCTTTCTAATTTGTAGAGGTAATTGGCCAGTACATGGAATTAATAAGTGTAATTATGTAAGTGTATTAGCTAACACTATTTATGTTGGGGACTTACTGTACAGTAGCTCTGTGTCAAATGTTTGAACTGTATAAATACAAGTTAAAGGGCCAGTGTAAGTGCAAGATAAAAGGCTGTGAGTTTAGTTAGTTCACCACTTGTTAGTTAAAGACATGTGTGTTTTTAAAGTCAATATGCATATACAGTGGTTTTACAATAAATGTTACATGTCTGGTGTGCTGGGTCTCTTTTCAACCCCATCCTGTTACCTGACAGAGTTTAATCTGGAAGCCTTTGAAGTCATCAGGAAGCTCTTTAATTATTCAAGAGTTGTGACTTATCTCAACGTCTTTTTGTTGCCCAATTTTCCTAACAATGTCTAATTAATCCGATGCTAGGATTTTCTAAATCACAGCTCCCTTTTAACTATATTGCTGCCAGATAACTTGTTTAGCATCTAAAAACACAATATGAGTCATGTTACAGGAGGACGTGGAGACCGACCCAGCACCTCAGACAGGTAATTATTCATTTTATTTACAAATGGCTTTATTGTTGCCTTAAACAAAAAAATTTCAACTAACAAAAAATTAACTACATTTCGAGTCACATTATTCTGATCACCGCCTACTTTTGATGTCAATGGTTAAAATGTACCGTGGCTGGAAAAACGTCACCATTGCGAAACTGCAGAGCACCACGTGTCATTGATGTCAGAGGTGAACGTCGACTGCGAATGTGTGCAAAGGCTAACCGACATGCTACAGTTGAGCAACTCACCATCCAGAAGAACCAGGGGACTACTTGTGTCTAAATGACAGTACCACCAACCCTGTTCCGTATGGGTCTCCGAAGCAATTGGTGGGTCACTTCAACCATGCTGATGTGGGTTCATCGTCAGAAATGGCTTCAAGTTGCATGACAGTAACGAAATTGGACCTCTTCTGTTTGGCAAAAGGTTGCCTTCTCTGATGAGTCACGTTTTCTGCTCCATTGACTGGACTTCACCTCGGAGAACAAACACTCTGCAAACATTGCTGGAAGAACACAAGCTAGTAGTGGCAGCGTTATGGTCTGGGGAATGTTTTCTTGGCTCCATTCATTCCTCTGGAAGACACTCTCAACTGACTGGGTTATCTATCCATCCTTGCAGATCAAGTACACCCATACATGTTGACTGTTTTTCTTGGAGCAGATGGGATCTTCCAGCAGGACAATGCAACATGTCGTTGCTAGAATTGTTGCCTTGACCACCGTTCAACATCTTATTGACTCACTACCACGCCATCTAGTTGCTGTCCCAGCTGCACACAGCGGTTATACGGGATAGAAGGTCATAATAATGTGACTGGACCATGTAGATACTCACAGCCCTTTGGTACTTAAACTACCCTTTAATAGTTATAATAATAGCACCAAAGTCATTGTTTTCATCCATTGATACTGGTATCAATCAATAAAAAATATTTGAGGTTTTGTTAGAGGGGAAATAAACAACTGCAAGATTATTCTTTTCATACAGGTTTTAGAAAAGTCCCTTCAGGTAAAATTTTAAGCAGCGGGCACTTCAAAGGTAATTTGTATTATTTCCATTTTATTCCACTCTGCAACATAAAAATTTCTTTAGGGCACTTGAGAAATTAATGTAAGCAATAAATCTAAACACCGCTTATCATGTGACATGCTTGTGTTAGTAAATTATAATACAGAAATGCTACTTAGCAATACAAAATCATGCATATTTCGTCCTTTTAAATCACATTGTAATTATACATTTTTGAGTTTTCTCGTGGGATTAATTTCCATGCTTAATTAGATGGCCATTTGGTTTTACAGCAAGAATTATCATGGATTTTTTATGCAGTGTTTGGTTTGGTAAATAAAAATGTGTAACTATGTCATTATATTATGTTTTTCCTGAGTTGATTACAAAAAAAGCTAATTAATTTTTAAAGGAATTAAGAATAAAGGGAGTGAGCCATAAATTAGAAATAGTTTTTCTGTTTTAAAAATAGTCTGAAATTAAAAAAGATAAAAATGTTATGTAAAAGGCAAAATGTATAAGAAAAGCTTTTGTGTCCATAATATGTATAGCTATGAGGACAGAAGGCAGAGGTGTGCTATGATAGATGAAATCTTCAGATTTAATTAAAGATTTAATAAAGTTCAGGAGGAAAAAGAGGTCTGGTCCTTGAGGACTGGAGCTAAACAAGTTTTAAAGGACCACTGTGGTCTAATGTTTTCTATATAATATTCTGAATAATTAAACTTGATAACAGGTAAAATTTATTTAAGAAGCCAAACAATATAAAAGACAGCTTTTGTACTATTTAACTTAAGTACAACATCTTTCTTTACTGCTGGCTTTCATTTTCTTCTACCGTCAACTTTATCAGGAGAGCGTGTTCTTATAAAATATTGGGCTTTCCGTCAGCCCTGTTGAAAGAACTTTTAGCTTTAGCTGCCAAATTTCTATGGCTCAGGTGGAAGCTTTCTCTGCATCCATCCTCTAATTTATAATATTTTATATGCAGTTAGACTGCAGTGCAATCTGGCATTTTGGTTTCTGCTTATCAGCGTTGAATATACAGGAAGCTTCTAAAAACACAATAAAATGTGGCAGCAGAAGTAATAGAAAGAATATTAGTTTACAAGAACATGTCCTCCTGAAATCTCACTGTAGAGAGTAACTGTATATTACATTAAAAAAGTAAGTCTGTGTTTATGTTTTATACTTTAGAATTAATTGTACCTAATATTAAGTTTAGTTATTCAGATAAGTATATAGAAAACATATGACTTGAGTGGTGCTTTCAGAAAAATAAGTTTGTATTCATGTTAATTACACCCACACAAACACACACAGTATGCAATTAAAGGTATATCTAAGTTCCCCTGTTTTTACGTTTTTCTTATCTAACACAAGCTGCTTATATCAGAAACACACATTAGAGTCACTCTATACATATACAGGTTTATTTTATTTTTAAAAAATAGTTTTCCGCACCCCCAGAGCTGCTTACATAGGCCCAGTGTACCTACCAATAGAAACACTGTATTTGGTATGATTTTTAACCCTATACTAACTTTCAAGCCAACAGCAACATGTGGATAAGTTTTAAATTAATTAGTTGTTAATTAATTATTAATCAACTATTTAATTATTATTATTATTATTTTAATTAATAATTAACCCAGAGGAAGGCAAACAGAAAGAAAAAAAAAGTGAAACTTAGCCAATCATCTCAAAGAGAAACAAAAAAAAATCCTTCCTGACCCAAGATACCGGCGATCTGATTTCTCCCTGGATCAATACTCTCTCTAATTATCCAGGATAACCCTGAATTCCCTTTTTAATTAGAAATAAATCCAGTCCCCTTTTAAAGTTATCTATCGAATCCGTTGTCACCACCTCCTCTGGTAGAGAATTCCACAGATTAACCACCCTTACTTTGAAGAACCCTTTTCTTTCTTTAAGGTGGAATCTTTTTACTTCTAACCTCAAGGGATGTCCTCTTCTCAGTTGAAAACCTCCCTTGACAAATCTTTATACTGACCCTGGATGTATTTATATAAGGTAATCATATCTCCTCTTAGACACCTTTTTTCTAGAAAAGTTTAATTTGGTTAGTCTTTCTTCATAACTTAGCCCCTCCATTCTCCTTATTAGTTTTGTTGCCCTCCTCTGTACCTTTTCCAGCTCTAAAATGTCCTTTTTATGAAGTGGTGCCCAAAATTGTACTCCATATTCCAAATGAGGGCATACTAGAGATTTGTATAGTGGCAGAATTATATTTGCTTCCTTTGCTTCTATACCCTTCAAATATTTTATTTGCCTTTGCAGCTGCTGCTTGGCTTTGAGCACTGTTACGTAGGTGGTTGTCCACTAGTACTCCCAAATCCCTTTCAATATCTGATACCCCTAGATTTGCTCCATTAAGATTATAAACTGCATGGCTATTTTTCCTTCCCAGATGCATAACTTTACATTTATTCGTATTAAATCTCATCTGCCATTTAGATGCCTATTCCTCAATTTTATGTAAATCCCTTTGGAGGGAAAGCACATCATTATCTGATTTAATTACCTTGCACAACTTCGTGTCATCAGCGAAAATGGAGACACTACTTTCCAGTCCCACCTCTAAGTCATTAATAAATATGTTAAAAAGGAGAGGACCTAATACTGAACCCACTTACCACATTAGTCCAATCAGAGTTGTTCCATTTACAACAACCCTTTGCTTCCTGTCTTTTATCCAGCTCTTAATCCATGAGCAAATATTTACTGCAATTCATGTATCTCCTAGTTTGCACAATAGTCTCCCATGTGGCACTGTATCAAAAGCCTTTGCAAAATCCAAAAATACTACATCCACTGTGTTGCCTTGATCCAGGTTTCTACTAACCTCCTCATAGATAATAATAGTAGAAAAAATATATATAGGAACTATAGGGTATGGAATAGATGATTCCTTTAAATGAGCTACTAGCTAGTATATTCTTAAGTTCCTACAGTCTTCCCTCATATGGCAAAATGAATTATGACATATAGTAGTCTCAGGCAAACAGGAGTTGCATCACTATTGTATGCTATAACACATTATTTATACATATTTTTTATAAACCCTCCTCAACCTTTTTTCATAACCAGTAAAGTACTTCCATGCGCTTTTTTCTACATTGGTTTTAACCACACTTTTTTGAGCTAAACACTATTTATATATTTTTTCATACTTTTGTCCTCCCAAGGATTAGCAAATTCATTTTGCCATATGAGGGAAGACTGTAGGAACTTAAGAATATACTAGCTAGTAGCTCATTTAAAGGAATCATCTATTCCATACCCTATAGTTCCTATATATATTTTTTCTACTATTATTACCATTGTTTAGGTGTTAGGCACCAAGGAACTTTTTTACAGTGATATACTTTATCAACCTCCTCATAGAAATTAATTAGATTTGTTTGACATGACCTATCCCTCATAAATCCATGTTGACTCCTACTTATAATCCTGTTCAAATAGACATATTCTTATATATTATCCCTTATTAACCCTTCTAAAAGCTTCCCCGCTACAGAAGTGAGGCTCACTGGTATATCATTCCCCGGATTTGCTCTTGCTCCCTTTTTAAATATAGGTATCACATCTGCTTTTCTCCAGTCATCTGGTAGAGACCCTGTGTTGAGTGAACCTTGAAAAATTAAATATAATGGTTTGGCTATTACAGAACCCAGTTCCCTCAGTACCTGTGGATGTATTCCATCAGGACCCGGGGCTTTATTAACATTATTTTTTTCCAATCTCTTTTGGATTACTTCCTGCTTTAACCAATTATTTGTCAAAAGTCGTGTAGCCCCATTTTGTTACAGTGTCCCAACCACTGGTACCTCCCTTATGTATACCGAAGAAAAGAACCTATTTAGCTCATCTGCATTTTCTTGCTCACTAATTTTCAGACAGCTTGTGTCACATTGTAATGTTCTTATAGCTTCCTTCCTCGCCTTCTTCCCATTAATATACTTAAAAAATATTTTAGGGTTAGTCTTACTCTCTTTTGCAATTAATTTTTCATTTTCTATTTTAGCCAGTCTAATAGCCCTTTTACAAGCCTTGTTGATTTCCTTCTACTTCCGTAAAGCAGTCTCTCTCCCCTCTTGTTTGTATAATTTAAATGCCTGTTTTTTCTCCATAAAACTCATTGTTAAGCCACATCGGATGTGATTTACTCCTTTTACTTTTATTCCCACTTGGTATATGGTGATAAGTATGTATATTTAGTAAGAATTTATATGTTGTCAATTTATATTCAGTATTTTTACCTGTCAGTTCTCTGTCCCAGTCTATACTTTGTATTGCTGCCCTTAGACCATTAAAAACTTCCCTTTTAAAATTAAAAGTTTTTGTTGGCCCCTTAAAATTTAGTTTTTTTAATTCAATCTCAAATTAGACTGTGTTGTGATCACTGTTTCCCAAAGGTTGCCCTATTTTAACATTTGATACTATATCAATATTATTTGTGATGACTAAATCTAAGATATCCTCATTTCTAGTAGGTTCTTGTATAACCTGGGCCAGATAATGATCCCTGATTGTACTCTAGAACCTGCTCCCCTTAGCTGAACTGTTGGTCTCATTGAGCCAGTTTATTTCAGGGTAATTAAAATCTCCCATTATTAGAACTTTCAGCTATATTTGGGGGTTTATAGCATACTCCTACTAATATTCGTTTGGAATTTGCTGCTCTGCTATTTAACTCTACCCACAAATATTCAACTTTATCACTAGGTCCACCATAAATATCTTCTCTGACTATAGGCTTAAATTTAGGCTTAACATACAGACAAATCCCTCCTCCTCTTTTTCCATTGCCCTTATCTTTCCTAAATAGGTTATAACCATCCAGATTAACAGTCCAGTCATGAGATTCATCCCACCACATTTCGGTAATACCTATTAAATCCCATTTTTCATTAATTGCTAATAATTATAACTCTTCCATTTTTCCTAGCAAGCTTCTGGCATTAGCAAGCATACACCTTATGTTATGAGTCTGTAGTTCTTAAGTGCCTGCCATTGTACTTTAGTTACTTAGTACTACCTCCCTATTGACTATACCACCCCTCCCCCATCTCCTCCCCTATAAGTTGTTAATTCATCCCTTATACCCTCTACACTTTCTACCCCATTTCTTATATCTAGTTCTTCCCCCCCCACCTACTAGTTTTAAAACTCCTCCAGCCTTTCTACCATCCTATCCCCTAGCACAAAAGCTCCATCATCATTAGGGTGCAATCCATCCCTGCTATAGAGATTGTATCCAAGTGAAAAGGCAGCCCAGTGCTCTAGAAAACCCAACCCCCTCCTTAAGGCACCACATCTTTAGACCGCATTAACCTCCCTAAGCTCCTTCTGCCTCCCTGGGCTAGCATGTGGCACTGGTAGTATCTCAGAAAATACTACCTTGGTGGTCCTTGCCTTCAGTTTATTACTTAGTTCTCTAAAATCATTCTTTAGGACACTCCATCTTCCACTAATTTTGTCATTGGTACCAATATGTAACAAGACCGGCGGTTCATTTCCAGCCCCTCTCTATAATTTGTCTACCCACTCCACATCATGATGAACCCATGCACCCGGGAAACAGTAAACTGTTCGATTGCTGGGATCTGGGTGACAAATAACCCTGTCTACCTTCCTAATAATAGAGTCCCCTACCACCAAAACCTATATATTGTATAGTTGGACATGCTTTTTGTTTTAGTACCATTGCTCTCCAGCAATTAAAATTCTCTTTACAGACATTAGCTATGATCAAATCTGAACAGTAGGGTCTGTTGCTGGGGCGATGAAAAACGGTGTTATTCTTGATGTAAGATAACTGCTTAGTAGATGTGGTCCTAAACCTTAGCTGTAGGGCTTGGTTAAGCTGCATGGCAGTGGGAATGGCAATACTTTTGGATTGAGCAGATAATTGCTTAGTAGATATGGGCCTAAATCTGCGCTGCAGGGCTTGATTAAGCTGTGTGATAGAGGAAATGGCATTACTTTTGACATGAGCAAGATAACAGCTTAGTATATATGGGCCTAAATGTGCTCTGTGAAGGACTTACCTTGGGCATGGACAAAGTTGTTGTACCGAAATCGGTAGAACATGTCTTTGGTACCATTGTTCTCCAGCAATGAAAATGCTCTTATGGACATTAAAATACAAGAAATACCCTGAAGTGTGCAAGGAAGAAGCTGGGCGGAAGAGCCTATTAAAGGCCAGAGGGGGCCCCATCCACAGGAAGAGGCAGGGGTGTTGAGATGGCCCCTCACACTATAGCCAGATAACTAACCTAGTTATATATATATATATACTAGCTACTTACCCGTCAAAAATGACGGGAAGAAAATTTTAAGGCTAAGAATGCTGTACCTCATCGCGAGCCCTGCTCTAAGCGCCTTTCGCCACTCGTTGCAAGCCTCTCACCCTGTGTAGTTTATAGGCCTGGCATTTGAGTGCTACTGTCTTGGGTTGTGTTACTGCCTTGGGTTAAGTGTTAGTGGCTTGGATTATGAGTTACTAGCTTTCAGTACGTGTTACTACTTAGGGCTAATTTTTACGTCCTTTCGGCTACTTTTACATCCTTCTGGCTAGTTTTACGCCCTTGGGTCTCGTTTTCATCGTTTTGCGTTTTTTCGGAAGCCATTTTTTTTCTTGCAAATATACATCAAATGAATTTGCAACCTGGCTCACAAGTTCCTTGCCTCTCACACTGTGGTGTGTGTAAGTTATTTTGAAGCATATTTGTTGTTTTTTTCATGTTTTTTCAGTTTGTGGTGCAGCCGTTAAAGTCGTAATTTTGTGAGGGGCACAGTGCATGTACGGGTTTTGGTCCTAAGTCGTATGGGTCATAAGTCCCATGTGCCTCACCTGCTCGCCTCGCTAAGTCCCGCGTACCTCAACTGCTCGCCTTGCTTCTCGAGGCTCGCAGTGCAATGAGCACCTTTGGGGCTCATTGCAGGTTAAGTCCAGTGTGGTTGACGGCTCCCAACAGTATTACCAACATAGGGCCGCAACAGCATGACCAACATCGTAATGTGACGCACACTGATAACTATATATGTGATCTATATATATATATATATATATATATATATATATATATATATATATATATATTAATTACAAGAGTGTCAGGTACACTTTCAGATCACTATATATAGACAAGTGTGGGCATATACAAACATATTTCAATGAATTGCACTGTATCTTCAGTCAGCCTGCTGTCCCTTTATATATGCTGCCCTAGGCCTGAGGCTTGTGAGTCTAGACAGACACACCTATGAAACTAACATGTACATCTTCAAATACTTATGTATTAGTTTGCAGGTAAGTTTTTTAATCACTGTTTATGTTAAATTCAATTATGGTTCATTTAGCCGTATTTTTTTATTTTTATTTTTCATGAACAAAACTTAGTTTGTCAAAAAGATTCAGCAAACAGTGTGTTTATTTTTATACAAATGTTACTAAAGCAGCCAACATTTTATAAATAACATCCACTAAGTGCTCATTTTGTGGATTGTTAATGATTCATCCAGCTAAATAAACTGTAATTGAATTTAACATAAACACTAATTAAAAATATACCTGCAAACTAAAACATAAATAAGTAACAAATCTGAATGGCGGGCGGCAGCATAAAACCTAAATACGATGATGGAATATAGTAAGAGGAAAGGAGAAGTTGTAACAGGATAACAAATTTAAGTGGGCCTACACTGTGTGTGTGTTCAGTCATTACTGACTCTTCGTGACCCTGTGGCACATCTATTATTCTTAGCAAAGGCTTTTAACAGAATACATGATTTTTTGGTTTAGTCTCTGTGACAGCCGGCTGGGCACATCTATCGTAATGTTTCTGGTTGTGCACATCCATAAGCATATCTTGGCAAAGATCCTGGAGTGGGCACCAGCTCCTTCTTCAGTGGACTGTGATTTGTCTGGTCTGTGCTATGACCTGCCCATCTTGGGTGACCCTACGTGATATAGCTAGGGCAGCGTAAATCCTAAATATATCCCTGGTTAGTTTGTACAAAGTGAGAAAATTATACAGGTTCAAGCTTCTAGAACCTGATTATGTTTAAGATCAATGATAAAACAAAGCTAGAAAGGAGCATACAATCTAATAGCTCTGGCAAACCAAGAAATAGAAAAAGTAAGTTTTTAGTTTGTTTTTAAATAAGAGATCATTCCTTAGTAGCACATCTACTGATCCCAATTTTACCGATTTGGAAGAATTGTTTTACTACGAAACAGAAAATGCAACATTTACAATAAATTAAAAAAAAAAAAGTAATTTAATTATTATTATATGAATGTTTTAATGTGACCTTTTACAATCTGATTAATCAATAAAAATAAAAATAATAATATATCCACCATTTTATTTAATTCTCATATTACAAATGCATAACTTGAATGTATACACATACTTAAAATGTTTAATCTATAACTGTTGTCTTCAATTTTGCATTACTTTTGCATTGGATTTTGCTCCTCAGGATTAGTTACCTGAGAAGAATGACACCAGTGGATGTACAGTGTCTTGCAAAAGTATTCACCCCCTTGGCATTTTTCGTGTTTTGTTGCCTCACAACCTGGAATTTACATGGATTGTTTGAGGATTTGCATAATTTAATTTACAGAACATGCCCACAACTTTGAAGATGTTTTTTTATCTTTTTATTATGAAGCAAACAACAAATAGGGCAAAATAACAGAGAAAGTCAATGTGCATAACTATTCACCCCCCTAAAGTCAATACTTTGTAGAGCCACCTTTTGCGGCAATCACAGCTCCAAGTCGCTTTCGATAAGTCTCTATGAGCTTGCCACATCTTACCACTGGGATCTTTGCTCATTCCTCAATGCAAAACTGCTCCAGCACCTTCAAGTTGCATAGTTTCCGCAATCTTTAAGTCTGACCACAGATTTTCTAATGGATTGAGGTCTGGGCTTTGACTAGGCCATCCCAACACATTTACATGTCTCCCCTTAAACCACTCAAGTGTTGCTTTAGCAGTGTGTTTGGGGTCATTGTCCTGCTGGAAGGTGAACCTCCGTCCTAGCCTCAAATCACGCACAGAGTGGCACAGGTTTTACTCAAGAATATCCCTGTATTTAGCACCATCCAACTTTCCCTCAACCCTGACCAGTTTCCCAGTCCCAGCTCCTGAAAAATATCCCCACAGCATGATGCTGCCACCACCATGGTTCACTGTGGGGATGGTGTTCTTTGGGTGATGTGATGTGTTGGGTTTGCACCAGACATAGCATTTTATTTGATGGCCGAAAAGTTCAATTTTAGTCTCATCAGACCAGAGCACCTTCCTCCCTAAATTTTGGGAGTCTCCCACATGCCTTTGTGCAAACTCAAAATGTGCCATTTTGTTTTTTGCTGAAAGTAATGTCTTTCTTCTGTCCACTCTGCCAGAAAGCCCAACTCTATGTACAGATACTCCAGTCTCTGCTGTGGAACTTTGCAGCTCCTCCGGGTTACCTTAGGTCTCTGTGCTGCCTCTCTGATTAATGCCCTCCTTGCCTGGTCCGTGAGTTTTGGTGGGCGGCCGTCTCTTGGCAGGTTTGCTCTTGTGCCATGTTCTTTCCATTTGGTTATGATAGATTTGATGGTGCTCTTAGGGATCATCAAAGATTTGGATATTTTTTTCTAACCTAACCTTGACTTGCATTTCTCAACAACATTGTCCCTTACCTGTTTGGGGAGTTCCTTGGTCTTCATGGCAGTGTTTGGTTAGTGGTGCCTCTTGTTGCAGCCTCTGAGGCCTTTCCAAAAAGGTGTGTATGGACAGATCATGTGACACTTAGATTTCATACAGGTGGACATCTTTTCACTAATTTTGGGATTTCTCAAGGTAATTGGTTGCACCAGAGCTTTTTATGGGCTTCATAACAAAGGGGGTGAATACATACGCACATGCCAATTTTCTGTTTTCTATTTCTAAAAAAAAGTTTTATGTATATATTTTCCTCATTTCACTTCACCAACTTAGACTATTGTGTTCTGATCCATCACATAAAATTCAGATTAACAAAACATTGAACTTAAGGCTGTAATGTAACAAAATAGGTAAAAAATCAAGAGGGGTGAATACTTTTGCAAGGCACTGTAGATGATATCTCTGTTTAGCCCTGTTTAATGGCTGCTTCTATGAGTACTCATAGAAGACAGAAATAAAGTGCAACTCATTAAGAAATCCCTATTTCCTTGTGACTTGCATAGTTGTTAATGTTTCCTCAAACAAGAGCAGTCATTTACATGTAAGCCTGACAGCCCTCATACTCATATACAATATCACAATATCACAATGTCTTTAAGACCACCAGCACTCAACTGTATAACATTGGATTTCCGGACAACCAACCAAATGCAATGCCAAAGCCGACATGTCATAGATACAATGCTAATATTGCTATGTTTTAGTTTGTAAGTCATGTCTGACTCATTGTCACCACATGGACCACAGCATGCTAGGAACATCTATTGTTATGTGTCTGGTTGTGCCGATTCATAAGGTTTTCTTGGCAAACATACTGGAGTAAGTGCCAGCTCCTTCTCCAGTGGACTGTGATTTGTCTGGCCTCTGCTATAACCTGCCCATCTTGGGTGATCCTACATGGTATAGCTAACAGCCTCATTAAAGTACACAACAAGCCCCTTCAGCGCGACAAGGTAGAGATCGAAAAGGAGCATATTGCTTTAGACATAAATACATTCTTATCATTTTTATAAGTGTTTTAAACTGGTTGTTTGGAATGAAATTGTTTCCAGATCATCAAGCTTGTGAACAATAATGCTTTATTACCAACGTTTCAGCCCAAAACTATGGGCTTTCATCAAAACAATAAACAAGTGCAAAAAGCATCATCCTACGAATTACTGCTTATCAAAAATGGCACCAGCCACACGACATATAACAGCAATGTCCATGAGCAACGTGAATAAAAATAGGAAAAAAAAAAGAAATGTAAATTTACAAAATGGACATGTGTACACAACTAGAATGTGTCACGTTGATATCAGCACTTTTATATAAGTCCAAGGAAGAAGTAAAATAAAGAGTATAAGGAGACTTACTGTAAGTATCAAGGAGCAATACTTTGGGGGACCATAACAAATAATGCTAAATGATGTCAATTGCTCTAACAACAATAAAATAACTAAATGGAAAAGTCTGAGTATGGTTTATGGAAAAAAAGAATACTTTGCAGATGTGTATGTGTATGTACTGTATGTAAGTCATTAGTGGGTAATGGTATATCCCAGTAGTAGTAACCATTCTGAGGCAATAGATCCTTGGACGGATCATGGGTACTCACAGGTTTTCTGACATCCCACAAAGTGGAGAACAATGGACTAGCTGCTAAAATATACCACTGAATCCTGGAGGGGAAAACTTTTTCTCATCAGTTAAATTATCCAATTCTGGATTGGGGAAATAGTTAATAAACATTTAAATGGGTTGTAGGCCATGGCCCCAACTGGAACTATGGGTCTATCTGTAGACTTAAATACATTTTTGAAGATCCTATGTAAATGACTAATCCTGGATAAGAAATGAAAACGTATTCTGATATCCAATGGATAGACTGTAAACAATAATTTAAAATGCAGAGCTAGAATCATCACCATGTGCAGGAATCAGATAGCTGTATTATGATTTCCTCCATCTTGTTATGATTTCCTCCATCTGGGCCTCATAAATCTTGTATCATGAATTAATCAACTTTATTTACTGATATATAAATAATGATATTATTAGCAAAAAGGTTCTTTCTGGCCCATTTTTGCAAAGCTGTAAGATTTAATTTCATTATACACAGTATGTCCCATCAACCTGTTATTTTTTTAATTGAAGTCCAAAAACATGGCATAATTTGTAAAGTAGAAGTATTATCAGTGTTGAATTACATTTATAAAACCCTGAGATTTAATCTCCTTGTATATTTTAATAAAGCATTTTCTGGACCAAATGTATTAAACTTGTGAGCTGGAACAAATGATAGACGCTTCACAGAGTTCTGATGCAGTTACTTGATGCCATTTGCACTTGCGGTCTCTTTGGCTGTCCATGAATGTGAGTGGGTTTTCTCTCTTTTTGTCTGATGTCATATTTGATGAATCTAGTGAAGAAAAAATAAGCTTATTGTTATGTATATTGCGTTGTGGTTAAAGGCCTATAAACCCTTTTTATTGAGTACTGGTTAACCATCTATATATCCTATTCTGTTTATAAACATTTTCATTTTTTATTATCTAATTCATTCTTATACAACTCATTAAACCTAATCCAATGTGTTTCGTCTTGCGACTTCTTCAGGGACACACGCAGCTGTCCTGCTGGACTAAAAAAACGCAAAAAAGCGAAACACGTTGATTGTTTCATGCACCTTTCAGTGTCTGATTACCAATTGTTGTTGTTCAGTAGTATATGACTCTCTGTGACCCTATGGACCACAGAACGCCAGTCACATCTATCGTCTATCTCTCTGGACCCACTTATCCATAAGGTTATCTTGGCAAATATACTGGGGTGGTTTGCCAGTTCCTTCTCCAATGTACTGAGATTTGTCTAACCTCTTTACTATGACCTGCCCATCTTGGGTGACCCTACATGGTGCAGCTCACAGCTTTAGTGACCCAGAAAGGGCTGGTTACCAATAGTCTTTAGTGAAACCCTTTGTAATGAGCTAATAAATATTTTCATTTTACTACACCAATTTTTACCCTCCCCTTTTACGTGAATGTCATGAGCATAGCAGGACAGCATAGGACACTGTAGCCAGAAAAAAAGAGGCTCCTGCGAGAAGAAAATTGTATAAGTTAGACCTTAAAGGGACATAGAAGGTTTCTGAATTTCGGCTAGGAATATAATATACCTATATATCTACTTAGTTTTTGGAATTTATTTTATTAAGAAGTGCTTAAAACATCATTGTTTCTGCCTAAAATCATATTATTTGTACCTATTTAGGTCTGCCCTCTGTAGCTCATGTACCTCTTTCAATTAACATGTTGCAGAATGTGGCCACTCATTAGTTATTATAAGACATTGCAACCTGTACTTATAAGTTCGCTGTCTTCATGAGCTGCAGAGGGGACAAACCAGTTAGGAACTATCTGTAAGATATTAGGCAGAAAAAATAGAGCTTTTAAGCCCTTCTTTATAAAATAAATTGCACAAAAGTAATGAGATACATATGTATATTATATTCCTTGTGAAATCCAGAAACCTTGTATGTCCCTTTAAGGACTTGTATCTCATTGTGGCCTCTTATCTAATCAAGATAAGATTTACATATATTCTTTTTTGTGAGCATAATATTAAACAGTGCAATTTAAAAATCGTTATCGCTCAGTGACGTACTGCTATAGGGGTCATAGTTATTACTATATATACTCGAATTATGCTTTTATATATTTTGCATACACTTGAATAATAGTTGCTTTTATCAATTTGTTTGGATTTTAACTTGGGTATATTTAGTATGTTGTTGTTCTTTTTTAATCCTTTAGTCGTGTCCCACTCTTGGTGACCATATGGACCACAGCACAACAGGCACATGCGTCTGTGTTGCTGGTTGTGGCTATCCATAAGGTTTTCTTGGCAAAGATACTGGAGTGGGTTGCCAGTTCCTTCTCCAGTGGACTGAGATTTGTCTGACCTCTCTGCTATGACCTGCTCATCTTGAGTGACCCTACACGTTACAGCTCACAGCTTCACTGAGATACACAAGCCCCTTCACCACAACAAAGTAGCGATCCAGAAGGGGATACTATAGTATAGTATGTTATATATCATACTATGTTTGCTAAATATTTTTATTCCATTTACTATTATTGAATTATTTGTCAGTGGCCAAAATTACACTAGAGCCGGCTTTGAAGCAGACAACAAATAAACCTTTTCATAATTATATGTTAACTCTGCAATATGTTGTACAAACCACATAATTTAACTGAAATCATAAACTACCTGTTGGCACAAATTTGAGTTATGATTACCTAGTGATTCACAGAAACCATTTATAGGCTGCTATCAAAACAGGAAGTAGACTTAATTAGAGCTTCCAAGAAGTATTCAGTTTGAATAAACCCATCCTTGTGTCAGCAGAGCGGAAATTACATGAAATACAATAGTGAAATATAACAAAACTACAAAAACTTAATACACTGAAAATACAAGCTATCATAAACATCATCCCTTGTAATTTAAAAGAAACATAAATTGTCACACTTTCTTTTTGTCATTACTGAGTTCCTGGTGAAATTATTTGTTTACTCAATTTATTTCAGAAATAATTGTGTCATATAAAGACCTATATACATATATATTCAGTCACATATATTTTATCATCAGTTTTTTAGTCAACAGATTCTCTAGCTCTAGCGTAAAATAAATGCAAGGATAAAATTGATATACATTTAAAGACCGTAAAAATAAGACAGTATGGTTCATTTGTATTGATACATTGGTGCAGAGGGAGATACGGAGATATAAATACATATGTGTATATATTTAATAAAAAAGGACTCAAAATAAAGAGCATTTGGGTAGATTTATAAATTAAAGAAAGAGGAAATGACACAACCTCCAATTACCTATCGTAATGTGTGTGAACCAATAATACATCCTATGAGTAATTACTAGTGGAGTGTATATAATAAACACTAAATATGGGGAAGATAAAAACACACTGGATAAACTAGTAATTCCCTATATACATAATGGTATATGTATATATACTTAATAGTATCTACAGTATCTATTCCAAAGTTGAGTAATAAACCATAGCAAACAGGATAAAACCAAAATATAAACTTTATTAATGAATAATAAAATATAACAAACTGACAAAATTGTGATAGTGATAAAAAGAAAAGTTAATATTAAAATAGATTAAAATATACACTGATGTGTTGGATGTCTGGGACAATTACAAAATGGCATACACGTTAAGAGGTAGTGTATTTCCTTATGAATTGCCTTGGTCCACCATTGCATTTGTCACTAGGGGTTTAGTGATGCTATACATGTAGTAAGTCTTAACGTTATATTAAGTGATTACCCCACACAGGATATAAAGTCAAAACATATCACAATATCATAATTTGTCACAAAATAGAAGAGGGAGCTCTGAGTAGGAATATGGTTAAATATACAGTGAAGATATCAATATCACCATAAATAATACCTTGTAACATATCCATGCTAGGATGTAGTGAAATAGTGGGTTGGGTTTGTAATAGAACAAGAGTTGGTTACACTCTAAATTAGTTGTTGCTCCAAAGGTTATAAGCCAGAAAGTAACAATAGTCATTAATGTAAACCATTGAGCCGAAACAAAATTCACAAATTATGCTATCCAAAAAATGCCAGATCTTCCAAAAAATGCCAGGGTAACCAAACATGGGGTGGGAGTAATTAAAATACATCGATTCCTATGGGCTGAAATATGATTGACACATATTTCAGCCAATCAGAATCTATTAAAATAGTATATAAGGAAAAGGCATGGTCTAAAAGTGGGAACTCCTCTGCTGAGTCACTCAGATTATTTTTTTTTAGAAAGATACAGAGTTTTTAGGTGGAGGCTCATAGGACCAAGGGCTTCAATCAAAATGAAAGTGCCTGCTTATATATTGCTGGACTAGGATGTCGATGATCATTGCTGGAGGGCATCAAAGATAGGTATTATAGTATAGTATAAGTGTAACCTTTTTTTATTTTATGCAATCGTTTATGTATTTAGTATTAGGGGCTTTGGGGGTCCTTATGGACCCCCATTAGGAGGTAAGGAGGCATTGGAATCCAATAGTGGGTACCATGGCATTGTTATGAAGACTATTGATATTGAGATTCACAGAGTCCTACGGGTACACTTTAGGCAGGCTACAAGCACATAGTAGAACTAGAGAGATACTGTAAACCCCATTAGGTGCCAGTTACGGATTCTTTTGTATCAGAGCCATAGAAATTGCTTTTCAAAACTCCAGTGGTTATAAGTAGTGTAATAGAGTCAAGCAAAGAGTGCCCCTAGAGGTGGGTTCAATTAAAGAGGCTGGGGAGAGAAAGAGTTAAGGGCAGTGATCAGAGACTAATTGAAGCCCAGTTATGGATTGCCTTTAAGACAACAGCAGAGAGATGGATGGAGTTCTCACTTAGGCTTGGGCCTAAGCAGTGTGAGCAGTGTGTGAAATCTGCTGAAAGAGGTCCTGTTGGTGGGCTGCTGTTAGCAGATAAAAGCCAAGTCAGTCTGCAGAGCAAAGCCAAGTCGGATTGCAGAGCAGAGCCAAGTCGATCTGCAGAGCAAAGCCAAGTCGGTCTGCAGAGCAGAGCAGATCCAAGTCGGTCTGCAGAGAAGAGCAAAGCCAAGTCAGTCTGCAGAGCCAAGTCAGTCTGCAGAGCAGAGCAAAGCCAAGTTGGTCTGCAGAGTAGAGCCAAGTCGGTCTAACAGAGCAGTGCCAAGTCTGTCTGCAGAGCAGAGCCAAGACGGTTTGCAGGAGCAAAGCTGTTCTGCAGAGGAAAGCGGTTTAAAGGTAAAACTATTTTGCCTGGAAGCTGGCCACAGAGAAAGAGGTTTCCAAATTGAAAGACTGTGTAAATTAACCCCAGGGAGAAGGCAGCAGTATAGTTGAGGATTTGTTAGTGCTGTTGCTAAAAGGCATATTAAGGGTCCCTGGAGGTTGGAGCATTTCGGAGAGACGGGCGGGCTGAATTCTCCCCTTTCTACTGTGTGATTTGTTATACCTTTGGCTGATGTAAGCCCTTACGTGCTGTAATTTTTGGACTTTTAATAAAAAGATTTAAAAAATACATGATCGTCTTGCTGTTAATCTGGAAGGTAGCAGGTCAATCTACCACAGTAGGCTCTTACAGGAGCCATGGAATGGAGACCCAAGACAGGAATGCAATTTAAAAAAACAAAAACAAAAACATTTGGCTGATTATTATACAGAAAAGCTTAAAAATGCAATATTTCTATACAACGGGCATCAAGATAACATATATTATGTGACACAAAATCATTCTAAATATAAATATTTTAGCACACATTAAGATCAGGGTATGCTTTCTTTAATATGATTTGTTTGCTTGCTGAAAACAAACACTGGTTCCAAAATTGTAAATCGACAACCTTAAAAAAAATGAATCCAATTAACAAATCTTCCTTTTTAAATACTGTACATTTAGTTACACCAGTTTTGTGCATGGGAGGTTTAGTAGCTATTTTTGCTATATTTACATTAGGATTACTTACTGTTTTGTCGAGTATGTGTTAGTGACAGAATCTCCTTCAAGAATCTAAATAAAGATTTATTTATTTTTAAATTAATGTCTGGCTCATAATAGGTTTCTGTTTAAAAAATACAAATGTCTAACTGATAGCTTAAAATACACAGCAAGACATATATAACTGGCTGTGCAGGCAAGTTTTAAAAGAAAGTGGAATTGAAGGTTCAAACTGGTATAATCTTTGTATAAATCAGTTTCTGTAATTCCAGCAGGTTTAGGAGGTAAGGAGGCATTGGAATCCAATAGTGGGTACCATGGCATTGTTATGAAGACTATTGATATTGAGATTCACAGAGTCCTATGGGTACACTTTAGGCAGGCTACAAGCACATAGTAGAACTAGAGAGATACTGTAAACCCCATTAGGTGCCAGTTACGGATTCTTTTGTATCAGAGCCATAGAAATTGCTTTTCAAAACTCCAGTGGTTATAAGTAGTGTAATAGAGTCAAGCAAAGAGTGCCCCTAGAGGTGGGTTCAATTAAAGAGGCTGGGGAGAGAAAGAGTTAAGGGCAGTGATCAGAGACTAATTGAAGCCCAGTTATGGATTGCCTTTAAGACAACAGCAGAGAGATGGATGGAGTTCTCACTTAGGCTTGGGCCTAAGCAGTGTGAGCAGTGTGTGAAATCTGCTGAAAGAGGTCCTGTTGGTGGGCTGCTGTTAGCAGATAAAAGCCAAGTCAGTCTGCAGAGCAGAGCCAAGTCGGATTGCAGAGCAGAGCCAAGTCGATCTGCAGAGCAAAGCCAAGTCGGTCTGCAGAGCAGAGCAGATCCAAGTCGGTCTGCAGAGCAGAGCAAAGCCAAGTCAGTCTGCAGAGCCAAGTCAGTCTGCAGAGCAGAGCAAAGCCCAGTTGGTCTGCAGAGTAGAGCCAAGTCGGTCTAACAGAGCAGTGCCAAGTCTGTCTGCAGAGCAGAGCCAAGACGGTTTGCAGGAGCAAAGATGTTCTGCAGAGGAAAGCGGTTTAAAGGTAAAACTATTTTGCCTGGAAGCTGGCCACAGAGAAAGAGGTTTCCAAATTGAAAGACTGTGTAAATTAACCCCAGGGAGAAGGCAGCAGTATAGTTGAGGATTTGTTAGTGCTGTTGCTAAAAGGCATATTAAGGGTCCCTGGAGGTTGGAGCATTTCGGAGAGACGGGCAGGCTGAATTCTCCCCTTTCTACTGTGTGATTTGTTATACCTTTGGCTGATGTAAGCCCTTACGTGCTGTAATTTTTGGACTTTTAATAAAAAGATTTAAAAAATACATGATCGTCTTGCTGTTAATCTGGAAGGTAGCAGGTCAATCTACCACAGTAGGCTCTTACAGGAGCCATGGAATGGAGACCCAAGACAGGAATGCAATTAAAAAAAACAAAAACAAAAACATTTGGCTGATTATTATACAGAAAAGCTTAAAAATGTAATATTTCTATACAACGGGCATCAAGATAAAATATATTATGTGACACAAAATCATTCTAAATATAAATATTTTAGCACACATTAAGATCAGGGTATGCTTTCTTTAATATGATTTGTTTGCTTGCTGAAAACAAACACTGGTTCCAAAATTGTAAATCGACAACCTTAAAAAAAATGAATCCAATTAACAAATCTTCCTTTTTAAATACTGTACATTTAGTTACACCAGTTTTGTGCATGGGAGGTTTAGTAGCTATTTTTGCTATATTTACATTAGGATTACTTACTGTTTTGTCGAGTATGTGTTAGTGACAGAATCTCCTTCAAGAATCTAAATAAAGATTTATTTATTTTTAAATTAATGTCTGGCTCATAATAGGTTTCTGTTTAAAAAATACAAATGTCTAACTGATAGCTTAAAATACACAGCAAGACATATATAACTGGCTGTGCAGGCAAGTTTTAAAAGAAAGTGGAATTGAAGGTTCAAACTGGTATAATCTTTGTATAAATCAGTTTCTGTAATTCCAGCAGGTTTAGGAGGTAAGGAGGCATTGGAATCCAATAGTGGGTACCATGGCATTGTTATGAAGACTATTGATATTGAGATTCACAGAGTCCTATGGGTACACTTTAGGCAGGCTACAAGCACATAGTAGAACTAGAGAGATACTGTAAACCCCATTAGGTGCCAGTTACGGATTCTTTTGTATCAGAGCCATAGAAATTGCTTTTCAAAACTCCAGTGGTTATAAGTAGTGTAATAGAGTCAAGCAAAGAGTGCCCCTAGAGGTGGGTTCAATTAAAGAGGCTGGGGAGAGAAAGAGTTAAGGGCAGTGATCAGAGACTAATTGAAGCCCAGTTATGGATTGCCTTTAAGACAACAGCAGAGAGATGGATGGAGTTCTCACTTAGGCTTGGGCCTAAGCAGTGTGAGCAGTGTGTGAAATCTGCTGAAAGAGGTCCTGTTGGTGGGCTGCTGTTAGCAGATAAAAGCCAAGTCAGTCTGCAGAGCAGAGCCAAGTCGGATTGCAGAGCAGAGCCAAGTCGATCTGCAGAGCAAAGCCAAGTCGGTCTGCAGAGCAGAGCAGATCCAAGTCGGTCTGCAGAGCAGAGCAAAGCCAAGTCAGTCTGCAGAGCCAAGTCAGTCTGCAGAGCAGAGCAAAGCCCAGTTGGTCTGCAGAGTAGAGCCAAGTCGGTCTAACAGAGCAGTGCCAAGTCTGTCTGCAGAGCAGAGCCAAGACGGTTTGCAGGAGCAAAGATGTTCTGCAGAGGAAAGCGGTTTAAAGGTAAAACTATTTTGCCTGGAAGCTGGCCACAGAGAAAGAGGTTTCCAAATTGAAAGACTGTGTAAATTAACCCCAGGGAGAAGGCAGCAGTATAGTTGAGGATTTGTTAGTGCTGTTGCTAAAAGGCATATTAAGGGTCCCTGGAGGTTGGAGCATTTCGGAGAGACGGGCAGGCTGAATTCTCCCCTTTCTACTGTGTGATTTGTTATACCTTTGGCTGATGTAAGCCCTTACGTGCTGTAATTTTTGGACTTTTAATAAAAAGATTTAAAAAATACATGATCGTCTTGCTGTTAATCTGGAAGGTAGCAGGTCAATCTACCACAGTAGGCTCTTACAGGAGCCATGGAATGGAGACCCAAGACAGGAATGCAATTAAAAAAAACAAAAACAAAAACATTTGGCTGATTATTATACAGAAAAGCTTAAAAATGTAATATTTCTATACAACGGGCATCAAGATAAAATATATTATGTGACACAAAATCATTCTAAATATAAATATTTTAGCACACATTAAGATCAGGGTATGCTTTCTTTAATATGATTTGTTTGCTTGCTGAAAACAAACACTGGTTCCAAAATTGTAAATCGACAACCTTAAAAAAAATGAATCCAATTAACAAATCTTCCTTTTTAAATACTGTACATTTAGTTACAGCAGTTTTGTGCATGGGAGGTTTAGTAGCTATTTTTGCTATATTTACATTAGGATTACTTACTGTTTTGTTGAGTATGTGTTAGTGACAGAATCTCCTTCAAGAATCTAAATAAAGATTTATTTATTTTTAAATTAATGTCTGGCTCATAATAGGTTTCTGTTTAAAAAATACAAATGTCTAACTGATAGCTTAAAATACACAGCAAGACATATATAACTGGCTGTGCAGGCAAGTTTTAAAAGAAAGTGGAATTGAAGGTTCAAACTGGTATAATCTTTGTATAAATCAGTTTCTGTAATTCCAGCAGATTTAGGACCATGAGGGGTTTCCAAACAAGAGCCATAATGCAATGATTTGGGACAGCTGAAATTAGGAGCCTGCAGACACCATTGTCACAGCAAATTAAACCCTTTAATAAGCCGTCTTTGTTTCTACTGCGTTATTTCATTGGTTTGGTATGTGAAAGCACTGAAGTCACTATAGGGATCCAGATTTAACTAGGGTGGATTTTGCAATTTATGTTCATTTTTTTCCTTTTTGGCATTTAATTAACTGTAACAAATGAAAATTATTTGTTTTTGTTTGTATGCTTAGTGTAATTAGACTTTCATTAGGCTTTATATTTTAGGTGGAGTTATGCAGAAGCAATTATCGTTTTAAATTATTATGGCTATCATTAAAGAAGCAGATATACATATGTGGACACTCATTTAATTTGCTTAGTTGTATTCAGGAACTATTAAATCCAAGGGAGATATACAATTTCAACACTTCAGAATATTGTAATTAAATTTATAAGAAATACAAAATAAAAGTGGTGTAAAGATGACAGCTTAGCACATACATTAAGTGAGGTTTTGACGCATTATGACACCTTCTTTAGTGAACCTAATATCATATTGTTCCAAAATGTCACTTTATGTTTCATATCAGTTAACCATTAAATGAATCATCTTTATACCACTTTTGGATATTTTATTTATTTGTATTACTATTGGGTAACACATTAACACCCTCCATCTGTAATTCAATGTGTGAAATTTAAAGAAACACTGGAGTCCCATATTGACAGTTTGCTGTTTTGAGGATATAGGGTTAATAACGGCAACAACAAAAAAATAGAAAGTAAACATAAATGCAGTCTTTAATTTACGATGATGTGCATTCATAATGTGAGCCATCTCAAATGTACAAAAAAGAAAAGATCACCATAATAAACATCCTTAAAAATAAATCCAATACCCAATCCATTCACCCATTCACCATAATATCCTGCTATGAGCACTGTGTATAGCAGGGAAATGCCACCCCAATCATATACTTAAAATTGACAGATGTGCTTTCACTTCAGCTACCATGTCTACCAGTGGCAAAGCTAGCAAATATAGGACCCAACTGCTATATAATTTGGGGGTCTTCATGCAGTGTCTCCATGCAACCAAAAGGTAACAATTACTAAGCCCAAAATGTGTGCTGTTGGTTAGGTTACTCCTATGGTGATCAGATCACCTTCCTGTAAAAATAATTTGTACTCCCTCCTAAATAAATTAAGAGTGCCACTTTAATCCATGCTGCTAGCAGTAGCAGAGGGTCCCTACCCTGATGTTCATAGAGCAGAGGGCCCCACTATAATATAGATCACAGAAACAGCACTACTTCACATCACTAATATCCACTCTGTCCTCCAACCCCAAACGTCTGTTCGCCACTTTTAATACTCTCCCACCACCTCCTCCCATCCCTTCCTGTCTCACGGCCGAAGAGTTTGCCAACCATTTTATTCAAAAAATTTAAACCATCCACAATTAACTCTCCTCTCATTGTGGCTCACACACTCCACCCTCTCAACTAACCAACAATACCCAGTCTTCTCCCTTCCCCATTCCCACAGCCGCTATGAACTACTTTTCCCCTGCAACAGTGGACAAAGTCTCCAGCCTAATATTATCCTCTCACCTCACTACCGGTCCTCAGGACCCTATTCCATCTCAGCTCATCCCTCCCCTCTCTACCACACTAATCCCAGCTCTCACACACATCTTCAACCTTTCCCTAAATACTAGCATATTTCCATCTTCTCTAAAACATGCCATAATTACACACACTCTTAAACCCTTATCCGACTCTCATGTTCCATTTAACTATCGCCCTATCTCTCTACTTTCGCTGGCTTCCAAACTGCTGGAGCGGCTCATCTATAACCGCCTTACCAGTTTTATCTCCTCTAACTCTCTTCTGGACACTTTCCAATCCGGCTTTTGGCCCCAACATTCCACTAAGACAGCTCTCACAAAAGTCAACAATGACCTGCTCACCGTTAAGTCTAAAGGCCACTTTTCCATTCTACTTCTTCTGGATCTCTCTGCCGCCTTTGACACAGTTGACCATCCACTTCTACTCCATATTCTCTCCTCCCTCGGCATTCAAGACACTACTCTCTCTCATCATACCTACAAGTTTGATACTTAAGCATCTCCTTCACTGGCATCTCTTTTTCTCCTCACCCCTTGTCTGTTGGCATAGCCAAAGGATCAGACCTAGGCCCCCTCCTCTTCCCCATCTATACATCCTCACGTGGTACCCTAAAAACTATTTGGGGTTTCAGTATCATTTCTATACAGATGATACTAAAATTTACCTCTCAGCACCAGACCTATCCCCTCTCTTCTAGCACACGTCTCCGACTGCCTCTCTAGTATATCCTCTTGGATGTCCGCCCACCACCGTCTAAGACTGAACTCTTAATCTTCCCACCCTCTACTAGAGCTTCAATTCCTCACATCTCTCTCACTGTCAACAACGCCATCATCACTCCCACCTCCCAAGCCTGTTGCCTTGGGGTTCTACTGGACCCTGCCCTCTCTTTCATCCCTCACATACAGTCACTAACTAAATCTTTCCTGCTCCATCTAAAAACATTTCTAAAATACGCCACTAACTAAGGTTCTAATACACTCTCTCATCATTTCTCGTCTCGACTATTGCAACTCGCTTCTTGTTGGCCTACCCACCACTCGCCTTTCCCCACTTCAATCCATAATGAGTCAATCACTCCCTGGCTTCCCTTAACCTCCAGAATAAAATTTTAAATCATAACCCTAACTTACAAAGCCCTCAACAACAGTGCACCTCCGTACATCTCTGCTCTCATCTCCAAATACTCCCCCACAAGCGCTCTTCATTCTGCTAATGACCTTCTTTCTACTACTCTTGTCACCTCCTCTCACTCCCGCCTCCAGGACTTTTCTCGTGCTGCTCAATTCCCTGGAACTCCTTGCCTCGCTCCACCAGACTACCCTCCTGCCTTAAATCCTTCAAAACCTCACTAAAAACATATCTCTTTAAAGAAGCCTATAACCTTCCAACCTAACACTTCTCTCTCCCCACACACAAACATTAACTTTTGGATTGTAAGTCTGCAAGTTTTAATCCTGCAAGGTGCTTTAGGGAAAGTGCTATGGACACAGAATTCTAAGCTCAAAGACAGGGCCCTCCATTCATTGCAATGTGTTAATTTTGAATTTATCGTTGCATGGAACTAAACTTATGTATAGCGCTGGCCCATTACAAATAAACAATAATAATAATGATAGTAAACACTTGAAAGGTGCATCAATGTAAAATTTATCTCTCCCAGGTCTGAATAATATCAAGGTTACAACCCTCTTCAACAGCAATTAATCTCCAAAGTCATATGAGTCATATAAAGTACCAATTCCACACAAATTTAGAAATCACTTGCACAACTATATCATACATAAAACATGTTTTTCATTTTTTTATGTTTATTGCCTATTTGTATAATCTTTATGTAACTGCTGCTCTGCAAGCTTTCTGGTCTGCTGTGTATTGTAGTGTTTGCCATCACTGTTGTTTATTTTCATCTGTCACTAGAAGTGTGAGGGGTCCTTGAATGCAGAGAAGGATTCCACTGGTTCTATTAAAAAATTAATTTCCTAAGTGCTTTAAGGGGGATGAGGGAAACCATCTCAATGTACAAGGCCCCACGTGGGTAATCATACAATTCAATGGATTCTTTAGTATAGAATAGCACAATGATATCTAAATAAGAAACATATGATATTATACAAATGTTAATCTACAAAATTTCCTGTTGTCACTTTTAAACCCATAAGCAAGTATATTATACAAATACGGTAATACCATAACCTAGCTATACTCCTACCATTACTCTGACTCTATTTCAAGATTACCACTGCTTCTAAAACTTAGTTTCTATTTCTCCAGTACTGTAAACTTACTCTTAAGGAGTAGAAAACAGGACAAGTATCCTTTAGACTGTAAGTGCACACCCTCTGCCCAGTTTAACAATGTAGGGTAGAAAGAAAGATAATATAAAACTTAACATTTATTGATATAATTAAAAGCTGTTGTTAAAATATTGAAATACTGACGAGATACAATTGGTGGGGGAATGAGAAATAGTTTATATGGGCTTCCTTATAAATTCAATACATAGGAATGAATTTTATATCCTCATTGTTAAAGTGATAATAAATACCGTAGTGAAAAGCAAAGTGCATATAGTGAAGTGAAATACAAATGAGTAGCAGAAGCATAGGTCCAAAGTTTAATGCCTATGTGTTTGCACTTATATATATTGCACTTTTTGAAAAAAGTGTCTAGTGCTTGTAAAAATAGTGATAATTGCACTTGTCAATATTGCACCTTTTTATTATTGCTATCTAAAGTGATAAGTGCCAATATAGTTGGATAAATAAATGAGCTGTTATGTTAATAAATACAATAAATAAAGTGCTAGTGCTTGCTGAGGATATAGGTATATTGTATAGGTCCTATATTGGAAGGTAAAGCCCTATATTCTAATTATAATATCGATTGTTTATGCCCCCACACAATCTATGGAGCTGAGTAGCCTAGTTTCTTCCACACTCTAGTACTCATTTTTTAATATATAATTCGATTATGGTTTGGTGTGTATACTATTATTGAAACGTTTGTTGTAGATGGTGAGTCTATATTATAGCAGAGCGTCTCAGCTCCAAACAACTGCCTGCGTGTCGCCTATGCGTCTGCGTGTGACGTCATAGGTCGGCGTGGCGGCGTTGTACGTGCAACCCGACGCACGTTTCTGAAGATTTGATGAAAATGTAATTGCAATTAAAATGTGTTTTTTCTTGATATCGAAAATTGCCAGACCTAATTAGTAGAGCTGTCATGCAATCTACTTCTTAAGCATGCCATGTTAGAAACAGATTCTAGCTTATTTAATAATGTCATTTAAGATGTCAAATTTTTGTTTTGGCCAAGTTTTCAGTACTACAAGTAAAGGAAGGGTGGACAAAAATGTCTAAAACTTTTGGAGTCATAAAACTTTTCTAGGAGACAGACAGGCTTTCTTTAGTGGAAGCTCTTTATAGAGAAGCATTGCATCCTTAGAATATTTAGAGGCCAGTAATATACATATTAGGAGTTACAGCGCCCAGGAAATTACTACCCCTGTCCTACAGTGACAGCACTAAAGGGTAGTGTAAGGCTGGAGAAAGCAACATTGGTCCTGGAGTGCTAAACATTGGCCTCTCTTCCATTTGTGCAGTAACATTTGAGAAAAAAACATTCTTAGAACTACAGGATCTTTGAAAAGCTATGTACCAGATCCATGCTATAGATCCTTGAAAAAAGAAGCCCATAAAAGTAACTGACTCACACCCAGGAGGGCTTGGACAGAGCTCTGTAGCCTTAACATGTGCTTGCACCATGCTCGCAGGAGACTCTGAGTCTGAATATCAATGATCTCCACAGCAACACTACAGAACACTATCCATTACCTTGACTCAGGAGTTAATGTTAGGTGCCATGGGGGTCATCATTAGACCCCCATAGCACTGTTTCTGCCACCACAATGTTGACCCAACTTTGACCCCCATTGACCCAAATCCCCTGTAGGGGTCCATTACCCCCCTAACACTACATCTATGGTCCCTAACACTACATACATAATATATATATATATATATATATATATATATATATATATATATATATATATATTATAATTACACATGAAAGGTGGCAAAAACATACATTACCTATCCTTTGATGTCCTACAGCAATGATTTTGAAAAGCCTTCATCCTCACTCTTTGGCCCTCAAGCCGTCTGACCTCATCTTCAGCCAGTAGAAATGGGCCCCTGCCTAGAAAACCCACCACCATAAGAAAAAAATACTTCTAATAGAGCTCCTCCTCTCAGGAGCTCCTACTCCGACTATCTGTTTTTGGAGCACAAATTCTGAGAATCCTGGTTGGCTGAAATATATGTCAATCATATTTCAGCAAATCCGAAGTTAGTATTTTAATTATTCCCTCCCCATATCTGATTGGTTAAAAGTCTAATCAATCATAATCCACAGGAAAGGTTGCAGATGGAGGGTGAGAGATTGAAAAGAAGGAAAGAGACGAGGAAAGGATACAGAGTGAGAACCATGAAGATACAAGGAGAATAGAAAAAGAAGAGATAGAAAAGTAGGAATATAAAATGTTAAAGAGAAAACACAGGAGATATGAAAATGACAGGGATGAAATTGATAGAATGAAGATGGTTTGGAAATGGAGATAGATCAAAAGAGAACCTTTATGCTATCACCCCTTGATTTGTTGCTGTCCTAGACCTCAGCCTTTTTGATCTTTTGTGATATCCAGTCAAGGTGGATGATGATTTCAACATGATTTACTTTTTTCGACATACATAACTTAAATTATCACATTCAGAAGTGGTTTGTTTCACATTAAATCAATCCAAATTTTAAAGATTAGGATATTTTTTCTTTTTTACATTAAGGGTACCTATCATAGGATTATACAAATGAGGAATGTTATATATCCTGTAAAAAACATTTGTCAGGATATAGGAAGCAAGTTTTGATATTTTATTTTTTATGAAAAGGTTGCTTTGAAAGAATGTATATGTGATGCTAGTTTCCCAAAATGATACAACTGCTCTTTCACAGTTGCAAACACACAATCTTGTATTTTTTCATGTGTGGAAGGCTGTGATCCCATTTTTGCTTTTATTGCATGATAGAAACTGTATTGAACCTTCAAAAAGTTATATTTTTTTAAACCCTTCTATTAACCACTGGTAGTTGAAATGACTAAAACTTGCTGTGACATCATAGATTCCATCAAGTAGTATTTATCCATTCTAGTGCCTAAGTAATACAACCAAGCCCGTATATAAAATGTCTGTTCAATAATAGCCAATGTTATGATTACCTAATATGCAGCAAAACAGAAATTGTCTTAAACGCTGCATTGTAACTGGTCCTTGAGTACTTGAGTTAAGTAGAACTGACTTAGAACAGGGAGAAGTGGAATATTGCAGAAATTATGGGACCCTAAAGAACCACTGTAATGCATTAACAAGTAAAGCCCATATATTTGTTTGGTGGGTACAGGCTATTAAAACATTATGCAGCCTAAAGTAAATAAAAGTACACATTTTCCCTTACTTTTTATTTATCTTTTTTCTCCTCAAGCAAAGGCACTTTCCTCATTCTCCCTGTGCCCTGTCAGGGGTGGTCATGATGGAGCTTGGAAGCAGGCTTGCCTATGATTTCACTGCCCCCATCCTGTGCCCTCACTTGCACTACCCCATCCTTCTACACACAAGTAACAGCTCTATTGTAACCTGTTACCAGCTGTCTCCTTGGTCCCCGCTCTGTGATAGTGCTTGAGTGATCGTAGCCCACCCCCTCCCCTTGTTACCAAGCATGCTTAGTCTGGAACAGAGTCTTAGTGGTTACCCTTTTTTTAGTCCAGATACTAGTCAAATTGACCACATCCTCGGTTAAGGACAGGTAGGAGAAGATGAGCAGCTCTGCTTGAAGATAAAAGCTGACACAGACAATAGTAAGAAATTTACTTTTATTTATTTTAAACTGTATGCTGTTTTTGATGATAGTCCTTTTAAAACGTCGCTGTCATTAGTACACTTTGGTTAACATGTACCTCTATTCAGATGCTTGCCAAATGAAAGGAAATATATCATGTCACTTATAAGTCTGAATCTCAGAATAGGATCCGAGGGACAAATCCCAACCCCATTATATGCAATCTCTCCTTTCCCATCACTTTCCAGTAGCCTCCTCCTCATCTCTTGTCTCTTTAACTGTTGAATTCCCTTTTAAATCAGGGTCTCACAAGATCATAAGATCTGGCTTCTTTTCCAAATGTTTTCAGCACAATTTTGTAATTCTGCCCATTTAACACACATTTCTTTGATCAGTGCAGTAGGTGATTCCTCTCTTCCCTCATCTTCACCTGAATAAATATCCCCAGCTGCTCCCCTTGAATATCTGTTGCTGCTCCATTTGAAGTTCCTGCTGCTCCTCAGTGCTGAGCTCTTGTCTGTGCTCCTCCACTAACTCTTCAATGTCTTTGTTACTCATCTCCAGGCCCATGGACTTGAGACACCAGACACAGAGACAGAAACCAGAGACCAGAGACACAATGTCCTCCACTATTGGGCTAGGTTCAGCCTCCAAGTTCCTCTGAGCTACAGCTTCTGGCCACAATTTCCTCCAGCCACGTGGTCCTGTGAGAGACTGCATGCCAGACCTTGTCTATTAGAGTGACACAGTGGAGGATATTAAAATGGTCCTTCCAGAGATTTCTCAGTGTCAACTTAGTATATGTGGTCATTTCAAAGAACCTCTAGAAGAAGACCTTGGTATGCAGTTTCTTGAAGTTTGAGATGACCTGCTGGTTCATGGGCTGGATCAGTGGTGTTGTGTTATAAAATTAAAGTCCTCCAATAAGTTGCCCTCCAAGCCTGGAGGGTGAGCAAGAGCATTGTTCATTATTAACAGACCCATCAGAGGCAGTCCTTTCTCCTGAAAATATTATTTTACAGTGGGGCCAAACACTTTGTTCATCCAGTCGATAAAGAACTGCTGGTTACCCAGGCATTGCTGTTGGTCATCCACATTACACTTAACTTGCTTTTTGTTACAATTTCTCTTATTAAAGCTCTGGGGTTCTCACTGGGATAGACTAGTAGAGGCTTACTTTTTAGATCCCCATTAGCATTCCCATACACCAACAGAGTTAGCCTGTCCTTCATAGTGATCTAGGTTCTGTATTTTCTTCCAAACTAAACCAGTTTCTTCACAGAAAGACTTGTGGGGAACAAAAGTCTCAGCCTCTACATAGTTTCTAACTCCCTGACAAAGGTTCTGGCAGCTTTTTTTGTCAGCACTGGCTGTCTCTCCATGCTTCACCACTCTGTAAATGCCAGCTCTTTTTTAAAAATGTCAAAACCAGCCATGACTGGCTTTAAATTCTTCACTGCTCTTACCACTTGTTGTAGGCTCTTATTTTACCAGATCAGCAGGCAATTGTTTTGCTTTCTTGCATATAAGTGTCTGTGATTTACTATCACCCACTAACTATGTTTTTCATGTCGAGTGAAGAGCAAGAGTTGAACTCTGAGGTCATTTTTTGTCAGTGAGACGCATCAAATTCTGAGAATGTTGAATTACGAGGAGGTTGAGGACCAATGGTCCACTGTACAAATACAAATAAATATATATATATATAGCAACAGAATATGTTGGAGAGTTACAAATAATATACATGTATTTATTTATATATATATATATATATATATATATATATATATATATATATATATATATATATAAAAATATTTATTTATTTATATATATATATATATATATACATATTTTAAAACAATATCCCCTCCCACCAGATTGTTCTCAATTTCAACACCCTTGCAGCAGAGGTTTTGAATATGGTTTAATTTATAAATATAGCTAATAACAAGTATTTTATAAAATAAAGGCTATTTAAAAATGTGCATTTTCCTCCTTTCTGATCACCCACACACTGAGATTCATATATTTTTTTTTATGAGATCATGGCCAATAACTACTGATAAGCACCTGAGACCCTGAGTCCATTGTTGTTACAGCAATAATGTTTCATTAACTAAAGATTAGGATCTCTGTTTGTGGGTGGATTAGCTGACAGCTCAAAAGGGTAAACTTTAATGTTAGTTTACTGCAGGAAAGTTAAATTGTTTAATAACATTCAGTTATTAATGTACTTGTTATTATCTATAGTTTTAAACTCTACCATATCTGATTGCTCTACTGTGTCACTTTAACATATGTATAAAAAATGTTAACGTTTCATAGTACAGTATCTTTGCAATAATAAAACTGCTATAAATAAGTCTGTTTACTTTTTCCCCGTTTTCTTTGAGAATATAAACAACACAATTTAAATAAATTGCCTTTTTCAATCGCCAGAAAGGAGAAACACTATAATTAAATTAATTGTGCAAAAACTTTCAGTTTAAGCAAAAAAGGACATTATTATACATTGGGCAGTATATCTTCAGATAAAATTACATAAGTGAAATAATTGAATGATATTACTATTTAGGTCACTCAAAGTATTTAAATTCATTAAATATTACATTTTTAAAAGCTATGGGTTTCATAAAGACTATTAGAAAAAAACTGTAATCAAAATCCCAGTATGATATATAATTTGTATACCTTAAATGACTACTGAAATCTAGAAAATATTTTCTACATTTAATCAGAATGAATATCTTCTATATATTTAGAAACATTTTATTTAAAAAAAAGTAAAAAATTGGCATTGTTTTTGTTGTTCAGTCCTTTAGTCATGCCCGACTCTCGGTGACCATATGGATGCAGCACACCTGGCACATTGTCTGTGTTTCTGGTCATGCCTACCCATTTGGTTTTCTTGGCAAATATACAGTAGTGGGTTTGCCAGTTCCTTCACCAGAGGACGCAATTTGTCTAACCTCTCTGCTGTAAACTGCGCATCTTGGTTGACCCTACATGGTATAGCTCACAGCTTCACTGGAGTACACAAGATCCTTCACCATGACAAGGGAGCAAGCTAAAAGGGGATTTTGAGATTACTTGCTTTATTTTTACTACTCATATTGCTCAGTATAAAGGTTGCCACTTTCCCCCTAACCTTCTCCCTCAATGAAATCCTCCTCCATCATCTTTAACGGAAACTGGAAAACAAATTTGCAAAGATGATGTCACTGTTAGCGGCAGAGCCAGCCACACAGCTGGGCAGGGTCCACTTACAATATAACAAGAGGAGCTCCTCTTCAGTCAGATATTAGTAAAGGAATTCTTATTAGACAAACAAAAGTGTCATACGCACAAAACAATCCCATTGATAAAGACTTAAACCATTATAGAAGTATGACATTTTGTAAAGATTCCTCAGTTTGTTAGTTTTAGATATCTGTATGATTCATTAAATATTTTTAATTCACAAAATTATTTTTTTGCAGATTCCCAAAACAGGTACTGTGTATAGAGTATTGAACATGCTTCTCAAGTGCTTCAGTCAAAAGCCTTTCCGTAATTGTACCAAATGCTTACAAAGGGCCTCACTACCTATTTTTCGATGGCCCATTTAAAAGGGCTGAAAGTGAGAAGACAAAGGTATAGGCATGGGTACACATTTTAAGTCTTTTCATCTTAATATTTGTTTGTTTTTTTACTACACCAACAGCCCTATTAAGTTCGAAGCCTGTAGTAGCATTGGCAAGCCCGCAAAGGCTGTGTTACAGAGCTATTAAATTAAACCAGGCCGTGAGTTACGGGCCGTGACGCAAACCATTTGTTGCACGTTAGATGTGCGGCCGTGAACATGATCAATAAGTCAAACCCATAGTTACGGGTTTAGGTAGAGCCAATGGCAAATGAGATCGTCATCATTCCGTCACTGGAAAATGGAGGTTAGATTTCAAAGCCTAACAAGCTTCAATTACAAATTTTGATCCAGGATTCATGCGATATTAAAAAAAAGCAGAAAATATGATATTCAAGTCCATGAGAGTTCCATTATATATATTAACACATTGATTGCTGGGATCGATATAACACAGAAATTAAACATTAAATAAAGTATTTTATATTGCAGATTTGCAAGTTTGAAAATGTTGGGCTATTAATTGTAATACCTAACATACCGTATATACTCGAGTATAAGCTGACCCAAGTATAAGCCGAGGCACCTATTTTACCACAAAATACTGGGAAAACTCAGTGACTCGAGTATAAGCCGAGTGGGGAAATGTGCTGCCCCGTTGTGTCCCTCTTGTGCCCTCTGTGTCCCCCTCTTGTGTGCACTCTGTGCCCCTTTCTTGTGTCCCCCTCTCTCTCCCTTGTGTCTCTTCCCCCTCTCCCTCCCCTGTGTCTCTTACCCCCCTCTCAATCCCCTGTGTCTCTTCCCCCTCTCCCTCCCCTATGTCTCTTCCCCTCCTCTCACTACCCAGTGTCTCTTCCCCCCTCTCCCTCCCCTGTGTCTCTTCCCCCACCCTCCTTCCCTTGTGTCTCTTCCCCCTTCTCCCGCTTCTGTGACTCTTCCCCCTCTCCATCATGTCTCTTTCCCTCCACTTCCCTTATCATCCTCCTCCTCCTCCCTCCTCATCCTCACTCCTCAACCCCCCTCCTCATCCTCCCTCCTCATCATCCCTCCTAAACCCCCCTCCTCCTCCTCCCTTCTCATCCTCAACACCCCTCCTCATCCTCTCTCCTCAAACCCCTTCTCATCCTCCCTCCTCATCTTCCCTCGTACACCCCCCTCCTCATCCTCCCTCCTCATCCCCCCTCCTCAACCCCCTCCTCATCCTCCCTCCTCATCACTTTACCCCTATCTAATTACCTTTCCCTCTCCCTTTCCCCTCTCTTACCTTCCACCAGCTACTCCTCTGTGTGTCTTCCGGCTGTGTCGGGACCTGGCATATGCTAATGACGTGACGCGCATGTGATGTCACATCATTAGCATATGCAACACAGCCGGAAGACACACAGAGGAGCTGAGGAGCGCAGGAGCAGCTGATGGAAGGTAAGAGAGGGGAGAGGTGAAGGTAATTAGAGAGGGGTAAAGTGATGAGGAGGGAGGATGAGGAGGGAGGATGAGGAGGATGATAAGGGAGGGGGAGGGAAGGCGACATGAGGGAAAAGGGGGGAGAGACACAGCGGAGGGAGAGGGGGGTAAGAGACATATGGGAGACACGGGGGGGGGGGAAGAGACACAGGGGTGACTCGAGTAAAAGCCGAGGTGGGCTTTTTCAGCATTAAAAAAAGGGCTGAAAAACTTGGCTTATACTCAAGTATATACGGTAAGTTTCCCTTTAATTATAAGTACAGTAGGGTGTTTATATTTGCATTTACAATGCTACGGTTAGGACTTTAACCTCCTATCAGGTCCTATCGTACCCATAGGGTTTTTGGCTCCATTTGCAGGTTACGGGGGGTAAAAACGCTAGTGAATTGGTTGCAATTTAATAGAGTAATTGGAATGTAACAGTTACAGGCTTGAAATATCAAAGGATTTGCAGCCGCGCAATTCAGATTTCAACATCCAGTAGGGGTTTTTGCCCTTACCTCGCAAGTCGTTAGCGGGTTGCTTTAAGGGACCCAATTTTATCGCCGTAAGGCTTGAAGGCTACAGTTTTACATGCTGAGAGAATGTAATGGGGCTGTAAGGGCCTCATTACATTGCAACAGTTACAGATTGAAACAAGATATGTGAAGATAACAAATGTAACCTGCATCATGGGCTTGTTAATCAAATGTTGGTCTGGTAAATCAAAGATTAGATTCAGCAGATATAGAGGTACAGCGTAGTGTATCACCTATCAGCAACTGAATAATAGTTCAGACCTAACAAGTTCGCATCCAATATTCAAAAGAATCTCCATAGACATTTGAGAATGTTTTGTTATTTAGTAGTTCAGTTGTGTCCAGCTCTCCACCCTATGAAGTACAGCATGCCGGTTACATATATCATCCACTGTCCCTCTGTTCTCCATCAAGTTCATGTTAAATCTTTCCTAGCATCATAGCATTTGCTAAGGAATCCTGTCTTCTCATGATATGGCCAAAATATTTGAGCTTTAGCCTCATGATCAAACCTTCCAGTAAACAGTTTGTCTTGATTTCCTAAAGTACTGATTGATTGGATCTTCTTGCAGTTTAAGGGGCTCTAAACAATTTTTGCCAGCACTACAATTTAATTTAAGGGTTAGTGAATACCTTATACTCTCAATAAATAAAACAAATTAATCTCAGGGATACAAAACTTGTTTATAGGGTATGGGTGGTAACGAAAAATTCACAATATCATAAATTACACCTAACAGGTGTTTCTTTTTTGTTTAATGTGGATATATCTGTACTAATGTGCTTAAGGAACAAGTTCCACCAAAATGTCCTTTATATTAAAGATCTCTCTAACAAACCATTAACTGTATATATTAAGGTTATGGAGATTGCCTAGTTTGCCAGTTATTTCTCCATGTGTGTGGGGAGTGGATGTTGCAGTTTTAAGATTTATGTCACTGACACTCAGCTCTGTCAGCTTATTGGGTCAAAACTTCAAGAGCCAAATTGCTAAAATGTTTACATATATTTGAACTTCTTTAAAGAAACATGGCCTGTTCATGGATTTCACTGGGAAGATAATATACCTATGTATCATTTTACTTTTGTGTACTTTAGCCTCTTAAGCAGTGTTTAAAGCTCTGTTTTTTTCTGCCAAAAGTCTTACAAATAGTTCCTAATTGCTTTCTGTCCTCTGAAGCTCATGAAGACAGTGTACATTTAAGTCCAGGATATGCAGTGCCTGACAGTAACCAATTCTGCAACATGCTCCTTGAGAAAGGTCACTGAATGGCTAATTTGAAATACTGCACTTCACAATTTGTGTATTCATCAGCTACCTGAGCTTCAAAGGGCACACCCAAATAGGTACAAATTGTGTAATTTTAGGTAACATTTCATACATTCTGAGGGGGGGGGGGGGGACTAATTGAAACACCTAACAATACATTAAGGACTATTGTCATCTTGCACCTTTCAGAAAAGCTTAAATTCTTCTCATGCTATTCCTGTACTGTGTAGTGGGATATTGCAACATTCTCCAAGAAGAAAAGCTCCAGTACTTTGAGGGATGAAAGAGATTGAAATCTACGTTTTACTCTGCACTCCAGAACTTCCCAAAAAAGCTTTTAATATTGAGAGACCATGGAAAGTGCTTGGCTTCATCCTGGTATTTATGAAGAATTGAGTGCTCAATTGATCCTGTAAGAACTCCTACATGGAGGTTATGTACAGTAGCTACAGTTCTTACAAGCAACTTTTTGGTGCTAATATATGGCTCCAGCAAAAAATGTCTGTAAGATTTACTGACTTGGGGCCTCATTCAATTGCAAGCCCGCAGATTGCATTTCACAGGCCGTATGTCTGCGGGCTTGAATTTTGCTACAATTACAGAGCGATTGAATTGAACAATCCCGCAATCTACGGGCCGAAAGCAGAAACCGTAAACCATGCAATCGTATGTAGCATTTCAGAGCGTGATTATGATCAATTAGGCAAGGCCAATAGAAAATGAGACTGTCATCATTATGTCAGTAAAACATGGAGGTTATATCAATTAGCGTTTAGGGGTCCGAGATGTGATTAGAATCACAATCCCGCAATGTACAAAATGATAAAAATGAATGCCGATACTGTTCTAGTCCATGTGGGTGGCCTGATATGTATTAACTCATTGATATCCGAGATTGATATAACACTGAAATTAAACATTAAAAAATATATTTTCTACTGCAGATTTGCGAGCTTGAGACTGTTGTGCAATTCATGTCTTTCCTCGCTTTCCTTGTCTTTTAAAGTGCAGTATTGATTTTTTAATTGCATTTACATTGCTATGAACAGGGTTTAAACCCCCTTGCGAGTCCTATCTGGTACCCGTAGGATTTTCTTCTACATTTGACATTTGCAGGTGTGAAAATATTTGCAGGCTTGAGGTATTGTAGCAATTGAATAGCAATTTGCGATTGTAACTTTTGCGGGCTTAGAAGATCAAAGGCTTAGCTGGGTTGTAAGTTACGGTTGTAAAAAGGGATTCTCAGCCCGTAACTTGTAGATAGTTTGCGGCTCGCAAAAAGATGTCAATTGAATAGCAAGTTTGTTTGCGGGCTACATTATGGGCTCCCATTAGCTACAATTTCTCAATTGAATGAGGCCCTTGGACTTAGCGGATTTTGCTTGAAGTTCTCCAGCTTTAACCTGTACACATGCCAAAATATATAATCTACCATTTTGAGCCTTTACCTATTTCAACTGAGGCCCTCTTTAAGCCCCATGGCATCTAATCTTAACTTCCTATCATGATACGTAGTTCTATAACATGGTGATCATTATGGACCTCCCACTCTGGTATACTGTTATATCTCCATTAGCATTACTATGAACCCCCTAGGCATAACATTAATCCCCTTAATATGGGGATTCTTATGGACTCTGACTACTATGGACATGGACCATATCCCTCATGGGGTTTTATAAGGATCCGATAGTCGCAGACACTAACTTCTCCAAATTACCTTCACAAAATAAATACAAAATAAAAAAAAATACAAGAAAAAAGAATTACATAAATAAAAAAAAATACAATTGAAATAATAAAAAAAAACATAAATTACATAACAATATTATATTAAATGTATCCTCAGCCCTAGCTCTATTGATCTTAGAAATCGGTCCCCTTCTGTCTTTCTTGAAGACTCTAGTTGCTCTCTTTAGTTCACAAAAGAGCCACCACCTCCACAAAAAATAGAGCAATCCAAGGTGATAGGGACTAAGGAAGTCAATTTAGACCCCTATTGGTCAGTTAATATTTTTTTAGTGTGGGTGAGGGGAAGGAGAGCCAGATGACCTTTCGGGTATTGAATGAGTTTCGGAGATACCCAGGCTCATAGGAGGTAGCAGGGCATAGCTGGAGAAGTTAATAACCCCCACATTCATGTTTTATTATTATTCAACCCTTACCCTGCAGCTACAGCTTTAAATAAAGTGAGAACTGTTACTTATCGCATAAGAGCTCTCAGTAGAGGGTTTAGCTGTAGCTGCAGGAGGTTACATTTGCACATTGCGAGAGCTTGTAGGATTATACTTTTGTGTACTCAATGTATGCCTGTACTTGAAGTTATGGAATATGTTGGTGCTTTATAAATAAAGGATAATAATAATAACTTTAAATAAAAATGTCCCTCATCAGCAAAGAACAGATCACCCGTAGTGATAACTTGCAATGGTTTAATTGTAAGGGATTGTTGCCAGATATATGTAACAGCTACGTAGATCCCTACGTGGAATGTTTATTCAAAAGATTTAAGAGAGCTATACAATCAAAACTTAATTTAGCAGTATATATTTGGCATTAACATCCTAGAAAATGGGGTCATCATAAGGGAACAGCGTTTGCACCATAGGGTACAGTTGACCCTGTAAAATGGTCTCTTATTCCCTGACTGTTGTGCATTCATGACTCCTTAAAGGTTGCTGTCCATACCATTATGGTCAGCCACCCTGTTTAACAGTTGGAATAAGACATTATTAGTTTAAGACATCCATTGGCTTTCCAAACAGAAGCCTGTCCAGATGTAGGAAATAGGGTGAAAGATTGCTTATCAAACCATATTACTTTTTCCATTGTTCATTGGTCGTTACACCAAGTTATGCATCTTTGTGTGTTGGCCTTGGATTCAAGCTGTTTCTGAATGACATCCCTGCCAGAAATTCCATCTTTGCGAAACTCACAATGTACAGTTTTTGTTGCAACTGGGTCTCAAAGGTGTTGATTCAATTCTGTGGTAATTTTTCAAGCTATATTTTTTATGGAATTTAGCACCTATCCTGTGAAGTGTCTTGCTATGTCTGTCTGTGACACTATTTCTCTTTGCCAATACAGTTTCTCCATCTTTGGTGTATGCTGTCATTTTTTTTAAAACTGTTAAATAGTTTTAACATTTTCGGGATGTATATATCTAAGATTAAACATACTGTGACCGAGTAGTCTCTCATGAGTATGTGATTTGCATAAAAAGGTTAATTTACAATGTTTCAGTTTTTCCCATTGCTGAATAAATTGCTTTGAATGCCCATTGGGGCATGTCCCTGCCAGCCAATGAGCAATAATAAAATAGTTTAGGGGTTTGGAAATGGGTTCACATACAGTAAAATGATTAATATATGTCTTACCAGTTATATGTAAGGTTAAGCATGTTTTATGTGCATATTTTATGTTTTTTTTAAAATATATTATAGCTTCCAACAATATTGAAAACAGCACAAAATACATTTGAAGATTGTGAAGAGGTTCAAAAAATGATATTACATATTATATAAAATGATATTATCTGGATGCTTGTCTCAAACGCAGATTAAAGAGACACTCAATTTTCCTGTTTACAAACTTGATAATGAAACTTGATAACCATAACCATAACCATAATTAGTACTTTGATAAGAATAATTAATTTAAATAGTGCCATTCTCCCAGAAGGGACTGCTTAGAATTAGAGAAAAAGCAGAGAAAGTTCTAACTTATTTCAAAGCCTGGAAGAAGAGAATGGTCTACAGTCTTTTTCTGAAATTGTCCAATTTAGGGGCATTGCTGACTAATGTTAGATTGTTCCAGAACCTTAGTGCAGATTAAAAGTCTGGGACACTGAGGGCCTCATTGAGTTGTCCACATTGTAGGTACTGTAACCCGTAATGTAGCCCGCAAAAATTACTGCTATTAAATTGGCCTCCTTTAGCTACCCGCAATCATTCTGCAGGTTACAAGCTCAAAATCCGTACGGGCTGTCAAAATTGTAACTCTAGAGCTGCTAAGCCTTTGATCTTTAAAGCCCACAAATGTTACAATCACTAAAATTGCAAAACACTATTAAATTGCTACAACTCCTCAAGCCCGCACAATTGCTTTAACACAGGTAAATGGCAAATGTAGCCAAAAACCCTATGAGTACTAGAGAGGACTCGCAAAGGGGTTAAACACCTCTTCGTAACACTGCAAAAGCAAATATAAACACACTACTGTACTTTAAAATACTGGGAAAGCAATGTAAGGCATTATAATTAATTGCACAGCAGTCTCAAGATCACAAATCTGCAATATTTTTTTATTTAATTTTATTTGTAATTTCCAAGGTATATCAATCCCAGCAATCAATGAGTTAATACATATCACTGAAGTTGCATGGACTAGAATAGTAGGATTTTGGCCATGTAGTTGCAGGCTTGTTCAATTTAATCGCTCAGTAAATGCTGCAAATTTCAATCAGACTTACGAGCTGTATGAAGGCAACTTCAGATTTGAGATTTAATGAGGCCCTGAGGTTTCTGAAAAGATTTTGTGGATGGCAAATAGATTTTCTTCTTCAGATCTAAGAGCACTAGTTGGAACATAAGAATTGAGGAGCTCCTTCAGATAGCTGGGACCTTCATCATGAGGAGCTTCATCAAGAGGACCTTTTTGAACCATTGTAGGACACAGAGGACAGGTTTGTTATTAACACTGTGGCTACATTCTGTACCATCTGTAAATTGTGTGGCTATTTATTTGCCAATCTTTTTTCTTATTTAAGCATTTTTTCCTTTAACAACATGTAAAATCAAAGATAGACAAACATTACATTGCAATTTCAAGATATGCATTTTTCCTCTATTTTAATCATATATATAGTACAAAACTAAATCCCACATGGAAAGAGAGAGAGGAGAAAAAAAAGGCTTAAATAATAGCTGTTGCAGTAGTCCAGTAGCATAAGAGTAGTATTAAGCAGTAGTAGAAATGCATGAACCAAAGTAGATCTGTATTTGGGGCTATCAAATGCTTTATCCTGGGTATCTTCTACAAATGGAAAGATGAGTATTTAATCAAAGCCAACACTTGATATTTAAGTGCCAGATAACAATCTAGAACAACCCCAAGATTGTGTACTTGTTCATATTCCAGAAGCTGCAATTGCCCAAGCTGAAGTCCCACTCTTATGTGGCTAAGGGACGCTGTTGCAATGTGACAGGAACCCACCAGAAGTATGTCTGTCTTTTTTGGGTTCAGCTTTGGCTAATCATTGTGCTCCACCCTTTAACAAAGCATGTAAACAATCACATTAATGGTGATGCACAGTGCAGCATATTATAATTAATACAATTTTGTATTTATTTTTTTACTTTCTAAAAGACGTTTAACTATTATCAAGTTCTTCTGAACACAGTATAAATATGTAACATTAGTGTCTCCTTAAATAATATTATACGAGATATTAGATTTTTTTTACTAGACATATTAGATACAGTTTATTTTGCTCTTAAAAATATTGCTACGCACTATAACATCTGACAGTAGTAAAGAAATAAGAAAGGCATTCAATTCAAGTTGATGATGTAAAAGGTTCTTATATTTTATTTTGTTTTTCAATATATAAGTATCATTATGTAATTAGGAGGCCTTTAAAAAAAGAGCAGTCATAAAGTGATTGGACATTACTGCCTATGTCTACTCACTAAGCAAGTTTTGTGCAATTCTATGGGACTTCATCACTAATATGCATCTGAAATGTGTGTTAGGAGGTTGGTTAATACCATTTTAAAAAAAACATGTGTAATAATGTTTGAGTGAAAAATGTAGCTCATTTGAGTTATTCAACTGCATTATTTTAGACAACCATATATAGTGGAACATACTGCTACTTCTATAATGGATAACTCCTTTATTGCAGGTCATTAGGTTTGAGTTTGTGTGTGATTGAGCCGAATGTCAATAGTGATGGTTAGAGGTCATGACCTAATCTACAGACCCACCGTGGTTCTAATCAGTTGATTTAACACAGTGCTATTCTAATTACAGAGCACAGCTAAAACCTATTCTTCTATTTCATTATGGTGTGATGTCCTCATATGATAATATCAAATTGATGTAATCTTTACACCACAAAAACTAATTATTTAGATCTTGTCTCACAGCATTTTGTGAAGTTGAGCTGGCATTACATATAGCTGATTCATTTTGAGCCTCATTTGCATGTCATCACCCATAAACCTTAGCAAGTGCAGAACTCTGTGAGAAATCAAGTCTTCTGGCCTGCTTGAGACACATGGAATTGATCAGAATGACACACTCTATCTGAACTGCGTCATGTTTCTACCACCATTGCATACTTTGTGAACAATATGGTGGAAATTAATCTTTTACATTTTCTGCCATTTATCTAGCTATTTTTCTAACGAACATCTATCATTTAGGCGTAGGCTAAAAGTTTCCTATTCTGACACTTCTGGCACTAGTAAATAGTTTTATATTAATATGTTGGCTTTTAGTTTATTGACCAAGTGGCTTGTAATGGCTTCTAATTTAGGTCCCTTTCTTCCAGAGAAAATACATGTAATTTGGCTAGTCTTCTTTATAGCTTAGAAATTACATTCAGATAATTACTTTTTTGCCCTTCCCCCTACCTTTTTCCAGTGCTACAATGTCCTTTTTGAAGTAATGCCTAAAATTATGTTCCATATTACATTTATTTGGGTTAACACTAAGTGCCTTTACAATGGAAGTACATCATTTCCTGCACCTTATGCAATTTCTCTAAATCTTTAATAAAACTGAGAAAAAGGAGAGGGCCTAGAACTGATCCATGAGGAACTATATTTTCAGCTAGTTTTCTATCCACATACATTTATTTATTGCAATTCCTATATCCTTAATTTTGTACAATAGCCTCCTATGTGACACTGGCTAAAAAGCCTTAGCAAGTCCAAATAGATCTACTGAGCTGACCTGATCCAAGTTCCTACTAACCTCCTCAAAGAAACTGATTTGATTTGTTTGGCATGACCTACCATTCATAAATCCATATTGTCTCCTACTTATTATCTTTTTCACATGATATATTTCTGTATACTAAGCCTTAGCAACCCTTCTAAGAGCTTCACCACTGCGGATAAAAGACTTACTGGTGTATAGATCCCTGAATTTACTCTGGTTCACTTCAATATAGGTTCACTTAAATAAATCTATCACATCTGCTTTTCTCCAAAGCTTCGGTACTGAGAGTGTTAAAAAAATAGAAATAATGGTTCCATGATTAATTAACCCAGACCCCTCAGTAAACTTGGGTGTATTCTATGAGGACTTGTTGATTTATTTACATTTTCCTTTTTAAGCCTCTTTTGGATGTCTCTGTTAACCAATTATTTTGTGACAGTAGTGCAGCTCATTTTTTATTGCAGTGTTCAATCCATTGTTACCTCTTTTTTGTATATAGAAGAAAATGTATTTAGCTCATTTGCCTTATCCTGATCACTATTAATCAGACGACCTGTCTCACGCTTAAGGTTCCAATTTTTTTAAAATTATTATTATTTAAATATAAACACCTAAACATACATAAAATGTTAATGAAATATCTAAAAAATAATTGTAAAAATGAATTGTGAAAATATAAACTATTTTATGATGTACCTCACAATATAGTATTTCACATAACTCATGTTTCAAAGAACCAAAATAAGAATTCCACTAAATCTTCTTGCAGTATGATTTAGAAACCAAGTCAGGTCAGGGTAAAGCCCAGATTTTCTAAATCATTTGAAGGTTACAATGTCTTTAAATACATACACATGAATGCACCATATGGTGGCCTAAAGCTCAGCACTGTTAAGTAAAATGTTATAGTTTCAGCATCTTAGCTGTACATGCTTGTCTTACAAAAATCACTTGTATTCACATAAAGAAACAACAAAAGTATATTTTGTTGACTTAATTGTTAGAACTTATCAACAGCAGATAATGTCCATATATATGTTTTTTTTAAATATATATATATATATATTTTTTAAAACATGTAGAAGGCATCTTGGTAGCTAATTACTCCACCCACTGTGCTCAAAATACCAATAAAATGCTACAAATAGTACATGTTCGCATATACCCTTTATGAACTGTTTGCTAAGTCCATCTACATCCGGCTGAGACAATGATCACATTACTTTGGTTGAGCCAAAAAGAATATTGAAGCCTAAAAAAAATTCCAACAAATGTCTTTTACTAGGTAAACCTGTTAAAAATGTTTTTACAGAACAATAAGATCTAGGCCTTATACTTTTCTATTAATATATTTGCTACAGAAATGTACTTATCTCTTTACAAAACACAAAAAATAATTAGAGTTTGAGTAGCCAGTTCCAAAAAATAACATCATGCTATACACTAGTAGTCAATTATTATTTTTAAAAGTTCCTTAAGGTCCAAATGCATTTCTAAAAATGTATTCAAGATCCAGAATCCAGAATTCTATATGGATACATACACAGATATTTAAAAAATGACATTCAGAAGGACACAGGGAATTATATATAGTAAGAATATGATTTAACTGATAGTTTATTAAGGAATTACGAGTTTCATAATGAATATATAATAAATGTAATAATGCAGTAGAGGTCCGGATTTGGACTCAGATCCTCTTATAGACTACCACTGTTATACACCACAGATAAATAGATAAACCTTCATCCCTATGTTAGCCTCTGGGTATTTTGTCAGTAAAAATGACAAAGGGTCAGAGGTTAATGCTAATATATATTTCACGAAGAAATGATAATTTGTTTAATGATAATTCTTTCAACAACATAGTATTATAAATTGTAAATAACACATTCACAAGTCATTTATGCCTTTAATTATCACAATGCGCATTGGCAAAAAACTCTATTTATTCTAGTTAATGTCACATTTCTTTATTTTTTAAATATTGTAGTAGGATGATTTAAGAGTCATTGACAATCTCAAAATACACATTGTTTTCTGGTCATGTCATCCAAAATTTTAAATTAATGTAATTGTGTTAAATTACGTGTAAAATGATCTAAACCAATGGGAATCCAAACTGATTTACTATTTGTTCTTGTTTTTTCATACTTCATCTTGCAAACTGATATGTTTAATTAGCCAATTTTGCAAAGATATTTGCAAAATTGTCCAGAGGGGGAAAGTCTAAGTAAAAATAACAAACCTAACTATCTTCTAACACTGTAGAAAAATGCATAGCACTTGCATTTGTTTCATATCTGATCAGTTTACCAGAATAAATATCATATAAGAAAATGAATTCTCCAACAATTAAAACTTAAAATGAAACTAAAAGAAACAGTGCATACCAACTACATATTTGGTTCATCTAGTCAGTACTCCAGAATTACTTTCACTTAGGAAAAGGGAATATTATTCACAGTCACACAGTAAGTGACATTTACATGTCTAAAATAGTATTGCATAGCTGTGGAATGTCCTGTGTAAAAACACTGGGAAAAAAGGGAGGGAAAGGAGGAAAAAGGTACAACGATAGGATGGATATATATAGTTTAGTGAGGATCACATTTTAATTTTCTTATAAGCAATCTTACCCAGTGTTGATCTCCAAGCAGAGCTACCCGTTGTATATTATTTTTCAAACCATAAAGGTATATAATATGGTGCATTTTGTTTTATTTTAGATGTGGGTATCCATTCATCATACTACTTCTGTCTCTCACTGCATGCATACCACAAAATTCCCCTCCCCCCTCAGGTCCTACACATACGCAGCTCACAAGCTAACTTTCCTCAAGAACACAGAATGCATTTGCTCCTCTTATTTATGGATACAGAGAATGGTCATGTCTATTTACTAAACAAAATTATTAACTCTTGTCCTTCCCTGTAAGAATAATTATGCTTTACAGTGTGTGTTCAGTAAGCAAGTCAGACATAATATTATATGTTATGATGTTTTATTCATGCGCTGTCTATGTGAATTTCCACATCTCCCTTTTCCAGCACGCTGTTTCATTTTCCATCAGAGAGATGGCACTTTGGAGACTTCTTTATATATTAAAGAAAACATATTTTGAAGAAAAAAAAGATAATTAAATAAAATTATAAGAATGAATACAATTATACAATTTATCAATAACAGTGGATGTCCTGGCTTAGAGTCCAGTATCAAAGCTGAGGCCTAGCAAGAAATCTTTCTCAGCATGGCAGAAACAAAATATTTAAGGTTCTTCGGTTTCTGGATTAGCTGCAGATCTAGAGGTCAGGTTAACTGCCACCCAAATAACTGCTTCTTTGTTGCATTTAAAATCACCATTAGAAAGGCCTTGTCAGGCAGCTTTGATGAACGGATGCAGTACCCTATTAGCAGCTCAAATCCCTGCTCTCCTGACAGTGAGGCACACATGGAGCTGCATGATATAAATGTGGAGTCATATCCAGTATTAATGGCAAGCATAAATATGGATTGACTGGATTATCATGCAGTAGACTTTACACAGGAGCCAATCTCACCTCCTAACTTGATTCTTGATTGGGGTCAGTTACAAGATCTCTCCACCACTACAGCATTGGACCTTGACACTGTTCTGCAACCTGATGTGTGCTTGTGCTAAAATGTGCCAGCCTCAGGCTTGTTCAGATTTATTCTTTGTTGGTCTTAGGGGTGCCCAGGGCTTCTCGGATCTCAGCATGCCAAAAGCCCTCAGCAGTAACATAGATCAAACAGTTCATCTGATTGTGCAGACTTGTACTATGCTTCTTGCCAGGCAAGCACCAGATTCAAAACCAATTATTTGCTACACCAAACATGGATCTATCACCCAAAAGGAAAAATAACAAAAAACATCAGTTGTTATACTAACAATGTGATCTCTAGAGAATGCATTGGCTAATTAGTGGATGTACCTTCCAGCCAGGTTATAGTACACAAGCGGTGCTACTATTAGTTTCTTGTTAGGTATTAATAATCTCAATATTTATCTCTGTTAGTATTGGCTGGACTACTAAAGAGCAACGTTGATAGCCATCTTAAGGCCTTATGTAATATATTATATGTAATGTATGTAATGTCATGTATTTTATGTCATGTATTGTATGTAATATATTATATGTAATATATTATATGTAATGTATGTAATGTCATGTATGTTATGTCATGTATTGTATGTAATATATTATATGTAATATATTATATGTAATGTATGTAATGTCATGTATGTTATGTCATGTATTGAATGTAATATATTATATGTAATATATTATAGGTAATATATTATATGTAATGTATGTAATGTCATGTATTGTATGTAATGTATGTAATGTATTATATGTATGTATTGTATTGTGTTTATCTATCCTTTTCAGGTGTGTAATTTTTTTATTTTCTGTAGTGGGGAGTGGGGTTGTAATGTATTTTTTTTTCTGTACTGTAGGTTTTATTGTTTTCTGTACTGTAGGTTTTTTTGTTTTCTTTACTGTAGGTTTTTTTGTTTTCTCTAAGGTAGGTTTTTTGTGTTCTGTAAGGTAGTTTTTTTTATTTTTTGTAATTAGAGTGTTGGGGAGGTTTATTAGGGGGTAGGTAGTGTAAGTGTTAATAGATTAGTGAAGAGGGGGGTTAGTTTATATTAAATGGTTTATTGGGGGTTATAGTGTAGTGTTTGTAGTTAGTGTCATGATGGTCCTTGAGGACCGTCATGGCACTTATGTGGTTAATGTTGGGTTGTAACAGGCCCATAATGGTAATAATATACCCTTATGGGACTGATGGGGTTAAATAGAGCCTTATGGTGGTCTTTATTGACCACCATGAGTTAATGGGTTAAATAGAGCCTTATGGTGGTCTGTATTGACCACCATGAGTTAATGGGTTAATTAAGGCCTTATGGTGGTCTGTATTGACCACCATGAGTTAATGGGTTAAATAGAGCCTTATGGTGGTCTGTATTGACCACCATGAGTTAATGGGTTAATTAAGGCCTTATGGTGGTCTGGATTGACCACCATAAGTTAATGGGGTAATTATAGTTGCCTGGGGTTAATGTTTTTAGTGCGAGTCTTTTCAGGACCCTTACGGTCCTTTAAGGACCCGCGAGGCGGGGAATTTAAAATTGAATTGCAGCAGGGTCACGATCGGTGCCGATCGGGGACCCCCGCTGCAGGGTGTTTATGTGGGGACACTTCGGGGGTCCCGATGGGGACCCCCAGCATAGAGGGGGGTTAATTTTAGGTGCCGCGGCCGGGATTGGGTAATTGTCTGCCGCGGGCCCTTTAAGGAGCCGCGGCGGGGAATTTAAAAGTTTTAAATGCAGCGGGGGGCCTGATCTATGCAGATCGGGGACCCCCCCTGCAATGGGTTTATGTGGGGACACTTCGGGAGTCCCGATGGGGACCCCCAGCATAGAGGGGGGTTAATTTTAGGTGCTGCGGCCGGGAATGGGTAATAGTGTGCCGCGGGCCCTTTAAGGAGCCGCGGCGGGGGAATTTAAAAGTTTTAAATGCAGCGGGGGGCCTGATCTATGCAGATCGGGGACCCCCCCTGCAATGGGTTTATGTGGGGACACTTCGGGGGTCCCAATGGGGCCCCCCAGCATAGAGGGGGGTTCATTTTAGCTGCCGCGGCCGGGATTGGGTAATAGTGTGCCGCGGGCCCTTTAAGGAGCCGCGGCAGGGAATTTAAAAGTTTTAAATGCAGCAGTGGCCTGATCGGTGCCGATCGGGGACCCCCGCTGCAAGGGGTTAATGTGGGGGTGCTGCAGGGGTCCCGATAGAGACCCCTGCAGCATGGGGATGTGTATAGTGTGCAGGGGGGAGCCTCACACTGCTGTCTCGGGCTGTTCCGAGGCAGCACGTAGAGGCTTTAGGATCCCTTGCGTGCACTTTTTGTCCACGTAGGGATTCTTACGATATGCGAGAATCATGCGTAGATTTAAGGCTACGTAGCTCTCTCGGAGCCTATTCTCGGCCATTTTATCGCAGTCATATCGCAAAGCAGGCTGCGAGAGATTCGGTACTCGCAAACAGCAGGAAAACTGCCTTTTGCGAGCACCGAGTGAACTACGAGGGATAATTTAATAGGGCCCATGGTGTTTAAACAGCTGGAACCGTGTAGCCCTTTCAATAGTTTATTCATCATTAGTTTGTTGAGAACCAATTTATACGCATATTCCCTAATTCATCTAAAATGTCTAAACTTCCATAGCTCACTTTTCCCTTTTCCTTTTTTTTCTTATTTTTTGCTTCTCCTTTACTTAAAAACACTGAAAAATAAGAAGGCCCTGGAGCTAGATTATACAAGACATAGTTCACATATTAGTGTATACTGTTTTTTGTTCTATTTTAGAAAAATGATATTGTGTAATGTATTCTGCTTGCAAACATCTTTCTTTTAACGACTTTACAATGTCATATAATTTGTTTTGTTCTTCTCCTGCTTTCTCAATAAAAATACTTTAAAAAATAATTTTACTGTAAAAAAAAATAATACTTGTCCGGGCAATTGTCATAGTGGTGGTACACGCCCACTGACCTCACCTGTCACTTCTCTCCCCCTGACCTTTCTGCCTTCATGAAGGACACTCTTGCAGATAGTGTTGACAAATACAATAAACTCCTACTTGGAGTAATTGGGGGCCCTATGTTTTTTTTTTTCTCAGCCTCTTGTGCCCCTAACTGTTGAGCATCCCCTGTCCTATCCTCTGCCCTTGAGGACTGCGAATCACCCCACTTACCATCTAATGAGCCATGCAGCATCTCCAGTTGTCCCTGCAGCTTGTGTTCCTGCTCTTCATGGGCTGCCAAGCACTCCTCCCTCCTCAATAGCTACCCATCTCTCTTCATTCCTCCTCTCCCCACGACTCCCCCACTTTCCTCCTCTCCCATTCTATATTTCTCTCTGCAATCCCCTCTCCACTCCTTTAGATCTCTCTCTTATTCTCCACTTCTCTGCTTCTCTCCACTCCTCTCCCATCTCTCCTCATCTTTACTTCTCTTCCTCTCTATCTTCTCCTTTCCCTCTCATTCCACTCCCCTGGATATCTTGGCTGTGTGTAGAGTATACATTGGGAAATAACATGAAGAAAGAAATGTAAACAATACAACACTCCATACTAAAATACTACTTTCTCTCTCTCTCCCTGTTCAAGACAAAAATTGGCCTCTGGGGCCCTGAGTGTAAGCTCTTGCAAGCTCAACACTGTCAATGTTTGATCAGGAAACAGTTGCATATATAGACTCCATGCTGCAATGTTCACTGACATTCTTTGACTTAGCTGGTGTTGCTCTGGGGATTACTATGTTTATTGGTTCTGACTCAATACTTCATATTCAAACCTGGCAATGTGAACATAACTTTTTTGTGATTTTTGCTATGGACACAATCTAATAGCTACAGTAAAATGCTTGTATAAACTCCCTCGCAGACAATAATGTTGCTGACCTCATGGTTATTATCTATTGAAATTATTATGGACCTGAATATTTTCAGTAAGATTTAATGTATTTTTGCTTCCTTCTAGCTGCATTATGTATTACACATATATTACTTAACACTTTCTCAGTACCAATATGCTGATGATTGGATTCTGTTCAATATCCTCTTTTATAGGTACTAATTTTGATGTAAGTGAAATCATACAAATTGACAAAATGACCAGTCTCCCCATAAAAAATTATGTCCCCTCCCTGCATCTTCTGAAGTATATTCCATGAGTTTGTGTTTGATGCAGTATCAATACTGATATGATTGTACAGTTGAGCAGTTTATAGTTCAGAAGTGGCCATTCAAAAGTCAAATCTGAACCTTTACAACTTTTGAGTTATTCAGAGAATGTATTCTGGCTCCATTATGGTTTTATATATTGTAATATAATCACTTACAGCATACTTATAGAATGCCTGGCACTCCAGGGACCCTTAGCCCCTGCATCTGTACCTGTGTATCCACAACTATACTTAGAGCCTCATTCAATTGAGCAATTGTAAGTTACAGTAGACCGTAATGGAGGCCGCAAGTTAATTTGCTATTCAATTGGCGTTTTTTTTTCCAGCCCCAAACAGGCTACATGTTACGGGCTTGAAATCCCTGTGGTTCTTGCAACCATAACTTACACCCCATCTAAGACTTTGATCTTTCACATCCGCAGGAGCTACAATAGGAAATTGCTATTCAATTGCTACAATTCCTCAAGCCTGCAGATGTTTTCACACCCATAAACAGCCAATATAGAGGAAAATCCTATGAGTACTACGAGAGGAACCGCATAGGGGTTAAAAACATATCCAAAGCACTGTAAAAGCAAATACAAAATCAATACTGCACCGTAAATGACAGGGAAAACGCTGAAAGACATTAGAATTAATTAATTGCATTTTATTTTATGTTTTATTTCGGGGTTATATTGATCTTGGGAATCAATAAGTTAATACATATCAGGCCACCCACATGGAGTAGAACAGTATCTGCATTCATTTTTATTATTTTGTGTTTTGCGATTTTGCAAATCCGTTCACATATCAGATTTCCAAACGCTAATTGATTGACATGTTTTACTGACGTTATGATGACTGTTTAATTTTCTATTGGCTGTTTCTAAATGGGTAGTTCCACCCTTGCTTAATTGATCATGTTCCCGCCCTGAAATGCTACATAAAAGCGCATGGTTTACGGTTTTCGGGCCTGTAACTTGCAGGCTTGTTCAAGTGCATAGCAACGGAATTGTAGCAGACCGCAAGCATGCAGCAGTCGCTCACACATACAGCCTATATACCGCATGATGCAGGCTTCAAATTGAATGAGGCTCTTAGTTCCCCTGATGTTGATCCTCAGCACACAACCTTTCCTGATCGCTGCCTATTCTAAATTTACATGTGTTTAAAGGGTCAGAGTCCTTCATTTTGGAATACTTCCCTCTCATGCCCCGCTTCTTCTGTCTAAATAAACATGCTACTAGCTCCTATCTATTCTCCTTTTTCCAGCCTACTAGGTATGCATCCCCATGTTTCCTGTATTAGTCCATTGTCCCAAAGTATTATAAAATTTCCCATTGATGTCTGAGTACTACCCTGCAGTGCTTGAGTCCAATCTTTCCGTGCCAGTATGTTCAAGACTGTTCTATTATTGTCAATCACTTACACCTGAGCAGCACTGGCATAACACTGTTTGCCTGACCTTGCCTTGTATCAGGTGAATTTCCTCATTCATTTAACACAGCTACAGAATCCTATGTCCCATGTGTTAACAGGTCCTTCAACATCACAATGACCCATACAGCCTTAATGACACAGTCCCAGTTCCCAGCATAGATGAAGGTGCTTATATAATTAAATATAACTTCAACTAGTTTTATAGTATTATCATATTTATGTACAGTATATGTATTAATTATTGTATTTTGATACATAGCCTCATTGAATAAATTGTTATGATAGAACGCAAGAGTGTGGATCTTAATTTACACTTAGAATCTCAGAGAATGTTATCGGAGTAAGTATTATTATGATCATAATTAATATTATGAATAATAATATACTAATTAAGTAATTACACCCAATTTATAACAATTACATTTTGATAAGGCCTCAATTTGAATAAAGCCATTGATCTCATATAGTACTATTATCTGTTTGGCTGCTTATCACACTGTACTTTGAGAGTTAATTAATGATCTTAAATAACGTAACTTGCAGCTACTGAGAATCTTTACAGGTAACAAAGCATATGATACATAACTTCCAAGCTCAATTATTTATATCTTCCAACTTAATAACAGCCAACTGCAATTATAATTATTCCTGTGTGACTTCTGATTTCTGATGTTCTTCTTAAACCTTTTTTCTACTTTAATTGTTATTAGTACACCCAGGGCAGTATTTTATCATCAACTTATTAGCTTGCTTTTTAAATTTACAATTCAATATTGATAAGTTATTTGTACATGTTTTATTTTAATCTCATGTTATAGAGACCATGTAAACAAAACACTGAATTTGGTTTAAATAAATGTTCTTGAGATCTCAAACTATTGTAATAATGTCTAAGAAGGAAAATCTATTTTCAAGTAGTGTGTTTTGTACAGCACCTTACTAAACTAACATAATATCAAGGGAATATGAGTAGAATTGCATAACAATGTGCTAACAAATCGATGACAACACCCTGAAATAGCACAGAAACATAAGGGATTGATTGCTTTTCTCATTTACTTACATAGAAAAAACACATATTGATGTTTCCCTTATTATATTATATAAGACAATATGTCAACATTTAGCATTATTGATGAACTTAACCATCCTTTCACAAACATCATTAACTCATTTATACTTATACTGCACATTGTGGGAAATGCAAAATCTCATTTGCCATTATAAAATATTGACTTGTTTGCCCTAATTCTAGGTTCACTATACAAGATAACAACACCGATAATAAATCAACAGTGTATGACCAAGAGAGAACATAATGTGGATCTCTGGTTTTACCTAAATACCAATATCTCCTGAATATTTAGTATAATGTATTGCTATTTATAGCGGCCAATTTATAAGAATTATTATCATATATTATTTGTAGAGCTCCAATAGATTCTGTAGCTCTAAGGGTAAATTAAACATATAATGTGACAGACATTTGATGACAGCAAGACGGCACATTAATACAGGCAGGCCCGGCTTTACCTTTTTGGAGCCCCTGGGCAGTAGGATCCCCTTCGAGTACATACACAAGGCATGCAAGCACCCATTTTTCCCTTTTCTGTGCATGTATATTGTTCTCCTACTGTGTGAGCAAATCAGACATTTCCCCATAACAGCCATTATTACAACATAGCTACTCATACACATGCCAAGTTACTACTTGTTTAATAAACGCATTTGATGGTGGGCCATATTATTTATATTATTCTATGGGAGGGCAGCAAGCGCATGTTACACAAACACATATCATGAGCACTTATATCACACATAAAAATTGATTATTTATGATTATTGAGAGTTAAGGGCAATTGCACATATATATATATATATATATATATATATATATATATATATATATATATTTATATATATATATATATATATATATGTTGTGGCGGGGGGGAGTATTTGATCCCCTGCTGATTTTGAACGTTTGTCCACTGACAAAGAAGTGATCAGTCTATAATTTAATGGTGGGTGTATTTTAACAGTGAGAGACAGAATAACTGAAAAAGGGAGTGCTCCTAATCTCAGCTTGTTACCTGTAAAAAGACACCTGTCCACAAAAGCAATCAATCAATTAGATTCCTAACTCTCCACCATGGCCAAGACCAAAGAGCTGTCCAAGGATATCAGGGACAAGATTATAGACCTACACAAAGCTGGAATCGGCTACAAGACCATCGCCAAGCAGCTTGGTGAGAAGGTGACAACAGTTGGTGCGATTATTCGCAAATGGAAGAAACACAAAATAACTGCCAGTCTCCCTCAGTCTGATGATTCATTCAAGATCTCACCTCGTGGAGTTTCAATGATCATGAGAATGATGAGGAATCAGCCCAGAATTACACGGGAGAATCTTGTTAATGATCTTAAGGCAGCTGGGACCATAGTCACCAAGAAAACTATTGAAGGACTGAAATCCTGCAGTGCCGCAAGATCCCCCTGCTCAAGAAAGGCCATCTGATGTTTGCCAATGAACATCTGAATGATTCAGAGGAGAACTGGGTGAAAGTGCAGTGGTCAGATGAGACCAAAATCCAGTTCTTTGGCATCAACTCACTGTGTTTGGAGGAGAAGGAATGCTGCCTATAACCCCAAGAACACCATCCCCACATCAAACATGGAGGTGGAAACGTTATGCTTTTTGGGTGTTTTTCTGCTAAGGGGACAGGACAACTGCACTGCATCAAAGGGACGATGGATGGGACATGTACCGTCAAATCTTGAGTGAGAACCTCCTTCCCTCAGACACGGCATTGAAAATGGGTCGTGGATGGGTATTCCAGCATGACAATGACCCAAAACACACCGTCAAGGCAACAAAGGAGTGGATCAAGAAAAAACACATTAAGGTCTTGGAGTGGCCTAGCCAGTCTCCAGACCTTAATCCCATAGAAAATCTGTGAAGGGAGCTGAAAATTCAAGTTGCCAATCATCAGCTTCAAAACCTTAATGACTTGGAGAGGATCTACAAAAAGGAGTGGACAAAATCCCTCCTGAGTTGTGTGCAAACCCGGTGGCCAAGTACAAGAAACGTCTAACCTCTGTGATTGCCAACAAGGGTTTTGCCACCAAGTACTAAGTCAAAAAGGTCCCTCATTGACCTACAAATCAATTTATAACTTTTTTGACATGAGTGCTTTTTCTTTTGTTTTTTTGTTATTCTGTCTCTCTCTGTTAAAATACACCTACCATTAAAATTATAAACTTATCATTTCTTTGTCAGTGGACAATGTTCAAAATGGGCAGGGGATCACATACTTTTTGCTCCGCTGCCTAAATATAAATATATATATATATATATATATATATATATATATATATATATATTGTAACAAAGTGCCCCCCAGAGGTGAGAGCAAAACGGAGTAGACTAACTGAAGCTGCAGGTGTGGTAAGCCTGTTAAAGATACACACAGAGAAATGGGTGTTGCCCCCTGTAATTAGGCTCCATTTGGCCTAAGTAGAGTAAAGCCAGAGTCTCATTGCAAGCTAAAAAGGGCACTTGTATGTATCTGCCAGTGATAGTAAGGCAGTGCCTTTAATCTGGTCTGCTGGAAGCAGAAATCGTGACAGGTGTGTTCAGAGCCTGTTTTGGTATGGACTTCAGAGAGCCTTGCAAAGCATTGCCGGCAGACTGTGAGAGGGACAATTTGGAGTAACAGGGACTGCTGAGGAAGCAGTAAGTGAGAAGAGCCTAAAAGTTTACAGTCTGGAGTAAAAAGTCTGTTTGGTTTGGACCGCTGCAGTTTGCACAGCTCAGAGAGTAAACTGAGAAGTCTGCTTCATGAATTGCTGGAGCTGCAGAGAAAAAAGATTTGTGCCACAAGAGCATTTACAGAGGAGAGTTTTTGCTGCAGAAGAGACGATTTGTAGAGGAGCGGCTGCAAGTTTTTTGCCACACCAGTGTCTACAGAGGCAACTGATTGGTGCTATTCTAGTGTTTGGAGAAAAGCTTGGAGAGAAAAGCCTGTGGAATGAGGTACCATTATTGATACTGTTATTATGCCCCAGGGATAAGTCTGTAAAGTTAACAGATTTTAGCTTTCACCAAAAAAGGGTGTTAAGGGTCCCTGGAGGTTGGGGTTTCTGGAGAGTAGGGTGGGCCAACACCCTACCCTATTGTGTGAAATTGAAAGACAACTGTCTGCAGAGAAAAGCATCTTAGTACTCTTGAATATGGACTATTCAAAGAGTGGACTGTATATATTTTACCTGAAGGCCAAGAAGCGGCTTAGCGCTAGCTAGGGTGTTCCTGATGTTAAGCCAGTACGTTTATGCAGATTTTTATTTTATGCCGGAGTAAGCTTTCTTTTGTATTTTGGACTTTTCAATAAAAAGTACAAAAAAGAACCTTGGAATATTTGGAATATCCTTGGAATATCAAAGGAGAAACCGGTCGCCAATGGATACATTACCACAACTAATTGCAGAACATCAGGCACATTGTTATGTCTCTGGTTGTTCCTACCATAAAGTTTATTTGGCAAAGATACTGGAGTGTGTTTCCAGTTCCTTCTCCAGTGGACCATAATTTTTCTGACCTCTCTGCTATGACCCACCCATCTTGGGTGACTTTACATGGTTCCTTCATTATTTTGCATTGAGTTAATATTGTTTTTGAATTGGACTTACCCCTGTATAGGAATACAGAGTATTCTAAGAATCCCTGAGAGTAACAGATTCTTAGCTTCTGGAATTGTCACCTTTCTTCCTCTTCTCGCCCATATGGGCTGTTAAAAGCCACGCCCACAACTGACATGCTGTGTGTAATTTGTCATGAAGTATTATGACACTAAAATTAAATTGAAGAGGATAAAAGTATTCTAATTAAAATATGCTGAAAGATTCCTTTTAACATAATGTCAGGGATAAAATGATTTAATTAATTTATATTCTGTTACATAGATAGGTAGACAGTGTTGGTCCTGGACTTCCAAACACCGGATTGGAGTTCAGTATGTCCCTGCTGTACACAGGCAAGTTAGTCTCTACCTCAGATATTTTGCTTGACTACATTGCCTAGCACTGGCCTAGCTTCACTAAGCTCTGGGGCCTAATTAAGTGCACAAACAAATCATAATATCTTCAGTTGGTGCGAGAAATAAATATAGACTTCCAATAATAATAATAAATATTACATATACCTCTTATGCTAAATACAACTTCAACACTATTCAGCATTATTTAATACAAATCATAGAATCTTTCCTGTTTTACAGCGTGACAGGGTCAGTCGTTGGTGTGACTTTGGTACGCCAAGACTTTGTTCAATTTGTTGTTAGAGTGAGGGCTAGAATTAGAGTTTAGAGTTAGGGTTCAGGGTTTGGGTTAGGGTAGTGGCAGATGATCAGCTTTACATAGTAAAATAGTGGAGCGCAAAGTGTGTCTCTACTTTGCTATGTAAAGCTTATCATCTGCAACTGCCCTAACCCTGAACTCTAACCCTAAAACCTTAATCCCTAACTCTAACCATAACCCTAACTTAAGAACAAACTGAACAAAGTCTTGGAGTGCCACTATTGCGCCACCTACTGGCCACTGCACACCACTACTGGTGACAAAATATGAAAGGTCAAAAATCATAACATCTAAAATTAGAAAGCAACCTTGTGTATACATTATATTTAAATATGTAACTTATAGCATATTAAAATATGTACATACTGTTCATAACAGATAAGTAAATGGTCACTATGGAAGCATAGTCTTTGCATAGATCCCATATTCAAAAATAGACTACTAAATTATATTGGAATTAATGTTGATGACAATAAACCTGCTTTAGAAATGAAACTTGGTGTGAAAATTGTGTTCAGCATCTGGTGTGCTGTACTGCTGAGATTGTAATAAAGAAAGCTCAAGGTCGCATGGAGTTAAGGAGAGTGGGAGTTTTCAATGCTATTACACATCATGCTACCACCCTATAGGGTGCTAGAGTGCTTCCCCAAAGATGGTTACGAGCAGCAAAGTGTGCTCATCTTGGTTTTGTACTCTTAGGGCACAGGCTCCCCTTGAGTTCCAGTAAGTGGTTAGGCAAGCACCTCTGGTTGTCTTTATTGTGTGGTATATCCTTGGGTTATCCATCTTGACAATGCACCGGTCACATAGATGAGGTCAAGTGAATACTATGAGCTTCCTATTACTTACTTCCTTTCAATTCAACCTTATATTTATATCTGTCCATCTCAGTGAATCTATTCATGCTTATACTGTGAAAAAAATTGAATATTTATGGGGTATTGCCCCAACAGGAAGTAGATTTATTCATACAGAGCATGATAAACTGCATATACATTGTACTGGCTATTTTTCTCTACCATAAATATTTCCTGAGAAATACAGGAATGTTGACAATTGTTTTTGAAGCTTATTTGTGACTCAGAGTACTTGGTAAGGGTGGGATGTATTCCTTACTATGCCTATATAAATGAAAATATGCCATAATGTTCATCATTTTTAATGTTGAGCAGCAGGCCAAGTCTTCTTTCACCCTCATCAATAGGACCTTTAGTTCCTCCTCACTTTCAGCCATCAGAGTAGTATCATCCGCATATCTGAGGTTGTTGATATTTCTCCCAGCAGTATTAATTTCCGCTTAGGTTTCTTCCAGCTCAGCCTTACTCGTGATGTATTCTGCATATAAGTTGTGAAAATTAAGGGACAATATACAACTTTGTTGCAATCCTTTCGCGATCTTAAACCATTCAATTTTTACATGTTCAATTCTGACAGTGGCTTCTTGGTGCACATACAGTTTCCTTCAGGAGGTGCTTGAGATTGTCTGGTCTCAGTTTCTTTAAGAACTTGCCACTTTGTTGTTATCCACACAGTCAAAGCCTTTAGAATTGTCTATAAAGTAAAGGTTTTTCTGGAACTCTCTTGATTTCTTGATTATCCATCAGGCATTGACAATTTCATCTCTTGTGCCTCTTCCTCTGCAGAACCCGGCTTGCACAACTTCTCGGTCCATATATTGTTGGAGCCGAGCTTGTAGGATCTTAAGCATTACCTTGCTGGCATGTGAAATGATTATTCGATTATTGGAGCACTCTTTGGCATTGCTATTTTTGGGATTGGGATATAGACTGACCTGTTCCAGACTACTGGCCACTGTTGAGTTTTCCATTTTTGGGGGAATAATGCTAGCAACAATTTCACATCATTTTCTTTTATGATTTTGAACAGTTCACCTGGTATTCCATTGACTCTTGCAGCCTTCTTATCAGCAAGGTATCCTAGGGCCTATCTCACTTCATTCTCCAAGATGTCTGGCCCCAGCTCATTGGACAAACTAATGAGGTTATCCGTGCTGTTAAAATGCTTTCTTTATAGACCTTCAGTATATTCCTGCCACCTTTTCTTTATCTGATCTGCTTCTGTTAAATCTCCACGTTAGTCTTTTATCACACCAACTTTGGCATTTAGTTTCATTTGAGATCCTCAATCTTCTTGAAGCAATATCTTAACTTTTCCATTCTGTTATCTTCTTCTATCCCCTTACACCACTCATTATAAAAGGTTTCCTTGTCTCCTTCCTACGGCACTTTCCACTACCTCTCACTTTCTTTATTTCCTGGGCTACTTTTAAAGCCTCATCAGAAGCCAGTTTGTCTTCTTAGTTTTCTTTCTTTAGGGGACATTGATAGTGTTTTATAATGAGGCTTTAGGAGAAGATGGTTTCAGGTATTTAGTAATATTTTCAATGATAGTTTCCTTCACTTCCTGCCTTGGATGCCTGCATGTTAATTATACCAAAAACTAATTTTACTAGTAATTCCCAGATCTTGTATTGGGTTAATCTTCCTAGTTCCCTTAAAGATAAATCCCCATTAAATCCCAAATTACATGCACACTATTACATCATGCCCATTCCATAATATAGTTCTACAAGCTATAACATACATATGTGCTAAATCTCATTCACCATTTTCTTTGATGAGCTTGATGTCTAAGTCTGATAATCATTTCCATTGACTTGAATTTAAACCTGAAGAGAAGTTGCTTATTTAACTATGTAACATGATGAAAGATAAAGCTTAGTGCATCTGTACATAGTCACAATAAGTTCATGCTTCATAAACAGAATAATAACTTATTTTGTTTAGGAGATGTCCCTTGGTGCTTTTCCTCCTATAATGGTTATTTCCAGAGGAATATTAAAAGTCCCAAGAGTCATTGGTTGTGAATGTTCAAACAATCCTCCTTTCAGTTCTTGTCCAGCATTCCAGAATGTTCTGCTGCTGCTGATATCGTAGGCAGTGTTCCTTTGTCTCAGAGAAACCCACCACCAAATACATTCATAGAAAACCAAATAGAGAATGAGCCCCGATTCAATTGAGCAATTGGAAGTTACTGGAGCCCGTCAGTGAGGCTGTAAGTTAAATTGCTATTCGATTGGTGTCTTTTTGCAGGCTACAAAACTGTTACGGGTTACGGGCTTGAAATCTTTGCTGTGGTTAAACCCGAAACTTACAACGTCCCGAAGCCTTTGATCTTTCCCTGCAAGAGTTACGATCTCAAAAATCACAAATCGCTATTCAATTGCTACAATTCCCCAAACCCGCAAATGTTGTCATACCAGCATGTAGGAGAAAAGCTAGAGAGGACCTGCATGGCGGTTTACCCCTGTCCACAGCACTGTAAATGCAAATAAAAAATCAATACTGCACAGTAAATTACGGGGAAAGTGATGAAGACATTAGAATGAATTGCACAACAGTCTCAAGCTCGCAAATAGGCAATGAAAATTCATATTTTGTTATGTGCCATTTTAGGGTTATATCGATCTCGGGAATCAATGAGTTAATACATATCAGGCCACCCATATGGACTAGAACAGAGGGTTTGCGAGTCCCATCACATATCAGACTCTTAAATCTAGTTTATTGACATGTAACCTCCATGTTTTACTGCAGTAATGATGGCGGTCTCATTTTCTATTGGCTGTTTCAAAATGGGAGGTTACAGTCTTGATTAATTGATCATATTCCCGCCCTGAACTGCTACACATGAGTGCATGGTTTACGGCTTCGGCGTTCGGCCCGTAACTTGCGTCCTTCTTCAATTGAATAGCACCGGAATTGGAGACAAATTGGAGCCCGCAGCAAGCCTGAAGACATACGGCCTGAATCCTGCGAGATGCGGGCTTGCAATTTAATCAGGCTCTATGTTTTCTGAAACACAAATAGTAAATGAACCAAAACTGTTATTAAAGATGATAAAACAGACACACCAAAAAAATTAATTTGCGACTTAAATAAGGGACAATATCCAGCTAACAGACAATCAAATATAAAAGATGTCGTCTAATCTTCCTGCCTCATTCTTGTGGTTTCCTTCCACATTAATTAACCAGCATTATACTCATCACATTCACACATGTGAAAAATACATTGTTCTACACATAGACAGACTATATGAGTTACACTATAAGGAAAGTTGGTTCTACTTGGATAAGATTGTTCACACCAAGTGTCTAATAACTCCATTAGCCAGTATTCATTAACAGCTCTGTAAAGAAAACTACAATAATCTGAATGAAGTTAACTGTGCCTAAGCACTTAATGTGCTAGACAGATATGGACATTCAGTTTGAGTGAATAGAGGAGCCATTAACTGGAAACTGAAGGGATTGTAGTAAATGTGCAACATACAATAGACAGACTATTTCCTTTGTCCAAGAACATTTAACACCACCTTATAGTAAGACATACTCAATGACACTAACAAAAATTTTTTTATCACCATGTCAACCGGGTAGATGCTTTATTCAGCATCTATTAGCCACACATTTAAGATCAGCTAAGCTGTTACAGTTGGACAGCACAGGTAATAATTAAACTTCTCCGACACAAAGACGAGCTGAGATTGTCATAATCCGACAGCAGTTACAAAAACAAAACCTTCATTGCCTGGATCACAGAAACCATTTGCTCAGCAAGATATTTTGGGCTTAGACATTAGTAGCAACTAGGGAGAAAATCACAGGACAGATATTACAATGAGATTATGAGCTGTTGGCTATGTGTGGGTGGTACTGATATGTTTGATAGGTACACATGCACAAGGCAATTAACTTGAAAGAAATGAACATCGATACTCAATTTCATCATTCACAAAGTGTCTCCTATTATTCTGCTCACATATCTCACTATGAAATTCTCCTGCTGTTATTTCATCTTGCGGAAATACTGAAATAGCAAAATATATTGGGGGATCAACCAATTGTGTCGAGCATTAGATAAAACTTCTAGTCTATCCATTTTAAAGTTGATGATTTTATGTGATACCAGGGTAAGGATTCTTGGCAAGAAATAGATGGTATTTTTATTTGTCTTGGAGATAGACTGAACCTTCACTTCATACAATGTATCATTTAGATTAACCCTGAAGCTGTGAAAATGTAGTAAATAAACAGCTTAATTGAGGCTCAAGGCTTTTTGGAAGCTAGTCACTGATGCATGCAAAATCAGAAGATCAAAATGTCATGTTTTATTTTGTGCTTCGTGTACACAAAGTTACCTATTTCAGGCATGGCAGCTCTGGGCAATGTTTATTTGGGGGATGACATAAAGAAACCTTGATAAGGATGCATGTTGCATTCTTTTATAAATAGAATGGACATTGTCTTGTGCAAATTTATGAGACTGGAAAAAATATGTAGGATTCAGCATCAAAATGTGTTACATAAAATTGGATGTAAGATTTGAATATCTGCAAGGAAAATGTAGCTCTTGTATTTACAGGGAGATGTGCAAAGTAAGCTACTGAATCTTCTTTAGGGGAGATCTTTTTAATAGACTGTGTAGTCATGTATGTATTTTATATAAATATATTAACAAGGTTAATTAGTTATTCTAATCACTGTAATTATTGTCATATAAAATGTACACTTCTAAGAAGCCAACAGAGTAACCTGTTCTTACCTTCTGAAACCTCCCGTGATCTTCCTGTTCTCTCTCACGAGAGCTGACATCTTGCATGATTAACAACGTCTGCTGACACCGAGCAGTGAAGGCTCCGGGAGCACAAAGATTTATAGATTTCCTGGAACTTCAGGAATGTAGCAGGAGATGTTAACCCACAACTGTTCCAGCATTCATTTCTCTGCACTGATACATTTGGGAAGGGTTAACTCTCTTTCTGCTTATTCTCTCTGCAAAGAGCTACTGTTGTGGGTTTGTCTAGGGGCTTGTCAGAGTCTCATTTAAACATATATTTATACATTTCTCTGTGAAAAAAAGTATTTCAACGTGGTTTTATTGGAACTTTACAGTGAAGTGCTCCAATTTGTACTGAATTAACTGTCCCTTTAAGTCACAGCTGGGACAGGAAGAAATTATTAGGTTCCAGGAGGTAAGAATCTGTTACATTGGTGGCTTCTTAGAAGTAAGTTACATTTAATTATTATTTGACAATTATATTGAGGAGTATAAAAGTAATTGACCCAGTTAAAACATTTATATATATAGCCAGTAAGCTTGAAACAGCTGTACATGGAAAGGATTCTCAGCTTGTGTATAATCCAATCTTGGCTTTGCATAAAAGCTGTGTATTACAGCAGGCATACGCTTAAAAGAAGCCATGTTTGATAATGGCTATAGATTGAAGAGAGAGGCTTTTTTGGGCACATTTGCATGTCCCAGCTCAGCTTACCAGAATGCAGCATAATAACTGTTTCTCTCGGAACTCTGAGCTGGAATTAGGTTTTTTAACTTGTTTTAGATATTCAAATGTGAACACAGATGTAGTATTTATTTACTATATATATATATATATATATATATATATATATATATATATATATATATATATATATTGTAACAGAGTCAAGCAAGGAGTGCCCCTAGAGGTCTAATTGAAGTCTAGTGGTGGATTGCCTTTAAGACAACAGCAGAGAGATGGGTGGAGTCCTCACTTAGGCTCTGGCCTAAGCAGTATGAGCAGTGTGGAGTCTGCTGAAAGAGGCCCAGTTGGTGTTTGCTGTTAGAAGCTAGAGCAAGCTACAGAGCTTACTGTTCCTGGTGGCCCTCTCATTCAGGTCTTGAAAGCCAGCAAAGCTGGTCGCAGAGCAAAGCTGGTGGCAGAGCCAATCTGTCCGCATAGAAAGCTGTTTTCAGTTTAAAGACTGTGCAAAAAGCAGCAGTATAGCTGAGGATATGACAGCGCTTTTGCTAAAAGGCATATTAAGGGTCTCTGGAGGTTGGAGTATTTCGGAGAGACGGACGACAGAATGCTCCCCTTTTCTATTGGTGAAGATATTATCAAGAGAACTGTATGTTATTTGATATAACTTTGGCTGACTTAAGCTATTGTTTTGGTGCACATTTTGGGCTTTTTAAATAATACATGATCTCCTAGCTGTTAATCTATAGGGTAACAGGCAAATCTACCACAATATATATATATATATATATATATATATATATATATATATATAAGAGTACCATTAATTATCACCTATGACTTTTCCACCCAGTTATTCAATACCACTTAACAAGAGCTATAACCAATGTTTCTGTGTTAAATAGTATTTTTGCTATACAAAAAAAAAGTGCTTACACCTCTGGAGAGAAGAGCTTGCATTTATATATTTATAATTATATATTTATATTTATATATATATATAGATACACACATATATATAATTACCGTATATACTCGAGTATAAGCCAGGTTTTTCGGCCCTTTTTTTAAGGCTAAAAAGGGCCCCCTTGGCTTATACTCGAGTCACTCTCCCCCCGTGTCTCTCTAACCCCCCCCCGTGTCTCTCTACCCCCCCCCCCCGTGTCTCTCTAACCCCCATGTGTCTCTACCCGGTGCCGGTATGCTAATGGCGTGACGTCAAATGCGCGCCACGTCATTAGCATATACCGTCACACCATTAGCATATACCGGGTGCCGGTATGCTAATAGCGTGACGTCACATGCGCGCCACGTCATTAGCATATATCGGGTGCCGGCACCCGGTATATGCTAATGGTGTGACGTCACATGCGCGCCACGTCAAGACGCCGGAAGGAGCGGAGGCCGGAGCAGAAGCTTCAGATGCAGGTAAGTGAGGGGAAAGGGAGAGGGGGAGGTATTTAGAGGGGTAGAATGAGGAGGGGGGTTGAGGATGAGGAGGGAGGTTGAGGAGGAGGGTTGAGGTTAAGGAGGGAGGTTGAGGAGGGGGGTTGAGGAGGGGGGTTGAGGTTGAGGAGGGAGGTTGAGGAAGGAGGTTGAGAAGGGAGGTTGAGGAGGGAGGTTGAGGTTGAGGATGAGGAGGGGGTTGCGGATGCGGGGGTTGAGGTTGAGGAGGGGGTTGAGGATGGGGGGCTTGAGGTTGAGGAGGGGGTTGAGGATGGGGGGTTGAGGTTGAGGATGGGGGTTGAGGAGGGAGGTTGAGGATGAGGAGGGAGGTTGAGGATGGGGAGGGGGCTTGAGGATGAGGAGCGAGGTTGAGGAGGGGGTTGAGGATGAGGAGGGGGTTGAGGTTGAGGAGGGGGTTGAGGAGGGGGTTGAGGATGGCAGAGGGCACAAGAGGGACACAGGAGGCAGCACTCATTTTACCCAGTATTTTGTGGTAAAATAAGTGCCTCGGCTTATACTCGAGTCAGCTTATACTCGAGTGTATACGGTAGACATTCAAATGGAATCACTAATGTACCATTTATTGTTTCTACTATTGTACTATGTACGGTGGAAGGCTTCTATCACTCTTCAGGCCACCATTTGTTAAACAATTGCTATAGTGAACCACTCTCTGCAAAAATCCAACACACAAGCCAGGCACTCACACCACACTGAGGATAGGCAGGAACCATGGAATTGTTCTGTATGTGGGTAAGTGACCTGGTTTGTGAATAATCCATCCGTTGCTATGCCTAAAACTTTAAAATACGGTAAGCATAAGCATAAGTTTAAAAGGAGCCATATATATAGTGGTTATGGATTAACAGAATGAGGGTGCATTGTGGTCTCACGTGCATGTCCCAGCCCAGTTTCCCCAGAGTGCAGTGCATCAATTTAGCAGGAAATAAGTTTATTAACTTATTTTTTAGATATTTTACTATATATATATATATATATATATATATATATATATATATATATATATATAGTATATATATATATATATATATATATATATATATATATATATATATAGGCCCTCATTCAATTGCGATTTGGCCAATTGAATAGGGCTCTAAATAAGCACATAACATATTTTTTTTAAATAAGTTTTTTGTTTGTAAGCATCTATCCAAAAGCAAGGTTTTCACTAACTAAAAACTTCTTTAAAAAATATATGTTATGTGCTTATTTAGAGCTCTATTCAATTGGCCAAATCTCAATTGAATAAGGGCCATAGTATATAAATAGTACTTTTGAATGTCTAAAACAAGTTAAAAAATCTGCTTCCAGCTCAGAATTCCAAGAAATATAGTTATTACACTGCATTCTGGGAAGCTGAGCAGGGACATACAAATGTGCCCACAAATTTTTAGTTCTTCACTCCATAACCATTTTAAACATGGCTTCCTTTAAGCTTATGGCTGTTTTATTACACAGCTTTTATGCAAAGCCAAAGTTGGATTGTACACAAGCTGGGAATCCTACCCACAGAACGCTATTTCAACGTTAGTGCCTATCATCAACGTGGGGTGGGATTCCATCTTGTGCTGTTGATCTTATGAGTAGGTAGTTCACCACAACAATCATTTAATATATCGTGGGTAAAGGAGCGATAGAAGCCCTCCACCGTACAGTAGTATCACATATATAGTTGTGAGCGTACGAGTTGTTGCTAACGCTGCGGGCTCGCGTAGCGAGTCGCGGGCCTCGCGTAGCGAGGGCCGCGGCTCGCGCAGCGAGTCGCGGGCCTCGCGAAGCGAGGGCCGCGACTCGCGCAGCGAGTCGCGGGCCTCGCGTAGCGAGGGCACTGTGCCAGGTTCTCAGTTGCTGGCATGGAGCGCCGAAGGCGCTCCTTGCCAGCAACTGAGGACCCTCGCGAAGCGAGGGCCTCAGTTGCTGGCATGGAGCGCCGCAGGCGCTCCTTGCCAGCAACTGAGGACCCTCGCGAAGCGAGGGCCTCAGTTGCTGGCTTGGAGCGCCGCAGGCGCTCCATGCCAGCACCTGAGGACCTCGCAAAGCGAGGTCTTCAGTTGCAGCAACTGCGACCCTTGGAAAAAAAAGTTTACGTCCAAACACATTACGACACTCGCAAACAACATACGACACACGTTGAAACACATTACGACACTCGCAAACAACATACGACACACGTTCACACACATTACGGCCTCGCAACACTCGGACGCAACTCGCGAACATTACAAAATTACAAACACAATACATACACACAGCACATACATAAAAACCTTACCTACACAAACAGGAAGCACCCAGGACCTCAAAAATGCAACTTAGAACTTAATTGCACTCAAAATAAAAGAGTTTCGACACTAAATACTTTGTTAAGCGACAAAAAAAATGGCCGACGAATAAAACGAAAACGAGGCTACACACGCAAACACCATGCTACACACGCAAACACCATACGAGACACGTTACCACACATTACGAGTTCGCAAACATCGGACGCAACACGCCGACATACAAACATTTAAAACTTAACAAAGACACACAACAAACACATAAAAAGCTTACCTACAGCAAGAGGAACCAGCCAGCACCTCAAAAAAACAAGTTACACCTACATTTAAATCAAAATAAACACTTTAGACACTAATACCATCGCTAAGCGAGAGAAAAAATGGCCGACGAACAAAACGAAAACGAGGCTTCAGACCTAACTACACTACACTTACTCGCAATAATGAAACACATACTATGCGGAACGTATCACAATCATATTAAACACCATTTTGAACAGTAATACGCCTAAAATGGCGGATGGAACGCAAATTGTAAGCTGGAACGCAAATAGCGCATGCGTATTGCGTTCTAACGGTCTCACTTTCCAGAACTTTCTACAAGTTTATAAATACTGCCTATTTCCAACTAAAAAATACATTTCTCCTCAGGTGATCAACGGAGTGACTTCTGAGATAACTGCTGCTTTTACTTGAGAAGACAATTCTTTACTAATTTACTACTTTACATTGTGCAAATTACAACTGACAGGTAAGCTATAATATATTAATAATAATATATAAATTTTATTAACAGGTCAGGTCAAACAAATAAAAAAATCAACTAGGATTTATGTAGTCATCATGTATGGCACATTTATGTGTATAGGCTCCCAAACAAAATTAAACAGAGCTTTATGTATAGTGACATCTGACACGCACATATATGTCTATAATGTATAGTTACATGTGACACGCACATATATGTCTATAATGTATAGTGACATTTGACACACACATTTCTGTGTATTGCCCCTTCATAGTGACATGTGACACACACGTATATGTGTATAATGTATAGTGACATGTGACACGCACATATATGTCTATAATGTACAGTGACATGTGACACGCACATTTCTGTGTATTGCCCCTTCATAGTGACATCTGACACCGACATATATGTCTATAATGTATAGTGACATGTGACACGCACATTTATGTGTATTACCAATGCAACAAAATTAGCTTACAACAAAATCAGTAAACAACTACATTTTAATGACATTAGATGTCATGTATACTGATATGTCACATGCACATATATGTGTATCATCTATAGTTACATCTCACACACACACATTTATGTGTGTTGGAAAAAATAAATATAATGTTAATTTAACCATTTAAATTTGACTCATGTATACTGATATGTCACACGTACACAAAATAATTACATTAAACTATGTAATGTGCTTCATGTATGTGAGATTTGTGTGTAGCCCCCAACAAAAATTAAGGTTAATTGAATTAATTTACTGCAATTCAATACATCAGATAAAGCTGAATCTTTCTATTTCGTTTCATATTCAAACAGACTCTGCATCAACAGCGTCTCTCAACAATTTGCACCGTGCACTGTGAAGCACAATCCCTTTTAAAGAACACCAACAAATTTGAAGAGGTAAGATACAAGAACACATTACATGCTCAAAAGGACATGCTTTGCTAGATGACAAATTATAAATATACAAATAACTATTTCACTTTCTTTTTCAAACAGACACTAAAAGAAGACCGGCGGATTAAGATTGGCAGGAGGGGACCGTCTGTCATTCAAAACTTCTATCAAGGTAAAGTATTAAGTATAAACAAGAAATAACCATGAGCCTTATTCAATTGCAACTTCCTCATTTGAATAGGGCTCTATATAAGCACATAACATTTTTTTTATACAGAACTTTTTAGTTACTGAAATTCTAACCACAATCAAGGTTTTCAATAACTAAAAACTTTGCTCAATAAATATGTTATGTGATTATATAGAGCCCTCTTCAATTGGCAAAATTGCAATTCAATGAGGACCTATATGTCTTTAATGGCCAAGGGCCTCACTGAAATGTGATTTGCCCATTTCAATAGGGCTCTATATAAGCACATAACATATTTTGGAAACAGAACTTTTTAGTTAATGAACTTCTAACCACAATCAAGGTTTTCAATAACTAAAAACTTTGCTCAATAAATATGTTATGTAATTATATAGAGCCCTCTTCAATTGGCAAAATTGCAATTCAATGAGGACCTATATGTCTTTAATGCCCAAGGGCCTCACTCAAATGTGATTTGCCCATTTCAATAGGGCTCTATATAAGCACAGAGCATAGTTTTTAGGAAATTTTTCTTTTGTGAACACGTTCCTTTTGGATACAAGTTCACTAAATACAATGCTCTGTGATGATATTGAGCTCTATTCCATTGGCCAAAACACAATTGAATAAGTAGCTCACAATATAACAAATGCAGTAACCAAAGGCCCTTATTCAATTGCTATTTTGGAAAATTAAATATGGCTATTTTAACAAATATATGTGATGTGCTTATTTAGAACCCTATTCAAATTTCTACATTGCAATTCAATTACGGCCTTACAGTACTATTATATTGTAAAAAATGCAATTGCATGAGGGCCAAACTATGCAACATATGGTACACACAAAGGCCCTCATTCAATTGCAATTTGCCCAATTGAATAGGGCTCTAAATAAGAACATAACAATAGCTTAAAACTAAGGTTTTAGTTAATAAAAAAATATCAAAAATACAGTTTTTCAATGACTACAAAATTATTTTAACTAATATGCTAATATGCTATGTGCTCATTTACAGCACAATTCAATTAGCCAAATCGCAATTCAATGACACACAAACTGCTACACACAAAACAGAATTTCTTATTAAGGCCCTCATTCAATTGCAATTTTGCCAATTGAATAGGGGTCTAAATAAGCACATCACATATATTTTTTAAAGAAGTTTTTAGTTATTAAGCATCTATCCAAAAGCACGGTTTTCACTACCTAAAAACTTCTTTAAAAAATATATATTATGTGCTTATTTAGAGCCGTATTCAATTGGCAAAATCGCAATTGAATGAGGGACTAAATGTTTAACAACCTATAAGCCTTACAAATAACCAAAAATAAGAATAATAAAAGTGTTGTGCACCTAATAGCATTGTATAAAAAAGCACACAAACTCATAGCAAACTATATTAACATTCTTCTTTAATGTTTAACAAATTATAACCTGTACAATCAAGAAGAAATTAGTTTTGCACAAGTGATGTGCACCAAACAGGATTGTCAATAACTAACACAAACACATAGCAAACTACATTAATTATATTATTTCATGTTTCACTAACTATAACCATCCAAATAAAGGTTAAATAAGTATACCACAAGTGGTGCGCACAAAACAGGATTGTACAAAAACTAACATAAACACATAGCAAAATAAATTCATATTCTTATGTAATATATCACAACCCACAAGCCTTACTAAGAACCTTAAATAAGAATAACAAAAGTCTTGGGATTGTACAGAAAGTTAAAAAAAAATTTTTTTAAAAAAATAAATATAACTGATACAATACAGCAAAATTAATACATTTTTTACTTATTTAAAAGACATTTCACTCAAACAACATTTTCTATTTTACATTACAACAGATACTGCGTGAAGACAATCGGACGAGGACTTTTTCCACAGGACCGGACCGGACCATCGGACGAGGACTCGGACCAGACCAGTAGACGAGGAATTTCAACACAGGACCAGACCAGCAGACGAGGAATTTCAACACAGGACCACACCATCGGACGAGGACTTTCACCAACGGACAACAACATCGGACGAGGAATATCGCCACAGGACCACAATATCGGACAGGGGCTATCGCGACAGGACCACACCATCGGACGAGGACTTCCGACAGAGGACCACACCATTGGACAACGATTTTGAAACGAGGAGCAACAAACATTCGGATTTAAATCACACTTCAACCAAGGTAAACTATAATAACTACTAAAGAATAACACTAAAGAAACTGCTTTCAGTTGCATCCGTCTCAACAGAAAAATAAATTTATTAATTTACTATCTCCCTTATTTTATTTAAATTGCTACTATGCAATACATAGCTCAATAACCACATCACTTTTTTTTTCAGCAAAGAAGTTTTGCAGTGGTAAATATCTATCCACAAACAAAGTTTTTAATAAATAAAACCATTATTTTAAATAAATATGTTACATGCTTATTTACAGCAGTATTCCATTGGAAAAATTCTGAGCCACTGAAGACAGGAATTATAAATTTAACTAAATATCAATGATACATTCATGATTTGCCTTTTATTTCAACAATTGTGCACAATAATCTTTAACAGGAATTACAAATTTAAATATACACAATTACATTTATTTGTTTCCGTTTACAGATTAATATGGCTGATAACGAGACCAAAGAAGAGAAGAAAAGACGTCAAACTAGAGAAAGACAAGAGAGATGGGCCGCCCAGCAGACACCGGAGGAGAAAGAAATTAGAAGAGAAAAAGAACGCAAAAGACTTGCAAATAAAAGAATATCCGCTGCAAAAATGAAACATACAACCAAAATAAATAAAAAAATAATAAAGCATTTACAAACTGTTCCTAAAACATCAGATGACATTTTACAACATACCAGTCAAGACAGACCAAAAAAAAAAACTACCAAAAAAAAGCATTTACAAACTCTTACTAAAAACTTACAGGACATTTCAACCGAACAAGTCCAACATATACCAAGAAAATGTACGAAAAAAACTAAACATTTAGAACCTGTTGTTGAAACATTTCATGACTTTTCATCTGATGAATATCAAAGTCAACATCCAATATGCATTGCAAATTGTCCTTTAATGAAGTCTTTAGCAGTAGAGGTTCATAGTTGTGGGGACATGACTACTCAATGTCAATTTTGTGAGGCTTATTATTTTAAACAGGAGAGACCCCGAGATGGACAATTTATTAGTTGTTGTCAAAAAGGAAAGTTCAAACTTCCACAAAGGAAACAATTTCCAACCTATTTACTAAATATTCTGACTGAACCTACTTTTCCAAATTACAAAAATTTTAAGACAAACATAAGATCCTACAATAGTGCCATATCATTTGCATCTATGGGGGCAACATTGGCTGCTAATGTACCAGGACATGGTCCTTACTGTTTTAAAGTCCAAGGACAAATTTATCATCGCACTTCCCATTTACATCCAGAGGAAGGAAATAAAAGAAAATTCGCTCAACTATATGTCCTAGATACAATGGAAGCTGTTGACCAACGTATGCAGATGGAAGAAAATAAAAAATGCTTACCCACTGTTTTCATAGAGCTAAATAATATTATGGACAACAATCCCTACAGTAAAGCTTATAAAAAATTGGCAGAAGTAGAAAATGAACAACTACTTCATTCACAAACACATCAATTACCAATGCCGAAGGTTAATATGGTGCTTAAAAGAGACAGACATACTGATAAACGTCGTTATAACTTGCCAACAACAAATGAGGTTGCAATGGTGTTTCACAATGATGAAGGAGAACCACCATTTCAAAGAGACATACGAATATATCCTAGAAATGAGGACCAACCGTTTATTAATATGAGTATCTTAAGTCCAAATTTAGATCCAATGACATATCCCATCTTTTTCCCACACGGAGAAGCAGGTTGGCAACCAAAATTAACTCTTCCCAGTTACCCAAATGCTAAAGGCAGAATCCGAAATAATGTTTCTATGCTTGAATTTAAAGTAGCTCAAATTGCCATTCGCAATGTATTTAATCCAATTTTATGTGGTGGGAAACTAACACAACAATGGATTATTGATTCATATTTGCAAGTTGAGGCAAATAATTTAAACTTTATCAAATATCAACAAGATAAACTCCGTGTAGAACAATATTCTGGACTCATGGACTATGTTGCTGACGTGGCTACAAGCAGAGACATGACAGCTGGCAAAGCCATCATTTTACCATCTTCCTTTCAAGGATCTCCTCGGAATATGAGAGAAAGATACAATGATGCTATGGCTATTGTGACAAAATTTGGCAAACCCGATTTATTTGTGACATTTACATGTAATCCACAATGGCCAGAAATTACACTAAATCTACTTCTTGGACAAACTGCTTCAGATCGACCAGATTTAGTAGCCAGAGTTTTTAAGATTAAATTAAATGAATTAATACGTGACTTCACTATAAATCAGTTATTTGGCAAATGTCTTGCTTATGTATATACCATTGAATTTCAAAAAAGAGGCCTTCCACATGCACATCTTCTAATAATACTTCAAGAAAAAGATAAATTAGATACTTCAGACAAAGTGGATGCAGTCATTGTTGCTGAACTACCAGATCCAGAACTATATGGTAGACTATATGAGATTGTTACTCATCGCATGATTCATGGACCCTGTGGTGACCTTAATCCACAATCACCATGTATGGAAAATAATAAATGTTCCAAAGAATTTCCAAAAGATTATAGAGACAAAACCTATGCCAATTGTGATGGATATCCACTTTATAAAAGAAGAGAAGGAGATAGTGCCATTATTCGTGGGAAAAAAGTGGACAATAGATATGTAGTACCCTACAATCCACATTTACTCATGAAGTACAACGCCCACATCAACGTAGAAGCCTGCACTTCCATCAAATCAATTAAATATGTCTATAAATATATTTACAAAGGTTACGATGCAGCTACTGTAGTCGTCAAAAGTGCAGACAACCCTGAAAGTAGTGAGTTAGTACATGATGAACTTGCATCTCATGTAGATGCTCGCTATGTCAGTGCGCCAGAAGCTATGTGGCGGCTTTTAAAATTTGAAATGCATGATAGATCACATGCAGTATATAGGTTAGCAGTACATTTGCCACAACGACATTTAGTCTATTTCCATGCTGGAAATGAAATGAATGCATTGGCCCAAAGTGAAGATCGTCACACTACACTAACTGCATGGTTTGCATTAAATTCCACTGATGCTGAAGCAACACAATACTTATATATTGAAATTCCATATCACTATGTTTTTGTGAATGGATTATGGAGACCAAGAAAAACCAGAGGCAATAAAATTATTCCAAGAATTTACACAGTCAGTCCAAGAGATGTTGAACGTTTTTGCTTACGGATATTACTTTTAAATGTTCCTGGAGCACAAAGTTTTGAACACTTAAGAACTGTTAATGACATTGTATATGAATCCTTCCATTTAGCTGCAAGACATAGAAACTTACTCGCTGATGATACAGAGTGGGAAAGATGCTTAGAAGAAGCAGCACAATGTCAAATGCCGCGACAGATGAGAGAACAATTTGCTTTTATTTGTATCTTCTCAAATGCTCCAAATGCATTAGCTTTGTGGGAGACTTTTAAAAGTAATATGGCTGAAGACTTTATGCGACGATACAATGAACCCATTGCACACTTAAAAGCGTTAATGGAAATCCAAGAAGTCTTTTTAACTCATGGATTAAGTTGTGCAAGTTTTAATTTGCCTGATCCAGGTCTTATAGATGACATTAACTTTGAAGACTATGACATTCAACTACAAGCAGAAAGAACAGAAGAAAGACTTGCAACTTTAAATACACTACAATTGCAAGCATTTCATGCCATTAAAAATGCTATAGATGATGACATGGTGACAGAGCGTTATTTCTATCTTGATGGACCTGGCGGATCAGGAAAAACATATTTGTACAATTTATTAATGAGTTCAGTACGAGCACAAGGAAAAATAGCAATGGCGTTTGCCACTACTGGAATTGCTGCACTTTTATTAGAAGGTGGAAGAACTGTTCATAGTGGATTTAAACTGCCAGTGCCTATTTTAGAAAATTCTGTGTCAGATATTCGCATGACATCCTTACAAGCAAAGAAATTGAAGAAATGTAAATTAATTATAATAGATGAGGCCACAATGATGTCATGCTATGCCCTCCAATGTATTGACCGTTTGCTTCGTGAAGTCATGGATAATATTTTTCCATTTGGTGGAAAGGTAATGTTGTTGGGTGGCGATTTTAGACAAACATTACCTGTTGTTGTACATGGCAATCGAACTGACATTATCGAAACATGTATAAAGTCAAGTACAGTATGGAAACATTTTACCCATCTTCAACTGCAACAAAATATGAGATCAGAAGGCCAAACTGATTTCAATGATTGGCTTATTAAAATTGGAGAAGGCAGAACAGAAAAAATACTACATTTACCTGACGACACTGTAGAGATCCCACCTCATATGATTTGTCAACAAGATATTATATCGGCTATATTTGAAGGGAGCATAAATAACGAAGAATATTCCGAGCTTGCCAACCAAGTCATACTGACGTGTAAAAATAAAGATGCATTAATCCTCAATAATAAAATCTTAAAAAAAATTTATGCACCACAAAGAAATTATCACAGTGCTGATTCTGTACTTGCTGATGACAATGAAAGTCAGGCTAACTTTTCGACTGAATTCATAAACTCTTTAACTCCTTCTGGAATGCCACCACATATTTTGCAGCTAAAGAAAGGTGCAATTATCATGTTACTGCGAAATATGAATCCCAAAAAAGGCCTATGCAATGGCACAAGATTAATTGTTCAACAATTAAAGGACCATTTTATAGATGCTGAAATTTTAACTGGGACCCATAGAGGAGAGAGAGTTTTCATACCAAGAATAGATTTAGCACCAAGTGAAAGTAGTCTCCCTTTTATACTTCAAAGAAGACAATTTCCCATTATTATGGCATTTGCCATGACCATTAATAAATCACAAGGTCAAACTTTCAAATCTGTGGGTATTTTCTTGGAAGAACCAGTTTTTGCACATGGTCAATTGTACGTTGCGTTGTCAAGGTGCAAAAATCCACAGGCTATTAAAGTTTACATTGAAAACAATGAAAGTCAAGGTGATTTATTAGAAGATGGACGTATTTTTACTAAAAACATTGTCTACTATGAAGTACTATAACTTTGAAGGATACTAATTAAAGATGCCAAGATTTTTTAAAAGCATTGCAAAATACATAACAATTGGTTGTTTAATTCAGTCATAATTAATGGAAGTCATGTTTATGAATGATTCGCCTCACAAAATACTTGCCTTGCATTGTTAGTAAAAATTATGTTAAAATGTTAAGTCACTATGTTAATGTTTCTAATGTTACAAGTTTAAAAAATATATTTTCAAGTTATTTCATTCAACATATTACAAAGTGGATGTTAAGAGGTCAAGCACCTTTTAAGTCACAATGTAAATATTGTCTGTTATCTTAAGATTACTACCTACATTAATGTTTATCGCCAATTTATGTGCTCAGTAATAAATTAGTTTAATTACGTACGTTTTAAGAAGAGTTTGACTGTATGCCTTCCTCTACATTCAATGTATATTCAAGTTAACAATTATTGTGATAGAAATTGAATTTTAATACTGATTAATTTAAATTTCAATTGTTTTTACATTCAAATGTTAATACTTTTAATAAAAAATTACTTTACAAAATGTATTCACTATGTTCATGTTTATAATGTTCAAAATTATACCAATGTTTTGTCAACTTCTAAACTTACATAAAAAATAAAGTTCAAGTTTAAAAATATATACTTTCATGGTTATTGCTTACATATATTTTAAACTTCATCTTAAAATTTGCAACGTTTAAAAAAGGCTTTTTACTTTTGGCTTTCCTATTCATTCAATGTATATTCAAGTTAACAATTCTTCAGATACTAATTACATTTTAAAAAACCATTACATCAACATTTTACAAAAATACACGTTCATATTAAAATACTTACAAGTGTCAAAAATATATGTTAATAACTAAACAACTTGACAAACATATACATAACATTGCCGTCATTTTTTGACGGGCAAGTCGCTAGTAGTATATAAATAGTACATCTGTGTTCACATTTGAATGTCTAAAACAAGTTAAAAAAAAACTATTTCCAGCTCAGAATTCCAAGAAATACAGTTATTACACAGCATTCTGGGAAGTTGAACAGGGACATGCAAATGTGCCCACAAATGCTTTGTTCTTAAATCCATAACCATTTTAAACATGGCTTCCTGTAAGCTTATGCCCGCGGCATTACACAGTTGTTATGCAAAGCCAAGGTTGGATTATACACAAGCTGGGAATCCTACCCATGTACAGCTGTTTCAAGGTTACTGGTCATCGTCAGCATGGAGCGAGACCCCAGCTTGTGTCATGGACCTTATGAGTAGGTAGTTCATCACAACAATCTTTTTATATATGGTGGTCAAAAATATATAGATAGATACATATGTGTGTGTGTTTGAAAACTTTAAGTGTACCCAAGAGCAGAAAAAAGCCATTTAGCTAGCTTTTAATTAGAAAAAATAAAAATAAATTATGCCTTTGCAGAACCCTGTAAGGATCCAGGATACATTGCTAGAAGTTTTGCTTGTGAGAGTGCTATTTACATTTCAGGAGAGCTGTGGTTGCATTAAATAATGCAAGGTGTCTGATTCTGGGTCAATTAGAATGGGAAAGGGATGTGGTGTCTATTTCAATCGTATCCAGTTATCAAGCAAAAGCTTTGAACTTCTTGCTTGTCTATTCCTTCACTACAATCACATACCCCCATCAACCACCTCTCTGGATGTGATGTAACAAACTCAGAACGGAATCCAGCGAATTGTTTTTTGCCCATGGCTTACATAGCAGCTAATTTTGTGAGTTTGGTACATACGTGGTACACTTACTTGCTGGAGTAGCCACTAGCCCTATCCAAACAACAAAAATAAAAGGCAGCAGTTGTCCCTCCGAATGCTCAAGAGGGTTAGGTTGTGGGGGAGAAGCACAGCATTCGAAAATATATTTTTCATTATTATTGCTTTATTTTATAAACACAGTATGCTATGCAAAGTTATCATTTAGTACATCCTGAACATCACTATGCGAAATTTAGAAACTACTGCAGAAATCAGTGTACATGAAGAAAAGAGTCACTTGTTTGTGACTTATGTGCCAAACAAACAACATTAGCATCTGTGGACATAAAAAGACAAAATGTTAGACATTGATTTAAAAAAAAAAGATTTTTTGGCAAAATCTGAATTTTCTAGTGGACAAAGGAGCAGGAGATGAGGGAACAGGAGGAAGTAAGAAGGCATTGTAAGATAATAGGATATGTTTGAAATTGACTCCACATCTCTCCCACTGTTGATGCTCAGAAGCAAGCTGATTGCATCAGGAAGTGCAAGCACAGCTCTCCAGAAATGTAAACTTGCCTCTCACATGCCACCAACTTATCATGGATGCTTCCGGGGCCCAGCAGAGGCATCAATATTTTTTTTTTAAATGTGTTTAATTATTTAAAGAAACAATGCACTTTTATTGTGAGACTATGAACAAAGGGTAATTAATATGACATATCTCAGCTGCAGACTGATACAGTAGCTGCTGCTTAGTATACATGTGTTAGCTCTGCCTTAATGTCAGAAAATGATTGTTTGTGCCAGCAGTTTGCCAGACATTTAAATTAATTATCAAAAGCAATGCAAAAGTAATAAACTAAAAGATATGTTTTAATAATAACCTTACTAATTATGCTATTACAGTACCATATGCTATTGTCCTTTTATTGTTTTATTGTTTGCAACAGACCAAATGTTATTTTTCTATAAATTCCTGCTACCCTAGTTTTGTTTGATGTTCTGAAGTGCTTTCCAATCAAGACTCATCCAAGCTGTTTTTTTTGCCCAGTTCATTATTGTATAATACAAGAATAAGACATACTGAAGAAAATATGCTGTCTGAATATTCAGCCAAAACGGTGAATTCCCTTTTGCATATTTTGAGTAGAGACTTGTGAAATCTGCCAAGGATGGGCCAGATTTGGACATCTGGGCATACAATGACAATCCACCAACATGTGTTTCACCATTCAGATTGTGCAATCACATGGACACATAGACATTAATAGACAAATTCCTGAATATAATAGAATACTGAGTTGTCATACAATATATTGCAAGGCTATGAAATTCACTGCATAGCATATTGACAGCACAATACAGTGGGATTTCTTTCAGTTGACAACAATAAAAAATTATCAAAAGTGACCTCAAATTATTTACAATAGATTTTGGTCTATCCAACTTACATCTTTGGCTTAGTAAAATTGTAGGTGTACTCGGATTATATATTATCAAACCATTCACATGATGTTGGCCATTCCTATGAATTTAATTCCATGTAGGATATATATTAGACAAATCATCTCCTATGAGTAGTTTTAGAGCTTACTCCTAAGCTTTGGTAAAACAGTTTTATATAAATTGATCATACCATGGTTTGATAAATGTCTAATTTTATTTAATGCAAACATTACCATAGCTTTCAAGCTGTTTGAATTCCTTCAGTTTGGTAAAATCTCTTCCAGTCTGTCTTTTTTTTAAATCCACTTACTTTCAATAGTTTACAATATATATTATTGTTATGGTAGCTCCCATTGTCTTAAATCATACTTAATATGCTTACCAAAACTTTACAGGGGTGACCAGGGTCTTTGGGCAGATACTCAGGGGAAGAATTCCATGGACAAGACAGTAGAAGCCAAGAAAAGTCTGACTTGAGGCATTAGCTACTGTAGATTTGGCAGAACAGAAAGTGTAAAGGATAACGCTGAAAGGATAACTATAGTTTATTTACAAGTAAAGCTCAAAGGTTTGTTTACGGGGCAAAAGCGATTAAAAACAGTATCCAGTTTAAAATGAACAAAAGTTGACATTTTTCTTTGTTTTTAAGTTGCCTGTTTTCTCCTCAAGCAGAGCTGCACATCTACACATCTGGGTCATCAGGGACTTGATCAGCTCTGAAGTGTGCTGGGCTATCCTGGAGATTCTAAGGATAAAAGGGCTGATGTCAGTGGCACTGCTCCATGACATCATTAGTGTGCACAAAGGTAACATCTCTATTGTAACATGCATGCAGCTTCCCTCACAGACAAAGCCCAATGACCGTGTATGAGCCAGCCTAGCCCAGTCCCCTTTACTGAGCAAGCTCAGTTTGGAGCAGAACCTACATTGGTCAGACTTTATTATTAGTCCAGCAAACAGGAAGGGCTGGCCACGCCCCTTGACAATACAGGTAGGAAGAGATAAGGTGTTGTAGATTTGACAGAACAAACAGTGTTAAGAACAACATTTGACTAGGGGTTGACACTGGCGTGGAAACCAGACAGGGGAATAAGCTTAAAAAACACACTAGAGTCCCTGCCTGGTCTTGAAATGGCTGCTTCACTGATGAAAATGCATGGGAAAGTAGGCGTCCAGCAGACAGGCAGCCAGAGCTAGACAAGGCCTTGAGGAGCAGCATGACAAATTGAAACGATCCACACCAAAGGCACTATGTCTTACAACAGGCACTCTGCAATGGACCCAGCCATAATATAAAGGCCCTGCAATACCGGGTTGGCTGAGCCTATATAGCATATGGAGCAAAGCTCAGAAAGTGAGGCCTGCACAGCAGCAAATAAACAGTGGAAGCAGGCCTACCGGTCCCACCCACGTCACACAAGAACAAGTAACCTGGAGCAGCACACTCTGCACAAGTGCATATGCAGACACATACCTAGTAGGCCACATACCTTATAGGTCTACCCCACAGCCTACATAGTTTTTGTGTTATGCTAGGCCCAGGATCCACCAGCCCAGATCCAGCGTTCCTTCTTAGTCTACCCATACTGCAGCCGGAAAACCTCTGTAATTACTTAATTGCAAAGAAAGTTGCATTTCACATTAATCAGCAAACAAAATATTCAAATATGAAAATACTATCCAAACAAATAAGAAAAAGCATTTGTATATATATATATATATATATATATATATATATATATATATATATAAAAGTACAGCACACATCACTCATCATTCCATTTTCAATTTAATTATAATTTTATTTTGCTTAAATCACATCATTTGATGGATTGGCTTGAGACCATTGTGGATAAAAGCTTATAACTTTATAGATCTAAACAATAACAAAAGTTTATTTTTAATGTTACTAGTTTTTTAAGCGTGTCTTGGTAAGTGAACAATCCTATAAGTGTAGTACATATAGTAAAAATAGAAATGAAGAAATGACAACGCATAAGAACTGAAAGGCCCATCAAGTCTGCCCATTCTACTTAAAAGCAAATCATAACCTTCCACTTATCCCAGACATGCTTAAGTTGATCTATTATTTGTATCTCAACCGCAGCCACTGGAAGGCTTTTTCACTTAAACATTTCAGTAAATTATTACTTTTCTTATTAGCCCTAATTCTTCTACCTTCAAATGAAAACCTCTCATCGATGCATTCTTCTTTTTCTGGCACATACTTCCCTCTTGAACATTATTAAATCCTTTCATTTGAAGGCTGCTGACATACCATCCCTCTCCATTCCGTCATGAAATCTTTAATTATAAGTTTTATATTTTCAAACACGAACCATTCATTTTTTACACTGAATTGATATTATTAATATTTTTTGGACACATTTCCTAAAACACTATTGGTAATTTCCCTACCTGATGGTAGGGGGGAAAGTGGTGAATAACAAACTGAATTAAATTAAAATGAAATTAGGAAACTGACCAAAAATTAATGCTGATAGCGTGATACAGAACAGAGTACACCATCTAAAGTGCACTAGGAGGTAAGTTCAGACATCATCCCAGGGAACAATGCTAGGATGTGCTACTATGTGATAAGAAGAGCTGCAGTCTGGTGCCACAAAATAATGATACATGGACTTTTGTGTTCCCCAAAATTAAAGCTGGACATCGTATTCTAGGGAAATTCAGACTAGGGAATTATAGATTGACATTAGCACCTCTCTTTTTTGTTGCCTCTTCCAATAGAACCAAAAATCCTACTAGTTTTTACTAGAGCTATGTGTATTGAAGATGTATCACACAGCCATAATGCTGTTGCCAAACACCTTCAGTGATTTCCCATTCAAGTCAACAAACTTACTGATGTCTTGAAAGAAAAAGACTTACAACGGGAATACTAGGCAGATTTGATGGACCAATGAATTCTTATATGTCATCACATTCCTTGCATCATGAAAGGAAAGAACTATTACTTACAACATCAGAGGAAGCAAAGCATTAGCAACATATCAGTCTCAAGCCCCAATGGAGATGCCCAAATGTGCTTGCAGTAGGAAGAAGGGATAAAGGGATATAATATATTTTTGATGATGGCTTGTGTAACATAAAGCTCTAAAACAATCAACATCCAAGTTGAAAACCATTGTGTTACAAGTTAACAATAATATATATATATATATATATATATATATATATATATATATATATATATATATATATATATGTATATGTGTATATATGTATATATATATATATGTGTGTATATATATATATATATATATATATATATATATACATATATATAAAAAACAAATGCATTCATTCAAGAAAATTATCCTCCAAATATTTAACAGGATTTGCATAAAGGAGATTAGGTGCCTCAACACAGTATGAGCAGAGAGAGAGGCAATCGCTGCTTGGTATATTTTTCAAGCAGAAGCATAATTATTTTTTCAATATGATATTACAATAATTTAGATGCATATCTGAATAAATGACGAGGGAGTTAAATATTTGTACACCCTTTAAAATAAATATTGGCAGTATTTAATGATTAAAGGTCCGCTGAAGTTAGACAAAATGTCAGTTTAATTAATATTATACTTGATAATGTATTTTCTTGTGTTATTACTTTATTAAATAAAGGCATAATGTTGTTTAATCATGATTTAGGCTTCCTACTCCTATAGGTGCAGCCATTTGGTTATTAATGGTCTTTCCTTGATAGAAATACCTATATTTGGTAATGCCTCTGTTGAATATATAACACTGGCCCACACAAGCTTTACCCCATGTAGTTACCTTGATCATATAATACCTCTAGTGACAGCATTTTGCAACCTAAATCACGAATAATTTGTGCTATCCCTTTTAATTTAATTAAATTATATGAAATAATTAGAAATGTAAATGGAGTTGGAGTAATGGATTTTCAGATATGATCTATATTCACTTTAGTTAAGATCCCTTTCTTCTAGTAGCCCTTTAAAACTTAATGCCCACTCAAGCTACAGATAGACTTGTAGACTTATATGGAATCCACTATGACATAGAGTTATCTAATTGCCCTTTCTCTATCATAGAGGATAGCCAGTTCCAACTTACCGTATTGGTCCGAATATAAGCCGCACCTTTTTTCCGATTTTTGAGCTTGCGAGTTACGGGTGCGGCTTATATTCGCGACCGTAAAAAAAAATCATTGCCGATTTGCGAACTTTGCTTGTTACGTATGCGGCTTCTATTCGCGAACGCAAAATTATTGCCGATTTGCACGATTGCGAGTTAAGGGTGGCGATTTTTGTGCTTGAGACTGCGGTATTGAATAGCGATTTACGGTTTTAGTGATTCTAACGTCCTGTAAAGCCTGTAACCTGCAAAAAAATCTACAGTGCTAATTAGAAAGCCTGTTTCTTGTAATGGCTGATCACTTTGAGAGCCTTTTTCTCTCCAATTTTACGGGTGCGGCTTATATTTGAGTACTATCTTTTTTCTATTTTTTCCCCTTGAACTTTACGGGTGCGGCTTATATGCGGGTGCGGCTTATATTCGGACCAATACGGTATATGGAATGTTCTGAAATATATTAAAAACTAGCGACTTGCCCGTCAAAAAATGACTGTCAATAAAATGTTAAAGCTGTGAATGCTGTACAACAATTATAATATATATATTTTTTTTAACACTCAACTTGTATTTCAACAACTGTTAAACCATATTAAGCTTTTTAATTGTCATGTTTGCAGTAATAATATAACAACGGATGAAATTTGTATGAATATGTATTATGAACCATTACATAAAGCTTTGTAACATGTAACTTATATTGGAAACAGTGGTCAACCAATTATTTTTAACAATCTTAACATTTTTAATTCTGATCTATGCATGAGTAACATAACCATAGGTCAACTTTGTATGAATGAGTATTTTAAACCATTACAGAATGCTTCTTAACATGCAACTTGTAGTTGAACTACTGGTAAAGCACATAGGTATTGAATCCAGAGGAAGGCAAACAGTAAAAAACCCCATTTAAACTTAGCCAATTGTATAAGGGGGAAAAATGTATTCCTTCCTGACCCCAGTAACTGCCGATCGGATTACTTCCTGAATCAACCCTCTCTATTTAATTATACATTTACATTTTGAACAAATGATTATACTCCTACTGACATAAACCCTTAATAACATCCAATAAAACAACTTTTCAAACATTGTAAAATACAATGTTAACAATGCAAACATTAACGTAATGTAATAACAAATATTGAATCCGGAGAAAGGCAAACCAAAACAAAAAAATGTTTCAAAGTGGGCAAAAAATGAATTCCTTCCTGACCCCATTAAATGTGATTGGATTACTCCCTGGATCAATACTTTCTATGTAATTAAACATTAACATTTTACAACAAATTATCATTATCCTACTAACATGAACAACTTTTCAGTCCATGAAAAACACAATTATAACATTACAAACATGAACTTAATGTATTAAAATTGAAACAGGAAATTTGAGAAAATGTAACGTAAATGTTTTGTGGGGCGAATCCTGGCAAAAGTCACTTCCAAGACATTCCAATATTTTTTTGTTTTGTATGTCGAAGTGGTTCCCTTAAAAAGAGCCCAGTAGACTTGTAATTTTGTCTATGTGAAATAACCACTGTTTTTTGTTGTCTTTGTTCTCTATGATTTTTGCCATTCTATAGAGTTCCCCTAGCAAAATAGTGGCCCTCTAAAAAGAGCTTGAGTGACATAAAATGTAATTGGTTATTTGTAGATCAGTTGCATTGTTATTCTTTTTTCTAATTTAATTAACAGTACTTCATATTAGACAATGTTTTTTTGTAAAAATTTGGCCATAATCTAATAAATCACCCTGACTTTGTTTTTTTTCAATATGAACTTTAATTTCCTCTGAATTCTTGCATCTTGAAAATGTAACATACAGTTAACCATGGGCAAATACTGGTTCTTCTAAAAAGATTTCAACGGATTTAAAAGCTTGTCCTTGTGGTTTATTAATTATCATGGCAAATGCTGGTAAATGCAAGTACAAAAGGCAAGCTACTTTCACTTGGTGCCAAATCTATTCTTTGTATGAAAACTCTTTCACCTTTACTGGTACCATTGAGAATTTCTGCATTTATGAACTGGTCTTTTAATTCTTGAACAATTAATCTGGTCCCATTATAAAGTCCTTTTTTTGGGTTCATATTTTGCAGTAACATGACAATTGCACCTTTTTTTAGCTGCAAAATATGTGGTGGCATTCCAGATGGAGATAAAGAAATAGTTAATTCCATTGAAAAGCTTATCTAATTTTCTTTGTCATCACCAAGTACACAATCAGCACTGTGATATATTTTTTTTGTGGTGCATCTATTAATTTTAATATTTCATTATTCAGAAGCAATGCATCTTTATTTTTGGATGTTAATAATACTTTGGTTGCAAGCTCTGCATAATCGTCATTAGTTATTGTATTTTGGAATATAGCCGATATAATGTCCTGTTTGCAAATCACATAAGATGGAATTTCCACTGTATCATCGAGTAAATTATTATTAATTTGTTCTGTTTTTCCTTCTTTCATTTTGATGAGCCACTCATTGAATTAATTTTGTCCTTCTGATCTCATATTTTGTTATAATTTGAGGTGAGTAAAGAGTTTTCATAGTGTACTTGACTTTATACATGTTTCTACAATGTGATTTCCATGGACAACAACAGGTAATGTTTACCTAAAATGTCCACCTAACAACATCAGCTTTCCACCAAAAGGCAAATCATTATCCATGACTTCACGCAACAAACGTACAATACATTGTAGAATAGGCATGACATTGTTGTAGCTTCATCGATTATAATTCATTTACTTTTCTTAATTTTTTTTTGCTTGTAAAGATGTCATTCAAATATTTGACACTGATGTTTCCAGAATGGGAAATGGCAGTTTAAATCCACTATGCACAGTTCTCCCACCTTCTATCAAAAGTGTGGCAATTCCAGTTGTTGCAAATGGCAGTGCTATTTGACCTTGTGCACGAACGAAACTCATCCATTAATTATAGATACGTTTCTCCAGATCTACCAGGTCCATCTAGATAGAAAAAACGCTATTTGAGCAAGTCATCCTCTAGTGCACTTATTATGGCGTTAAATGCTTGCAATTGTAATGTATTTAAAGTTGCAAGTTTTTCTTATGATATTTGTTTTTGAAGCTCAGTGTCATAGTCTTCAAAGTTAATTTCATTTTAGAGTCCTGGATTTGGCAGATTAAAATGTGCACAATTTAATCCATGAGAGAGAAAGACCTCTTGAATTTCAATTAATGCTTTTAATTCTGCAATAGGCTCATTGTATCATTGCAAAAAGTCTTTAGACATATTTGTTTTAAATTTGTCCCACAAAGCTAATGCTTTTGGAGCATTTGAGAAGATGCAAATGAATGCAAAGTGTTCTCTCATCTGCCGTGGCATTTGACGCAGTGCTGCTTCTTCTAGACAACTTTCCCATCCTGTATCATCAGCCAGGGAGTTTCTGTGTTCCTCAACTAAATGAAATGTGTCATAAATTGTGTCATTAACAGCTCTCAACTGTTCAAAACTTTGTGCACCAGCAACATTTAAAAGGAGTAAACTTAAGCAGAAACGTTCAAGGTCTCTTGTACTTACTGTGTAAATTCTAGTTATAATTTTATTTCCACAGGTTTTTCTTTTTCGCCATAATCCAACAAAAACATAATGATATGGAATGTCAATGTATAACAATTCCCTTGCTTCCAAGTCAGTACAATTGAATTGAAACCACACAGTTAGTGTAGTTTGGCGATGCTCACTTGTGCCAAAACACTTCTTTCATTTCCAACATTAAAGTAAACTAGGTGTCTTTGGGGCAAATGTACAGCTAATCGATATACTGCATGTGAGCGATCATGCATTCAAAATTTTAGAAGACGCCACATTGCTTCTGGTGCACTTACATATGGAGCATCTACATGAGATGCAAGTTCATCATGTAATAACTCAGTTTGTTCTGGATTTTCTGCACTTTTGACCACTACAGTAGCTGCGTCATAGCCTTTGTAAATATATTTGTAGACATATTTAATGGATTTTATAGAAGTGCAAGCTTCCACATTAATGTGTGCATTATACTTAATGAGCAAATGTGGATTGTATGGCCCCACATATCTGTTATAAACTTTTTTTTCACAAATAATCGCATTTTAGCCTTCTCTTCTTCTATATAATCAAAAGCCATCATAATTAGCATAAGTTTTGTCTCTATAATCTTTTGGAAATTCTTTTGTACATTTTATATTTTCCATACATGGTGAGTGTGAATTAATATCTCCACCTAGTCTATGAATCATGCGATGAGTTACAATCTCATATAGTCTACCATGTATTTCTGGATCTGGTAGTTCAGCATTAATCACTGAATCCACTTTATCACCAGTATCCAATTTATATTTCTTTTAAAGGATTATAACAGTATGTGCATGTGGAAGGCTCCTTTTTGTTAATTCTGTGGTATAAACATAAGCCAGATATTTGCCAAATAACTGAGTTAGGGTCATGTCACATATTAATTCAGTTAATTTGATTTTGAAGACTCTGCCACTAAATCTGGTCTATCGGAAGCAGTTTGTCCAATTAGCAGATTCTGTACAATCTCTGGCCATTGTATATTACATGTAAATGTAATAAATAAATCTGGTTTTCCAAATGTAGTTACAATAGCCATAGCATCATTGTATCTTTCTCACATATTGCGAGGAGATCCTTGGAAAGAAGTTAAAATGATGGCTTTGCCGGCTGGCAGCTCTCTGTTTGTAGCTACCTCAGCTACATAATCCATCAGTCCACAATACTGTTCTACTCGTAGTTTATCTTGTTGATATTTTATGAAATTTAAATTATTTGCCTCAACTTGCAAATATGAATCAATGATCCATTGTTGTGTCAGTTTTCCACTACATAAAATGGGATTAAATCCATCTCGAATGGCAGTTTGAGACACTTTAAATTCAAGCATGGAAATATTATTTCTGACAAGTACTTTAGAATTTGGGTAACTGTCAAGTGTTAAGTTGGGTTGCCATCCGGCTTCCCCATTGTGGTAAAAAAATGGGATATGTCATTGGATCTAAATTAGTACTTAAGATACTTATGTTGATGTAAGGTTGTTCGTCATTTCTGGGATGTATTCTAATATCCCTCTAAAATGGTGGTTCTCCCTCATCATTTTGAAAGACCATTGCAACCTCATTTGATTTTGGTAAGTTGTAATGGCGTTTATCAGTATGGTGATCTCTTTTAAGAACCATATTGACTTTTGGTATTGGTAATTGATGTAGTTCTGCATGAATTAGTTGTTCTTGTTCTATTTCTAACAATTTTTTAGAAGCTTGAGTGTATGGGTTTTAGGCCATAATTTTTTCAAGCTATACAAAAACAACGAGTAAGCATTGTTTTATTTTCAGGAAGCTGTATACATTGTTCAACAGCTTCCATTGTATCAAGAACATATAGTTGAGCAAATTTTCTTTGCTCCCTTTCTTTCTTTTATTTTTGTAATTAATTATTAATTGATCCAGTGGAAGGCAAACAGAAAAAAAACAAGTGAAATTATCTCAAAGAGAATTTTTTTGTATTCCTTCCTGACCCCAGATACTGGTGATCGGACTCCTCTCTGGATCAATACTCTTTCTCTAATTATCCAGGATAACCCTGAATTCCCTTTTTAATACAAAATAAATCCAATACCCTTTTAAAGTTATCTATCGAATCTGCTGTCACCACCTCCTCTGGTGGAGAATTCCACAGATTAACCACCCTTACTTTGAAGAACCCTTTTCTTTCTTTAAGGTGGAATCTTTTTACTTCTAACCTCAAGTGATGTCCTTTTGTCTGTTGAAAACCTCTTGGCACAAAAAGCTCCCTTGACAAATCTTTATACTGACCCTGGATATATTTATATAAGGTAATCACATCTCCTCTTAGACACCTATTTTCTAGAGAAATTAAGTTTAATTTGGTTGGTCTTTCTTCATAACTTAGCCCCTCCATTCCCTTTATTAGTATTGTTGCCCTCCTCTGTACCTTTTCTAGCTCTAAAATGTAATTGTTATGAAGTGGTGGCCAAAATTGTACTCCATATTCCCAATGAGGGCTTACTAGACATTTGTATAGTGGCAGAATTATATTTGACTTCTATACCCTTCTTAATACATGCTAATGTTTTATTTGACTTTGCAGCTGCTGCTTGGCTTTGAGCACTGTTACTGCTAGGTGGTTGTCCACAAGCACTCCCAAATCCCTTTCAATATCTGATACCCCTATATTTTCTTCATTAAGATTATTAATTGCATGGCTATTTTTTCTTCCCAGATGCATAACTTTACAGTTATTTGTATTAAATCTCATCTGCCATTTAGATGCACATTCCTCAATTTTATGTAAATCCCTTTGGAGGGAAAGCACATCATAATCTGATTTAATTACCTAGCACAACTTTGTGTCATCAGTGAAAATGGAGAAAATACTTTCCAGTCCCACCTCTAAGTCATTAATAAATATGTTAAAAAGGAGAAGGCCTAATACTGAACCCCGAGGAACCCCAGTATGTTCCATTTACAACATCCCTTTGCTTCCTGTCTTTTAGCCAGGTCTCAATCCATGAGCATATACCGTATTGGTCCGAATATAAGCTGCACTTTTTTCAGATTTTTGAGCTTGCGAGTTAAGGGTGCAGCTTATATTCGCGACCGTGAAAAAATGACAGCCGATTTGTAAGATTGGAGTTACGCGGGATCGCAAAATCAATGCCGATTTGAGCGTTAAGGGTGCAGATTTGCACGCATGTGACTAAATTGTAGCAATTGAATACCAATTTCCGGTTTTAGTGATTCTAGCATCCTGTAAGGCCTGTAACCTGCAAAAGAAGTTACAGTACATGTCAGAAAGCCTGTTTCTTGCAATGGCTGATCACTTGGAGAGAAAAGCATCAACAAGCCTAGGAGTGAGGCGTAGTTATGATGCAAGTTTCAAAATTGCAGTTGTTAATTACGCAAAGACAACAAGCAACAGAGAGGCTGGAAAAAAATATGGCTTGGATGAATCCAATGTGCGACGTTGGGTTGCCTCAGAGGAGAAATTGAAAAATTCAGTTTCCACCAGAAAATCTTTCAGGGGACAAAAACAAGGCAAATATCCAGAACTTGAAGCTGGGGTTTATTCCTACATTCAAGATATGAAAAAAAATGGGATGCCAATTTCTCGTGAAGTAATCCAGCTGAAAGCCTTAGAACTTGCAAAGACCTTAAAAATAAATAAGAGGGAATTTCGTGCAAGTATTGGTTAGTGCCATCGTTTTATGCGGAGAAAGGGTCTCGCTCTTCGACGAAGCACTTCATTGGCACAGAAACTGCCAGCAGATTTTGAGGAGAAACTGACTAGTTTCCAGAGGTATGTCATCCAATTGCGGCAGCGTCACTCATACCCATTAGACCAGATGGGCAATGCTGACGAGACCCCAGCATTTTTTGACATGCCAAGCAATACAACAGTAAACCAGAAAGGGGCAAAAAATGTCATTTTAAGAACAACTGGTAATGAAAAACTCAGAATAACGGTGATGTTAGCTGTTACTGCTGACGGAGGAAAGTTACTCCCCTATGTTATTCTGAAGCGAAAAACTTTGCCCAAAGAAAGCATTCCTGATGGCCTAGTGATTCGTTGCCAGGAAAAAGGCTGGATGACAACTGAACTGATGGTCGACTGGTTGTCTGTAGCTTGGAACTGCAGACCTGGAGCACTGCTCACTAAGAGAGCCATGCTAGTCTTGGATGCGTTCAAGGGTCATCTCACTCCTGAAGTGAAGACTAAAGTTGCTGCACAGAAGACAGACCTTGTTGTTATACCTGGTGTCATGACTTCAAAGCTACAATTGCTTGATGTCATTGTCAACAAGCCGTTCAAAGACAACCTATGCAAGCAGTATTCAGATTGGCTTCAGGAAGGAAATCATGCACTCACACCATCTGGCAAGATTAAGAAGCCGTCAGTGACACTCCTGTGCCAATGGATTATAAATTCATGGTCTAGTATTTATTCTAACTCTATCATCAGGGGGTTCAAAAAATGCTCCGTGTCAAATGCATTGGATGGTAGCGAGGACAACTTGCTATGGGAGGAGAATGAAGATAACAGTGACAGTGATGAAGTGAATACTGGTGACGAAGTCAGTAGTGACACCAGTGATGACTGTGAATAGTAAAAAGTTTCCTTGTTACCTTACTTGTTACTTTATGTTTCATGTTTCCTGAACTTTCTGTTGATGTTACCATAATATTGGCAACTTGCGTAAAGAGTTACAGTTATAATGTTTTCCAAATACTGGATACCGTATATGGTACAGTATATGTTAAAATAAAATCACTATTTATTCCCTAAATCTACTTGACTTTTGTCTTTTTCTCTCTGACTTTTGTCTTATTCTCTCCAATTTTAAAGGTGCGGCTTATATGTGAGTACTATCTTTTTTCTGTTTTTTTCCCTTGCATTTTACAGGTGCGGATTATATATGCGGGTGCGGCTTATATTCGGACCAATACGGTATTTACTGCAATTCCTATATCCCTTAGTTTTCACAATTGTCTCCCATGTGGCACTGTATCAAAAGCCTTTGCAAAATCCAAAAAGACTTCATACAGGGAGTTGCCTTGATCCAGGTTCCTACTAACCTCCTCATAGAAACAAATTAGATGTGTTTGACATGTCCTATCCCTCATAAATCTGTGTTGACTCCTACATATAATCCTGTTCAAATAGACATATTCTTGTATATTATCCCTTATTAACCCTTCTAAAAGCTTCCCCACTACAGAAGTTAGTCTGACTGGTCTACATTTCCCCAGATTTGCTCTTGCTCACTTTATAAATATACATCACATTGTAATGTTCCTATAGCTTCCTTCCTCGCCTTCTCCCCATTAATATACGTATATGGTAAATTTGTCCTGGTACTTTGAAACAGTAAGGGCCAGGTCCTGGCACATTAGCAGCTAATGTTGCACCCATAGATGCAAAGGATATGGCACTCTTATACGATCTTATGTTTGTTTTGAAATTTTGGTAATTAGGGAAAGTAAGCTCAGTCATAAAGCTTTTTAAATATGTTGGGAAGTGTTGTCTTTGTGGAAGTCTTACCTTGCCTTTTTGACAGCAACTAATTAACTGGCCATCTCTCTGTCTTTCCTGTTGGAAATGATAAGCCCCAAAAAACTGACAGACAATATTCATATTACCACAATTATGAACCTCTACTGTTAAAGATTTAAGTAAAGGTCAATTCTGAGAACATATATCAATATGACTCTGTAAATCCTCATTAGAATTCTTATCTGATTGTTCAGCAAAATTTTCTAAATGCTTTTGTTTTTTAGTTACCTTCTTGGGCTTGGATGCTAGTTTGTCAGCCGCTAGTCTTTTGCTTGCAAGTTTCTCCCGTTCTTTTGTCGTCTAATTTCCTTTTGCTCCGGCGTCTGTTGATCTGCCCATGTTTTTTGACGTTGTCTAGTTTGACGTCTTTTCTTTTCCTCTTTGTTTTCAGTATCTGCCATATTAATCTGTAAATAAAAGTAGTACATTGGTACTTTTGCTCCTTTGTTTATTTATATGTTTTAAATAAACTTTTTGTTATTTTGTTTTGGTTATTTTTTATCCTATCCTTTTTTGTGTGCACCACTGTTTGCATTATGAGGTTAGCTTTATGAGGTTGGAGTAGGTTGGAGCAGGTTGCAATCTATTTTGTGAAAGGCGCGCAGCACACATGATAGGTACTTCTATTTTGTATATAGGTCCTTCTATTTCTTGTGATATCCTGTTTTGTGTGTGGCAGTGTTGTCATTATGGGTTTAGTTGTATTTTTTGTGCGCTACTGTTGTCATTAGGTGTTTAGGGTATGGAGTTGGGCTTAGAGGGTTGTGCACCTAAAATAGTATATATCCTTACATTTTGTATATGTTAACAGCATTGTCCTTTACTGTTTTGTGTGAACCACTGTTGGCATTAGGGGCTAGGGTACCCCTTTTTTGTTGCTATCCTGTTTTGCATGCGTCATTGTTGTCATTAGGGGTTTACGGTTATGGGATTAGGCTTAGAGTGTTAGTTAGGTGTCTACAAAGGCAGACAAAAAACAGGATAGGTCCTTCAATTTTCTATGTGTAAATAGCAGTACTCTGTGATTTTTTTTTTTTTGTAACTTGTAATACTGTACCTCTTGTCTTCAATTTGTTGTGTATAAATTCCTGTACAGGTGATTAGACTCTTCAGGCAGTGTCTGTTGAGAATTACAGAGAGAGTTGCAAATGTTAAAGTAACATTTAAATCAATTTGTTTTCTTACTAAGGCCATACAAAACAGTATATATACTTCAATTGTGTATGTATTCAGAGAGGTTTAGGTTATGGGGTTACTTTTTAGACAGTGGTGCATACAAATAGGATAGATCCTTCCACTTATTATGTGTAAAGAGCATTTGTTGTAGTATCATGTTTTGTGTGCACCAATGTTGGCATTAGAGGTTTAGGCTTAGAGGGTTAGTTAGTTTGCAGTGCATTTTCACATTGGTGCACACCAAAGAGTATAGATCATGTTTCCTTTTTTTACTTGTTATACTGTACTTGTTGTCTTGAATTTGTTGTCTACAGTATAACATTTTTTTTGTCTATGACAGAGGGTCCCCTGCTGCCAATCTTCCTGTGACACTCTTCAGGGTCTGTTGAAAATGACAGACAGAAAAGCAAATGTTGAAATAACTTTTCAATATTTTTTTTTTACTAAGACCATACTATTTTTGTTAACCAAATTTATTTTTGTTCATTACCTGTTGAGCTTAATTTGTTGTCTGTAAATGTCTGCAGAGTTTACAGTCTGTGTGAAACCAAACAGTGCTGCAAATTAGTCAGAGACACTCTTCAGGCAGAGTCTGTTGAAAATGAGAAAAAATATGCAAATATTTGTAAATATTAATAATTTTTTGATTTGCTAAAAGCATAAATTATGTTTTCAACAATGTCGTAAGAAAAGCTATTTTCTGCTTTAAATGTCTCCTTTTTTATTATTTTTAGATTTACACCATTTTACCCCACATAAACATTTATCTGTCTTTTAAATCTTACTATACATGAATAATGTCTTCTAAATGCTTCTGTACATTAATATTGTTGTTTTTGACAATATTGAAAACCAAATGTATTATTTTTTTAATTATTAATTTCTTAATTAATTCTAAAAATGTATCTATCTTTTCAATGTTACTATACATGAATAATGTCTTCTAAATGCTTCTGTACATAAATAATGTTGTTATTCGCAATATTTAAAAACATATTTTTTTATTATTAATTAATTAATTATAGCTTACTATTTGCTGTAATTTGCAGGTTTTAAACTTCTTAAGTGATAATCAAGTTGCTTCTGAAGTAAGCCACCAGTAAACTTAAGTAGAAGCCGTTATAAAGGAATGCATATGCGCTATTTGCGTTCCAGCCACCATTTTGTGCAAGGTACTTACTTCTTCCATAGAAAATGGCTTTGATTTTGTATGTGCTACGTGCCGCAGAATGTGTGGTACGTGCCGCATTAAATGTTACTGAGTGTGGGTAAGTGTTCCAAGTGCGATGGTGATTTTTACATGCTTCGCCTCGTTTTTATTTTTTCGGCTGCCATTTTTTTTTCTTGATTAGCCAACTCTTAAGTGCTGAAACTCGTGAAATTTGATTTAAATTTGTGTGCTGTGTGATGTTTTTTTATGTTTGTTTTTTTTGGGCGCAATGGACGTGTTTTTCGATGTGCGCAGGTCGTCCGTTAACTTCGCATTTTTCGATCTCAGAATTTTTTTTTTCTAAGTCCCTTGGCTCAGAATATTTTTTTTTCTAAGTCCTGCTTTCCTTTTCAAAGTGTTACAGGCAGTAATTTTTCAACTCGATTTTTTTCAAACACCTACGACGCTCATCTTCACCAGCCCAATGAGTGCCTTTGGCGCACATTATCTGCAACTGCCCTTTCCGAGGACCGCAGTTGCGGCGGGCTGATTGTGTGAGCCCGAAGTGTTAGCAACAACCTGTAATGCTCACAACTATATATGTGATAAATACAACGAAAAAACACACAAATGTATCTTGCAACCATAAGAATCTTGTTGAACATACAAATAATCACAACAGTTAACTGGAGAATCTTCGTTAATTCTGGAATGGAAAAATTAACTGCAAGATTTAGAGGTAATATGGCCGCCATCATGACAAAATGGTGTCCATGGCTTCTCTTCTTCCAGCCTGAATGACAGTAAACCTGAAGTGAGATGTTTCAGAGAAGCAACTCTCTGTGTGTACAATGAATACATGTATGTCTGTACTATGTTTACAAAGCTTTTTAATATTTTCATTAATCTGATGTTTTGCTAATTATTGGCTAAACCCACTAGCCATTTCCTTTTTTATTGAAAAAATAAATAAATATAGGCTAACGTCAGAGACATGTCTGTATGATGTTTATTTGTGGAATTCAGCTGCTGGATTAACTATCCAATATCCGTCGCAGATGCTTGAAAAAGTCAAAGGGAAAGCAATTAGAGATGAACAACTCTGATAGAAGCGGTTGATAGGAAAGCAGATAAGAATGATAAGCAGGCATTTTGTAGCTGCAGCATGTTTAAATTAGACTATTAGGTTTGTGCTTGGATCAATAGCTTGCCATCATTTTCAGCTTGTTGATGCTTTTTTAAGTACTTAAGTATCAGTATCTCTATCAAAGAGATTTTTATTTCCGTTAAGGTAGAGGTTTAATTTTTTTCAATATTTATTTCTAGAAAAATACATGAGGCAACTCATATTTTTAAGGTTTCAAATGTTTTAAATGTCACAAAGGAATAGAAATGACAACCAAGAGGCTTTTATAGTATTACCAGTAAACAGCATTATCTAGATATTGTAATTAAGCATTGATTGTTAATTCATTTTATCTTCAAGAAATCAAAAAAAGAGAAGACTCAACTGCTGCTGTATCTAGCCACTATAAAGTCAGTGGGGCAGTTGCATTTAGCAGCTGCTAAATTGTCAGACACAAAGTGGACCAACACAGTGATTTCTATTCCTTGGCTTCCTTGGCAGGGAGCAGCCAGTCAATGGGACATTTGCATAGTTCAGTCATTTCCGACTCTCTGTGACCTTGTGGACCGTAACACACCTGGACATCTTTATGTCCATGGTCATGCTGATCCACTTGGTATTCATGGTAGAGATACTGTATTGGGTTGTCAGTTCCTTGTCAAGTGGGCCACAGCATACAGCTCCTGGTATTCCTAGGTTGTCCCCTATCTACGTACTGACCAAGCCCAACCCTGCATTGCTTCAGGCTGGTGTGACCTCTCCCTAACTGGAATGGAAACCAGGATGAAGTTGTGAAAGCAGCAAATCCTAACCACTGGACCACAAGGGAGCCTGCGATGACTGTTTATACTCTGACAAAAAATAGTTATTCTTAAAACCTTTTAGATTTCCCTCTCAGTCAGCCCCCACCCTCCCCTTAATGACTTTGGGCCTCATTCAATTGCACTTTGGCCAATTGAATAGGCCTCTAAATAAGCACATAACATATTTTTTTTAAAGAAGTTTTTAGTTAGTAAGCATCTATCCAAAAGCAAGGTTTTCACAAACTAAAAACTTCTTAAAAAAAATATGCTATGTGCTTATTTAGACCCCTATTCAATTGGCCAAATCGCAATTGAATGAGGCCCTTTATCTGTGTGGAGACAACACTTAGCTGAAGGCTGATACTATTATCTTTGAACATTCAATTCATACTTGAATATTTCTATTAAAAACAATAAATAGTAATTTTATTCATGAGCAATGCATAGTTAAAATAACGTGCACCTGTTCCTAGGGCATTAATGTGATCATTTAATTATTTTCTAGTCTAAAATATGTGTCAGGAATGATTTTATCCGAGTTGAAAAAGAACCTGATATTGCCATTATTGTGTGGATAAGCCAAAATGCAAGATTCACTGCAAAATCTGCTCTGGCAGAAATGTAAATGCTCCTCTCAAAAATTTAGCATTCATCAAAGTATCATTAATGCCTATAAGGAGTAGATTATTAATATAGCGTATTTGTTGTTTAGTTGTTGAGTTGTATCGACTCTCCATGACCCTATGTACCGCAGCATGCCAGGCACATCTATTATTATGTCTCTGGTCTTGCTTATGCGCAAGGTTTTCATGGCAGAGATATAGAGTAGTTTGCCAGTTCCTTCTCCAGTGGATCACAATTTGTCTGACATTTTACTGGCATGACCTGCCCATCTTGGGTAACTCTACATGGGATAGCTTACAGCTTCATTGAAGTACACAAGCATCTTCACCACGACAAGGTAGCGATCCAGAAAGGGATATAGAATATATATGTATTCTGATAAAGCATTAGCTTTACAGCATTTACCCTGTCTTTGCCTTATCTTTTTTTCAGCATATTGTGGACCTTTTAATCTGTATTTCCTAGTAACCTTTCATCCTATAGAGAGCCAAGGCCACAATGGCATTTTAAGGATGTGATGCTAGTTATACACTAGTTGTTGTAACGCTCATTAATGCACATATATATATATATATATATATATATATATATATATATGTATATATATATCAAAGCTTGGTCAAGATTGTATATGTATTATACATATATATTTATATATATATATATATATATATATATATCTTTTACTGAATTTATGACAAGAAGTAGGGAGTAATAGTAAAAAGCATTAAATGACATATATATATATATATATATATATATATATATATATATATATATATATATACATATTATACAGTCTTGTTTTGTTGCTAGATTTGCAGAATTGAGATGCAGATCTAAGTCTCTGTCTCAATCTTTATTCTTTAATCTTCTTTGCTTTTGCAGAAAAACACTTCTGCTTGTTGTGTACAATTTAAAAAGAAAACTCTTCCATTCGTTATCATTTGCTATGTGTTCCATTATTCTGTATAAAAGCTGATGAAATGGGGGAGTTTAATATAATAATCTATTGAGAAGGCCGGCAGGGATGGAGAAGAAAACCATTACAGACAAATATATTGTTTGCTATTCTTTTAAAATGGTGTTATTGCTCTTTTCTATCCTACAGAAAAGGTTTAGGTCATTGCCCCATGGTGAAATTCTCTGGTACTGAGCAATTTAATTAGGAAATAATGGTGTAAACGTACAATACATTGTAGTTTATTATAGCAATAATTTGTAAAATGGATAATATACTTGTTGCTCAAAAAAATGTGTATTTTGTAGAGATCTTATACTACTTCATAGCAAACTGGCTCTGATTTAGATTTCAACCACTATCTTAAAGAGCTAGTTCCACTTTAAAATATGTTTATTTTATATTAAAGAGTAACAAATATACAGGTGCTCTATATGTTAGAGGTATTGATGATACCAGTACTTATCCACCCCGTTAATTGGACATGAAAAAGAAAGTCCTCTTGAGGTAGTTCCTGGAGTAGTACTTGGAAAACAAAAATCTTGGTTGAACACAATTCTTTGGCGTTCTTTTAGCAGAATGGGGTGCTACCATCCACAGTTACCCCATCAACAGTTATCCTCTCCAGCTGAAGGACCAGGATATATTATACAGATATACAAACACAAAAGGTCATAATAACACTATAACAACTATTAATAAGCAATCTACACAAAAAGAAAATATATAAAGAGTATACTCACAAGATTAGATAAACACTAAGCACTAGCACTAAGATTACCTTCACAATTATTAGATGATGTCACTTACTTTTCAAAGATTTTTATTGTCACATGAGCCTATTTCATTTAGATATAGCAATTTTAACACACAGGTCAAAGAGTATATTTATGTATTACATACAGTATTGGTTTTCTAATTACTTATATAATACAGACAACATCGTAACTTCTCCAAATCCAGATTCCTTTTTCAACAAAATCCAAATAAACATAAACAATAGTAAAGACAGTTATTAAATACTTTTTACCTGTTTTTGGAATTGTAGTCGAAAGGTTGTTATAAGGTTTGAGGTCTATACCGGAGCCCAAGGTATGGTAGTTTTTGGAAGATGTTTATGTGAGAGGTGAGGTATTAGTTAATTATTAAGTTATAGAGATCGCATAGGCTGAATTTATCCAGTTTCCCCAGATTTCTAGAAAGGTTGAGTACGTGTTGTTAAGGGTGTGGGTCAATCTTTCTTAAATCATTATATTATTTAGTCTGTTAATTATGTCTTTAATTGATGATTAATTCAGATGATTTCCATTTTTTGGTTAGGTGAATTTTGGCCACCAGCATTACAAATTGTAGCCATTTATTTAGATTTTTAGCAATGTGGGGGTTAGGTATATCTAAAAGACAAAGGTCTATTGAGGGCTTGATTATGGTGTGTAGTGCTTCAGATGCTACTTTGGTGATATTAGACCACATGTTTTGAGCTAATCACAATCCCACCAAATATGGCAGAAGTAACATTTTTCTTTGCAGTTTCTGAAGCAGTCAGGGGAGATTTGTGGGTTTAGTTTATGCAGTTTGTATGGGGTAAAATATGCTATATGTAGGACTTTAGTTGCTGTTTCTAAATAGCTAAAGTAAACTGATCCTTTAGTTAAGTTTGACATATCTTTTCACACTTTTGGTGGTCCCATGTGACCACTAAATCTCTAAACTTTGGTTTTTGGTTAGTCGGAGGATGGTTTAGAATTGAATAAAGGATCCCCAAGATTCCTTTGGTTAGTGGGGCTTTATTGCAAATATGAGATAGGAAATACAAAAGCTACTATCAAAAGTTCCCCAGTGCATCACACTGAAATGTTATTTGCTTAATGGGCGTTAAGCAAACAAGGTTGAATAAAAAAGTGTTCATTACATATAACCCACCAGTTTAAGCAGCATATTTTGAATAGATATAATATCTAAAACATGAAAACAATGGGGACAAGGGCGAAACTAATACGAGATAGCCAGGAGGATTGAGGTATTTCCCTTGTCCAGATCATAGAGGTGATATGATGTCTGATTTTGTTAAAGTTGAAGAATTTAAATTTGGTTTTAAATTGGTCTATTGAGGGTAGTTGTTCATCTTGGAGCCAAGTTTCTATATATACAGTATATACTGTCACTTTTAACTACTGGGATGAGCTAGTATCTATTAGAACCAGCTATCACTATTATACCCCTTCTGGATTGCTATCTTGTCATGGTGAAAGGGCTTGTGTACTTCGTTGAAGCTGTGAGCTGTACCTTGTAGGGTCACCCAAGATGGGTAGGTCATAGCAGATAGATCAGACAAATTGTGGTCCACTGGAGAAGCTGGCAAGTATCTCCAGTATCTTTGCCAAGAAAACCTGATGGATTATCACAGCTATAGAGTCACTAAGAGTCAGACACTACTGAACAACTAAACAGCAACATTGCTGGTAGCAGAGTGTGAAAAAAATGGCTATTTTAAGGTGTCCATTTACAATTTAGACTTCATAAAAGTATATGGGCAAAGTAGAACCACTGAAGGGTCATATTTATGGTATGCTCTTTGATAAACTTGATTTGACAATGTGCTAAATCATTTTAATCAATTTAAAATACATAATTCCAATCTTTTTTTCATTTTTTACTCAATTTTGCTTTAAGGATGACAGACATTTTTTTCTATGTCTCTAAAATAATTGAAAGATAGGCATGAGAAGCATGTTGACAACAGAGCTTGGAAGAGTAAGGCCCATAAGATAACCCTCTCCATCAAACTACATAAAAACAGTCTAAGATGGCATTCCTTAAGACAGAGTCATCTAAGTTAAGATTTTCACTAAATATGCTTTACACTCTTTTCTTGTATACCTGGTAACGCTGTTAGTTTGTTACACAAGTATTTAAAGTTTTTCCCAAACTACCAACTATTTAATAAGGATATTAGCAAAATGTAGTTTTCTTAATCATATATAGAAAAATACTGTTGTGTAGGTTTCTACATACTGTTAGGTTAGTTTGATTTTCATGTACATTGTTAAATTACTGAAAATGTTGTGTATTTAACAAATGTCATGAATATGTCTTATTTTTACACATGCTTTTTACCTTGAGTGAAATAAAGATGTTTTTAGTACACCAGCAGGTCTTGTTTTACTCTCTTTCATTCCTTCCTCACTTCCCTGTTGTTTTCTAGTCCTTGAATCCGCTACAGGAGATTAGAACAAAAAAAGCCTGGACTAATATATTGTCGTACCAGATAAAGAATACCTTAGAAAATAAGGATTTTGGTTGACCATTCATAAATGGACTGCATTTTATAGATATGTTTAAAATGTCATTGCACTCAGCACTTTATCTTTATATTGTTACAAAGTCTTCTATGGTTTTCCATTGTATTAGAAAAAAAAATACTTTTTTGTTTATGTTCCTATCAATCTGATTAATATTTCATGTTTCATATTAACATTTCAACTATTCATAGTTTCCTAATAACATCTTTTGGATCTCAGTATCATCTATATACAGACGACACTCAAATCTACCTCTCGGCACCAAATGTATGCCCCTCTCTTCTAGGACGTGTGTTCAACTGCCTCTCTAGCATTTCCTCCTGGATGTCCGCTCATAAGCTCAAAGTCAACAAGTTCTTAATTTTTCTCACTCTCTACTACTAAAATCTCTCACTGTTGACAATGTCATCATCACTCCCACCTCCCAGGCCAGTTGTCTTGGGGTTCTACTGGACTCTGCCTTCTGTTTCATTCCTCACATACAATCGATAAAACAATCTTGTTAGGTTCATCTAAAAAAACATCTCCAAAATACATCACTATCTTAAAAAGTTGCAATTAAAATTCTAATTAATTCTCTTATCTCACCTCAGCTAGTGCAATTGTATCCACAATAAACACCTCCTCTATACTCATATACCACACTAAACGCTCAGTGTCTGCAGCACCTCTCTTACAGTCACTCCACTGGCTTCCAATAGCCTCCAGAATAAAATTGTGAATCATGACCCTAACTTAGAAATTCCTCAACAATAATGCACTCTCTTATATCACTGCTCTCGTCTCAAAACAATCCAACAACTGCCCTATTCGCTCTGTTAATGACCTCTGTTAATCACCTCCTCTCATTCCTGTCTTCAGGACTTTTCTCTTGCTGCTCCTATTCCGTGGAACTCCTTGCCTCACTCCACTAGACCATCCTCTGCCTCAAATCCTTCAAAAACTCAATAAAAAAGCCTATCACCCTCCGTCTTACTATGCACCACTGCACACTCTAGTATCAATCACACCCACAATCTACAGTGCAATACACAGACACCTACACTTGCTTGAGCCCATTGTCTTACACGCTGCCATCTTGCATTCATCACCCTCCTGTATCACACCCAAACCCTTAGATTGCAAGTTTATGAGTTTGCAATCTTGTGTCGGAGCTTTGGGAACATGTTCTATGTACTTTTAAGCTCAATATAAGTGCCCTCCATACTAATAAGAATAATATAATATAGTGTGGCTATAATTCAGTTTAATACCAGAATTTGTAGAATATGGAAGTTTGTTTCCGATAAAGCCAATAGAATAAAATACTAAAATTTAGAGCAGTTTGCATTCATATTTTTCCAACAATTGTATTATTCCTAGAAGTTAGACCTAGATAATAATACCATTTACAAATTATTTTACCAAGACTTAAATCTCAATTATTATTATTATCCTTTATTTGTAACACACCAACATATTTTGTAGCGCTGTACAGTGTTAAGTACAAATAATTTTTTTTTCACATTGCACAAGAATGGAGGGCTGTGTTATTGAGTTTAAAATCAAACATACATAGTGCTTTCCTCAAAGCACTAAAAGATTTAAAATTCGCAAACTTACAGTTTAAAGGGTACTTGTGAGATAAAGGGGTGATGGATGCATTCTACATATCAAGCTGATGGTGATATGCTTCTTTAAACAAATTAGTTTTTATTAATGTTTGGAAAGTTTTGAGGCAGGAGGATAGTCTAGTGGAGTGAGGCAAGGAATTGCAAATAATAGGGGCAGCATAAGAAAAGTCCTGAAGGCTGGAGTGAAAGGAGGTGATAAGGGAGGAGTATAGAAGAAGGTTGTTAGCAGAGCAAAGAGGGCGGTTGGGAGAATATTTTGAGATGAGAGCCCTAATGTAAGAGCGTGCACTGTTGTTGAGAGTTTTATATGTTAGAGTCAACATTTTTAGTTTTATTCTGGAGGCTATGGGAAGCCAATGGAGTGACTGACAGAGAGGTGCTGCAGAAACTGAGGGCCCTATTAAATTCCAGCCTCGTAAATAAGAGGCTTCTACTTAAGCCCTACGTACTGCAAAGTTTCTCTAAGTTCCAATGCTATTAAATTAGCCCTGCTGCGAGCAACGTATGAGCTACGCAGCAGGGCCGTACGTATCTACACTGCGTAAATGTACATGAGGAGTGACAGCCTGCGAGATGATATCGCAGGCTCCCACTCCTCATCAATTGCTGCGGGGGTCCTAAAAGGGACCTCCGCGGCAGTCCCCCACATAAGCCCTGCCGTGGGGGTACTCCGAATACCCCCCCGGCACCTAAAATTACCCCCCCCTCAATGCGGGGGTCCCCGTCGGGACCCCCGAAGTGTCCTCACATGAACACCTTGCTGCAGGGGTCCATAGGAACCCCCGCAGCCCCCACACATTAACCCCTTGCAGTGGGGGTCCTCGATCGGCACCGATCAGGCCCCCCGCTGCATTTAAAACTTTTAAATTCCCCGCCGCGGCTCCTTAAAGGGTCCGCGGCAAACTATTACCCAATCCCGGCCGCGGCACTTAAAATTAACCCCCCTCTATGCTGGGGGTCCCCATCGGGACCCCCGAAGTGTCCCCACATAAACCCCCTGCAGCGGGGGGCCCCGATCGGCACCGATCGTGACCCTGCTGCAATTCAATTTTAAATTTCCCGCCTCGCGGGTCCTCAAAGGACCGTAAAGGTCCTCAAAGGACTCGCACTAAAAATATTAACCCCAGGCAACTATAATTACCTCATTAACTCATGATGGTCAATACAGACCACCATAAGGCCTAAATTAACCCATTAACTCATGATGGTCAATACAGACCACCATAAGGCCTAAATTAACCCATTAACTCATGATGGTCAATACAGACCACCATAAGGCCTAAATTAACCCATTAACTCATGGTGGTCAATACAGACCACCATAAGGCCTAAATTAACCCATTAACTCATGGTGGTCAATACAGACCACCATAAGGCCTAAATTAACCCATTAACTCATGATGGTCAATACAGACCACCATAAGGCCTAAATTAACCAATTAACTCATGGTGGTCAATACAGACCACCATAAGGCCTAAATTAACCCATTAACTCATGGTGGTCAATACAGACCACCATAAGGCCTAAATTAACCCATTAACTCATGGTGGTCAATACAGACCACCATAAGGCCTAAATTAACCCATTAACTCATGATGGTCAATACAGACCACCATAAGGCCTAAATTAACCCATTAACTCATGATGGTCAATACAGACCACCATAAGGCCTAAATTAACCCATTAACTCATGATGGTCAATACAGACCACCATAAGGCCTAAATTAACCCATTAACTCATGATGGTCAATACAGACCACCATAAGGCCTAAATTAACCCATTAACTCATGGTGGTCAATACAGACCACCATAAGGCCTAAATTAACCCATTAACTCATGGTGGTCAATACAGACCACCATAAGGCCTAAATTAACCCATTAACTCATGGTGGTCAATACAGACCACCATAAGGCTCTATTTAACCCCATCAGTCCCATAAGGGTATATTATTACCATTATGGGCCTGTTACAACCCAACATTAACCACATAAGTGCCATGATGGTCCTCAAGGACCATCATGACACTAACTACAAACACTACACTATAACCCCCAATAAACCATTTAATCTAAACTAACCCCCCTCTACACTAATCTATTAACACTTACACTACCTACCTACACTACCTACACCTAATAAACCTCCCCAACGCTCGAATTACAAAAAACAAGAAACCTACAGTACAAAAAAAACAAAACAAATTACAACCCCACCCCCCACTACAGAAAACAAAAAAATACATTACAACCCCACCCCCCACTACATAAAATAAAAAAATTACACACCTGAAAAGGAAAGACAGATAAACACAATACAATACATACATATAATACATTACATACATTACATACAATACATGACATTACATATAATATATTACATATAATATATTAAATATAATATATTACATATAATATATTACATATAATATATTAAATATAATACATTACATACATTACATACAATACATGACATTACATACATTACATATAATATATTACATATAATATATTACATATAGTCCAAATCAAATACCCCCTATCTATCTAACATACAATCTATTTAATTTAAAATAAATCCTAACTATATCAAATACATCCCCCATCTATCTAATATACAAAAAATCCTAACTACATACACAGACCCTTATTCTAAAATAAAATAAAATAATTACAGTCCTAACTACATACACAGACCCTTATTCTAAAATAAGATAAAATAATTACAGTCCTAACTACACAGACCCTAATTCTAAGCTAAAATCAATAAATTAAGACCACTTACCTTTAAGATGTTGCTTCAGATCACTAACCTATGGGTCAAACAAAACAAAAAAAATAGTACAAAACATTAACATCCGATAAATAAACATTCTATGCATTCTAAATATTCAACTCACCTTTACAGCATGTCCCGTCACTGTTTAGCTCTTCCGGCGCGGCCCTGTTAAAAAAAAAAAACACAATACATGAATATATTAATACAATATATAAACAATAAATAAAATACACAAATAAACATCTAAATATACATTTAACTTACCTCCCCGCGATGTCCCCGGCCTTCTCTCCTTCAGCCCCGGCTGGGCCGCGGAACCATCCGCGCTGTAAAAAAAAAAAAAAACTAACGGAGGTCTGCACTGGCAGACCTCCCCGACGCTAATGAACCTCCCGGAGTCGTTTCCGGGAGGAAATTGGCATTGGCGGCTTGTGATTGGCTGAAAAAGCTGTCAGCCAATCAAAAGTCGTCAATGTAGGAGCCAATCAGGATGCGCAGATGTCTTCTACCAATCACTCCGTGGGGGTGTATCCCATAGTGATTGGCTGAAGGCATCTGAGCGTTGTGATTGGTTCCCAGAAAGATAGACAAGTGTTTTAGCAAATCAGGGTGGGATATTGGGGTGTATCCCATCCTGATTGGCTCACACATTGACGACTTTTGATTGGCTGAAATTGATAGACAGCTTTTTCAGCCAATCACAAGCCGCCAATGCCAATTTCCTCCCGGAAACGACTCCGGGAGGTTCATTAGCGTCGGGGAGATCTGCCAGTGCAGACCTCCGTTAGTTTTTTTTTTTTTAGAGCGCGGGGCTGAAGGAGAGAAGGCCGGGGACATTGCGGGGAGGTAAGTTAAATGTATATTTAGATGTTTATTTGTGTATTTTATTTATTGTTTATATATTGTATTAATGTATTCATGTATTGTGTTTTTTTTTTAACAGGGCCGCGCCGGAAGAGCTAAACAGTGACGGGACATGCTGTAAAGGTGAGTTGAATATTTAGAATGTATAGAATGTTTATTTATTGGATGTTAATGTTTTGTACTAATTTTTTTTTTTTGTTTGACCCATAGGTTAGTGATTTGAAGCAACATGTTAAAGGTAAGTGGTCTTAATTTATTGATTTTAGCTTAGAATTAGGGTCTGTGTAGTTAGGACTGTAATTATTTTATTTTATTTTAGAATAAGGGTCTGTGTATGTAGTTAGGACTGTAATTATTTTATTTTATTTTAGAATAAGGGTCTGTGTATGTAGTTAGGATTTTTTGTATATTAGATAGATAGGGGGATGTATTTGATATAGTTAGGATTTATTTTAAATTAAATAGATTGTATGTTAGATAGATAGGGGGTATTTGATTTGGACTATATGTAATATATTATATGTAATATATTATATTTAATATATTATATGTAATATATTATATGTAATGTATGTAATGTCATGTATTTTATGTAATGTATGTAATGCATTATATTTAATATATTATATGTAATATATTATATTTAATATATTATATGTAATATATTATATGTAATATATTATATTTAATATATTATATGTAATATATTATATGTAATATATTATATTTAATATATTATATGTAATGTCATGTATTGTATGTAATGTATGTAATGAATTATATGTATGTATTGTATTGTGTTTATCTGTCTTTCCTTTTCAGGTGTGTAATTTTTTTATTTTCTGTAGTGGGGGGTGGGGTTGTAATTTTTTTTTTTTCTGTACTGTAGGTTTTTTTGTTTTTTGTAATTAGAGTGTTGGGGAGGTTTATTAGGGGTTAGGTCGTGTAGGTAGGTAGTGTAAGTGTTAATAGATTAGTGTAGAGGGGGGTTAGTTAAGATTAAATGGTTTATTGGGGGTTATAGTGTAGTGTTTGTAGTTAGTGTCATGATGGTCCTTGAGGACCATCATGGCACTTATGTGGTTAATGTTGGGTTGTTATAGGCCCATAATGGTAATAATATACCCTTATGGGACTGATGGGGTTAAATAGAGCCTTATGGTGGTCTGTATTGACCATCATGAGTTAATGGGTTAATTTAGGCCTTATGGTGGTCTGTATTGACCATCATGAGTTAATTGGTTAATTTAGGCCTTATGGTGGTCTGTATTGACCATCATGAGTTAATGGGTTAATTTAGGCCTTATGGTGGTCTGTATTGACCATCATGAGTTAATGGGTTAATTTAGGCCTTATGGTGGTCTGTATTGACCATCATGAGTTAATGGGGTAATTATAGTTGCCTGGGGTTAATATTTTTAGTGCGAGTCCTTTCAGGACCTTTACCGTCCTTTGAGGACCCGCGAGGCGGGAAATTTAAAATTGAATTGCAGCAGGGTCACGATCGGTGCCGATCGGGGCCCCCCGCTGCAGGGGGTTTATGTGGGGACACTTCGGGGGTCCCGATGGGAACCCCCAGCATAGAGGGGGGTTAATTTTAAGTGCCGCGGCCGTGATTGGGTAATAGTTTGCCGCGGCCCCTTTAAGGAGCCGCGGCGGGGAATTTAAAAGTTTTAAATTCAGCGGGGGGGCCTGATCTATGCAGATCGGGGACCCCCCCTGCAATGGGTTTATGTGGGGACACTTCGGGGGTCCCGATGGGGACCCCCAGCATAGAGGGGGGTTAATTTTAAGTGCCGCGGCCGGGATTGGGTAATAGTTTGCCGCGGCCCCTTTAAGGAGCCGCGGCGGGGAATTTAAACGTTTTAAATGCAGCGGGGGGCCTGATCTATGCAGATCGGGGACCCCCACTACAAGAGGTTAATGTGGGGGTGCTGCAGGGGTCCTGATAGAGACCCCTGCAGCATGGGGATGTGTATAGGGTGCAGGGGGGAGCCTCACACTGCTGTCTCGGGCTGTTCCGAGGCAGCATGTAGAGGCTTTCGGATCCCTTGCGTGGACTTTTTGTCCACGTAGGGATTCTTACGATATGCGAGACTCGTGCATAGATTTAAGGCTACGTAGCTCTATCGGAGCCTATTCTCGGCCATTTTCTCGCAGTCATATCGCAAAGCAGGCTGCGAGAGATTCGGTACTCGCAAACAGCAGGAAAACTGCCTTTTGCGAGCACCGAGAGAACTACGAGGGAGAATTTAATAGGGCCCTGAGTGTTGAGTGTGGAAGATGAGTCTAGCAGATGCACTTTTAATATGGATTGGAGTGGGGACAGACGGGTGATGGGGAGGCCAGCAAGGAGTGAGTTGCAGTTGTCAAGGTGATGAGAGAGTGAATTCGAATTTTAGCTATGTCTTGTGTCAGATAGTGATGGGTTTGGAGAGTTTTTTTAAGTGAAAATGACAAGATTTTGTGAAAGTGGGTTTCTTAAGAATGGGTGTAATTATGGCTTGTTTAAAGGCTGATGGGAACTTGCCAGTGGTAAGGGAAAGGTTGAATAGATGTGTGAGAGCTGAGATAAGTTTGGTAGAGGAGAGGGATCAGCTGTGATGGAATAGGGGATAGGGGACAGGACAAGGCGAGAGGTTGATTGAAGACTTCATCCCCTGTTACAGGGTCAAAGGAGTTCAGGATGGATAGGGGATAGGGGACAGGTAAAAACAGCGTGCTATCAGTTAGTTGAGGGGATCATGAGGTAGGACCATGTTGAGTGGAGAGTTCATTACAGATAGTTTAAATTTTGGTTTGAAAATGGCTAGCAAAGTCTTCCGCAGTGATACAGGAAGGGGCAGTATCAATATATTCCTATTTATAGAATTCTGCTTATGTGCTAGGGTATAAAACACTGATATGTTTTACTATAACAATGGATCATAAAACATTTTGTCAACTATTATTACTATCATTATTATAATACAAAAACAACAATAATAATGATCATCATCATAACAATATATCTACTTATTTGGTATCCCTACATAAAACTGTTCAGTAAATACCTCATGTACATTTTAAGGATATATTAAAGTGTTTGTATTGTTAAAGGACCTCTGTAACTAAAGAAAAAAGGCACTTGTTTGCGAAATATGTATCAAACCAACAACACTTTTTAGTGAAAAACTGAATATTAAAGACTTTTTTTATGAATAAAGGAATCCATTTTGTCTACATCACTTCTTGTAAAAAATAAAATAATTGGATCTCACTGAAATTGACACCACGCACCTTTCCCTCTCAGGCTGCCTGCCTCAATAGATGGAGCTGTTGCTTTCCAGAAATCTAAATGTACCTCTTACATATACTACTTCTACAAGTGTGATAAATGTCTCCAGGATCCAGAAGAAATTTAAAAATGTATTGTTTGTAAGTAAAAACTAGCTTAATGAATATTTCTCTACTTAATTCATGAATATTTCTCTACCTAATTATGCTCTTAATTACGCTCTTTGTTGTTGCTCATTCATTCAGTTGTGTCCTACTCTCTCTGACCCTATGGACTGCAGTACGCCAGGCACATCTGTCTTCCACTGCACCTCTGAGCTGCCTCAAGCTCATGTTCATTACTTTATTGATCTCATCTAACCTTCTCCACCTCGACTGCCCCCCCCCCCCCCCACCCCTGTGTGTGCCTTCAATAATTCCCAGCATCAGAGTCTTCTCTAGGGAATCCTGCCTTTTCATAATATGGTTAAAATATTTGAGTTTCAGCCTCATGCTCACACATCCCAATAAACAGTTTGCCTTGGTTTCCTGTAGTATGGATTTATTGAATCTTCTTGCAGTCCAAGGCTGCAGTCACCATAGATAAAGAGCAGGAAATAAAACATATTTCCTGCTCTTTACCTAAAAAAGTACAGTTTTCACTACACTCTGGTAAACTGGGCAGGGACATGCAAATGAGTTCACAATGCATTTTCACTCCTTAATTCAATACCACTTTATGCATGCATCCTCATAGCATATGCCTGGCATTATAACACAGCTTTCATGCATAGCTTAAGATGGACTTTGCAGGAGTTAGGAATCCTACCTCCAGGCAGTCACTGTTTCCATGTTATTGGATCTCATCCTCTCGGACTGGTGAATACATATACATAAAGAATAAGAAGAACCTTACTTGAAAGACCTTATATTCTATGATATTGTATTCTGTGTTGCAAATACATTCAATCTTCAATACATCTAACAATATCTGATTGGTTATTGTATCAGAGAAACTGCTTTGAATCTGAATCTCGATACCAGTTTAATTTAAGTGAATATAACATGTAAGTTGTTTTTTCAATGGTAATGAATTCTTACGTTTTATTGGACCTGCTTTCATGCACTATGGGCTTCTTCTAGAGTTCAATTATGATTTAATATTTAATTCTACACGGATAACTGGGGCATATATTCTGAGTAACCCTTTAGCTTGGTTGTTATTAGAGTTTTATATAAGCACTTCCATATGCTGGGTTACTGGCACTACTTGACTCATTTACACAAGACGTGCTTACAATGATCTCCATTCACTGTTAAACACAGAATAGGTGAACAGAGGAGCCACACTTCAATCCATTAGTCCCACTCATACAATCTTAGGGCCTCATTCAAATGTGATTTGGCCAATTGAATAGGGCTCATATATAAACACATAGCATATTTTTTTTTACAGAAGTGTTTGCTTGCTTTTGGATAGAAGTTCACTAACTAAAAACTTCGATTAAAAAATATGCTATGTGCTTATATAGAGCCCTATTCAATTGGCCAAATCGCATTTGAATGAGGCCCCTAGTAAGCCTTGAATACAGCGTATGAAGAGAGAAGCTCCTCCTATATTATCAGCATTTTTTAAAGTAATTTTAATCAACCAGTTTACCTGCTGCTATTAAGGTAAACACATAATTTCACTCTGATCCATGTTTTGTGCTTCTGCTTTAATAATGGGAGGAGATGTTGAATGTACAAAACCTTCCAATTGTTACCGTTTAATGCAGTAATCCTTGCTGCTAATAACAGGAATAAAGAACATCAAATTATTGTACAAGGAACCTTACTACTGAGCAAGCACGTCAATCATAACATATTGTAAGATTGTGCTGGTCCTTTATTCAAATGTTTTGCTCAATATGCTAATTATTTAAGGGCGGGGGGGGGGTTGGCCAGGATTGGATGTAGGAGCCATATTTAATATACATTTCTATTTGGGAGGTTGGGTGATTACGGGGCTTTTTTGTAATCAGAATAATCTTATATTTTGCCCCTTCTCATCCCAACTTTCTTTCAATTCCTCTGATTATCAGAACCACTTTTCATCTGAGCTGACAGCATCAGATCCATTTGGTGTGAATTGCTTATCCTGGGCTAAAAGTTACCTGATACTTACCTTCTTTATTTGTGGATGGTTTGATAGCCCAGATTAGGCAGAAGGCTATGAATAGAAGCCCACAATGGCTGGCACCTATTTTGCCACTAGCCATTGGCCACCATTTCCCATAACAGCACCCCTCCCAATACCCCTTCCATAGCTGCTCCTATTGCCATAGCTTCTACCCTTCCTTTACCACCTATCTGTGTAAAGCTCCACTGCCTCTGTAGGGTAGGGTGGGGGCTGCAGCTGATGAGGCCCGGGGGATTGGCAGGGCAGGGGGCAGAGGGGGACCATACACTACAGAAATATATATATATATATATATATATATATATATATATATATATATATATATATGTGTGTGTTTGTGTGTGTGTACATATACTAGTTGTACACAGCAGCCAGTACTTCTTGGCAGCCATCTACACATAGCTAAGAGTCCCTCTCAGCATCCATCCCCTTTTTTTATACAGGCACAACCAATTTCCGGCCAGGAGGGTGCGGCCAAGGAGGCCCAGGGGGGGCTGTGGTGGGTTGAGCTATGGTGGGGGAGCCCCATTGGAGCCCTACACTACAGAAAACAAATAAAATGCTAAATAAAATTACACAGCACTGGACCCCCACCAGAGGAGGCCCTGGTGCACTTCACCACCTGCACCAGTAATAGTTCCATCCCTGGCATCTGGGTCTTCAATGAAGGATAGAAGAAGAAGGAGGGGAGAGGGGAGGTAACAGGAGGGGGACTGGGAGGGTTTCTCCTACTTCTATTAGGGAGAAAGGGATTGGGGCTTGGGGGCTTGGGAGGTCAAAATGGGATGGTAGAGTGAATTGTTATGGGGGCCCTACACTACAGAAAACTAAGAAAATGCAAAATAAATTTACACAGCAATGGGCCCCCACCAGAGGAGGGCCCTGGTGTACGTCACCACCTGCACCACTGGTAGTTCCATCCCTGGCACCTGGGCCTTCAGTGAAGGACAGAAGAAAAAGGATTGGATAGTGGCAGGGAAAGGAGGGGGACTGGGAGAGTTTCTACTACTTCTATGAAGGAGAAAGGAATTGGGGTGTGGAGGCCAAAAGGAGAGGGTAGAGTGAATTGTTATGGGAGAGGGAGGGCTACTGGGAGGGGCAGTGTCTGGGATAAAGACATTGGGGAGGAAGGGGGGGGCTAGGGACAAATAAGATTTTGATGGGAGGGGGATGTTTTTGCAAACACAAAGGAAGATAAGCAGAAAGTTATCCTAATTAGCACAACAAAGCAGAAATTGGTAACAATAAGCAGAAAAAGTGATTCAAATAAGTACTACAATCTATGTGTTTTAAATGCATAAATAACTTAAGAAAAAATGTTGGTTTGGTCTAACAAAGTCCTTTTGTGCAGTCAAATAATCTTATTTGAAGATTTTACCTGTCATAAGGGAAATATAGAAAATATTGCAAGCAGACTTTGATAAGCAAATTATTGCTGATTTAAGTAAAAAATACTTCTTTAGTTCATGTAGATATGATAGATAAAAAAGATTCCAGACTTGCAAGTGGCATCTTGTTCTGTTTTCCTACAAGCAACATAGACTATGGGAATTCCTCTCTGAAGTGTCACACATTCAACTTAGTGCAAGACTGTCTGCCAAGACAAGCAGGGATAGATGTTGTACTTATGGATATTAAATGAGGCAAGGGATTTTTGTAATTATGTCTCTGATGATCAAGACACATTTTGATGAAGTATTTCAATAATAAAAGTACTTATCAAATTTGACAATTTTCAAGCCATGAACGAACAATAAAATCCCAGGACCGAACCGAAAAGTGGATTAGGTGAAAGAGCATATTAATGTAATATTTCCCTTCAGAATCACTGTTTACCTGATTGATGTCAGAAGCAGTAAAATTGGAAATAACCAAAGCAAAGCTACAATGGCAGATGAGTGAAACATGGGCTGGATTGTGCCCACTACTCAAAACACATTTTGTTCAGAAATTATATGCTTTATATATAATTCCATATTTTACAATATTAGGTAATGCATTAATATGACTAGGAAAGGCCATTTATCATTATATATGTGCCTGGAAATCTTGGCACCTTGAAATCATGGTTCAATTCAACTCTACTCCCAGAATAGGCAGAAGGGGTTGATCTGCTGCTGGTGCAACCAGTGAAATGCACCAAGGCCCTGCTCTGGGGGGGGGGGGGGGGGGGGCTAGTGCTGCTGTGCCCCATAAAAACGTTTTTCTTTTAATTTCTTTGTTTAAATTCTAAATGCCCTTGGACCCCACCCATCAACCTACCCCTGCCCCACAATATATTTAAAATTGTAAAAATGGTGGCCAAATCTGGTGATGCATGTTTGAGTTTAATTTTGCTATTTTGTTATGTACCCTATTCATATAATCCCCCCCCCCCATTTCCTATGCCCCTTTGGAAGACTTATGGGTAATGTGCATCAGCATTCCAGTGGTAGTAGGTGCAAAGAAAGGATAATCATAAGGCTATCATCCAGATTTATTTAGCCAAGATTTTCAGGTCAATAGAATTAACATAGTATATAGCCCTGTTTTTTTTATCTGTTGTACCAATCATGTTTCTTTGTTAAAATGCCACTGTAGTAAATACTTATTTGACACTAAACAATATTATACTAACAATATATTATATCCAGGCTTGCATTAATAATCACTTTGACTTTCAGAAAAAAAGAGTTAAATAAAAAAACTTTTATGGCACTATACACCATACGTTAAACAAAGGGATCTAATATAACAGAGAGATGGGAATACACACTATTTTACAGCTTGTCCTGAAAAGGACAATATTTCTAAACCCATACTGAATACAGTGTTAAAAACAATAATTAAAAGAGTATAAATAAAATAATAGCAGCCATACTATATAGGACTTGGTCTTTTACTAACCTCTCCTCATCAATGCGTTTCATTATTTAGCTTCCGAGTATCAAGAGTCAAACAGATTCAGGAATGTATACATATATATCTGAATTTATATAATCTGTAAACAACCTCCCCACAAAATCTACTATACAAGCTAGGAATCGGCCCCACACTGATGAGAGGCAGTAACCTTATTTACTTTATATATATATATATATATATATATATATATATATATATATATAAAAATTATAGAACATCTGTGTTCACATTTGAATATCTAAAACAAGTTTAAAAACCTGCTTCCAGCTCAGAATTCCAAGAAAAACTGTTATTACACTGCATTCTGGGAAGCTGAGCTGGGACATGCAAATGTGCCCACAAATGCCTCGCTCTTCAATCCATAGACATTTTCATACATGGTTTCCTTTAAGCTTATGCCTGCTGCATTACACAGCTTTTATGCAAAGCCAAGCTGAGTATCCTATCCATGTTCAGCTGTCAAGCTTACTGGCTATTATCAGCATGGAGTGGGATACCAGCTTGTGTTGTGGATCTCATGAGTAGGTAGTTCACCGCAACAATTATTTATAATATGGTGGGCAAAAGAGCGATAGAAGCCCTCCACCGTACAGTAGTAGAGTAAATAAAAAGTACATCTACGTCTAAAACAAGTAAAAAACCTGCTTCCAGCTCAGAATTCTGAGAAAAACAGTTATTACACCTATATATATAAAATTCCATACATGTACATTTTTTAATTGCTCCTGAATGGCAAAAGTCAGATAGTGAATAAAACCAAACAGGAATAAGTTGGTACAGAAATTATTGAATTTTGCTGTCCTCTCCTAACATTTACTACAGAAATTATCCAACCAAAATAGACTTCTTCCCACAATTCATATATCATGATAAATTTAATTATGTAAGTGAAATACGAAACTTTTAAACCAATACTAACCTATATATACATTTTTAACCTAAATCTTAAATGACTGCAGTACATGAAAAAAATATATGTTTGAAAACTTTGAATCTGATTAAAACATTTCAGTATTATTTTAATCAGAAAAAGAAACTGATGTATCTGCTTGACTCTAGATGAACATATGAAAAATAGCAAAAGTATAATATGAGTTCAAGTGCTTAACACTCAATACTGAGACAGCTCAAACCTTCAAAAGAATACTATTATTTTCACAATTTAGATGAAGCACTTTGCTTCTGGGCCTGGGAGGGGATAGAAATGTGGTGTCAATTTCAGTGGTGTTAATTTTCTTTAATTGTTATCATTTATTTTCTATGGTGAAGAAATTATGTGTTGTAATTTATAAAACTTGCCCTTTTATATGCATAAGCAAAATTGCTGGACTACAGTGGCCCTTTAACAGTATAATTGATTGCTCATTGGCTCTATTGGTACTTGCAGTAGAACAACAAATTTAGCAGTTTTTTTCCCCCAGTTTGATAAATGTCATGCAACTATGGGGAATTATTACTGAATTCAATTATATATTTCTTTGACATGTAAATTAAATATAATATTATTTTCCTGTTGAATTTATTTTTCAAGGATTGCCATATACAAATCGTTTTTTTTTTTTTTCTTTTCCTCCTGGAGCTTTCTTATTAAATTGTTTTCTCTGAAGCCAAATGATGTAAAAGGTTGTTGTGTACAAGGTTGATGCTATAAATATATGAAATCAGCATATTGGCAGTAGCATCAGGTGTTCCATGACCACAGAAGAATAGGCCTCTAATAAAGATGTCCCTCGAGTGGTGCTCTGCAGCAGGAGCAAATATTGACTTGAGAATTCCATTGCATTCCAGTCTCATTGTATTGTATTCAGTTCCAAGGATTTTCTTGCTAATGATAATCTCAGAGGTAGCTACGGGTTGTATTAGGATCAGTAGTGGATTTTAAACCCTTTGATAGCACTGATGCATGTTTTTTTTCTAATAAGCAAAACATATATATAGAGTTTTATTCTGTCCAATGTTTCGTAATTTATGAGATTGAACTAACAAATAAACCGACTATGAATGAAGCTGTGTGGTGTGTAAAAATGAAATATTAAAAACAAGATAAAACTATACATAACAACTGAGAAGAAACAATGTTGATTGGTATGGTAACGATTACCATTTTGCATAACCTGTTTTAACCTATAAATTGTAATTTGAGGATTGTAGATAACAGGAACAAGCACAAGTACTGTCTATTATCTCGCATCACAATAAAATCATTTATTGTTAAAAATCAAGTGATTACTCAAAACATAAAACACTGTGTGTCCCTATTATCGAAGACCAGCCTCAACCCCTAACCACATTCACTTTTTTGTCAGAGAGGTTTAATTTTATTGACATCATTTTCATAATATCTTATTCTCAGTTTTAAAGGGGTTATTCATAGTTACTCTATACGTCATGAAGCATTCTTTAATTGGAAGAAGACAATCTTTAGATGGAAGAGTCACAAACCTAACCAATATAATTAACTAGCGACTTGACCGTCAAAAAATGACGGTCAATAACATTTTAAAGCTGGGAATGCTGTTTGTGACACAATGTGATTATCTGAGACTTTTAACCTTTTTTTTATCTACAAATAAGTACAACAATTTATAATAAACTTTTTTATTTTTTAACAATAAACTGTTAAACCATATAAAACCTTTGAATTGTCCTTTATGCAGTAATAATGGAACAATACATGAAATTTGTTTGAATAGGTATTGTGAACCATTACATAAAGGTTTCTAACATGCAACTTATATTGTAAACAGTGTTGAATGAATTATTTGTAACAATACTAACATCAATAGGTCAACTTTGTATAAATTAGTGTTTTAAACCATTACAGAATGCTTCTTAACATGCAACTTTGTAGTTTAACTACTGGTAAAGCACATAGGTATTGAGGAAGGCAAACAGTAAAATCCCCCATTGAAACCTAGCCAATTGTATAAAGGGGAAAAGAAATGTATTCTTTCCTGACCCCAGTAACGGGCGATCGGATTGCTCCCTGGATGAATCCTATCCATTTAATTATCCATTTAAATTTGCAACAAATGATTCTGCTGCTACTGACATAAATCCTTAATAACATTGAAGAAATCAACTTTAAAAACCTTGTAAAATACAAGGTTAACAATGTAAACATTAAGATAAGGTAATAACATTTAAAATGTAATAATTTAAAAATATAGGGACCTTAAATATTGAATCCAGAGGAAGGCAAACCAAAAAAAAAAACAGTGAAACTTTGTCAATTGTTTCAAAGTGGTGAAAAAGAAAATTCCTTCCTGACCATATTAACTGGTGATCGGATTACTCCATGGATCAATACTCTCTATATCATGAACATTTTTAATTTTGCAACAATTAGACCTTAATTATATAGAATGAAGCAACTTTTCAGTCCTTTGAAAATAGAATTTTAACATTCCAAACATGAACTTAAAGTATTAAAATGGAAATTATAAAGATAACAAAATGCAAGGTAACTGTTTTGTGGGGCCAATCCTGGCAAAAGTGACATCCAAGACATTCCATTTTTTGTGTTTTCTCTGTCAAAGTGGTTCCCTTTAAAAGAGCCCAGCAAACTTGTAATTTTGTCTATGGGATCTAACCACTGTTTATTGTTTTTGTTTTGTGTTCTTTTTTTTAAATTGCTGTATTTGTTGAAAATGGCACATAGAGTTTACTAACTGAAATAGTGGTCCTCTAAAAAGAGACCGCTAGACATCAAAGTTCGTCCGCAAGGTATAACCACTGTTCTCTATGTTTTTTGCCATTTTATAGAGTTTCCTTAGCGAAATAGTGGTCCTCTAAAAAGAGCCGGAGTGACATAAAATTGCGTACTCGAAATAAAACCACTGTTCTCTATATTTGTTGTGAATTTGACGTAGATATAGGAACACTGTTGCTTATTGAATTGGGTTGCAATTTGGTTTTGTTTGTAATTGAATTTACAATACTTCATAGTAGACAATGTTTTTTGTAAAAATTGTTTTCAATATAAACTTTTATTTCCTATGGATTCTTGCATCTTGAAAATGCAACATACAGTTGGCCATGGGCAAATACTGGTTCTTCTAAAAAGATTCCAACAGATTTAAAAGTTTGTCTTTGTGATTTATTAATGGTCATGGCAAATGCCATGATGATGGGAAATTGTCTTCTTTGAAGTACAAAAGGCAAGCTACTTTCGCTTGGTGCCAAATCTATTCTTGGTATGAAAACTCTTTCACCTTTATGGGTATCATTGAGAAGTTCTGTATTTATGAAATTATCTTTGAGTTCTTGGACAATTGATCTGGTCCCATTACATAGTCCTTTTTTGGGGTTCATATTCCACAGTAACATGACAATTGCACCTCTTTTTAGCTGCAAAATATGTGGTGGCATTCCAGATGGAGTTAATGAATTAATAAATTCAGTTGAAAAGTTTGTCTGAGTTTCTTTGTAATCACCGATTACACAATCTGCACTGTGATAATTGTTTTGTGGTGCATCTATTAATTTTAATATTTCATTATTCAGAAGCAATTCATCTTTATTTTTGGATGTTCATATTACTTTGGTTTCAAGCTGTTCATAATCGTCATTAGTTATTGTATTTTGGAATATAGCCGATATAATGTCCTGTTTGCAAATCAATTGTTATGGAATTTCCACGGTATTATCAGGTACATTATAAATTTGTTCTGTTTTTCCTTCTTTCAATTTCATGAGCCACTCATTGAATTCATTTTGTCCTTCTGATCTCATATTTTGTTCTAATTTGAGGTGAGTAAAGAGTTTCCATAGTGTACTTGGCTTTATAAATGCTTCTACAATGCCTGTGTGATCTCCATAACCAACAACATGCCTAAAATGTCCACCTAACAACATCAGCTTTTCACCAAAAGGCAAATCATTATCCATGACTTCACGCAACAAACGTACAATACATTTTAGCATATGGCATGACATCATTGTAGCTTCATCGATGATAATTAATTTACTTTTCTTCATTTTTTTTGCTTGTAAAGATGTCATTCTTATATCTGACACTGATGTTTCCAGAAAAGGGAACTGGCAGTTTAAATCCACTCTGCACAGTTCTTCCGCCATGTAACAAAAGTGTGGCAATTCCAGTTGTTGCAAATAGCAGTGCTATTTGACCTTGTACGCAAACAAAACTCATCAATACATTATATAGATACGTTTTTCCTGATCCACCAGGTACATCTAGATAGAAATAACGCTCTTTGAGCAAGTCATCCTCTAGTGCACTTTTTATGGCGTTAAATGCTTGCAATTGAAAGGTCTTTCTTGTGTTCTTTGGTTTTGAAAACGTAAGCAGAAAGATTCAAGGTCTCTTGGACTTACAGTGTATATTCAAGTTATTATTTTCTTTCCACAGCTTTTTCTTTTTCGCCATAATCCATTAACAAAAACATAATGGAAGGGAATGTCAATATACAACAATTCCTCCAAGTCAGTACAATTTAATTGAAACCACGCAGTTAGTGTAGTTTGCTGATGCTCACTTTGTGACAAAGCATTTCTTTCATTTCCAACATTGAAATAAACTTAGTGTCTTTGGGGTAAATGTACAGCTAATCAATATACTGTATGTGAACGATCATGCATTTCAAGATTGAGAAGACGCCACATTGCTTCTAGCGCACTTACATAGCGAGCATCTACATGAGATGCAAGTTCATCATGTAATTACTCAGTTTGTTCTGTTTTTTTGCACTTTTTACAACTACAGTAGCTGCATCATAGCCTTTGTAAATATATTTGTAGACATATTTAATAGATTATATAGAAGTGCAAGCTTCCACATTAATGTTTGCAATATACTTCATGAGTAAATGAGGATTGTATGGCACCACATATCTGTTATCCACTTTGCCAAGAATAATGGCAGTTTGTCCTTTTCTTCTATATTATGGATGGGCATCACAAATGGCATACATTTTGTCTCTATAATCTTTTGGAAATTCTTTCGTGCATGTTTTATTTTCCATACATGGTGATTGTGGACTAATATCTTCCCATGGTCCATGAATCATGCGATGAGTTACCATCTCATATAGTCTACCAGGTATTTCTGGATCTGGTAGTTGAGCAATAATGACTGAATCCACTTTATCACCAGTATCCAATTTATATTTTTCTTGAAGAATTATAACCATATGTGCATGTGGGAGACCTCTTTTTTTAAATTTGATGGTATAAACATAAGCCAGACATTTTCCAAATAACTGAGTTATGGTTATGTCATGCATTAATTCAGTTAATTTTCTTTTGAACACTCTTGCCACCAAATCTGGTCTATCTGAAGCAGTTTGTCCAATTAGCAGATTCTGTACAATCTCTGGCCATTGCGGATTACATGTGCAGTGCCTTGCAAAAAATTTCACCCTCACACCCTGGAATTAACATGTATGGTTTGAGGAGTGGCATCATTTAATTTACAGAACATACCCACAACTTTAAAGATGTTTTTTTTTTATTTTATTGTGAAGCAAACAACAAATAAGACAAAATAACAGAAAAAGTAAATGTGCATAACTATTCACCCCCCTAAAGTCAATACTACGTATAGTCACCTTTTGAGGCAATCACAGCTCCAAGTCGCTTTGGATAAGTCTCTATAAGATTGCCACTTCATACCACTGGAATTTTTGCCCATTCCTCCTTGCAAAACTGCTCCAGCTCCTTCAAGTTGGATGGTTTGAGCTTGTAAACAGCAATTTTTAAGTCTGACCACAGATTTTCTATTGGATTGAGGTCTGGGCTTTGACTAGGCCATTCCAACACATTTACATGTTTCCCCTTGAACCACCGAAGTGTTGCTTAGCAGTGTGCTGGAAGGTGAATCTCTGTCCTAGCCTCAAATCACGCAAAGAGTGGTACAGGTTTTGCTCAAGAATATCCCTGTATTTAGCACCATCCATCTTTCCCTCAACTCTGACCAGTTTCCCAGTCCTGGCTGCTGAAAAACATCCCCACAGCATGATGCTGCCACCACCATGTTTCACTGTGGCGATGGTATTCTTTGGGTGATGTGATGTGTTGGGTTTGATGGCCGAAAAATTCAATTTTAGTCTCATCAGACCAGAGCACCTTCCTCCATACATTTTGGGAGTCTCCCACTTGCCTTTTCACAAACTCAAAATGTGCCATTTTGTTTTTTGCTGAAAGTAATGGCTTTCTTCTGGCCACTCTGCCATAAAGCCCAACTTTATGGAGCGTACAGCTTTTTGTCGTCCTATGTACAGATACTCTAGTCTCTGCTGTAGAACTCTGCAGCTCCTCCAGGGTTACCTTAGGTATCTATGCTGCCTCTCTGATTAGTGCCCTCCTTGCCCGGTCCGTGAGTTTTGGTGGGCAGCCGTCTCTTGGCATGTTTGCTGTTATGCCATGTTGTTTCCATTTGGTTATGATAGATTTGATGATGCTCCTGGGGATCATCAAAGATTTGGATATTTTTTTATAACCTAACCATGACTTGTTCTTCTCAAAAACATTGTCCCTTACTTGTTTGGAGAGTTCCTTGGTCTTCATGGCAGTGTTTGGTTAGTGGTGTCTTTTGCTTAGGTGTTGTATCCTCTGCGGTCTTTCAACAAAGGTGTGTATATGTAATGACAGATCATGTGACACTTACAATGGGTAAGCATTTTCTATTTTCTGGAAGCTGCATACGTTGTTCAATAGCTTCCATAGTATCTAGGACATATAGCTGAGCAAATTTCTTTGCTCCCCTTCTTCTGGATGTAAATGAGAAGTACGATGGTAAATTTGTCCTTGTACTTTGAAACAGTAAGGGCCATTTCCTGGCACATTAGCAGCTAATTGTGCACCCATAGATGCAAAGGATATGGCACTATTGCAGGATCTTATGTTTGTTTTGAAATTTTGGTAGTTAGGGAAAGAAGGCTCTGTCTTAATACTTTTTAAACATTTTGGGAATTGTTGTCTTTCTGGAAGTCTTACCTTGCCTTTTTGACATCAACTAACGAACTGGCCATCTCTGGGTCTTTCCTGTTGGAAATGATAAGCCCCATAAAACTGACAGACAATACATATTACCATAATTATAAACTTCTACTGCTAAAGATTTAAATAAAGGGCAATTGTGAGAAGATATATCAATGTGAGTGTCTAAATCCTCATTAGAATTCTTATCAGATTGTTGCTCCACATTTGTTTTTTAGTAGCCTTCTTGGGCTTGGATGTTAGTTTTTCAGCTACTAATCTTTTGTTCGCAAGTCTCTCCCGTTCTTTTTGTTGTCGAATTTCCTTCTGCTCCGGCATCTGATGATCTGCCCATGTTCTTTGACGTTCTCTAGTTTGACGTATTTTCTTTTCCCGTTTCTTCTCAGTATCTGCCATATTAATCTGTAAATAAAAGTAGTTCATTAGTACTTTTGCTCCTTTGTTTATTGATTTGTTTTAACTTTTTTTTTCTCATATCCTGTTTTGTGTGCACCACTGTTTGCATTAGAAGGGTCTGTTTGTGAGGTTAAATTTATGAGATTATTTAGGTTACAGTGTATGTTGTGATAGGCGCACAGCAAATCTGATAGTTCCTTCTATTTTCTTTATGAGAACAGCATTTCTTGTGTTATCGTGTTTTTTTTGTTGCAGTGTTGTTATTATATGGTTAGGGTAGGGCTTCCCCCCCCCCCCTTCCTATCCTGTTTTGCATGCCCCAATGTTGTTAATGGGGGTTTACAGTTATGGGGTTATGTTAGAGTGTTAGTTAGCATACACTCCATTTGTACAAAGGCAGACGCAAAACAGGATAGGCACTTCCATTTGATATGTGTAAACAGCAGTGTTTTTTTTTGTTTTTTTTTACTTGTAATACTGTACCTCTTTTCTTCAAATGTGTTGTGTTTAAATTGCTGTTGAGATGATGAGAGTCTTTAGGCAGTATCTGTTGAGAATTAAAGAGAGAGATGGAAATGTTAAAATAACATGTAAAGAATTAACAGCATATAAAACAGGATATATTCTTCACTTTTCTTATGTATTCAGAGAGGTTTAGCTTATGTGGTTAGCCCTAGAGAGTGGTGCATATAAAACAGGATAGATCCTTGCATTTATTATGTTTTAAGAACATTTGTTGTATTGATCTTGTTTTTTGTGCACCACTGTTGTCATTATAGGTTTAGGTTATGGGGTTAGGCTTAGAGGTTAGTGCACACAAAACAGGATATATTCTTTGATTTAGTATGTGTTAACAAAATTTGTTTTAGTATCCTGTTTTGTGCGCACCACAGGTAGCATTAGAGGTTTAGGTGATGGGGTTAGTATTTCAGTGTTGTGCACAGAAAACAGGCTGTATCCTTCCATTTTATATGTGTTAACAATATTTGTTATGGTATCCTGTTTTGTGTACACCATTGTTGAGATGATGTGTTTTGGTTCTGGGGTTAGGCTTATATTTTGTGGCATAGAAAACAGAATATATTTTTCATTTTATATCTGTTAACAATATTTGTTGTAGTATCCTGTTTTGTGTGCACCACTATTGTCATTATGGATTACATTTTTGTTTTGTTTTGTGATATTCTCTTTTGTGTGTGTCACTGTTAACATTAGGGTTGAAGGTTATGCGGTTACACTTAGATGGTTAGTTATGTTTCAGTGCATTTTTTAATTGGTACACACCAAACAGGATAGATGTTTCTTTTTTGTTTTTTTTGTTTTACTTGTTATACTGTGCCTGTTCTGTATAATTATTAGTTGTGTATAAATGACAGAGGGTCCGCTGCTGCCAATCTTCCTGCAACACTCTTCAGGCAGTGTCTGTTGAGAAAGATAGGCAGAAATGGAAATGTTGTAATATTTAAAAAAAAAAAAATTTTTTGAGTCACTGCAATTTTTTTTTGTTAACGAAATTGAGTTTTATACATTACCTGTTGATTTTAATTTCTTGTCTGTAAATTGCTGCAGATTTGGCAGTCCATGTTAAACTGTGCAGTGCTGCAAATTATTCAGTGACACTGTTCAGGCAGAGTCCGTTGAAAATGTAAAAAATAAAACATATTGTGAAATGCAGTGTAAATATATATGTATATCTATTTTTTTTTCTAATAGCATAAATTAGGTTTTAAAAAATATGTTAATAAAAGCTATGTTGTTGTAGAAATGTCTCCTTTTTTGTAATAATAATAATGTCTTCTAATTTCTTCAGTACATTTTTTGTGTGTGTTAATATTTGAGCTTAAATATTATTATTTTTTAATTATTTATTAATTGATATTAATGAATGGTCAAACTTTATATATATTTGAAATGTTACTGTATATGAATAACATTGTCCCTTCCTTTTTTTTTCAATTTTAAATATAAAAAGTATAATGTATTAATTATTTAATTAATTATAGCTTTAAATAATTTGCAGATTTTAAGCTTCTAAAGTTATAATGAAGTTACTTCAGAAGTAACGCCACCAGTGAAATGTCCAGTCACACTGTTCATCACCTGAGGAGAAATGTAAACATTTCTGGAAAGTGTGCAGTATTTATAGACTTTGAGCTGAAGTAGAATGGAATATGCATGCGCTATTTACGCTCCATCCGTCAATTTACGTTCCAGCCACCATTTTGCGCAAATTACTTAGTTCTTGCATATAAAATGTCCGCGATTTTGTATGTGTTACGGAGCTCATGATGTGTGTTACATGCTGTATGAAGTGTTATTGAGTTTCGGTAAGTGTTCCCAGTAGGTTTTGTAATTTTACGTGCTTAGCCTCGTTTTCGTTTATTTTGTCCAACATTTTTTCTCTTGCTTCGCGTTTTTTCAATTTCCAAATAACGTATATACTCGAGTATTACCCGACCCGAGTATAAGCCGAGGCACCCATTTTACCACAAAATACTGGGTAAAATAAGTGACTCGAGTATAAGCCGAGGGTGGGAAATGTGCTGCCCCCTGTGTCCCTCTTGTGCCCTCTGTGTTCCCCTCTCTCTCCGTGTCTCTTCTCCCCTCTCCCTTCCCTGTTTCTCTTCTCCTCTCTCCCTTCCCTGTGTCTCTTCCAACCTCTCCCTTCCCTGTGTCTCTTCCCCCTCCCTTATCACCCTCCTCAACCCCCTCCTCAACCTCCCTCCTCATCCTCAACCTCCCTCCTCATCCTCAACCTCCCTCCTCATCCTCCCTCCTCATCCTCCCTCCTCATCCTCAACCCCCTCCTCAACCTCCCTCCTCATCCTTAACCCCCTCCTCAACGTCCCTCCTCATCCTCAACCCCCTCCTCAACCTCCCTCCTCAACCCCCCCATCCTCAACACCCTACTCAACCCCCCCATCCTCATCCTCAACCCCCCATCCTCATCCTCTCTCCTCAACCCCCCATCCTCAACCCCCCTCTTCAACCCCTCCTCCTCATCCTCAACCCCTCCTCCTCCTCCTCAACCTCCCTCATCATCCTCAACCCCCTCCTCAACTTCCCTGCTCATCCTCAACCCCCTCCTCAATCCCCTTCCTCGACCCCCTCCTCAACCTTCCTCCTCAACCCCCCATCCTCAACCCCCTCCTCAACCCCTCCATCCTCATCCTTAACCCCCCATCCTCAACCTCCCTCCTCAACCTCAACCCCCCTCAACCCCCCTCCTCAACTCCCCTCAACCCCAACCCACCTCCTCAACCTCAACCCCCCTCAACCTCCCCCTTCAACGTTCCTCAACCCCCCCATCCTCAACCTTCCTCCTCAACCCCCTCCTCAACCCCCCATCCTTATCCTCAACCCCCCATCCTCAACCTCCCTCCTCAACCTCAACCCTCCTTAACCCCAACCCACCTCCTCAACCTCAACCCCCCTCAACCCCAACCCACCTCCTCAACCTCAACAACCCTCAACCTCCCCCCTCAACGTTCCTCAACCCCCCATTCTCAACCTTCCTCCTCAACCCCCCCATCCTCAACCCCCCATCCTCATCCTCAACCCCCCATCCTCAACCTCCCTCCTCAACCTCAACCCCACTCAACCTCCCTCCTCAACCTCAACCCCCCTCCTCAACCTCCCTCAACCCCCCTCCTCAACCTCAACCCCCCTCAACCCCAACCCACCTCCTCAACCCCCCCTCAACCTCCCTCAACCCAACACCCCTCCTCAACCCCCCTCCTCAACCTAAACCCCCCTCAACCCCCCTCCTCCACCTAAACCCCCCTAAATACCTCCCCCTCTCCCCTCACTTACCTGCTTGTGCTCCGGCCTCCACTCCTTGACCCGGCGCGCATGTGACATCACAAGCGCGCCGCGTCATTAGCATATACCGGATGCCGGCACCCGGTATATGCTAATGACGCAAGGCGCATGTGACGTCACGGAGCGGAGTCAAGGATTAGAGGCCGGAGCACAAGCAGGTAAGTGAGGGGAGAGGGGGGAGGTATTTAGGGGGGTTTAGGTGGAGGAGGGGTTTGAGGTGGGTTTATGCTGAGGAGGGGGGTTTAGGTTGAGGAGGGGGAGGGAAAGAGACACGGGGGGGTAGAGAGACACACAGGGGGGGTTAGAGACACACGGGGGGGTTAGAGACACCCGGGGGGGTTAGAGACACATGGGGGGGTTAAAGACACACGGGGGGGTTAGAAAGACACGGGGGTGGAGAGTGACTCGAGTATAAGCAGAGGGGGCCCTTTTTTGCCTTAAAAAAAGGGCTGAAAAACTCGGCTTATACTCGAGTATATACAGTAGATGAAATCCAACTGAAATTGGCAGTTAACCCCAGAAACAGATGTCCTACCTGTCCCCCAGTGGTGTCTGTGATATTGTTAAATGTTTTTTGTTTTTATTATTTTGTGGGTTTTTTTGTGTTTTTGGATGTGCACTGTTCGGCCGTTAAGTCCGTATTTTTTAGACCTCGTTTTTTTTTTTTCTAAGTCCGCTCTTTCCTTTGTAAAGTGTTACGGCTCGTAATTTTTTTTTTGGGGGGGGGGAATTCTATCTTATATCTATATATAATCCATATCATATACACACTACAAAATTGTATTTTTATCTTTGATATACTCTATGTATAGAATTTAGGACTGTTCAAAAAAGTCCTCGGACAGTCAATGTTATACTTTAAATTGAACTGTAACAAAAAATAATGACTCTTTAGTTAATATGTTACTGAAAAACTGGTTCCCCCTATTATCTCGTTGCTTGAGAAAGCTTCCCAGTGACAAGAATACATAGCTATAAATGTGTCATGTTTTGTACCTTTTATAATGCACTAACATTCCCTTTCTTTTTGAAGGTGAAACACTCCTACAGTACTGATTTACTTCAGACCGCTACAAAAATGTAAATCAATCTTTTCCCCTCAAGCTTATGTCAATTCATATGTAACATCTGTATCTTGGTACACAGAAGCTTACTTCTCACAAACAGTATAATATAGCTATTTTTCCTTCTTGGGGTTGAATACACAGATCTGAGGTGACATTGGTTGGTTGACTGGAAGCAAAATAAGGCATGTAGTTGCCAGAGGATTTATTATAATTATTATTATTATTACATGGTATTTAAAGGGCTACTCTGTTCCTATATTAAAAAAAAGAACTGCACATGAAAACAGGAAACGTTTTTATACGTGAAAAAATACTTCCTCTGTTTACATTTTATAAATGGAATTGACTATTTTGGTTTCTTCTGATCATTCCTGAGTTGGAAATGATAAGAAGCTTTTATCTGCAGAATGAGAATGTGGCAACTAAAGCTGCTATTGTTATTATTATGATGGCTAAAGCTCAGTAGTTTGCATACTCATGAAAACAAGTAGGAATAAGGATGTGCTTAGAAAAGAAATGTAAAACCTGCAGTGAACAATAATTGCATCTAGAGGTTCAAAAAGTAAGGGTCTGTGTTTTTTTATTGGATCCAAAATAAATTATTTATCAAATAAAACCCATAAATAACAAATACTTTAAAAATAAAATGAAACATTAACATATTTCATCAATATATTGAGGTTTTAAATAAGTGCCACCTGGTTATACCATTCCAAATTAGGTTGTATTTAACCATCATTTATACAAGGCACTTCTAGCATATTTTACTTTGCAAAGAAATTCTCGTAATTTCCAATTAAATTGAATTAACTATTTTTTTTTTTTTTTTTACAATACACAGTGTGATGTCTTATGATCTAACACTTATATTAATCTGTATTCCTCCCCATCTTTTCCTTTTTCATTCTGAGGGATAAATGGTGATTTTATTTTGTAATATTGAAATTACCTAATGATATATTAGTGTCTTTTTCTTATATGTTAAACTTCCATTAAAGTAAACTGAATTTGTATGACTATGTTATCTTGTTCGTATTGATTGCATAACCCGTTTGGTTCCCATAAATTAAACTAAACATCATCAAACAAAACAAATATTAACAATTTAGTTCACATAGATATACATATCATTCAATGTAATGACATTTCAAACCTTGTCAGAACAGTTTCTCCTCTAGAAATAGAGGGTCTCCTTTCCAGGTTCCAGGCCTCCATCATGACAGCCAAGACCCGCCGCCTCCACACCAAGATGTGTTAATTGTGTAAACGCAAGGGTTGTCCCTCTCTACTCTCTTCTGCCACGGGCCCCAAACCTCCATGTACCGTGGAATAGAGTCTTACAGAGTGTGAGTCATTTTTTTATTCATTGCTTTATAGTTATTTTTTTTTATCCGTTGACAGATCAAGTTTATCAGACATTCAGTTCTTTGCTATATGGCTCTTGGTAGCCTGTAGAACTGTAGGAGCTTGTTTTGAGGGGCTTAAGGGTTTTCACCAGAATCCCTAGTGGACATAACTCTAATTCCCCCCTTACTGGGGTGCGAGCAACTCTGTGGCTAGTTGTGAAACAGCTCTCCATAGCTGTTGGACCTTCGGACAAAGCCACCAGATATGGATAAAGGACCCCGTAACCTGGCATCCCCCAAAGCAGTATGGGTTTTCTGTTGTTTTTCCACTTGGAAATATTTTTGGGTGTTATATATGTTTGGTGAAGTATCTTTACTGCAGTTTCTAGTAGATTTTAATTAAGGGACCCTCTATAAATGCCTTTCCCGGCAGATTCCCATTTTTCCATATCACAGATTTGATTCAAATCCTTCTCTCACTCCCTAACATAGTTGTTTTTAGGAATAATTAGCAGTATCATATGTATGTAATATTAAATGTTGGGAAATATTTAAGCTAGCGAAAAATAAATGACGGTCAATAAAATGACGGTCATAAAATTGTAAGGCAGGTAATGCTGGCACACAGTGTAAGACTTTTGGTCCTCTGAGTACCTTCGGCGCTCAATGCGAGCCTCTTCCCTTGTGTACTTTTGCGAGCAATGTGGCAAGTGTGCAGTATAAATAGACTGTATGCGCGAGGTTTGTTTAGTTGCGTAATTCGCCATTTTAGAATGGTAATGTTATTAGTTGCAAGTTAGTGTTGTAAATTGGCGTCGATTGTGTATGTGTTACAAGGGTCTGGAGCATTTTTCGTGTTTCCTAATAGTGTATTTTTGTACCCCGTATGTTCCTGTGTAAAAGTTATGTGCCTAGGGTTGTTTTGTGTGGTTAGTTTTTTCGGCCACCATTTTTTTTGTTGCTTAGGCGATTTTCGAGTGCCGAAACTTGTGAAATTGTGTTTAAATTCTCGTGCAACCTAACTCCCAGACGTCCTGGCTGTCCCTCCGTGGTGTATGTGATGTATTTTTTTTTTCTTCAGGTTTTTTTGCTTTTGTATGTAAGCGGTTCGGCCGTTAACTTCATATTTTTTTCGGACCTTGTATTTTTTTTTCCTAAGTGCGGCTGGTCGTATTTTTTTTTTAGGCTCACTGCCTAAGTCATGCATGGTCATAGCGATGAGCGCTTATGAGGGCGAGCCTGCAACGTAAAGCAACAACCCGCAATGCTCACAACAATATATATGATACAGTTATTCTGCTCATTAAAGAAAGATTATCCCAGTTAGGAAGTTATGAAACTATCTTATGATCGTGTCCTTCCACAGGGTAGGCCAAGGAAGATTATGCTGGTTGTTCCTGTCAATCCACGGCTTGTAATCAGTCCCAGACGTGAGGGAGACCTAGAAAAAAAACGGTCTGCTCCTGTATGTCATATCTCCACCTCTTAGTCACTTACAGGTGGGGGGGCTCAGACATCCTTTTTCAGTGAGACCTTTAACATCCAGCTGTGATCACACCAAAGTGCCAGTTATAAGACTCTGTTGTACTGTCCTACTTTGCGCTTTTGGTCTGCTGCAGCTGCTGTATCCTAAACTGCTGCTAACCACACTTCTCAAGTTTCAGCATTCACCTCCATCTGTTAGCTGTTTCCCACCTTCATTACACATTATGCTCCTGAGAACCTTGGATTCCTTGTGTCTGCTGCTGGATAGCCGTCTGCTTCATTACCAGTCTGCTTCTAAATCTGCCTGTCACTTGGCTGACTACTATAGCACCTGTCTGTGTTTCTACTGTGTGCTCCTAGTGCTGGCTTCTACTCTGGTTTTACCTGTGTCATTTACTTCCCTTCAGAGAACCTCTGTACCCAGTTTATATTCTACTGCAATACTCTGCTTTAACAGTACTCTATTATCAAAATATGCTGTTGAGAAACAGTTTATAAGTGGCTTGTACATCTATCACCAATAGAAATATTGTATGTATGAGCTGTTGGGCAGACTTTTGCAGGAACTGTTTTTATGATTTGAGTAAGTAAAAGCAAAACTTTTAAGCACATGTTAAAAAAATTATGTTTAGATATGCAAACAAACACTTGTGCAGTTAATTTTAATTTTAAAAACAGGGAACTTTTATGTTTGGCCTTACTAAACTCCCCTTATTTAATCCTTGTTATGACTTGGTGACCTCAGTTTTTCTATACTGTTTTGTTGTATTTTTCACCTAAACTTTTAATTGTACAAGATTACCTCACCCCTTATTACAGCCTTAGATGTCTCCCAAAATCATTCTATATACATTTCAGAGATAATTTAATTATTTTACTATTTATTAAATAGTAACTTTTAAAAGTCAATTTTTTACATTGTCCGTGTTGGAAATCTCTAACTCTTATTAAAACTACATTCCTCTACTATCTGCAGCTCAAATTATATAAGTTTATGATCTGATATGCTAACTTACAGTTTACCACAAGTGTTTAAGAAATTAGAAATTAGACACTATAAGATATAACATGTAGATTTTAGATAAACGTGAATTATTTTTCCATTGGATTCCGTATTCTCTAGAGATCAATCAAGGAGAGTTGAATTGTAAAGCTCTGAACTAATCTTTCTCTTTTTATAATGTCTAGCATTTAAATCTTGTGTACTACATTTGTGCAATTGTATGTTATGTGTTAAAATCTAAAATTAGAATAAGTCCTTAATTTAGCTTTAATTTTGCATTTCACTTATTGGGACTATAAACATTATACAACATTTTTTATTGCTATAATGCTTTTTTTAAAAAATATATCCACCTTCCTTATCAGCCTGTAATTTACCTGATGTATAAGACATATTCTTCTTCAATAAAATAACTGCGCAATGTTTTTTTTATGTATGTAAGGGGTTGCAATAATAATCTCTATTATCCATTTAGTTTGGCTTCACATGTTCATCCTTAGCCAAAAGGGGTATAAAGCAACACTTTCCTTTAATTGTTTAAATTTTCAAATTATATTTTTAGAAGGGAACCGATCCCCTAACATTCCATGAGATTATTTTAATAACTATTTTCGCTAAAAGAAATAATATCCTTACATATGACTAATATAAGCTGGAAAAAGACTCGTCACCAAGGAAGAGGACCCTATTAGATATTTAGAGAGACGTTCCTACCAAGACAATGTTAAATATGAAGATACATAAGCAAATTGAAAACATTGTTATCATCAAATAACATACCTACATTGGCCTACATATTAAGATATCTAACTCATCCTCCATATAATCACAAGTCTCTATATACTGTTATATGTTTGTTTTAAGTTATTTTATTATATGATTTATCTTTTCAAAGCAGGTCACCTAACAGCACTGAAAACTTAAAGAACCACTGTACAATGAGAAAAATAAATATTTGTTTGAAAAACTGGCTAAGAGCATAATTAAGGAGAAAAGAAAACAGCCTTTTTAAAATAGAGAAAATAAATAATGATGCCTCTGATGGGCCCTGGGGGAATACATAGATTGAATTTGTATGTGTCTAAGAAGACGTTTATGCTTTTGGAGAGATATGTGTGCATTTCTTGTAGCACAGAGTCTGTTCTGGATCAGTGAGGGGAAGGAGTGTGGTGTCAAATTCAATGTTATCCAAATATCTTAATGAAGGCTCTCTGTTGCCTTGTTCCCCACCTCTCTCTCCAAAACACACACCCTTATGATTCAGCTCTGATGAAGTGATGTAAGAAACACAAAATAGATTCCTGGACTCATGAACAGGATTCTCAAAAACTCAGCTCTCCAATAAAAAAATGTACGCCCATGATTTACACAACTGCTAATATTGTTAGTTTGGTACATACTTGATAAACAAGGTCTTTTTTTTTTATCTGCAGTGGCCCTTTACTGAACGATGTTATTGAATTGAAAAGCTTTATTCCAACTATAGTGTAAACATGTAATCTTGCAATATACCCCTTAGTTCAAATCTTAATGTCCTTTTGAAAATTCACGCTTGGCTTTTGAAGTATTACTGATTACTAATTGAGTAGTATTGGTATCAGATATTTGCTAAATAAGTCTACTTACTAAACCTGGCTCTCTAATATTGTCCTCATTAGTTTCAATTTATTTTGGGGGCTTGGCTCTCGAGCAGCTATAGACCTACAGCCTTATTAAATTGCAGTTAGGACAATTGAATAGGGCTCTATATAAGCACATAGCATATTTATTTTACAGAAGTTTTTAGTTAGTGAACATCTATCCAAAAGCTAGGTCTTTCGTAAATAAAAACTTCTGTAAAAAAAATATGCTGTGTGCTTATATAGAGCCCTATTCAATTGGCCAAATCGCAATTTAATAAGGCTGATAGATTGTTTTTTAGACTCATTTGTTACATTTGATCACTGACTGATTAAATGTTTTTTATTTATTATGTTTTTTTTCCATAAAAACAACATACAACATACATGTCAGCCCTATTAAATTGGCTCTACGTGTTAAAACGTAGATCGTAATTCCGATTTTACGTGTTAAGGGTATTAAATTACCCCTGTAACGTTGCTCGCAGTGGACTTTGCGTGGTAACACGCAGGATGGCCGAGAATAGGCTACGTGGTGAGCAACGTTGAACTTTGTCCACATAAATCCTTTGATTTTAAAAGCTTGTAACTGCTACTTGTTCAATTCAGCTATTAAATTACAATGTGGTCACTCGCGAGCAAGCCCGTAACACACAAATGGAGCCCAAAGGCCAACGTGTGCTCAAGAGTACGCACAATAGGGGTAAAGTCCAATACGTAGCACCTGTAATGCAAATAAAAAAACTCTACTGTACATTTATTATAAGGGAAAGTGATGTTAGGTCTTAGAATTAATAGCACAACATTCTCAAGCACGCAAATCCGCCCTGAAAAATACTTTATTTCATGTTTATATTTTGTGTTATATCGATCCCTGCAATCAATGTGTTACCACATATACTGTAACTCGCATAAATAGAATAAACTATTGTAAATAATAAGAAAAAAACTGTAATTAAAGCACATAGGACATTCGAAATCTACCCTCCCCTTTTTCAGTGACGTAACGCGTACAATCTCTTTTTCCATTGGCTCCATCTGAACCCGTAATTACGTGCTTGCTTAATTGTTCGCGTCGAGCACGCAACCAATGACGACCGAGAACTGGTTTACGAAATAGCGTCTCTCGCTCGAAGCTCGCAGCCCTATTATAATTTAATAGCAACGTAAGTAGGGCAAATTTGAAACACGCAGCCCTTACATGCTACACGTTGGACCTACGAGGCTGGAATTTAATATGGCCCTGTATCTCCTAAATAATGCTTCTAGAAAACATATTTAAATAGAATTAAATTCAAGAGAACTCAAAAGAGATCATATCTGTTCCAAGAGCACAAACAGAAATGTCTGCTGCTCATAAAGCAAATTGAATACAATAGTTAAAATATAAACATAAATACTTTGTTTATTTGTAACTTTCTAAAAACAGTTTGCCGTTATCAAGTAAATTTCTGCATAAGAGCACAATATACATACTATTCTGTGGTCCATATATTAGCCTTTTTCTGCCAATTTAAGGGAAAGTAAAGACCAGGATCAGAAGGAAAAAAATACTACAAACCTAAGTTTTACAAATCGTTCACTTTATCAAACCAACTGCAGCAAACATCACATCCCCTCAGGGCTCAGTATTTGGTCCTCTCCTTTTTAACATATTTATTAACAACTTAGATGTATTTTTTTTGCTGATGACACTAAGTTGTGCAAAGTAATTAAATCAGATAATGATGTACTTTCTCTCCAAAGGGATTTGTATAAATTAGAGAAATGGGCGACTAAATGGCAGATGAGATTTAATACAAATACATGTAAAGGTATGCATCTAGCAAGGGAAAATAGCCATGCAATTTATAATCTTAATGGAGTAAATCTAAGGGTATCATATATATATAAAGGGATTGCTTGTGGTCAACCACCTAGGTAGCAGTGCTCAATGCCAAGTAGAAGCTGCAAAGGCAAGTAAAATATTAGCATGTATTAAGAAGGGTATAGAAGCCAGGGAAGCAAATATAATTCTCCCACTATACAAATCCATAGTACGCCCTTATTTGGAAAATGGAGTATGAGTGAATTTTGGGCACCACTTCATAAAAAAACATTTTAGAGCTGGAGAAAGTAAAGAGAAGGGCAACAAAACTAATAAGGGGAATGGAGGGGCTAAGTTATGAAGAAAGACTAACCGAATTAAACATATTTAAAGGCGTCTAAGAGGGGATATGATTACCTTATATAAATATATCCAGGGTCAATACAAGGCTTTGTCAAGTAAACTTTCTGTGTCAAGAGGTTTTCAACTGACAAGAGGACTTCCTTTGAGGTTTGAAGTAATAAGATTCCACCTTAAAGAAAGAAAAGGTTTCTTCACAGTAAGGGCAAAGTAACTGGAATTTTCTACCAAAGGAGGTGGTTACAGCGGATTTGATAAATAACTTTAAAAAGGGATAGGATATATTTCTGAATAAAAAGGGCATTTAGGGTTATCCTGAAAAATTAGAGAAGGAGTATTGATCCAGGGAGGAGTCTGATCGGCAGTATCTGGGATCAGGAAGGAATTTTATTTTTCTTCCCCTTTTGAGACACTTGGCAACGTTTCAATGTTTTTTTTTCTGTTACGCATATTACAATGGTCAGAGGAGACCTAAAAAGGCTGAACTTAGTGGTCTAAAAGTCTTTTTTCAACCTCATTTACTATGTAACTAACATATTTACCCTTGACAGCCATGACAGTGATTCCCACCACCTCTCACAGTTTGTAAGTTCTTTATTTCTATAATGTATTAAAGAACTTAAGTACCAGGGTTATCATGTTGGAGATACTTGATAAGATAATATGCTGCAAATATTGCACTGAGATGTTTTTATTTTTTAACTAAAGTCTCCTTTCAGAAACAAAATTTGTTTTCAATGTACCTTCAAATATTTTATTTATTATTTCCTTTCTGGCCAAACTAAGATTTTAAAGAACCTTATTGTAATAAACACACACCTGATTTCATTCAAACGGTCTCCAAGTTGAAGAAAAACAAGCAATTTGGAGATACTTAATTTACTCATAACATAAAAATATATGGTGTAATCACTCCTGCCTATTATTTTTTTCATATGAACTAAATTCTTGGCTGGTGTAGCCACCACTGCCTAAGAAACCTCCGTCTAATGTGTCATACTGATAGACACATTTCTTATGTCTGACACAGATGCTCAGGGACAGCATTGTTTTTCACAAGCTTGTGCTGTGATGTTAACAGAGTCGGCTCGATGCTCAGAACCCAAGATGCCAATTACTGAGTCTTGGGAAAGAAGCAATAAAATGAAAATGAATGAATGTGAAAATTACTTTAGATGATCTAAGGCGAGTTAAATAGAACCTGACATCCAAGGCCACTGGAGAAAGTTGCATTTATACATTAGGGTACCATTCTCATAGCTGTATAAAAATCCATGTACCAATAGGAAACATCAATATGTAAGAGAAAAGAAATGTAAAAGTGTTGGGCAAACTAGTTTACATATGTGTAACAACATTTTCAGTTTGCAATTTTATGTGTATTTTTTATGTTATGCTTAGTTACTCAAAAGAAAAATAATAATGGGCAAATGTTTGTAAAAAGAAATAAACACAGCCTAAAATAAATAAACATAGCCTAAATATTTTTTATCTTTTATACTAACTTATTCTTATTACTATTATATTATTATTTTGTACTATAAGTATTATCGCCCATGTTATTGTAAAGCTAGAGGCACACAATAGTTAGAACACCTTCAGTAGCATTTATGTTTAAAATCAACAATGTTCTGGAAAGCTACCTTTAATCTTAAAATTGAAACATCTTGATTATTTCTAGGTCCTTTCCATCTTGGGTATTTGAGAAGGCTGCCCTGTGCTTTCTTCTCTGTGTTCTTGTAAGCTTTTTGCTTCTTTGGTGTGTTTGTTTTTGAGACTCTTAGCTTATGACCCTGTCTAACTTTTTCCTGACTGCTGATTATTCTGTCTGCTGTCTTGCTTGATCACAACCTACCATTGTCTGCTTTTTGACCTAATCCTGTTCCTGACAACCCCAGTATATTGTCTGCCCTTTACTTTCTTCGATCATAAGTGGCAGGCTACTGTCTCAGTGTGCGTGCCTTTCTCCAGGTCAGACAAACTGCAAACAGTTCATCAGCAAGCATCCCATACTCCAAAACAGGGCGACCCTGGTGCAGCCAATTACCACTGCTGAGACATTGTCACTGATTGGTATATATGACACTGCACATAAATACCACAGAGCAGTGACGGAGCTAGAGAATGGAGGGACCTGGTACAATAAAAAAGTTTAGGCCTCTTTTCTAGGGGGTTATAAAAAATATTTAGCATTGGGCCCCGCCAAAAACAAATCACACATTGCTCTTCTCCTAGACCCCTTTACATAACTGCTCGGCTCCCGAACACCACTTCTCCTAACAGCAAACCTTCCCATGACCCTTACCCATTACTGCTCCACCCCCAAGACCCCTTTCCAATATATATATATATATATATATAGATATATATATATATATACATACATTTATAAACATCACCCTCACACAGCACCAGGGCTGGATTAAGAATTAAGCAAAATAAGCACATGCTTAAGGCATCAAGGGAAAGGGGCACCACAGAAATTTTCATTACCGGATTTACCATGGACCATATGGTGCAAACCTAAAAATGGTGCGCCTGAAGCAGGTTCTACATAAAATGGTAATATATGTTAATGACATACATTGTAATGGTTTATTATTGTATAAATGTTGTTTTTAATATATGGAGGCACCTTTTACGTGCTTAGCGACTCTAAAGGTCTTAATCCGGACCTGCACAGCACCCACCCCGCTTAGCATCCATCCCCATCCAGTCCTTGTCAGCAGCCATCCTCTTTCAGCATCCATCCTTGCAAAGCACCCAACCCCTCTCAGCACCCACCTCCCATTGCTCCCACCCCTATCTCCTTTTTTACTCCATCACATAACCCATCCCCCTATATTTTGCTGTCATTTTGCAGACATTCCTCTCTTACTTTCTACCCTGATACTTATCCCCAGCTGAAATGCTCCACAAGCCCACCACTTACAGCTTTAGTATAAATGCTCTTATTTAAACAGGCACACACCAATTTCAGACCAGGAGGGGTGTGTGCAGCCAAGGAGGCACAGGAAGGACCCAGGGGGTCCGTGGCAGGTTAGGGTGAGTAAGGGGCCACAGGTGGGCCCCTACACAACAGAAAAAAATGCCCAAAAAAATTACACAGCATTGCCCCCCCCCCCCCCCCAGAAGAGGGCCCAGGTGCACTGTACCACCTTCACCACTGGTAGATCCGCCCTTGCCACAGAGTATATGCATTGATGAGCTCCACAGGGCTGACCCAAGAAGTTTCTGTTTTTTTTTTTTTTCATTTTAGTCTGTTAAAAGAGATCTTATAAGCATTTCTTAATAAAATATAGTACATAAAAGTATACACATACATAGTTGTATTATATACCTAGTAAAATCCAGAAACCCTCCAAGTCCCTTTAAGTATTTGCCAATTTATGCTCCATCAGGCCCTGCCACATTATGCATGTAATCTTTAAAAATGTTACATTTGATTATAAATAGAAAGTGCCCTTCTCCATTCCCAGAACCTCTGTTATCTACATTAGCTATTTACCATCTTATAGCCTCATTAAATTCCTCTAACGTGTAAAACCGTAGCTCGTAACGTAGCCGGGAAGACTTATGGCTATTAAATTGTCCTCTTAAACCAGCCCGCCGACGTCTTGCGGGTAGAATTCGACTTGCAAAGCCTGCAAATCCTTTGTTTTTCCAAGCCCGTAACTGTTATGTTCCAATTGCGCTATTAAATTGCATCAAAATCAATGGCGTTCAACCCTGTAACCCGCAAATGGAGCCGAAAAGCCAACGAGTGCTAGAGAGGACCCGCAAGGTGGGTAAAGTCCCATCCGTAGCACTGTAAATGCACATATACACACACTACTGTACTTTTATTAACAGGGAAAGTGATGTTAGGTCTTAGAATTAATAGCACAACATTCTCAAGCTCGCAAATCGCAAAACATGTTTAATTTCCATGTTATATCGATCCCAGCAATCAATGTGTTAATACATATACTGTAACTAGCATGTGATAGAATATCATATTTAAGGTTTTATTAATATTGCATTAATCTGGAATGTGGGTCTGATCGTAACTTGTAATTGAACCCCGTAAGACTTTGAAATCCCACCTCCATTTTTCAGTGACGTAATTCTGATGATCTCTGTTTCCATTGGCTCCATCCCAACTCGTAACTACGGGTTTGACTAATTGATCACATTCACAGCCGCACATCCAAAGTGCGAAAGATGGTTTACTGGTTTGCCTCTCAAGCCCATAGCTCGAAGCATGTTCTAATTTAATAGCTCCGTAAATCTGCAAAATTTAATGTGGCTGTTAGGGCCCTATTCAACTCCCTAATGCATATAGTTACATGACTAAAAAGTGCTCAGTAACATTACCAAACTATTCAACAGAAGCCTTTTTTCATAATTGTGATTGAGCTACCTGTAATTTAGTAGAACAAGCCAGACTAACATATTACGGGATGCTTCCCCATTGATTTTCACACATATGCAATATTAGAGGTTAATTTTTCAATTGCTATTAAATTGGAAGTTTACTGAGCACTTGCAAATTACTTATGACTCGTAACTTGACACTTAAAAAAAATATTTACGTGCACTGAACTGCAAAAGGTTTTAAAAATCCTTCTGAGATATGTAAAAGCAGTTAAAGAGACAGGACAGTACTAAAAAACATCAAAAGGCATAACGTAGTGCTTAACAGTCACCTAGGCACAAATGTACAATTTAAAAATATTTTATTTTAATTTTTCTGTTGTGTTATTATGCAATATTCAGGGTGCTTATTTTGGATATTACCCTATTCTGGATATTACTCTATTACTTATATATACAATATCATGACTTTCATGTCTTTAATTGTTCCTAGGGCAATGCCTCATCAGAAATTGAAGTAAAATGTAGGATTTGGTTTGAGTCGAGAGTAATTCTACACCTCACATTTTGCTGAGAAGACATGGATTTACATATTTATAGTGAGATAAGCAATTGCATACATGTGTAACATTACAGAAAAAAACGCCCGTAGTTTAAAAAAATCTAATTTGGCGAGTTATGAGTCTTGAATTGAATGAGGCTTTTAATTACCAATTTGTCTCCTCACTAGACTATGGCAACTCTTTGTTTCTTGGCATCCCTGACTCCAGAATCAACAAATTAAAATTATTCTGCCTAAAAAGTCTTCTATCCCACTAGACAATCTAACTATTGTTGAGAAATATGAATCATAACTCTCTGCACCACCCCCAAATATTACAATTAGTCATACATACTCTTCCTTCCTATCTGCAAAAAGCAAAAATGTATTGGCAATCCCATGACCAAGCTGTTTCTATAGCTTAGAAATTATTCCTCATCCGCAAAAGACACAATTTCCATCCAGATCATTAGCACCAAAATTAAAAATTCCATTTACCTCTCATTCATGTATACAGTCTTATCATTTGTTAAAATATAATTGGTGTACCAGTGATCTGTAATCCCCGCAAGGAAACTAAACTCTTTTTTTCTTCATTACATGCTCTTAAGTCTATAATCCTTGCATTCCTCAGAGTACCAGTAGTCTTTACTTTCTACCGATCTAGTAGAGGTGTCTTAGGAAGATAGGACCTGAGAGCTGTCCAAATAAAATCAGTAAATCCTGCGCTGCAGCTGATTCCTGTCAAAGTAAACAAAAAGTTTGAAAGTGCTATAAAAGCTAAAACCGGAACATTTAAAAACCATTATAAAACTGTGATAGAGCTTCAAAAGAAAACGTTTTTACACATTTTCTACTTCATTTTGAATGCTCAACATGATGGCACAGAGCATTATCCATTAATTCATAGTCAATTTAATCATGTTTGTTAATAATAATAATAATAATAATAATAATAATAGTGACTTAAAAAAAGGTTTTTAGTTGACCTACTTACGAAGGCATCTTGTCTCAGTCCTTTAAAGCCATTTATGCTGTAAATATATAACCATTTATAATACAAAAAATATATAACATTTTCTAAATGTGTTTAAAAGTCAATAGAAAGTTAAAATATTCTAAGCAGCTAGCAGCAAAAGTGTCTTGTCAGGAATATATATTAGTAATTCTGTGCCCTTTTATATAAACTAACTCCGTTCTGTATTTTTATTATATCCTCCACATTTGTATGCAAATCAAATGAGGACAATCGGCATAATTTCTTCCCACTTCTAGTCATTGCACAAAAGGAATATTTGTTACAGTTACAGAACACAAAGTAAAAGATTGGTGATCAGATTCTATTTTAATAATGCATTACGACTAGAACAGCAGGTCTCCTTTTATATTTCATCATCCACAAAGCTCCTTGTCCGTCTCATCTACCTGTGTAGAAAGTGAATACTGCTGATCATGTAGGTAATGTTCAAACCTAGGCACCATGAAGCAGAATACTCAAAAATATCCTCTGGTTTGTACTCTGCAGCTTTCTTATTCTGCCAAATTAACTACATTTTCAAAAAACCTTAAGGAAAAAATATGCATGGCTTGTTCATGTTCTTTTATGTAGTGATGTACCTACAAATATAGAAACTGGAATTTATAGCACTAAAATAGCACAGATACCTACACATGGGTGAGCACCCCTGCATATAAATTCATAATTATAGTTGTTAACTTCTTATTAACGAAACACATAATTAATAGTTAAAATCATAGGGGAGCTAGTTAAAGAAAAATAAGTGGTGATAGTATTTAGTGTATCAATGATTGTTTATTATATGTAAATGTAGACAAATTAGGCTTTGATCCAGGGTTCTGATTAAAGGGACACTGTATTTTTTTAAAGATATTTAATATATTATGGGTGAAATGCACTAGAGGTCATATAGGAATTGTCAAAATTAGACAGCATAGCACAGGTGGAAGCCAATTAGACAGGGGTACCAGGTCATCAATACCAAATGGGCCAGAGGTAAAATCGTAGTGAGACAAAGCAGTGTCTGGAATGGATCAATGCAGCAACCAGAATGGAGTCAGTGAATGTAAAATCTGGACTAGATTACAATACTATGTATGGATATTACTTTACCCAAGTTGTATCACCAATGCCGGGAGTCACTGAACACCTGCTGAAAACCTATATGCTAACAGTGCAGCATCTTTGAATGCACAGTGCTGCTTGTAGGGAAGAAGAAGTAAAATCCAAAGCGTTGCCCAGAGGATCTCGAGGTCCTTGAGAGGTATTTAGCAAAGTCATTGTGAGGTTCATTTCTGACACAGTACTCAAACATTCGTATTTACTAAGACTGTGTCAATGTTACGCTGGTGGTTGCCAAACAGAATGTGGACCCATAGATTGTCTGTATCCAGTCCAGGTCATGAGCAGATGTCAAGCTATTATATCCAGAGGGAAGGCAAATGGTCAAGAGATTAATATTTGTCACAACCCAAGGTCAAAGTCCAATAAAACAAAACGGCATCAAGCAGATAACACAGACTTGGAGCCTGATTCAATTGAGCTTTTGCATGTTACTGGAGCCCGTAAGTGAAGCCGCAAGTTAATTTACTATTCAATTGGCGTCTTTTTGCGGGCTCCAAACAGGTTACAAGTTACGGCCTTGATAACTTTGTGGTGGTTAAACCCGTAACTTACAGCCTCCTGATCTTTCCCAAGAGTTATGATGGTTAAAATCTCAAGACGCTATGCAATTGCTCAAATTCCCCAAGCCCTCAAATGTTTTCACACCCATAAATCGCAAATGAAGGAGAAAACCCTATGAGTGCTAGAGAAGACTCGCAAGAGGGTTAAACACCTGTTCATAGCACTGTAAATGCAAATTAAAAATCAATGCATTGTAAATAACGGGGAAAGCGATGACAGATATTAGAATTAACTGCACAACAGTTTCAAGCTCGCAAACCGGCAGTATATAAGAATTATTTTTATGTCTAATTTCGGGGTTAAATCGATCTCGGGTATCAGTGACTTAATACATATCAGGCCACCCACATGGACTATAGCAGTATTGGCATTCATTTTCATAATGCTGTATTTTGCAATTTTGCGAGTCTGACCACATATCTAACCCAAAACCTAATTGATTGACATGTAACCTCCATGTTTTACTGCCGTAATAATGTCTCCTTTTCTATTGGCTGAATCGAAATGGGAGGTTATGGGCTTGCTTAATTGATATTGTGCTACGAACCAGTGCATGGTTTACGGAGTCGGCTTTGGCCCAGTAACTTCCGGGCTTGAGCAATTAAATAACATCGGAGATGAACGGGAGCCCGCAACACACCCGCAGACATATGGCCTACAACGATCGAGTTGAGGGCTTGCAATTGAATCGGGTCCTTGGTCCTTGCTCAAGTATAGCTGGCCTTTATAGTTTTTGCTTTCCTACCAAAGCTGAAGCACTTGCATGCATTTTGGGCATCCTCATTGCTTCTATCCGCCTAAGTGATGCACCACTTCAACAAACACATATCAAGAACAAGACACCCAGAGATGATGTCAGTAGATGTTGTATCCTTAGATTTATATAAGGGACAGAACATCATTGAAACCATGCCCTTGCAATTCCTGGTAATGATGGCTAATCTGCTTGGCCAAATCTACAGACACTCTTTAATACATACAGTGGCCGCGGGTTAGCTGGTGCCATTTTGCACTCAACCACCTAAAACATGTGCATTATACCAGATGCTGAGGCATACATAACAGCGGCTAGAGGGTATCAATAAATCTGCAAACATAGATCGAATATAACTTACTACATCCTCTTATAAAACATGGATATTTCTAACCACTCAAAAAAAAAAAAATTCAGCCCTTGCCATATCTATCCAAACATATTAGCTTTAGTATTTGTGAAATTGTTTATCATTTCATTATAACAGTTATTCATTTTTGCTATTAATTTCCAGGAGTTGTTTTGTGTTTTATTTTACATAAATAATATTCTACTTTACTATCAGTGTCCTTGGTTTGGATACATTACTAGTTTAGTTATTCTTAGTTGAAGCATTAGCTTCATTTTCTTCAGATAATTAAAACATTGGAAAATCAATATTAGCTATGATAGATATTTCATTTTAATCAATCATTTTGAAAATCAATTCTAAAATGTTAAAATGCTCTCTAGATTTAACTTTTGTTGTCTCAAAACTGAATTTTGGAGGGCGTTAAGTTATAGTTTGTCTATTTGGTCAAATGATTGTATGAAATAATAAACTCTGCTGTGCTTATTTAGAGAAGCATGTTGCCATACCAAACAGGCTATTTAGAAAGGATTGGATTCATGTATTTTAAGTGCTTTCTTGTTGCCTTGAAAGAGGAATATATTTTCCTGATCTACATCCTGACAAATCTTTATTTGGCCTGCATGGATTTGAGCAAATAAGAGATAAGAGATAAGAACATAAGAGATATGTGCCCATTTTAAGTTGAAAAAAAAGAAAAAAAGATAGATAGATAGATAGATAGATAGATTGTGTGATCTAACATAGCATCCTGCAAATAAGTATGTCATTACTCCATCTTTTTTTGCAATTTATTCACACTGGAGTATAACCACCACCATTGCTTTTAGACCAGTAGTACCCAATCTGTAGTCCCTTGACTGCCAGTGGTCCATAAGCTACAACCAGGTATTCCATAGAATAACTTAGATGAAGTAAAACATATCAAACAAACTTAAGAAAACGAGTTAGTTCACCACTGGATAGATACTAGTTGTTATTATTGTGCTGAAGTGGCTAGATACAAGGAGCCTCATTCAATTGGCCAAATTTGAGATCCGGAGGCCCGTAAGTAAGCTTGCAGTCAAAATTGCGATTCAATTGGCATCTTTTTGCGTGCTTACGAGTTATGAGCTTGAAAAATGTTGGTCGTCTAACTCGTAACTTACACCATCCAGAAGCCTTTGATCTGTCACTTTCGCAAGACTAAAATCGCAAATCGCTATTCAATTTCTCCAATTCCCCAAGCTCGCAAACGTAGCCACACCCGTAAACAGCAAATGAAGGAGAAAACACTACATGTGCTAGAAGGGACCCGCAAAGGGGTTAAACACCTATTCGTAGCACTGTATATGCAAATAAAACAGCAATACTGCACTGTATATAACCCGGAGAGCGATGAAAGACATTAGAATTAATTGCACAACTGTCTCAAGCCCGCACAACTGCAGGAAATAAGTTTTATTTTTATGTGTCATTTCGGGGTTAAATGATCTTGGGTATCAATGAGTTAATACATATCAAGCCACCAATCTATACTAGAACAATATTGACATTCATTTTCATAATTCTTAATTTTTAAAGCTTTGCGAGTCTGATCGCATATCGGACCCCGGAACCTGATCGATTGACATGTAACCTTCATGTTTTACTGCTGTAATTATGACAGTCTCATTTTCTATTGGCCAATTCAAAATGTTTGGGTTACGGGCTTGGTGAATTGATATGGTTCCCACCCACAACTGCTCCGAACCAGTGCATGATTTACGGAGCTGGCTTCAAGATCACAACTCGAGACCTGGAGCAATTGATTAGCCTCCCAAACAGAGTCCAACAGGAGCCCGCAACTCAATCTCAGAGATTAGGCCGTCTGCGATCGAGTTATGGGCTTGGAATTGAATGTGGCCCAAGATGTTAATACTTAATGTAGATTGAAAATGAGGTAACCACCGTTAATTACTGCACCAATGCCTGATGGGGCCTATGTTGGATAAACATGTTAGGTTTTTGTTGGGAGAATTTTACTCTACATATGAAGATATGCCCCTTCTGGATCGCTTCCTTGCCATGGTGAAGGTGCTTGTGTACCTCAAGGAAGCTGTGAGAAATACCATGCAGAGTCACCAAAGATGGGCAGGTCATAGCAGAGAGGTCAGATAGATCACAATCCACTAGAAAAGAAAGTGCCAACCCACTTCAATATCTTTGCCGAGAAAACCATATAGATAAGTACAACCAGTTTTGCCTGGCATCCAGAGGGTCTCAGAGAGTCAGACAAGACTTAACAACTAAACAAATTAATACATGAGGGATTTTTATTTTTAGCACCATTTTTTTTATCATTTTATATTAATCTCTAAAATAGAGTTCTCTCTGGCGGCATGGGAAAAAAATTATGGAAAGCAGAATCATTCCAAAAAAAACTATGTATGCAGAATCAACTAGGATCTAAGTAATATGGGGCATAAATAAATTGTAATATCACCATTTTTCTTTATGAAGCCAAAACTATATAATAATGTTACATAGAAATAACAGGTTGAAAGATGTCTTATGTGTCATGATCCCCTGACCACCTTGCCCCTTTGAGTTTTTTGTGGTTGTGGGATTGGGCTCAGTAGGTTTACAGTATGTTTTATAGTTATTTAATTTGTTATGTTGATTACCCTATGTATGTTAATTACTGTATGTTATGTTGCTTCTCTGTGTTTGACTTATGATGTTACAATCTGTATGTTACATATTTGGTTCATGAACAGTTAACTAATTTAGAATGTCATGATGTCATCTTTAACTGTCATGCTGTGAGTCAGTTATTAAAGTTTGCTCTGATGGTTGATACATAAAAAAGATATATCTGTCATTTTAGAGAAAGAGAGAGATATAAACATTTATTATTTTGCCTAGCCTGCTTTTTGTCTCCAGTGTTCCTGCCATACGTGCTGACATCAGTAGAACCCAGACCAACCAGGGGTGCTCCTATAATAGTAAGCAGGAGGCTTAAGGGAGAACCTGGTCCCCCTCACCACAGGGTCGTGACATTATGATACAGCATATTTTGTAAAGCCAGTGCTGAAATACTCACATGGCTCCATGGTAGCATCCATTGCAGTTAATAATAGCAATATCTTATAATTATTTGTAACTTAAATGAGTCTTGTAGCATTTATTTTAATGCAATTAATGCTATAAAAATAGACCAACATAATCTGTGGCTCGGATAACTTTGTAGCAAAATTTAATGGAATAGATAATTAAGCCATGTTCATAGAATCTATTTTTACCCCCCCCCCCCCCTATACTTTTAATCCCCTTCTGGATAGCTGTGAGCTATGGCATGTGGGGTCACAAAAGAAGGCAGGTCAAAGCAGAGAGGTCAGACAAATCAGACAGAAGGAACTGGCAACCAATTCCAGTTACTTTGCCAAGAGAACCTTATGGATCAGTACAACCTGAAAAACAGACAGACGTGCCTGGAGTGCTGCATCCATCTGGTTAGCAAGAGTTGGGCACGACTGAAGGACTGAACAACAACAACATAAATGTAATACTAGTGTTTTTATATATATTTTAACAAGAAACAATTTGTATAAAGTGGTAAATCTTTACATTACAAAGGTAAGTAGAAATGAATAGTGTTCAAAGCTGTATTCATATTTTTTTTCTATGTTTAATTTTTTTTGAATAGCATAAGTAGGTAGAGAAAGCTCAGATAGCTTTTTATTACAAATAATACATTGTGATGCCTCTACTGGTCCCTGGAGGTGTCCATGACACTTTGGTGATATGGAGGTTTACTTCTCTTCAGAAACAGGGTTTGCAAATTACCTTGTGACTCTTGGCCTCTGAGCATGTACAGAGAAATGGGGAAGGTGTCAAATACTAAAAGTAGTTGATGCTAAGCATCCTGTTAAGAGCCTAATGCTGATTTATTATATTTGATGATTTGATTTTTGATTATTTTTGATGAGTAACGATCAATGCTGATTATAAACAACCTTATAAAATGTCCAAATAAATACATTAACTTGTGATGGTTATTTAAATGTCTGAATAAGGAGGAAAAATAGTATAATAGTTGCTACTTTAATCTATTATGTCTTTTTTAGTATTCCCCTCCTTTTCCAAGGTTCCCTTCATATTCATGCTAGATAGAGAAAATGCCATTTTGTGTGCACAAAGTCTGCTAACTTTAAGAATTTCTCTACAAATGCTTTTATAGTCATTGATAAATAAAATAGATGTTGTTGTTGATGTGAAGTTTTTCCTACACTGCAGTGGCCCTTTAATGGTATCCATATTGGCCAAATGTGGCACTAGAATGTAAGTACCTAATGTATTTACTGTGTATTTACCCTGTGTATATAGCCGCTGAGTGAAATGTTGGTGCATTATGAATAAAGGTTAATATTCGTACAAGGAGCAATGTTATAGCATAGCAATAATTACGAAATTATAGAATATTATAGAAGAGCAATAATAACAAACGTATTAACTATTTACAAAGCTGTAAAAATGAAAAAATAATTTGGGGCAGCTCACAAAATGTAACTTACTACTGTGTCTTAGTAAATGGAAATGTTTTGTTTATTTATTTGAACTTGAAAGTTCTTACAACATATTTTAGCTCAGTCATCTTCTGGTGACCAACTGAGTGGAAAATACATACTAGAGCATGAAATGCAGCTGTTTTTGAAAGGGATGTTTTTCATCAATCTTTCTTTTGACAAGAAGCCAAAAATGTCAGTCCACAACAGAGAATAAGAGTGAAGATAGACAATGTGAAGTCTTATTTTGAAAAAGAACCGAAAACAGAATAATGAGCTGTAGAACATTGAATTACCAGGAATTAGCTAAGCAATCACATTGCTCTATTATACATTCTTGCTTGCAAGAATATATATATATATATATATATATATATATATATATATATATATATATATATATATATATAGTAAATACATTTGAATGTCTAAAACAAGTTAAAAAACCTGCTTCCAGCTCAAAATAAAAAAACAAAAAACAGTTATTACACTGCATTCTGTGATACTGAGCTGGGACATGCAAATGTGCCCACATATGCCTCACTCTTCAATCCATAGCCATTTTCAAATATGGCTTCCTTTAAGCTTATGCCTGCTGTATTACACAGCTTTAATGCAAAGCCAGGTTGGATTTTCCACAAGCCGAGAATCCTATCCACGTACAGCTGTTTCAAGCTTACTGGCTATCATCAGCATTCAGCGGGATGTCAGCTTGTGTTGTGGACTTTATGAGTAGGTAGTTCACCACAACAATCATTTATAATATGGTGGGCAAAAGAACTATAGAAGCCCTCCACCGTACATTAGTACAGTAAATAAATAGTACATCTGTGTTCACATTTGAATGAATAAAACAAGTTAAAAAAATGCTTCCAGCTCAGAATTCCCCAAAAAATAGTTATTACACTGCATTCTGGGAAGCTGAGCCGGGATATATATATATATATATTTAAAAAAAAAAAATATATATATATATATATATATATGTATATATAGATATAGTTTATTTTTGTTTGTTTAGGGTAAGTATAGGGTTTTTTGGATGATGTGAGTCTGTGCATTAAAGGACTATCAGATTTGGGCTGAGAAGGAGTTCTGGAAGTGTATGGAACAGTGGGGAGACATTCCTGAGAAAAGTCAAGAAGCCAGACTGAAGCATAGCAAGAGATGAAGGAGATATAAAAGGGGAGGCTGGGGAGTGAATAGCTTTGAAATAGAGGAGTTTCTAGATTATTCTTAAAGGTCCATTTACCTCACTATAAGTGCTCTTCATGGTGTGAAAGAGCACAAGTTTGTACATTAATTTTTTTTTCAACAATTGTTTTTTTAATTACACTAATAACAGCTACAAATCTACAGTCTTAGGTCTGTTTACAAACACCCACCTGACTGTTCCATGCTTATCAACATCTGCCGACACCAAGCAGGGAAGGCTCTGTGAGCACAAAGATTTATAGTTTCTCCCTGAACTTTATGAATGTAGCAGGAGATCTTAACTTCCAACTATACTCTTTAGCCGATTCCAGGAGTCCTTTATCTGCACAAATGAATTTGGGAAGGGTTAACTCTCTTTCTGTTTATGTTAACAGCTGTTGCTGTGGGTCTGTCTGGGGGCACTGCCAGTGACTCATGTAAACAGAGACTTTATTTATGACCTATTTCAAAAATTCAAAAAGTATGTTTTTAGAACTTTACAGTGGTGTGCTCCAAATTGTGCTGAATTGACTGCACCTTAAACTGTATTGGTAGCTTGTTGAAGGGTTTCAGCATGGGAGAAGGAAGACGTTTAGTAGAGAGATAGAGTTCTCAGTGAGTTCTCTCAGAAAGTAGCACCACAGGAAATGATACAAGTTAGTAGAGTCATCTTTACATAAATGCTAATGTGGACATTTGCTTTCATGCTAAACTTGTTCACTTGTTGTGACTTCAAAACTCACTTTAGCCCATTATTATCTGTGGGCATTTTTTCAATAGTAAATAATTGTAGTCAGAGACTGACCTGCACTTTAGTTTATCTACATAGCAACAAACAGTCTGCTTTTCTTATAAGGTCCCCACATGTTTAATCTATTACCCTTACCTTTTGACTTTGCATGTTAAAGGTATTACCCTTGTCTTTTTGTCTGTAGTAAGTTTTAATGTGACAATATATCTGGCTGCTAACTGGTCTTTTTTAATGTGAAGCTGTGGATATCAGTGGAACTAAATCATTTGCTAATCAAGCAATTGCAGTGATTTTAATGGGCCTAATTAGATTGTGCATTATTGTGCACACAAAACTCAAACATTTACCTCCCCAACCAAATGCATAACATCAATTTAAATATATACCCATAACTCAATGATTCCTGTAGTTTATGGAAGAACAGGATATATTGTTATTTTCATTTATTTTCTAAAATCTCCCAATCACATAAAGCAATTGTACATAAAAATGATTTATTGCATGCATAATGCTGCCATGGTGACAGGTCCTTTGAATGAACTCAATTTATTCACTCACTCAACAGAGAAAATGTGAATGTTGCAAAATCTGAAGTTATAAAGAATGTCTTTAGAACCTTATGTCCTACATAAAGGCCTACCCACGAAAAACAAAGAAAGAACATTGGCCATTATATTACATGATACACTGGAATCATGGAAATACATCTGTGAAGCTTTCCAATTGAACCCACACATAACGCAATTCTTACCATTAGTAGGAAACTCTCAATTTCCTTCGGGATTAACTGACATATATTATATATTATGGTTTGAACAGGGCATACATCAAATCCAACATTTAGATAATACAAGTAATAAAACAATATACAGTACACATTTACAAATATACAACTCCAGCCCTTAGATTGTAAGTTTGCGAGTTTTCAATATTGTGTCAGTGCCTTGGAAACAAGCTCTATGTACATTTGATTTTATGCTCAAAAACAGGGCCCTCCATTTTTTACAAGGTGTTTAATTTGTTTTCTGCTATGTACTCAACCCGTGTACAGCGCTACAGAATATGTTGGCGCTATATAAATAAAGATAATAATAATTATCAATTCAATAAAAATATGTTTATGCTTATATCAAAGCTAGACACTATGTTAGTCTACACTGAAAGGAACCTACATTATGGGACTTTCAGGTCTATTAAATTTGATCCTGTATCAGCATCAGCACATCCACCACCATCTCCCCACCCCCTTCACACCTTCATATCTGTCTGCAACAAATGCTCCTTTTAAATGCATAAATACTGGGCTAGCCCCAAACTATATCTCACTATCTCTTCTCTGTTCAAGCCTCCAGCAGCCATCTTTAAACTCTTATCTGGCTTTTTGCACACACTGCTTTCTCTGCCCTCCCACCCTGCCCCACTCCCACCCACCTTTGCGTTGTCTCAATTTATAGATACTCACCTGACTTACACCTGCTCACTCAGCATCACCTGCTTCAAATTATTCAACTAATTTAATACACAAAAAAATATATATAATTACAACCAACCCAGCTACTCTCCCATCTCGGTCACTAACAATTTTTTCTTTTACTCTCACACCTTTATCTCATCTACTCCCTACACCTACACACTGTGTCGAAATGCTCTCTCACTTTTTTCTCCTCCTCATCTTCTACTGCCTCTCTCTCAGACTTTCATTTGCAGCCTATCCACATCACACCCCCAATACTATAACCATCTCACCTTCCTTGCTTTCCTCTCCTCTTCTCTGCTCCCACGAGCTATTCTCTCCTCCAATCACAATCTCATCCCCTCCCCAACACTCATAAGCAGAAACATCACTGTAAGTCCCACTACCATATTCTCTCACTCTCACTCCTCCTTCTGCTAGCTGCTGGAGACATATCCCCTAACCCAGGTCCCTCCCTCATTTCTACCTGCTTTCAGCCAAGCTCTACTCCAAGGGCAGAAAACACCAGAAAAACACAGAATTTGATACCCATCACTTGTCACAAACCCTCCACTCTTCCTTTCTCCTGTGCTCTCTGGAACGCACAATCTATCTGCAATAAACTCACTTTCACTCACGACCTTTTCACTACCAACTCCCTCAATCTACTGGCTCTAACTGAAACTTGGCTCTCCTCTTCTGATACTGCCTCCCCTGCAGCACTCTCGCATGGGGGTTTTCACCTCAGTCACACACCTAGACCTGGGAACAAACAAGGTGGTGGTGTGGGTGTATTACTTTCTTCTCGCTGTACGTTCCACCTCATACCCCCTGTCCCATCCCTCCAATTTTCATCTTTTGTAGCTCATACTATCCGCTTCTTCTTTCCTATCTCTCTACGTGTTGCTGTAATCTATCGCCCCCCAGGTACTCCCTCTCAATTTCTCGATCACTTTTCCGCCTGGCTCCCACACTTTCTTTCCTCCAACATTCCCACACTGATACTTGGCGACTTTAACATTGACACCCCCACCTCCTCAGCAGCCGCCAAACTACTTGCACTCACCTCTTCCCTTGGCCTCTCACAACTTACAGATTCTTCAACTCACCATGCTGGACACTCTCTTGACCTTATTTTTACCAATATTACCCATACCTACAACCTAGTCATCCACCCTCTCCCTATATCTGACCATCACCTCCTTACCTTCAACCTCACCACATCTTCCTCCCATCACTCTTCTTCCTTCCATCAACCTGCTAGAACTCGACCCTACACAACTCTCCACTGTGCTCCAACCTCTTCTCAGCACTATCACCAACCTCAACTGCCCTGACACTGCCACCTCACACTACAACTCTACTCTCTCTTCCACCCTTGCCCCCATAACTACACGCAGACGCCCTCAATCTCATCCACAACCATAGCACACTACACACACACGTTACATTCAAAAGTGCTCCAGCACTGCTGAACGACTATGGAGGAAATCATGCTCCACAGCAGATTTCCTTCACTACAAGTTTATGCTACGTTCCTACTCCTCTGCCCTCAACCTGGCCAAACAGCAGTACTTTACATCACTAATATCAACTCTGTCCTCTAACCCAAAACGTCTTTTTGCCACTTTCAATACTCTCCTCCGCCCACCACCTCCCCCCATCCCTTCCTGTCTCAAGGCTGAAGACTTTGCCAACCATTTTACACATAAAATTCAATCTATCCACAATGAACTCTCCTCTCACTGTGGCTCACACACTTGACTCTCTCAACTAACTCAACTAACCAACAGCACCCAATCTACCCCCCCCTCCATTCCCACAGCAACTCTGAACTACTTTACCCCTGCAACAGAAGATGAAGTCTCCATCCTAATATCATCCTCTCACCTCACCACCTGTCCTTCAGATCCTATTCCATCTCAGCTCATCCCTCCCCTCTTTACTACACTAATACCAGCTCTCACATATATCTTCAACCTTTCCCTAAACACTGGCACATTTCCATCATCTCTAAAACATGCCATAATTACACCCACTCTCAAGAAACCCATCCGATTCTGAGGTTGCATCTAACTATCGCCCTATCTCTCTACTTCCCCTGGCTTCCAAATTGCTGGAGCGGCTCGTCTATAACCGCCTTACTAGTTTCATCTCCTCTAACTCTCTTCTGGACACTTTCCAATCCGGCTTTCGGCCCCAACACTCCATTGAGACAGCCCTCATAAAAGTCACCAATGACCTGCTCACCGCCAAGTCTAAAGGCGACTTTTCTATTTTGCTTCTTCTGGATCTCTCTGCCGCCTTTGACACAGTTGACCATTCAATTCTACTCCACATTCTCTCCTACCTCGGCATTCAAGACACTGCTCTCTTGTGGTTCTCATCATACCTCCAAGAACGATCATTTAGCGTCTCCTTCTCCGGCACATCTTCTTCTCCTCACCTCCTGTCTATTGGCGTACCCCAAGGATCAGTCCTAGACCCCCTCCTCTTCTCCTTCTACACATCCTCACTCGGCACCCTAATAAACTCTTTTGGGTTCCAGTACCATCTCTATGCAGATGACACCCAAATCTATTTCTCAGCACCAGATCTATCCCCCTCTCTTCTAGCACACGTCTCCGACTGCCTCTCTAGTATATCCTCTTGGATGTCCACCCACCATCTGAAATTCAACATGTCTGAGACTGAACTCTTAATATTCCCACCCTCTACTACAGCTTTAATTCCTCACATCTCTCTCTCTGTCAACAATGCCATCATCACTCCCACCTCCCAAGCCCGTTGTCTCGGGACCCTGCCCTCTCTTTCATCCCACACATACAGTCTTTAACCAAATCCTGTCTTTTCCATCTAAAAAACATATCCAAAATATGCCATTACCTTACACAAGACACTACTAAGATTCTAATACACTCTCTCATCATTTCTCATCTTGACTTTTGCAACTCGCTCCTTGTTGGCCTGCCCATCACTCGCCTCTCCCTACTTCAATCCATAATAAATGCCTCCGCCAGACTCTACTACAGCTTCAATTCCTCACATCTCTCTCTCTGTCAACAATGCCATCATCACTCCCACCTCCCAAAGCCCGTTGTCTCAGGGTTCTACTGGACCCTGCCCTCTCTTTCATCCCACACATACAGTCTTTAACCAAATCCTGTCTTTTCCATCTAAAAAACATATCCAAAATACGCCATTACCTTACACAAGACACTGCTAAGATTCTAATACACTTTCTCATCATTTCTCGTCTTGACTATTGCAACTCGCTCCTTGTTGGCCTGCCCATCACTCGCCTCTCCCTACTTCAATCCATAATAAATGCCTCTGCCAGACTCATCTTCAGTACACATCGTTCAGTGTCGGCAGCTCCTCTTTGTCAATCCCTTCACTGGCTTCCCTTAGCCTCCAGAATAAAGTTTAAAATCTTGACCCTAACTTATAAAGCCCTCAACAACAGTGCACCCCCATACATCTCTGCTCTCATCTCCATATACTCCCCCACACGCCCTCTTCGTTCTGCTAACGACCTTCTTCTTTCTACCACTCTTGTCACCTCCTCTCACTCCCGCCTCCAGGACTTTTCTCGCGCTGCCCCTATTCTCTGGAACTCCTTGCCTCGCTTCACCAGACTATCCTCCTGCCTTAAATCCTTCAAAACACCAATAAAAACGCACCTCTTTAAAGAAGCCTATAACCTTCCTCCCTAACATGCTCAGCACTACTCTCTCCCTACTGTACCACATACAAACTTTAACCTTTAGATTGTAAGTCTGCGAGTTTCAATCCTGCGCGGTGCTTTAGGGAAAGCACTATGGACACCGGATTCCAAGCTCAAAGACAGGGCCCTCCATTCATTGCAACGTGTCAATCTTGAACTTGTCATTGCCTGTAACAACTTATGTATAGCGCTACGGAATATGTTGGCACGTTACAAATAAACGATAATAATAATAATCTGCAAAGGCTGCAGGCTTGAAATTCGGCTGCGTTACAGAGCAATTAAATTAGGCTTGAGAAGCAAAACCGTAAAACATTCTTGCACACGTTGGATGTGTGGCATGATCAGTTAGTCAAAGCGTAGTTACGGGTTTAGACTGAGCCAATGGCAAAAGAGATCGTCATCATTACGTCACTGAAAAATGGAGGTTAGATTTCAAAGCCTTACGGGCTTCAATTACGAGTTTCAATCGGACCGCATTACAGAAATAATGCAATATAAATAAATCAGTAAATATTATATTCTAGTCCATGCTAGTTCCATTAAATGTCTTAACACATTCATTGCTGGGATCGACATAACACGGAAATTAAACAGAAAAAAAATATTTTTATATTGCAGATTTGCGAGCTTGAGAATGTTGTATTATTAATTGTAATACCTAACATCACTTTCCCTTCAATTATAAGTACAGTAGTGTGTGTATATTTGCATGTACAGTGCTACTGATAGGACTTTAACCTCCTTGCAGGTCCTCTCTAGTACCCGTATGCTTTTTTGCTCCATTTTCGGGTTACGGGTTGAACACCAGTGAATTTGTTGCAATTTAATAGCGATTTTCTAACGTAACAGTTATGGGCTTGACAGAACAAATGATTTGCAGCCGCGGAGTGCAATTTTTGACATCCCGTAGGTTTTTATTGCCCTTAACCCGCAAGTCGTTGGTGGGTTACTTTACGGGCCAATTTCATAGCCGCAAAATCTTACGGACTATGTTACGGGCTATGGTTGTTACGGGCTATGTTATGGGCTACGTTGAAAGAATCAAATAGGGCTGAATAACTGCTGAGTCTCAATATTAACAAAAACAGAACAAACAGAATACACTATAAAAATACTTACAGAGCCTCTTACAAACAATACTGCAACAGGAGCTTGGACTTACAGATTGAAAAAATTTAAAATGACATTCCTAGATTTGGAAAAGATAGTAAAACTTATTGAAGTCTTACATCAAACTGAAAACTTACTTTAGATACTACATTTCAAAAAGTATTAATAATCTGTGTGTAACGCCTGTGTGGTGCGTTGTGCGCAGGAGCACAAAGGCTTTACTGTTGGTAAACTGTTAAACCTGCACAGTTGCTTCACAGTCGAGCATGCATGTATAATTAGATAGATAGTTAGATAGATAGATAGATAGATAGATAGACAGATAAATGAATAATCAGAGCATTGCAGTTTATAGTGATACCTTTTTTATTGGACAAACGTATTCATAATATAGCGACAAGCTTTCGAGAGATAACCTCTCTTTATCCAGTCAAAAGCTATACTAATAAAAATATATAGAAAAGTAAAAACGTGGACAGAAAAAAAGGGAAAACATATCACTGGGCGGAGATTAGAGGGACACAGACAAGTAAATAATGTCCTGATAGGTCAGTATGTGAGTCTGTAGATCAGGTTTTAGATAAGAACACAGCAGAGCCATAATTTAGAGCCATAGGCTCTAATCTTCCCTAAACCCTACCAAAATGTTACCTGAAAAAAAAATTACCAAAATTCTCTAGCCATAAGGATTCCCATGGCAAGAACATGAAACATATATTTCAAATATTACATAGATAAAAAAAACTAAATTAATTTCACCATTTCAGTATTTAATATATCATTGGTATGAGATGAAATTATAGATGGATCATATATGCAAATAATAATTGAAATCTCAAATAAGTTTCTCTGGTATTTCTTAATGTAATTTTATTTCCTTTTGCGAATTAGCTCTTATTGCGTTAAGTGGGGTTTACCTGTCATTGCTATTTTATATAGGAAATATAGGAATTGGAGCTGCAGGACACTGGGTGTTAAATGTGTCTGATATTCCCCATTTTTCTCTTGACAGCCCTAGTTATTATAATTATTTAGTATTTTTTTAAACATAATATTAAATAATAACAAAAATATTCACTGTGCATCTAATTTTAATAAATCCAATGAGCAGATTCTGAACCTATTCATGGAAACTGAGGATAAAACCTCCAAAATATTTTTTTTAACTGGTGGATGTAAATTTCCATACTAATTATTATCATTTTCATCATAAGATTTGACTGGATAATATTCTACTGGGACAATTCCTTTGGCTTAAAAGAAACTGCTCCAGGGAGGAAGACTTTAATGAACAAGTCCTAATGATTTGCTGCCATATTCAAACAGTAGGATTTCAAAGAAAAGTATATTTCTCATGCTGTATGGAAAGGTCAAATACACAGACAGACGCATCTTACTACTGAAATATATCTTAGAAATGAAAAATTAATTAAGAATAGAAAGCTTCTTACAAAATATAGTATGGTGATCATAAACTTTATCAAAACCAGACAATAAATATGTTGAAGAAAAGTGATTAAAAAAACCTTCCACTCTATATACAGTATTCAACGGGGGAAATGCAAAAATAGTATACCTGTATATCAAAAGTAAATTATTTGTCTTGCTTTTCCACAGAATTTAGCAGTGAACTGCCATTAATAATTCTAGGTAATTATATGCAAATTAATCTCAAAACGTATGTAACTTTTTGGCTTAACCCACGATTTTTCCCATTTTACTCTAATCCAGTGCTACATTTTAACGGCTGTCTCAAATATTGTATATATGTTTGAAAGCATCCCATGTTAAGTGGGCTAGAGACAAAAATGTGGTACTTTTTAAGCCTCATTTGCATTTCACTACCCAAAATCCTTAGAGTGATGTCATCTGCAATATCACGCATGATGTAATTTTTCATATAATATGTGTTGTCATGAGTGATGACATAGCTCATGCAATTATTTATATCATATATGATGTCATGAATGATGTAATCTAATGTCATATATGATGTCATGAATTAAGGCATCAGAATGACCTTTTCAGGGGGAGGGAGGAACGTTATGGTTTGTGCTACCTTAACTACCCAATTTGCCCCATCCCGTGCTGCAATTTTAACTATACTTTAATGCAGTTTTTGTCACTAAATACAGCTTATTCTTTTTATTTGAATTAAAAAACTAGACAAAAATGTCTTTGTCAATTCTATAATATTATTTGAACAGATAAAACAACATTTACATTTCTTAAACAACTGACACACATCAACACATATCAATATCCTATAAGGTACTTAAAGCAACAGATACAGCTACATGCATATAACAGCACTGTATTTGCTCTTTTTAGGAATAATCAAAAGTTATTTATGCATAGTAAGTATGGCTGGCCACGTAAGATAGCAAAAGTAAATGTGGAATCAGTTACGCAAGTCGTATACACATTTTTTTTTATAAAAACAAGACCTGTTTGCAATGGGACAATTGTAAAAACTATCACAAAAGATGTTCTTATGAGGTCAAACATGAGCAAAACAACTTTATTTTGTATGATTTTGTTTATAAACCATCAGTTTCTCCCTTTGTATCATTTTGGGACTTTATGGTCTGGTTCTATTTGCTGAAAGCTGACTGCAGAGAGGCAGATAGTATTTTTCTGAGATTCTTTAAACCATCCTGTTTTGAAGCTTTAAAGAGAGAAACTACAATACATTTTTTTGAAAAAATGTTTATATCCCTTCAGCACATGCTTTTGCATAATTTCGGTTTGTTTTTTTAAGTTAAAAGTAGTTCTTCTTTAAGGCAAAGCAGTGAATGTATTTGTAATGTTAAATACCCAAACAGTACACTCGGAAAAATGAAATGTTACAAATTAAAGTATTATTAAATAAACCAATACTTGCATCATTATACAAAGTGAGATGTGTTGTTTAATTAAACTTGTTAAATATAAATTCTGGTAGTTTTTTTTTTTTTTGTGTTTGATTGGCAGCCTCTGCACCCTAATGAACGTGTATATTTTGTTTTTGTTTCACATAGAAAAATAGATTTTACTGCAGATATGAAGCAAAATTGCCATCTGTTGTGCCCATTATATGTGTTATGTACAAACTAAGAGTTTGGCATAGTTTATTCTGACGTTCCCCTCTTAAATGCGTTTGACCCCACCACTTGCACTGTGCTGTGAGTAATGTTTTCTCACATTACCAACAAATGTCCCAGCTTCCAAACATGAAATAAAGCTCTCTTGTTCTTATATACTTTTTGTAGAAGACATTTCCCTTTTGAATTGTAGGAAACTTTTATATAATTGAAAGCTTCTATGGTATGAACCTTCCTCCTTTTTGTCCTGTAAGCTACAGAAATAATGGTCATGAAGTATTCTCCTTTAGATTATATAGATCAGGGTTTGTCAACCTTTTAATACCTACTGCCCACTGGTAAAATGTTCTTACCTCCCACCGGTGCAGCAGTAACTCAATTTACACTCATTTATCTATTTTCTGGTTACATAAATCATATGACCCTAGCTATGTATCGCCCTGTTCTTACTAGATAGTGATCTTGTCCTGACTGCTGTCCCTAGCTATGTATCGCCCTGTACTTACTAGATAGTGATCCGGTCCTGACTGCTGTCCCTAGCTGTGTATCACCCTGTACTTACTAGATAGTGATCTTGTCCTGACTGCTGTCCCTAGCTATGTATCGCCCTGTTCTTACTAAATAGTGATCCGGTCCTGACTGCTGTCCCTAGCTATGTATCACCCTGTACTTACTAGACAGTGATCCGGTCCTGACTGCTGGCCCTAGCTATGTATCGCCCAGTACTTCCTAGATAGTGATCCGGTGCTGACTGCTGACCCTAGCTTTGTATCACCCTGTACTTACTAGATAGAGATCCGGTCCTGACTGCTGTCCCTAGCTATGTATCACCCTGTACTTAATAGATAGTGATCCGGTCCTGACTGCTGTCCCTAGCTATGTATCGCCCAGTACTTCCTAGATAGTGATCCGGTGCTGACTGCTGACCCTAGCTTTGTATCACCCTGAACTTAATAGATAGAGATCCCTTCCTGACTGCTGTCCCTAGCTATGTATCACCCTGTACTTACTAGATAGTGCTACGGTCCTCACTGCTGTCCCTAGCTATGTATCACCCTGTACTTACTAGATAGAGATCCGGTCCTGACTGCTGTCCCTAGCTATGTATCGCCCTGTACTTACTAGATAGTGATCCGGTCCTGACTGCTGTCCCTAGCTATGTATCACCCTGTACTTACTAGATAGTGATCCGGTCCTGACTGCTGTCCCTAGCTATGTATCACCCTGTACTTACTAGATAGTGATCCGGTCCTGACTGCTGTCCCTAGCTATGTATCGCCCTGTACTTACTAGATAGGGATTTGGTCCTGACTGCTGTCCCTAGCTATGTATCACCCTGTACTTACTAGATAGTGATCCGGTCCTGGCTGCTGTCCCTAGCTATGTATCGCCCTGTACTTACTAGATAGGGATTTGGTCCTGACTGCTGTCTCTAGCTATGTATCACCCTGTACTTACTAGATAGTGATCCGGTACTGACTGCTGTCCCTAGCTATGTATCACCCTGTACTTACTAGATAGTGATCCGGTCCTGACTGCTGTCCCTAGCTATGTAACGCCCTGTACTTACTAGATAGTGATCTGGTCCTGACTGCTGTCCCTAATTATGTATCACCCTGTACTTACTAGATAGGGATCCCTTCCTGACTGCTGAACCTAGCTATGTATCACCCTGTACTTACTAGATAGTGCTCCGGTCCTTACTGCTGTCCCTAGCTATGTATCACCCTGTACTTACTAGATAGTGATCCGGTCCTTACTGCTGTCCCTAGCTATGTATCACCCTGTACTTACTAGATAGTGATCCGGTCCTGACTGCTGTCCCTAGCTATGTATCACCCTGTACTTACTAGATAGTGATCCGGTCCTGACTGCTGTCGCTAGCTATGTATCGCCCTGTACTTACTAGATAGGGAACTGGTCCTGACTGCTGTCCCTAGCTATGTATCACCCTGTACTTACTAGATAGGGATCCCTTCCTGACTGCTGTCCCTAGCTATGTGTCACCCTGTACTTACTAGATAGGGATCCCTTCCTGACTGCTGTCCCTAGCTATGTATCACCCTGTACTTACTAGATAGTGATCCGGTCCTGACTGCTGTCCCTAGCTATGTATCACCCTGTACTTACTAGATAGTGATCCGGTCCTGACTGCTGTCACTAGCTATGTATCGCCCAGTACTTACTAGATAGTGCTCCGGTCCTGACTGCTGTCCCTAGCTATGTATCACCCTGTACTTACTAGATAGTGATCTGGTCCTGACTGCTGTCCCTAGCTATGTATCACCCTGTACTTACTAGATAGGGATCCGGTCCTGACTGCTGTCCCTAGCTATGTATCACCCTGTACTTACTAGATAGGGATCCCGTCCTAACTGCTGTCCCTAGCTATGTATCGCCCTGTACTTACTAGATAGTGCTCCGGTCCTTACTGCTGTCCCTAGCTATGTATCACCCTGTACTTACTAGATAGTGATCCGGTCCTTACTGCTGCCCCTAGCTATGTATCACCCTGTACTTACTAGATAGTGATCCGGTCCTGACTGCTGTCCCTAGCTATGTATCACCCTGTACTTACTAGATAGTGATCCGGTCCTGACTGCTGTCGCTAGCTATGTATCGCCCTGTACTTACTAGATAGGGATCTGGTCCTGACTGCTGTCCCTAGCTATGTATCACCCTGTACTTACTAGATAGGGATCCCTTCCTGACTGCTGTCCCTAGCTATGTGTCACCCTGTACTTACTAGATAGGGATCCCTTCCTGACTGCTGTCCCTAGCTATGTATCACCCTGTACTTACTAGATAGTGATCCGGTCCTGACTGCTGTCCCTAGCTATGTATCACCCTGTACTTACTAGATAGTGATCCGGTCCTGACTGCTGTCCCTAGCTATGTATCGCCCAGTACTTACTAGATAGTGCTCCGGTCCTGACTGCTGTCCCTAGCTATGTATCACCCTGTACTTACTAGATAGTGATCTGGTCCTGACTGCTGTCCCTAGCTATGTATCACCCTGTACTTACTAGATAGGGATCCGGTCCTGACTGCTGTCCCTAGCTATGTATCACCCTGTACTTACTAGATAGGGATCCCGTCCTGACTGCTGTCCCTAGCTATGTATCGCCCTGTACTTACTAGATAGTGATCCGGTCCTGACTGCTGTCCCTAGCTATGTATCTCCCTGTACTTACTAGATAGTGATCCGGTCCTGACTGCTGTCCCTAGCAATGTTTAACCCTGTACTTACTAGATAGTGATCCGGTTCTGACTGCTGTCGCCCACCAGGTTGAATACCACTAATTTTAGTTTTGCAAGTGAATATGTAAATTTAATTGTAAAACAGGTATTGAGCGAGTATTTATTTATGTATAAATATTTGCTGTGAGTGTTATCTTTTAGTTTTAGCCAAAAACATCCAGGCCCCACAGTGAAGTTGTTGGTCAGCACCAAAGTAAATTGTATATTGCTTTTAATCAATAAATATTTATTTGTTACTTTCATTGAAGGAAATATAATTAATTATAACCATAAACAGGTGTGTATTTACTACCGTGCAATACACTGGGACCATTATCTGGGGGGAACATAGGGGTTAACATTTGTCTCAATTATTTAGTATTATTAATTTTTATTTTTTTTACAAAATCAAATAGATTTAATCTGTGTTTACATGAATCACTTACTGCCCCCTAGCCAGACACATGTTACAGTTCTGTGTAGCGAGCCAAAGAAAAACAGAGGTTAACCGTTAACACATCTATCTGTGCTGAGCATGGCTGCTGGAATCACCTAAACAGGTCAGTTATAGATTAACTTTTTCACTGCACTCCTGAGTTTAGGGAGAAACTGCTATAAATCAGAATCCTCACTGCGACATCTGATATTAATCATGAAACTTTTAGGAGGCTTTGTTATGTAAACAGACTTAAAGCCTTAGATTTGTTTCCTGTTATTAGAATAATTAAAACAATAGATGATTTTAACATACAATCTCAAGCTCTTTCACACCATGTTGAACACTTACAGTGCTGTAATAATAGATAAGGGGGAGACTCACTAAGCATTGACGGTTATGATATGTTTCACTGTGCTGCAATATTTCCTATTTTCTGTGAAGAAAACTGCCATTGTATTCATTCACAATCACTTAGTACATCTTTCCCAGTATATTTAAGAACATTTAATCATGTCATTTCATATTACTATGCAGAGTAGAAGTGACAGTTCTTTGCAGGTGACATTTTCTGGCAGAGATGTATGCATGTATGCCCATGAATCTAGGTGATATGCAAAGGTGGGAAATAGCACGAAACCCAATCTGTCAGCACACCCAACTCAGATGATATTAAAGGAACATATTGTGCTATTTCAGTGCAAACATCTGGTCATTTTACAACTTCCTCTAGGCAGTTTTAGCAAATCAGATAATAACAGAGCTTTTATATACGCTATCTATAAGCCCCCTTCTGGATCGCTACCTTTGGTACCTTAATGAAGTTGTGAGCTACACCATGTAGGAGTAGGAACTGGCAAACCACTTTGCCAAGAAACCTTATGGATGAGCACAAGCAGACACAAGGTGGGCCTGAAGTGCTTCTGTCCATATGGTCACATAGTGTCAGGCAAAACTGAACGACTGCATAAAAACAATCTGGCAGCAAACTTATGGGCTAATCACTAAGTTGATACCTTACCAGTAACAGTATTTACGTATAATTGAGAAAATTAGCACTAGATTTCTTTTAATTTGTGTAGCTCTTAAGCAATAATCCGGTACTGATGTTGTTGCACTTTGTTTTATTTAGAATTAATAACAGAAAAGACGGAAGAAGCACATTTACTTGTGCAAAGGATATTCTTCATGCTAAAACTTAAAAGGGCATTGTCACTCCAACAGGAAGATGGTTTCATATTAAAGAGTATGAAAAACATTGTACTAGCCTTTTTCTGCAGTAAATCATTTTGGAGAAATACACCATTAGGTTTACAGTGTGCAGCTCAGTATGCTACATTTCAGTGCAGCATACTTGACAAGTGTAGGAGAGAGGTTCTAAATGCATGACAACAATGGAGGTCATTGTCTTGGCCACCACGGGGACAGAGAAAAGGAATGCAATTCTAATTGGCACTTAATGCAACTAATTAGTATGTTGGAGCCGCTCCTTTGCATAAAAATTAGAACACTTAATGGTCCACTGTTATAATGTATAGCCAGTTTTTCACTGTCTTTAAGAATAACTGTCATGAACCCCTTTCCAGTTCCTGGGTCTTAGCCCATTAAAGGACAAGCAGCTTGGCTACGGCCACTGGATTATGTATGTAAACACCTTCATTGTATTTAAAGCCAGATATCAGGGAGCTGGTGCAGAGATTTCCAAGAACCCAAACGGTCCTTGTGGGTAGTTAACCTATAGTCTATAGCAGGTGGCCCTGGGCTTGTATAGCCCCTACCTTCGGATAGTCACAACTGGTTGGTAGTGCTGGGATCTCGGTGCAAAAAACGGCAAGAAGGATGGGATATGGTGATCTATGAAGTTTTGATGTCCAGTACTTTCGGCTTCTTGGTGGGATGCAGAAACCGATCAGCGATTTTTCCAAACCTTCAAATCCAGGTCCAGGTCCAAGGAAGGCCAGCCCTGGATAGAGGGGGTCATGCACCACATGGAGGCCTGCAGAGTGGAGGTCATGAGGGAGAAAAGGAGACTGATCACCAGTATGCTGGAACAGTTAAGGCAATGGATTGCCACAGAAGAGGATAGGTGGACAGCTATTCTAAATCAACGGATGGCTTCCATTGGGTTCCAGCCAGGTGAGAAGCTAGCAGAATGGTTTGAGGACCTGGTGTGGTAGGAGGATGACTTGGAACATGAATATGTGGGTTTACTGCTTCCAACTCCTGCATCACAGGGGATCTGAGGGAGTGAGGTTAAGGGGGTCATGGGGGTATGGCACTTGGTTCCTATACTGCAAAATAATTTCAAACGAAAACATAATTAGTTTGCACTGGGTCCCCTCTAGAGAAGGGCCCTGGTGCATTGCACCTTTTGCTCCGGCAGTAGCTCCTCCACTGTTGCTAGTAGCAGATCATGTTAAACTACTGCCTATTACTAATATGTTTTTTCAGAGAGGTCTCAAAGGTTTTTCAATTTAGTGCCTACCCAGAAGAGGATCGAGCTCCAGAGACAATACACCATTCAGAAGGTATAGAGATCTGGAGCGCAGTCTTCCTGGGGCATGATATAAAAACAAATTCATAGTTTTAATACATGGTCACCAAGAATCAGGCATGATGGAAGGACTGAACAACAACAACTTGTGATAAATGGAAAATATTGCAAGATACTAAGGCAAATAGACATCTGGAGATATTACAAATTAGATTAAGTAGAGTAGACTATAAACTCTTTGGAATAGTATTATTGAATATAAACAGATAAAGTAGATTTTGAGAAAAAGATAACAAGATGCTGTAGGTACAAGAGTCAATTCCAGGTTTCAAAATATTCTACCAGGACAGGTGTTAGGTCTAAGTAGGATATTCACAATGATTAAGAAAATATTAAGTCCTATAGCTCACATTAAACTAAATTCATCTTCACTTCTCCTTAAAACTCTTTATACATATTTCACAGCACAAAATACTAAGCTAAGCTTAAAAGATCAGTCTGGATTTTTAAAGAACATGAAAACCATTCACACATAAGTTACAGGACTTGTATAAATATAAGAATACTTGATAATAAATACCTTCTATGGACTTGTTTAGCTAATATATGTCAGCAACTACATAACTCCACTTCTGGATCGCTACCTTGTCGTGGTGAAGGTGCTTGTGTACCTCAATGAAGCTTTGAGCTGTATACCATGTAGGGTCCCCCAACATGGACAGGTTATAGGAGAGAGGTCAAACAAATGGTGTTCAACTGGACAAGCAACTGGCAACCCCCTCCAGCATCTTTGCCAAGAAAACCTTATGGATGAGCGCAACCAGAGACTTGCGATATGTCTGACGTGCTGCAATCCATAGGATCACATAGAGTCTGATAAGACTGAACGATTGAACACACCCACACTACATACAGTATCTACATGTAACATCACTCAGTTCCATTAAGGTCACATAAAGATCACACGTCAAGCACTGTTTATGAAATCAATATCAAATATTTAATGAGCTTATGAAAATCTGTCCAAGCTATGGAGAACTTTCATTTTCAGTGCTGCTGTAGTACATTTGTTTCTTCCACAGGGTGTAAAAATGTAAAAATGATGTCACAGGTAGGGAGAGAGAGGAAGGTGGGTGAGCATTTTTGCCCCATTATCCTGACAACATACCTGCTAAATACGTATGTTCGATTTGTAGTGTGAATTATTTTAGTTGTTTTAATAAAGTTGCCATATTTTAACTTCTTTAAGTTAACTTTAAATTCTAAAGTGTATGGATTAGTATTTTAAGTTGTATTCACAATTGCCTCAAATGTGTAAAAGAATGGTTCTCCTGTGGGCCATGCAAGAAATAGGGTGCAAAGCATGGCGTGCAGTTGATGTACAAAGAGGACATGAGTGGACCGAACAAAATTTGTTGGAGAAATTGTGGTGACATCATTTAAGGGAGACTGAAACCTCAGCTTTGCCTTGTTTAAAATGGGAAACCACATTAGGCTGAAATTATTCATGGAAACATCGGGTTATGATATGTAAGCTTAGCTGAACTTTTCAAAATCATAAAAGATAATACTATGTAAGTGTTGTTTGCATTATGCCAACACATTTCGAAATCTGTGGCCAGTAATGGGAAAAGATCAGTCTACATCCCAATTACAAAAGGCCAGTGCAAAAAAAAGTGCTCCAGATATTGAACAATTGCACTTATTTCTCATGCAAGCAAGGAAATGCTTAAGCTTTTGCAAGCTCATCTCCAATGATACATGGACCTAGAACGACCAGATGTGCAAGCTGTGATTTCCAAAAAACAACTTCTTTGAATTGTGGTGCTTGAGAAAACTGCTTTCTTGAACTGCAAGAAGACCCAATCAAGAATACAGAAAATAAAGTCAAACTGCTTACTGGTACATTTGATCATGAGGCTGAAGCCATATCATGAGAAGACAGGATTCCCTAGAGAAGACTGATGCTGGGAAATATTGTAGGCATAAGAAAAAGGGGATGGTAGAGGTGGAGGTGGATAGATGAGGTAATTAAAGCAATGAACATCAGCTCCATGGAGCAACAACTGACAGATGTGTCTGGCATGCTTAGGTCCATAGATTCATGGAAAGTCAGGCACGACTGAATGACTGAACAGCTACAAAAATAAACAAACAGCTGCTTGGATACAAAGCAAGGAAGGCTTGAATTTGATATGAACATTTATTTATATGTGAACTTTCTATTAATTTACTGGCTGCCTGTTACTTGAGAAATATGTGTGGTCCACATGGACAAAAAAGTCTTATTTCTTGCAGTCAGAAAGTCAGTACTGGTATCCTGTTTCTGCAATGCAGGTGTGTCATGCCCAGGGCCTGACTGGACTGTTTTGGACCATGGCCTGGGCCTGAGCTGTCAAGAAGATCCCCCGTTTTATTGTTATAGTTATTTATATGTTGTATTACTTTTAGTTAAAATGACATATACATTGTATGTAATGTGATTATGTTACAGTGTGGTTATCTGGTGATGACTCAATCAACCCCATCTAAATAAACAGACACAGGGGGTCTTGAGCAGATAAACAGTCTGAGTTTTTTCAGCAAATGGTTATAGGTAATACAATCACCAGGATAAGCTCATCAGATGTACAAGGTTTCCCAGTAAGCAGGGGAAGCCTATTATGTTAATTGTTCTCGCTTATATGTGCATAAGGACGGTGTCATGAATCAGCCAGGGGCCATATTGGATTTGGCGTGAACTATGCTGGGGCCATCTTGAGACTGGCAGCAGTGGCCTATATTGGGACTGGACTGTTATATACCAATAGCCGCCATCTTGGGGCTGGTATATCATCCACAGTTGATGCCATATGGAGAGCAAGAGTTCTGGGTTTAGGAGACCCACTGTATATTGTGTTATGGGTTATAATATGTTAGTATTATATTGTATATTGTATTATGGATATATTGTTATGTTGTGTTCTAGGGGATAAAGTATTATAAGTTTATCCCTTAGCATATTCCCATACCTCCCATGTTTAGGCTCACTGTAATGAGTATCCTGTGAGGGATCTAATGGGATATATTGGTTGTATGTGGGTGAAACATTGGGTGTTATATTTGTAAATATGAATGTATGTCATTCTATTAGTATGTTATTATATTGTAGAGGGGAAGCCGTTGAATACAGCCAAACCTCCTTTGTTCCCAAAGGCCTGTTAATCCCATTAGCTAAGTGTCCAGCAGAGTACTAACAATGGGGAGCTCACAGCTGGAGAGCAGACAGGCAGGCACCCAGAAACAATGGGATGGCCTGAGGCTTCTCAGCCTTCATAGCATGGGGACAAGAGAACCAAGGTATGCTTTGCCCTGGAGATTCAGAGCCCAAATGAATTAGTTGGCCTCGCCTAGTGGGTGGACCTGGGGAGGAGTCTCATGGTTCCCACGTAGGGACCCTACCTGATTGGCCAGAGGCAGTTAGGGGCTGACTAAAGGCAGCACCTCCTGGTAATGTTGTATGCCTGTTTAAAAGATGTTGTTTTCCAAATAAAGTTGTTCATAATTTTCATCAAGGCTTTTTGTGCAGGTGTATTATTGACCCAGGGGCATATGCTGGTAGAGGAGATCGTTTCTGACTCCCTCACAGGTTTCCCAGGCACACTACCAAAAGCTGGGACTTATGCTCTTGCATCTGCAAGGACTGTCCATTGGTCTGGAGCCACCCAAACTTAGGTCTAAAAAATACAGGAGATAAGAGGACTAGGATTCTCTATACTCCATCATCATTGTAGGTTGTGACAGATGGGGTTTACTGTGATTGGCCAGCCCGTGTGCCACAACATTGTATAAAATGTGACAATTAATAAAGATATGACAGTTGTGTCTGGAATTACACAAAACAAGGTTTACGTGTAATTCTGTGCATTAATCCTAATTATAAGGGATTATATGGTGTTCCTGATATCCTTGTGTTTCTGATATCCTTGAGGCAAGCTCTGGGGAGTGGTACTGGTGTTTGGTCCATCTTCTGCTATCAGTGATGTAAAAGGGCCGCAGGTTCTTACCAAGTCCAATAGAAGTAGCAGATCGTGACAATTGGCTGGCAGTCATGGGACCTCTGTATAACGTACAGAAAGATGGAAATTTATAAAGAGATGTCTGCAACACAGGAGGATGAGGCATTCAGGAGATTCCAGAGATGGAAAGCAGCCATGCCAGAGGATATTACTATGGAGCAGTTGATGGACCTAAGGACACACATCATGCAGATGGTACAGGGGGAGTGGAGAGGGGTTAGCAATGGCCCCTTCCCAGCTACTGTGGATGGGGTGTGTTTCTCTCCAGTAGAGACAGAGAATTTTGTGGTGACTGGAAAGGACTTTAAAGGAATGGTCCTTCTAAACAAATGAATGGTGTTCCTGGGACTATTGCTAGGTCACAAGCTAATGGAATGGCTGGAAGAATTGGTATGTGAGGAGGTGCCCTGGAAGAGCAATATGCTGCTTGGGGGCGACCTGTTGAGATACCTCATGGGGGGACCTGCTTTTGACTTGCACTTGAAGAGGCACTTTGGGACATTTTTATATGGGGATCCAGATTGTGGCTTGGGGACAGAGAAAAGACAGCTGTGTTTGTTTTCCAAGCACTGTCAAATGCTGAGACTGGAGACATGCTCCCAGGCAGCTAGTCTACTTTGGCTTTTGATCCAACAGGAGTTGCAGCTGGAGGTGGATTATGTAGACCTCCTACATGAAGCATCTCTTGAGGGTTTTTGGCCATGCAGTTGGGAGGGGTCCTGCCAGTCACACATGGAGGAGAATCACCTTCCAGACAACTCAAGCACTGGTCAGTAAAGGGAGAAGATCTGGGAAGGGGGAAAGTGTTGCCCACTTGTAACCCTGTAGGCCCAGGGACTGTATTAGAAACATCGGGACAGCTGTGCACACTGGCATGGTTGGGAAAGAGAGTGTTGGCCCAGGATTACCCCAGATTGTTTCATGCCTGGATGGGCCACGTTTCATGGACTGGCAAAGAAGGTACCTTAGGGTGTGGTTTCTCCCCTGTACCAACTGCATTGACTCCCCTGCAGCTGTCTAAAGAAAGCATTTTCATTCCTCCAAAATTGGGAAGGAGGGAGAATCCACCACATTGTTGCAACTGTGTCATAGCTTAAACCTCAGAGGAGGACAAGTGGTGGCCATGGAGCTGGAATGCTATACGGCAGGATGTCTTCCCAGTCTTCACTAGAAAGAAGTGTGGATGAGCTGTCATGCCCAGGGCATGACTGGACTGTTTTGGGCCATGATCTGGGCCTGACCTGTCAAGAAGTTACCCTGTTTTATTGTTATAGTTAATTTGTATTACTTTTGGTTAAAATGACATATAAATTGTATGTATTTTGATTATGTTACAGTGTGGTTATCTGGTGATGACTCACTCAGCCCCACCTAAATAAACTAACACATGGGGTCTTGAGCAGAAAACAGTCTGAGTGTTTTCACCAAAGGGTTATAGGTAATACAATCACTAGGATAAGCTCATCAGATGTACAGGGTTTTCCCGTAAGCAGCGGCAGCCTATTATGTTAATTGGTCCCTCTTCTATGTACCTAAGGATGGGGCTTACTGTGATTGGCCAGCCTGTGTGCCAGAAAATTGTATAACATGTGACAATTACTAAAGGTATGACAGTTGTGTCTGGACTTGCATAAATGAGACTGTCCTCAATATGTCAGTAAAACATGGAGGTTAAATGTCAATCAATTAGCGTATAGGGGTCCGATGTGCGATCAAACTCGCAACCCTGCAATGTACAAAATAATTAAATTAATGAAGGAAATGTTCTTGTCCATGTGGGTGGCCTGATATGTATTAACTCATTGATTCCTGAGATTGATATAATACTGAAATGACTGGTAAAAAAAAAAATGTCATTGCAGATTTGCGAGCTTGAAACTCTTGTGCAATTAATTATAATGCATTTCATCACTTTCCCCGTCTTTTAATGTGCAGTATTGATTTTAAGTTGAATTTACAGTGCTACGAACAGGGTACAAAAACACCCTTGCGAGTCCTATCTGGTACCCATAGGATTTTCTTCTACATTTGACATTTACAGTTGTGAAAATATTTGTGGGCTTGAGCAATTGTAGCAATTGAATAGTGATTTGCAATTTTAGCGATTGAAAGATCAAAAGCTTAGATGGGTTGTAAGTTACGATTTTGACAACCGCATGGATTTTCAGCCTGTAACCCGTAGATCTTTTGCGGTTTGCAAACAGACGCCAATTGAGTAGCAAATTAGTTTACGAGCTCCATTATGGGCTCCCATAAACAACAATAGCTTAATTGAATCAGGCCCTAAGATAATCAGAATAAGGAAGAGAGGGGTAAAGGAGGAGATAGGGAGATAAGAAGGTAGAGAGGAGAGAGCTGGAGATAAGATGGAGGCAGGGGCTGACTACAAGTGGTGCAGGTGGTGCAGTGGGCCAAGTGCTGTGAAAAAAATATTTTTTGCATTTCATTTTTTTCTGTAGTGTAGGGGCCCCTCCTGGCCCAAACCACAAGCCCCCTGGTGTCATTCCTGCCCCCCCCCAGGACCCAATGGCCCCCTTGTGCCTCCATGGTCATACCATGCCCCCCTACGGATGGAAATTAGTACGTGCCTGTATAAAAAGGAGCATTTCTACTGAAGCTCCAAGAGGTGGAAGTGTGGAGCAGTTTAGCATGCTGGGAATGTGTATCAAGGAAGAAGGCAAAAGAGCATGGGCCGGAAAGTGACAGCAAAGTACAGGGGTATGGCTTCTGTGAGGGTGGGGAAAAGGAGATGGGAATGGGTGCTATGCGAGGTGGGCACTGAAAGAGGTTGGGTGTTCTATGGGGATGGATGCTACGCCCCCCCCCCAAACACCAGTGAGCCACCACCATGCTTCACAGTGGAAATGGCATTCTTTTCACTATAGGGCTTGTTGACCCCTCTCCAAACATAGAGCTTATGGTTGTGACCATAAAGCTCCATTTTGGTCTCATCACTCCAAATTACAGGCGTGTCAAGGAATTGTTGGGCATATTGTAACCGTGTTTTTTTTGTGGCATTGGTGCAGTAAAGGCTTATTTCTGTCAATTCGACCATGCATTTCATTTTTGTTCAAGTATTGTCGTATTGTGCTCCTTGTAACAACCACACCGTCTTTTTCCAGAGCATCCTGTATTTCTCCTGAGGTTACCTGTGGGGTTTTCTTTGTATTCCAAGCAATTCTTCTGGCAGTTGTGAAATCTGTCTTGGTCTACCTGACCTTGGCTTGGTATCAAGAGAGCCCCGAATTTTCCACTTCTTAATAAGTGATTGAACAGAACTGACTGGTATTTTCAAGGCTTTGGATATCCTTTTACATCCTTTTCCATCTTTATGAAATTCCATTACTTTGTTACGCAAGTCTTTGAACAGTTATTTTCTGCTCCCCATGGCTCAGTATCTAGATTGCTCAGTGCATCCACTTGAGAGCTAACAAACTCATTGACTATTTATACACAGACACTAATTGCAATTTAATAAGCCACAGGTGTGGGAAATTAACCTTTAATTGCAATTTTAACCTGTGTGTGTGTCACCTTGTGTTACTGCAACAAGGACAAACACTCATGGGTATGTAAACGTTTGATCACAGCCATTTGGGTGATTTCTGTTATCAATATGATTTATAAAGGAGCCAAACAACTATGTGATAATAAATTCCTTCATATGATCACTATCCTTCAATATTATATATATATATTTATATATATATATATATATATATATATATATATATATATATATATATATATATATATTATATTTTTTCATTATCAGTCATATTTTTTAAATAAATGCAAACATTTCAAAATGTCTGCCAGGGTATTCAAACTTTTGAGCACAACAGTATATATATATTTCTGTAGTGTAGTGTAGGGGCCCCCTACTTTGGTCCCCCTGGGCCCCCTCAGTTGCACCAGACCCACCGTAGAGGATGTCGCCTGAACTTGGAGCATGCTCATACCGGAGCTGTGCCTCACTCAGAGGAGCTTTGAGGAGGCGGGAGGTGAGTGAAGGGGAGCAGCTATGGAATGGGATAGGTTCTTTGGGTGGGGTGCTCTTATGGGAAGAGGTCTTAGGGAAAGAGCTGTTATGGGAAGGGAATCTTGGTAAGGGGCACTGAATGAATTTGTACAGAGGTGTCCAGTGCAAGAAATGTATGATGATGAACCCTGTCCGGGGGGTAACATTTTATTTTGCACCAGGGCACTCCATTCTCTAGCTCCTTCACTGGAGGGAGAGATGAGGTATGAGAGGAAGAAGGGAAGAAAATAAAATAACATAACAAGAGGGGGATGATGATATATTTTGATAGAAAACATAGGCACTCAGTCTGAAAATGAACAGGTTTGTTCAATAGGTATAGTTAACTACTTAGAGAACAGCCACTTTTAACTTACTTGTGCCCTTTACATTGAGTAATATAATGTAGTATATCAGTCTGGTCTCACACAATAGAGTGATCCAGCTCCAAAATATCAGGCGATTGTAATCTGAACAGGAGAAACAGCAAACCCCAGATGCACATTTCTGCCTTTATTGGGCCTCATCAGTGGGGTGTAGCTGAACTCACTAAGGCACAGTCAGTAAGGAGTCACAGGGCCTCATTCAAATGCAATTTGGCCAATTGAATAGGGCTCTATTTAAGCACATAGCATATTTTTGTTACAGAAGTTTTTAGTTAGTGAACTTATATCCAAAATAAAAGTCTTCACTAACTATAAACTTCTGCAAAAAAATATGCCATGTGCTTACATAAAGCCCTATTCAAATCGCATTTGAATGAGACCCCATGTGTGGAGGCCACTATCATCCTTAGGAAGATTAAGCCCCACAGGTCATTTGTGCCTTAACGGAGTTCATCAATAGGGTGTAGTTGAACTCCCTGAGGCATACATCTCCCTGTGAAGGGCACAAATAAGCTAAAAGAGTGGGTAACCAGACCTATAGGACAAGCCAACTATGCTCACAGGGCGGCTGCTTAAACTGTTGAATAGCAAAATGCAAAAAATGTTCCCAATCTCTGGGTACTAACAAGTCCCCAAACCACTGGCATTCTAAAGGTTAAAGATGAAATAATGTGTGCCATCTTGGTGAAAACAAAATATTATGAATCAGGATTTCAATAAGCATTTATCAGAAATGAGTACTTAAATGGAGAGGTTATGGAACCCTTAACATTACCACAACTGATTGGAATGCAACTAGGAGGACACAATAAATTAATGTTCAAAATTAAATATATTCCTCAAAGTATACTAATTTGGCAAAATAATAAAGTTTCATTTTTTTAATTTTTAAAATAAATTGTGTTACTCATGTCTATCAAAATGTTATAAAACTACAATCAACGAGTATGTAGCTTTTTGCAATAAATTAAAATGTTAAATATATTCCAAGTAATTATCCTTTCAAAAATTATAATACTGTACAGCTAATATAATTTTGAATTCCAAATCACATAATGTAGGGTCTGCTGCTGCTAACTTAAATTAAACCTTCATAAAAAGCCTCTGTGGATTTCTGACATGGACATTTTAATTGAAAAGCAGTAAAATGCTAACACATATTGACATAGTGACATGTAGAACTACACTTTACAGTTTACTTTGGGCACGTACCTCTAATATATTCTGTGTGGATACATGTAGTATTAATCATATTCTTTTCATTTTGTAGATAAGAAACTAGCACTTTAGTGTGAATTATGTTGGGTGTATAATTACTTTAAAATATAACCTTTTTATTTTCTTGTAAAACTCTGTTGCTCATTTAGAAATGGCACACGTTTTATGGCAAAAGCATAATCACTGTAAAGTAATGTGCCTGAGCACGACTATTGTGTGCTTTCCAGTATAGTTGCTCTAGGGCAAGGGTCGGCAACATCTGTCTCTAAAGCTAAATGTGGCTCAGTACAAATGTGTGGCTCTTCTGTCAAACACCAATTAGTCAGCCTGAGTATAAATCATTGTTAGCTGTGAATTCAAATGAGTGTTAGTTTGCTTTAATAATTAAAGGAAAACTCTGGCTCAAGAAAAAAGGCATGGCCATAAAAAAAAATTTGGGCAAAATCTGCATTTTTTAAAACTTTCCTTATGATCATAGGAATCTATTTGTATGTTTGTTTTATCACTTGCTTAGAGCTGGATCATGAGGGTGTGTGGTTTGGCTATAAGTGGAGGGAAGGACGCTTAATGTAAAGATAATTGAATAAGATTGAAATTAACCCCACATCCCTTTTCCCTCACTGGCTCAGAAGCATGAAGTTGCATTGGTAGATGCAACCATAGCTATACAGAAGTGTAAACATGTCTCTCACACCCACAATTTCCACCTATGCATCCATGGTTCAGCAGACATATAAATTGTTTAACTAACAGAAAAAGCTCTAGGACTTTATCAAGCTTAATTATGCTCTTATTTAATATATGTATATATATATATATATATATATATATATATATATATATATATATATATATATATATATATTTCATTGTACAGTGGTCCTTTAATAAATAGGCAAGCTCCATACAATGTTGTCCATGTGCTGGTGTGCAATCTATAAACTTTATTTTACAATTAAAAAAAAATAATTTTGTCTGACTACACTTACTTTGATTATATCATCCAGCTACATTTTGCATGCTTGTGACCACCTACTATTATTTGTTTTAGTTTTTAAGTGGCCTCTAACGTAATTTTAATAGATAATAGATATCTAGTATTTATGAACAGTTTGCTGTTTCTTTCATGCATCTTCTATTGATCTCTGTTGTAATAAAATGACATAAGAAACCAGCTCAATGTCAACACAAACTAGTAGATGGAGGCAAGCACACACTACAAGGAAGCTTGGTGATATAATGAAATAAAGTTAATTAGAATATAGCTTTTTAAAAGCATCTGTTAATATGAATTGTATTTAAACTATACCATCATGTTCATTCCTTTGGTGCAGTATCTAAGAGTACTTGCTGTATGGAAAGCATTTACTTATGGATCCATGCCTCCACTAACATATGGTACACACAGCTTTTCACTGCTAAAGATGCAGGTTACATAAAGTGTCCCCACTTTAACCCCTTGCTGCAGGGGTTCATAGGGACCCCCGCAGCCCTCCCACATTAACCCCTTGCAGTGGGGGTCCCCGATCGGCACCGATCGTGACCCCGCTGCATTTAAAATTTAAAATTTCCTGCATCGCGTGTCCTTAAAGGACCGTAAAGGTCCTGAAAGGAACTGCGCTAAAAAATATTATGATCAGGCAGCTAAAATTAACCCCATAACTCATGGGGCTCTATAAAGTGCCCCATGAGCACTCAATTAACCCTGTCACTCATGGGGGTCAATACAGACCCCCATAAGTCCTTAATTAACCCTGACACTCATGGGGGTCAATACAGACCCCCATTAGCCTTAATTAACCCTATAACTCATGGGGCTGTAAACAGAGCCCCATGAGCACTCAATTAACCCTGACACTCATGGGGGTCAATACAGACCCCCATAAGCCCTTAATTAACCCTGACACTCATGGGGGTCAATACAGACCCGCATAAGCCCTTAATTAACCCTGTCACTCATGGGGCTCTATACAGATATAGATATAGTTATAGGGTTAATAAAGGCTTATGGGGGTCTGTATTGAGCGACAGCTTTAATTAAGGGATTATGGGCATCTGTATTGACCCCCATGAGTGACAGGGTTAATTAAAGCTTAGTGGGGTCTGTATTGACCCCCATGAGTGACAGGGTTAATTAAGGGCTTATGGGGGTCTGTATTGACTCCCCTGAGTGACAGGGTTAATCAAGGGCTTAAGGGAGTCTGTTTAGAGCCCCATGAGTGATGGGGTTAATTTTAGTTGCCTGCAGGTGTACTTATAGTACCCCCCGTGGCAGGAGTTAATATTCTTTAGCACAGGTCCTTTCAGGCCCTTTACGGTCCTTTAAGGACCCGTGAGGCGGGACATTTTACATTTTAAATGCAGCGGGTCACGAACGGTGCTGGTCCCTATGGACCCCTGCAGCAAGGGGTTAATGCGGGTCACTTCAGGGGGCCCGATGGTGACCCCCAGCATAGAGGGGGGGTCATTTTAGGTGCCGGGGGGGGGGGGTAGTTGAAGTACCCCCCACGGTAGGGCTTATATGTGGGACTGCCGCAGAGGTCCCGTTCAGGACCCCCTCTGCATTTGATCAGGTGTGGGAGCCTGCAAGATCATCTCGCAAGCTGTCACTCTTCATGTAGATTTTCTCTGTGTTGATACGGATGGCCCTGCTGCATAGCTCACACGTTGCTCGCAGCAGGGCTAATTTAATAACGTTGTAACTTTTTTAAATTGGCAGCACGTAGTGTTTAAGTAGAAGCCTCATATCTACGAGGCTGGAATTTAATAAGGCTGCTAATCAGTAGAGAGCTCAGAGACTTACGGTATATAATTGCCATGGACTATTACTGGGAACATGCCACTGGTGTGGTGGAATGTCTAAAATGGAAGTACTCTGTAAGATCCCTCCAAATCAATCTTGCCTTTGTTAATGCTTAAAAGACAGCTTTGCATTAAAAAGTATATGTTTGAATACTTTGAGTCTTGATTAGAGCATAACTGGCAGGGGAAAAATAATTAAACTTGTTTTATAATTAGAGAAAATGTTTTGATACCTCTACTGGACCCTGGAGGCATCCATGATACAATTGTATGTTTGAGAGAGGCACTTAAATTTCTGGAAATTAAAGGATGCATTTCTTGATGCAAGCAGTCTGCTTTTTGGCCTCTGAGGAGAAAGAGGAATTGTGTCAATTTCAGTCATACAGTATTCAATTATCTAACAATGCCTACTAACCAGAGGCAGGGCTACCACTTGTGCAAACGGTGCACTGCACAAAGGCCCCTGACCTCTAAGGTGCACCCATGGACCTCCAGCAGCCCTTGTGAGCCTCTCGCAGGTCCCCTTTGGCCCCCATGGCTCTCCAGTGGCCCCCGCAGCCCCCTGTGGGTCTTCTGTGGCCCCTGTCCCCCCATGAATCCTCTGTGGATCTCCGCAGGACCTCGGTGGCCACTGCATGCCCTGTAGCCCAATGGCCCATTATGGTTCCAATGGTCTTCCAGTGGGTCCCCTTTGGCCCCTTATGGACCACAGTGGCCCCCCAAACGCCCCAGGGCCCCCCTGCAGGCCCTGTGGCCACCCTCTGGCCTGCCGTGGCCCCTCCTCACCCCAGGAAGTGGAGTGCAGCATCGGGCAGGTAAGAAAAAAAAATATATATATATATATTTGGGGTTAATCAGAGGCACTTTAAATGATGGCAGGTGTTTGCTGACTCCTATTTAACACGGTTTGGAATGTTATTGCTTAATTCTGAACACAGCTACATCCCCAGTTATAAGAGGGTGTGCAGACTTATGCAACCACATTATTATATTTTTTCTTCCCTCTACCTAAAAGATTTCAGTTTGTTTTTCAATTGAGTTGTACAGTTTATAGGTCACATTAAAGGTGGAAAAAGTTCTGAAATTATTTATCTTTGTCTCAATTTTTTACAGCACAAAAACCTGACATTTTAACAGGGGTGTGTAGACTTTTTATATCCACTGTATATATATACACACATATATATATATATATATATATATATATATATATATATAGGTGTAGATGTAGATGTAAATGTGTAAGTATATATATATATATATATATATATATAATTATAAATATACAGAATCTCACAAAAGTGAGTACACCCCCACATTTTTGTAAATATTTTATTATATCTTTTCATGTGACAACACTGAAGTAATGACACCCTGCTACAATGTAAAGTAGTAATTGTACAGCCTGTATAACAGTGTAAATTTGCTGTCCCCTCAAAATAACTCAACACACAGCCATTAATGTCTAAACCATTGGCAACAAAAGTGAGTACACCCTTAAGTGGAAATGTCCAAATTGGGTCGAAAGTGTCAATATTTTGTGGCCACCATTATTTTCCAGCACTGCCTTAACCATCATGGTCATGGAGTTTACCAGAGCTTTACAGGTTGCCATTGGAGTCCTCTTCCACTCCTCCATGATGGATGTTAGAGACCTTGCACTCCCCCACCTTCCTTTTGAGGATGCCCCACAGATGCTCAATATGGTTTAGGTCTGGTGACATGCTTAGCCAGTACATCAGCTTTACCTTCAGCTTCTTTAGTAAGGCAGCGGTCATCTTGGAGGTGTGTTTGGGGTCGTTATTATGTTGGATTACTGACCTGCAGCCCAGTCTCTAAAAGGAGGGGATCATGCTCTGGTTTAGTATCTTACAGTACATGTTGGCTTCCATGGTTCTCTCAATGAACTGTAACTCCCCAGTGCCGGCCCAGACCATGACACTCCTGCCACCATCTATACAGGAAAGGTAGTTGAAATAATCCCTAAATGACAGATAAATGGATAAGGCACAAAGACACAAAAACACTCATATGAGATGAAACCCTCAGTTTGAACGTAAACAGCGTAAACAGTGAAATACAGTGATGATATGATGACATGATAACAACCCCAAACACACCTCCAAGACGACCACTGACTTGCTAAAGAAGCTAAAGGTAAAGGTGATGGACTGGCCAAGCATGTCACCAGACTATATTATTAAATAATTGTTATGTCCATGGCTTATACAGCTGCTGATATCATGCATTTGTCATACTCTTCACAAACAAATTCATTTTTTCTTGAACTACAGTGGTCCTTTACGATGCTTAGGGCCTCATTCTATTAGCGGCCGTAGGAGATGCGGGGCCGCAAGGACCGGCCGCAAGCTATTCGGCTATTCTACTCCCCTCCGGCCGGGGATTCCGGCAGGCTTGCGGCCGGCGCCTTGCTATCCCTTGCGGCCGCTTGCGCCGGAGGAAAGCCTTTGATCTAAAACGGCCGCAAGAGAATCGGCCGCAAGAAAATCCTATTTGCAATTCAATTGCTCCGGGAACCCTCTCTGCAAGGCTAAAACCGAGCCGCAGCTTACTTGCAGGAAAAAGGTCCCGCTAGCACCAATTAAGCACAAAATATAGCCCAAATAAAGCCATCATGCACTCTGAGGAGACTATAAAGTGATTTTAGGTGTTAGCAAAAATAGCACAACATTCCCTTATACTTAAATCCGTAAATAAATTATTTTTTAATATATGTCAAATATCCATGTAAAAAGTCCAGAGGGCTTGGAGCACGTCAGACCCGCCCACGCTGCGGCCGGAAAATAAACAGCTAATGTCAACTCGGGTTTGGGCTGATGTGCAAGCTTGAGAGTGGGTTACTTTTAATCCTCATGTCCCCCAATATGATCCCTAGCATTTACAGAGCTTTACAGAGCTGCCTTCAATTTATTTTTGACTTTTAAGATTTCAGAGCTTACGGCCGGTTGTAAGATATACGGCCGGCGGTAAGAGGAGATCCTTGCGGGGCCGTATAATTGAATTGCAAGATAACGGAACCCCCGCAAGGAATCGCAGCCTTGCAGCCGTTTTACGGCCGATAATAGAATGAGGCCCTTAGTGTTTTTGAGTATTTACTGCATCAATAGATTCCTTGGGGATGAAAGGGAGATATAATGTACATCTATAGGATCCCAGGGCTCCCTTACTTTCATGAGTATCCATACAACTAGCTTTATTTAAAAAAATAAATTTTAGCTTGATATGTGACTTTTTATTATATATATCTAATACAATATTATAAATATTATATAGATTCCTAGTGGATCTCAACATTGTACTCTTATGATAGGGCATTGTAGACATATTCCAAAAGAGCATATACACATCTTCCTGATACATTATTAAAAGTGGTTGTGCCCATTAGCAAGTTAAACATATTGCATTAACATGTGCCAATTTTCTACATCTGCGCCTTGATAAATCATCTAACTGTTTTCTGATTGCAAACTGCAACACCTGTTTAATTTCACATACAGCTTGAACATGTGTCAATTCCATCAAGCTGTTTTTTTCATCCATTTTAACTGCTTTAGGCAAGAGCTTAATTAAATTTGTCTTTTGAGTAGGGTAGTAATATGAAGAATGGTTGCTGGAGATGTTAGAGGAGATATGACTTTTAAAGAAATACACAAAAGGGGAAATACAACAAAGAACTACAACTACAAGATCTAAACTGGGAGGTTATAGAGCTGGCACATCTGTCCAGTAGAATGGCATAGAAACTGATGAGGTCCTCCAAGAGGTCTTCAAATTTCACATCTTATTACAACTGGTCCAGAATTCCTAATTCAATATGGACAATCCAATCTAAAAGAAAAATTCCTATATTAAAGTATACATTTTTATTCTTAAAGTCTTCTTATAAAGAAAAATAAATGAAACAATGAAAAATCTTCACCAATGCACAAATGAATTCTAGTTATATAGAGATAAGATTTTCACATCTAAATCAGTCTTATATACAATAATTCACTCCATCAAATAATTTCCATTTATGTGTTCAGTATGTTCAGAAACCAGGAGCCCGATTCAATTGAGCAATCGTAAGTTACCAGAGCCCATAAGTGAGGCCGTAAGTTAATTTGCTATTCAATTGGCGTCAGTTTGCGGGCTCTGGGCGGTTTACGGGCTACGGTCTTGAAAACTTTGCATTCGTTAAACCTGGAACTTACAGCCTCCCAAAGCCTTTGATCTTTCACTTCCGCAAGAGTTATGATTGTTAAAAACGCAAATTGCTATTCAATTGCTCAAATTCCCCAAGGCCGCAAATGTTTTTACACCCGTAAATGGGAAATTTTTGGAGAAAATCCAATGAGTACTAGAGAGGACCGCAAGGGGGATTGACCCCTGTCTGTAGCACTGTAAATGCAAATAAAAAATCAATACTGCACTGCAAATAACGGGAAAAGCGATGAAAGACATTAGAATCAATTGCACAACAGTCTCAAGCCGGCAAATCGACTGTAAAAATACATTTATTTTTGTTATTTCATTTCAGAGTTACTGTAAATCGATCTCAGGAATCAATGAGTTAATACATATGGACTAGAACTGTATCAGCATTAATTTTTATTATTTTGTATTTTGAGAGTTTGCGAGTCCCATAGCATATTGGACCCCCGAACCTAATTGATTGACATGTAACCTCCATGTTTTACTGCCGTAATAATGACAGTCCCATTGTCTATTGACTGTTTCGAAGTGTGAGATTACGGTGTGGCTTAAACAATCATATTCCCGCCATGAATTGCTACGAATGGGCTCCTTTATTAAATAGCACCGGAATCGGAGACGAACAGGAGCATGCAGCACGCCCGCAGACATACGGCCTGGATCCCGCGAGATGCGGACTTGCAATTGAATCGGTCTCCAGGTTTGTAGGATAAACTGGAAAAAAAACAAAGGAGGGCACATGTTCACATTATGAAGTACATCAAACTATTTTTATTGAGTAAAATAAACATAAGTCCATTTATGATAAAAGCATCTCATGTGTGCAAAGCTGACAAAACACGTCAGTGCCTTTTTTCTGATGCCCTGCACATGAAATACTTTTTATTGTGAGTGGTTTTATTTTATTTATGTTTTTTAATCTTTAATTTACTTCAATATTGAAGTTTGTGATTTATTTAGATTTTTCCAATATATTTTAGTAGAAATGACATACAATATAAGTGCTAGCTTTATTTGATACTTGATCTTACATTCCGTAAAACAATCACATATCATAGTTGTCAAACTGCGAGTTGTCGTCACGCTTGCGAGCCTCATGAAGCGAAGCGAGCTGTTGAGGCATAGAAGCCTTCTGAGCTCGAAGCACTTAGGTGATGAGCTCCAAAGGCACTTATTGCCCTGCGAACCTTGCAGTTGAGGCATTGAAACATGTGGGACTTAGACTGAAATGAGCGCCGAAGGCGCTCCTGCAAGCCTTGCAAAGTAGGCAAGCCATTGAGGCATTAAAACATGCAGGACTAAGGCAAAATGAGCGCCAAAGGCGCTCCTGCAAGCATTGCAAAGCGAGGTGAGCAGTTGAACAAGCGGAACTTAGCCTGCAAGCAGTTAAAAAACGGAGAACTTACTTAGGTTGCAAGCAGTTGAGGAACGCGAGACTTACAAAAAAAAATACGACCTTGGTATTTCAGGGGCCAAAAAACGACCTCGCAAAAAAAAAATTGTTTTGTTTTTCGTGTTTTCTGATTTCCCAAATTAAAAAAATAATAATAATAAATAATAAAAAATAAAAAAACACACACACAGCACAGGGGTATGCCAGGATGCTTGGGAGTGAGACTGCACGCTAATTTAAGCCGAAAATCGTCTAAGCAAGAAAAAAAATGGTGGCTGAAAAAAATTAAAACAAGGCTAAAGGAGTGCCAGGCCTGTACGAGTTAGCCAGGAACGTAGGAGATACAAATATATAACATTACAATGGACGGAAAATGCTCGCGAGCCAACTAACACATACAAAAAAGCCGCCATCTTACAACACTAACTTGCAAATAATAACATAACGATTCTAAAATGGTGCATTACGCCCCTAAACAAATGGTTGGCCTTGCGCACGCAGCACTTCCTCCTCAGATGATCAACAGTCCAACTGTACATTTTCAAATGCAGGAAAATCCAAAGAGATTGTTAGCTCTTCAGGATATTGATTGCTGCATATTACATATAAATAGGTAATCACTACATTAATTTATTAATTCATATTAATTTATTACTTCACACTGTACTTATATATCTGTCTTCCCAATGAACAACAAAGGTGATCGTTGCAAAGCAGGAAACTTGAAGTACACGAGGAGAGTGGCTTGCAATGAGTGCCAAAGGCCCTCAGAGGAGCAAAAGCCTTACATTGTGTGGCAAACAGCATTTCCAAAGGTTTCAAATGTTATTGCCGTCATTTTTGACAGGCAAGCCACTAGTTTAATTATATTTTTTATTATTATTTTATTCACAAATTGAAAAAAATATAATAATACAAATGTGTTTATTGAAATATTCAAGAAAAATATTGTATATTTTGCATCATTCATGATGTACAATTATAAACTAATTGATTCAATACTGAAAGTAAACCTTTATAAAAGCAGATCCTCTAAGGTAACAAATAAATGCTAATTAAAAATGGTTGTGTTGTTGATTTCCAGTGTGGAAGTAATTATGCTGTCATTCAAATAAATTAAGATGGAGCCGTGGTTTCATAAATAATGCAAATATAACATTGGTACTGGTGGACATCTATAGGTGCAACTTTAATTAAAAGAGCAGAACCTTTAAAAATGTAAATGTCAATATTTAATGATAAACATTTGTTTACAAGTTCCTAGGCAATACTTTAAGGAACAAAAAGAGCAACATTGAATTTAATAGTCCAGCTTTTTTTATGTTATGAACTGTTGTTTACTGACTGTTGGAACTCAAAGAGAACAAATCAAAAAAAACATAAAGGAAACCAAAACATGATACACATACCACTAGATTTGTGAAACTCTTATAAAATATGATAATTAAAATCAACTACTTGTGCCATAGGTTCCCTGGTGGTCCAGCTGTTAGAATTTGTACTTTCACTGCTGCAACCTGGGTTCATTTCCAGTCAGGGAACGAAGAGGTCAAACCAAGTGGGGTTGGGCCTGGTCAGTATTTGGATGGGAGACCACCTAGGAATACCAGGAGCTGTATGCTGTGGCCCACTGAAGAAGGAACCCACTACTGTATCTCTGCCATGAATATCAAGTGGATCAGCATGACCATGGGCATAAAGATGTGCCTGGTGTTTTATGGTCCATGAGGTCAAAGAGAGTCAGAAATAACTGAATGATGGAAAAGAAAGACTTGTGCCATGTTTGCTGCAGAATGGACGACGTGGTCAGATATTGATTAGCCAGCATCAAATAATCCGGCACCTCCTCTAATACGGCAGTCTCCTCCCTGCACTGAACTGACAACAGATTACCACTTCCGTCGGTCAGTGCCCAGATTGCCGCCATGTTCATCGCCTCTCCCCTTACCCTTGTGTTGCCACAGGAGCACAAAGGGTTAAGGGAAGCAGTGCGATGATCAGGTTCCTTTAGCAGATTAAACTGATTTGCTGGACCACCTCTGGTCTGGCAAAATCGTTAATCCGGCATGCTCCTCAAATGGAGAATGGCGGATGACGGACGTCCGACCTGTACTTGTGATCTCGCTTTTTGCAAAGTTTAGTGGATTATTACATATAACCATTGAAACAAATATGATGCTCAAGAAAGGTGAAAAGTCACATCACAAAATAATCCAGGACCAATTTAAATCACTTATAACATCAGCTGAGGTTTTAATTAGGGATTGCTCATTAATAAAATTCATAGTAGCATTTAAAGTAGCATTTAATGTTAAACATACTTTCAAATTTTAGACTCAGCTTCTGCTGGTATCCACCCACAAGAAGATCAATGAGGGAGGCGGCTTTGTCTGCAGAAGCTATTTTTAGATACAAAATATATTAATGCAATGATCACTGTTACCTGATAACCTGTTGTGTCAAATAGGTTTCTCTTGGCAACAAGCTTTTGCTATTGGTGCAGACTATGAATCATGTTTGTTTTCTTATACCTCCAGCATACTCTGTAGGGAAGGGGGCTATGGCTGCAATCCCATAACCTTTCTAAAGTGAGCATGCTCCAGATAATGTAGCATGCATAACTAATGCAATCTATGCTGGCTGTGTCATCTGGACAATAATGTCCCGTAAAAGGAGGGAAGTGTGGGAGGAACATAACAGTGATTAAAATGTAACTTGAAACACACTTACACTGGCCCTTTAACCCAGCATAATTCCTAATTGCTAAATATTCCCTAATTAAAATATCATAGCTGTGTCATACTTATGATATTCTCTATTGATGAACTTGCCTTCATAATGTGCAAAAGGTTTTTACAATGTTAAACTAAATAATAATTATTTTTAAATTTGTAACTATTGTATTCAATTTTATTTTAATTATGAGACATATTCTCTTTGTTTGTTAAAGGATTAGATATCTGTGGGAAGTGGGAGGAACTGTGGATTCAGATAAGATCTCTTTAGTTTAGTTGAAACATCCTCTCTGAATAGAACACTCCAGTCTCCACAGAATATTCCCCTCCCTCAAGCTACAGGAAGACTGGAATCTGCTAAACATATGATTTTCTTAAAAAATATATTATTTTTTAATTCTTTATTAAAAGCAATAAAACAGAATAATGTAACAGCATGTATCAAAAACACTATATGCACTTATATAAGTAACAATAACAGTTAATAGGGTAAACTGTTGGTGTACATGCATACCCCTTCTGGATGGCTACCTTGTCGTGGTTAAGGGGCTTGTGTACCTCAGGGAAGTTAAGTTCACCCTGGATGGACAAATCATAGCAGTGAAGTCTGACACTGGGGAAGGAACTGGCAACCCACTCCAGTATATTTGCATTAAAACATTATGGATTAGCATAACCAGATACAAGGAGTGCCTGGTGTGCTGTGGTCCATAGGGTCACGGAGAGTTAGACACAACTGAATGACTAAACAACAATATATGCATATTTGAGTTAAGTTTTGTTACAAGAATTTTCTATATAAAAAAAAGAACAGATATCATTACAGTAGGAGGGCCTTGACATTGGTAACAAATAATAATTGTTATTCTCTAAGGGGAATTTAGAGAATGATAAATAGATTTGGAAGTCTAATGATATGTTGGGAGATATTTTGGGAGATCCATCTTGCCGGTTATTTCTGTTGGATTCAGGTAGATATCTACTCAGGGTTTGGTTTGGTTGAGTGAAAGATATTCAAGCCAGATTTGCCAAGTTGTGTGCTATCTAGTCTGAGTGGTGAAGGTAAGCAGTTTTCTAATATTTCTACATCATGGATTCTTTGTATTACCTGGAGGGACCATATTGTGTCTCAGATTGTGTAACGTGTAGCTGCAAGTAGATGTATTATTAATGTTATGTTTCTGTCCTGCATACCTACTAATGGAGTTAGTTTGTTACATACTTGACAAGCACATGCAGCGGCCCTTTAAATTTATGTTTTAAGAAGGAACATGTCACATCAAATGAAGATAATTTGTTTTTTTCAAATTTTAAATTCAATAGTATTAAAAAAGGCTACTATTGTTAACATATACATTTTATATTAATTAATTATCAAAAGGTGCATGTTATCCTTAATAGACATTAGTCCCACATGATATTCAGAAACGAAATATTCAACATAAGAACAGGTTGATTTAAAAGCAAAAGACATCAATATACCAACATCATATATCGTAATAAAAATTAAATATAATTATAAGGCCAAAACGTGCTCGATAATATGTGAAGAATATAGGCTAATGAACAACAGATGTGGTCCAGTTCAAATTAAAAAGAAAAATACACCCTAGCTCAATATATCAAGTGTTACAGATCTTACTTGAGTCAAATATTAGAAATTCAGCTTATCCCCCTTCTGGATCTCTATCTTGTCGTGATGAAGGGGCTTATGTATCTCAGTGAAGCTGTGAGCTATACCATGTAGGGTTACTCAAGATGGCAGGTCATAGCAGACAGGTAAGACAAATCGTGGTCCACTGGAGAAGGAACTGGCAACACACTTCAGTATCTTTCACAAGAAAACCTTATGGATTAGCGCTGTCAGATGTGCATGGCATGCTGTGGTTCATAGGGTCTCAAAGTCGGACACGACTGAATGACTAGACAACAACAAGCACAGTATCAGTTTTACAATTTCAAGAATGTCCGGGAACCACCAGCTTAGATGGAAAGGATTCACAGACTATAACCACTAGAGTTTTTGCACGGGTCAACTACAATCCTAATGAAAGACTATAATCACTGAAATTATACTTAATGGTCAGTGGCATGGATGTAGGAACTGGGGGAGGCGGTGAGGGACATTTATTATTGTGTGTATTTATGCATATAGAAGCTGTTAAGTGTACTATGTATCATGTGAGCCGTGCTTCCTACACCCCTGGTCAGTTGGTTACCTTTTTACAACCATCAGTGGGAAAATGGAGATCAAACCCCCAGCCCTGTAAAAAAAGCTAAAATAAAGGCATATGCCCAGTGGCTGTGCTGACCAGGTTTGGAAACCAGTGACTATGGACATTAGTCTAGTAAAACATGTGCAAAGGTCATATGTCATACTCTTTGTATTTGTAATCTTCGTGGAACCAATAGCAAGAGGGTTTCATAACACATGAAAACAGAAAGCATCCAAATAAGCAGCTTAATGATTGGCTCTCCAATGTTTGTTGTCCATCTAGCTCAAAATAATGTAAAAAACATGTAAGAGTGTGTAGCATTTTCCAAGAAAGTGTCTCTGTCTTATGAAATATGCTGTGGGCTATGCTCCTGACTGTTTTCTGACCTGAAGCTCTCTTTGAGTTATCTGAAGATTATTCTGTCTCACTGCTCTAGATGGCGAGATAACAAGAACACCCCAACAAGTTCTTCACTCAGACTACAGAGCATCCAGTTTGGATCTACTATTCTGGTCACCATGACAGAAACCAAAACTAAAACGTTTCTCCCATTTTCAGGAAGGATTCAAAGCATGGGCCGGATCAGTAGTATAACCCGTTAGAAAATGTATTCATTCTTCATATGAAATAACATAGGATCATACATAAAACAGAGAGGGTTAATCCCCAATTTTAGCAGAGTCAAGCCTTCCATTTTACATCCTCTTTTATTTTCTGTTATTTTAAATGAAGAATTAATGCTTTCTGTTTCATAAAAATAATTCAGCCCTTGCTTTGAATCCTTGCTGAGAGTGAATCATTCTTCTACCAGGAGATATGTGGAAGAAATCTCCAATTCTCTGCTTTAGGGTATAACAATTTAGAAATAGTAACTCACATATTGACATTTTATGTTATCCCAAAGTTATCATATAAGGTATGTTACACTGTTTTTTGTAGAAATACTTCTACTACATACTCTCGGAAACCTACCTCTTTGCAACCCCCCAAAAGCTCAAGTCACTTACACATAGATTAAAAAGCAACAGGAGAGGTAACAATGGTTCCAAAGTACCAATTAAAATCTGAATATTTGCAACTGAAAGTTACAAAAAATGTTTAGTAAAATGTTTAGTAAAAAAAAAATGTTTAGTAAGAGAAAAACAGCTTTGAATTTATGATTTCGAAACAACCAATAGTAAATGAGACCGTCATCATGACGTCAGTAAAACATGGAGGTTAAACGTCAATCAATTAGCGTTTAGAAATCTGATATGCGATCAGACTCTGGCAGTGTACAAACAATAAAAATGAATGGCAATACTGGTCTAGTCCATGTGGGTGGCTGATATGTATTAACTCCTTGATTACTGAGATCAATATAACATGGAAATAAAACGTAAAAAAAAAAAATGTTTATTGCAGATTTGCGAGCTTGAGACTGTTGTGCAATTAATTCTGATGTCTTTCATCGCTTTCTCGTCTTTTAAAGTGCGTCTTTTAAACATGGGATCCATATGGATGGATGCCCAAAAGGACCAGTCAGTAACAGAGTGGGGCTATTGTGGCTAATTGATGTCACTATGAGGAGCCAATGGAGCAGCTTCAAGCAGGTTACAATAGAGCTGTTACCTCTGTGTAGACAATGGGGACATGAATAATGACAACATAGTTTCTTCAATGACATCATAGCCCATGCTGCGTCCAAGCTCTATAATGCTCCAGCTGAGCTGGCTTCACACTCTTTTAACGTATAGGGAGGTAGAGAAAGGCATGGACTTATGGGGAAAACTTTTATAAAGCAAGAAAAAAAGTCTATGGCCAACAAATAAACTAATGAGCTTTACTTTTAATGCATCCCAGTGGTTCTATAATCCATCCTCCATTAGTGATTTATTAAACTTAGAATGTAAAAGAAGATTTTTTTAGATTATTTTGAGAAGCTACATATATTAGGAAGCCTTAAATGAAGCTGGTGATGCAGATCACCAACCGAATCTCTCTTAAATATAAATATTATACAAAATTCTATCAAAAACTTTGAGTGTGGTACAAACTTGGAAAGAGACACATACAGATGTAGCAATGCTCCCGGTGACTCCTCTATATTGCACCTTCTCATCTCGCACCAATCCTTCACCAGATGAATTTGCTGCTTTTCTCTTTGTGTATAAAAGGTTTTTGGAGGGAAATCCAGTCCAGGATTGTTAAGAATTTACCAAACAGGAAAAAAATGGTATAAGGTGCGTATTTTTCTCCTAATATATCACAAACGTGTAGGAAGTAATAAGCATATCCACTCTGCTAATTTTGTCTACCAAAAAAGCTTTAGATCAATTAAAAAAATATATTTTTAAAAACTTTGAGCCACATTCAATGGAGAGATTTTGAGATCCGAAAGCCCGTAAGTGAGGTTGCAAGCTATTTTGCTATTCAACATATTTTTGCGGGCTCGGATCGGCTTCGGAGTTACAAACTAGAAAAGATGGCGATGGTTAAACTTGTAACTTAAAGCATTTGAAGCCTTCGTTCTGTCACTTTCGCAAGGCTAAAATGGCGAATCGCTATTCAACAGCTCAATTTCCCCAAGGCCGCAAATTTTTAAATGGCAAATGAAGGAGAAAATCCAACGAGTGCTAGAGAAGACCTGCAAGGGGTTAGACACCAATTCGTAGCACTGTAAATGCAAATAAAAAAACATTACTGCGCTGTAAGTGACGGGGAAAGCGATGATTTACATTAAAAATAAATTGCACAACAGTCTCAAGCTTGCAAATCGGCAGGAAATATAATTATTTTTAATGTGTTTTTTTGGGAATCAATGAGTTAATACATATCCGGCCACCCACATAGACTAGAACAGTATTGGCATTCATTTTCATAATTCTTTATTTTGCAGGTTTGCGAGTCTATCCGCATATCGGACCCCGAACCTAATTGATTGACATGTAACCTCCATGTTTTACTGTCGTAATAATGACAGTCTCATTTTCTATTGGCCGATTTAAAATGGGTGGTTAGGGGCTTTCTGAATTGATCATGGTCCCGCCCTGAACAGCTACAAACCAGTGTATGGTTTACGGTTTCAGCTTTAGGCCAGTAACTTGCGTCCTTGAGCAATTGAATAGCATCACAATCGGGGGCCAATAGGAGCCCGCAACTCACTCACAGACATTCAGCTGTCTGCGATCGAGTTGCGGGCTTGGAATTGAATGTAGGCCTTTGAGTCTAAGTAAGGGCAAAATGCTGATTCTGGATCTGTACCTTGTCATGTAAAGGGGCTTGTGTACTTCAATGAAGCTGTGAGCTATACCATGTAAAGTCACCCAAGATGGGTAGGTCATAGCAGAGAGGTCACACAAGAGCAACTGGAACCCCACTCCAGTATCATTGCCAAGATAACCTTATAGATAAGCACGGCCAAAGACGTAACAATAGTTGTGCCTGGCTTGCTACAGGCCATAGGCTCATGGAGATTCAGACACAACCGAATGACTAAATAGCAACAACAGTATAATTAAACAGGAAATAGTCATACAGCTTGTTTTTAAATTAGAAAAAAATAAATGACAATGGCTCTACAGGACCCTGGAGGGATCCAGGATACATTGGTGGAATGTCCGTGTGTGAATAGGGTGTTTACATTTCTGAAGCTCAATATTTGCATCTGTTCATGACATTTCCTGATTCTGGGCTAGTGAGAGGGAAGTGGTGTGGTGTCAATTCCAGTGTTATCTTGTTATCAAAAAAAGGCTCTAAACATCTGCCTGCTCCTTTCTTGCACTGACAACTACAAGCATACACATTTATCATTCAGCTCTCAGAATCTGATGTAACAAACACAAAATGAATTCCTGTACTCATAAACAGAGTCATTACAAAATCGGATTTTCACAATAAAATGTGTTATGCCCATGGTTTACACAGCTGCTAATATTGTTAGTTTTGTACGTACTTGACAAACAAATGCAATTTTTCTTGAACTGCAGTGATCCGTTAATAAATTATCAGGGCAACCTAGGCATGCTTATCTTTCTTTACTGTTTTTTACTTATTGATATGGTCCTATAATATCTGACATTGTTCCTTTTCTACATTACCTTGCATCAGATGCACACAATACATTCTCTATTTTGCTGCTAATGTACTTGAGCACCTTCTTGTGACTGATCTCACGTTTCATTGCAATTCATTTTCATTTTAAACTTTTTCTATTCTAATTACCATTTTGCAATGTTTCTTACATTGCTTTCAAATCTCAAGTGATGCTTCAGTCCCTTCTGATTTAAACAGCCTACTGTGAATGTTTCTCTCTCCCTTTCAATTTATTTTCATACCTGTTTTAATTTGTTTGCTTTATATTTATTAACCAGGGATACACTCAGCCACAAATGACTTAGCATCTCCCTTTATGGCTTTTAAGATAATAAAGGAATTTAATCCAAGCAATAGACACAATGGATTAAGAAAACTCATATATAGAATGAGTACTAAAGTCTCTCAGGGTCATCTAATTACATTAAGAAGTGAATTCTGTGTATCCTTATGTGTACTATTATACAATGCAACCTTACACAAACACTTTGTTCTCTTACAACTAAGAATGATGTGATTAAACATAGGTTAATGTAATGTGTTGCTACTTTTGGCCCATTAATCTCGTCAACGAGACTGAGACATTAAATCCTTTTTTGAACACCGTCCAAATGCAAAGCTTAGTAGGCCGTCTTTGAAATAAGATTTGTCTTTTAAAACATCCAACCAGAGTAATAATATGACAGAATAAGCATTACTGTTTGCTCCTCTGTACTATCTGTTTTTAACAGCACTGGATCTTAAATTTTGATTCTTTTTTATTTTCTTTAAATCTCCTTGTTCAATGTTATTTATTTCGAGTCAGCATGTTTAACAACTGTACTTTCTACTAAAAAGGATGCACAGCATTGTTAAAATACTGTAATATATTTATTTTAATTACTACAGTATGTAGAAAAAAGTATTGTGCTGATGTATATTTAAATCAGAGTTGCAGTATATTTTGTTTCACCCTTTTTATTGGACTAGCATTTTAGTTGGAAAGATAAGCTTTCAAGAGTTGCCTCTCTCTTTATCAAGTCAGAAGCTATACTGTACAGTGATGTTCAAACTAATATGTTTATCCAATAATAAAGGTATCACTATCTACTGCAATACTCTGATTATCCATCTAGATTAATAAAATACCCCACTCTTCATCTTCAAACTTGATAATATAATAGGCTCTATACCTATATAATGCAATTCATCTAGATTTCATGAATACCCCACTCTTCCTCTATCTATCTATCTATCTATCTATCTATCTATCTATCTATTTATACAAATATATGCAGTATATACATAAATAGATAGATAGATAGATAGATAGATGAAGAGTGGGGTATTCATGAAATCTAGATGAATAATCAGAGTATTGTATTATATAGGTATACTTTTCAGTGGAGGCTTGTGACCTTCCTAGTTAGGGGGGAGGAAGGCAGATACATGGCCCCGCCCCTTACATTGACTCCAAGCATTTGTATAGACTCCTCCCCTTCACTCCAGGTTGACCCCTATATATCCCAACCAATAAAATACTATAAGTACCCCCCCCCCCCCCAGGCATCTAAAAGTAATGCCTTCACTCATGGGGCTCTATACAGACCCCCATGAGCCTCTAATTAACCCCCTCAGTCCCATAATGGTCTATACAGACCCTTATGGACACTAATTAAACCCCATTAGTCCCATAAGTGTCTATACAGACCCTGATGAGACAATTATCAACCCCATTAGTCCAATAGGGGTATATATAGACCCCTATAGGACACTATTAACTCCTAGAATAACACTATAAGTGCCATGAGGGTCCTCCAGGACCCTCATGACACCAAGTCTAAACACCCCCCCCCTCTACACTATTAACCCATACACTTCCTACCTAACAAAATCCCTGTTACCCCACTAAATACAAACAAAATCCTAAATTACTGAAAAAAATACATTATAGAAAATAAAAAAACGCTACATTACACAAAATAAAAAAACCTACATTACACAAAATAAAAAAACAGAATTTACCAAAAATAAAAACCCTAGAATTACACAAAATAAAAAAGGCATTACATCAAATCAAAAAGACAATATTACAGTTTAATAAAAGCATACATTACATACACTAAAAACCCTCTAATTACACCTAAAACAACTACTTTCGTAAATCTACAATAGGGTAAATAAGCCCACTTACCTCGCCTAAAATGAGATGACGGTTTTCTGGCTTTCGTCCCTAGCATAAAGGGGCATCCTTCATTGGCGCAGGTCCGGCGTCCGGCACCCCTAGGAAGAAAAAGAAAAATTAAAATGAATAAATAAATAAACACAACATATAATCAATATCTTCCTACCCTTCCCTATCTCTCTCCATCCCTGTCTTTCTCCTCCTTCCCTATCATGGCTCCCTCCCTATCTTTCTCCTCCCACCCTATCTCTCTGCCTCCCTATTTCTGCCCCTATCCCCTCTCCATAACCCCCTATCCCTCTCCCCATATCCCTCTTTCCCTATCCCCCCATCTACCTATCTCTCTCTCCCTCCCTAACTTTCTCCCTCCCTATCTTTCTGCTCCCTCCCTATCTCTCCCCCCTCCTCTGCCCCTACCTATATCTCTGTCTCTATCACTCTCTCTCTAGCTCTCTATCTATGCCTCTCTCTAGTTCTCTATCTATGCCTGTCTCTATCCCTCTCTCCTCAATCTACCCCCATCTCTCTCTATCTATCCCTCTCTTCCTTACTCTAATCCCTCTGCCCATACCTATTTCTTCCTTTCTCTCTCTATCCCTCCCTATCTCTTTCTCTATCTATCCCCCTTCTCTCTCTCTATCCCTCTCTATCCCTCTCTATCCCCCTCTCTCTCCATCCCTCTCTCTCTCTATCCCCCCTCTCTCTATCCCCCCTCACTCTACCCCCCTCTCTCTATCTATCCCCCTATCTATTTATCCCTCTCTCTATCCCACTCTCTATCTATTCCTCTCTCTATCCCACTCTCTATCTATTATTATTATTATTATATATTCCTCTCTTCCTATCTCTCTATCCTCTCTTTCTCTCTCTCTCTCCCTCCTCTCCCCCTCCTCTCTCTCTCCCCCTCATCTCTCTCTCTCTCCCTCCCCCTCCTCTCTCTCTCCCACTCCCCTCTTTCTCTCTCTCTCTCTCTCTCTTCCTCTCACCTCTCTCTCCCCCTCCTCTCTCTCTCCCCTTGATAATTGGGGGGGGGGGGGGGCTTGCACATTTCCCCTATGCATCAGCCGCCTCTGATACCTTTATTAATGGATAAAAATATTACTTGAAATAATGAGCTTTCGAGAGTCGCACCTCTCTTTTTCAATTCAGAAGCAAGTCTGAATAAATGATTTGAATCTCTCTCTCTGTGTCTTTCTGTCATATATATATATATATATAACGAATAATACATTAATAAGCCCATTTGCATGTCTAAAAGGCGGGGACATGCAAATGAGAATACAATGTACCTCACCCTTTTAATCCAAAAATAGCAACTTTATACATTGCTCCCTTAAAGCATATGCCCGCTGTATTAAACAGCTTTTAAGAAAAGCATCGGGTTGGATTTTACACAAACCAAGAATCACTCATATACAGGCCTGTTTCAAGCTTTTGGCTATCATCAGTATGAGGTAGATTCTGAATAAATAAATAAACACACATATATATTTACAATCATGAATGTTGGAGGTTAGAAGAAATTTTGATAATGAGTGCTTATTGATGGAATGTCTGTGTAGATTCATCCTCATATGTAACTTCTGGCTGGTTTCTCCAAAGTAGCAGCCTCTCTCACATGCAGTACATTGTATCATGTAGACTACATTTGATGATGTACAAGAATATTATCCTCTGTTGTTATAGGTCTTCTTGTTGTGTGTGGCTGTGTCCTCTTTGCAGATGTGTTGACACAATTTACACCGATTTTTATTGCAAGGTTTTGTGCTATTTTCTATGTTAAGCTCTCCATTGGCCAATCTACTGTTCACCAATGTTTGTCTGAGATTTGGTGGCTGCCGAAATGCAAGAATGGGGGGTTTGGGGAATATATGTTTTAATTCTGTGTCCTCTGTTAGCAGTGGTTGTCGATCCTTAAATATTTTGCGGATTCCTTTTAGATCCGGATGGTATGTGGTTACCAGAGGTGTACGTGAGGTCATTTCTTTAGTTTTGTATTGTAGCAGGTGTTCCCGGGGTGTTTTAATGGCACAGGTTACTTTCTGTGTTATGACATTAGGTTTGTAGCCTGCTGCCCAAGATCCACAAACCAGGCAACCCAGGGAGACCTATTGTTACAGGTATGGACACACTGACTGAACAGTTATCTGGTCTTGTTGAAAACATCCTGAAGCCACTAGTTAAAAACACTGACAGCTATATACAAGACAACACTGACTTTCTTAACAAACTCAGTCAGATTAATGAACTACCTGCTAACACAGTACTCGTAACCATGGATGTTGAATCGCTTTACAGCAACAACCCTGTACAAAGATGGTAGTGAGGCATGCCTCAAATTCCTCTCAAAAGCTCTCGAAAGCTCGTCGTGAAACCTATGAATATGTTTGTCCAATAAAAACGGTATCACTATATACTGCAATACTCTGATTATTCATATATATATATATATATATATATATATATATATATATATATTTACACATATACAGTATATATGAATTAAGCAGAAAAATAATAGCAGCACAAATAATAGAATATAAAGAAAAATAATGATCAAAAAATAAATGCTTGATAATAATTCAATAGTGCATACCATAGAAAGCAATTTGGTATTTACACAATGTTGGCTTTATACATAATGCTGAATGAAGACAGCACCAACCCATATAGGGAATTTAAAAAGATAGGATTTATGGATTTTAACCTTTGTTCGCTTTATTTTAGTAAGAAATACTCAGTTTTTTCTGCCTAAAATGCCCTCTTATTGTTACCGATCAGTGGCAACATTCTGCAGCATGCACCTTGAGAGGGGTCACTTATAGGCCAATTTGAAACACTGCACTTCACAGTCTATGTATTCATGAGCTGCATGAGCTTTAGAGGGCAGACCCAGACAGATACAAATTGCATGATTTTAGGCAGAATGAAACACTTCTTAATTAAATAAAAGTAAATAGATACACAGGTATATTATATTCCTAGTGAAATCCAGAAACTTTCCATGTCCCTAATAGAGCACACTATAAATACGGTGGTCCTTAACAAAACATATTTTGTATTATATTACCAATTTAACTCAGTCTACATTTTCTTATATGTATACATACTTGTAGCAAACATTGCAAGATTCATAGCTCTGTGGCAAATGTGAGTGCTGGGTTTCTATGGAAGTGGAAGGATAAGATCTGAAGTGGGAAACTGGAACTGAGATAATGATCGTCTCAAAAGGGAATTGCTGCTTACTGAACGGGTATTAGGATCAGTAACGAGGGTGGAACCTTAAGAGAATATGCTTTATAACCTGGGAAATTGTTAGAGACATTATTAATGTTATTAAAGGGACACAGAACATAATTATTATTTTTTCATTAATTTAAGAGCATGCTTTAAACATTATCAAATATGTGTTTTTATGAAAACAATACTATGGTAAAAAGTACACAGAACTTACCTATGTCTGTAGATTTTGTATATTCCATTGACAGACGGCGGACAGGCGTGTCAAGAATCCATCAAGCAAAATAGCATAATGGGAATCTAATAAGGATTTATCATCATGAAAGTAATTACATGACATTTGTGTTGGGTATACATTTTTATTCACAAATAAAAACTTCTAATAAACTACTCAGGCAAAAAAAAAATCCAATATATCCAAATATTTTTCAGCTATCACCAAATAGTAGATGGCAAGCTTATATAGTGTGGTCCTCATTCAATTTGAAATTTGTCAATTGAATAGGGCTCTATATAAGCACATAACATATTTTTTTGACAGAAGTTTTTAGTTAGTGAAAAACCTTGGTTTTGAATAGAGGTTCAGTAACTAAAAAGTTTGTTTAATTTTTTTTGTATGTGCTTATATAGAGCCCTATTCAATTGGGCAACTCGGAATTGAATGAGGCTCTGTTTATTTAGAGGTCCAAAAAGTACATTAAAATTAAGCTACAAAAGATATATTATCTCTCTCTCTCTCATTGGTTATTGTCTACAATCAAATATTACGGAACAAAACAGAGATAATCTTGATGCACTAAGCCAAAGACAAATTATTAAAAATAATGTATCTCACATGGTTGAAAACAAAACCACAATTACACCTTTGAATAGTGTTTGTCCATAAAATATGTATGTTTAGAATGCGGTAATTAATGATATTTGAACCACACACTTTTAAATTATAGGGTTTATTTTTTTTTGTGTGCGATTCCGACTCTCTGTGACTTCATGACTATAACACACCAGGCACATCTTTATGTTCATGGTCTTGCTAATCTACTTGGTATTCATGGCAGAGTGGGTTGCCAGTTCCTTCTCCAGTGGGCCACAGCACACAGCTCTTGGTATTCCTAGGTGGTCTTTCATCCAAGTACTGACCAGGCCCATCCCTGTGTGGCTTCAGGGTAATGTGACCTCTTGGTTACCTGACTGGAATTGAACCCAGCGGTGAAATCATTGAATCCTAACAACTGGACCACCAGGGAACCCCATAGCGTTTATTACTATATCCTAAACCTCCATTTTTATGGGCAAACACCATTTACTGTTGATTTTTGGTTTTGATTCCAACAATGTGAAATAATTCATTATTAATAATTTGTCTTTGGCTCAATGCATCAATAGTTTCCATTTTTTGTTCCGTAATATTTTTTCATATATAGATTAAAAGTTACATTTTAATAATAATTGATTGTAGACAAGAATCCAGTGAGTGCACCATGAATCCACATGTTTTCTTTTCCTGTTTTGTATACCATTTATAAATGAAGTGGGGGTAGCACCAGTAGTTACTATTCAATATAGGGCTTCCTTATAATTTATCACAGGTGTGATAGTGTGGGTACTAGTGTTTTGATACTTAGTTAAAGTGTCATTATAGCTTAGATGTATCATTGTATTTAACACTTAAGGAAAATAATTTAATTTTAGAACATTATTTTGGGATAAATACATTATTAGAAAAATAATTGAACTTCTGTTAAGTGAATTATAAATCAGACACCATTTTGGACATGTTTTTCCTCAAAGTCTGTGTTCTTGGATCGGTATGTGGCCTTAGCTCATATGAATCATTGTAAATAGTATTGGTGCCAAAAAACAATATCTCCCAAAATACCCTTACATTTATACTTCCAATATCATAAACCTTGGATGTTGTGCTAGCTGAACAACAAAATGTAGAAAAAGAAAAAGAAAATTAAGCACATTGTTTAAATATTTTCAACATAAAATAAGTTACAAAATTTAAGAAACTTTCTTTTAGATGTTTTTGCTGTCTTCTTGTGAAATATTTGTATAACAAAAATTTTACGACGGGGGAGTTGCTTCACACTTGGTGATGGAGCTAATTATTAGATCCACGAGTTTGCCTCTTACATTTTGCCTGGTAATTCATGTGAACTCTGTGTATTGCATAAATGTGAAGCAGGATGTAGTATATATTCTTATTTACATATCTGTATTTAGAAAGTTGCCCCATGGAAAGACAATCCTTGGTCCAACTTATTACCATTCCTGGGTGCTTTTCCTTATCCTTATTTGTTAGTGTTTGATTATCTGACACTGACCCTTATCATTCTCCAAATTGCTTGCTGCCCTGACCTAGTGCTTGTGATCTATTCTACTTGCCATTTGCTTCGACCTTGTGTTTGGAACAGACTACATAGCTTTCCACTTGCACCTGAAGTTGCAAATATACACTTGTTTGTCAAGTATGTACCAAACTAAAACTATTGACCACTGTGTAAGCCATGAACACCATGAACATACATTAATTTGTGAAAAACTTGTATTTATGAGTATCGGAATCCATTTTATGATTTTTATATTACATCCTAAGAGCTGAATTACTGGGGTGTGTGTTTGTAGTTATAAATGTATGGAGGGGTGTGAGAGGAGGGAACAGGGAGAAGTCCAGAGTCTTCGCCTGATAATAGGATAAAATTAAAGGGCAGCTTTGATTCAGTACAATTTGGACCACATCACAGTAAAGCTCTCCTAAAAGCATGTTGAAATACTTTTCAAATTGTTGAAATATGTGCATTTGTCACTAAGAAATCAAATAAATTAAACCTGTGTTTACATGAGTCACTGACTGCCCCTAGCCAGATACACGCTTGAGCTCAGTGTAGTTAGAAAAAGAAAAACAGAGGTTAACCATCACCACATCTATCTGTGCAGATCATGGCATGCTGGAATCACCTAAATTGGTCAGGTATAGGTTAACTTTTCACATTTCTTAATTTAGGGATAACCTAATATAAATCAGTGTACTGTTATTAAAGGAACATTTACCTCATTGTAAGGGCTCTTCATTGTGTGAAAAATCTGAATATTATATGTTAAAATTGTCTTTAATTACACTAATATCAGCTTAAAAAATCTAAAGTTTTAAGTGAGTGATGAAGACAGTGATTGATTGCAGTTTTTCCCTGAACTCAGGAATGTACTGACCAGCTTAACCTATAACTGAACTGTTTAGGTGATTCCAGCATTCCATGCTCTGCACTGATGGATTTGTTAAGGGTTAACCCTTTGTTTTATTTTGCTCACTATACAGAGCTGTAGCTGTGTGTCTGGCTGGGGCAGTCAGTGACACATATAAACACAGATTTAATGTATTTAATTTCTCAGTGAAAAATTCACATATTTCAAAAATGCAAAAAGTATTTCAGCATGCTTTTAGGAGATATAATGTAATGTGGACCAAATTGTGCGGAATTAAGTGGCCCTTTTAATATTTTTTCATGAAAAAAAGTATTTAAAATGTGTTGGTTAAAGTAGATGATAGAGAAAAAGTTGCATTGCTCATTCATTTGCACAACAATCACTGAACATAAAAATAAAAGTATTCATCTGTACAAACTACAGTAACAACATACCTGTGGTTTTTAAAGTACTTTAAGTGATTAAACTTAATAGAATGTTTCCACACTACATTTACAATTGGGAAAAAATCCAGCGTCCCTGTGCTAGGAAGCTTCACATCTTCTGTACATCTTGACGGTAGATGTATAGTTCAGTTCCAAATGACAGCTCCTGCAGGGGCTAATCAGGACAACTGCTGTGGCTAAAAACTGAAAAAGAAATTACAAATGCCTAGGAAAATACTTTTATTAAAAGGTTTCTGCCAGCAGCAATAAACACTTCATACTGTATAAAATCTAAAGAACATCGTTTGACATTTTGCTATGAACTAATCTGAATATTTGATTTTGTGATTTAGCATTATTGGCTTGGTTTTATTTGATATTCTTAATTGTTAGATAAGAAGCAACTTAAATTAAAAAAAAGCTAATTATTGGTGTCTATAACAAACATAATTTAATGGGAGGTTGGTTATGCTTATTAATTAAATATTTAATTAATAAACTGATTTATTTATTTTGCTGGTAAACTGTACGGCCCTAACAAAAGGAGATATATGCCTTGCAAAAGTATTCACCCCCCTTGGCATTTTTCGTGTTTTGTTGCCTCACAACCTTGAATTAATATGGATTGTTTGAAGATTTGCATCATTTAATTTACAGAACATGCCCGCAACTTTGAAGATTTTTTTTTTGTTTTTATTGGGATTTTATTGTGATTGTGATTGTCGCTTTGGATAAGTCTCTATGAGCTTGCCACATCTTACCACTGGGATTTTTGCCCATTCCTCCTTGCAAAACTGCTCTAGCTCCTTCAAGTTGGATTGTTTGCGCTTGGGTCCGTGAGTTTTGGTGGGCGGCCGTCTCTTGACAGGTTTGCTGTTGTGCCATGTTCTTTCCATTTGGTTATGATATATTTGATGGTGCTCCTGGGGCTCATCAAAGATTTGGATATCTTTTTATAACCTAACCCTGACTTATACTTCTCAACAACATTGTCCCTTACTTGTTTGGAGAGTTTCTGGGTCTTCATGGTAGTGTTTGGTTAGTGGTGCCTCTTGCTTAGGTGTTGCAGCCTTTGGGGCCTATCAAAAAAGGTGTGTATATGTAATGACAGATCATGTAACACTTAGACTGCACACAGGTGGACATCATATCACTAAGGATGTGACTTCTGAAGGTAATTGGTTGCTCCAGAGTTTTTTATGGGCTTCATAACAAAGGGGGTGAATACATACGCACATGCCAATTTTCTGTTTTCTATTTCTAAAAGTTAGTTTTATGTGTATATTTTTCTCATTTTACTTCATCAACTTAGACTATTGTGTTCTGATCCATCACATAAAAATCAGATTAAGAAAACATTGAACTTAAGGCTGTAATGTAACAAAATAGAAAAAAAGGGGGGTGAATACTTTTGCAAGGCACTGTAGATGTTTTCATTTAGTTTTGATCATTAAAGGTATATCCTGATTTTAAATTGTTCTAATCTAACACATGCTGCTTATATGAGATACACACATTATGTTGAGTCATTCCATACACACACATATTTATTATATTTAAAAATAAAACTTGTTTTTCACACCCCCAGAGCTGCATACATAGGCACAGTGTACCTACTAATAGAAATGCTGCATTTGGGTATGGTTTTTCACCCTATACTAAACTTCAAGCCAGCAGCAGCTCAGTGCAGAAATCCACAGGACAATGTCTGAGCTCCTCCTTGCTTCCTTGTGCAGGGGACTACATATCCCATGATGCTTTGCTGCACAAACTGCCATCACAGATTGATACAATGTATTAACTGTCTGTGGTTGGCCAAAATACTTATACATTTTATGCTAATTTTAGCATGAATTTCAAGGGGTGTTGACTCTCAAAATCAAATGCTTTCAAACTCAAGAGATTTTGCAAGCTTTAGTGTAAGTTTATTTTGGTATTTTTTCATGCAAAAAGTTAAAATACACTACTGATTCTCCTTTATCAGGTGCATTCATAATCCATAAAACTTAAACACGTCTTTGAAAATAAATTTAGTATTGAGTGTTGCTTTTTTAAATGATTGAATATTATTTTTATTAAATATCAAACTCAGTTGCTGCTGGTGTTCACCCAATTTAAGGTCAGATGTTTGAATGTCATGCCTGATAATACAATAATACAGAATGGAGACTTGCTATATTAAGCTGATTTCCCAGGCAACAAGCTTTTGCTGTTGGGTAAGCCTATGAATGATTGTTTGCCAATTCATATTACTCTTAATACCCTATAAACTTTCAGTTTCTATCAGCCAAAAGACTATTTTACCAATGATAAGCTTCTCATGGAGACAATCATCTCAAATTTAATATTTATTTAAAAGTGAATTTATTATTGAATATTGCTTTTATAAATCATTAAATGTGAATCTTATTAATGACCAATGCATTATTTAAAATTAAAAAAAAAACAATCTCATCTTATTTGGACATTACAATGGTCCTATAATGGCGAAATGAGAAGTAATATACCATCTGGTTAAATATCATTGTCAAAAAGGAAAACAAATCAATGGACTGCTTATTATTTTATGAATTAAATGATTGATTAGGAAATGGATTCCTTATTTTAATCACCACCCTCATTTGGACTTAGTTCATATGTAAGGTAAAGCCAACCTGAATCCATTTATTTTTTTTACTTTGTAGTGTCATTTATAAATTAATGAGAAATTGAGGAGCTATAGTTACAGTATGGAGATGAACATTCACCATTATTCCCATCTGATGTGTTCCCTGGAGCTACTGTGCATAATCACTCTTGAAATGTGTGAACCTCTCCAGAGCTTTTTAAAAAAATAATGGCATCTTGTTCATGAGCCTGAATTTAGCTATCTATCCAACATCGAAATCCATCCTGAGGTGTAGATAAATGAACATGTCATTCAAGTGAAGTCTTTTAAATACATTAATGGAACTCAAGAATGCCTGGTATATGCACAAGGCTCTACTTAAAGGAGATGGAAGTTTTTTGGACTTCACTGGAAATATAACAGACCTTTGTATTAAGTGTTGACAAGCTCTGTTTCTCTGCCTAAAATCTTAGAGTAGTTTGTAACTGGTTTCTCCCCTCTGCAGCTCATGGAGACAGTGTACAGTTGTACCTTGGTTCTCAACCTTAATCCACTCTGGATGACAGGTTGAATACCAATAAGGTTGAGAACTAAACTCCCATAAGAAGTAATGTATATTGGTTTTAGGAAACGAGATGATTACCAAGGTAGCACGTTGAGTATCAAGGTTTTTTGCTAATCCAGAAAGGTTGAGTATTGAAAATGTTTTGTTCCAAGAAGGCTGAGAACCAAGTTGCACTGTCTCATAGTAACCAATCAGTGGCAACATTCGGCAGCTAGAGAGAGGTCAGTGATTGGCTAATTTGAAACACTGCACTTCACAGTCTATGTATTCATGAGCTGCATGGGCTACAGATGGCAGATACAAACTGGTAAAAATTATATGACTTTAGGCAGAAAAAAAGCAAAGTTTATAAGAGCTTCTTAATAACATACACAAAAGTAAAGAGATACACAGATATATTACATACCTAGTGAAATCCAGAAACATTTTTAATGTCCCTTCAAGTAAGTCCAAACATTTTACTCAAGTATGGTAGTCATGTCGATTCTTCAAGATGGGCCTACTCAGTGATTTTTGCAGTCAAAATCAGTTTTTCTCTGTGTATCTTCATGGTGTTTTATATTTAAGAAGGTATTACTTCTTTGTACCATTCCTATTTATAGTGTGCTTCTTTTCCCATTAAAACTTAACTGCATTTTCTTTTGTTTTTAAGATTCTTGTGCATCCTGTTTAAAAACAATAGGAACCACACTAGAAAATACTTGTGGAAATAAAGTATTTAAAAATATATCAAACTTTAATACATTCAATAAAAGCAACTATATAGACCACAACTTTATGTGCCTTTAGATCTATATATCTTTAGTCACATAGTTCCTCTCTAGTTGCTGCACTTTCCTCTCCCCTCCCCATGCTGAGCTTAAGATTACTGGGTATGGCATTTCAAGCAGAATATGTCATATGATGTCACTCTGGTGCCACCAACGAGAGACTCTCTTCCCAGTATATGTTTCTGTACGAACACCATTTAATTATTGAATGCTTTAACTCAACTAATCTCATCTTGATAAGAGTCAAGATGTCAAAAAGTATTTACACAGGAGACCTGCTTGGCATTAGGGGCTGGTCTATCCTTTTGATATTAATGATGATGATGATATTTGCAGAATATTTCTCCTCCTTTATGGAACATGTGATCTAAAGCTCATTTCAGACCTGAGTGACTACCATTCATTCTTAGATGTGTGACCACTGGGGGATTCATTTATAACTATGGGCCCTATGCTAATCCCCTCAAAATCAATTATGAGTGCTGTAGCAACACAGTACATCCTACCCTAGCTATGTTTATCCCTCATCTCTAAAACATTGAAAGAGAAGTCCTACAGGGCACTACTGCGAGTCAACTTCACAACAAAGACAAAAAGAAAGGCCAAAATCTCCATTGAGTTTTGCACTTTACGAGTTACTCCCTGACACTCTGACACACAAACCCTTTGCTAATAATATTTTATGGATCACTCGCAAATCAGGGAACTGTTGAAACTGGTTTTGAAAACCCTTGCTGAGTCATCCAGAGGCATTTATAGTAACAGTATAGCACAAAAAGCTCAAAATACATAAATAAATAAAAAAACAATTACTATATATATATATATATATATATATATATATATATATATATATATATATATATATATATAAATATAATGTTTCCTTTCTGCCTCTCAATTACAGCACTTGTTAAGGCACTTCCCGCTCATTATTATATTCATGACGTTCGCATTTCCTACTGGCTCCTAGAGCCCTGTCTTATCTGTAAAGTTTGTTTTGGCTGCTCCCTGCACAGAAATCTGTTGCGGCTACAGAGCAGGATTTACTGCTGTGCACTGAGTGCTCTAATCTGGGGGAGTGAAAGATTAACATTCGTGTATAAGAAACAAAGCTCCTGCAGGCAATTTACGGCAATACACTCACTTAGAGCACCTGATTTAGAAGGAGGCCTTTGTCCCTATTGTTTAATCTGTTTTCTATCCATTTGAAACAAATATTACATAAATAGGTATCCTTGTGGCTCTTTATTAAAAGCCTCTACAATGCATTTTCAAGTTTTTGCTTAAATCATATTTTTTTTTTATTACAAAATAGATAATTTATAATAAAGCCTCTTGTAAGGCCTTTGTGAAATATGGATATTTTTTAACCTAATGGATGTGCAGCTTCACATGTTTTAAATTATTTAATTAATTATATTATCGGTCTGCAAATGTGTGAGTCAACAACTCGTCACTGAGTAAAATCACGTGGCTTCACTTAGATGTGAGACTAAATAAAAATGATCAGTATGGCTAAAACAGAGTCCTACAATGCAGCTGCTGCAGATGGTGACTGCAGCCATGAAGTGAAACAAAGCTACGGCATGTCTAGAGTAGCTATTAAAAAGCAAAGATCAACACAATTACTATCAGCAAAAATCCACATAGTTAGAACTATGGTATTCACAGTAGTGACAAACGGATGTGAGAGCTGGACCATAAAGAAGTCTGAACACTGTAGAATTGATGCCTTTGAATTGTGGTGTGGGAGAAAACTGCTTAGAGTCCCTTGGACTGCAAAACAATCTAATCAGTCCATACTACAGGGAATTAAGACAAACTATTCACTGGAAGCTTTGATCACGAGACTAAAGCTGAAATATTTTGACCATATCATGAGAAGACAGGATAACCTAGAGAAGTCTCTGATGCTTGGAAAGATTGAAGGCGGAAGCGGAAATGGATAGATGAGGTCATTAAAGCAATGAGGGAGCTCAGAACGGCAATGACTGACAGATGTACCTGGTGGGCTGACATTCATAAGGTCACAGAAAGTGAGACATGAATGAACAAATAAAAATATAACAAATGATTAAAAAAGGTCACTAAGCAGTTAAAAGTCAATTTGAAAAAGTACTAGTGCTCAACATATATAGAGAGATGGCTTGGTCTGAGAGATGTGAAACTCATGGGTGGAGGGTAATTGGTATATTCTATAATTATGGGATTGGCTTGTAAGGCTTTCATTTTTCAGAGATAACACACTGTATAATACAAGGTCTTTCATTAAGGGTAGAGAGTTGGCAGATCTGCTGTGTTCAGTTTTACTATTAAGCAAACTTTATTGTAGAAATAATTAGTTTTTACATGTATTTTTAGATTTCCAAATGTGAACAAAAAATCAACTATTTACTTGTAGTTCAGGCTTTCAGTCATGTCCAATTCTCCTGGACCCTATTGAAAGCAGCATGTCAGGGACTTTATGTCTCTGGCTGTACTTATCCATAAGGTTTTCTTGTCAAAGATGCTGGAGTGGGTTGCCAGTTCCTTATCCGGGATTAGACTGACATCTCTGCTATGACCTGCACATCTTGGGTGACCCTACATTGTATAGCTCACAACTTCATTGAAGTACACAAGCCCTTCATTAAGACAAGGTAGCGATTCAGAAGGGAACTATTTATTTGATACCATTTAAAGAAAAATATAATGGTGGTTCGGTGAACACCCAAGGTGGAAAAAGTAATAGTTACATTGTTACATAGATATTGAGATTGAAAATTTTTGAAAACATTTAGTCCATCAAGTTCATCCTTTTTAGATATTCTCTCATCATTATAATATGTGGATTAATTGTTAATTACAATTAAACATACTTTAAAAAATGGATATCCTGCTGGAACATTTGGACACTGAAAATGGACAAAAATAAATAAATTAGGAACATAAGAACCTAAATAACTTTGAAGAAAGAAAAAACAAATCATTTCTTAACTTTCCCCACTATTCCAAAAAATGTTTGTAAAAACCATCTATATAAAATGTATGGAACTTGCCAGTTACTCCTCTGTGTTTCTGGAGAGAGGAAGCTGCCATGTTAAACTTCATTTGTGTTACTGACACTTGGAAGACTGAGTTGTTTAAAAATGTCAAGAGCCGGTTAAAGAGCCAATTAAACTGTAGTGAAAGAAACTCACCCCTTCTGGATTGTTAGCTTGTTGTGGTGAAGGGGCTTGTGTACCTCAATGAAGCTGTAAGCTATACCTTGTAGGGTCACCCAAGATGACATAGCACAGTGGTCAGACAAATTGCGTCTCACTGGAGAAGAAACAAGCAACCAGCTCCAGTATCTTTGCTAAGAAAACCATATGGATAGAAACACAGATAGATGTGCCTGGGTGCTGTGGCTCATATGGTCACCCAGAGACGGACATGACTAAAGGACTGAACAACAACAAATATTAAAGACATACAGTAAGGAAAAGTGCTTTGCCTTTTATACCAGGAATTTTAATAACTCCAGCGACATCTGTATGTGCTAAAAAGTTAATAGAACGAGCATTTCTATTGAATCTTCAGCTGTGAAATTAAGGCATCAGCAATCTTAATTTTAATGCTTCGAACTATGGAAACATTTACTTCAATACAAATCAAATCTTATGCATCTCGTGATAATCCACAGATATGTTCTGTGTTAATTAAAAATGTTGTCATATTTATATCCAAAAATCAATTTTATATAGAAGTGAAAAGATTAGGTGGATTCAGTAGATGGTATCTCAGATTGGATGTTCTTTAAACAGCTTGTCAATTTATTTATCCTGAGCAGGGAAATAACATTTGCTTTCACTCTCCTTGCATTTTTGTTATTAATAAATGAAAAGTAAGTCCCTAAAGAGATTGAATTGATGTCTTTTGAATTGCTCTGAGTCCTCTCTTTCATTTATTTTGTGCACTAAAAAATAAATAAAAAAATCACACAATGTATGAGGACGGTTTTAGATGATTTCTAGATCTCTAAAGCTGTATTTTGGAAAGTGTTATGATGAAAAATCACCTACGGTCTTTTGTGTGCTGTATCATACAAAGTCACTTTCTTACTATATAAACCCCCATTAGTCTTAAAGAGGCTCTTTAGGCATTTTATGGTTTTATATGAATGTTTTGAATTGGTTTATTACTTGTTATCCTCCTCATTGTATAATATAACCTTTTCAATTCTCTTACATTTAAGAACCTCTCAGAGTAACATTTTCTGACCCCCTTGAATTCTCCCCCTTTCCTGCTCTTCTCTCTCATGAGAGTTGCCATGTTACACGGATGTGTGACATAAAGTCATGCCCACAAGGGTAGGGGTTTCACATGGCCAGTATCTCACAATCTCAGACACACAGCATGTCAAAGTCTGCTTGTGAGCAGCATAAGACACTGGTAGTGTGAAGCCTCTGCCCTGTATAAGTGGCTTTAGGTCACAGCTGTGCAACATGGCAGCTTGCATAAAGGAGAGCAGCTAGAAAGGTAAAGTTTCGGAAGTTCAGAATCTATTATGGTGAGAGCTTCTTACAAGTAATGGAATTATATTGAGAAGGAGAACATTGATTAATTAAAGGGCCCCTTAATTGAGCACAATTTCGACCACATCACAGTAAGTAAAGGCTGTATTTACATGAGTCTATGAAATGTCCCCAGACAGACACACGCTACAGCTCCGTGTAGTGAGCAAAAGAAAAAAAAAGAGATAACCATTAAATAACACATCTGTGCAGAGCTTGGGATGCTGGAATCACCTAAACAGGTCAGTTGTGGGTTAACCTTTGAGTGTATTCCTGAGTTCATGGAAAATCTACTATTAATCAATGTCCTCACCTAGAGCGTGGCTGTCTGTTATTAATCACAAAACTGCCAGTAGGAAGGATACACTGTGTATGTAAACAAACTTAAAACTTTTTAGATTTTTTTAGCGTTTATTAGTGGAACTAAAAAAAGAAAGATCGTTTTACTACTATCTTGTACACACCATGAAGATCACTTACAGTGATAAACAGTTATACATTTTTTTTACTAAAGAGTCTCTTTAAAGTGCAAATTCTATCTAAAGTGTTTTTTTTATATTAAATATCCCTATCAAAGAAGATTAACCATCTATGTAAAAGTTATGAAACTTGTCTAGTTTACTTGTTACTCCACAATGTTTGTGAAGAGTGGAAGCTGTCACTGACACTCAAAATGCTAATCTGGTTGGGTCATAGTTTCAAGACCCAGTTGAAGAGCCAATTAAACTGTAGCTGCAATCTAAGCAATAACTTAATTCAGCAGCTCAGACCACCTAATATACAGAGGTCTTGTAGCAATGACACAATGGATCATATGTACAGTACATGTGCACAATACTGAACACCACACAGTGTCAAACCTACTTTTTAGAAATACATTTTATTTGAAATAGGGTTTCCATGAGTAAAATGTGCATAGAATGTGCACAATAGCCTTAAATTTATTTCCTAATCCAAAATCTGAATGTTTTTGTGTAACATGATTTTACAGGGTATTGAATTGTAGTTTACATAGTGAGCTGTAGGAGTTCTGTGTAGGTAGAAGTATTCAGGCTCTTAAATATAGGTTTCCGCAACACAGAAATAGTATTGAGAAATAGATTCTGAATATCAATGTCTCCCAGCATGTCACAACTAACAGCGTACAGTGGTTGAGGTTTTCTTTCAGAACTGAGTTTGATCATACTATATATCTGCTTCTAGATGATTAAGATACTTTCAATCTGTACAAACAAATAGCTTGCTGGATCTTAAATGACTGCTGTATGATGCAACATCTATCTATCTATCTATCTATCTATCTACCTATGACCAGGTGTTACCTCTTCTGTGGGAGGGGCCCTCTCTCAGCTTTCATAAGCACTTCCGGCCCTCCTCTTCCTTGCACACTTCAGTTCATTTACATTGTTGAGAGCCATGTTCTTGAAATCTGTTTTAGCTGGTTCATACCAAATCTAAATCGAGATTCAGAAGCTCGTCTTACAGACGCCACAGAGAAATGGCTGAGACAGATAAAAGAGGTTTGAGCATGTATGAAAGAAGCCACAGAGAAATGGCTTAGACAAGGGGAAGAGAGTCCATATGAGAGAAACTTTGGAAGCACAGAAAGCTCACCTGCAGCAGCTGAGCTCTGCGAGTAACACTGTGGCTTCCATATCAAGTGGAAGCATGAATCCAAATCACTTTCTAAGGAGTAGTAAGGATGATGTAGAAACATACCTCCTGAATTTTGAGACAATTGCCACTAGAGAATCTTGGCCTAAAACCCACTGGGCAATAATTTTTGGCCCCCATCTGTTTGGTAAAGCTCAGAAGACAGGGTGCTTTGGACGAGGAAAAGGCAACACATTATTGTGAATTTTTTTGACAGGCATGCATATCGCTACCCACGTTTAAAAAAAACAGTTTCCCTGTTGAGAGATTGCAAAAAGAATCCAACATGTTCAGTACTAAGCAAACAAAGGAGACTGCAGGAGCCGCTAAAGTGGCGGCAGAGAAAACAAATGAGACTGCAGGAAGAGCAAAAGAGACTGTTAAACAAAATAGACAGATAGAATGGTAAAAGAGACTGCTGGCCGGCAAAAGAGACTGGTGGGATGGCAAAAGAGACTGCTGGAGCCACTACAGAACTTTTGCCCCTGGAGTAATATGACAATATAGCAGTGACTGATGTTGTGTGCAATGCTCAAAGAGAAAAGGACAAGGTGTTGTCACTGATTGGATGCAATACCAGCCTCAGTGTGAAGCATGCTGATCAAGACACTGGGGAAGATTTGAAACCAAACAGATGCAGAAACCTTATGGGTAAGAGCAATGAAGAAACCTGACCTGCATAAGAAACCTGGAGAGACACAGCCACCTATCCCTGGTGAATACTGAGTTGGAGGGCGATACAAGAAAAAGACAATGTCTGACATAGCTCTCTGACCCAAAAGAATGTGGAGATCAAACAGATGACTACAGCCAGAATGTGCCAAGTTTGGTGAAGAAACTAGAATCCTTGCCAAAATAAAAGATGAGGAAGATAATAATCTGGAGATTGAGATGGTGAAAGATGAACCACCGCCCCTGTGAGGACACATGAAGCACGGCATGGAGATGTGTCCTAATTAAACTGCAAAGTATCCAGAGAGCTCTCTGTCTCAGGTGGCAACAAAAGAAAGCATTCTGGACAAGTAGAGGCAAGAGGGGAAACAAGTTCAGCAAAGAGTACAGATGAACTCTATCCCAGTGGGACTGAAAAAACCTAAAATGGAAGACAGGCAAATTGCTACTAATATGAGGGGTGTAACAATGATGCCATATTACATTCCTGAATGGAGGATGAAGCAGTGTGAGACAGGAGCTGGCAGAGCTGAAAGTAGAGTGTGAGAGCAGAGATGCTGAAGTACAAGGCAAGACACAGAAGCTTTATAGAACACTAATGAATCAGGAGGCCATGATCACTAGTAGATCACAGGAGTTACAGAAGAAACCACCTGAACAGAAGACTCTACTCCAAAGCTTTACCTCTTATTCTACTTCCAATGTACACAAGAGAAGTCCCAAGGTTAATGAGATGAGAAGCTAATTCCTCAAATTAGAATAAAAAGTTGGCAAAGTTACAGAACATGTTACAAGTGGTGCATGAGGACAGCTGTAAGATTTTGGCTTTCAGCAAAGTGCTACTTTACAAGACTATCAGAAGCATTTATGGTTTCTCGGCTCAAGTCGCTCAACACCATGTTGTTGAGCTGAGGGAGAGGTTGTGTGATAGGTTGCCTCAGAGGCTTATTTAAACAACATATTTTTGACTTTTTCCAAGGAGGTGAAAGAGTTAAACTTTCTTAATTAGCTCAGGTGAAGCAAAACCTTAAAAAGCCTGGAAAGGAGAGATGGGGGAGGGCCCATGTTTTTTGCTTCTGTTAAGCAGGAAGTGCAAGCAAGAGAGAATGGCTTGCTGGGTCTGTGGGCCAGTCATGAAAAGACTGTGAAAGTAAAATTTGGAGACGAACAAATTGTTTACTGGAGCTGCCAGTTTTGGACTGCAGAAAGAAACAGTATCTGCTGTTTTTGGAGCCTGCAACCCGACAGAGTTGAGAGAGAGCAACTACAGACTCACGAGGTGTAAGCTATTTTCAAGAGAGAGCCTCATTTAAACAGAGGAAGTGCAAAGCAAAAGTTTTTCAGAAAGTTTTTCACAGTGACCTGTGTGAAGCTACAAAGACACAGAATTAAATAAATTGTGTACAGAGGATTCACAGGCAGAGTTGCCTAAGAGGAGCTTCACAAAGAGAACCAACATCTACTGCTGTTTTGGAGCTGCCAAGACTGACAGAGCCACTGAATGGAAAGGTACCAGATTTATTATATACAGTATACCTGTATATCCCAGGGAGAAGTTTTTCAGCTTTCACTAAAAGAGGGTGTTAAGGGTCCCTGGAGGTTGGGGTGGGCCAGTACTTCACTGGTCTGTGTAAAAAGGAAAATTACTGTATGAAGAGAAAAGAGACTTCTATTTTTAACAGGAAATAGTACTGCTGAAAATAGAATATTCAAAGTTTTTCTTTTATTCCTTTTTCTCAATCCACTTTCCTACTCCTATACATATCTTTATCAGTGTTGCTTTTTGACTTGATAAAGAGAGGTTTTGTCCAATATAAAAGATATCACTATACACTGCAATACTCTGATTATTCATCTATATATACAGTTGAGCTCAAAAGTTTGCATACCCTTGGCGAACTGGTAATACAGTATATGTACCATTTTAAAGAAAAGATGAGTGAGCAGGCAAAACACATTTCTTTTTATGGCACAATCATAAAACAAAACATGGCAACATAGAAAAAAAATGAAATGACCCTGTTCAAACGTTTGCATACCCTTAGTTCTTAATACTTTGTATTCGCCCCCCCCCCCCTTTAGCATCAATGACAGTTTGCAGTATTTTGTAATAGTTGTCTCTGAGGCCCCTAATTCTTGCAGGTGGTATAGCTGCCCCCAGGTCATGCAGTCTTTGGTCGTCTTGCATGAAGCGCACGTTAGAGATCGCCCTAGAGTGGCTTGATGATATTAAGGTCATGAGACTGTGATGGCCACTCCACAACCTTCACCTTTTTCTGCTGTAACCACTGGAGGGTTAACCTGGCCTTGTGCTTAGGGTCATTGTCATGCTGGAAAGTCCAAGAGCGTCCCATGTGCAGCCTTTGTGCAGAAGAATTCAAGTTGTCTGCCTGTATTTTCTGATAACATGCTTCATTCATCTTGACATACATTTTCACCAGATTCCCTGTGCCTTTAGAGCTCACACACCCCAAAACATCAGTGAGCCACCCCAGTGTTTCACAGTGGGGATGGGATTCTTTTCACTATAGCCTTTGTTGACCCCTCTTCAAAAATAGCGCTTATGGTTGTGACCACAAAGCCCTATTTTGGTCTCGTCACTTCAAATTACAGTGTGCCAGAAGCTGTGAGGCGTGTCAAGGGGTTGTTGGGCATATTGTAACCGGGCTTTTTTGTGGCATTGTCTCAGTAAAGGCTTCTTTTTGGCAACTCGACCATGCAGCTAATTTTTGTTCGAGTATCGTCGTATTTCCACTTCATAATAAGTGACTGAACAATACTGACTGGCATTATCAAGACTTTGGATATCTTTTTATATCCTTTTCCATCTTTATGAAGTTCTATTACCTGGTTATGCAGGTCTTTTGACAATTATTTTCTGCTTCCCATGGCTCAGTCTCTAGTCTGCTCAGTGCATCCATGTGAGAGCTAACAAACTAATTGACTAGTTATACATAGACACTAATTGCAATTTACAAAGCCACAGGTGTGGGAAATTAACCATTGATTGTCATTTTAACCTGTGTGTGTCACCTTGTGTGTCTGTAACAAGACCAAACAATCAAGGGTATGTAAACTTTTGATCAGGGCTATTTGGGTGATTTCTGTTATCATTATGATTTAAAAGGAGCTAAACAACTATGTGATAATAAATGGTTTCATATGATTACGATCCTTCAATAAAATAAATGTTTTGCATGGTCAGTCATATTTTCAAAAGAAATGCCAAAATGTCTGCAAACTTTTGAGCACAACTGTATAGTCTGACTAAGTATAATCACGCAGGGGAAAAGCTGTAAAGCTGGGTTCTGGAGGCATCCATTATCCTTTGGAGAAGGTTGTTGGTGAGAGAGGAGTGTTCAAGGACAATGGGGGAATGTAACTTTGTCTATGTAGCTGCTACATTTTCAGATACAATATCTACCACCAACACAATCATCTCCATTGTATACAGACTTGTATTTGATATTTACCTTGGCAACAAGCATTTGCTGTAGGGAAATGCATCATTAAAACAGTCAACTCTTGCTAGGGCATTTAAGTGGTTCTTTAAAATAAAGCTAAATAACCCTGATGAAGAATCAAAATGTAGTGAAACATACAGGATGAGTTTACTTTTCTAGCTTACTATTACATTTCAACAGCAAGTCCTGTTTACCTTATACTGAAGCTTATGCCACTAAGGCAAATGTGGTATTGGAGACTTGTAATATATGCTAATATATACTGTAGATGGCAAATAATTTATATACATTTTACCAAACTATTAATGTTATTCACTAGCATTACAATTTTAAAATAAATACATCAATATTATAAAACAAAGTAGATAATTTCTCATACAAAATTGTCACTATACTATTATTCTTATAATGTATACATGAAATTCTTATTTAATTTTGCTGCTTATCGACATCTATTTTTACATTCTTACTCCTAAACTCACCACATCACCATGTAAGATGCTGTATATACCATGTAAGATATACTCATGTACCATACAGCACATGTTGTATTCAGTCCCCTATACCAATCTGCTTGGTGATCACATACATCAATGCACCTTTGGTGCAAGATATTTCAATGAAGATGGGTAGAAATTTGGAGTCTCCTTATAAATAGTTTGTATAAGACCTAGATGTAAGACCTTGATAGTTATCAGTGGGACATACTTGAACACGTTTGTACAACAGCTACTAAAACAAAAGCCAACACATGAGATGTTGAAGGTGGATAATGAAGATTTTTAAATGTACTTCACTAGGATGTTGTTGTTTAGTCATTCAGTCATGCCCAACTCTCCATGACCCTATGGTCACAGTGTCATTGAGGTACACAAGCCTCTTCACCACAACAAGGTAACGATCCAGAAGGCATCACTAGGATGGTGCACTTGTACTATCAGCACAAAAACAAAAAGTTAGTGCCTAGAGTTTGAAATATATTTGAAATTATAGTACAATACAATTCATACTGAGATTTGTACTCTATCAGCCCTATTAAATTCCCTCAATGTGTAAAACCATAGACCGTAACGTAGCCCGTATGACTTGTGGCTATTAAATTGTTACCGTAAAGAAACCTGCAAACGACTTGCGGGTTAAGGGCAAAAGAAACCTACGGGATGTCGAAAATTGCACTCTGCAGCCGAAATCCTTTGTTCTGTCAAGAACTGTTACGCTCGAAAATCGCTATTAAATTGCAACAAATTCACTGGCGTTCAACCCCGTAACCCACAAATGGAGCCAAAAAGCCATTTCTGGAATGCGGGTCCGATCAAAACCATTTTTCAGTGATGTAATTATGACAATCTCATTTGCCATTGGCTCCATCTAAACCCGTAGCTACCGTTTGACTAATTCACAATGTTCCCAGCCGCAAATCCAAAGTGCGCAAGAATGGTCTACAGGTTTGCGTCTCAAGCCTGTAACAGTGTCTAGTAAAGCAGGTGGAAATTTCAATGTATTGTGTTTCGTGTTTAGAGCATTAAATAATACATACATAAGGGAAAGTTTGCTGTAACAGACTTCAAACGTGCACTTAAATATATATATATATATATATATATATATATATATATATATATATATATATATATTTGTGGTCAGTCCCTCTCCCAGCGATCGTGTATGTCGAACCATTGCTCTACAGGGATGGGAATGCCCTTGCAGACATTTGGGAGAGGGTCCCCCCCACAACCCCAGGGAAACAACGAGGACATAACTTTGTGGTTGGGCCCCTCTCCTAGTGCAGCTGATGTATGGCCTAATATTATGCCCTAACTGGCCTGCTTAGAGGGCCAAGGGCCGAGTCATGGAGAGGAGAGAGGGAAGGAAAACAAAAAAAGAATGTGAAGGGTTGATGTAGCATTAGGATCTATGAGGACTTATGAAAGTGTGATTGAAGTGAGCCTACTAAGGCCTGTTTTGGGACATATGGAAAGAGTGAACGAGGTAAGCCTGTGAAGGCTGGTTTGGTTTGTATGGAAAGCGTGAACAAGGTAAGCTTGCAAAGGCTGGTTTAGGACTTATGGAAAGCCGGAGGAAGGCTGAAGGTTAGCAGGTTTGGGTCAAAATCGGCAAAAGGAGGCTTACGAAAGCCAAAAAAGCATAGCCTTGGACATGGACAAGGGACGTAACTTAGTAGATTCACGACCAAACTCACCCGAAGAGGTACAGGAAAGTTTGGAAACTTAGTAGATTTGGGCCAAAATGTTAAAGGCAGAGTTAGTGAGGCCTAAAAGGCATGGCCTTGGACATGGACAAGAAACAAAACTTAGCAAATTCAGGTCCAAACCCACCCAAAAAGGTATAGGAAAGTCGAGAAACCTGGTGGACTTGGCCAAAACTAAGCTTAAAAAAGCAAAAGCTAAACCTTGGACGTGGACAAGGAAGCAGCTTGGTAGTCCTGGGCCAAGATCCACCGAGGATAGCTTAGAACAAGTTCACAACTTACCTTGGATAATGGTAGGAAAAGGGCCAAAAAGCAACTGGAGCTTGCGATTTAAGGCTTGGAAAACTGAAAAACAAGAGAGCGCAGAGAAACAACCCACAGGCACGGAATCAGGAATGAACTGAACAAGGGGATGTGGACAGGAAGTGCTTATAAAGGCTGAAGAAGGCCCCTCTCATGTGAAAAGTTGAAGCCAGACAGGGTCCCTCCCACAAACCCAGGTATTAATATAAATAGTAAATTTGTGTTCACATTTGAATGTCTAAAACAAGTTAAGAAACTTGTTACATGCCCAGAATTCCAAGAGAGAGAGAGAAACAAATAAGGTAGCCATGCAACTAAAGACGTAAAATATCACTGCACAATGAAAAAAATTATGTGTGGAAGTATTGAGTCTAACAGCATAATTAAGCAGGGAAAATATCATAAAACTAAACTGTAATTAGAGCAAAATATATGTGATGCCTCTGATTGAAACTGAAGGATAATATTATTTAACACAGCATGTACTGGCAGGCGCGGAGGCAGCCCAGGCACGCCGGGTCTGACGTAGCACTGCGTGACCCGGCGGAGCCTGGGCTGTGCTGATTGGCTGGGGGGAGGAGGAGGGACTTCCGCCCGTTTCGCAGGCTTCCTCCTCACTCCGCGCCGGCCATTGAGCTGATCTGAGGTCTGCACACTGCGCTCCTCTGCAAATACAATAAGGGCAAGTAAAAGTGGCCCCAGATATAAAGGTTAGGATTCTATACCCGTCCTGCTCTTATTTGGCCCCAGTGTATAGGCTAATTATCCCATCTTTCATTAGCCCAGCCCCATTCGTTCTGGGTGGAGGTCTCCAGTATGGGTTCCGGGGTGTCTGTGTCCAGCTTGACCAAGGCGGGGGTAACTAAAAATGGACCCTGGGGAGTTGGAGGCCTTGCTGTCCATGGTCAAAACTTGGGCATTAAGCCATGGGGTTAGAACGGTTCAGGACAGGATGGATTCAGGTCATATGGGGGGGGGGAGGTTGATGTCACTACGGCACAGTCCTGGCCTGCAGTGACCGGTAGCCTAGGCCAGGTGGACAAGCATCATAGCCTAGATAGGCCGGCAGAGCAGCGTGCTAACTCTGATCTGAGCAAAAGGGCTAGGAGCAGCGTGGAGGGCACGAATAGGGTCCTTGAGAGCATGGAGCTTATCACCCCCACTGAAGAGCGTGGTGCCAGCGGGAAGTGTGGTCGAGGGCCTAGCCATCCGGTCACCACCCAGCATCTTGTCCCATGGCCCACAGCAGAACCAAGGCACCCCTAACCAGCCTCGAGGCTCCAGGGGTAACAGCAAATGTGCAAGGAGCTCTAAAGAAGCTCCTACAGGTTCTCACCTGTCGCCCCCTGTGGTCCCCACTGCCGCACCCACTGCCACCGCTGCAGGTGTTTCGCAGGGACGACGCAATGCCAAAGGAGAGGCCGAGAAGAGAAAGGAAACCACCAGAGGAAGAAGGGATCAGGTGATCGAAGGGATGGCCGCAGACGACAGTCTGGTGGTCATTGACGAGGTTCCAGTAGCGGCCAAGGTGGCACGGCAGACGCTCCCCACCAGTGTCCGGAAGTCAACAAACAGGTACAGTCCCTTGATTTTCACCTCAACACTGTGGTAACTTGTCTTCCTTGCATGGTAATTTATCTTCCTTTCAGGACTTCCTTAAACAGGTCTAGGTAGGAGGGCTAAGAATCTTTACTTCCCTCCCACAATTGCTAAAGGAAGTGATGCATGGACAGGATGTGATGTAAATCACATCATCTCAACTAAGGGTATATAACATAAGGCCAGGCAGGAAATCGCCCTGTTGCTTCCTTTTCTTCCTTGGACAGGATGTGATGTCGAACTTGCAGCAGTGAGCCATTACTAGATGTGAAGGCCTAACCATGGGTGAGATCAAGCGTGTGGGGAAGGGGATTACTATATAGATAGATAGATTTAAAAAGGGTTGTTGCTCCGTGGGTCTGGGCTGTGTGTTTGTGATACATTTATAGTATTGTGTTGTTGCCTTTTAATAAATACCTTTTAATGTAGACGAACCTTGTGTAATATATATATATATATTAATTTGGTGATACACCACATTTGGCGACCACGAATTTTAGACTTCTACAAAGGTTATTTATGAGGTAATATCACATTAATAGATAGTCACATTCTTTTTGGGGGGGGGGGAGAAAAAAAAAAAGGTACTTTGTCTAATTATCCTTTGCATGGGAAATCAAGTGCTGATTGTGTGTGGATCCTAGTTCGGGCCTCCATTTTAATATACAAGCTTGGGCATCAGGCCTCAATTTTGAATATATTAGTTTTGTTGTGTGTTTCAAATACCTGAGTTTGTTGTGTTTTGACTACCATAGTTCAGGCCTAGTAGTTTTTCAGGCCTTCATTTTTATTTTATTGTAATAGACTACCAGCATAGGCCTCAATTATTATTTTTAATCCTTTATATCGTACTAGCTTATTTTGCTACATAAAACAAAGATATCATACAGGTTGTTTTTGTGGGTTTCAAATATCTGAGTTGAGTTTTGTTGTGCTTTGACTATCAGAGTACAGGCCTAGCCCTGCATTTGAATACACTATAGTAGGCTTCCATGCGGCTTCTTTTTGTATTTGAATGCTGATTTGATTCCTTTGTATCCTAGTTCGGGCCTCCATTTTAATATACAAGCTTGGGCATCAGGCCTCAATTTTGAATATATTAGTTTTGTTGTGTGTTTAAAATACCTGAGTTTGTTGTGTTTTGACTACCATAGTTCAGGCCTAGTAGTTTTTCAGGCCTTCATTTTTATTTTATTGTAATAGACTACCAGCATAGGCCTCAATTATTATTTTTAATCCTTTATATCGTACTAGCTTATTTTGCTACATAAAACAAAGATATCATACAGGTTGTTTTTGTGGGTTTCAAATATCTGAGTTGAGTTTTGTTGTGCTTTGACTATCAGAGTACAGGCCTAGCCCTGCATTTGAATACACTATAATAGGCTTCCATGCGGCTTCTTTTTGTATTTGAATGCTGATTTGATTCCTTTGTATCCTAGTTCGGGCCTCCATTGTAATATACAAGCTTGGGCATCAGGCCTCAATTTTGAATATATTAGTTTTGTTGTGTGTTTAAAATACCTGAGTTTGTTGTGTTTTGACTACCATAGTTCAGGCCTAGTAGTTTTTCAGGCCTTCATTTTTATTTTATTGTAATAGACTACCAGCATAGGCCTCAATTATTATTTTTAATCCTTTATATCGTACTAGCTTATTTTGCTACATAAAACAAAGATATCATACAGGTTGTTTTTGTGGGTTTCAAATATCTGAGTTGAGTTTTGTTGTGCTTTGACTATAAGAGTACAGGCCCAGCTCTGCATTTGAATACACTATAGTAGGCTTCCATGCGGCTTCTTTTTGTATTTGAATGCTGATTTGATTCCTTTGTATCCTAGTTCGGGCCTCCATTTTAATATACAAGCTTGGGCATCAGGCCTCAATTTTGAATATATTAGTTTTGTTGTGTGTTTCAAATACCTGAGTTTGTTGTGTTTTGACTACCATAGTTCAGGCCTAGTAGTTTTTCAGGCCTTCATTTTTATTTTATTGTAATAGACTACCAGCATAGGCCTCAATTATTTTTTTTAATCCTTTATATTGTACTAGCTTATTTTGCTACATAAAACAAAGATATCATACAGGTTGTTTTTGTGGGTTTCAAATATCTGAGTTGAGTTTTGTTGTGCTTTGACTATCAGAGTACAGGCCTAGCCCTGCATTTGAATACACTATAATAGGCTTCCATGCGGCTTCTTTTTGTATTTGAATGCTGATTTGATTCCTTTGTATCCTAGTTCGGGCCTCCATTGTAATATACAAGCTTGGGCATCAGGCCACAATTTTGAATATATTAGTTTTGTTGTGTGCTTCAAATACCTGAGTTTGTTGTGTATATTTTAATAGGCACTACTGGTGTTGAAGTTAATTAGCAAGTATTACCTTCACCATACTAAGATAAGTATAATTTGCATTGTGGGTACTAGTCTATTTTTCTACATATTACACCTGGCCTACTGAATAGTCATCAACTATTAGTCGCAAATTGATTTGGATTCTTACTTGGGTGAGTAAAAGAGTAGGAATGTCTTTTCAAGGGGCCAAATACTTTCCCACAGAAGTGCGTGAGTACTTTAGGAAACATATTCAAAAACATGATGGTCCATATGAGCTTCCAGAGCCAGCAAACCCAGACAGTGAAAAAGAGGAGAGATTAATGGATTTTCTAACACAAATTGTAAATAACAAAAAGTATAGAACAAAGAAAAGAAAAAGTTTGGTCACACAAGCTGTTGTAGCCACAATAGGAGGCCTAATAGACTTAGTTGTAGAATTACGGCAGCATAATTTGGAAACAACAAATAAAATGGAGGAAGCAATGGACAAAAGGGATTGTTTAAAAATTGCAGCTTTGAGAACAACTACAATTGTTGGGGAACTAGAAAGGGAGTTAAGGGAAATAGAAGAGCAGAGGGATGCTTATGGAGTAAAAATAACAGAACTTCAAAACATAATAATGGACTATTAAAATAAAACAAAGTTAGAAGGGATAAAAGGAGTCAGAGACATTGCCAAAATATATCCAGATCTGGATATGTTCGTGGCACAAAATAAAGAACCAGTGTCGAAAATGAACCAAGATAGAAAAGAGTTCTTATGGTATTCTGTTCCACAAGTAGATACCATACCACAAGCACCAGTTATTGTTTCAGAATTATTTAATGCAAGGCAAACACCTACAGGATTTTCTATGCAGACTCGACCGATGTCTATGGCAGATAAAGACAATTTCCAGAAATGGTGGGGAAGTATGCCAACTAACAACTTTAATACGTTTACACATTGGTTTATGAGGGGAGCAGATAGAGCTAAAAAAGGAGGTCTTAACTTAGAGGAATGGACAGAACTGTTAGAATACGCTATGGGTCCTTTGGCTAGTAGACTATTGGGATTTAATAACAGTGTGTCTGATCAGGCAGGAAGAATTGCTGCAACTAATTTCTATCTACTTAGCATAGAGAAAGAAATAGCAAATATTACCATGAGGCCAACAGATGGTCCTAGAGAGGTAGCTCAAAGGATATTTTTTTGGTATACTCTACAACAACCTCAACAGCCTCTAGTGCTGGGCTCACCAGAACATATAGCAAAAGTAATGGAAGCCCTTCCCCGGGAGTGTCAAGAATTTGTCAGGCTTTTTGATCCAACACCAACAGACTTGGAAATGGTACTAACTAGAGCTGATAAGTGGTGGATCAAGCATCCTTTCACAGAACAGGTCTGCTCTGTTTCAGCTGTAAGAACATTTAAGGTCGAGTCTGGTAGAGATATAGATGGTAAATGGAGAAACCAGACGTGGGATGTACCCCAGAACAAGAAGGATGATCAAAACTGGAGACCAAAACAGAACCTTGACAAAAGATGGAGAGATCCACCTAGGGACTATAGGAATAGGGATGGCAGCAACTGGAGGGAGAGAGAAACGGTAACATGGGCTATTGGGAACTCAGGAGACAGAAGGATAGGATAGAATAGGAAAATCACATACTTAAAAACAAGGTAGCTGAGTCAGAGAGGAAATTGAAGGAAAGTGAGGCAAAGATGCAATATAGTGTTATAAAAGAGGGACAGAGTAGAAGTGAGTCACAATGACAAATCCCAACCCCTGCGCCTCAGCATCTCATTCACTCAGCTAATTTAACCATGGATGAGGCAGGTCGGCCTACCATTTATACAGTCATCGCAGGGGTAGGGAAAAATATGTTGGTAGATACAGGAGCAGCAGTTACAATGACCAACAGGGTCAAAAATGGGTATTCTTCAGTAAGTATTATGGGAGTTACTGGGAATCCACAGGAGGTTAGAGCAGGTCCAATTGATGTAGCAGTTGGAGGAAAAACAATACAAGTAGAAGCAATAGTGGGTTGGCCAGAGGAAATATTGGGAATAGAACTTTAAAAAAAGGAAATTTCATTGTAGATCTTGCCAATTTTTGTTTGTGGAAGACAGAAAAGGTGAATCAGTTAAGTACAGAGTTGACGAAAGGGGTTGTGCTCCCAATGGCATATATTGACTCTCCGCTAAAAAGTCTGGAAAAAAACAAACTGAAACTAGACGGACAACCAGAATGGCTGCAGAAGCTAATCCAAGACATACCTGTTTGGGCTACAGATAAATTAGACTGTGGAAGAATGAAAGGAATGCTCTGGTTGGAAGGAGGAGACCCACAATGGCAAAAGCAATATCCAGTGCCAAGAGAATCAGTGGCATCAATCACCGAGATGATAGAAATGCTGGAGAGACTTGGAATAATTAAATCTGGAAATGGGTATGCATGTAACTCACCATGTTGGCCTGTGAGAAAAGCTGTGTTAAAAGGGAATGGAGATGAAAAAGCAGCCTCATCATGGAGACTTACCATTGATTACAGGGCCGTGAACAAACTTGCAAAAAGAATGGCCCCTGTTGTTTCTGTTTATTGTGAAATGATGTCCAAAATTTCACCAGAATTGAAAGTATTCAGTGTAATAGATGTGGCCAATGGATTTTGGTCAATTCCCTTAGCTGAAGAATGCCACTACCGGACAGCGTTCACCTGGGAGGGCCGACAATATGCTTTCACAGTATTACCACAGGGATATTGTGACTCCCCAGCTATTTTTCACACATACATGAAAAATGCATTGACAGCTTTCCCACGTCCAGATCGTATCATTCAATATGTTGATGATGTCCTCTTACAATCCCCGAACATGGAAGAACACAAAGAAGACCTGGCAATATTATTACAATGCATACTGGAAGCTGGACTTAAGCTAAATGTGGCAAAGGCACAATTGGCATGCCAGAAAGTCAACTTCTTAGGAGTAACCATATCAGGAGATGGACGATCAATTGATCAAGGCAGGGCCAAAGTTATTGCTCAGTTACCCATTCCTACAGACCGTGAATTTACCCCACAATATGCTCAACTGGCACAACCCCTTTATGAACTCCTGAGAGCACAGAATTGGGATTGGACAGAGGAACACACATCAGCAGTACAAAAATTGAAGGCTGAACTAGGGAGTGCACCAACTCTGGCATCTCCAGACCATGAAAAATAATTTAGACTATATCCGATTACAATGCCAGATTCACAAGGAGCAGTCATCACTCAACTGTGGGGACATGCAGAACGTCCAGTGGCTTTTGGATCTCAGATGCTGTCTGCCGTAGAGCTGAAATTTGGATGGTGTGAGAGATTGATCTTAGCAGCATACTGGGCAATTAGAAGATTTAAATACCTATTTGGCACACAGACAATAATAATCTGTACACATCATACTCCATTGCAGATCCTCAGACAAGGCAGCCTGGCAATCAGCCACATCAACAATGCACGCATTCAGAAATGGACTATGGCACTGCTCGCTGATAACATTTCAACTCATGCCTTAAGAGAACCAAAAGAATGGGTGGCTGGAATTTGCATAAAGGGAGAAGCTCATGAATGCCAGATCTATCCTGAATCAACATGCCACGCGGTGTTCAAAGATGCCACTCATCTTGTGATGACCTCAGATCCTGTATGGTATACTGATGGCAGCTGTCACTATGCACAAGGAAAAAGAATATCAGGAATGGCCGGAGTAAAAATGTTGGGTAAAGATATCATAAAAGAATTTGGATTTAGAATCAAAGCATATTCAGCACAATATGCAGAACTGGCTGCAGTCATTGAAGTACTTCAGCAAGAGTCTGGAAGAAGTGACATATTGACAATTGTTTTGGATAGTGACTGGGTGTTCCGAGGCACATGCCTTCTGCTAAAATGGTGGGATAGTAACCAATTCCTTGCCACAGATGGATCCTCTGTTAAGTTCCAAGATCTATGGCAGATGGTAGAAAAGTTATCACAAAATTTCAAAAGAATTAACATGATCAAAGTACGGGCACATAAAAAGACAGGGCCACACCGAGAGGGAAACTACCTTGCTGACCGGTATGCAAAAGAGGCAGCTGTCCAAGCAGAAGACTGGAAACCACCCACAAAAAACACATTACAAATAGCTTCTACTACAAGGAGCAAATCTACATTTATTTCAATTAGGATGAAGCAACTGCAGGAATTACAAGATCAAGATGAGGAACTAAAAGATATTCGGGAGAAATTACAAAAGGGAGAAGAAGTGATATACGGGGGAAAAAAAGTGATGGAGGAGCAAGGGCTAATATGTATATCAGAAACCGGGGAACCGATTTGGATTGTACCACAACAAGTAAGAAAAGACTTACTCCGATGGATACATGGATCACAAGCAGGAGGACATCCAAAGATCAGAGAAGCAAAAGAGAGGATTCGACATTTGGGATGGTGGATCGGGCAAAACAAGGATCTTGAAGAGTTTGTGGGTAGTTGTATTATATGTGCAAGATTTGACCAGTCCAACAGGAAAAGAAGGGGAGAATTAATGAGACAGACACTTGTAGGCCCATGGGAAAGAATTCAAATTGATTACACCGGACCATTACCAACAACCACAAGAGGAAAATAAATATATTCTCATGATAGTAGATAGCTTTTCAAGATGGATGATCGCAATCCCAACAAGAAACTGTACAGCACTAACCACAGCCAGGAAATTAGTAAGCGATGTACTGACAGTGTGGGGAATTCCAAAAGTCCTTGATTGCGACAATGGAGCGGCATTCATAGGAAATGTAATGAAGGAACTTTGTAAGATGGTGGGTATTGAACTGAAACACCATATCCCATACCATCCACAGGCAGCAGGTCAAGTTGAGCGAATGAATGGCACCATAAAAAGAGAGCTGAAAAAGCTGGTGGCAGAACATGGGCAAGCTTGGGACAAATACATACCTTTAGTATGTGTCCGACTTAGATCAAGGCCCTGTAGATCAACAGGATTTTCACCATATGAAATTTTAATGGGTAGACCAATGCCCTCCTGGAAAAACTGGATGACAATACCTCCACCTGTAGCTTTACAAACCGCTGCAATCACAGATCAATGGGTAAAGGAGTTGGCCACACACTTGTAAATTGTTCATAAATCTGTGGCTGTGGAAGATGAAGAACAATACCAACATCGAAAGCGATGGTATGATGCAGCAGGGGATCTGACATCATATGAGGCAGGGGACCGAGTTATGGTGCAGAATCAAGATGAACACCTTCCTTGGGGAAGAGCAAAATGGAAGGGACCATATACTGTAGTAGATAAATTAGGGACCTCTGTATACTTGATTGATCACGCAGAGAAAGGAGAAGTCTGGCTGCATGCATCACAGCTTAAAAGATTTAGGAAGGACAAAATATGGAATAGAGGTTAAGTACAAATTGAATAAATAAATACACATTCTTTTTTTTTTTTTTATTCTGTTTTTATTTTTTTTATTTTTTTGTTTGTTGGTGTATATATATGTTTCTAATGATGGAATCTAGTGTTCCCACAGAGCAAGGCTGTATAAGAATGAAGATGCGTGTCAACAGAAGATTGTGGTGGATCCTTGTTAAAGGATGGATAAGTATAAGCTGTATCACAGTAGAAATGGGGAGACAGGCAATAAGGCCAGAAGATACCGCAAATAAGGGAGAGAGTTTGAAAAGATTGGAGTTACATTACGTTCAAGCAGATAGATTTATTTGGCCCAGGGAATTGGAAGTAAAAGAGGGTGGAGGGTTACAAGTAAACATTATTTTGCCACATAATAGTACCAGGGGATTAGCTCTTAGAGCTCCAATAAAAAGTATAGAGGGACATAACTGGGAATGGGTTATAAGATATGGACAGATAATAAATACAGGAAACTTTAAAGGAAGGACTAAAATAACAACAAAGGTACAAGGGAGGTTTACAAATACTACAGTAGTAGTGAGTAACTTAACATTAGAAGAAGGTGGAGAATGGGACGCTGCAGTTATAGCTGCCCAGCCTGTACTAGAGGAATTCTGCAATTTTGATACTGGAAAGGGGTGTGTTTTAACAATAGATGAAGTATTTGTCTCTGTAAAGGAGCTGCAACGTTGTAAAGATCAGAAGAAGGTACCATGGCCAATAGGCGGATTGGTGGTGGTACCAACACATGAAACAGTTGTGCAAGGGGTTGGGTGGACTTACTACCCAATAATTCTAAATTTTAATGATTTTTCTATTCCCCCAAAGTGCCCGGAATCACAGCGGCAGTGGTTTAAGCAAAGTATACAAGAGACCATCATTGAGTGGACCGGAGCAGGGAGTCGAGAAAAACAGGACACACTTGCAGCCCTTTTAGGAGGAGTCGGAACTGGATTGGGAGTATGGAATTCAGCAGACATCATTGGACTGAACAGCAGGATAAACTCCCTTACTGATGGCATGGGACATGCTATGAAAACAGGTGGAGTAGCTGACTCCCTTATAGTGAGTAGACTGACAGACAATGTTGATGACATGCACACCATTGCCAACAACCTGCATCTAGTTGAGGAAAATATTGCTTCCATTGCTAACAGCATTAAGAATGAAATAGTGGGAACTGCCATTTTCTGTTCTATGATTGGAGGAAAGCTGTTGGCAGATTTAAAGGAAACTATTAAAGACATCCAGGAAAACAAGTGGGCAAGACAAATCAATGCAACAAGGATTATCACGTCATTGAAAAGAAAAGGAGTGGACATCACTGAGGACAATCTTAAATACAGCTATATTGAAGGCCCAGATCAATGGATGCCACATGGACTACAATCTGGGACAATAGGACTAATCCTGGCAATTCCCCGTTGGGAGGGGCAGGCAGAGCAACTGAACTTTATACATAGCATTGGAACGTTAATTGATGGAATCTACAAGCATTACTTCCCATCAAAAAGACTGGCCACTATTACAGGATTGGAGATGGATGAAAGCTGTTGCAGGAAATCTCAACACCGATGGCTGTGCAGTTGTGTTTGGGAGAAAGGAGCTGAGGAGGATGGCTGGGTGCAGTTGATAAAAGAAAACCTGGTGCAAGAGGTGATCCGCATAGGGGACATTGCATGCTTTATCGGCCACTCTGAATATAGGACAGTTGATGAAATATGTTTGGTGGAAGAAGGGTCTTGTATCATGGTAACCACTACTATACATGTAGGAACTCATACACTATTTCCATCAAGAAACCTTACCACTGAAATGATTAATTTTACTGCAAATGCAGATTGGACAAATTTGACAATGAAGCTTTTTCCCCCAATTCCAAAGCTTACCTTGGAACTTCATGAGTTAGTAAAACGTACCAAACAACAACTACACCCCATCAGCTTACTGCTGGAACAACAGAAAAAGAAAATAGAAATTACTACAAAAAACGTTGAGCATCCCTGGTGGGGAATTCTTACCAATGCAGAGACACATCCAGTCCTACGAACACTGTCGCTGGTACTCATGTTCATTCAAGTATTAACGACAATTATAATAATATACTTTTGTGTGGCAATGAAACAAATGAGGAAGAAACTTGCAAGGAGGATATATAATAATGAAATTTAAAAATTTTTTTGTCTTTTTCCTCTTCTTTCTCTCTCTCATACATTCTTCAATAAAGTTTTACATTGCACATACATAAACATTTATCACACACTCTCACCTAAATTCTATAAGTTCTGTTTTTGTGTAATATGTGGATTGACAGCCATAGGAAAGTACAGGAGAACTTATGTCGCTGAGGGAACTATTCCGGAGGGACGGTGGGTTGAATTTCTCCTGTATATCAGGTTGTTGCTCCCACTAGGTTCTCCTGTACTAGAGGGATAACTAGAAAACTGAGCAACATAGAAGAAGAAAAAGTGAGGGAATGTGGTAACTTGTCTTCCTTGCATGTTAATTTATCTTCCTTTCAGGACTTCCTTAAACAGGTCTAGGTAGGAGGGCTAAGAATCTTTACTTCCCTCCCACAATTGCTAAAGGAAGTGATGCATGGACAGGATGTGATGTAAATCACATCATCTCAACTAAGGGTATATAACATAAGGCCAGGCAGGAAATCGCCCTGTTGCTTCCTTTTCTTCCTTGGACAGGATGTGATGTCGAACTTGCAGCAGTGACCCATTACTAGATGTGAAGGCCTAACCGTGGGTGAGATCAAGCGTGTGGGGAAGGGGATTACTATAGAGATAGATAGATTTAAAAAGGGTTGTTGCTCCGTGGGTCTGGGCTGTGTGTTTGTGATACATTTATAGTATTGTGTTGTTGCCTTTTAATAAATACCTTTTAATGTAGACGAACCTTGTGTAATATATATATATATATTAATTTGGTGATATACCACAAACACCAGCCAGGAGATAGAAATAGAGAGCTAGGCCACAGCGCAATTCACCCATCCCTGACATCATTACGGATACAGGGACGCCCATAGTGACTCAGGGGCAGGACCGGCGTAGGGATAGCATTGACTGCCATAGGCCGCAGAGCCGGAGGGAATCCTTACGACCTAGCATAGCCGCCGAGTCGGAGTACTCCTCTGGGGGGGAGCGGACCGTGCGTTCCCCAACGAGGGATAGACGCAGAAGAGCTAGTGATTGTTCTTCATGCTTTCCCAGAGCCAGAGGGAGATCCAGGTCTCGGAGCAGACGGTCTTGCGGCTGCAGCTGTGCTTGCACAAGAGGCGGCGAAAGGAGCCCACAACGGTCGAGATTGTCCAGACCGGCAGGTTGCCCCCAGGATGGCAGCTGCCCCGGGGCAAAGAGAATCAGGTGAGAAGCTTGCAAATTTCAGGGAGATGGGGGTGGTGGTACACGAAGACTTTCCCAGGGTGTCTCAATTTTTGACGTCCCTGAAATCCTTTATAGAAGCCCATAACATTGCCGTCTCCGACACGGAAGTCGGAGCATGGGTGGGGGGCTTGGCCGGAAAGGCATGGGTGGAGCCATCTCTCTCCGCTAGGTGACCCAGAACGGGCTTACCAACCCCACATCACACAGGACGAACTTGGCACTGCACGCCGGAGGAGCGGAGCAGGACAGGAGCAGAGGAAACGTATGGGACGCAGCTGCAAGGCCGTCCATCGTTTGCGCCCAGGACAATCTGGGGGTGCATTTAGCCTTGGATGTCAAAGAAAAAATCTGACAACGGAAGTACATAGAGATATTTTCCTTGTTGCCAATGTCATGGATGACCGACAATCCAGAGGTTCCACAGGGAAGGAGATGACCGGAGGCCCACTTTCAGGCGCATACCAAGAACTTTTGACAACTGGTTACAGGCCTTTGCCATCATGGCCTGTGTCATGGGAGAAAGACACCCGGAACAGTGCTCTGGGCTGTTTGTGTATATGGAGGAAATCAGGAACGCATACCGGACGTATGGTGGAATGGCTTGGTGGTGATGTGACAAGGAATTCCGGCAATAGATGTCCTCCCGTTCGGAAATGGTGTGGAGCGATAAGGCGGCCCTATTGGCTGAACATAATGACACCATAATGACACCAATGCGGGCAGTGCCGCCCTTTCGCAGGAACCCTGGCGGGGCTAAAGGCCCTGCCGCCGCAAGCACAGCCGGCAAGGTGTCTGTCACTCATTCAACGAGGGCAACTGCAAGTGGGCACCAAACTGCTGTTTCAAGCACGTCTGTGCGAGTTGTGGAGGAGATCACGCGGCCTCAAGATGCACCAGACAAAAAGGATTCAGGGCTGGAGAGCCTGCTCAAAAAGGGACGGACCCCCATAAAGCTGGGCGCAATGCTGCCGTGGCTAGAACGCTACGGTAGGTTGGCAACAAAAGCCGGGGTGGCCGTCCTACTACGCAAGGGTTTCCCGGAAGATGCTCTCTCGCCCCACTCGAGTCTCCGAAACCTGAAGTCGGTAAAGGAGTTTGCCGGGGTAGCGGTGGATAAAATCCGGACTGAGGTAGAACTGGGTAGGATGGCGGGGCCTTTTCCCTCCATTCCTTTCCAGGGTTTAGTAATTTCTCCTCTGGGCATAGTCCCGAAGAAGGAAAATTCCGCCTCATCCATCATTTATCCTATCCTCTGGGTGGCTCGGTCAACGTCAGGATTGACAAAAAGTACCTGTCGGTGTCGTACTACCCTTTCAACCGGGCCACGGACCTGGTCAGATGGGCAGGTGTCGGGGCTGAGATGTCAAAGGTGGATATCGAATCTGCGTTTCGCTTGCTTCCGGTGCATCCTCAGAGTCATCGGTTCCTTGGGTGCTTCGTTGACGGACAGTACTTTGTGGATCTTTGTCTCCCCATGGGGTGTTCTATTTCCTGTTCCTATTTTGAAGCCTTCAGTACGTTCTTGCAATGGGTAGCACAGACCGAGTCGGGTTGCCAGGGGATTACCCATTAACTCGACAATTTCCTTTTCGTGGGTCCGGCGCGGCTCACCACATGCGACTTCATACTGAGGACCTTCTCAAGGATATGTCAAGATTTTGGGATTCCTCTGGCAGACAAGAAGATGGAAGGACCGACCACGGAACTGACGTCCTGGGGATTTGGATCAATTCGGACAAGATGGAATGCAGCTTGCCGATGAAGAAGGTGTTGGACCTGTCTGCAGAACTAGCAGCCCTGGAAGGCGCAAGGCGAGTGTCATAGCGGCGGCTGCAGTATATCTTGGGTAAACTGAATTTTGCGTGTAGAATCATTTCCATGGGCCGTATATTCAGCAGAAGAATGTCGTTGGCTACAGCCAGGATATCTCAGCCGCATCATTTTATAAAGGTGTCCAGGACATGAAGGAGGATGCATGAGTGTGGACGGCATTTCTACGGAACTTCAAAGGGAGCACCTTGATCCAGCCGAGCAGGGTGACGAACGGGCAGCTCGGCCTATATGCGGGATCGAGTGAGGTCGGAGTGGGAGCCTATTTTAGAGGTGCATGGTGTGCAGCAGATAAGGTCCATCTAACGGAGATAGGATTAGAGCTGTTTATCCTGGAGCTTAAGGGTGGGGCTAGGCGTGCCTTGGCTTTATTAAGAGAGCAAGAGGGGGGATCACAGCCTCAGGAGGCATCCATCGCCTGCTCTGTAGTGGGAGGAGAGGCACCCGGCCCACGGGCTTAAGTGGGCCTTGCCCTGCCTCATGGGCGTGCTTACTAAAGCACTGGAAGGCTCGGGGCGTGGGCCCAGGGCGTGAGGCTACTGACCGGGCCGGGCTCCTCCTCCGGGATGTTATTTGAGCTGTGATGTAACAATGTTAATTATGTTAATTGGTTATTGGTTTATGGTTGCTTTAATAAAGCAGTGGCCCGTAATTTTCCCAAGAAACGCTGGGACAGTGTGTTTATTTATTCTAACGCCCAATGGATCTTGCCAGGGTCATGATTTAATAACACGTCTTCCTCCGCTGATTGTTAAAAAATAACACACCTAGAAGTATTCAAAATAAATCACTCTATTCCTAAACACAGTCTCAGAGAGAGAAACAAAGCACAGAGAGATACAGCACAGAGAGACAGCCAATACACAGACAAACAGCACAGCAAGAGACAGGACACAGGCAGACAGCAAAGAGAGATAGAGACAGACAGCACACATAGTAAGGGATAGATAGCAAAGAGTGAGTGAGAACATGCCACAGAACACAGCACAACCACACACCAAAACAAGCAACATAACAGACAGACAGCAAAGAGAGAGAGACAGCAAAGAGTGAGAGAGAACTCGCCACACAACACAGCAAGCGGCACAACAGCCACCATTGCAAACCTCAGAGAGAGACACACAGTACAGAGACAGACAGCACAGAGAGACATCAAAGAGATATAGAGATAGCATACTCACTACATAACTCAGAGAGAGAGAGAGAGACGGCACAGACAATTCAAGATAACATTCTATGATATAGTAATTTATGACGGGCAAGTTTCTAATATTATTATTATTATTATTATCTTTATTTATATTGCGCCAACATATTCCGTAGCGCTGTACAGGTGTTTAGTACATGGCAAAAAGCAAACTTAACACCTTATAAAGAATGGAGGGCCTTGTTTTTGAGCATATATATATATATATATATATATATATATATATATGTTTTATTATATAGTGCACCTTTGAAGTCTCAGACAGTACACATTCTGTTATGTATGTATTATTTAATGCGCAAAACATGAAATGCAAGGTATTTAGAATCCCATCTGCTTTACTTGACACTGTTTAAATTATGAAAATTCAGGAAAAGTGTGATTATTTTTTTAAGACAAGATAGAGTAACTGTAAACAATGTGTTGAATAAGAGTGGGATTAATAATGTAGGCAAATGTTGTGCAATAATAGTAGGTAACATGACAGCACCTTTAACAAATACATTTAAGTATGGAACATAGAGTACAAATCTCAGTATGAATTGTAGAGTACTATAATTACACAGTAACAGAAAAACTGACAGTGGGACGGAACCACCTGTTTTTCTGGTGTACACACTATTCTCTCTGCATTAGAAGCACAAAAAGGAGAAACTGAGCTTTACTGTAAATGACAAAAATTCAATTTGACTTTATGTTTGTGAAGTATTTAGCAAACTTACTGCATTAGGAGATGTGTAGATAAAGATAAAATAGTAAAAGGCAGCTAGGATGGTCATACAATTGGGTTTCATTTGTTTTATTTATAACTTAATATAAGTTATAAAAGTAATAATAATACTAGTAATAATTATTATTATTAATAACTCATTAATAATGAAATCAAAAGGTTAAAAAATAAAATAAATGTAGTTTTTAAAACTAACACTTCTCGCTACCCCCTATTAGATGCTCAAGGGTTGAAAGAGGATCTGCCGAGGAGATTGTCCTAATATTTCTACAGACCAGGGTATGATATCCACTGCAATGAAATAGGAAGATAAGTAATGTTATTAGGGCAACAAATCAGGTCTCCTGTCAGGACAGGCCTGGGCAGAATGTCCCCATCCACCTTGGGCACATGATGGGGGCGCTGATGTCTAAACACTACATATTAATATTTGTTTTTTTCAAACAAAGATATTAATTGATAATCAGTCACTAAATAAACAAATGGAAACTTGTTGTATGAGAACTACAGTGGCCATATAACTTTCCGATTCTGCTTTACTGTAAAAAGTGCTTTCTTATTAAACTAAGAGCGAGAGGTGGTAAAGAACGTGAGATGTGTCCATTTTTTTAAACATCATTGGAGAATTAAGTTGCTTTTAGTGTTTAATACCTACCCGATTTGTTCAGGAATATCTGCCTTGGACCTCTTCTATTTTCTATATGCACTTCCTCATTTGGAGAACTGATTTAGTAATTAGATTTTCAGTATCATGCTTATAACATGTCATACACAGACATAAGTCTACATCGCCTCCCCTGACATCTCCCTTGAGCTCTTTAACAATGTCACCACCTGCTTCTCTGCAATCCCCTCTTGGATATCTCACAGCCAACTGAACAAGTCCAAAACCAAATCGATAGTATTTTCCTCCCTGCAACATTACAACAATACCAATCATCTCCCTCGCCTTGACAATGCCACTACATCTTCCAACACTCACGCCCGTTGTCAACTGCCTACTCTCCTTCTGGTCTCATCCAACATTTCAATCAATCCTGTCAATTTCACTTATGCAAAATTGTAGGAATTTGTCATTTTTTTCAGCAATGAATCTTATTTGTGCACTTGTCATCTTCCACTTGGACTACTGTAATGCCCAGTTAAATGGCATTCCTTTCACCCACGCCATCCATCTACAATCCATCCAACATTCCATTGCAACTTCCTCACCCACAGCTCTTCACCAGCTGCTCCTTTCCTATATTGGATGCAGTTTTCTTGCAGAAACATACTCAAACTGCTAGTGCTTACCAATGCTTTCTATGATCATGCACCCCCTACATGGTCTTCATTTCCAAATACTAACCTACATGTTTCTCTTCTAATAATCTCCTCTTACTCCTGCATACAAGGCTCATCCCACTGTGCATCCCCATTAAACTCATTTTAGAGTGCCATCAGACTCTCTCCAAGCCTCCATGCCTATAAAATGTTCTACAAGTGGATATATTCAGGACACCATCCCAGTGGATTCCATACCAGAAAAGCTACCTTTCCTTCTCATAATGAATCTGACCTACTTGCCACCACCCCAGCATTATCATTTACCTCATTGCCACTAATTCACTGTCCATCATAAATCACATTGGTTCCATATTAGTTACCCAGTGTCCCCTGGTCCTGGCACTACTGAACTGTCTTATTACTATTAATATCTTATCAGCCGTCTATACAACTGTACACTCAGCCTAACCTTACCTTTTTGTCCCAACATTGCCTTCTGTATTATAAGCTACATGAGCAGGGCCCTCATAGCCTTCCATATACTGTAGGTTCATTGACTTCTGAATGTAAATGTTATGTATTACTCTTTGGTGCATTACAAATATTCAACAATAAGTGGAAAGGTACATTGGAAATCATGTTCCTACAGAGATGCAAACACACCTCTCATACACTCAACCTTCTCAAAAGTGTCATGGATGCCTCCAGGAACCAACTCAGGCAACAACATCTAGTTTGGCTTAGTTAGAAACAAGCTTTATGACCTTTCTCCTCCCTAATCATGCTGTAATTAAAAACTAAAAGAGTTCCCTCTAATTGCTTCCCATTGTTCTATAGCTAACCCTAGTGATACATCTCAGTGCATTAGGCAAAATAAATTAGTGAAAAGGATTTTTAGTTTATTTTCTGTCATGTACATTGAAACTAACAGGGTGGCTGACGCATAGGGGCAAATGGACAACCGCCCTCCCATAATGAATGCACTGACATAATCCTTCATCACTAACTTAATTGTTTAATATGTACTTGTGGGGCTTGCAAACAACCGTTTTTATAACGGTTAACATCTGATTTGATTTAATTCAAATGGTACTCAGGGCTTGTAGCCAGTTTAAGACGATGGAGAATGGTACAAGAGGTTGGGTGTTTTTTACTTCAGTTTTAGTTCTTGTATTGTCAAGTAAAATAACTTGATGTCTGTTTTTTAGGTTTTACTTCAATCAGTCTACCTATAGGAGCATTTAGCCTGTGTAATGTTGTAAAAAAATTATTCAAAAATAGTTTTTTTTCCATTACTTTTGTTTTTGTTCAGTCACGTCCGCTTCTCTGTGACCCTATGGACGACAGCACACTAGGCACATCTGTGAGCCACTACCCCTCTGAGCTTCCTCAAGTTCATGTTCATTGCTTCAATAACCTCATCTATCAATCTCCTCCTCTGTCGTCCCCTTATTCGTTTGGCTTAATTTTGTTTCCACCATCCGGGTCTTCTCTTGGAAATCCTGTCTTCTATGCTGAATTGTTCTTTACTGCTTGCTTATCTATCCCTCTCGCTATCCCTCTCTCTTTCTCCATCCCTCTCTCTCGATCCCTGTCTCTCTCTAACATGTTTAAATGTATTCTATTTAATGATTGCATGTCATCAACAAAATGCAAACACTTCCCATCATAAGAATAGTGAGCAGAACCATCACAACCTCACCCTCATCAAGATAATACGTACATAAAGGGATAGGGAAAAAAAATCAAGTAAGTGGGTGGAGTATGTGTCAGTGGGCAAGGCCTACAGGGGTAACATGTTATACTTTTGGGCGGAGTCAATTGAAGGCGAGGGGCCAGGTCTCACCAACTTGGAAAGTCACCAGCCGCCACTGGTCACTAACATCAAAGGTCAACAGGTTTTAATTATTTTCTTACTCACAAGTTAGAAATTATTTAACCATTACTTTGTACCTGGGACAAGGCCTGTCCAACTTTGATATTCCATGAAATATTAAGGTTTCTTTCTTTTTACATCTAAACATGGGATTTCTATTTAGAACCTGCTTTCCATTTATATAGCTCTATTTTTGTAATTTATTAAAATGAACTATACACCATAGATTATTGTTTTGAAAATAAATACCTGAATTTATACATTAGGGTAAATTGAACGCTATCTGTCTAAATACACTTGTATTTTTTTTTTTGTTAACTTTTGCAATACTACTCAGTTATCTTATAACTAAAGAATATTGTAATCAAAGAGTTAAAAAATATATATATAATATGTAACATTAGATTTACAAAAAGCGCTGGTCTAATGTGATGTCATCAGTAACATGATGCGCAATGTAATCCATGATGTCATTACTTATATAATATGTGATGTCATGAAAGATGTCACCTAATGTCATATATGATGTCATGAAAAACTGTTTGCAGGGGGATGGAGCCATGACTGAGCTAGAGAATGGAGTGCCCAGGTGCAAAAAGAATGTTCGTGTCCCCCAAACAAATATTTTTTGCACTGCCTCTCTGGTACCAATTCACTCAGTGGCCCTGCCAAAAGACCCCATTCCATAACAGCTCCCCTCCCTAAGACCCCTTCACATTGCTGCTCCCCCAGAAGACTACTTTCATAGTTTCTCCATATTTCCATATTTATAAACACACATATATATATATATATATATATATATATATTACTGCCCTATCTCTCTGCTTCCCCTGGCTTCAAAACTGCTGGAGCGGCTCGTCTATAATCGACTTACCAGCTTTATTTTCTCTAACTCCCTTCTTGACACCTTCGAATCTGGCTTTCGACCCCAACACTCCACTGAGAGAGCTCTGACTAAAGTCACCAATGACCTGCTTACCGCCAAGTCAAAAGGTCACTTCTCAATTCTTCTTCTTCTAGATCTCTCTGCTGCCTTTGACACTGTCGACCATCCACTTCTACTCCATATCCTCTTCTCCCTCTGTATTCGAGACACTGCTCTCTCGTGGTTCTCATCATACCTACAAAATCGATCATTCAGTATCTCCTTCTCTGACATCTCTTCTTCTTCTCACCCCCTGTCTTCTGGTGTACCCCAGGGATCTGTCCTTGGTCCCCTCCTCTTCTCCATCTACACTTCCTCACTTGGTACCCTCATAAACTCTTTTGGGCTTCATTATCATCTCTATGCAGATGACATCCAAATCTACCTCTCCGCACCAGATCTATCCCCCTCTCTTCTAACACACAACTCCAACTGCCTCTCTAGTATATCCTCTTGGATGTCCACCCATCATCTCAAACTCAACATGTCTAAAATTGAACTCCTAATCTTCCCTCCCTCTCCCACAGCGTCAGTTCCTCACATCTCTCTCACTGTCAACAAAGACATCATCACCCCGTCCTCCCAAGCCCGTTGTCTTGGAGTTCTACTGGACCCCACTCTGTCTTTCATCCCTCATATACATTTACTAACTAAATCTTGTCTTCTCCATCTATAAAACATCTACAGAATTCGTCACTATCACAAGAAACATCCTTATACACTCTCTCATCATCTCTCAAATAGACTACTGCAACTCGCTTCTTGTTGGCCTATCTACCACCCGACTGTCTACACTTCAATCCATTATGAATGCCTGTGCTAGATTCATCTTCCGTACACAACGTTCAGTGTCGGCATCACCTCTCTGTCAATCACTCCACTGGCTTCCCTTAGCTCCAAGAATGAAATTTAAAATCATGACCCTAACTTACAAAGCCCTCAACAATAATGCTCCACCTTACATCCCTGCTCTCATCTCCAAATACTCCCCCACCCGCCCTCTTCGTTCTGCTAATGACCTTCTTCTTTCTACAACTCTTGTAACCTTCTCTCACTCCCGCCTCCAGGACTTTTCTCGTGCTGCCCCTTGTGACAGATCCATCTATATGGACTGATATTGCTGGTTCGTCTGTTTTGCCTCCGTCCATGGAATAATATATATGGATGTATATAATAGTATGGGGTAGTCATGTTGTACCCATTGCAACATACATATTGCAATATGAGAAGGGCACCCAGCTGGCCACAAAGGCTAATCCCTTAAGTACACACACTTAAGTGATAGCAGCCAGGAACAATAAGGTCCTAACAGACAGAGAGGCGCCTTAACCCCATGAAATCTACAGGTTGTCCCACTCACAAAATCAAGGCAAAAGTTCAGGCTCAGAGAGATGATACTCTCTTCACCGCCACAGGTAGAATGAGCAGTTAGCCACGCCTAGTGGGCGGCTCCTGGGGGAGGGGACTCCTGGTTCCCACGCCTTAACTCTGTCTGATTGGCCAGAGGTAATTAGGGGTTGACCAAAGGTAGTCACTGCCCCTATTGTGTATGTGAAGGGTTTAAAAATGTGTGTTGTTTCAATAAAAGAGAGTTCACTTTTGACCGTCAACACGGAGCGTGGTCTCGTTCTTGGGGGTGTCGTAATAACTGGTGGCAGTGGTGGGATGAACCTCATCGCCCAGAGAGACAACTATATCTAAGATTAATGGAAATACAATACCAAAGGCTGAAAAGAGCTACCCTTAAAGACCTACTGGAACAAAGAGGCAGACAAGCCAGTAATCTAAGGAAAAGTGAGATTATTGCAATGCTAAACGAAATGGATGAAGGAACCAATGGGCCCAGCACAGCTGACAGAACCCCCGAAGAGGCAAGCTTTGACCGGGCGGTAAGAATCAGACTGGCTCATTATGGTCCCAACCCGTCTCCAGAGATCATCAGCCGGGTCATGGACGCTGTGGATGCCACAATGCGACGCCAAAGCGGTGCTACAGCAGCTCCAGTTCTAGCATCCCCGGTGGAGAAAAGGAAGGTACCGTTTGCAGCTTTGAAATCCTTCCTGGAAACAGAAGGGGAGATTGATGGGTACCTTGCTGATTTTGAGCGGCAATGTGCGCTACACAAAGTACCCGCAGAAGACTGGGTAAATATATTGTCCGGAAAGTTATCCGGCCGGGCCAGTGATGCTTTTCGGGCCATTCCTGATGAGGAGATCGGGGATTATGTGGCTGTAAAGGAAGCTTTGCTCTCCAGGTATGCTGTTACACCGGAGGCATACCGGAGGCGGTTCAGAGACACTGCAAAACTAACTGGGGATTCCTACGTCAAATGGGCATGTAAAGTACACCGCACAGCCGCTCACTGGATGGCGGTGTGTCAAGCCGTATCCGGGGAAGAGGTGCTGCAGATGTTCCTGCTGGAACATTGTTTTGAGAAATTATCCCCAGGCGTCAGAGAGTGGGTAAGGGCCCGCAAACCCTCCACCCTGCATGAAGCAGCCCGCCTGGCTGATGAGTACACGTATGCCCGTAAACTGGACAGTGCTATTGTTAAGACTCCTGCCAGAGTGGAGTACCGACCAGCAGCACCCCCTCCAGCTAATCACTACCCTCAGCCGCCCCGGTTTAATTCACGTGACTACTCACAGCCCATCCGGTGTTTTGGGTGCAAGCAGCTGGGGCACAAGCGGCCTGAGTGCCCGCTGAATAACGCTAACCAGGCCCAGTCTTGGAGACCCACCAGCGGAAACCAGCGCAACCATCCGCCTGCTGCCCACTGCGTAGAAGTGGAGGAATGTTGGGGCGTCCTGCACGAGGCAGACCCCGTCCAAGCTGCCCACCGGGATAACCGACAACAACACCGGCAACTCGTCAAAGTAAACGGGAAGAAGGTCAGTGGTCTGCGGGATACCGGTGCAACCATGACATTGCTCCAAAAGCACTTGGTGTCTGAGAAGCAACACACTGGAGATACTGTGGCTGTGAGAGTAGCCGGAGGCGCTGTGTTCCGCCTACCCGTGGCCCGGATACATTTGGATTGGGGAGTGGGCGCTAGACATGTGAATGTGGGGGTCATGAGGGATTTACCAGCTGACGTCATCCTTGGAAATGACCTGGCCCCTCTTGTCTCCGCATTCGCTCCCATGGGTCCTGCCGAAGTTAATGCGGTGACGACCCGGGCCCAGACCCGCGCCGCCGAGACCGTCCCACATGCTGCTGAGACCCAGGTAAGACTCTCTACCCCGACTTGCACCTTAGATCAGGCCCCCTTAGGCTGGGATACCCCAGAGACGTACGGGAGGGAAACCCGGGAGGACCCGACCCTGGAGAAGTATAGGGCTAGGGCAGAGGCTGGGGAAGAGGGAGTAGACGGGGAGCGATACGAGTGGGTGGGGGACAGGCTGTATAGGATTCCTAAACCTTCCCAGAAACAAAATACCCCTCCGCAGAACCGTCAGCTGGTGGTGCCTGCAAAATACCGACAGGAGATTCTGCGGATTGGGCATGATGTGCCGTTAGCTGGACATCTAGGCTCCCGCCGCACAGCTCATAGGATCACTCAAAATTTCTTTTGGCCCAATTTTAACCGAGATGTGCGGGTATACTGTAGCACTTGTGACACATGTCAACGGGTAGGTAAACGGGGGGATCACCCAAAAGCTAGGCTTATGTCTATGGCTATAATTGGGGAACCCTTTTCCCGCATTGCCGTTGACATTGTGGGTCCACTGGCCAGGGCTAGTCCATCAGGTAAGAGATATATTCTCACCGTGGTGGACTATGCCACTCGTTACTCAGAGGCAGTAGCGCTGTCTAATATTGAGGCAGAGACAGTAGCTGATGCCCTGGTTAAGATTTTTACTAGGGTAGGGTTCCCTCAGGAGATTCTCTCCGGCCAGGGACCTCAGTTTACCGCTGTGCTCACCCAGCAGCTGTGGAAGGTGTGTGGCATTAAACCGCTGCTTAGCTCACCATATCACCCCCAGACTAACGGTCTCTGCGAGCGATTTAATGGCACCCTCAAGCAGATGTTGAGGACCTTTACTGACACTTGCAGAGACTGGGAGCGATTCCTGCCTCATCTGCTTTTTGCATACAGAGAGGTGCCTCAGGAATCTACTGGGTTCTCCCCCTTTGAGCTCCTCTATGGGAGAAGGGTCCGAGGACCCCTAGATCTTATTAGGGGACACTGGGAGGGAGAGACAGAGCAGGAAGGAACTCCCATCGTGCCATATGTTCTGGAACTCCGGGACCGCATGGAGAAACTGTCCCTAATAGTAAGGGGGAATCTCCAGGCGGCCCAGGGGAGACAGAAGAGATGGTACGATCGGTGTGCCAGACAGCGGGTCTTCCAGGTGGGGCAAAAGGTTTTAGTGCTCAAGCCTGTGAAGACTAAGAAGATGCAAGCATCTTGGCCGGGCCCGTATAAGATAGTAGCTCAGGTATGTGATACTACCTACCTTATAGCCAGCTGTGCGGATGAAAGAATTCAGCGATCCTTTCATGTGAATATGCTGAAGGAGTATCAGGAGAGACCAGAAGATGTCGCTGCAGTGTGTGCCCCGGCTGCAGACGACCCAGAGAATTTACCCCTGGCTGACTTAGTAGAGAAGGACCCTCAGACTGACCTCACTAGTCTTGTACAGCTAGGGGATCGGTTAAGCCCCACAGAGAAGGTACAGGCCAAACAGCTTCTGTGGGAGAAGCAGGCGACGTTCTCCCAAGAGCCAGGCTACACTACCCTAGCTGTACATAAGGTAGAGACCCCCGGACAGACTCCCTTACGACAGCCACCCTATCGTATCCCTGAAGCAGTCCAGGAAGGAATGTGGAGGGAGATACAGGAGATGACTCGGCTTGGAGTCATCGAACCCTCAGACAGCCCTTGGGCCTCGCCTGTAGTCCTAGTGCCTAAGAAAGATGGGACCACCCGGTTCTGTGTGGACTACAGGCAGCTCAACGAGAGGACCACCACTGACGCCTACCCGATGCCCCGGGTAGACGAGTTGTTAGACCGTATTGCCAGGGGACGCTATCTGACCACCCTAGACCTGTGTAAGGGCTACTGGCAGATTCCCCTGGCCGAGGATGCTATCCCTAAGTCGGCTTTCGTCACCCTATTTGGCCTATACCAATTTAAGGTCATGCCATTTGGGATGAAGAATGCTCCGGCTACCTTCCAGCGTATGGTGGATAGACTTCTCGATGGCTTCCAGGAATTTGCTTGTGCATACCTGGATGACATTGCGGTCTACAGTGAGTCCTGGGAAGAACACCTGGTACATGTAGGGATGGTTCTGGACAAGATTCGGGCCGCTGGCCTGACCTTGAAACCAGACAAGTGCCATCTAGGCATGGCTGTGGGAGCCAGAGACCAGAGCCAGCCAAGGTAGAGACAGTGGCTAACTGGCCCACACCTCTCACGAAGACCCAGGTGCTAGCCTTCTTGGGGACAGCAGGGTACTACCAACATTTTGTCCCGGACTACAGTACTATTGCCAAGCCCCTGACTGACCTGACGAAAAAGAATTTACCTAAGCAGGTCCTGTGGTCTCCATCTTGTGAAGCCGCATTTCAGGCACTGAAGCAGGCTCTTGTGAATGCCCCTGTCTTGGCTGCTCCAGTCCCTAACAAACGTTTCCTTGTTCATACAGATGCTTCCATGTATGGACTGGGGGCTGTGCTGAGCCAGGTCGGGGAAGATGGAGGAGAGCACCCTGTCGCATATCTCAGCAGAAAGTTATTACCTCGGGAAGTGAGCTATGCGGCAGTAGAGAAGGAGTGTTTAGCCCTGGTCTGGGCCTTGAAGAAGTTGAGCCCCTATTTATACGGACAGGAATTTTCACTTATAACGGACCACAATCCCCTTGTCTGGCTCAACCGGGTCTCAGGAGACAATAGGAGACTGCTGCGGTGGAGTTTAGCCCTACAACCTTATAACTTCACCATGGACATTGGATTCCTAGCTCAAAGACAGGGCCCTCCTTCCTTTGCTAAATGTTAATCTGTATTTATCATTGTGTGAACCTAATTTATGTACAGTGCTATGGAATATGTTGGCGCGTTATAAATAAAGTATAATTATATATATATGTATATATATATATATATATATATATATATATATATATTATCATATTATCTACATAGCACACAGTCCCTCTCTACATCCACCCCCACATCACCCAAATCTCTCAGCATCCATCCCTACATAGTACTCAGTCCTTATCAGCACCCACGTCATATTGCTGTATCCTTCGCTCCTCCTCATAGAACCTATGCACCTGTACTTTGCTGTCACTTTGCAACCATTGCTCTCTTACCTTCCTGCCAGATACACATCCCCAGCATGCTTAACTATTCCACACTGCCATTTCTTGGAGCTTCAGTAGAAATGCTCTTTTTGAAACATGTACAGACCAATTTCAGCCAGTAGGGGTATAATGTCAAGGAGGGCCAGGGGGCTCAGGGGAGGCCCCAAAGGTCACAGGGGGATGAGGATGGTTGGGATGGAGTTGGGGGGGCAGGGGGCCTCTATTCTACAAAAAAGACTTCTTTATGGTCCAGCTCTCACATACGTAAGTTCCTACTGGAAATACCATAGTTCTCACTTTGCTTTTTAATTGCTTGTCAAGACTTGCCATAGCTTTCTTCCACAGAAGCAAATGCCATTTAATTTCATGGTGGGATTCACTGTCACTGCCTACACTTCTTCGGTATCTATTTGCCAGGAGATTGCTGTTTGCAATGATCTTCTTGTTTTTAACGTTGAGCAGCAGGACAGCTTTCAAAAGCTTTATCAGACAGTCAGTTTGCCTTCTTATTTGTATTTCTTTTAAGGGTATTCTTTTCTGCTGTTTCTGCACAAATGCACAAAATTATATTCAAAGTTCTTCAGGCATTCTATCTACTAGTTCTAGTCCCTTACCTCCACTGTATATTCACAAGGGATGATGATTTTCCCTCTTTTCTACAGTTTAATTCTGATTTTTTTTAATAAGAAGCTCATAGTCTGAGCCAAAGTCCGTACCTGGTCTTGTTTTTGTTGACTGTCCACCCATGACTACAAAGTATATAGTCACTCTGAGGTTATTGGAAGAGGCTGAATACCAGACTCAAACCATATAAAATGTTATACCTAAGAAAATCAGAGCCATATTCCAAACATTTCTACATTTCTGTACTTTATTTTTCTCTATTGCTTTTTCTTAAAAATAACCCATACATTTATTTATTGATAGGGCCCTCCATTGTTTCTCAATGTGTTAATACTGTTTTTTGTCTTGTACGTAACCCTTGTATAGTGCTACTGAACATGTTGGCGTGTTACAAATAAAGGATAATAATGATAATTGATAATTTTGTAAAGTAGCATTATTTGATGTTACCAATCAACATTCAACATATAACATAAGACTAAAATCTAGGTTGTATAATATATACTACCCTTCTGTGCTTAAAGGACCACTATATATTTTTTTAAAAATGCACCTGTTTGTGAAGTACAAAAACTAAAATGGACATTAAAATACATTTTTAGACAAAATCAGATTTTTTCTAGACTCTGATTATCAATTGAGGAATCCATTTTCTACTACATCTTACAGACCAAAAGAAATTATAATTATGCAAAGAACAAATAAAAAACACCATAACATAATGTAATTAATAGATAGGTATTTTATAATCTAAATTCCAAAAATGGACCACACTCAATATAGGAGCCGTAGAAAATGTCACACATAAAAAAAAAGGTTAAAGATATGTTTGTTCCGAAAACTATTAAAAGTTAATGTAGTACACCATGTTAAACCACAGTTGGGAGGTGCAGGGAGAACTAGTCCAGACCATTCTATGGCACCCTACATACTCTTTCCATTAGTGGTTTTACATCATGTCCTACATTATCTATTAATAACTTAATAAATAAATACACTTTCTACTGTTTTTGTGGATATAATTTTCCAGTAATCCTATATTGAGTATTACCAACGTTGTGGTGCCCCAGATCATGGATGTCATGTCCAGATGAGCTAGACTGTACATTGCATGCTAAAGTGGTCTTGGATAGAGAAATATATTCTGTGCCCCTCCTGTCAAAATGTAAGAATGTTTGCGCATTGGGTTGTTATCACGATAACTTAATAACCCATCTGTGAGAACGCAATTATAGCCTTAAACAACCATATCCAAATCAGAATCCTGTTTGTGGATCCTTGAGGATTGGATTTGTACAAGTATGTCTTAACTTCTTGTCCTTGAAAACTAGATAGATAGATAGATAGATAGATAGATAGATAGAGAGTGGTGGTATCCGTGAATGTTTACTTATCTGGATGAGATTTCAGAATACTGTATTGCAGTAGATAGTGATACATTTTTATGGGATACACATTTTAGTTTGAACATCCCTGTTCTGTACATTCCATGCTCATGCTATACCATAAAGGGCCAGTTAATTCAGCAAAACTTGGAGCACACTACTGTAATGTACTCCTGAAAATATGTTGAAATACTTTTAGAATTTTTGTAATAGGTGCTTTTTCACAGAAAAAAATATTACAAATGAAGTTCTGTTTACATGAGAATTAGGCATGCCTTCAGACAGACTGACAGCAAGAGCTGTGTTACAGAGCAGATCAGAAAGAGGGATAACCCTTCTCAAATTCATCTGTGCAGGAAAATGACTTCTAGAAACTCCCAAATATGTTACTTGAGGGTTAACTGATGGCTGATGACATTCTGGAAAGAGACTAAAACCGTCATTCTTTCTCTTCACAGAGCTTGGAACGGCAGTTGTCGGCAGATGCTGTAAATCATGGGACAGTCTGCAATGTGTCTGTAAACAAATTTGTAACTGTTCTTAGTTCAATAAAAAAAAAAAAAACATGAGATCACTTTAGCATAGAATCTTGTGCTCTTTCACACAATGAAGAGCACTTATAGTGAGGTAAATATCCCTTTAATTAGTATTAATTATCGCTCTAACGTACATGTGTGTCCAATATAAAGGCAGCACAAAATATACTACAATACTCTGATTTTGTATATATATATATATATATATATATATATATATATATATATATATGTATATATATATATATATCCTAGACCCATTCAGATTTCTGTGCCCTCCATGCCAATGTGTTTATATGTGTATACAGTATAAAGTAAATTAAATTAATGACAGAACTGTCTCTGCAAATATATAGTTCTCTGCATATGCACACATTGATTAATAGATAGACAGATAGATAGATAGATAGATAGATAGATAGATAGATAGATAGATAGATAGATAGATAGATAGATAGATAGATAGGTAGGTAGATAGATAGATAGATAGATAGATAGATAGATAGATAGATAGATAGATAGATAGATAGATAGATAGATAGATAGATAGATAGATAGATAGATAGATAGATAGATAGATAATATCTATATACATGGCTGGAATAAAATAAGTGGTAAAAAATGTAATATGTTGAAGCATCGCTGGATTTTATACACCTCTGTCTACAGATCCAAAATGAACAACTAAATGTAGGATATTCCTTTACTTAGACAGTTGTTCTCTGCTGTTTTCCTCTGTTACACTTCAAATAAATAGTATAAGAGTCTCATCTTTTTTTTCCTTTTTTTTAAAGTGTTTAAAAAGTATAAAGGTAAGAGATGAATGAGGAAACTGTGCGGTATAAAACACAAGAAATGAAGAACAAGTGAAATGGATGTCATAGACTGTTAAACTCTCCTAAAGTATCTCTCACATTCATTATTCTTCATGCTAGTTAATGTCAAGAATCTCAGATCCAACAAGGATAAAAACAGGTGGGGTGTAGAATGAATCAAATAAAATGCTGGGAGCCAAGTTTTTCCAATATATCTTCAGCTCTCTGTGCATCTTTATTCTTCAGTATAAACAACATCAAGCAAAATCTTTCTATGCCTTTGTACTAATGCAATAGTGGAGGAAATGTATGTGTTGCACAATGTAGATTGTCATGTTTATAGTTTATACTGCAGTCTAGACTTGGTTACCGGACGTAACAAAATGAAAATCCAACTCGGCTTGCATTTAAAAGCTTTAAAATGTAAGAAATCTTTCGTTAATATTTGTTTTCTTATTTTTTTTACCTTTTATTGTATATTTGCGTAGAGTTTATACCTCTTTTGTTTGTTCAGTCGTGCAATAGTATTTCACCCACTAAATAGTATTTTTAAATAGATATCAGTCAGTGAACGGTAACTTTAAAAAATAAATAAAGATACTAATAACAGTTTATTTACTATTCACACCAAATATACATGTGAACTATGTCAAATAAATATATTGGATTTGCAATTTGCAGCAGCTACAGATCGATTAAATTGAACAAGTCTGCAACAACATGGCCGAAAGCCAAAACCGTAAACAATGAACCTACCTGTAAGTAGCATTTCAGGGCATGATCATGATCAATTAAGCAAGCCTGTAACTACCGATTTAGGAACAGCCAATAATAAATGAGACTGTCATCATGACGTCAGTAAAACATGGAGGATAAACGTCAATCATTTAGCGTTTAGAGATCCCATATGCGATAGGACTCGCAATCCAGAAATGGCGCAATCTAAAATTTTCAATATATCTACTATTCTAGTCCATGCGAGATCAATGATCTATATTAACGCATTAATTTTTATTGCAAATTTGCAAGCTTGAGACTGTTTTATCGCTCTCCCCAGTATTTTAAAGTGCACTATTGATTTTTTCTTTGCTTTTACAGTGCTACGATCAGGTGTTTAACACATTTGCCATTTACGGGTGTGAGAACATTTGTGGGATGGAGGTATTGTAGCAATTTAATAGAGATTTGCAATTTTAGCGATTGCCGACTTGACAGACCAAAGACTTAGCTGGGTCAGAGTTACAATTTTGACAACTGTAGTTGATTTTCAGCCTGTAACCCGCAGATTGATTGCTCGTAGCTAAAAGAGGCCAATTTAATAGCAGTAACTTTTGCGGGCTACATTACGGGCTACAGTAAATGTCAGGCTGTACCTGAGGTTCTGGGAGGAGCCTGCCACCTATTTAACACACTCCTTCCTTACGCTCCTCATGTACCGCCAGACCAATCAGGGATATTTTGGGGGGGGTTTTCCCACTCACCGAATCCCCTCTCCGATCTGCACCTTCTCCGCCTCCTCATGCATTCGCCCAGGGAATGGTAAGGAGTACGCTCACTCCCCATCGTCCAGCCTCCTCCACACAGCATCCCACTCCCTAACTCACTGCCACGTTAAGCTCCACAGGAGCCGATCACTCCCTAGCACGTCTCACCCCCCCTCTGCCTGGCAAATCTCGCCTCCCCAGAGATCACGCCCCCAGTCACACCTCCTCCCACCCAACCAATCAATAAAGCTCGCCACACACCAATCACCGCAAGTTCTCCCTACCACCAACGACCGCTCTACTCAATGCAGTGCTCTCCCCAACACGAGCACCCTTACTGTCCCCACCACCGCATGGCCCTCACTTTACATAGCAACCCCACCACCCAAACCAAACACACAGCATTCCCACCTCCCAACGCCCATAAAAAACCCACATGGAGTCAAATAGCCTAAAAGCTCCCCTAACTATACCACCTTCCCCCCTCCAAACACACCCCTCAACACGTTATGGCTGCCCTCCAGGGATCCAGCTTTGCTAGCCACCCCCCCCCCCCCATCAATTCCTAACTCCCTGTACCCATACCACTTCATGGCATTGGAAACAGTAACCGCCGCCCCAGCTCTCCTCCCACCCACTTCAACGACCCAATCACGTCTACACTTAAACTCCACAATAGTGCCTACCCTAAACACCACCCACGACAGCCATGCTTCACAACCTATCATAAAAAAAAAAAAAACATACTCCACTATCGTGCCCCTTTTCCCCCAGGATCGCCCCGACCACCACCCACAACTACTATGTCCTGTGACAAAAAGAACAACCCATAGTGCCCCCTTTCCACCAGGATCACTCCAACCACCACCCATGACCCCTACCCCTAAAACATTTTACTACCATTTACTATAGTGCCCCCCTTCCATCAGGATCACCCTGACCACCACCCACGACCCCCATGTCCCCCCCAACATTTCCAACCCCTGAAGTGCATAAAGAGTGAGTACTCTCCACCTTCGCTCTCCACTTTCTCGCCCCCCCAAAACAACTAAGGCTCCCACACGCCCACCCCTCACACAGGCGTGTTTTCAACCAGCCCCCACGAATTTCACTTCACTCCCCCAAAAAAGGGCTGTTTTTGTCCCCAACTCACCTCCCTATTTCAGATAACACTATGACAGACCAAGGTCACTCCGATGCCGATAGCGTGACCTCCCAGGCAATATCCTCACCCACCAGACACTTCTCTCAGAGCATGGACCATCCCCCGTCTCCACCAAGAACTTACTGAACGGCATTCCCTTCCAGGCCTCAACAAGGAAAGATGAATTATATCGCCTGCTACATAGCAGCCAATATGCGACCCCGCCACCGACCGACCAATTAACAGCAATGCAAAGGATGCTCTCCGACATCGCTAACTCTGTTAACTCCCTAGAAAACTGAATGGCCAGATTTGAAAACTTCGACAGACCTAAGGCAGCAATTCCCTCAATCTCACGTTCCATGGCCCACAGCAAATGATCCAACATTCTTCCAGCTATCATGCCGACACATTTTGAAGCAATGCACATCAAGCGAGACATCATTGACAGTAAAGATGCTAACCTGGTTCTTCTCCTTATACCATCTTATGACTCCTCAGACAACAAAACCATGATTCAGGGCGACATATCAGTTACTATCAAGGCTAAAGACCCTAGGCATAATAGGAAACTCTCAATCACTGAATTCATATCGGCATTTACTGTCTACAAAGACATCACCTGTTCGGCCTTCCCGAATAGACGTCAAGAACTAGACGAATATCTATACACAATCGTAGACCTATGTCACAAATACGGTGGTTTCTGTTACTATGACTATCAGCGCTCCTTCTCTGCAAAAGCAGCCTCGATACATCAATTCGACTATTCAGTCAACTGGTCGGTTCTTGACCAAGAACATTTTTGCCATCATTGTGCGGACATAAAAGTTTCAGTCTGTTCTTTCTGCCAATCCCCCTTACACACCTCTAACTTCTGCCCTAACCCTACCACCCCCAGCCCTTCCAGTATTTCCCCACTTCTCTCTCTTACCCCATCCCCTACCCTCCAACCACCTAAAGACCGTTTAGAACATCCAGTGCATTACCTGGGGTCCACCCAGATCTGTAACAACTTCCATTCTAAAGGCTGTTTTTTCTGAAGATGCCGCCTCCCGCATGTCTGTTCTTTGTGCCATAAGGCACACACCAGATCGGTGTGCCCCCAGGTAATGCACCAATGACTAGCCCCACTTAACCTAGCCTCTCTAGCTCACTATCTCTCCACCCACCCTTCTCCCGCCCTCAACGATTTCCTCATCTCAGGCTTTCCATTCAGGGGTCATGACATTGCCTCAGGTTTCCTTTGCTTGCGTTAATATCCATTCCCTGAACAAGGAACCTGAGGTTGTAGAACAACTCCTCCTCCCCAAGATCAATCACAACTATCTACTAGGACCTTTCAAATCCCCCCCCCCCCCCCCCCGGCTTAAGGCACAGAATCCAATGGAAAGGAGACTACTTTTTCGCAAACTGACTTTCTCATCACGAGTAGCCCAAATATACTTAGCATCAAAAGATGCCAACCCATCATCTACTACCTAGAGGACTTCCTGTATATTGAAGGTCCGCAGGACGTCCCCTCCAGTCTAAGCAAAGCTCTCTTCAACATCCAATTCTCCAAAGACAAAATTCTAGGCCCAGAACACAAAATTGAATTCCTGGGCGTTGCACTGAACACCAGTACCATGGAAGCAAGACTCCCCCCAGTCAAACTCAGCAGGATCCATGAATACATTGCCACCTTTGGTAAACTCAAATCATGTAATTTCCCCAAGGCAGATCCATCCTCAGTAATCTCCTGGAGGTGCTGACCCAGAGACGAAATACTCCTCAATGAATTCCGCTCTACTAAATGGAACAGAAGGGCCTTCTTCCTAACCAAACCATCCGACAACTCGACCACTCTCTCCCTATATTTCTCATCCACAGGAATCAGGATACTCTGCAACTCCTCTATCATCACCGCCTCTTGTACAGAGATCTAACCCCCTTCCCCTCTCTCCAAACACTTCCTACCCACCCTCATAGCTATCTACTCATGGCTCCAGGACTGAGAAAAACACTCAATCAGAATCTGCACACTAGACGAGACCACATTCTCAATTCTATCCAGGTCCAGATCCTCAGACCAACACACATTGAATCTCCTTAGGGAACTGGCCCTACTTTCCTTGCAACACCAATTTCACCTCTTTTCGTTCCCATGCTCGCCCGATGATTTTCCACACTCTTTTCTCCTAAATGATACTCTTCTCATCCCGCACGGATACCAAACAGTCTCCCTCCCGACTGCATTCCTCACCCAGCTGATATAGAAGTTCTCCTCCTCTCAGCAAAAAATACCATTACATCCGATCTATCATCTAGCACCATCCAAACCTATGAAAGAGCCTGGTGCCTGTTCAGCACCTTCGCAGCCTCCCACAAGATTATCCCCCCTATGACCCTCCAGTAATTCTCGCATTTGCATCACACTGCGACTCCAGACTGAGTCTAAAATCAAAATTCATAAAGACTTACCTATCCGGAATCCAGTTCCACTTCACTTTGAACCGGGATTGCCATCAGATGTTTCTGATCTAACACCCCCACCCCCCCCCCCCCCCCCCGCCCCTCATTAAGGCTTTTCTCTCAATGCCAACCAATTGACGGCAATCTATTTAAAAAACTTCTATAATTTCTATCCACTAACCCATACAGATACCTCCCTTAAGATATCCGCAGCTATCACCATCACTTTCTACTGTTTCCTAAAACATCACATTCATCAACGATCAAGCAATCCTCACACTACCTCATTCAAAGACAAGCAAGACCCCAGGACCCATCACCTTCTATCCTACCTCCAACGACTACTGCCCTGTAAGAAAAATTCACACCCTAATGCAATCTCTCTCCATCAAACCCAAGCAACACCCACTTCTTCACATCTCCAGTCAACCCTTATCAACTACCTCATTTGTCCACTACACAAGATTAGCTCTCACAAGATTAGCTCTCACAAGGCCCCTTCGTATTACTTCCGGATAGGCGCTGCCAAAGCCGCTTCAAAGAACAACACACCAGTTCACATCATCCAGTCGCTTAGACGCTGGAAATTGTTAAAGAAGATACATTCATAACCCCTCTTCTGAACTCCACTTAGCTTTTAAAGATATCACTAAATAAAGATCACTATTTTGGCATTGACATTCTGGTCCCGGACTTTTTGGCCTCTAAGCATGCTAGGACGATACTGCTAATCTGACACATCACTAGCTATTCAACACACTCCTGCCACATTCTCATCACGTACCGCCAGACCAACCCTCCCTTCTCTTGCCTTACAAAAAAAAAACTACCACATCCCTAGCCCTCTAAGCAGGCTAGGATGATATAGCTAATCTGGCACATCACCAGCTATTCACGTCAGGAAGGCATCGGCCACAACTACAATTTGTACAATTTAAAAGGGGCCATTATAGTTGCAATTAGTCACTAATAATTATTATTCAACTACCAAATCCCCGTCAAAAAATGACGGCAATGAAATTGTAAAGTAGCTAATGCTGTTTAGTGTGTAATAATGAAATATGTAATACATTAATAAATGAATATACTTTACCTATTTTGAAGCATTGTGTTGAAGAGCTGCAATCTGTTTTCATGTTGCTGCAGCATTAGTGGTGTGGAGCTGCTGTGTAAGCGTGCTGAATGTGTGCAGTGTAATACTGTGCATGCGCAAGACCAAACAGTTAGCATAGTCGTGTACTTCCGCATTGGCGTAAAATGGCGGGTAATGTGTGGTATGTGTTTTAGCGGAATATCCGTAGGTCTTTTGTTGTTTTTTGCGAGTTTCTTGTGGTGTTTTGCGTGTTTAGAGTGCTGTAGCCTCGTTTTCGTTTTGTTTGGCGGCCATTTTTTCTCTCGCTTAGCAAATTTTTTAGTGTCTAAACTCTTTTATTTTGATTTAAATGAAGGTGTAAGTTGCTTTTTTGAGGTCCTGGATAGTCCCTCTTGCTGTAGGTAAGCTTTATATGTATGTGCTGCGTGTATTTCTTGTGTTTTAAATGTTTTTATGTTTGCGGGTTGCGGCCGATTTTTGCGAGGTCGTAATGTGTGCTAACGTGTCTCTTTCAAATTTGTAAAATAATGTTCTATGTCTTTTTAAAAACAACAAAGGTTATCTATTCAAATACATCAACTGAGTTTTTGTTTATAAAAATATATCTGAGGAGCCGAAGGTCTTTTGATGCTAAATTAAAAAAAAAGGAAATATAGTAATTACTGAGTTAAAAGATGTTACTAGCTACACATAGATTGTTTCCTATTGATAATCATGTTTGTGGTGTATCACCAAATTAATATATATAAATATTACACAAGGTTCGTCTACATTAAAAGGTATTTATTAAAAGGCAACAACACAATACTATAAATGTATCACAAACACACAGCCCAGACCCACGGAGCAACAACCCTTTTTAAATCTATCTACCTATATAGTAATCCCCTTCCCCAAACGCTTGATCTTACCCACGGTTAGACCATCGCCATCACCATCACCATCACCAACACCATCCAGGAAGAAAAAGGAAGCAACAGCAGTTTCCTGCCTGGATATACCCTTAGTTGCATCACTTCCTCCAGCAATTGTGGGAGGGAAGCAAAGACTCCCAGCCCTCCCACCTAGACCTGTTTAAGGAGGTCCTGAATTACCATGCAAGGAAGACAAGTTACCACAATGTTCAGAAAGTAAATTAACAGTGCAAGAAAACAAAAAAAGATACATTTTAATTTGTTTTGAAGATATTTTGTCAAATCAATAATTCTGTAATGAAACAGGTCTAATTTAACAAAGACAACAACCAGCCAATAATAATTACTGATATAAACGTTTTTTTAAGCTCATTAATTTCTGTGATTTTTAATTATTTTGTAAAGTACCATTGTGGTCACGTTTTCTTATGAATACATTTGGTAATGGGCAAATATTTTACATAAAAATAAAAATAAGCCGACCCGACTCTCAGTTAACCGGCACCCATGGGCATTGGTAGATGCTGGATAAATGTTGTTTCTGGTTGCTTGAGAATTACATATAAATGAGTCCTAGATTAACTACACATAGGGCCTCATTCTATTATCGGCCGTAAATCGGCCGTAAGGCTGCGATTCCTTGCGGGGGTTCAGTTAACTCGCGATTCTATTATACGGCCCCGCAAGGATCTCCTTTTACGGCCGGCCGCATATCTTTGAACCGGCCGTAAGCTGTGAAATATAAAAACTGAAAAATAAATTCAAGCCTGCACTGTACAGCTCTGTAAATGCTAGGGATCATATTGGGGGACATGAGGATTAAAAGGAACCCACTCTCAAGCTTGCACATCTGCCCAAACCCGAGTTCAAATTAACTGTTTATTTTCCGGCTGTGGCGTGGGTGTGTCTGAGGTGCTCCAAGCACTCTGGACTTTTTACATGGATATTTTACGGATATTAAAAATAAAATATTTTACGGATTTGAGTACAGGATAATTATGTGCTATTTTTCCTAACACCAAAAATCCCTTTATAGTCTTCTCAAAGTGCAGGATGGCTTTATTTGAGCTATTTTATGTGCTTAATTGGTGCTAGCGAGACCTCTTTCCTGCAAGTAAGCTGCGGCTCGCTTTTAGCCTTGCAGAGAGGTTTCCCGGAGCAATTGAATTGCAAATAGGAATTTCTTACGGCCGATTTCCTTGCGGCCGTTTTAGATCAAAGGCTTTCCTCCGACGCGAGCGGCCGCAAGAGATAGCAAGGCACCGGCCGCAAGCCTGCCGGAATCCCCGGCCGTAAGGGAATAGAATAGCAGAATAGCTTGCGGCCGGTCCTTGCGGCCCCGCAACGGCTGCGGCCGCTAATAGAATGAGGCCCATAGGATGCTCTGCTAAGTATATTTGTCAGTGAGGGCTGTTCCAGCAGCAGCTTTTACTCCTCACTTACGCACAGGTACGTTCAGCTGGAGGGTGCGGTGCTGAAACCAGGGAATGTAACTCCAACACTGCACTGGCTCAGTCACTCATGCCTGTCTGCTTCCAGATAAAACTGAATTGCAGAGACGTACAGTGGACACAATCTAAGTGCCTGTAAGCATTTTGTGGCATGACAACCTGGCTCCTGGCATTTGGGGAGCCCTCTAAATGTTTATTTTTATTTAAAATACAGTATTCAATTTTTTTCTGGTTGCTTGAGGGTTCTGGTTGTTTGAGTTCCAGTTAACTGATAGTCTACTATATATATATATATATATAAATTTATATATAAGAGAGAGAGAGTATATTGCAGTATAAAGTGATACCTTTGTTTAGTTAGAGTAACACACTTTCAAGAGTTATGACTCTCTTTATCAAGTCAGATATCTGTTATAATAAACATAACAATTAGAATATACAGAACAGGAAAGCTGAGAAATAACAAACCCAAGTAGGACAGTTCCCATTTCCATCTCTCCCACACTAAGCAGCCATCACCCATAGTCAAGCCATGAGATACCACCACTTATGCTCAAACACTGGGGACCGTGACAGTGAATAAAACTGTCTGAATCTTTCACAGAAGGGTTACAAACCATGTGTCATTAAACAGAAAATAACCTCTGTCCTAAAGACACCCTATGAGCACCTGTCACAGTATAAACTAAAGAAACTTCTTCACGTACACCTCTGGTGACCAAATACCATCTAGAAGGAATAATAATAAAAAATAATAAAATATTTACCACTAAAAGAGGAAAGAGAACTAAAAGATATTCCCAAGCCTCCGTTACACGCACACAACACTCACACACACACACATGCTGAACTGCTCCACGCTATCACATCTTGGAGCTTAAGTAGAAATGCTCTTTTTAAACAGGCATGGTCAATTTCCAGACAAGGAGGCTGGGCGAGGGGGGGGGGGGGGTGTTTTGGGCCAGGTTTGGCCAAGGAAAAAAACAATTACACAGCCCTGGGCCCCCAGAGGATGGCATCCCCCAGCAGCGTATGCATACAATGTTTACATTGGTACTTGATGTACTAGTCAGCATTTTGTTGAGAAACAGTCTGTAACTGTCTAGAACATGTCTTATGTTGTATGCATGAGGTGTGGGGGCAGACCTTTGCAGGGACTGTTTGGAAGGCGTGAGTGAGTGAATACAGAGCTTTTAAGCAAAAAAATAAAAAAAACAGGGAAATTTCCATATTCCTTTCAAAAGCAAGTGCTTTATTTTTGAATTTGCAAAAATTCTTATTGTAGGCAAAAAGGAAAACCTTCATTTTCTGCACGTCAAAGAGGCAAAAATAGCTCAGCCTTGTAAAGGAGATTATAACATTATACTGACAGGGAATACAGACTCACTTTAATCTGTGCACAGAAAGAACATATCATTCAGTATTTTCCCATGTCTGCCCATCTCTGCACATGTCCAAATACACTACAGGAAGGGCTCGGTGTTCCTCCCGTGCTCACTTAGTAGAGCCTTTCTCACCCATTTTGTCCCTGTTTAGTGGTTTTGATAACTTTCAGTAGCACTCACAGCACTAACAATCAAATATACAAGGCACTTGGAACCTACATAGTCAACGTGTTTCATCTATAAAGTCTTCTTCTGGAAATATGTGTAGGTTGATTAATTCACTTTACATAAGAACACTAATGCACCCTGCAAGAGCCTTTACCGCTTCAAGATAATTGATGCAATGATTTGCATTTAGCCATGACTTATGCACTTCTATATATTGTCACCAACAAATAAAATAATTTAAATAAATGCTATTTTCTAAACATGTTTTGCCCACATTCCAGTGTAGTTCTTCGACAGCATAAGAAAAAAAAAGATGATCAGTCCTCTAATATTAAATTGTAAAACTATACTTCCAGTGACCCTTTCTGATCTAGATTCGTAAGTCTTAATAACTTTAGTCTACTCTTAATCAATTTAGTTTCACACAGCACTTGAGAGAACAAGAATAAAATGAATCAACTAATAGCTTAAATTGAATAAGAAGTCTGAAATGTTATTTGTAATGTTAACATCATGGAAAATCAAGCCTGAAACAGAAACTTAAATAGTAATTAGTCAGAGTGGTAGACGTGCCTTCCAACATTTGTTTTTGGGGCTCGGCATTTATCTGTGTCAAGATGTTTTATTTCATTTACTGCCCTAGGAAACGATTCTGTTTAAACAAACTCAAGTAGCACATGATGATATGGTTCTGCAAATCTATTAATGTAATTGTACTTTCTTGTTTTGCAGTACAGGCATTAGCTCAGGATTCAGTTATTATCCACCGAGTCACCATCAGAAATCTTGGGGCTCAGTACAAATGTAATAGCCAGCACCCCCCAATCTGAAGCACATCTGTTTTCCCCATCTTCCATATTCTTGCTGCTGTTGTCCTTCAGTTGTTACCAACTCTTGGTGACCATATGGACTGCAGCATCTGTTTGTGATTCTGGTTGTGCTTATCCATTTTTCTTGGCAATGATACTGGAGTGGGTTGCCTTTTCCTTTTCCAGTGGACTGCGATTTGTCTGAAATCCCTGCTATGACCTGCTCATCTTGGATGATCCTACATGGCATAGCTCAAAGCTTCATTGAAGTAAACAAGCCCATTCACCACAAGGTAGCGAACCAGAAGGGGTGATATGTTTTACAAAGAGTTATATTAAATATAGTGCATAACACCAAGGAAATAATATAAGATATGTGATTATTATGGTTCATGCAAAAGATCTGGTTCTCATATGTCATACAGGATGAACATTCAATGAACTATAGTTAGACACAAACCTGTGAAATCTATCAACCATGATGGCTGCAGGGGGGCCATTAATTCACAGTGCCAAGAAAAGAGCCCCCTGCATGATTTTTACAGATGGCACATATGTCATAATCATGTTAGGCTTTCTCCGCAATCACTTTGCAGTGTATATACTGCACATACAGTCTACAATCCACTGAATATTTGGCATACAGTATGTTATGTGAACTGTTATGTAAAATTACTTTATTATATTAAATGGCAACTGTACAATGAAAAAATATATGTGTGAAAGCTTGAGCCTAATTACGAGAAAATGTCATAAAACTAGTGTCTACGTGTCTGCTGGCATCCACACTAGTTTGGTGACGTCTACATTTAGGAGAGGGGCATTTATATTTCCACAAGAGCAGGTTTTGCAGATATGCTTGTAAGCTGCTTGAATTCTGAGCATGTGTGGTTGAGAGGGGTAGGTGTAAAATTCTTTCCCTCCTGTCCCACTGTCTCTCTTCATTCATAGATAGCAGACTGTGAGCCTAACTCAATTGCAAGCCCGCAGACTGCAGGCTTGAAATTTGCCACAATGACAGAGAGATTCAATTGAACAAGCCCGCAAGTTACAGGCTGAAACCCGAAACCGTAAAAAAATTGCACCCGTATGTAGAATTTCAGAGCGTGATCATGATCAATTAAGCAAGGCCGTAACTACCAATTTAGAAACAGCCAATAGAAAATGTCAATATGATCAATATAAAATGAAAATAAAACGTAAGAAAAAAAATTGTGATCGCATATTTGCGGGCTTGAGACTGTTGTGCAATTAATTCTAATGTCTTTCATCGCTTTCCCCGTCTTTTAAAGCGCAGTATTGATTTTTTATTTGCATTTACAGTGCTACGATCAGGTGTTTAACCCACTTGCGAGTCCTATCTGGTACTCGTAGGATTTTCATCTACATTTGTAATTGATGGGTGTGAAAATATTTGCGGGCTTGAGGAATTTTAGCAATTGATTAGCGATTTGCGATTGTAACATTTGCAGGCTTGAAAGATCAAAAGCTTAGATGGTTATTTTAATATGTCTTTTTAAGGTCAGATTGCTAATTCTTTTTTTAGTTCTATATTATGAGTGCTTTCAAATAAGGCTGTATAGTGAATGTAAAAGGATACATGAAAACGAGGAAGCACAATGAACAGTACTTTTCTTTTATAATTACAGAACTTTATTTTCTCTTTTTATTATAAACCAAATCCCTACAGTAGTCAATGTACTGTATATTTCTTAAAGGACCTCGTACTGTATTTACAAGTAAAGTTTGTTTCCTGTACATAGGCTGTTAAATACAGTATGCATTTTTCTTGGCTTTTAACTTGTCTGTTTTTACCTCAAGCAGAACTGTGGATCTCCTCCTACCTCAGCCTATAAGGGGTGTGGCAAATTCGTACAAGGGCTATGATGGCTTATGTCACTGGGCGGGGCCTATGGGGCTGCTGCAAGCACAAAAGAGCTGTCACGTCTGTTTAGGTAGTGAAGCGGAGTCATGGTGCAGGCTAGTGACATCAACCCACCTTGCTTCCACACAGACAGAGCTGACCACGCCCCCATGAGTTTAGGAATTCTGGGGGATGAGGGGGACAAATCTGTTTGCCACCCAATGTGAGCAGCTTCAGCCTCTCCCCTGTCTACTTCCTCTCTTGTGTCTCCTTTGCCCTTCCTCTCCCACCCTTGTGTCTCCTTTCCCCCGCCTCTCTCTCCCCTGTGGGTACTTTCTTGCCTCCTCTCCTTCGCCTGTGCATCCTTTCCCCCCTCCTCTCCCTCCCCTGTGCCTTTCCCCCCCCTCCTCTCCTTCCCTGTGTCTCCTTTCTCCCACCTCTCCCACCCCTGTGCGTACTTTCCCCCTCCTCTCCCTCCCCTGTGCCTCCTTTCCCCCCTGCTATCCCTCCCCTGTGTCTCTTTTCCCATCTCCCTCCCCAGTGTCTCATCCTCTCCTCTTCTTCCCCTGTGTCTCTTTCCCCCCTCTCCCTCCCCTGTGTCTCTTCCCCCCTCTCCCTCCCCTGTGTCTCTTCTCCCATCTCCCACCCCAGTGTCTCTTCCCCCATCCCTCGCCTGTGTCTCTTCCCCCTCTCCCTCCCCTGTGTGTCTGTCCCCCTCTCCCTCCCCTGTGTCTCTCCCCCTAGCCCCCCCTGTGTCTCTCTCCCCCATAGCCCCCCTGTGTCTCTCTCCCCCCGCCCCATCCTCTGTGTCTCTTCCCCCCTCTCCCTCCCTGTGTGTCTGTCCCTCCCTCCTGACCCTGTGTCTCTCCCCCCTCCCCTGTGTCTGTTCCCCCCTCTCCCTCCCCTGTAAGTGAAGGGAGAGGGAGGGTAACTTGGAGTGGAGGAAGGGAGGAGGAGGATGAGGGGAAGCAGAGAAGAGAAGGATGAGGGGAGGCAGGGAGAAGGAGGAGGATGAGGGGAGGCAGGGAGGATGAGGGGAGGCAGGGAGGAGGAGGATGAGGGAAGGAGGGAGGAAACAATGGGGGTGATGTGAGCCCCCCTCACCCCTCACTTACCTTCATCAGCTGCTCCTGCTGCTCTCCATGGCGCCTTCTGGCAGTTTCGGGACCCGGCATATGCTAATGACGTGACGTGCATGTGTGCAGCTGATGAAGGTAAGTGAGGGGAGAGGGGGGTAATTAGAGAGGGGGAAAGGGAGGAGGAGGGAAGAGGAGGGGGAGGTAGGAGAGACTGGGGGTGATACGAGGCCTAAGTGCTGTGAGTTAATGGCTCGTCTCGCTACGCAAGGCTCGCAGGCGATGAACGCCTTTGTCGCTCATCTCCTAAGTCATACGAACAACGCAAATCGTGACTACGTCTCGAAATTCGACAATTATAATATGTGATATATATATATATATGTGCATGTGTGTGTATACAGTGGTACCATCTGCTTCGTTTCTCGTCTGTGGAACTTGACTCATCTTACAGAGGGGAAAATGTTTTCAGAAGTCGACGCTTGCTCAGGAAGTGGAGTAAAGGTCAGTACCATTGCTTAGCATTGCCTACATGAGCCCAAGTGAAGCCTATGCCTGTAAGAGCCTAAGTTCAGCCTATGTTATCTGATGTAATTATTGTTTTTTCTTTACACCGGTTTAGTTTTAAGGTTTTGTATCCAAAAACAAGACCATCAGTTCAATATTATTATTATTTCAATTTACATTGATTCCCTATGGGAAATGCTTGCTTAGGACTCAACCTTTTTGGAACTCATCCTGCGGACCTGAACAGATTAAGGACAAGAACCAGGGTACAACTGTGTGTATATATATATATATATATATATATATATATATATATATATATATATATATGGCCAACTGGAGAAGTAACTAGTAACACCCTCCAGTATCTTTGCCAGGAAACCTTATAGTTTAGCACAACCAGACACGAGTGTCAGACATGATTGAACGACTAAACAACTAGATAGATAGATAGATAGATAGATAGATAGATAGATAGATAGATAGATTGGTCTTTTAATTGATAGTTTGATAGTTGGGTCTGGTTGCGTACTGACATAATTACCCTTACCCCTCACAGCCCCAGAAGATGGAAGCTTGCAGCAAACACTGCTCTCCAGAAATGCAAACACTCCTCTCACACATAGATGGCATCATAGATTATCTTCCTACTTCACCGCCTTTTGCACGTGGCTGTGTGATGTGACATTTCATTTTGATCCAATTATCTAACAAACATTTTGTCCTCTCCCTCTGCTGATAGGTAAAACACACCCTCATGATCCAGCTTTCAGGATATGATATAACACAAATGTATTCCTCTATTCTTAAAAAGTCTTAAAATTGTAGATATGTTCTAAAAAATGCATGTCTTAAACAGCTGCTAATGTTGTTGGTTTGTTACATACTTCACAAACAAGTGCCAGTTTTCTTGAACTACAGCGGCCCTTTAAAACTCAGTGAATGTCCTTTGTCGCTGCAGGCGACGGGAAAACCATCTGCAGATAAAATAAGGATCAGATTGTGAGCAGTCTGCAGATGAATAAATGGTGATTTCATAAGTATCAGACAGAGGGGTAACATTCCTGAAATGTGCTAGTACCAGGCTTAACGACACCGGGGATTTTACAGGCAGGGATCCAACTCCAAATTGATTAGCCTGCTGCAGCAGAAAAGATAGTTTGTGTTTGAGCTGCAGCTCTGCACACAGCCCACACTGTTTTTAGTCTATAAATATATTACTTTTTTTTTCTACAACTAACATTTTCAATACAATTTATTATGATGTTTTCACAACAGCTTATTTGCATAAATATTACGTTTGAATGCGCCACTGCTTTCATTTTTTTAAATGGTACTTCAACTAGCCAAAAAACGATTTTAGAAAGTAGAAAATTAATAACACAACCTTTACATTTTTTATGATTTTTTTTTGTGCCATTTTCTTATATAGTTGATCCGGTTTGTTACTTTCTAATACGATTGTACAAATGATGATAGACATTTTGACCAAAATTACAGATTTGGGGTATCAACCTAGGTTGAGTATTCCAGATAGGAGGAATCCTTTGAGGATCACAGGGTTATATCTTCTCTTATCTATTGTGCGATTGTTACAATTGCACTTTTTCTGGCTTGCTTATACTCTCCATATTGTGAAAAATCATATCAATGCTCCAAATTGATCTATCCATAGCAGGGGCGTAGGAACTTGGGGAGATTGGGGAGACAAATCCCCCCCCCCCCCCAGATAAAATGAATAGAGGACACAAAAAATTGCAAAATTAAACGTATTCATGCATTACCAGGTTTGGCCACTAGAGAATGCCATGGAGCAGTTTGTCTTTCCCATGAAAAAAACAAAACAAAAACAAATATATATATATATATATATATATTTAAAACGCATATCTTGAAAGAAGCGTATTACCTTCCACTCTAACACACTTATCACCTCTCTCACCCTCTTTTACCACTCACTATACCTTAGATTGTAAGTCTGCCAGTTTCTATCCTAAGTACTTTGGGAATGCACCATGGACATTGGATTCCTAGCTCAAAGACAGGGCCCTCCCTGCTTTGCTATTTGTTAATTTGTCTGAACTTAAATTATGTACAGCACTACGGAATATGTCAGCGCGTTACAAATGAACAATAATAATAATAATAATAATAATAATAATAATATATTAGATGCCACATTCCCATTCTGCAGATACAAATGTTTGTGTATAGTGATGGAGCTAGTGAACGGAGGAAAATAATTTAGGCCTCCCCTTGCCCTATCTCTATGAAAATGGTAATAAATATATACAAAAGTGGTCAAATCACCCCTAGATCAGATCACCTTTCTATAAAAATAATTGCCATAATTATGGACCTGCTTTACTCCGGGTAAGAGGGTCCCTACATCCTTGTGGGCCCTGGTACTTTGCACCAGCTGCACCAGCAGTAGCTCTGCCACTGTCATTCACCTTAGGAATTTGAGCTTCAGAAACCAAAATGGTAGATCATACATCAGCATAATTTCATTTAAAAAGTAAATGTATGCTATTTTAAGTCTAATTTACATATGTGACTGCAGTGGTTTGCATACAAGACACAAACAATGTTCCTTGTTTAGCAGAGGATTCTATTTTAAAATGATCTTAATAGATGTTGGTTTTTGACACAACGCATTTTAAACTTTATAAGTGTAGTCATATGTACAAGAAATCAATATTCTTAAGCACACAGCACTTCTACTTTACCATGAGCTACATAAATTATCCAGGTTATTGATTTGTGGCTACAACTACGCTACCTAAAAAGAAGTTAACTCACCATCCATCTGCAACAAGAACAGTCCTGGATCTGCCTCAGTGTGATCTGGAACTGAAATGCACAAGGGTAAAAACAAGATTATACAATATAAATGGCTGCTGCAATGAGGAGAATTTGCTTTTATGAAGAATGATAATGTACAAAATGTTTTAGATTTAAGTTTAAATTAAAAAATACAGCATTTAATTGCTAATGGAAAATGGACGGTTTCTGGATTTCACTAAATATATAATCATCCCTGTGTATCTATTTACTTTTATGTACTTTATTTTATTAACAAGTACTTATACGCTCTGACCAATATTACCTGCTTGAGTTTGCCCTCTACAGCTGACAAAGACGCAGACTCTGCTGTACTGACTGTGCAGTGTCTCATACTAACCAATCAGTGACCATCTCTCAGCAACATTCTGCAACATGCAGTTGAGACGTGGTCCCTGATTGGCTAGGATAATACACTGCACAGTTAGTGTCTTCATTAGCTGCAGAGGGCATGCCCAATCAGGTAATATTGGTTTGATTTTAGCCAGTAAAAACAGAGCATTTCTTAATAAAATAAAGTACATAAAAGTAAATAGATACATCTATATATCATATACCTAGTAAATCCAGAAAGCTTCCATATCCCTTTAATTTTCATATTCAATTTTACAGGCATTTTGACAACTTTAGACATTGCACAGGGATGGGTGGAAGTATGGATCCAGATACTATCTCTATTCTGTTTCATTGAATGACTGCCCCTCTGCATTGACACTTGACAGTGGAAATGAATAGAAGAGCAACTTCAAGTAAGATAACCCTCTCCTGCAGGCTAAAATACTGCAAACTAGCAGCCTTATTAAATTGCGATTCGGTAAATTTAAAAGGGCTCTAATTAAGCACACAGAATATTTTTTTTACAGAAGTTTTTAGTTGGTGAACTTCTATCCAAAAGCAAGGTCTTCACTAACTAAAAACTTCTGTAAAAAAATATGCGGTGTGCTTATATAGAGCCCTTTTAAATTTACGGAATCACAATTTAATAAGGCTGAAAGTGTTCTAGACACTGGCACTAACATTTAGATTATGTCTAAAATGCGACTTACATAGCTGCTAATGTTGTTAGTTATTTAGGTGCTTTTCAGACCTAGAAGATTTCCCAAACTACAATGGTCCTATAACACATTACAGCCAGAATAGCTTTTATGGTAGTGATGCGCCTTGGATGTAAAAACATTGGGGGGTCCGATTTCCCACAACAAGCAAGCCTTCATGAGTTATTTTATTTAATTTTTCCTATCAATGGCCCACTATAAAGAATTGGTGAAAGGATAAGTAATTCACTGTAACCACAAGAAGAACCATGTTACAGTTGCCATTTTATTAGATTATTTCAAGCAACACCCCAACCATCAAGTTTGTTTCATTCTAATGAGGAAACTGATATAGACCCATTTCCTAGGTGCTTATCACCAATCAGAAGAACTCTATCAAGAATAAGGAAATACTTATTTTTACTTCAAAAACACGCATGTTAAAATACTATTTACAAAAAGGGGAACATGTCATACCTCAATATAAACTACACACAGTCCTATCTTCTGAAGGATGCCTCCTATCTAGAAGGTTATACTCTTGTGTTAACCCCTAAATCTTACTAGTATCCCAAGTTAATTTTGATGGAAAAAACGTAATACACCTGTTAAACTAGGAGGACAAGGAAAAAAGCTGTGAGCTAGCTGCCTTACTTTGTTATAAGAAATGCACCACCATAAACATCAATTTAAAATGTAAAAATGTAGGATCAGATTGCCTTCTTAAAGGCTAATCTACCCCCTTATGAAGAGCCTTATAGACATTTCACCGTTATAGCGGCTTTTTTAAAAGTAGGGATACTAGCAAGATGTGGGGTTTAATAGATAAGAAAAACAACTTGGGCTTGGAATGGCAGAGTTTCTTTAAGGCCCACTATAACCCTGTGTTCACAACACAGGTTGTTAAGAACTGCACATAATGCTCAAAAAGAAATATACTTGCAAATAGGCAACACATTCTTAGAATTTAAAAATAAGTAATACAACCTCTAATTTATTTATTTTGATGTGCAGTCATGCTGCAGAATCTACTATTTATTTTTTGCAGAGCAAGTTCTGAGGTGGGAGGAGACTTTAAGGAAGTGCCTGTCTGCACAGTGGAAATCTGCCAGTTACATCTGCCGGTGCTCCTATCAGGGCTAAAGATCTTCACTAACTAAAAACTTCTGTAACAAAATATGCTCTGTGCTTATATAGAACCCTATTCAATTAGCCAAATCACAATTTAATAAGGCTGTAAATGATTAATGAAACAAAAAGTAAAGGAAATAAAAAGGCACAAACAAGGGCTTTACAAGCACATGAAAAGAGAAAAACTGGTTAATTAGTCATTACATCTGTGAATGTAGCAGATGTGAGAGATGGAGGTGATGGTGTAGAAACCTGCACTATAAAGTGACATACAGTATTGGCCTGAAGAAAATCTGCACTAAATTTGCAGCTTTACAAAATTGGCTTTTATGACATATTGTCATATTGTATGTTGTTTAAAATGATGCTGATCTCTCATTTTCACTCCTCACACCATTGGCCTTGCTGGGGGCGGGTAAAATAAAATCACTATTTTTTTCCCTGAATCTAATTGACTAATTTTTCTCCCTCAAATTTTAAGAGAGTGGCTTATATTTGGGTACTGTCTTTTTTTCCCCCAATGAATTTTAAAGGTGTGGCTTTCATGTCCAGCCAATACGGTAGGTAGGTGGGGAACTTTGTGGGAGGGCATGTTGGGTGAGTTGAGAGACAGAAGAGAAGGTAGTGATGTGTTAGGCTCAAGGTCTGGAGGTAAAGAGTAGTTGCTTATAAAGTTACAGAATATAAAGGTTGCTTTTTTTAATGTCTAAAAAACATTTGGACCATTATCATGTTCAGTTGTTTAAAATACAATATGGAAACAAATCTGATCACAGTGGTCCTTTAAATATAATATAGTAAATATATCCCACGTCTGGATCGCTCCCTTGTCATGGTGAAGAGGCTTGTGTACTTCAATGACGCTGTGAGCTATACCTTGGATGGTCACCTAAGATAGTCAGGTGAGAGCATAGAGGTCAGACAAATTGTAGTCCACTGGAGAAGGAACTGGCAACACACTCCAGTATCTTTGCCAAGATAACCTTATGGTTGAGCACAAGATGTGCCTATAATGCCGCAGTCCCTAGGGTAATGGGTGTAAGAACGGGGGAAGACGAGGGGGACGAATCCCCCCCCAGATTTTTCAATGTGTGTTTATGTGAAGAGAAGCAGTTGTGTGGTATTTTTATACTCTATGTGGTTTCCCCCCACAGGTTTTTTTTTTGGCTCCTACACCCATGCCTAGGGTCATGTCAAGGAAATATTATAGTCATTAAGGCCAATAAACCTATATGTTGTCCATCAGACCCTTCTCAAGGTCAACTGCCCATATTGTTCTGCAGCTTTATTTACAGTATAGGCTTTTACAGATCAAATATTTCAGCTTAGCCTGAAAAATACTTACAAAAAAAAACACACACATACAAGACAAATAGGCTTTGTACGGCAATTCAGCTCCATTCATAAGGAGCCATAAATCACAATGCAAGTTGCTGTAAAGGTTTCTACTGAGCTCAAGCCCATTTCAGTCACTTTGCAGATCATAAGTGATTCATTTTGCTCTGCAATATATCTCACTGTACGTTTGCATATTGAGACAATCAGTGCAATATGCAGCAGGGTAAATAATATCAGCAGAGGTGGGTTGTGTTTTGATCCGGCCCATCTGAGACACTTATACAATGATTAATGATAGTATAAAACATTTCAATATATTATATTATTCATGCTATTATTGTGAGTTTACCTGGAGGAGATAGAGCTGTTAGTGGTTTGAATGCATTTTAGTCATTGTGGGATGTTTTTGACCTTGTTATAAATCAGTATATGTGGTACCTAAACGCTTACAATAAATTATTTATAGCATCAAAACTCTGTAATTAGCTCAGCACGTCGTTCAAACAGACAATGCTTTCTTTGTCTGTTCGTTTCCTTTTTTCATATAGTACAAAAGGAAATGGAAATGCCTTTGGAAATTCACTTGACTTGACATTGGATTGAAGACTGTTTGTCTTTGCTAATTCTATGTATTAAAGCTTTTTTTATACAGCAGGCATATGCTTAAATGAAGCCAAGGTTGAAATGGTGAAGCCTTTGTGGGCACATTTGCATGTCCCTGCCCAGGTTCCCAGAATGCAGTGTAAAAACTGTATTTCTCGGAATTCTGAGCAGGAAATACATTTTTGCAAATTGTTTTTTCACTCTGTGAACACAAATGTACTATTTATTCATTGTACTACTGTATGGTGGAGGGCTTCTATCGCTCTTTTGCCCACCATATAATAAATGATTGTTGTGGTAAACTACCTACTCATAAAAATCAACTACACAAGCTAGGAACTAGCCCCACGCTAATAAGGGGCAGTGACCTTGAAAAAGCTGTACATGGGTGGGATTCCTAGCTTGTGTATAATCCATCCTGAGCTTTGCTTAAAGCTGTGTACAGGCATATGCTTAAAGGAGGCATGTTTGAAAAGGTATTGGATTCCAAGAGCGAAGCCTTTTGTGGGAACATTTGGATGTACCGGCCCAGGTTCCCAGAATGCAGTGCAATAATTGTATTTCTCAGAATTCTGAGCAGGAAACACATTTTTTCACTTGTCTTATACGTTCAAATGTGACCACAAATGTACTATTTATTTGCTAATTCTATGACAAATAAAATAAAATGTACTATGAAAACCATAATTTGTTATATTTATTCTTCAATTGTTAAAAACTCTATGATTCTCTCTCTCTCTCTCTCTCTCTCTCTCTCTATATATATATCTATATATATATATATATATATATATATATATATATATATATATATATATACACACACACATTTCTAATATCAAGGCAAAGGGATAGTAGTAGATCAGCCTTGTGACCTCGATGGGTCCTGCTATCTGGAAGGCTTTCTAACAGCAACCCCAAATATACATGTTCTTGAAATAATTAAACCCTAAATTTCCAAAAAATATTAGATCCTATTATAGACTGTAACATCAGGTAAATTAATTACAATCCTCTTTTCCTATGACCACTTAGGGAACCTCATAAGTGACCCATAACCATCAATATATTAGCAGGAAACCTTTCCCCAAGACTAAAACCTAACGGACATTTCGCTAGTGATGTAGCTTTGTCAAAAGCAATCATTATAGCACCAAACAGACTTTGACCACCTTATAGTTGTCTAATTCTTGTTCACAAGATTTTTCTTCAACAATCACTGTACTTTGTGACAAACATGAACAAACAAACAAATTGAGCAACTGCTTGCTTGAGATAACAACAGACAGGGACTATTTTTTTTATTTATGGCAAAAAATCAGAGCTTATAATCACTTCCTAATAAAATAAAGTACATAAACTTAAATGGATTCACAGGTATAATATATTTCCATATCCTTTTAAGCTATGAGCATTAAAGCATATTTAAGGAAAATCTTAATTTTATCAGATTCTGCTAGTGTATAGACATTGGCATGCAGTAAAACTTCAAGATGCCAGTCTGCCGTCTTCTTAAGGGCAGGCGGAGGGGTAAATACTAAAAGCTAATTGGAGTCAGTCAGTGAGACAAAAATCCTTCTTGACTCCATCCACCCTCCCTCTACTTATAAATAGATAAAACAAATAGCAGCGCATGCATCTTCAGCTTCAGGTTCCTTATTACCATTTATTAAATATCATGGAGGAAATCGCAATTTAATTGCAACAATTCCACAAGCCCGCAATTGCCTTCAAACCCGTGAATGGCAAATGTAGCAAACAATTCTACAAGTGCTAGATAGGACTTGCAAGGTGGTTAAAAACCTGTTGATAACACTATAAACACCAATAAAAACACAACACTGGACTTTTAGATACAGGGAAAGCGATGTAAGACATTAGAATTAATTGCACAACTCAAGTTTGCAAAACTGTAATCAATAATGTTTTTTTTTTTAAGTTTAATTTCCATGTTATATCAATCTCGGCAATAAAGGAGTTAATACATCAGACCACCCACATGGACTAGAACATTTTCTTCATTCGTTTTTCTTGATTTTTACATTGCCGGATCACGAGCCCGATCTTATACTACGGGCTTGCTTAATTGATCTTGATCATGCCCTGAAATGCTATGTACGGGTTCATACTTTACAGATTTGGCTTTCAGACATGTAATTGTGGCCTTGTTCAATTAAATCAATGTGTAACTTTGGAATTTAATTGGGCCCTTAGTTTTTAGTATTTTTCTGTATGAACGTGTAAAATTCATCATGTTTTTTTCTAGCCATGATGTTTGTGAATTAACTCAGATTTGTGGTGTTATAAAATTTTAAAACCGTGTTATAAATTTTTCATGGGGTACAAGAATGTAATTTAAAACATGTCAAGTTGTGCAAACAATCTATAGAGCACTCTACAAATAGTTGTCTGTTTATTATATTTTACTTTTGGAGTGTCAGCAGGTTCCATAGCACTAGGGTATAGCTATAGATGCAATTTTATATATCTATTTGAAGATCGTATAAGTGAAATAGGACTGCACATTATACATATGCCGCAGTACAGGAGATGAAGGCCCTGCTCATGTGGGAGCTTACAAATAAAACAAACAAATAATAATAATAATAATAATAACAATAATAATAATACAAGAAAAACAGATCATGCACCCAGAGTAAATGTGGCTAAGGATACGTCTCCTGCTTTGTTGTTTTTAAGCTTTTAAAGGGATATGTAAGTTTGCTGGATTATTAATGCATTAGTAATGTATGCAAAAATGTTTGCATGAACAAATCCCAAAATAAACATCCAAACACTTACATTGAAGTCAGTTGAACATCAGGGTTAACACCCCCCAAACCCAGGCTAAATCAGCATTACATTTAAAATTATTTGTTTTGGCCAATAAGGTTAGCTGAAACTTTTGAATTAACTTTAATTTCCTGTTTGTGCTGAAAAGCAGCCTGGGATGTGTAGTATATCACTGATATGTGCTATGTATTGCTGCTGACATACAGAAAGGAAGCTGCAAGGAGATTGGCTGAGCAAGCAACAGCAGGTAAATAGTGGGTTAATATTGCTCCCCTGAATCTGCCTGCTGATTGGAGGGATCAGATGTCTGTGTAGACACCCCCTGGAGGTGTCAACATAATAATTAGAGGGATTTTTAGATATTAATAAAAATAAAATGTGTTATGAGATGTGCTGCATACAAATAGGCTGCTTTTTGCCTATAGAGTGCAGCAATGTATTAATCCATGACACTTTCATATCCCTTTAACAGTACAAAATAATAAAGGAAATGTATGCAAGATTAACCTGAAGTGCAACAGCCATAATCTTGTCACTCTCATATATTAAGTGCGCCCTTCAATTGAATCCTTGAATAGAGCAATAGAAGCCTAATGAATGTCCCACATGAATAACAGTATCAGACTCTCTTGTCTTCTTGTACATTTCTTATTTAATAGAGATGCCATATAAATAGCTATGCCTTAACATACATGATCATTTTAACATTTAAATCACCCTTGCGATTGTGGGTAGAAAGGGGACTGAAAAACCCTCCATGTATATATAACAAGGAAATAAAAAAACACCCTAAGCACACTTACATGTTTCAAGTGGCTCAGGAGACCGTTTTTTCCTACAGAATTTCTCAGTGAACAGTATTCTCACTGATGCTATGGATTCTGGGTAGAGACATGCAAATGAGGTGCAAAAGAGGTTTGCGCCTCATTTGCATGTGACTACCCAGAATCCTTTGCGGCAGTGGTTATTACTCTTCACTGAGAAATTCTGTGGGGAAAAACAGTCTGATTGGACTGCTAGATATGTGTACTAATGTTTCTTTCCTTAACATTTAAATTAAGTTGTGACTGAAATGTCACAACTAAATGTATAAATAGGGCGTTATTTTACCCATTATGTGCTAGTGGCTGTTAAAAGTAAAAGTTTGTAAAAAATATACATGTGTAAAAGGATTGTAGCTATAAATCTGTCTTTATTTAAATTGATATAATAGCTTAATGCTGAAGAGAGGGCTGTGAGAGAGGTCTCCCTAGGACACAAAAGGCATGGGAGGGCACCCTGAAGGCACAAAATGCACTTCTAGCACCTGATTTGGCACTTGCACACACTTTTGATTTAGTTTTTTTGATTAAAATTCTTAGAAACGTGCGTCGGGTTGCACTCACAACGCCGCAACGTCGCTCTATGACGTCACACGCAGACGCATAGGCGACATGCGGTCAGTTGTTTGGAGCTAAGGCGCTCTAGAAAAATACAAACAAACTATCTATGTAATACGACTTATTAATATCATCCGCATTAAATGACAATTCAATGAATTATTACAAATCTAATACTGGAATGTGGATGAAATTGGGTAACTTAGCTCCATAGATTGTGTAGGGGAATACACAATGATATTACAATTTATGTAACGTAGGGACTTCCCTTATAACATAAGACATCATATAAGCCTTGATAAAAACTCCAATATTCTCAGAAAGCACAATATTAATTTATTTATTGAACCTATACTGGCACCAAAACACTTTATATAAGAGCAATATACACTACAAGAAGGTGCAATATTTATAAGTGCAATTTTCTTATTATAACTATAAGCACTAGTCACTTTTCTATAAAGTGAAAATATATAACAGTGCAAACACATAGGCCTTAGATGCAGACCTATGCTTTTGCAACTCATTTGTATTTCACTACACTGAATGCACTTTATTCACTTTATGCACTTTATCATTTATGACTATACTATCACGTCATACCAAGAGGATATAGGGCTTATTTCAACCTATTTAGTCTCATAATTCATGTCAAATACTAGGAAGTCCAACATAATTGCCATTCCCCTACCTACTTTATCTTGTCAGAACTTCTATATTTTAATAACAATTTTTAATAATATCAATAAACGTTAAGTTTTATATATTTTTTCTTGCTCTATATTGTTACCAGGGCAAAGGGTGTGCACTTATAATCCAAAGGATACTTGTTCTGTCCTCTACCATTTTGTTACTTTTTTGATTTGGGCACCTTTATTTTTGCACCTTCTGGACTGGCTCCTGGGGAGGATACAAAAGGGGCCCCTACACTCTCGAGATGGTGAAGCCCGAAGACTTTCCTGGCAGCACAGCTTTGTACACTATTTGGCACCAAGATGGGCAATGTTCACTAGAACATGCCCCCGGGAATCTTCATAAAAAAAAAAAACTTGTTCAATTTTATGGTACAACATTAATATCTAAAATGGTCTTATTATTTAAAAGGTTAAATGCAGTAAACAGATCTGGAAAGTGTGACAAAAATGGCAACGTCTCAGAATACAGAGCAAAACAAGATCAATAATGGGACAATGTACACTGGTGGCCTACATGCGCACACCAGTTAAGGAGCTTGTGAGCACAGGGCCCCGGTGAAATGCAACTTCTCTAAACAGCCTGTAGGGCTCTATATAAAGTCAAAATATAGTCATATCACTTTTCTATAAAAATAATTATGTGATTCCATCCAACAAATTATGAATCCCTCTTTAATCCAACTACCTCATTGTGGCCCCTGGTGTTTTGCACCTGCTACACCAGCAGTAGCTCAGCCACTGCTGTACACTAAGGGCCTCATTCAAATGCAATTTGGCCAATTGAATAGGGCTCTATATAAGCGCATAGCATATTTTTTTACAGAAGTTTTCAGCTACAAACTTCTGTAAAAAAAATATGCTATGTGCTTATATAGAGCCCTATTCAAATGGCCAAATCACAATTGAATAATGCACAAGGTCTTTTCAGGACCTGTGACTGTCCAGCACTTTCTTCCTGTAAACTCAATAAATCGTCTGGTGCAGATGAACTACAGATAGCACTCAGGGCTTTAAAAGCTAACACTAAATGAAACTAAGCCAGAGGTGCTTAATCAGAGAATGAACTAACTTTAATAGGTTAGTTCTATGGACAGGATAATCCCCTCTGAGAGCAACCTCTTTTAGATCATGTGTGCGCTTCACTGGGAGAAATATTCTGTAATATAGCAATCTGGTCTCACTCAGTAGTGATCCAGCCCTGAAATGCCAGGCAATTCTACCCTGAACAGGAGAAACAGCAAACACCAGACATACGTTTCAACTTTTATGGGTTATCATGTCCATAGAACTAACCTATTAGTCCACCTGTTTTCACTGCTATACATGATGGTGCAATGCCGTATCCATGAGTTAAAAGTCTCTCAGAGACTAAAATAATCTCCTAAATCTGTTTTTAATGCAAATCTAAATAGGTTAATATCTATAACTACAATTACCATACATGTAGCTGTGTTGTCAGCTTTAAATGGTGTGTCCATGGATAGCCCTACGTTTAGTATAATAACACCCCAACACAATGCTTACATAAATACTTCAAGAAAATTAAACATAATTGAGTTTTTTTTCTGACTGTGGATTGCCAAGAAATGCATAATTACACAAGATGAGATACTCAGACAAGATACACAAAGTTTAGCTGATTTATTATTGTTCAGATGATTGAATTTCAAGCATTATATAAAGTATAGATCTGTGTGCCCTCCAGGTACAGCAGTATTATATTTGTACAGTTCAATAAGCTTGTTATAAAAAATAATGGATTTGGATCTGCAATCCAGAATTTCCATCTGGTGTCAACAACAGACTCACTTAAGCGCTACTCCCCCTAGATCAGATTGGGCTAGTGATGGGAAGAAATGACCCAATTTCACTTAGTTTCAACATATTTTGCTGAGCCTTTGATAGCCACTGTCTGGGGGAATATTACCCTAGCAGCCTCAAAGAGCCACATTGCCTCTACAATCCAAATAGCCTTCCCTTGTAAAGAAATGGGTGATGGGTTATTAAATTAAACATTAATTAAAGTATTATATTTTGGTGATTAGCGACCTTGATAATGTTGTGCTTTTAATTCTAAGGTCACCCATTGTGTTCCCCATCATTTACAGTGCTGCATTAATTTTATATTTGTAGTGTTCCGAGTTATGGGCTTGCGTCCGCAATCATGTTCAAGCCCGCAAATGCTACTGCCGATAGCATGGTTTCCGATTCTCGTGACCGACGCCTAACTTGCAGGCCGGCCAATTGAAAAGCAGAGTAAAAGTAGAGCAACGGGAGCATGCTTTAAATCGGAGGACATCGGCTACTTGCTATCGAGTTACTGCCCCAAATTGAATGAGTTGATTTAACCTTGTATTTTAAATCTTAAAAATGTAAAAAAGCAATACATTTTATTTCAGTAAACATACTTTGACATTTGCATTTTTTTTTACAGGTCATCAGCTTTTCTGAGTCAACCACCAAGCATAGGCTGATATCGTTTCATCAGTGGGTGATTATTGATAATAATTACTTATTCTCCGCTTAGGGTCTGGCTGTATTCTTTTCTTTGTAAATCCATATATATCTAACAAGACAGAGCCTGTGCTGATCCTAGAGATTAACAAGGCTGATTAAGCCAACTGCTACTTCCTTAAATTATTGCTGATTGAATTTAACTACTTACTCCCTGGGGTCTGCACATTCACTTTTTTCTTATCAGTTTTATATCGCTTTAGACTGAAAAATAATTATTGAATTTGAAGCAGAAATCAAAATCCATTTATTACAAGCACGTGAAACCTGTATTTATGCAACATGCATTTTTTGCATGAAATAATAACCCTTTGAAAGCTCATGTAAATGCAGTCTGATTTTGAAAAAGATAACTTTTAAACATTAGGGCCCTCATTCAATTGCAATTTGGCCAATTGAATAGGGCTCTAAATAAGCACATAACATATCCTTTTTAAAGAAGTTTTTAGTTAGTAAACATCTATCCAAAAGCAAGGTTTTCACTAACTAAAAACTTCTTTAAAAAACATATGCTGTGTGCTTATTTAGAGCCCTATTCAATTGGCCAAATCGCAATTGAATGAGGCCCTAGGAGTTTTATTTTTCATGGAAAAATACTTTACAGTAGTAGTAGTGCATTCTCATATGCATAAATACTATATACACGAATACTATATTACTACTAGCGACTTGCCCGTCAAAAATTAGGGCAATGAAAAGGGAAGCCTGGCAATGCTGTTTCCCACACAATGGAAGACTCTGCCCCCTATACTTTACTGGCCTTGCGATGAGCACGTTTGGCGCCCACCACAGGCCTCGCAATGAGCTCCTTTGGTGCTCATTGCGAGCCGCCCCCCCCCCCCCCTCTACCTCTCCCACCCTCTACTTTACTGTCCTTGAATGAGCACCTTTGATGCTCATTGCGAGTCTCTCCCACAGTCTACTTCCTCCCTTGTGTCTCATTTCCCCCTCCTGTCCCTCCCTTGTGTCTCCTTTCCTCCCTCCTCTCCCTCCCTTCTGTCTCCCCCCCATGTTTTTAACCCCCTCTCCCCCCATGTCTCTAACCCCTCCCCTGTGTCTCTTTCCCTCCTGTGTCTCTTTCCCCCCTCTCCCTCCCATCCGTCTCTTTCCTTCTTCCCTGTGTCTCTTTCCCCCCTACCCCCCTTTCCCTGTGTCTGTTCACCCCCTCCCTCGTGTCTCTTCCCCGCCATTTCCCTCCCCTGTTTCTTTCCCCCTCCCCTGTGTATCTTCCCCCCTCCTCTCCCTCTCCTGTGTCTCTTCTCCCTCCTCTCACTCCCTTGTCTCTTCCCCTTCCTCTCACTCCCCAGTGTCTCTTCCCTCCCTCCACTGTGTCTCTTTCCTTCCTGTGTCTTTTCCCCACCTCTCCCTCCCCAGTGTCTGTTCCCCCCTCCCCTGTGTCTCTTTCCCCCTCCCCTGTGTCTCTTTCCAAATGCCCTGTGTCTCTTTCCCCTCCTCTCCCTCCCCTGTGTCTCTTCCCCTCCTCTCACTCATGTGTCTCTTCCCCCTCCTCTCACTCCTGTGTCTCTTCCTCCCTCCTCTCCCTCCCCTGTGTTTCTTTCCCTCCTGTGTCTCTTCCCCCTCCTCTCACTCCCCTGTGTCTCTTCCCCCTTCTCTTAATCCCCTCTGTATCCCCCTCCCCCTCCTCCCATTTGTGTCTTTCCCCTGCTCCCCTTTGTGTTTCTCCCCTCCTCGCAACTAACGGGGCGCAATGCGCATGCGCGGCTAACTCATTGGGAGCCTCAGGACCTTCGGCACTCATTATTATTATTATTATTATTGTTTATTTGTAATGCGCCAACATATTCCGTAGCGCTATACTAAAGTTAAGTTACAGGCAATGACAAGTTCAAGATTCACACATTGCAGAGAGTGGAGGGCCCTGTCTTTGAGCTTGGAATCCGGTGTCCATAGCGCTTTCCCTAAAGCACTGCGCAGGATTGGAACTCGCAGACTTACAATCTAAAGGTTGAAGTTTGTATGTGGTACAGTAGAGAGAGTAGTGCTGAGCATGTTAGGGAGGAAGGTTATAGGCTTCTTTAAAGAGGTGCGTTTTTATTGATGTTTTGAAGGATTTAAGGCAGAAGGACAGTCTGGTGAAGCGAGGCAAGGAGTTCCAGAGAATAGGGGCAGTGCAAGAAAAGTCCTGGAGGCGGAAGTGAGAGGAGGTGACAAGAGTGGTAGAAAGAAGAAGGTCGTTAGCAGAATGAAGAGGGCGTGTGGGGGAGTATTTAGAGATGAGAGCAGAGATGTATGTGGGTGTGCTGTTGTTGAGGGCTTTATAAGTTAGGGTCAAGATTTTAAACTTTATTCTGGAGGCTAAGGGAAGCCGGTGAAGTGATTGACAAAGAGGAGCTGCCGACACTGAACGATGTGTACTGAAGATGAGTCTGGCGGAGGCATTTATTATGGATTGAAGTGGGGAGAGGCGAGTGATGGGCAGGCCAACAAGGAGCGAGTTGCAATAGTCAAGACGAGAAATGATGAGAGAGTGTATTAGAATCTTAGTAGTGTCTTGTGTAAAGTCCTCTGAGAGAGATATATATTTCATTTCCCCCTCCTCTCCCTCCCTTGTGTCTCCTTTCCCCCCTCCTCTCCCTTCCTTCTGTCTCCCCCCGTGTCTATAAAATCTTCCCCTGTGTCTCTTTCCCTCCTGTGTCTCTTTCCATCCTCTCCCTCCCATCCGTCTCTTTCCTTCTTCCCTGTGTCTCTTTCCCCCCCTGTGTCTGTTCCCCCTTCCCTTGTGTCTCTTCCCCCTCATTTCCCTCCCCTGTGTCTTTCCCCCCTCCCCTGTGTATCTTCCCCCCTCCTCTCCCTCTCCTGTGTCTCTTCTCCCTCCTCTCACTCCCCAGTCTCTTCCCCCGCCTCTCACTCCCTGGTGTCTCTTCCATCCCTCCTCTCCCTCCACTGTGTCTCTTTCCTTCCTGTGTCTTTTCCCCACCTCTCACTCCCCTGGGGCGCTCATCGCTAAGTCGTAAACACCATGCAAACAGCGTGACAACGTCTCGTAGTTAGACAATTATAATATGTGATGACACTTTACATGCTGAGATTAGGAGCTCAAATGTTCAAGTCAGCTCAAGAGCCAATGAAACAGAAGATGAGTTCAAAGCTGTGACATTTATGTTTAAACCTCTGTTATCCAACAGGTCACATCACCTAGCAGACAGAGGTCAAGTAGCAATAAAAGGCAAGAGCTAAAACTTTTGCACATATTTTTGAAGTTCTATAAACCAACTTTCATATAAGAGCAACTAGTGTTTATGTGCCATGTTTCAAAGCTGTAAACTAAAAGCAAATTCAAAGTGTTTGAAACAAATATGCTCTGTGTCTGTATATGTCCAACACCTGTGATTGTTGCCTTAGGTGATAGCTATGAAACATGGCACCTACATGAGAGAAAACAGGAAGAAAGGCGGAAGTTCCAGAAAGTGAGAACCTATTACTATGGGGACTTCTAAGAAGTAAGTAAAGTATACATTATATGACAATTACACTGAGGAGGATACAATTAATTAAATTATCTAGTTAAAACATGTATATCGAACAAAAACAAAATAGCAAGAGAGTCCTTTAAATGTTTATGATTGGAAATGCTATAAAATCATAAAATCATAGCCCTTCATTGTGTCTCTTTTGAAAGGACAGTTCTCAAAATGAAGTACATGTACCCAGAGGCAGAATTACTGCAGGTGCAGCAGGTGCAAAATAATACAACTTCTGGGCCCTTTGCTACTTGCAGCAGCCCCAGATAAAGACGTGTTTTTTTAGGTTGATTGTCTTGAGTGTAGTTCAACTGCACAAAAAAAAGACTGAGCGTGATATCTTGGTCTGAGCATGCCCATGGCCGGATTACCCATTAGGCCAACTAGGCAGCCACCTAAGGGCGCTTCCCTGTGAGGGGCACCACTTTTTAAAGAAAAATGGTTCCTGGCTTTAAAAAAAACTGCAATTGCTGCAGTGCATAGACTGGCTACTAGGCGTGTGTGTAGTTCAACTGCACAACAAAAAGACTGAGCATGATATCTGGGTCTGTGCATCCCTTGAGTACTCACTCACAGAGGCTCCTTCACTTCACTGCCCAGGTGCTCCAAAAAGGTGGATCCAGTCCTGAGCATGCATAATCTTTTTCTGTCAAACTGCACTCAAGACAATGGACACTGGGAAGCTAATCATTAATAAATGAATGCTTAATAACATGTAGTTGGTAAAATACATGCTATTAAATTATAACATATTTGGAAACTCCACTTTAAGCATTTATATCTCGAATATATGGACAACTTGCCCAACCAGCTGCCATGGTTAATACATAGATGTATCTCTAGCAAAGTGAGTGTGTCTTTTAATACATGTGTGTCATCCTTTGACGATTTGAAATGTTTGGAGGTTTGCTGCTGAATATATTACAAATGCAGGCTCTCAGTAACAAATACTATTTTTACATTCATTTTACATTCATGAATTTGATTAGTGCACGTATAGAACAATTTTGTCATTCATTGTTTATTTTCCAGAATTTTCTCAGGTTCAGCAAACTAATATATACAAAATATTGAAATGTGTTATTCTACTGTTTTGACATTACGTTGGAGCTCAGCATCAAAATCCTACATTTACAAAAATATCTCAGCCTCAATGCATTCATACCACATCATTAACTTACTTTTATTTCTACTTTCCATTTAGTTTTTCAAAAGTAATTTTCTAACATAATACTCTAGTATTCAAAATGACAATTGAAAATATGAGGCATCTCTGACGAAGTCCATGAGATAAAACGGGTCTCTTTTTTTACTGTCTGGACGCCACTTTTTGTCACTTTTTGTGTTTTTTTTCATATGTTAATTACATGTGTTGTTATGCCATTGGTCTATTTGCATTTCCCCTGTTTTATGTTTTCAAAATCCTTTTTTTCGTTTAAAGCAAATTTCTTACTGAAATTATAATTCTAAAATTGCATTTCCTCTTTCATATTAGAGGTTTTTAATCTTCTAATAATATGTTGACGTGCATTATTATTGGCACTGTGTGATCAGTATTCTAGCCTGAATGGACATTTTATTAAATGCTTCCTTATTAAAACATTCATTTTAATTTACAGGGAATGTAAAAGTTGTTACCATGTCTATTTGATATCAACAAACCTCATTTAGCTTCAAAATGGAAATCACTAGACCTGTCGTTTCACCAAATACTTAAAACGTAAAAACTGGGAACCTTGGTCAAACTAAAATTGTGTAACATGCTCCCGTTGCAAGTCTCACCTGGACCAGTTATACCCCTCTCAACTACCCTTTAACTCTTCCCTTTCTTTCCACCCTCTAAACTACCTCCTACCGTTTTTCGACCTTATATTTTTTTTTTAAAAAAAGGAAAAGATATATGGAAGTTTTGTATTTTACCGTTTTTTGGGAAATCTGCATGATTGTTACATAGTTACATAGTTACATAGTAATTGAGGTTGAAAAAATACTTTTAGTCCATCAAGTTCAACCCTTTAAGATCTCCTCTGATCTGCAATATGTGGATTAGTTGTTAAGTGATCCAGAGGAAGGCAAACAGAAAGAAAAAACAGTGAATCTTAGCCAATCTTCTTAAAAGGGAAAAAAATATTAATTCCTTCCTTACCCCAGATACTGGCAATCGGACTCCTCCCTGGATCAATAATCTCTCTCTAATTATCCAGGATAACTCTGAATGCCCTTTTAAATTAAAAATATATCCAGACCCCTTTTAAAGTTACCTATCAAACCTGCTGTCACTGCTGCCTTGCTAAAGAAGCTGAAGGTAAAGGTGATGGACTGGCCAAGCATGTCTCCACACCTAAACCCAAAAAATGACGGTCATAAAATTGTAAGCCAGGCAATGCTGTTTGCCACACAATGTGAGGCTTTTGCTTCTCTGAACACCTTTGGCGCTCAGCGCAAGCCCCGCAATGAGCGCATTCGGTGCTCTTCTTGTGGCTCGCAATGAGCGACTTTAGCGCTCATTGCAAACATTTCCTCCCGCCTACTGTATGGGCCGCTCATTGCAGGGCTCATTAACCTGCAGGTTTTGTGCTTGGGAATGCCATATGTCTCTTTCCAGCATCTCCCCCTGTCCCTTTCCTGTTTGTTTCTCTTCTGTGTGTCTGCTGACTGTTTGTGTGGCGCATGTTGACTGCCGTTTGTTTTATTTTCCAAGTCCCGCGTGCCTGGCTTCGCTCAGCCTCTTTTTCATCCAGTTGCAGAATTTTTTTTACGTTTTTCTTCCTCTATTTTTTTTTCTTGCTTAGCCGATTTTCAAGTGACGAAACACGTCAAATAAGGCTAAAAATCATTTGCAATCTCACTCCCAGGCTTCCTGGTTCTCCCCCTGTGCTGTGTGTGAATGTGTTTTTATTTATTTTTTATTATTTTTCTTGTTTTTCATGAGCAGGACAATGAGCGCCTTCTGTGCTCATTGCCTAAGTCCTGCGAGCTTGTAAGGCTTAAATGCCTCAACGGCTTGCCTCGCTTCACGAGGCTTGCAAGCATGACGACAAATTGCAGTTTGACAATTATAACATGTGATATATACATACTAATCCTAATGCAATGTGTAGTGTGCCTATACGAACAGCAATATCTATTTTAGTGCTCAATGTGCATTCCAGCATGCAGTAACGTTATGTGAAAAAATCAATAAATGGGGCATTATATCGCCATGTCGCTCAGACATCGCTATGGCAAATCGGAGATCGTTGAGCAGGGATTTAAAGAGATTGGCTCTCAAAAACAGAGCTATAGAGAGGATTAGCGTTCAGTGGGGAAAAAGCACTTTAGTGAATCAACAATCAAAGAGGTAGCATTAAGGTGGGTTAACCCTGTATAGGGATTCTAAAAATGATATGTGAATCACCTCTCTGGGTAAGAATTCTTTAATAACTGCTCAGTTATTTTGTTGTTATTTTACAACTAATAAATTCGGGAAATGTATGCTCACAATTAGACAGAGGGTAAGAAAATATGTGGAAAAAGTGTTCTCCTTTTAAAAATTGATGGAATGAATTCATGGAGCTGTGTTCAATAGAAGCCAGGCTATTTCACTGACTTCAAGTGGCCTGAATGAGTAATGAGCTCTGCACTAAGCGAGGTGTAGTGAATATTAATTAGAATCATGGGTAGGGGCTTTGAATCAGACAGTGGATTATATTCTAGCAGCTACTATAACAACAGATCAGATGGTTTATTGGTTTAAATCCCTACTTGGACTGATTTTTGTTCTGTTTTTTTCTTTACTGTTTAAAAATTAGAAATATGTCTTTTAGGTTATATAAAAAAGTATATGTCAATATGAGTTAACTGTGTTTATGTTTTTTTATTTAAAAAAATATTTGATTGATTATATGAACTAGTTATTAAAAAAAAAATATATATATATATTATATATAAATATATAAATATATACCATATTTACTCAAATCTAATGCGCACCTTTTTCGTGAAAAATTGGGTCCCAAATTTGGAGTGCACATTAGAATCGATGGTGCACAAGATTTGATGTTTTAACCCTTTTTTCGGGGTTAAAACACCAAATCTAGTTTGCTATCGATAACATTGCATTACCGGGACGGTATGATGAGGGGAGTAATGCAGAAGACAAAAAGTGCTGATATTGTTAATTATCAGAATGTTAATTGCTGGTATGTCGTTATTACTGTTCATTACCGGTATATTGTAAATGGTGTAATTACTGTTAATTACTTATATGTTGTAACACTATACATATGATGCAATATGATCATATTTATGCACAGTAGTGTCATTTATAATAAAACTACCATAAGTTGGTAACATAAACTCACTGTTCAGTACTTCTGGGACAAATGACAAATGCGCATTACAGCAAAAACATTTTTTTGATTCATGGGTTCAAAATTGTGCGCATTAGATTTGATGGCGCACTAGAGTTGCATAAATATGGTATATATGGGGGATTTTGTGGTCCTTTTAGAAATGGTTAAGGGGAGATGTCTGTTTCTGCCATCAGGTGTATTGGATAATCTAGACATCGACTTACTTAATCGCTCTGAAGATCAATGGTATACTAACTCACTAATGATGGCTTAATCTCCTATGTGGGGTGATCTGCTTGGCCTTTTTTCGCTGCCCTAACCTTTGTTTCTAACCTTACATTTCTCCCTGTAAGCACATAAGTGACTCAACATCTACAGCCTTATTAAATTGCTATTCAGCCAATTGAACAGGGCTCTATATAAGCACAGAGCATATTTTTTTACAGAAGTTTTTAGTTAGTGAAGACCTTGCTTTTGGATAGAAGTTCACTAACTAAAAACTTCTGTAAAAAATATGCTATGTGCTTATATAGAGCCCTATTCAATTGGCCGAATAGCAATTTAATAAGGCTGCTAGATACTGTGTTTATCATCCCAAAATACACTCTACTTTGTATTGCCCATTCTAAGGCCCAGGTGAACATCTCTCACTATGAACCCTGCACTCAACCATTTTAAATTTTAATATAAAAGAATTATGGTGAAGGACAGTAATTATGTATAATACATTGAGTATTATAAATCAAAAATATTGCTAATTGGCAAAGATCACTTAAGGTGAATTCTGTAAGTTATGAGTAAGATACTGTCTTGATCTCTCTTAAGGTGGATTGACCTGAGTTTTATAAAAAGTTGGCACCTGACTAGCTCCTGCTGGTATGCACCTTCTATAAGGTACAAGGAAGGGAAGTGGCTTGTCTACCATGAAGTTGCAAAATTTTCAGACATAATGTTTATCACCAACACAGTGATCTCCATTGGCTAAAGACTTGGGGCCTCATTCAATTGCAAAGTTTTTAGTTAGTAAAGACCTTGCTTTTGGATAGATGTTCACTAACTAAAAACTTCTGTAAAAAAATATGCTATGTGCTTATATAGAGCCCTATTCAATTTGCCATATCGCAATTGAATGAGGCCCTTGTTCTGTTAGAGGTTTCACTTGAAAATAAGCTTTTGCTGTTGGGGCAGTCTGTCAATTTTTCTTGAATCTATTATCATGTGTGATTGTTCTTAAGAATCTTTAGACCTGTCTCAGCTAAAAAACCCACACCTCCATAAAAACCTATTCATGGAGTAACATTTAGCTGAAGGATAATGCTCTATTTTTTTGAAAATGAATGTGATATTGAATTTTGCCATTATAAATTATTAAATATGATTTTTAATAATTATCAATCCATAATTAAAGCAACTAGCTCCTTTAGTTAGGGCATTGCAGTGCCCCTATGTCTGTTTTTGCTTCAGTTACTTTCTCTATTATTTTATTCTACAGAGAAAAACAAATATACTGTCGATTTAAATTTGGATTTTCCCCTTTAATTTGGAATAATATTATTTATTTTGTCTCGTTTTGGCTCATGTTTTACATAATAATTGTATTATTTTCAACAGACATATATATATGTAATTCAATTATACAGGAATATAAAGGGCTCTAAAGACCTATCGAAAGGAAGAGGGACCTTTTATATTTCCTACTTGATGACGTGCCAGGTAAAACCTGGAAATTTCTGTAATGTATAATTACTAGTAGCTTATTAAAGATGATTATGGATATTTCCAAATCAGTTCTTTAAGAGACATTTCTAGATAAATATTTAGTAAGTGCCATCAATGGTATAAATTATATGTGAATAAAGTCATATATACATTTATTGTAATTAGAAATGTTTTACATTTCTTGGGTTATGATTGCGTTTCATTGCCTTAGTATTTTATACTACTTTATACAGTAATTTAGTCAATGGCTTTATAATAGAACAAATTAATGTGACATTATGTGAGATTTCTTTATATATATTGAGGATAATACCTTCCTCTAGTAAAAGTACATTAACATGCAGCATAAATATAGGGCATTGTATTCAATTCTTAAACAAAGCCATATTTTTATTTCTAGTGTCTAAATTAAAAAAAGGATTATAATGGCAGTCTGTGTAAAATATATAAGTAGCAACTTGTGAGGCCATAATCTAGAGAGCACTGCATGTTTTAAACTAAAAGCTCATACCTAGTACAATAGTAAAAGGTCCACATATAGCTCCTTATAGCTCAATTCCTAAGTATTTTTATTTTTTAGAGTTTTAGCTATCAGTGTATAATAGTATATCAAATTGTGCATATGTTAAATAGTCATGGAAGTTTTCAGGATTTTTGTTGTTGTTCAGTCCTTCAGTCGTATCTGACTCTCGGTGACCATATGGACGCAGCATTGCCTGCATTTATCCATATGGTCTTCTTGGCAAAGATACTGGAGTGGGTTGCCAGTTCCTTGTCCAGTGAACCGCAATTTGTATGACCTCTCTGCTATGAGCTGTCTGCCTACATGGTATAGCTCACAGCTTCATTGAGGTACACAAGCACCTTCACCACCACAAGGTAGTGATCCAGAAGGGTTTTTCAGGATTTTACTAGGTATATAATATACCTATGTATTTATTTACTTTTATGTACTTTATTTTAGTAAGAAGTGCTTACAAGCCATGTTGGATGTGCACACATAGGGCCTCATTCAATTGTGATTTGGCCAATTGAATAGGGCTCGATATAAGCACATAGCATATGTTTTTTACAGAAGGTTTTAGTTAGTGAACTTCTATCCAAAAGCAAGGTCTTCACTAACTAAAAACTTCTGTAAAAAAAATATGCTATGTGCTTATATAGAGCCCTATTCAATTGGCCAAATCGCAATTGAATGAGGCCCATAGACTACAACAGATGCTATGAAGCGCTGACTATTAAAGGGATAGACACATCCCAAATAATACTCAGCAACAGTAGTGATCCTCACCACAACACAGTACTGTCAGAGATCATCTACGGCACTATTGTGCTCTGACTCTGTTTAATAAACTTAAGCAAGAAATGAATACATTCAGAATTATTAAGTTATTGATTTATTAAGAATTGAATGAATAAAGATATGTCAATGATGATTAGGTTAAATGAAATAAGCTATCAAGTAATACAGATATGCAGATAATTATTGAACTAAATGGAACCAAAATACATCACTAGAAGAATCCACAATGTAAGCTTCATCCTGTATACACCAGCTAAGAAGAACCTTTTAAAGCCTGTCTCAGGAGACTTGAATCTGACTGGAAAAATTCATGCACAGTGCGTCCTGTCGTAGGTGAGGCTTCAGAGACAAACCGGAAAAGTCCTCCTCTTTAATAGTATGTCAAAAAACAACTTGCATAATGCAAGCGCTCTTCTTGGTAAACAACACATATACAATTTGTTCCCAAGAACATTTCACAAGCCAAGGACACTGGTTGGGTTCCCTTTATTGTAAACATTCTGTGGAATCCTCCTGAGAACACTGTGGAGATCTGCTTTCTTCTTGTCGGGCTTGATAAGGTTGTTATGGCCAAACCTACCCAGCAGATCTCTTAGGTTCTTCTTATCCATTCACCAAGGCAGCTGATGTCTCTAAAATGCCCTTGCATTAATACAGCATTTGAAAATATGAACACAGGATCAGCATATAAAATAGAAACAGGAACTGCTTTTATTGCTGTTGAAATTTATAACATGTTCATCTTGTCAGAGATGTGATATCTGTGACCCTCCTTCTATTAAGTCTTGAGCATAACTTTTATAGCCGCCTCTCAACATGAAAGTTACAGATTACATCGTCACATTCTAAACTCTTCATAAACCGAACTTGTAACATACAGAATCTATTATAAGGCAAAGTAAGACTAACCCTAAAATATTTTTTAAATATATTAATGGGAAGAAGGCCACGAAGGAATCGATAGGACCATTACAATGTGACACAGGCCATCTGATAATTAGTGACCAGGAAAAGGCAGATGAGCTAAATAGGTTCTTTTCGTCGGTTTACACAAGTGGGGTACCAGTGGTTGGGACACCGCAAAATAATGGGGCTACACTACCTTTACTAAATAATTGGTTAACGCAGGAAGAAATACAAAAGAGGTGGGAGAAAATAAATGTTAATAAAGCCCCAGGTCCTGATGGAATACATCCACGGGTACTGAGGGAACTGGGTTCTGTAATAGCCAAACCATTATATCTAATCTTTCAAGACTCACTCACTACAGGGTCTCTACCAGATGACTGGAGAAAAGCAGAGGTGATACCTATATTTAAGAAGGGATCTAGAGCAAATCCGGGGAATTATAGACCAGTGAGCCTCACTTCTGTAGTTGGGAAGCTTTTAGAAGGGTTAATAAGGGACAGAATACAAGAATATGTCTATTTGAACAGGATCATAGGTAGCAGTCAACATGGATTTATGAAGGAAAGGTCGTGTCAGACCAATCTAATTAGTTTTTATGAGGAGGTTAGTAGGAACTTGGATCAGGGCAACTCAGTGGATGTAGTCTTTTTAGATTTTTCAAAGGCATTTGATACAGTGCCACATGGAAGACTAGTGAGCAAACTAAGGGATACAGGAATTGCAGTAAATATCTGCTCATGGATCGAGAGCTGGCTAAAAGACAGGAAGCAAAGGGTTGTTGTAAATGGAACATACTCCGATTGGTCTAATGTGATAAGTGGGGTTCCTCAAGGTTCAGTATTAGGTCCTCTCCTTTTTAACATATTTATTAATGACATTGAAGTAGGACTCAAATGTAGTGTCTCCATTTTTGCTGATGACACTAAGTTGTGCAAGGTAATAAAATCAGATAATGATGTACTTTCCCTACAAAAGGATTTGCATAAATTAGAGAAATGGGTGGCTAAATGGCAGATGAGATTTAATACAAATAAATGTAAGGTTATGCATTTGGGAAGGAACAATAGCCAAGCAATCAATAATCTTAATGGAGCAAATCTAGGGGTATCAGATATTGAAAGGGATTTGGGAGTACTAGTGGACAACCACCTAGGTAACAGCGCTCAAAGCCAAGCAGTGGCTGCAAAGGCAAATAAAATATTAGCATGTATTAGGAAGTGTATAGAAGCCAGGGAAGAAGATATAATTCTGCCACTATACAAATCCCTAGTACGCCTTCATTTGGAATATGGAGGACACCACCTCATAAAAAAGACATTTTAGAGCTGGAAAAAGTACAGAGAAGGGCAACAAAACTAATAAGGGGAATGGGGGGGCTAAGTTATGAAGAAAGACTAACAAAATTAAACTTATTTTCACTAGAAGAAAGGCGTCTAAGAGGAGATATGATTACGTTATATAAATACATCCAGGGTCAATATAAGGCTTTGTCAAGTGAACTTTTTGTAGCAAGAGATTTTCAACTGACAAGGGGACATCCTTTGAGGTTAGAGGAAAAAAGATTTCACCTTAAACAAAGAAAAGGGTTCTTCACAGTTAGGGCGGTTAAACTGTGGAATTCTCTACCAAAGGAGGTGGTGACAGCGAATTCGATATTGATCCAGGGAGAAATTTGATCGCCAGTTTCTGGGGTCAGGAAGGAATTTTGCTTTTTTTCCCCTTATGAGACAATTGGCAAAGTTTCAATGGTTTTTTTTTTCTGTTTGCCTTCCTCTGGATCAATTAACAATTAACAATAATAATAAATAGTCCACATTAAAAAGATCAATAGAGATCTAAAAAGGTTGAACTTGATGGACTAACTCTTTATTTATCCTCCAATACTATACTTTAATTAATAACTAATCCGCATATTGCATATCAGAGGAGATCTTAACAGGTTGAACTTGATGGACTGAAAGTCTTTTTTCAACCTTAATTACTATGGCCCTCATTCAATTGCAATTTGGCTAATTGAATAGGCCTCTAAATATGCACATGACATAATTGTTTTAAAGAAGTTTTTAGTTAGTAAGAATCTATACAAAAGCAAGGTTTTCACTAACTAAAAACTTCTTTAAAAAAAATATGCTATGTGCTTATTTAGGGCCCTATTCAATTGGCCAAATCGCAATTGAATGAGGGCCTATGTAACTATGTAACTAGGGCCCTCATTCAATTGCGATTTGGCCAATTGAATAGTGCTCTAAATAAGCACATAACATATTTTTTTTAAATAAGTTTTTAGTTAGTGAAAACCTTTCTTTTGGATAGATGTTTACTAACTAAAAACTTCTTTAAAAAAATATGCTATGTGCTTATTTAGAGCCCTATTCAATTGGCCAAAATGCAATTGAATGAGGGCCAAAGTAAAAATCCAGAAACCTTCCATATCCCTTTAATACATTTGCTGACATATAATTATCTTCATTGTACTGAAGGTTTTGTTGACATTCTGCAGTAAATTACCAATCAGGAAATCCTGGCAAATTTATTCTCAGTGATATTAAGCCAACAGATCATTGAAAGGACTATTTTAGATTTTGGCAAGAGTTTCGCACATTAGATACTGTGTTGTTATTCAGCCATAAATATAATTTCATTATACATCCATTTTTAATTATTTTTAAACTGAAATGTATTTTCATTTAAAATCTAATTTTCTTGGAATAAAAAAAAGAACAAATTGAGCTATTTACATTACTGTAGATGTTATGTATAATAGTGATTAAATAATAAGTCAGTATTACTATAACAAATTAAAATTGTTATTGTCACATCCCTTAAATGAAAACTATCTAAATATTAAAACTGTTTGCAGGGCTGAAAGGACCACTTTATGAGAGTTTATTTAAAGGCATGCTACGCGTTTAGGCCGCCTACTGGATAACTACCTTGTTGTGGTAGAGCAACCTGTGTACTTGAGCCATACCATATAGGATCACCAAAGATGGGCAGGTCATAGCAGAGAGGTCACACAAATTAAGGTCCACTTGAGAAGGTACTGGACCCACTCTAGTATCTACCAAGATAACCTTATGGATAAACATGACTAAAGAAATAATGATAGATGTGCCTGCCATGCTGCAGTCCATAGGGTCACAGAAAGTTGGACACAACTGTAGGACTAAACAACAACAACTATATATACGTGAGTATCTAGTTCTCCACTTGTTAGTTCAAGAAATATGTATTTATAATATAAACAATAAAGCCATCTGTAAAAAAAATGGTTTTCAAATCAGTGTTACCTGCCTGATGTGCTGGGTCAGTCTCCACCCTCATCTTGTCACATGACTCACAGATTCTGTACACTTGACAGGTAACATTCATTTTAAAGTCATGCTATTTAAAGATAGTTTTATTTTTGACTTGAACTAGATATTCATGGCCATTTACAGTATATGGATCTTAATTTGGAAGGTTATCATTGTAAACATCACAGGCTATTCTGCTTGTGTCCAGGGGATTGGGCCCAGGTCTGTTTAAAAATATAATTAACTGAAGTGTCTGTCCAACTTAATTTTTTAAATCTTTCTAGGTTTCAACTTTAAAGAAGGCAAACAAAGACTTCTGACAAGATAGCCTCTTGGGAAGATCAAAAAAGGAATGTTTAAGGGAATATTTTTTCAATATTATTAAGAAACCATATAGACAAACTATACATTACCTCTTTTGTTAATTTTTTTTAATGATTTATATAAAAATATTTTAACTAGGTTACTTAATAATGTTTTTCTCCTCACTGTAATTGTCATATAAAGTTTAAACTTTACACTTCTAACAAGACCCTAGATTAACAGATTCTCACCTTCTTCATGTTCTCTCTTATGTAGGGTGCCATGATTCAAAGGTGTGACCTAAAACCACACCCATGGGGAGGAGCTTCATATTACCAGTATCTTATCTCAGACACATAACATGACATTCTCCCTGTCGGTGTATCCTTGGGTCATTGCTGTGAAATATGGCACCCTATATGAGAAGTAACTGAAAGAAAAGAGGAGGTTTTCAGAATTTGAGAATCTATTACTCTGGTGACTTCTGAAACTGTGTATTGGACAGAGTACAAACGTATGAACTCTATCTTTGTGGATCCAAGTCCCCATGGGAAGACTATATGCCTGAGAGCTGTAGCTCTTCCCTGGGCAGATAAGGAGTTTCCTGTCTGCTCAACTAGCTGACTCCATATTCCAGAGTTCCAGTGATCCTTCATTCCAGCTCCTGTCCAGCATCATCCAGGAGGTTAAGTGCTACAAACCACCAACACATCCGCTGCAGCAGGAATTCAAGAGCATTGCCGATCCAGATGGCTGGGTTCCGTTGACATGAGCACAAGCTACCTGACTCAATGGCCATCTATATCTGATCTTCATTCTGACCAGCTACTCCTGAAAGGTCTGTGTGCCAATACCTCTTACTTGATCAAGGTGAGAGTATCCTCACTGGAGGCCAGGGAGGTTGTGCCATGGCGGTATCATTAAACAGTGCCCATAAATCAATAACTTCATCATTTGGGGGTTGCGGGACTGATGCCAAATAATGTGAGACACTAACCATATCTGCACTGCCGATACTTGAAAAGAATAACGAACATTGTAGGAAATAATTTGCTGTGTAAGGATATGCAGAATCTGAAGTGGTCTTTTGGAAGTAATGTCCAAGTACTTTCACAAAGGAACGGGTCCCTAACCACAAACATTGCCCAACCCTGCTCTGTACCATGTATTGACCTATTGACGTTCCAGGTGAGAAGAATTCTTGGATGTTAAATTCTTTAGCATTTTTAAAATCATATGTGCTCACCAAATACAGAGTAGTTTCTCCCTACTGAGGGAATTTGGCATCTGCAGTTGCTAGTGCATAAATCAGCTGCAAAGGGAATTTTATCAGTTTACAAGGATAGACAATAAAGAAAAATGGACCTTGCCATAAATAATAATTCCATGTAAAGCTAATTACATGAAAGTTGTGTTTGATTTTGTGTTTTTGCTTACTAGAAAAATGCACATTATAATGTTTGGTTATTCTTAAGATCACAAAGAAATAAAATGCCCACAGTGGTCCACTCAAAAGGTAGCTGATGGAGATGCTGGACCCAAAGATCCACAGAAACTTTATGGGCAGTGTGTCCCTCAGCCTCCCTCCCTAGGGGATCTACTTTATGTTCACAAGAATATGATCTCTTACCATTATATAAATATGGAACTTGCAAGTCAAAAGATGATAAAAGGCTTAATTGTAGACGTTTGTTGAATTCACATTTCAGTCTACAGCAGAACACTTTGTATTTCTTTATTTAATTCTGTTACACTTATCACCTTTTCATACCAAAAATATTCTTGTATAAGAACATTTTTTATTATTATCTTTATACATCTTTATTGTACTTTATTGTAATTGCTTAAAGGACGACTGTGGTCACATTTTTCTATAATGTTTTTTTAATAACTAAACCTGATTGAGGACATGTTTTTAGAAAGCAAATAAAAAAACACAAACTTTACATTTTGCTTCTTTTATATGCAATTTTGTCCACTTAGGGCCTCATTCTATTAACGGCCGTAAAATGGCCGCAAAGCTGTGATTCCTTGCGGCCCTGTGTAGAGCTACTGCTACCTTGCTATTCAAATGGACGGCGCCACAATAATATACCCCTTACGGCCGGCAGCACATCATGCAAACGGCCGCAAGCGTTTTTCCTGCGCCCGTAAATCTTGTTTTGCGGCCGCAAAGTCAGAAAACTGTAAATGCAAATATAAATTCAAGATGGCACTGTAAAGCTTCATAAATGCTAGGCATCATAATGGGGGACATGAGGATTAATAGCAACACCCTCTCAAGCTTGCACATCGCCCAAATCCGATATATCATTTACGGTTTATTTTCTGTCCTGTAGTCCCGCGGGCTCGTCCTTGTTAAAACCTGTACGGGTTCGGAGGTTGAGCGCTGCAAACCAAGCATTGTAGAAGCCAATATATATTCAATCCAGCACTGCAAAGCACTGTAAATGATGGGGAACATAATGGGGGGGCATGAGGATTAATAGCAAAACATTCTCAAGCTTGCACATCGACAAATTGTACTTCGAGTTTAAAATCCGTCCAAGTCCCACAGACTTCAATGATCCAGCCGGTAGCTCCTTGTTCAAGCCCGTGCGGGCTTGGAGGGCGCATGTCCTCCAAGCCCGTAGCTCGTTCTTAAAGCCCGTGGGGGCTTGCATGATAGATAAAACACGAAGATTGAACATGAAGTTAAATATCTTTTTTTGCGGATTTGAGAGTAGGGGAATGTTGAGCTATTAATTCTAAAACCAAACATCACTTTCAATTTGAATAAAAGTACAGGATGGCTTTTCTATGCTACGATTTGTAAGTTAGACCTTTACGACCCGTTGGTCTATTTTACCCATTTACAGACTTGACGGAGGCTAATCCCGCAGCCTTTGCGGGTCTGAGGTGCTCCAAGCCCTCGGGTCTTTGACCACGGACAATTGACATGAATTAAACTAAAAATGATTTTCAGATTTAAGTGTAGGGGAATGTTGTGCTATGAATGCGAACACCTCCAATCAATTTATCGTCTCATCAAAGTGCAGGATGGCTTTATTATGTGCTTAATTGGGTGCTAGCGGGACCTTTTTGGTGCAAGTAAGCTGCGGCTCGGTTTTAGATAATTATGGCCATGACGAGAGGGTTTACATAGCATTTGAATAGCAACCGTGGCTTTCTTGCGGCGGAAACTCTTGCGGCCGCGTAAGATCAAAGGCTTTCCTGCGGCGCGTGCGGCCGCAAGGGATAACAGGGCGCCGGAGCCCTCAGCCGCAAGGGAATAGAATAGGCAAATAGCCTGCGGCCGGTCCTTGCGGCTAAGCATCTCCTACGGCCGTTAATAGACTGAGGCCCTTAGGATTTCTTGTAAGTTTAGAAGACTTTTAGTATATTTTAATTCCAAGTGTGTGTATTAGCTCAAGGCCTAGACCAGCTCTTACCAGAGGCATAAAAAATACTTTAGTGAGTTGTGTAAACCTGCTGAAAATTCAATGGCCATACCAAGGTATGCAATATGATTGGCTGATACTAATAACTGTGTTATTACTGCCAACTGGCAGAGACTCACCTTGTTGGCCAAGAACAGAAATGTGGGCTGTGCCTTAGGGCATAATAATTCAAGAAAAAAGGCATAAAGCGTTGTATTATTTTGAGAGAAAAAAAATGGTGATTCCTCTTCTGGAACCTGGAGGCATCCATGATACTTTGGTGAAAGTCGGGTGTGCATGAGAAGGGTGTTTACATTTTTGGAGAGCAGTGCTTACATCTTATAATAAAAGCTGCCTGATTCTAGGCCTATGAGGCAGAAGGGGGCTGGTGTTAGTTTCAATTATATCACATTATTTGACAATTCTTTTTGACCTCCCTCCATTGATAGATAAATACATCTTTCATGACCCAGGTCTCTGAAAATGATGCAACAAACACAAGATGTAATCCTTTATCACTTAGTCATTAAAAAGTGTAATTTCCTTTACAAATATTTTATGTCCGTTGCTAATTCTGTTAGATTGTTACATGTTACACAAACAAGTGCAGTTTTTCTTGAACTAGATGTCTTTTAATGACATACATTTTTCAGCAGCACCAAACCCTGTGCTTGCACGACTAAGAGTCTGGTATAATACGCATCAGATAGCTATTAAATTTGACATACAAACCGAGGGATTGAATATAAAATAGCTGTTAGCTTACAAGGGCTTTCTGTGACTGCTTGAATCTATGACCCCTCTGAATGCAAAAGAGGAAAAATTAGACATTGGTAAGAAAATGATTCACAAATACACATAAAGGTCATCCTTAAAATTAGAAATATTCATAACAAATGAAAAATAAGAACCTGCTGATATTAATAAACATGCTGACTGTGCGGTAGTACATGATAATATAAAGTCAACCACACTTAGCAGATGTAGAAGAAATAGGATACTGAGGATTTGTCCTTTTAATGGGGTTATCATATGGGTAAATGTCAGAAGGAGACGAAACTGTGTTGAGCAGTTTTAAAGCAAAGCTTTGTCTATACAGACGCAGCGAGGTCTGATAAAGCAGAGGATATTGCTGGGAAATCCGGTTATGTTTACAGGTCATATGTGCAGAACGCTGATAAAACCTACAGAGCTGTGTACCGCGCGGTACTTAAACAGTATCTAAACATGCACTGAATGACCTTTTATTTGGAGTCTACATTGGAATGAGTCTTGAGCTGAAGTTGCACAAACGACTTCAGTAATTTTAGGAAAACTTCACTTGCTTGTGAAGTAGTTATCTTACAGCATTAGCAACTGTGCCATGAAGGCATCATAGAGAAAAATGTAGATTACTATGCTTGTTTGGATGCTTCCATCTTGGATTGTTAATCTCCATGTGGCTTGAGTGTATCGTACTGCAGATTAAAGTTATATTGAAATTACCCTGTTTTCTCTCTCTCTAATCTAACACATGCTGCTTACATCAGACACACACATTACATGGAGTCATTTTATACACTTACAGATTTATTTTATTTAAAAATAAAACTTATTTTCCACACCCCCAGAGTGTACCTACCAATAGAAACACTGCATTTGGGTATGGATTTTAACCCCCATTTTAACCTGCAAGCAAAAATCAGCACAGTGTAGAAGTCCACAGAGCAATGTCTGACTCCTCATTGCTTCCTTGTACACGTCCCATGATGCCTTCCTGCACAAACTGCCATCACTGTTTGATACATTGTATTAGCTGCATCTGATTGGCCAAAACGAATTATGAATGTAATGCTAATTTTTAGTAGAGATTTATATGGATGTGAATTCTGAAAATCAACTGCTTGCAAAGTCAAGAGATTTAATAATGTTTATTGTGGGTGGGGGGTGTTTTTTATGCAAAAAAAAATGTTTTCACACACTACTTATTCTCCTCTATCAAATGCATTCATAATCCAGGAAACGTATATATGCCTTTAATCTTGAAGTTACTTCTATTGTCAAATGTGCTATTTAGAGTGCCAGTGTTTAACAGAAATGAATAGAGATCATATCTTAATCCATGTTTCCTCCAACTCTATCAGAATTGTAATCATTTTAGAATAAATGCAAATGTGTATACAACATAATTGAATCAAAGTTTGTATTTATCTAAAAAAAATAAATGTTTCATGTTATAAATTTCTTTATATGAGCATACTATAACTATGACACTGCTGTCATTATTAAATCTTCCAGTTGAAACAGTAGTATCAAAAATAGTTACGTAACTGAAGCCTAAGCAGAAGGCCACCTTAAGGATTAATTAAGTTGTGGTATTCTCGTTTAAAGAGCCCTCCCCATAGGTTGCTCCACTCTAGACACAATACTTCATTCATGTGGTGGAGAGATCCAGAGTTTATACAACCTTACACAGTGCTTAAAACAACTATTTCATCTCATAACAATTATTTAATAACATTTTAATGAAAAGATTAAATAATACATAAGATGATATTTGATACAAATGAATGTAACGTTTTCATGATTTCCAATTATTCTGTGTTAAATATAAACAAGAAAGCTTTACCTAAAATGATGTTATTATAGTATTAATCATATACCTAAGTTGCTTTGGGAAATAACAAAATAAAGGTTAGCTCACATTGGTGTAAATACAGTTTTTAATAGTGGAGATTGGGGAAAAAAACATTGAAACTTAATATTTGCTTCATGATAATTTGATGATCCCCTTCTGGATCTCTACTTTGTCCTGGCGAAGGGGCTTGTGTACTTCAATGAAGCTGTGAGCTATACCATAAATAGTCACCCAAGATGGGCAGGTCATAGCAGAGAAGTCAGACAAATCACAATCCACTGGAAAATTAATTGGCAACCAACTCAAGCGTCTTTGCCAAGAAACCTTATGGATAGGCACAAACAGAAACAATGATATATGTACCTGGCACGCTGAGGTCCATAGTGTTACGGAGAGTCGAACACGACTGAAAGACTAAACAATTTGACAGAAAAGGAAACGAAAGGCCCTTGAGAGTTGTTATATTACATGCTTTAAAAGTAGCAAAACAATGGATGGCAGCGATACAAAATACTTTTTGGAAACCTTGGTGATCGGATCACCTTCCTACGAAAATAATGATGTGCCCATTCCCTGTAATAAGAAATTAAGTTTACAGTGCTTTGTTATACACCTAGGGCCTCATTCTATTATCGTCCGCAGCCGTTGCGGGGCCGCAAGGACCGGCCGCAAGCTATTCGGCTATTCTATTCCCTTACGGCCGGGGATTCCGGCAGGCTTGCGGCCGGTGCCTTGCTATCTCTTGCGGCCGATCGCGCCGGAGGAAAGCCTTTGATCTAAAACGGCCGCAAGAGATTTGCAATTCAATTGCTCCAGGAAACCTCTCTGCAAGGCTAAAAACGAGCCGCAGTTACTTGCAGGAAAAAGGTCTCGCTAGCACCAATTAAGCACATAAAATAGCTCAAATAAAGCCATCCTGCACTTTGAGAAGACTATAAAGTGATTTTAGGTGTTAGAAAAAATAGCACATAATTATCCTGTACTCAAATCCGTAAAATATTTAATTTTTAATATCCGTAAAATATCCATGTAAAAAGTCCAGAGTGCTTGGAGCACCTCAGACACACCCCCGCCGCAGCCGGCAAATAAACAGTTAATTTGAACTCGGGTTTGGGCAGATGTGCAAGCTTGAGAGTGGGTTCCTTTTAATCCTCATGTCCCCCAATATGATCCCTAGCATTTACAGAGCTGTACAGTGCAGGCTTGAATTTATTTTTCAGTTTTTATATTTCACAGATTACGGCCGGTTCCAAGATATGCGGCCGGCCGTAAGATGAGATCCTTGCGGGGCCGTATAATAGAATCGCGAGTTAACTGAACCCCCGCAAGGAATCGCAGCCTTACGGCCGATTTACGGCCGCTAATAGAATGAGGCCCCTATTGTTCATTGTATGTGACTCAAGTAACCACCTGCCTTACAGACCTATATATGCACAAAGCTATTAGCCCATCATTCTAGACAGAGAAATGTGTGACTGCATCATCACTGAGCTAAAGCAGATTGATTTGTGTGACAAAGCTCTGGGGACGATGAGTCAGGATACATCTGTATGTGCTCATTCTGGAGGGTGATCTGCTGTTTAGCCCAAGGCCCAATATGAGCTTGTTTTTTATCCCTTGTTTTCTGTGTTGCTGCACTGTTAAAGGGACAAGTTTCTTGGTTGTATTAGCGCTGGTGGGATTTTTTGGTGCAGAAATATGAAATTGGACAATTTTTTTATATTTAGGGAAAAATCTTCCTGGCTCCAAGTTATGGATAATTTTTACCAAAATCAATATAAAAATGTACAATCTATAATTACCACTTGCCCACCTCTTAAAAGGTTTTCAATTTTGCACTTAGACTTGGGTGGCTCCACTCAAACCGGAAAACATTGTTCAGTCGGTGGAGAGACACCGAGCTTATGCAGCCTGGGAGAATAATTTAAATATTAATAAATTGTTTAAATACAATAAAAAGTTTAAATAAGCTTTTTTGTTATTAAACCATACATATGTTAAAGTGGTCTTTCAAAGTAGGTATTCCAAATATTGTATAATTCCAATATATAGGTGAAAACAAGTACTTTTATAGGAGCATTGATGAATTAGTAAGTAAAGGAAAATAAAAACCTTTTAATAATGCTCATTCTAACGTTGTCCCAGAGGAAAGCTAGGTCCAGATCCTTGCTACTCCCCTTCCAGTTTAAAGGGAGATACAAACGTAATAAACACATTGGGCCCGATTCAATTGCCCAATTCAATAACTTTATACACACTTAAAATCTTAATAGTGCTACATATTTGGCAACTATTACTTATTGGCACTAATTAATTCTTAAGCCAATAGAATGCATGTAAACATGTATTAAAAACAAACAAACACCCAAAGCCAAATTTATTAGCAAGTAGCTAATAGAATATGGCCTATTGTATATAAACAAGGACAGTAAGTATAACACTCACTGTAGTGATCTCACACAATGAGAGGTACATATAGAGCACGCAGAGGACTACACCAATTGGTTTCCTTGAAGCTGGTCCTTTTAGGCTGGTCCTTTCAGGCTTGGGTGATGTATTTTGTAAATAATGTCCTGTGATCAAGAGGAACAACAGTCATGCCCACTCAAACCTCTTAACAGCTGTCCATAGAAATGGTCCTCCAACCAAGTAAGTTACTATATGGGTTGTTAGACCCACAAGCCAATATTGGTGAATTAACTAATATTGGTAGGGTTCAATTATGGGGGACTATGAATGAACCAAAGTTGGTAGGGGGTTCATTTATGGGGTCTATCTAAAGTGTTATTTGTATTAATAATGATATAGCACCATTAGTTAGTGTAAATTCTTATAAAATATTTAGATGCCAAAGCAATGACATCAGTCAGTCCATGTTGAGGGCATCCATAAATAAATTGATAGCGACATGTAATATCAGGATAAAAATCTAAAATATGCATATGGTAGGATAAGTGGTATCCAGTATCCAAAAAAAATAAATCAATAAATAAGTCAAAAAGTACCAACAAAATTGTTATTGACGGTAAAAAAAAGATTAATGTAATGCTGTTAGCTATCTTAAGCTATAGCGGAACTTTAATTATGTGTTTAATTATTAGGATAATATGGCAAATCTAAGTATCAGTTGATAGTCAAGTTAATTTGCTGTATAAGGGACCAACCAGAAGGAGTTATTGATATTTAAATTATTATTTGTATTAAAACATATAGGTTAAAAAAAAACAACATACTTGATCTTCCAAGGATTCATACCTACCAAGGATACTTCATGTTATAATAATCTGTGATACATTAAGAAAATGTCAAGGTGAGACCACTATGAAGGATGGATGTTGAACGATGAGAAGGAAGATGGAATTCCACACATTGGGCCTCATTCAATTGAGAAATTGTAGCTTACAGGAGCCCATAATGTAGCCCGTGATCTAATTTGCTATTTAATTTGTGTATTTTTGCGATTAGCAAACAATCTATGGGTTACAGGCTGAAATTCCTGCTTTTGTTACAACTGTAACTTACAACCCATCTAAGCATTTGATCTTTCAAGACCGCAAGGGTTACAACGCAAATCACTATTCAATTGCTACAATTCCTCAAGCCCGCAAATGTTTTCACACCCATAAATGTCAAATGTAGAAGAAAATCCTAAAGGTACCAGATAGAACTTGCAAGGGGGTTTAACCCCTGTCCGTAGCCCTGTAAATGCAAATAAAAAAATCAATCCTGCACTTTAAAAGACAAGGAATGCGATGACAATAGAATGAATTGCACAACAGTCTCAAGCTCGCAAACCTGCAATAAAAAAATATTTCTTGCTATGTATCATTTCGGTGTCGTATCAATCTCGGGAATCATGTAATTACATCAGGCCACCCACATGGACAAGAACAGTATCGCCATTTATAGTTATAATTTTGTACATTGCAGGATTGCAAATCTGATCGCATATCGGACCCCTAAACGCTAAATGATTGACATGTAACCTCCATGTTTTACCGACCTAATGATGGCAGTCTCATTTTCTATTGGCTGTTTCTAAATCGGGAGTTATGGCCTTGCTTAATTGATCATGATCACGCTCTGAAATGCTACATACAATTGCATGGTTTACGGTTTCGGCTATTGGCCCGTAACTTGCAGGCTTGTTCAATTGAATTGCTCTGTAATTGTAGCACATTTCAAACCCGCAGACATACGGCCTGTATGACGTAAACTGCGGGCTTGCAATTGAATGAGACCCATTGTCACCTAATATGTTAAACGTTTCCTTTGTGACTAGTCAATCTTTTTTTTATATCTAGTTGCTGGAAATAACTGTTTGTTAAGTTTAATGTTGAATGCAATAATAAAAAAAAAAAGAATGTTTGAAAACAATGAAGCTGACTAAGAGCATAATTAATCAGGAAATAGGTTATACACCTAGTTTTTAATTAGAATGTTGATGCCTCTGCAGGTCCCTGGTCTGATCCATGATGCATTGGTGGAAGCTGTGTTTGTGTGTGTGTGAGGGGTGCACATATTTCTGGAGAGCTCTGGTTGCATTTAATGATGCAAGGTATCTGCTTCTGGGTCAGTGAGGGGAAAGGCAATGGTGTCAATTTCAAACATACCCTACTATCAAACAAAGGCTCTGGACTTCTGCTTATTGTCTCCTCTCCCACCCTTCCCTCTATTGATAACAACAAACACACACCCGTCATCCAACTCTCAAGATGTAATGTAACAAACACAAAATAGATTCCTGTATTCATAAATACTTTTGTCAACAATTCAGATTGGTCCCCAAAACATGTGTGTCCATGTCTTTGTTGTTGTTTCGTCTTCAGCTGTGTTTGCCTCTCCGTGACTCTTTGGACTGAAGAACTCAAATTCCAGGCACATCTTGTGTCTGGATGTGCTTCGCCATAAATTTTCATGACAAAGATATCAGAGTGGGTTGCCAGTTCCTTCTCCAGTGGACCAAGATTTGTCTGAACTCTCTGCTATGACCTGATTATCTTGGGTGACCCTACATGGTATAACTCACAGCTCATAGAGGTACACAAGCCCTTCACTATGACATGGTAGCGATCCAGAAGGGGACTGGTCTTTTTTAGTTGTTTTTTTTGGAGTACCCAATTCATAAGAATATTCCTTCTTAAAGGGACATGGAGTTCACTAGGAATATAATATACATGTGCATCTATTTAGTAGAGCTTAAAAGTTCATTTTTTTCTGCCTAAAATCTTACAATTTGTACCTGTTTGTATCTGCCCTCTGTAGCTCACACAATTCATGAATACACAGACTGTGAAGTGCAGTGTTTCAAATTAGTCTGTCAGTGACCTCTCTCAAGCAGCATGTTGCAGAATGTTGCTACTGATTGGTAGCCATGAGACAGTGTACACCCTGTACTTAAAAGTATACTGTCTTCATGATCTGCAGAAGGAGGAAACCATTAAGGAACTATTCATAAGATTTTAGGCAGACAAAAACAGAGCTTTTAAGCATCTCTTAATAAAATAAAGTATATAAAAGTAATGATATACAGAGGTATATTATATTCCTTGTGATATCCAGAAACAGAACATGTCCTTTTAAGATATTGTACAAGCAGACTGACTGATAAGCCAAACAATACAGCACCAAAATGAAGCTTATTAACCTTTCGGTTTTGCTGAGTGACTATTGGTCCAGTTCTGTAGCCAGTGATCTTCAGTTGCCATAAAGTAACTTTTTATTATTACCAGATCATGATCACCCGGCCCAGGAACAGTCTGTAACTTATCACCAGAACCGCACTCTGCGTACATCAGCAATCCAAAAGCAATGGCTCCAAACAGATGGTATCAAATGATTTAAATCTGCAGAATCCAAGATAAATACCAATAAAAGAAAATAGCCCTGCTAAGTGCTTACATTTAGGGAGGGTTTAAAAAACAGAGTGTTAATTGATATATTGCCCTCCAAACTCTATGTGTTTTACAGACACAGAATACCTAATCATGAAACAAATCCAGCATGCACAATTTCTGTCTGTCTGTCTATCTATCCATCTATCTATCTATCTATCTATCTATCTATCTATCTATCTATCTATCTATCTATCCATCTATCCATCTATCTATCTATCTATCTATCTATCTATCAATCTATCAATCTATCTATCAATCTATCAATCTATCTATCTATATATCTATGGAAAATAAATCTATCTATCTATGTGTCTATCTATCTATCTATCCATCTATCTACGTAAAATCTATCTATGTATCTATCTATTTATATCTATCTATCTATCTATCTATCTATCTATCCATATCTATCTATTAATCTATCTATCCATATCTATCTATTAGTCTATCTATCCATCTATCTATCTATCTATGTAAAATCTATCTATCTATATTAATATATCACTATCTGTCTATCTATCAACATCTTTCTATCTATTTGAATTTTTGAAATGCGTTCTTTTTTCACAGAGAAATTTATAAATGAAATCTCTGTTTATTCTGACAAGCCCCCAGACAAAGCTACAAAAACAGCTCTGTGCAGAGAGCATAAGCAGAAAAAGAGCTAACCCTTCACAAATTATCTATCTACCTATTTATATCTATGTAAAATCTATCTATATCTATGAATATTTATCTATCTACTTATCTATCTATCCATTTCTATCTATCTATCTATCTATCTATTTATATGAATATATATTTATATATCTGTCTATCTAAGCTATTAATTTTCCATAAAGAAACAGTTAAGATGACACAGTAAAGCAAACATGATATAATTTAAATTACGTAGGTAGTAACATGTAATAACAAGTACTTTCTTAGTTGCATGCTGGTAAACTAGAATTGAAGGTTGTTATTTTGAATTGTCAGACAGCATTTCTGATCCGCCCACAAAGATTGAAATATGTTGCTAATCATTAATTAATTACTGATAAGACTGTTGAACTGGGTTTATTGTCATGAGTGCGGAAAAAAAAGAAAGACCAAGCATGCTCAAACCCAGGTGGAAAACATCAATGTTACTTAATCTCTGGGCTTATCCAACATGTTAAATAACATTTAATTGATAAAATACATAAACATTGCCGATATTGTTATATAAAACCATATCTAGAACCCCCACTGTGTCACTTTAAGGGTAGTGTTGATAAGTATATTCATTTAGTTTTAACATATTGTCTTTTAAATCAAAACATTTGTTTCAAGATAACATTGTATATTTAAATATTAATTTATCATACATAATTACTTGTTTTGGAAAATAGCAGAGTAAATGTTACATTGCATTGATATAAATACATTTATTAATAGCAATTATTTGGAAAACAAACTATGCTACATTGATTCACATTAATATAATCAGTTTAACACAGAACAGATAGATAACTGGAAAAAAAAAACTGGTTGTAACTTTTCAATTTGGTTAAAGTAATTCCTCTGCAACCTATTCTACTAAATTACTGATACTTTTAAAAAGTAGAAAATATAGGAAAAAATGAAAATAACTTCATTATCCAAGCAATACAAGTATCATGTATTTATAAAGTAACCAGTTCACAGTTTCAACAAAAAGTGTAATTAAAGTTATGGCACTCAATAATTGTATATCAGTGCTGGATAACTAGGTGACAGCAATCTGGGCTAGACTGCAATAGTAATAGTACCTGTTAGATCCCTGTATGATTACATCAAAAACACAATAGATAGACAATTACATTTTGCAAATAATTAAAGACATTTGTTATAAATATATCTGCTCATTCCAAAACAAGCATATATATATATATATATATATATATATATATATATATATATATATATATGTGTGTGTGTGTGTGTGTATATATATATATATATATATATAGATATAAATAAATATGAATAAATATTAAATATATATATATATATATATTTATATATTTATTCATATTTATTTATTTATATTTATATATATATATATATATATATATAAATATATTTATATATATATATAAATATATATATATATATATATATATATAAATAAATATGAATAAATATAAAAATATATATATATATATATATATATTTATTCATATTTATTTATATATATATATATATATATATATATATATATATATATATATATATATATATACACACATATACCTGAGTGGGAAGCATGTGGTAGGTCCTACCATGGCAAGTTTTCTTAACATACAACACTTAGCTGTCCTTGGCTTAAAAGCATGGAGATAAAAGACATTCAGTCCAGCCCTTGAATGCTTTGCTGATTCTTTCTCGCCACAGGGAAACTCATGGACGGTGCAAAGCTGGAAATGCAACAAAAGCAGTTGGTTTCCTAACAAAGTTGGAGCAATGAGTTGTGTCCTCCGTCCGGAGCATCGGTTGCCTCACAGGGCAATGCCTCAGCAGGAGGTGCAGTGCTGTACAGCAGGGAGGGCGACTGACATGCACAAGAAATGCTTTTCAGCCAAAGAACTAGAGTATGTAACATTTATCTACACAGCCTTTTTGTTTCCATATGCTCCAGTGAGTGTTTTTTCCTGATTGGCTCTCTACCTGTGCATTAGCCACGCCTGAGCAAATCCGCACAGTGCTCTGGTGCAGAGCCTTAGACCTACACAGGTGTCCTCCTGGCTGGGGCACGATTCAGACCGACTGCTTCTGCATTCATCTGCAGAGCTACATTCAGAAGACTTGTTTGTTGCAGTGCTAAAGATTATTGTTTAGATATCTCACCATAAAGACAATGGTGCAATAACCAATCATGCTTAGTATTGTATTATTATTTACAGCCAACACATACCGTATGCATTGTTTTTTTATTAAATATATACTAAAGCACAAAGAGTCTGCTAATTCTTGTAACCTACAAATATACACCCCTTCTGGATCACTACTTTGTCATGGTGAAGAGGCTTGTGTACCGCAATGAAGCTGTGAGCTATACCACGTAGGGTCACCAAGGATGGGCTGGTCATAGCAGAGAGTTCAGACAAATTGTGGTCTACTGGAGAAGGATCTGGCAACCCACTCTAGTATCTTTACAAAGAAAACCTTATGGATTAGCACAACCAGACACAAGATGCGCATGCTGTGGTGTGGGCTATAGGTTCATGGAAATTCGGACATGACTGAATGACTAAATATACAAATATACATTACTGTACTGAAAGTACTGGAGCCAATATTTGTAAACAAGCATGAATACATATTTCCATTTGCTGCGCAAACTATATTGGATTGTCTAGGGGGCAAAATAATTGATATTAATGTATGTACATGCTCTTAAAAAATATCTCGCAATGAATAGCTGCCACCTGACATATAGAGGAGTTGTCTGTGTAATTTTGCATAGTTTACTAGCATGATCAGGCACCTCGGTTTACTACTAGTATTGACTCTGACTTATCAATGTGATTATTGAACATTAATCCTCTTATGATGTAAAGAGCTAGCATTTAAACTCAGCCCGCCGCCCTTTTTTCCGTCTCGGAGTCTTGAGACATGTATGTGGCATTCAATCACTCTCAGGATTAACTCAGCGTGGAGGCTGGACTGGGGGAAGAGCTAGGTGCAGCGGTGCAATTCTGCCTGCTGAGATTTGATCTGACTTTCCCATCTCAGCCACTTGATCGCTCTCACTGCAGAGACGTGGGCTCAGCTTGTAGAGGAGGCTCGGCTAATGCACAGTAAAATGCTCCTTGCCAGACTGCCTCAGTCCGCAGGCATGGCTTTGGCTGGGCATCCCTTTCATCCACCGCTGACAATGTCCTTATCCCCAAAGGCATCAGGAGCCCTGTTTGCAAAGCTGACTTGCCCTGTGCACAGCATGTTATTGTGTCCAGGCAGGAGTGAGGATGACTGGTGCATGTCATATAACTTCCCTAGGATCTGAGTGTGTCTGTCTAGTAACTGATTATAGCAGGACTGGGGCATTATGCTAATATGTATAGCTCCCCATGTGTCCTACATATTAATACCAGTGTAAAGATTAAGCTGAAATGGAGACTGGGTGAGTTCAGCACCATGGACAGTGATCTCAGCCATTGCAATGTATGTGATCTGATGGGACTGAATGAGATCCAGTGCAGCTAATCACCAGGAGCACAGAGCTCAGCATCATAAGAGCCTAATATCTGGGTCCATAACCCCAGCAGATCCTGTATCTCTCTCTCATGCACCAGCATCCAGCTCCAAGCCCCGCCCCCTGCCACTCACAGCATCTCTCCCCTTTGTACACTTAAGGTGGATTCGCACAGTTGCAGCTCAGCACTTGATGACCACATTCAAACAGCTCAAATAATTTACAGAAACACATTAAACTAAACATCAGTTGTGCTTTTAAGAGGTCCCTAAAAAACTAAATATATTTAGATCTTTCAAAAAATGTCTATCTATCTATCTATATATCTATCTATCTCTCTATTGTTTATAAATAGTACATTTGTGTTCACATTTGAACGGAAAAAAAAAATTAAAAAACCTGGTTCCTGCTCAGAATTCTGAGAAATACAGTTATTACACTGCACTCCGGGAACCTGCATGCATATGTGCCCACAAAGGTTTCACTCTTGTAATCCATAACCATTTCAAACATGGCTTCCTTTAAGCATATGCCTGCTGTACTACACAGCTTTGAGCAAAGCTAAGGATGGATTATAACTAAGGAATCCCACCCACATACAGCAGTTTCAAGGTTATTACCTCTCATCAGCTTGGGGCTGGTTTCCAGCCTGTGTAGTAGATTTTATGAGGAGGTTGCGTACCACAACAATCATTTAATTTAAGATGGGCAAAAGAGCGACAGAAGCTCTCCACTGTACAGTAGTACAGTAAATAAATAGATTGAGATATCCTCGAGTGTCCAGTAATCTAAATTAATAATCAGAGTATTGCAGTAAAGTTGATCCCTTTTAATTGGACAAATGTAGTTATAATATAGTGACAAGCTTTCGGGAGATAAACCTCTCTTTATCAAGTCAAAATCAATACTGATAAAAATATGCAGAGATGTAAAAAAGTGGACAGAAAACAGAGGAAAAAAATGGAAAAAAATTTGGGCAGAGCTCAAACGTTCAAAATTTTGAGGATCAAATATTTTTTTATATAGATAGATAGATAAATAGATAGAGAGAGAGAGAGATCTGCATGTTCAATATGTATGTGTATATGGAGATCAACAATTAAAACATCATTATATTTCAGGAAAAACTGTATGTTTGTGAACTATGTAAGCAAAATATATACATTTGTATATACATATGTGGGTATGTAACAGGTCAGAAATCTTGTTTCCAGCTCAAACCATCTCAAGTAATATAATGATCTTACTGCAGCATAAGAATCTGTCTCCGTACATGCAATAAGCTCATATTGTGAGTCATTGTATAATATAAAACCATTGGAACATGCCACTTTATAACACGCCTGCCATTATCACACAGCTTTCGAGCACAGCACAGGCTGCTATATGTACATGAGTCTGTAACCTACCCACAGACAGCTCTGTTTTCATCTTTTGGATCTCATCAGTGTGGGCTGGTTTCTAGTTTTGAAGTATGTAACAAACTTACAACATTAGCAGTTGTGTAAGATATTGCTATAAACATTTCAGAGAAAATCTTAAATGTTGGGTATAAAGGGTCCACCTTGTCTGGCTTCAATGCAACACATCCAGATTGCGTGGGCCAGGGGCTGTAACCATATTATTGTAGAGAGGGTGGTGGAGGAGGGAAGAGAGAAAGGGGAGGAGGGAAGAGTACACATTTTGAATTTGACACATGCCCCTTCTTAGAGTATGCTCCAACTCAAACCCTGCTCCTACCAGAAATGGCAGCACCCCCACATGTGCATAAATATTTTATTTTGCTAACTGAATACTAGTTTAATGGCATTTCACCTGCCTAATTATACTTAGAGTCAATTTTTATAAACATGCAGACAGCTTTGTATATATATAAATACAAACAGAGATGAATAATCAAAAAGTCAAAAAGTGATATCTGTAATGATATTTATTACTATTTTTATTATTTTTCTCTATTTATAAAGCACTAGAGGGACAATCTTTCATGCAAAAACGTGTTACTTTAAATAAAACACTTGTCCAATAAATAAAGGTGTCACTTTATACTGCAGTACTGGACATATATATATATATATATATATATATATATATATATATATATATATATATATATATACTAGACTATTTTATACATGATAAATAGTCCTGTATTACAGTATATAATTCAGGTTCCATCCAAAAGGATAGTCCAGTCTGGAAATACCAAGCAATTGTATTCTGATGTTGTCTGTTTTGGTTATCTGCAAATGAAACCCTTAGGGTACCTTCAAGGTTCTAGGTGAATCCATAGAAACATAAACCTAGATGCAATGACAGATAAGAACCAAAACGGGCCATCTTTCCTGCCCGTTTTTTTTTCTATCTAAAAGCTTAGCTTAATTAAGCTTTAGGATAGCCTCATGCATATCCCAGGCATGCTTACCTGCTCTATCTGTGTTTGACATCAGCACTCCCACTGGAAACCTTAACCTTTGACCCTTAGTCACTTTGTCCAGGGTGTTCACTAAAGAGGCCCAAGGAGCCAAACACGTTGGTTGAGATGATATTCACATTGAGAGTAGAGTTGGCTGGTGTATTTTGTTGCTGCGTGCTTCTGTGTGTATGGTAGTGTTATTCTCTACATGAGCCCTGAGATGGAGGAATAAGAGTTATGCTTTACAGCCAATAGAAGATACAGTATATAGTCATATGATGCCATTACTCCCTTAATACTTCACATGCACTTGCTGTTGATAAATCTCTATGCCTTATATACTAGTGTCTTGTTATATTTAGACACACATATACAGCCTTATTAAATTGTGATTCGGCCAATGGCTTCTATGTAAGCAGAGAAGTTCTATCCAAAAGCAAGGTCTTCACTAACTAAAAACTTCTGTAAAAAAATATGCTATGTGCTTATATAGAGCCCTATTCAATTGGCCAAATTGCAATTTAATAAGGCTGATAGTGATCAAGAGTTAAATAATTGCAGACTGTAAGATCTCCCAAGATCAGAGCCATCGTCTCCCCATGTAACATTGTGTATGTACAAATGTGCTGCCCTGGGTTATCTGGATTCTAATGTATGTGTCTATCCACTGATTACTGTACTGCTAGCAGTATGGACATATTATATGAAATATGATAATAATAAGGTACTCTGTGATCCAAGCTTTGGGCACTTGTCAGACGTGTGCTCAACAAAGGTTTGCCTGTACATAATGAGACAGCTTTTTTGTGTATGTTTGTGTGTAAGAGTAGTGTCCGACTCTCCGTGACCCTATGGGCCGCAGCACTTCAGACACATCTATGGTTATGTCCCTGGTTGTGCTTGCCCAAAGGTTTTTTTGGCAGATACTGGTGGGTTGCCAGTTCCTTCTCCGCTGGATTTGCATGACCTGCCCATTTTGGGTGACCTTAAATGGTATATGTAACAGCTTCATTGAGTCACACAAGTCCCTTCACTATGACAATGTTGTGATCCAGAAGGGATTATATATATATATATGTCCCAGCTCAGCTTCCAAGAATGCAGTGTAATAACTGTTTTTCTTGGAATTCTGAGCAGGAAACAAGTTTTTTAACTTGTTTTAGACATTCAAATGTGAACACAGATGTGTGTATATATATATATATATATATATATATATATATATATATATATATATATATATACGCATATAGTAAATCGATAGTACATTTGTGGTCACATTTGAATGTCTAAAATTCCATGAAATACAGTTACTGCACATTCTGGGAACCTGGGCAGGGACATACAAACGTGACCACAAAGGCGTTGCTCTTTAATCCAATACCATTTCAAACATGGCTCCTTTTAGGCATATATCTGCTGTATTACACAGCTTTAAGCAAAGCGCAGGATGGATTATACACAAGCCAGGAATTCTACCCGAGTACAGCCGTCTCAAGGTTACTACCTCTCATCGGCGTAGGGCCGGTTCCCAGCTTGTGTAGTAGATCTTATATGGGGGTAGTTTGCCACAACAATAATTTTATATATGGTGGGCAAAAGAGCGATAGAAGCCCTCCACCATACAGTAGTACAGTAAATAAATAGTACATCTGTGTTCACATTTGAACATCTAAAATAAGGTAAAAGACCCATTTCCTGCTCAGAATTCCAAGAAATACAGTTACATATATATAAATGGTAAATATGTATATAAATGGAAAATAGATTGCAGTCAGTTCCAGACAGTAGATGACATTCCTTTACCACATATACATGTTTGTAAGAAGCTAACAACATCTGCAGATATATAAGACATGAGCAAAAACACTTTAGAAGAATTCATTTAAGAGACTCTGTATGCGTCATAGGGGACTCCATCTTGGACTGCAAGTTTGCTTGCAGGGTGAAGAAGCAATTATTACCTTGCTAGGACTTACCCTTCTATTCAGTCCACATTGATAAGCTGTGCCTGGAGTGTTGCTTGCAGATGGTCAACGAGGATCAGACATGACTGAAGGACACAACAAAAACATTCTTAAGTCTTCTGTGGTCCTTCAAACAAAGTTAGACTTACAAATCTTCATAATAAAAATATTATTTCAGTGAACATATTACAAATCATCAATGCTTCAGACCCTCTTTAACTTTACATTTTAGGGTTATTTTGAGCCAGTGATACCATATTTCTCTGATTCTTTTTTATAACAAATGTTCTTAAAACTTTCTGTGGAAAAGACACCGGAAATGTATTTTTATTATTTTTATACATGTAAAAATAGTAAGTTTGTTGGGATATACTGAAGCAAAATGCTTGCAAAATCATGATAACTTTACAGTTGTCTTACAGCAGCTCAGTTTTCTCATCCTTGCCTCTCTAATCACGGACAAGACAGTTTCCACTAATGGAGAAAAGCAGTTGCATTATGGGAAATACATCAACGGATGTATTCTCGGATTGGCTAAATAGCAGGCCATGTGATTAGAGGTGAAAGTAACAAATTGCTGGATGAGGAGAACATAACAGTCATAACAGTGTGAAAAGTAATACAGCAAGGTTTTAGAAGTATTTTTTTCTAATAAATTCAATGATCCTTTCATTTTGAAATATTATCTTTAAATGACTGTCTCTCTAATGATGTCCTGTCTTTATTTGTGCAAAAGTGCTGTGATCCTTGTACAGATCTGATAGGCTGATATCTCAATTTAGTATCTGTGTATAATTCATTTTGGTTGCCTCCTCATCCAAGTGGTCAAAATTTAATTAAATGTATGTATGTATGTATTTAAAAATTGTCATTTTAATTTCCACTGATCTACTCCCTGACATGGAAGGAGACTTTGAATGCACAGGACAATTATATCTGCACCATGGGAATGTGACATCTACAACTGCCAGTACATTTATTATATATAATAGAATTAATTTTAGTTTACAAGGACCATTATCAAGTTTTGATATATAAAAGAACAAAAAATGACCACAGTGGTCCTTTAAATGCACTGTGCTGCTCTTTTTCTTTGTCTACTACATTCTCAGGAGGAGTGTCCCTATAAACTATTGGGTTTTCTATTAGTCCTTATGCAAGAACTGGCATTTTCAGCTGCAACAATCCCATTCTACAGAGAAAAACTTCCCGTGGATTTAAAGTCTTCTCCTATTTCAGGATGTTGATCATCAGAATCCAAAATGGTAGATTCCTTTGCAACATAATTACATATAAAAGGTAATAAGTTAAAGGACTACATCCATGACACATTGGTGAAAGTTACATTTCTGGAGAGTTGTGATTTTATTGAATGATCTATCATCCAGCTCTCAGGATGTGATATAACAAACACAAAATTGATTCCTGTTCTCATAAATAGAATTTTTTTTAAATCAGCCCCCCCCCCAAAAGAAAATGCTTTAAGCGCATGACACAGTTGTTAAGCTGTCTTTTTTATTATTGGACTTGTTTGTCAGTGAGCTTACTTTAATTTGTAGGTCTAATTAGCTGACAGAGGGCCCAAGTCCCGGAGCAGTTAAACTCCTGAATAAGTTGATGTGCTCTGAGATCTTTATTTGAAAAAAGAAAACATGCTGAGACACAAAAACCTTTATGTGATGCAACAAAGAAAAAAATCCTCCCATGTCCCTTTAAGGACCACTGTAATGCTCAAATTGCTAATAAAATAATTATTCTGTTATTTTAAAAAAGCAATATTCATCATAAAACTTCTCTATCCTATTATGGTGTCGGGAAAGGTCCGCCGGGCCTCCAGCTGTAAGATGATGATGCCAATATTTTGCAGCGCTGCCGATATGTAAGAGAAGTTCTAAGCTTATAATATTAGCCTAGCCCTTGAACTAACCCTAACCCTCATACTAACCCGGAACCTAACCCTAACCGTCACCCTAACCGTCACCCTAACCCCAACCCTAACCGTCACCCTAACCCCAACCCTAACCCACACCCTAACCCCAACCCTAACCCTAACAGTTTACCTAAGCCTTGACTTTATGACATGGCACCAGAATATCGGCAGCGCCATCTAGCAGATGCTCACCGCCACTGCTGCTGCCTTATGTTGCGCTAGCATAAGAGGATAGGATCTAAACGTATTTTCAGAAATCAGCCACTGACTGTTAGATCAGTGGGGGAGGTGGCTTTGTCTTCGAGGCAGATGCACATTTTTTAGACACAAAGTGCACCAACAAAGTAGCCTACATTGTGTTAGCGTTCCCTTTGCAGCAAGTGGCGGCAGCCTAGCAATGGTTATTTACTCTATTGTTCCATCTGATTGATCTTAAAATCCTCTAGATCAGGCGTGGGTCAGTTCAGTCCTGGAGGGCCACACACAGGCCAGGATTTGAGGATATCCCTGCTGCATACAGACTAAGGTGTCTTCAGTCATTCTTATTAGCTCATCTGTACACAGAAAGCACATCCTCAAATCCAGGCCTGTGTGTGGACCAGCAGGGCCAAACTTGCCACCCTTGTCCTAGATCTGTCTCTCAGCCACCCTCCCATCCCTTTATTGACCTTATCCGGGTGGGGACACTCAACTGAAGGCTAATTAATCTCTGCAAAGGATTTAACATTAAATACTGCTATCATAAATTATTAAAAATGAATGTTTTAATGATCATTGCATAATGAAAATAACGAGCTCCTCTTGCTACATCATCTCATGGGTTCTTCAATGGGTCTTGTGTTTACATTATTTGGTCTATTAACATATGTCAGAACATAAAGCCCCATTCTCCATGCTGTGCTTATTTTTAAAATTTGAGCCTATTTGTTGTTATTGTTGTTGTTCAGTCCTTAAGTCGTGTCTGACTCTCAGTGACCATATGGACACAGCACGCCAGGCACATATATCTGTGTTTCTGGTTGTGCTCATCCATATGTCTTTTTTTCCCTGCAAAGATACTGGAGTGGGTTGTCAGCTCCTTCTCCAGTGGACTGCAATTTGTCTGACCTCTCTGCTATGACGTGCCCATCTTGGGTGATCCTACATGGGATTGAGTTACACAAGCCCCTTCACCATGACAACGTAGAGATCCAGAAGAGGTTGAGCATATTATTTATTTCTATTTTCAGATGTTTATGAAAAGACAGAAAGTAATAACAACAGGCGAAGAATCAAAATGTAAGTTTACAGTAAAGAATAAATGTATATAAACAGGGCCGGATCTACCTTTTTGGAGCCCCTAGGCAGTGAAGTGGAGGAGCCCCTGCGAATACGCAAGTTATGCACAAACCCATTTTTGCTTATTCTGTGTGTGTAAGTTCCCTTTCCTGTTGTAACACTCTTGTTCTAAGTGGTTACCCCCTAGTAGCCAGTCTATGAACTGCAGCATTTCCTTTTTCTAAGCCAGGAACCATTTATTTTTAAAAAATGGAGCCCCTCACAGGGAAGCGCCCTTTAGGCGGATGTCTAATTGGCCTAATGGGTAATACGGTCATGCATATAAACATAAAAAAATATAGCGGTTGTTTTTTATTTTAAATGCTTTTAAAATTTTCTTTGTTATTCTTTTTTCGGTATTTAAAATACCACAGTGGTCCCACCTGATATTAAAAATGTATAGCCATAAATCATGGCCTGGACGTCCCCAAGACTGAATGAGAAAAATATTACTTTAATTGTATAAAAATGCTTTTATTATAAACTCTTATGAGAGCAGGGCCCTGCTATGTTCAGTCGTTCAGTCGTGTCCGACTCTTTGTGACCCTATGTACCACTTGTGTCTGGGTGTGCTTATCCATAAGGTTTTTATGGCAAAGATACTGGTGTGGTTTGCCAGTTCCTTCTCCAGTGGACCGTGAATTTTCTGACCTTGTGCCCGGTAATATAAAATAGAAGGGCTCAAGAGCAACAACATGGTGGGCCATAAACACATCCAGAATCTGTTAAATATATTTTTTTTTCTAAAAATGTGTTTACACTAGTGCTTGTAAATTTGTTGCATTTCACAAACATGTTAAGTTTAATCAATATGTTGTTGTGTCATTCAGCTGTGTCCAACTCTCTGTGACCTATGAAATGCAGCATGCCAGGCACATCTTGTGTCTGGTTGTGCTTATCCATAAGGTTTACATGGCAAAGTTACTGGAGTGGGTTGTCAGCTATTTGTCTGACCTCTTCGCTAAGATCTGCCCATCTTTAGTGACCCTACATGGTATAGTTCACAGCTTCATTGAAGTACAGAAGCCCCTTCACCACGACAAGATAGCGATCCCGCTATACTTTTGTTATATTTGCATTACATATCCACAATATTCCTTAACACTACATAATATGCTGGTGCATTATAAATGATAATAACAGTATGAAGTTATACAAGAATGTAATAAGCTTCTGCTGCTGCCGTGGTAACATGTCCTTTCAGCCTATCATCAATTTTACTGCATAACATCACCATAAACTGAATTTAGATAGACCTGGAGAAAAGGTAAATTTGTAAAGTTGGAAACAATTATTTCTGAGAAAAGTAGAGTCATTGAGAAGTAATAGGGATGATATCATCAAGTGCTATATTTAATCTTAAAAGCGTTAGGATCAGTAATGTAGGTGTAAGAGGAGCGAGATCGCTGGTGTGAAATGTAGATTGCAGCAGCACCTTTAAAGGGACACTGAAAGCACTTTTTTTTCTGTGTCGTAATTGGATTAAGGTATTTGATAATGTACTGGTGCAGAATTTATTTTTTCAAAAAGAAGCAGAAAAAAATTAAGTCAAAATCCTTAACTGATCTGGGGGCTTGCCCCTGTCAGCCAATGAGCAGGGCTATATGTGTATAGATATAGGTATATATATATATATATATATATATATATATATATATATATATATATAGATAGATAGATAGATAGATAGATAGATAGATAGATAGATAGATAGATAGATTGATTTATATATAAGTCATACTGATGTGCCAATGATTTCTACAGATGTCACATTTTCAATGCTATGCCTTTTAGTTGTAATGAAGATTAAACAGGTTTAACTTAAAGGCATATGGACGTTTCCTTGTTTTTACCTTTTCCTAATCTAGCACAGACTGCTTATATCAGGAACACTCATTACATTGATTTATTCTATACACACATATTTATTTTATTTAAAAAAAATGTTTTCCACACCCCCAGAGCTGCTTACATAGGCACAGTGTACCTACCAATAGAAACACTGCATATGGGTAAATTGTTTAACACTATACTAACATTCAAGCCAACAACAGCACAATGCAGAGATCCACATAGCAATGTATGAGCTGATCCTTGCTTCCTTGTGGAGGTTAAATAATAATTACACATCCCATGATCCTTTACTGCACAAACTGACTTTCCATACAATGTTATAGCTACATGTGATTAGCCAAAACAATTTATGAGTGGTATGCTAATTTAGTTTTTAAGGGTTAGTCCTTCTCAAAATTTAGTCCCAGAAAACTGAAGACATTTGCAAATGTCCAGGTAAGTTTATTATTGTTTATTTGGGTATTTTTTCCTGCAACAAAAATGTTTTTATACACTACTGATTCTCCTCTATCCGATGCACTCATGAAACTTAAATATGCCTTTAATAATTATTTTTTCATGCAAAACACAACTTTGATAATGTTTAAATCTGTTCTTTTAAAGCAAATGATGTTCCATGTCCCTTTAACCGGCAACTGTTCTAATCCACCTTAAGTGTACAAAGGGGAGAGATGCTGCGAGAGGCAGTGGGCGGGGCTTGGAGCTGGATGCTGGTGCATGAGCGAGGGATACAGGATCTGCTGGGGATACGGAATCCGTTACTACATGGTGCATGAGAGAGAGCGCGATACAGGATCTGCGAGGGATACGGGATCTGCTGGGGATACGGAATCTCATTCTGCACGGCCAAGGCGTTTTTGTTGACCGACCAGGGAGCCGTCATGGAAGTAAGCGTTTAAGGATTAACCTGGAGCAGGTACATTGCAAGGTCATAGCCCAATATTTTGGCAGCTGGTGGTTCTAATTTCCTATAACAGTTGCTGGGAAAAGTTCACGGTCTTGCTTGGATTTACTTGCAGAGAGTGTCCGTTACCATCTTTCCAAACTGTTGTTGCTGTTTAATTGTCCATCATGAAGCTCGATCCGGTCCAGGTTGTGGGATGGTACCAGGTTGCCAGCTAAAGGTGATGATATCCAAAGGATATGGTGTCCCCTACATCTATTTCTATATTTTACCAGCCTAGTCTCCTTGCATCTTCCCAAATTCCACCTTGCCTTCGACCACAATTCAGTTTTAATGGAGAAATCCATTCGGATTACATGACAACCTACACCCTGGGTACAAATCAAGTCTAGAATTCTAGAATGCCAGTTCTGGATAATGGCAAAGGGCAACCAAGTTACCAGAAACCAATTTGCCAGACTGTGAGATCCACCCCGAGGAAGCTTGATGAAATTTTATCTGCAGGTAAAAAGTCCATCTGCAATCGTCTTGAGGCACCAGGTAAAATATAAATCTTAATCCTTCACTAAATTTTGCATTTGTGATCTTGTTTCTTGTCTCAACTGCATTGCAGACTGCTTTACTTATTAATGCTTTTTCGCATTTGTTAGAGTGTGCTGAAATACCCAAGGGCAACGGTTGTATGATGTACTGGTAGAATATTTTCTATTAAATGGAAAATAAATCCATACCTGAGCACTTAATCTATCCGTGGAAGGGGAGATATGGTTACATACTTTCCTGAATCGTATGTGCGTGCCAAGTATCTCAATGCAACCTGATAATCTGTTGTCTAAAAATCTGCTTGTTTTTATCTAGGATCATTTGCAAATAATGTTGCAGTGAGACCCTGCCATATACTGTAGCAGAAAACATTTGGTATCTAGAGACCAATTGCACTTAACAGCTTTTTAATGATCTGCACCATTCTTTTCTATAAGCATTTTCTATACAAGTATTGGGGCCATCCATATTATAAATAGTGCTTATTCTCACTTTTTTTTTATTTTTTTAATAAAGGTACACTAAGTGTGATCTGTTATGCAATGGTAGCAGATGGCACAGAGTCTGTTAAGCAAAAAAAAAATGTGTTAATGTTTTTAGAGATTTGTGAGAATCCCCCAAAATAATCCCATATTTATTTTGCATGGAACAGAGAGGTGCTGAGGATATATGTTAATATAAAATGTTATTTAATAATATAGGATTATGCTGGCATCAGAGGTTACAGTGAACGAGATAATGCACTTAGTGTACAAACTGTGCTCATCAATGTTTCATGATATGGGGAAGAACAGGTTAATAATTCAGATGCATTATGCTTTATTTGTCTGGGTGTTGTTATAGCTCTGAGCATCAGCAGTCAGATATTTAATGTGGGCTTCTCTCCATCTTGGCCTGTGCTCCTTGCAAATTCACTTTCCAGGGGAGGGAGAAGTGTGTGTGGGGGGGCTGGCGGGGGGTGCATTTCTTTTCATTTTCAAGCAGCTGTTGAAGGATCTGGGATTTTTTATTTTCTTTTAGTGGTTTGGTGCATTTTCACATATTTCCATATGATGGCATTTGCTGCCCGCTGGATGTAGGAATGAAGCAAGGAGCTGCTGGCTCTGCGTCTCACAGGCTGGGGGTGCCAGTGGGCCACTTTCAAGGCTTTTCTACCTTGCGGCCTTAACCCCTGCACTTCCAGTGTGTCGCTACAAAAGGGTTAAAAAGGAGAGAGAAAAGCAACGGATGGTCACCAAACATGAAGTTTTTGAAAACAAATATTGTTGTATTCATTATAGATTATATGATAGGGTTCAATAGGGTCATGATCAATCAAGCACAGCACAGGATGCCTCATTAAATTGTAGGGCTTTCTCATCTAAATCATGTTCAACATAGCTACATAATCCCCTGCTGACCAAAACAACCCATAAATTATCCCATCATATTAAGTATTTAACTCCAGTGGCGTTCCCTTGCTTAATCACCACCCAGACTATGTTAATGATCTGCTTTTCTTTCTTATAAATTCTGTTCGTAATCCTCATTGTCCTGTTTTTAATTGTATTTGTATTTCCGTAATTCTAACGAGCGCACCAGGAATTCCTATATATGATCTCCTTAATAAGATTCTTGATGAGCCTGCTAAGCCGATAATATCATGGACACTTCTTTCCAAACTGTAGTGTTATTTAATAGAGGTGGGCGACCAAGACAGAGGTGGACAGATACAAATATACAGCAGTTGGATAACTTCCATGATTAGTCAAAAAAAAAAAAATCGAAGATGTTCTTCTAAGTCTGTGTTTTATAAGCAATCTGGATCCCACACTGATGCCAATTAGGAGATGATACCGGCTTTATTCCATGCCCAAACGCTGATCATTTTCCAACTCCACACCCCCCCTCCCTATTTCTTTTTCTCACTAGTCCATGTGATTTGTTAAAATAAGCTCACGCCATTTTGGTTGCCCTCTGTATCAATTGGAAACAGGAATTAACAGAGAATCAAAGCAGCCAGGCAGATTTCACTCCCCCACCCTTTTCTAGAGGGATTCCTGAACATGTCATGTAGTCAGAATCCAGATTCCATGTAAAGACGGGAAGAGAGACAGATGTCCGAGCATCATGTATAAATCTCTGTTCTTCCTCACGCTCATTATTGGGCTGAGTAATTGTATTTATATATCAGTGAATACTGCTACATGGATTATACACAACGTAGCCTATACCCCACTTATACTAGTTGCCCCTTCCGTATTTGTGCCTAGCAAATAAGATCAGCTTTGTATTGTGTTAAGATTAATAGTTTATAATTGTTTATCTATATCAACTTTGATTTGCTTGATTTTCAATTGAAATATAATTCTCAATTGAAATATATTTATTCAGTTTCTGCTATATCAACTTGTATACTTTTTTGCATCAATTATATTTTTTTAGATTTTTTGCTAAGTAATTAAAAATCCTCAATATAATTTATTTTGTTCAGTTTAATACCTCTGTATCAAATGAAATTATGCAATAATCCATGTAAATATTTTTTTGGGGTTCAATACCTATAATTTTCCTTGTGACTTTGTACATACAGTAGGACGGAGAGTATTTGAAATAAGTGACTTGATGCCTATATATAGGTATATTCCAAAGAACAGCAATTACGATGAAAATATTATATATATATAAATATTATTACTAATAGTAAGCTTAACCACATACTGCATGTCTATTTTAAAGTGGGATATTGGTTATATTTTTTTAAGTTCAGATGTGGGAAATGAAGAGCAGGTACATGATGGGCAGAGCCCCTATATCGACTATAAGAACACCTCAGTATATCATATTGATGCTTAGAAAGCACTTACCTATCCTGTTACATTGGTAGAGCTCTTTTACTCATGAAATATGTTGCTTTGTAAGATCAGTTATTATGGACAGATTCGTGCTTCGGGCAATATTATACTGTAACGTTAAATTGTAAGGCATACCGAATAAATAATTACTGAGCTCTCCTTCCTCTCAGTTTAAAATAGTATTCCTCAGAATCACTGGGGCCTATTTATCAAGATCCATGGAGGGACGGAAATGATAAGTTGACACAATTTGCTGGAGTTCTGTTCTGGTAAGAGAGCAGTAGCCAATTTCCATTTATGGAAGCATAGCTTTTCTGCCAGATGCATGGTAACAGAGAGAGATTTCCTAAATATATTGAGAATGCACACACATAAATATATATATATATACATATATTTCTCTATCTTTCTCTCTCTCTCTCTCTCTCTCTCTCTATATATATATATATATATATATATATATATATATATATATATATATATATGTGTGTGTGTGTGTGTGGGGGTTAAATCTCCCCTCTCTATCTATCTATCTATCTATCTTAAAATATTTTAAATAAAAATTATTTAAAAATAATTTTGACTGATGCTCTCAACACAAAGAAGGTGCAAATATTAAGTTAAATTTAATATATAAAGCAAATAACACTTGTAAATATTAAGCAATATCTTTGATTTTAGGTGGTGTTCAATAATGTCCTCATTTTGAACCAAATTGGATCTTTTTATAAAAGAAGTGGCTAACGTTCCGATATATTAAAAATGTATGGCAGTAAATATATTCAATAGTTTTTATGTTGTTTCAAACTATTTACTGCAATAATAAAATAAATATCTGTATGATTGTATGGATATTAAGGGTGCCATTTTGGGTGCAATTCATGAATTGAACAGAAACTAGGATATTTTAATCATTTTAAAACTGAAAGGGGGATCTATATAAAATCTGTACTACTATATGTTAGTTTTATAAGAATATTTAAAACATATTTGACAATGAAGATGTGCTATAGAAACAATATTTCCAGCCTGTGATTCACCAATCTTGGGAGTCTCCTTGTGTGTGTGCAGGATTCACTGAAGCAATATGTTGGATAGATTAGCATTTATTAAAGAGATTTTTTTTTTTAACAAGTCCATACGTCTCTGTTTAAGGAGAATGGTGATATTCTCAAGGGTAAGAGGGACATCAAAAATCACTGAAAAAAATGTTGTTTTTTCAAATTAGAAATTAGTGTTCTTATTAGAGTGGTGCAGTTAATTTGTTATTGAAAAACCAATAGATTTGCAAATTATCACAGGCTGAGAAGTAGATTAGTATTGGCTGCAAAGTCTGGTTTTAAAATGAGGGACGTTGTCATCAGAACCTTTAAGGTTATATGGAAGGTTTTGGGATTTTACTAGTTATGTAATGCACCTATGCATTTAATTACTTTAAGTACTGCATTTTGTTTTATTAGAAATGAAAAGCTCTGTTTTACCTAAAATCAAACAAATAATCCCTGTATGGGTCTGCCCACAGCTGCATATGCAGACACAGACTCTGAAGGGCTGGGTGTGCAGTGTATTGTCCTAGCCTATCAGGGACCACAATTCAGAAAAAAAGTGGGCAGACCCATACAGGGACTATTTGGTAAATTTGAATAGCTTCTTAATAAAGCAAAGCACATACAAGTAAATACATACATAATTATATTTCATACCTAGTAAATATCCAGAAACATTCCATATCCCTTTAAACGGATACCTAAGTTCCCTAGATTATGAGTGTATCTGATAGAGGAGAATCAGTAGTGTATGAAAAAAAATGTGCATGAACACTTACCTTGAAGTTAGCAAAATGTTTTGACATTTCTGTCAGTTCAAAATTTGGGTTAACACCCTCTCCAAACCCAGGCTAGATTAGCATACAATTTGAAAAATTGTTTTGGACAATCAGGAGGAACATTTTGTATCACAATCCTGGGTTGCTGTCTGTGCTGCAAAGCAGCCTGGGATATGTAGTCTGAAACATGTTAGAATGTATCATATATTTTCATATATGAGTCTCTGTGCAGCGCATTCACACTAGATTACAAGCCTGCAGTTTGTCTGTTTCCTGTATCGCTGCAGCTGGTGTTTTTTTTCTTTCTGCCTGTCTCTTTGGGGAAAATGTCAGCTGTGACCCCACCAACAATGTGACCAGCAGCACTTCCTTTAGAGGTAACAAACTGTACCCAGATGCTGTGCAGCAGGGTACACTTTATGTGTGCACATCAAGATAGCAGTATTCAGTATACAAATATGTAAGTAAATTCAACTTTTCAATATAATATATATTTTTCTACTAATCAGTAGCTGTTTTTTAGGAAATTTTTGAAACCCAGGAAACTTTCATATCCCTTTAACAGACCCTTCAATAGCTGAATGAGCATTTTTCTAAAGAATATCAGCCATTATACCCATCGTTGAGGACCAGAAGAAGGGATAGAACGTTATAACCTCATTAGGACAAATTCAAGGACACCATAAAACTCTCCAGAGTTTGTAGACAATGTTCATACAAAATTGAACCATGGAGTCAGCGGAAATCAGCCAGAAAAACATTGGCATATTGCATATACCACAGATCTCCACCGAGCTGTATCAACAATTGGTTTTGCCAGTTTATTTTACTACTATAGAAATATTCTGGTTCACGTGGTAGCAACCTCATTCCATGAGTGTGTGAGATTAGGATAATGGAGGAATTAAGGAAACTAGTACAGTTTAACTGTAATGAGTAAAAATACATGTATTCACTGTCAATGAGATGTGATTAATATACTGATGTAAATATTTTCATACTATTGGGGCTGAAATTTATATCTTCCATTAAGACTTAACTTGTAGTTTAATCTGTAATATATGAATTAACATGAAATGTAATTTTGTATTGCATCAGAATTAATCAGGAATGGTTTACAGCATAAAAGGTTTTATACACAAAAGGATATATATTTGTGCTTTTTCTCACTGACTTGGAAATTGAATTTCTCTGAATAGTGGATGAATTAGCCAAGTGGCCACATGAGGTATTACAGTGGCTTCTCCGCATGGGAGTGGTATACTACTCCAAACTGGGTTATTCCAGTTCACCATGTGGTGGTTAAAATATACCTCTGTGTGGACATCTGACCTGATCTGAAAGGAGGAGTATTGGGGATGGGATTGAACTACAGGCATGAAAGAACAGTTCAAACCAGAAATGAGCCCTTCTCTTTACTACTACCTGCTGGATGGACATTCTAAAGGACTGGTAACTATCATACACACACACACATGAACAATGCATCACAAACAGTATATTAGACTTGGTAACTTTAGAATGCTTTTTCTGCTAATTTACGAGATGTTGTTTTATAGTATTATCATATTTATGTATATGTATTAATTATTGTATTTTGATACATAGCCTTATTAAATAAATTGTTATCGTAGAAAACAAGAGTGTGGATCTTAATTTACACTGAGAATCTCAGAGCATGAGATTAGAGTAATTATTATTATAATCATAATTAATATTATGAATAATAATATAGTAATTCATTAATTACACCCAATTTATAACATTGATGTAAATATTTTCGTACAATCGGGGCTTGAATTTTTATCTTCCATTAAGACTTAACTTGTAGTTTAATGTGTAATGTATGAATTAACATGGAATATATTTTTTTTATTCTTGAATAACAACCAGATTTTAAGTTAGTATGTTTAATGCCTTTAGAAGTAATACATTATGTATGGTGTATTGCATTTGTACTTCCATATTGTAATGTATGACTCAATGTGTGTTTAATTTATCACATATTACATTTTTATCTCCATGGTGAGGCAAGCTTTTGTTTAATAGACAGAGAAGGTATTCCAAATATTGTCTTCCTCTGAATGTATTGGTTTTAATTTAAAGACATAATAAAATGAGAAGACTGAACAGCTGCCAACCCAACATGAAACAGGGATTATGAGGCTATTTACTTCATGGGTCTAATAATCATGCGTGACAATAAGATGTCAGACATTTCTTGATGGGAGGAGTAGAATGCCTTGATTGACATGTAAAATTACAAAATGCTTTGTAAATTTGCTCTAATAGTTTAAATTTGAATAGTATTTGATTGATAAAATACTTGCAGCTCTATTAAACTCCCTGAACGTGTATAAACCGTAGCCCGTAACGTAGCCCGTTAGACTTGCTGCTATTAAATTGGACCCATAAAGCAACCCGCCAAACGACTTGCGGGGCGAAAAATCCCTACAGGATGTCGAAAATTGAACTCCACGGCCGCAAATCCTTTGTTCTGTCAAGCCCATAACTGTTACGTTCGAAAATCACTATTATATTGCAACAAATCCACTGGTGTTCAAACCTGTAACCCACAAATGGAGCCAAAAAGCCAACGGGTACTAGAGAGGAGCCGCAAGCGTGTTACAGTCCTATACGTAGCACTGTAAATGCCAATATACACACACTACTGTACTTATAATTAAATGGAAAGTGATCTTAGGTATTAAAATTAGTAGCGCAACATTCTGAAGCTTGCAAATCTGCAATATAAAATACTTTTTTATGTTTAATTTCCGTTTTATATCGATCCCGGCAATCAATGTGTTAATACATATAATGGAATTGTCATGGACTAGAATATCTTATTTACTGATTTATTGATATTGCATCATTTCTGGAATGCAGGCCCGATATGTTTTGGAAGTACTTACTCAGCTGTCACCATATAAATATTGATATAATTCATATGTCACAATTTTAGGGGGTTTTCAGTGTGTTGAGTTTGAACGGTGATGTTGTAGGATAAGAGTTTGGCTCAATGTCAACCAGTCAGTTGTTACCAACAGGGAATCGATTAAAAAAAGTTCAACTTTAATAATTCTATAGATCACAACGGCAATAATAAAAACTGATAAAAAATCCGGGATTGAAAACAAAATTTATAAAAAAGGTCAAAATGTATGGAAAAGGATTACCTCCTTGATATTTAGAGTAAATATCTTAAACTCCTATTGGAGGGGTAATCAAAATCCCATCATGCAGAAAGGTGTCTCTTTTAGAAGAATTCTTCAATTATTAATGTGCACTAAACCACTATTTAGCCTGTATATACACCCATAGGCTATCTGTGCTGGACAAAACAGGAGATCTAATTTATAGATGGGGGTACTACAGTGATAATATACTGTGATAATATACTGGCCTGGTCATGTCAAAGATGTGAATCTCTTTGCTCGCAAACTTACTTTGCATATGTTTTATAAAAACAAACAAGAGAGAGAATATATGAATCTAGGTATAAGCAAAGAGGATATTGAAACTTTCCAGACATTTATGTCATTACTTGATGAGAGTAACTCTGTTTCAACAAATACAGAGTTGAAATATAAGAAATGGAAAAATAAAAGTTCTTTTACGCTCTTTCTGAAGGATTTTGCAAATATATGGGTATTCCTTCAACAGGTTACAAGGGAAATTGAAAAGATTGACTACTCCAAACTTTATAAAGAATATTATCTTACAAAAACAGAGTACATGGCATTGGACGAGCTTAAAAAATGTCAGGACATACAAATCAAACCTGCAGATAAGGGGGGAATATAGTGGTAATGAGGAATGAAAATTACAAGAGAATGTGCAATAATATTTTGGATGACACCTCTACCTATGAAGTAATAACAAAGAACCCTACAAATGAGTATAGGATAGCACTGAAATTCATTTTGGATAATGCAAGGGCAGAGAGAATTATTGATGAACAAACTTACACCTTTCTATACCCCAAATGTCCCACTGTATCTACTTTTTATGCCCTCCCTAAGGTGCACAAAAAGGTAACACCTATCCCAGGTAGGCCAATAATATCAGGCTCAAAAAATCTTTCATCCAATGCCAGTATATTTGTTGATTATCATCTTAGAGATCTGGTACAGAGTTTACCCTCATATGTAAGGGATACGAATGACATTCTCAAACAGCTTGAAGAATTATATATACCAGAACATTCTCGGCTGGCATCGATAGATGTTGAAGCCTTGTATAGTAGTATCCCCCATGAGTTTGGTATGGAAGCAGTCAGATACTTTCTTAGTACCAAAAGTTCCAACAAAGCTAAATTTAATCACTTCCTCCTACAGCTCTTAGAATATGTGTTGAAACATAACTATTTCATCTATAATGACAAACGGTATCATCAGAGTAAAGAGATGGCCATGGGCACATCTTGTGCCCCAGGATACGCACATTTACTATTGGGATGGTGGGAGGAGAAGGTGAAGATTCCCATATGGAGCTCATGGAACATGCCACATTATGGCGACGCTACATAGATGATATTCTGGTTGCCTGAATGAGGAATTGAGGAGAATTCTAAACATCAATGTAGTAGGTTTAAAATTCACGCATGAAATACATTTTACTCAGGTCACCTTTTTGGACCTAATCATTAAGAAGGGAGAGCAGGGTAAAATCTCTACTACCACATATAGGAAAGAGACGGCAACCAATACCTTGCTTATGTGGGATAGCCAATATTTCGCACCTTTGAAAAGGGGTATCCCTAGAGGTCAGTACCTTAGAATCAGAAGAAACTGCAGCACGGATGAGGAATTTAGGACTGAGACAAATAAACTTAAAAAGAGATTTCGTGAAAGGGGATACTCACATAAATGTCTAAAGACAGCATTCAAGTATGCATTAAGTTGTAACAGAACTGAGCTTTTGAATGGTCAACTCCCCCAAATAACAAAAACAGTAAACAAACTGCAAGACACCCAACCTCGATTTTTATCTTTATTGGCTATGATTCAAATACAGTTCAGAGTATTCTATCAAGACACTGGCATCTATTGAAAAGTGATGAGGATTTAGAAGGAATTTTACCATCATAAGTATCCGTTACTTATCGTATGGGAAGAAATCTAAAAGACATGTTGGTCCATAGCTACTTTAAAGAACAAAGACCTCAAACCACCTGGCTTAAAGCATTGATAGGGTGCTTTAAGTGTGGTAGATGCAAGTTTTGCAAATATATCAAACCCACAAAAATCTAGCAACATCCGGAAAGTGGTGAGGAATACAGACTTAAAGAATTTATAACCTGTTGTTCCACAAATGAGATATATGTGGCAACATGTGTTTGTGGAAAGACCTACGTGGGTAAAACAAGGCGCCAAATACATAGGAGAATAGGTGAACATGTATACGCCATTAAAAATGCCCTCGACACACCTATTGCACGCCACTTTAGATATTATCACAGAAGTATTAGTGAAGTTCTATCATTCACTATACTTGAGAGAGTGCATACAGGCCCTAGAAAAGGAGACCTGGAGAGAAAACTACTACAACATGAAGCACGTTGGATCTATAGGCTTAAAGCATTGACCCCCAAAGGACTAAATGAGGGATTTACCTTCACGCCTTTTATTTAGATATTGGGACCAATTTGGCTGTGGTTTTGCAGAGCTTTATGCAGTTTGGACTATATGTAACATAATGCTTTAATTCGAATCCTATACTATTATAAAATATATGGATTATTATAGTAGAAACAGATTCTACATCCAAGAATGGACTGGTAAGACAGTTTTTAACCTGTTTTTAAATCTGGAGAAGCAAAATATTTGCGAATACTCATATATTATCAAAAAGAGTACATTATTGCTGTTCTGAAATGGTTATGGATTATGATCATTTCATGAATATTTGAATATGCTATACGGCAAGATTATTAAGATTTTCATTTCACAATGTTCACTTAGTATTCACTCACTACCTGTAAAGAGGTATTTTTCTAACTTTTAATTATTCCTTCACATCAGGAATTCTCAATATGTCACTTGCATTTTATGAATATATCCTTTAATAATGGAAAAATATTAAGGAGATTCTCATTGCTGAAATAAGAACACTAGTAAAACAGTTCAGTTTATAATTTTTCACTTTAAAATGTATGATCACTATTTCATATACACCCTATAAGTCATTTATGTAGTAATCTTTACCCTGTATTCACCTAAAAAATGTATTTTCAATATATCATATACACCTTATAAAGTCTTTTATATAGTATTTTCTATATTGTATTCTGGCATAGCTAATGGCTAATAGATTCTATCTTTCCATTCTCTTTCTTTGTATTAGGGGGAATTGAAGGGTTAAACCCAGTATGTATGTATGGGACTTGCTTGTTGTCATCTCCATAAGGACAGCCTTGTCAATTGTCATTGGATCTTACATAAGATGTCATCATTATAGGAATTTACCTATCCATATTAGCTTCTGTTAACTATTATTATAATTTTTATAGGATGCTTTCTCTGAAATGTAGGATTGTATTTATCCTCAGTAGCTTTATCAAATGTCATTGTATTTTTCAAAAGATGCCATCTTTTAAATGTAGGATTCTGTTTATCTATAATGTGTAGAGCATGTGACTGCTCTCCAGGCTTTACTATACCTACGTGTGTCGTATCAGGTTTCCATGGATACGGGAACCATTTAAATAAGTGGATCCTTCGGCAACCCGTGTTTGCCTTTGAGGAAAATGTCCAGTGACGTCAAAACGCGTCAGGCGTACAGCGCTGCGTCTGTCCCTATGTTGGAGCACGTAGGCGTTTGTGCATTATGCAGTGTGAGAGTGTCTGTGTATCCTAACCTGTCCTTACCCAATATTATGCTTGCTGACTGTGAATGTGGATATCTACTGGCGTATATTATAAGCAGGCCACTTTCGTTATAAGACACTTTCAGTATATACATTATTATACTGGAACTAAGCTGGAGCCTGCCCTACGTTAACAATAATTTCAACTCCACTATATAGACAGGAGGAAGGAAAGGGCGAAAGACTTTACCATCAGTAATCCTGGCAGGATTTCTGGCCAGTATGTTATCACTGTAGTATCCTCATCTATAAATTAGATCTCCTGTTGTGTTCAGCACATATAGCATATGTGTGTATATATAGGCTAAATAGTGGTTTAGTGCACATTAATAATTGAAGAATTCTTCTAAAAGAGACAACGGTCTGCATGATGGGATTTTGATTACCCCTCCAATGGGAGTTTAAGATATTTACTCTAAATATCAAGGAGGTAATCCTTTTCCATACATTTTTACCTTTTTTATAAATTTTGTTTTCAATCCTGGATTTTTTATCAGTTTTTTATCATCGCCGTTGGGATCTATAAAATTATTAAAGTTGAACTATTTTTAATTGATTCCCTGTTGGTAACAAATGACTTTATTATAGGTGGTAGACACCCTGGGACATTAGCAATCCTTGATATATTGTACATCAATGTCAACCAGGTATAATCATTTAGCCTCCAATTACAGGAAATAGCAATCACATAAGTCTATATTTATTGATGGGGGTGATAAAGTTAGCCGATGAAATAATTCAGATTAGACATATAATGCCACAGCAGATAGCAGCAATTTATTGAGTATTTACCAATGGGACTAATTGATAGATCACTGAACTCTGGATGTTTTTTTTATTTTGAAACAAAATGTATCTCCTATACTCTTCTAAACGTTTTAATGAAATAAATTAAATATAGTGCTTTATTTTGTCATTAATATTGCTCAGTATATAAGAGCTGTCATTTTGCCACTGACATCCCTCCTTTTTATTTAGCTGCAGAGATGATGTCACTGGTAGGGGAGGAGCCATCCACACAGCTGGGCAGGTCCCACGTACAACTTGATAGTGGGAGCTCTTAGTGTGTTTCATCTCCATAGATGGGAATCCAGTCTTTATTAAACAAATAGAGTGTAATACATATTAATTTATAGCATACACAAGTCTTCCATGAATAAAAGCTAATTATACTTACACAATTAAATAGTATAATTAGTTTTTATTCATGCGAGTGTGTGCTTTCCTATTAGGGGGATATATAACCCTATCAACTAACTGTAGAGTCTCTAACTGTCATTTTGTAAGTAGAGTCTCTCCAGCCCAGCCATGTAGTTGACTCCACTCCAATAATGACATCATCTGTACACATTTTAATGGCAATCTCCAGCTAATAAAAGATGGAGGCTATTACCAGTCGGTAGAATGTGAGGTGGAAAAGGCAGCACCTATACTGTGAAATATGAGCAGCAAAAGAAATCATGTAAGTCCAAAATATTTCATATATTTCCATAAAATCTTTATAAAAAGTATAGGAGAGAGTCTAGTGGTCTTTTACGGGTTTATAGTTGTCCATATGGACACATTTAAATGAGACTCATCCCATGAAGTAACAATCAATTAATGCTATGTTAATTAACAATATAGATTAACTTCAATCAAGCTGTGGTCTGTTTATCACTTTTCAGTTTAATAGATCTATGGACTAACAAAGAAATTAAGTGGTGCTTAAATAATGGCCCATATGGCTACTAATGTTTAGGTTAAACTGTTATTAATCAACATCTTATTTCCATTACAAGAGGGTTTCTTGCTCAGGAAAAATCAGCACATCATATGTCTATAGTCCATTAGAGAAATGTGATCAATATTTTTACTTTTCACATTAGTTTTTCTTAATTCACAGTAAATATGGATAAATATTTTAAACTGATCCACAAAAGAAACCAATCAGTGACCAAGTAGCTGAGTATTCCACAGAATATGTTGGAACTATTTCCTTTTTAGGACCGGTGGAGAGGATACCATATTAATAAAGAGATCTGTGAAATACATACCAATAGGAATATTGCTTTTTATATACTAAGTCAATGATACAATACCATTTTAAAATCATTTAGATGTATTACATCTGTCAACAACAATTAAGACTGCCTGGATGTGCTCAGACGGCTGCCATCAATCTCCTGCTAGGACTCTGTTGCATCAGCTGTAAATTGATGTCCAATCCAAGAGGGTTACATGATAAGCAGAATAAGGAAAGAACAAGTGGGCTATACTAATACGTTACAGACATGCTGAATCATTACATATTTTAAGATGCCAGGAAACTCTCTTTAAGTAGGGATGGCAATAATCCTGACAATTTATATTCCTTCTGGAAAATAATTTAGTCAGAATATTTCTGTAATAAAATTATGCTGTGTATTCCTAGTTGTACCAAAACCCAATTGTAATGGGCATACTAAATGGAAATACGGAAAATAGTAATATTTTGTCTGATTATATCAAAATAATGAGGAGTATTTGTGGTCAGTCTTGGCTTTTATATTTAGGACCATAACTAAAGCATTTCTAACTCAAGTAAAGAAGAAGATAATGTGGTATATTGTTTGTTTCCTCAAGCGGATGGTGGAGTACCATAGTAGCATGTCCATACTATAGAAATGTCTATTTCCCTTCCTGTCAATATGGATTGAAAGGTAACTAGACACACATACCTATATGTATCCTTCATTGTATATATGGCTTGTAGGGGAAAATAATGATAGTAATTTAGAAAACCCCTTCTGTATAGCTGCCTTGTCGTGGTGACAGCCTTGTGTACTGCTTTGAAGCTATGAGCTATACCATGTAAGATCACCCAAGATGAGCAGGTCATAGCAGAGAGACAAATTCTGATCCACTGGAGAAGAAACTGCCATCGCACTCCAGTAACTTTGCCAAGAAAACCTTATTGATAAGCACAACAAGACTCAAGATGTGCCTGGCATGATGCTGTCCATGTGATCATGGAAAGTTGTACATGACTGAATGACCTGAATGGTTCCCTTTCAGGTCTAGCCAAATAGCCAGCTTTTTAAAATGGGAAAAGGCTGTTGAAGCCTGCAGTTTATGAACCAAGTTGAAACCAAGTTGAGTGGTAGGGGGTGATTTACCCATCATTTAGTATATGGCATCTACTTGTCCCATTGACACCGTCATTTTGTTCTTAATATTTTGTTTTTAAATTAAGAAGACCCATTACATTGGTGTTATTCATAGAAGGGTTTGGACTCTTGGTTGCTTTGCCCCTTTGTACCCCAGTTTCCATTCTGCTTGTATTCAGTACTTATTATTTGATAAAAAAATTTATGGATAGGCGTTTGTTATTATTTATAGGGACCCTATCCATATTTGTAACATCACATTAGTTGAGCCTTCAGCCAAAAGGATCCTTTGAGGATAATAAGTTTTCCTCTTCAATCTATCAGTGTTTTGTGGTTAATGGAAATGTTGTGATGTTGGACGAGCATACTTATATCCATTACTTTTTTGACAACCTTATACAGTCAAGTATAGCCAAAAAAATAAATAAAAAACTAACCTGAATGGTATCCCCTATTTTTAATTGTGGTGTTGTTTCTTTTGAAGTATCAATAAAATATTTCTGATTTCTGATAAAAGCAGAATCTGAAAAAATATTATTTTCTCTAAGAATAATTTCATGCTGCTGGGCTATATATCTGCTGTTGTAGTTTGTTTGTTTAAAACTTTAAAACACAGTACAGTTTTTACCAAACTACAGCGATCCTTTTACAGTTGAATTATGGGCATGAATTGGTGGATATTTCTGTCTATCAATGGCAGGTAGATAACTTTCAATCTGGTTTGCACAGTCTGTTGTGATAATATTCGTTAACTCTTATACAAAGGGAAGGATGGCTGGCTCCAATACCAGCAGTGATCTCACCGTGTAAATATAATATCTCAGTGTACTGTCGTTTTTCACTTTATACCTGAAGAAGAGAAATGTGTTTGCGAAACTAAAATAAGTAAAATAAGCTGGGATGTCAATATATTTTGTTGCCTGATTTTCCGAACAAAAGTTAATTAACCAGATGAAATTAATTACTAAGTCACAACTCCTGAATATTAATGTGAGTCATGTGACAAAAGCAAATTGGAGACAGACCCAGCACCTCAGGCAGGTACATTTTAAAGCCATTTTATTTATAAATGCCTTCGTATTTGTACTAATAAGTGATGACTAGATTGGACCCCCTACCTAGCGATTTTACTGACCATGTAAAAGATAAAAATGCTATAAAATAACCTTTTGTTTACTCATCAAAATAATACAAATCCCTGTTCACTTTTCATGATCTTTTAAAAATATTTTTTTTTTGTGTTCGCCATAAGTACAGGGAATATTTTCTGTCATTTTAGTATGTGGGTAATAAGCATGCAAATATCTCTTCTTTTTTTTTCTTTTGCATTTTCCTCCTTCTTCCTTTATTACAAATTCTTGCAGCAAGCTGTTCATGACTCCCACTTATTTGCTTCCCTGCCTTGTTCTCGTTGCTTCTAGTACAGCACTGTTTGTCACTGTAACAACATAGCAACAAAAACATGTGGTATCATCCACAACCTTGACATTTTTATAGTGCCAAATATTTCACAGTATTTTCCCAATGGTTTTGGAGAATTCCATGAAGTGAATGTCAATTTAGATGACCCATATAATAATTTTTATAAATATTTTTTTTATAAAAGGCATATTTAAGTTTCATGGATTCTGAATGCATCTGGTAGAGGACAATTAGTAGTGTATGAAAAAAAAATGTCATAAAAAAATACCAAAATAAACATTATTAAACTGATGCTAAATCTGCTAGCAGTTGATTTTCAGTTGATTTTCATTTTAACACCCCTAAAAAATCCCTGCTACAATTAGCATCAAATTCATAATTCATTTTGGCCAATCACAGCAGGATCCCAGACATTTCTCTATGGATTTCTGCATGGTGCTGTAGTTGGCTTAAAGGTTAGTACAGGGTTAAAAACCATACCAAATGCAGTGTTTCTATTGGTAGGTACACTGTGCCTATGTAAGTAGCTCCGGGGGTGTGGAAAACAAGTTTTATTTTTAAATAAAATAAATCTGCATGTATAAAGAATGAATATAATGTGTGTGTCTGAAATAAGTAACTTGTGTTAGAGTAGAAATAGGTAGAAACAGGAAGTTAGATATATCTTTAAAAACAAAATGCAAGACAATCAACAAACATATTAAAGTTACAATAAATAACAAAATAGAAGTAACATTTAGCACAATTATTTGTTTGGTAATAAGAAGCAATTATACCCAAAATGAAAAAAAAATCATATTCTGGTGTCTTATTTTACTAAATGTTATCTAATGGATATTCTGACAATAATAAAATGATTTTACCCTTGGATTCAAAAATGAAACTTTCTCCTTGTATTCTATTTTTAATTAAATATCAGATTGCTAAAATGAAAAAGTAATGACACATAGAGAACAAAGACCGAAGAGGAGAAGGGGAGAAGGTTTCTAGATAATGTTGTAATACATTCAGGTCTGTCTATAATCATTTCTTTTGTGAGACATTTTAGGTATCCAAAGACTCCAGCAGGTTGCCCATTTGCCACAGGACTCATCTAAATCATCTGATATTCCTGTTATGTTGTGTATATAGCAATTGTTATCTGATATGGCTGGGATTGGAGTTTTTCACACTTAATTTATGAGATATCTTATGTTGTAATTCCCTTGAGACTTTTTGTTGAAGCGGTAATCCCAAAAGGGCCTCTGTTTTTTTTTTAGGAATGGTGGTATCCAACAAATTTGCAATTAAAATAATTGTTTCAACTAAAATATGAGCGTTCAATGGAATATAGCTAAATCTTAAAGGGTCACTGTAGTACAAAACTTTTATTATGCATTTAAAAGAACAAGACGTATGCATTTTTGATTTTGCATTCAAATTAGATTATTTTAAATTGCGAAAAATACCAATAAAGCATCTCAGAAAAAGTGCATTGAGAAGAAGTGTGAACACGGTCTCGTGTAGAGCATGTTAATTGTGTTTTCTTATTTGATCTCATTGAGTTGAAAGGGAATATAGGTATGGTGAGTTTAAGCCCATGTAACATATAGGTACAGAGCAGGAGAAAACAAAATCATTGTGCCTAAATTGTATGTGATTTATAGACCAATTATTTACCATACAAAAATACTTTTTTGTAATGTTGAAAGTATAATATTTTAAATTCAAGATGTTTGGACTCCGGTGGACCTTTAGTTTAATGTCAGGTTATGTCTGAACTCACCACCTGTTTCTGATTTCATACTCTTTACTGTAACGCTACTCTATGGGGCAGGTGTTCAGGATCCAGATGATGCCCTCACCTTTTTGTCACATGTGCTCTGCTGGTTTTGTCCCAACACATGAGCAAGTGTCTACCTAGGTTTAGTAGTCACTGCCTTATGTATTCCAGATGAGGGCCAGCTCCCCAGAGCCGCCTGAAAAAGGGGTACACTTTGAAAGGGTGCCCAGAGCTCTCATTCAATTCTTATCAATATTTTAAAAGTGCTGCTTAAAAAACACAAGTGGTCATTGGCATTTTAAGATCTAACACTTAAGGAATTAATGTTTGTGAAGTCTGCAGTTTCCTCACTTGTGTAGAACATGCAGGGGTGCACATAGTTTATTTTATATATACATATATATATATATATATATATATATATATATATATATATATATATATATATATATATTATCACATATATACATTGTATGTATTGATTGATCATGAATGCCAACATTGATTATGCAGGGTAATAAATTAAAATATGTTGTTATGGAAAAGCTAACTATCGGGGTGGGGTAAAGAGGGATTAAGACGTGACAAATGTGCTTGTAGTGAAGATAATAAAGGACCCTGACTTACATATTTCTTTTGGGCCCTGCTGGTCACATCAATGATTGGACAGAGGAAGAGCATTGGACTCATTATGATGAAAACTCTGCCTATGGCTATACTTAATAAGTTACTCAAAGGGTTTTCATGTATAGAGGGAGATATCCAATTTCTATCTGTGGACAAACTGCCAAATACACTGTGATAGCTGAGAGCCACCTAGAGTTCCTTCTAGGAAATGCAAGCACAGGTGGAGTTGGGTTAAATAAGGAAGGAAGACATGGGAATTAAGATGAATGGAAAGCGGGAATCATTCTTTTCTTGTTTTGATATTGTACATATTTCTTTCTTTAAGCTGTTTACTCCATTTGCAAATGTATTCAAAGTATCTTACAAATGGCAGGATAAGTGTTGGAGAATTTCTTGAGATGTCAAATCTTACTACATGGATAACATAGGAATGTAGAGGTTCTCCAACCGTACCCTGATACCTCACCATTTAGTACATTTTGCCCAGGGTCTTCTGGGTATTATAGTACTGATAATATTCTGTTTTTGCAGGCTACACTGTTTCTTGGAGTGTCTTGATACAAGGATATAAATATCATCAAGGGTGACCTTAAATATAATATACAAAATACATAAATGCTAATTTCTCTGTAGGCTTATTAGCTCTTTCAACTCCTTTGTTTTTTTAATAATGTTATATTGTTATTATCAGATAAAATTCAGTTATGTGGGATGTTCTGTAAATGGTATAATCTGTAGGCTGCTAATTCTTTGTAACTGTCTACTTGGAAACAACCGTGGGTGTCCAGATATGTTTCTTATAATATTATACCGTAGATTGTTATTGAGGATGGAGAAATTAAGTTACCATCATATATGTTATTTTCAAATATTCAAAATTACTTTCACGAAATGAGTCACTAATGGAAATGGTTTTGTTCATGGAAACCAGTTGCCAAAATACCACTGGATGCCTGATCTAACTAATGTATGCGAGTGCTTACTGAACCCAAATTCACTATAATCTATATCAACAATGTTTATGTTTGTTTAATTATCAATTCAAGTGACACATTGGAGGTTCCCAATATGGTATTTATTTTAAAACGATATGTAATAAAAAGTACTTTTTCTATCTTAATGAACAGTAAAACATGATTAAAGTTTGCTTTTAGAGCTGCCAGCTTTTAAACAACCCACAAAAAGACAATGAAACAGTACCTCAATGAGATATAGTTGTATTTAATTATTGATAAGCTTTTGAAGCATCATTTTCTCTGGAGCTGGCTGCACAAAGAGAGACTAGGCATGCCCGGACCTTGCGACGGCACAGAAAACAATGAAAAGATGTATCAATAATTAAACTTAATGATCTCTCATTAAGATGATGTTTCAACCTCTTTTTGTGACTCTAAACACATGAGTTGTAGATCTCTTCCATGGAGATAAGTGACCATCAATCAACCCTACCAAAATAACACTTTCATTCACAGTGCACAGTTTATGTCAAAACCAGGGCAATTTTGACTTGTTCATTCATGCCATTGACCAATCAATTACATCCGTAACTTGTCAACTCACTAAATTCTAAATAATACTCTACACACTTTACATGAACGCTGGTCAAATATGGGAATTCCATGAAATTAAGTAACAAATTACGATTATGCATTTAGAACAGCAGGTTTTCTTTGAATGTTGTTAGGGTTAAAAGCATGTTCTTTTGATTTGTGTACAAACTGCATTTGTAAAAAAAAAGCCAGGAACGCCTGCTAACTAGGCTCAGCCATTAGAGGGATTGTATGATTTTTTCCCCCATAAAGTGTCTTGCGCAGTGTAGTCACACACCTTAAAGGACCACAAAATTCACTATATGTGCTCCACAACATTACATAGAGGGTGGCAAAGCATGTGAAAAAAAATGTATTCCTTGTTGCTGAATTTGTGGAGTTATGATTAATAGAAGTCAGACTATTTCAGTGTGTTGCGTTTGCCTAAATGAATAATGAGCTCTGTATATAAGGAATATTAAGTAGAGACTTAGTATATAATCACGTAGTTACAACTCACTGTTTATTTCAATCAGCCAATGCAGATACCAAACAGATAGCAGAGGTATGGCTGCAGTCTGTGGTTGTGAAAGTTCTGGATTCAAATCCACATACATATATATTTGTTACTTTTTAAAATCAAAAATACATATTTTAGTTTATATAATAAAGCATATGTTAATCTGAAGTAACTGTGTTCATTTTGAAATAATTTGAATAATTATGTAAGTCAGTAATCTAATACATATATATTAACACCACGCCCCTTCCCTTTACTGACCCTGAAACAGGATGTTGCATTAAAGGATGCAGCTCTAGCTCCCCATGAATATAAACATCCTTCTCACACACATTATTTCCACCAAAGTATCATTGATCTCACCAGGGTCCTGCAGAGGCATCAAAATGAATTAATTTTAATTAAATCTTGCTGTCAATTGCACAATTTGCTTGCCTATTTATGCTCTTAAGTTTTCAGACATATTTATTTTTCATTGTGCAGTGGACCTTACTTATGTTTCTTTATCTTCTTTACATTAAACCAGTGGATACACAGGCATCAATATGTGCAGTTCAGCCAAAACACTCACAACCACTCTGTCTCCTATAAAGCACTCCTGCACTGTCTATATGTAATGTGATTTTTCGACACCTAAAATGTGACCTATTAAGTGCTTGATAGAATTTTTGGAGTACAGTTACTCTTTTATCTTTGAAGGAAAGAAGTGATCATTCTGAGGACACTTACATGTCTCAAACAGCCAAGAGACTTTTTTTTTTTCCACAGGACTACAGCAAACAGCGTTTCCACTATTGCTAAGGATTCTGTGTAGTGACATTTAAATGAGACTCAAAACATGTTTTGCCTCAGGCCCAATTAACATAGTATATATTTAGTACTATGGACCCTGCTCTTAGGCAGGTTTCAGAACATGGCCATGTATTAGTGTGCAGTGCCTGAAACCCACTCACAGACTGCCGTTTCGCCCTTATATGGGGCTCATCAGTGTGAGCTGGTTAGGGCATTCAGTATAGCTTTCTATCACATCCAAAACTATTATTATTATTATTGCTATTAGCGTTTATTTGTAACGTGCCAACATATTCTGAAGCTCTATACATGGATTGTGTTCAAAGCAAAACAATATTAACACTTTGCAAGAAATGGAGGGCCCTGTCTTTGAGCTTAGAATCCAGTGTCCAAATTATTCATATTGTTTGCCATATTTATCTGATAAATAAGGCTGTGAATGTTTTTTTTTTTCTTCCAGAATATTTCTTGTAAATAATATACATATAAATAATGTTATCTTAGCCATCTAAATGAGGTAGTGCTTAATGCACATTATTGGCCAGTGAGCTGAATGACTAATAATGCTCTGTAAGTACTGTGTAATGAGACATATTGGGAAGCCAGCAGAAGGTAAGACAGACAGGCAGAGTCTGATCTACATTAAAAGCTAGTTTATGGTAATACGAGAAGCATTTTAATGGACTGGAGATGAGAATCATGATGACAAGAGGTATACATAACATTTTGGTGACATAAATCTCATCTGCAGAGTCTGCAATTCTGACATGAATATGTCATCATCAAAGAGAAAAAGCAGCATCTTCTAGGAAATCATTCTGCATTCTTAGTACATATTTTGCTGATGAAAACAGCAAGTTAAAAAATACCAGTGTATTCGACAATGGTTTATATATTAATACTTTTGTATATATCTATATATCTGTTATGGTGGGATTGTGTTTGAGTTTTGAAGACTTTATACCAAACTTAGATGCCATTCAAACATTTCTTAGGAGACAGCTTATGGGGTATGTAATAAAGAAACTTCCTGGGGGCCTGAGCTCCAAAAATGTGTACCACTTGGTCCTAAATATCTTTACAAAGTATAATGCATTTCAATGAGGCCTCCTAGACTGAATGGCTCCCCAAACTCTTCCTAGATACTACATTTTGGATATTTTTTCCGCTCCTTTATGAATATATAAGCAAGCTCTTCATAGAGATGCATTATACAGTACTTTGGATTATTATTTAGGAAGCAAAGATACACATTCTAGGAGCCCTGGGACATTTGGATCTCTCCCAGGTGACTGTATCTAGTAGGTTATTGTAATTTTCTAATATCAGTTGCTCTGATGATCAAACATCAGCTAGTATGGAACAACTTCACTTATGTGTACATCCTGTAGGTAATATTTATTAGAGTGTCTTTAAATACATTATCATTACATATGTCGCCCTATGTGGCCATATGCGCTTTCCAATTTTCTTTTAGTTTGAATCAAGAAATGTAATTTGCTGTGTTGCAAATTGCTTTTTGTTTATGAGCAATTCAAGTAAGGTCGGGTCATTATAACATAACACAAAGACATATATTCACTAACATGATGTCTCTCTTGTTCCTTTGCTATAGATCCACATCAGTAAAAGGTGAAACTTTTTTTTCCAACATTAAAAAAGAGTCTCTAGACAATATGACACCAATAGAAAAGGTCACATTTTACTCGTATAATACCTATTAGTGAATATAGCCCAGTTGCCTGACAGAATACATATCCAGTATTCAACATGAGTGACTCTAGCGTGATTGAAGCTTGTGTGCAAACATATTTATGGACTAGGCTTAGCAATTGGTTGTTGCTGTTTAGTTGTTCAGTCAGGTCTGACTTTCCTCCACCCTATGGATAGCAGCACTCCAGGCACATCAACTCTTATGTCTTTGGTTGGTCTTATCCATAAGGTTATCTTGGCAAAGATACTGAAGTGGGTTGCCAATTCATTCTCCAGTGGACCACAACCTGTCTGATCTCTCTGCTATGACCTTACCCATTTTGGGTGACCCTACATGGTATGGCTTACAGCTTCATCACAAAACACTTCACCACAACAATGTAGCGATCCAGAAAAGGGTGATCAATTGATATGCATGGGTAAAAAAACATCCTGAGGTTGTCTTCTAATAAATAATTCTTGTAGAAATGACATTCAGGTGGAGAAATGTAAATATGTAAGAGTGTCAGAAGTAATAAAAACACCAATGGAAACACAGAAAGTACTATGGTTGAGACTCACAGACCTCCTGGCAACAGTGATCAGCTTCCTTGGTATTCACACACTAAGTTATACCAAGGAGATGAAGGTGGGAAGGATGGGGAAGTGGGGGCAGTCGAGGCAGCAATGGAGGTAGTAAACTGATATCAGATGCTGAAGAAATGGATGCCGAGAATGGGTGCACCCCTACCACCCCTGATCTCCAAAAGCACCAAAAATATCCTTTATTCATAGATAGTCATATAATTATGTAAATATTATGCTAAGTTTCCTTCCTGCTGTACAATACAAGATGATAGGAGGTAGGTATCTATCATTATGTTTCTGATCGTGCTTATCTATAAGGTTGTATTGGAGTGGGTTGCCAGTTCCTTCTCCTTGTCTGACCCCTCTGCTATGACCTGCCCATCTTGGGTGACCCTACATGTTTTAGCTCACAACTTCATTGAGGTACACAAGCCCCTTCATCACAACAAAGTAGTAATCCAAAAGGAGCTACTATAGTTAGTTTCTTACATGTTTCACAACCAAGTGTCATTTTCCTTTATAGAAAATTGCTAAGTGCCGTAGGAGAGCTGTAATGTGAATTCAGACAGGGATAACATAAATGACAAATTAAATGTACTGTACCATTATGTTTTTATTCACATTTATTATTACCAACTTATTCCATCTTTAACTTGGTTCATTAACATCTGACATAAACTTACAAAGACAGCCCTTGTGATAGCAACAAAACCAAGAGCAATATTATGGCCCTTGAGAAAAAAAAAGCTTTTTAATGCTACAATTACGTCTAATCAACATATTTCATTTTACCCTAATATTGTAACCCAGTTTTACTGCAGATGAGATCAATTAATGAACAAGGACACTGGCATAAAATGGCTTCTACATCCTTCCTGTCCAGCCTTCTTCCTCTAAAACACAAACACTGTGTATGGATTTCTAATGACTGCCACACAAAGAGCCATCCATCACCGGAGATTTCCCTGCTAGAGTGAATTTTACAGCTACTTATGAAATAAATGGAAAGCAGTTGGCTAGAGTTCCTGTGCTGCTCACTGTCCTTTATCAGTACAAAAAATGTGTCCAGCAATGCAAACAAAAGATGAAATATTCAAGTGAAGTTGAAAGGTGACTTCTGCCAAGGACCATGCAAAAAGGAACAAAGCGGCGATCCATAATAGGACAGCCATTAGGAAAGATGAGTGAATACATACCGGTGCATAGTGATTGATGTAATATCTGCTATTTTATTTAATATTATAGAATTATAATATAGTACTAATCTTATGTATGGAATTACGGTTAGTGCACACATATTTAGGATCAAGATATTACATAAAAAATTCATTTTTTATTCTATAGTGCATTTAAAAGAGTATGTTTTAAATATTAGAAAAGTGTTTTTTTTTTCATGGAAAAATATTTAATAAAATGCTTTTAACTGTATTGGAAACTAACAGGAAATGCCTCTGTGTGATCAGAGTATGCTTGTGATCAGAGTATGCTTGATTCTGAATCTTATTGGCTGACTCATACAGCTATTTTGCTACACATTGGCTGACAGATATACATTCAAAGCAGTTTATTCTGCAACAGGAGTTTCACTTTCAAAAATGAATAAAATGCCTCCAACGGCCATTTAAGCTCTCAACAACATCACAGGGTTTGTTTCATGCATTAAAAGAGTATGTATGCAATCTTATAAAAATTATTTACATGACAAATGAGTGCAACAAGTGTTTAAAGAGACATTTGAAGGGGTTGAAGAGATATTTAAAGCTTTAAGTGTCAAATTACATTTCAAAAAGTTGTTGTACAACAGAAAATTTTATGTCAACTATTTTTTTTTTGATGAAAAATAATAAAATTAGTTATGATTCATAAATAAGTTAATTGATAAATATATATTAACATTTGATCTTTAAGACTATAATGTTTTCATCAAATTACAAAGTGCTTAACTTGTCAATAACTCTAAGAGGGTTAAAAAGATTTGAAATTTCCCAAGTCTGCTATCTACCAACAGATAAAGACTTTAAATTATGAGGGGAGCTTTTTAACTTGTTCCAAATATCACTTAGGAACTTGTAGTTCATTTTCTTATAGCCCTTAAATCCCTCTCATCAGCAGCTGCATAGATAATGATGATTATGGCTGTGGCTAGTGAGCTGCTTTATTTTGTCAGTTAACCAAGTCAATAGAACTAGTTTGAGTCAGACTGTAGGAGAGATAAGCAGCTGCAGGGTAAAAGTGCAAGGCACACCAGATACCAGAAGAAGCTATATTTTTTCTATCTACAGGTGTGATTACAGAGTGCAGACATGACATCATCAGAAGATTAGTGTAATGGGTTGCATTTTTAGGACAATAACGGCCACACTGATATCATTGTAGCAATATAGATTTGTACACTTATTCCTAGTAATTTGGAGAGAGAGTTCCCTGGTATTGTGGAATATATTTCTTTAGTAAAATCTATGTGCCCTCTCGATTTCTAATAGTGATTTTCATTATGTTAAGACTGTATAGGGATGGGTATTCGATAATTATGAGCTAACGTGCAATAAGAGTCATATGAAGCTCACTCCCATTACACTTCTTCCCTGCTAACCTAGCACATGAAATAAAGTGGTCTTGACTGAGGTCAGCGGAGGAGAATTATTAGCAGAAAGTAATATTTTTTTTCTGATGGAAAATAGCCTTATAATGTTTTGCATAAAATGTACCCCGTGTGGACATCACTGATTCATGTATATTATTCTGTTAATGAGATATATCTTATTCTTACAAATATAATTTTCAGATCTACCAAGACACTTAAAGCAACCATAATTAAATATATAAAACTGTGTGCCCACACAGACATTTGGAGGAAAACACTACAGATGATGCTCACTAGTTTTTCTTAAAGCACAAAGGCAAAATGAATCTGTATCTTCTCTTACTATGCTACCATTTACCAAGCTAAGTCTGCTGGTGTGCAAGGAACAATTTTTAGCTTGGGTAAGAGAACAGTCCATTTAACACTCACAATATATAATATTATAATATTCTGGCAAGCAGCAAATATTGTGGAGGCAAAAAGAAAAGTAAATTTCTATTGAATCACATTTCTTCTTGGATTAGATACTAACTAGATCAATGTCTGTACACCATTTATAAAAAAAAACCTCAGTTTAAGGTTATATATATATATATATATATATATATATATATATATATAGAGGGCCTCATTCTATTATCGGCCGCAGCCGCTGCGGGGCCGCAAGGACCGGCCGCAAGCTATTCGGCTATTCTATTCCCTTACGGCCGTAGGCTCCGGCAGGCTTGCGGCCGGTGCCTTGCTATCTCTTGCGGCCGATCGCGCCGGAGGAAAGCCTTTGATCTAAAACGGCCGCAAGAGATTTGCAATTCAATTGCTCCGGGAAACCTCTCTGCAAGGCTAAAAACGAGCCGCAGTTACTTGCAGGAAAAAGGTCTCGCTAGCACCAATTAAGCACATAAAATAGCTCAAATAAAGCCATCCTGCACTTTGAGAAGACTATAAAGGGATTTTAGGTGTTAGAAAAAATAGCACATAATTATCCTGTACTCAAATCCGTAAAATATTTCATTTTTAATATCCGTAAAATATCCATGTAAAAAGTCCAGAGTGCTTGGAGCACCTCAGACATGCCCACGCCGCAGCCGGCAAATAAACAGTTAATTTGAACTCGGGTTTGGGCAGATGTGCAAGCTTGAGAGTGGGTTCCTTTTATTCCTCATGTCCCCCAATATGATCCCTAGCATTTACAGAGCTGTACAGTGCAGGCTTGAATTTATTTTTGAGTTTTTATATTTCACAGTTTACGGCCGGTTCCAAGATATGCGGCCGGCCGTAAAAGGAGATCCTTGCGGGGCCGTATAATAGAATCGCGAGTTAACTGAACCCTCGCAAGGAATCGCAGCCTTACGGCCGATTTACGGCCGATAATAGAATGAGGCCCATAGTGAATTATGTAAGACTGTGTTAATGCATAACATACAGTACATGTTGTTTATTCAGCTTGGTTGCTCATCTCAAAACACTTGCTTTTTCTCAACCCTTTTAAGGATTTCTTTCATAATACTATATTCTGTATTGTAGTACAGGTCTTACTAAGGGTTCATAAAGGAACATGATTTCTATTTTCTATAGGATTGTAACCTTGAACATGCATTATATAAACTAAGCTTTGGAATCCACTGCCTGACATTGAGCATTGTACTGAATCCTTCTCTATCGACAGCTTGTTTTTTATTTCACATTGCACAATCATACATGTGTTAAAAATTATCCATCATTTGGTTTCCTATTCTATTTTTTTTTTGTACAGAAAATGCATTATACATTGCTTAACATAAACAATAAATAATGGGAAAATCAGCCTAAATGGAAAATCTGCTTTATAGTTGTACGTTACATCATTATTAAATGTACTGTATACAAGTGACTCCAACATTGATCACTGAGGAACTCCATTTACCACTTAAGTTTATTTGAATCCTAGGAGCCAAGGAGCCACGGCACCTACATTTTTTACCTCTGGCTCCAAACTTTTTAGTTGGTATTCATATTTTTCTATATTTAATCCATATCCTGGCTACTAAAACATGTTTGGCTGACTTTTAACTAACTTGGCTGGCTCTTAAGTTACAGAAACATTTATCAAGCCCTGGTTTATATGAGCATGTTTCATTCCATATGAGAATTCTGACAAGTGAAACCTCTCATAGCATTATTAGAAAGGCTTGCCAATTTAAATACCCCATACAAATGATACATTTGTGATCATTTAATGTGTATTTCTAAAAAAATAATATTATTTTTAAAAAGCATTTTTAATCTATGCATTTTATTATTTTTTTCTGGGAACTTTTAATGCAAGGATTTTTTGCAACCCCTAGAAATATTTTTATACTACTTTACTTTTTGTTTTATTTCCTTATTATACATTTAAATGTAATACTTTACTAAATATTTGAACTCTTTCATAAACATATTAATGTCTAAATTTCCTTTAAAAACATGTAATTTGCCACCCTAAATAATCTCCACATAGCTCATAAACTGTAGCCGCATACTTAATATAATTAATAAAAAATAATTCATTTACTGACAACTTTTTCTAATTAATACAGTATATAAATAAAAATCCTAAAATTGTTATAATATACACAGCAATATTTGTGTGCAAAGCAGCTTCTAATTTTCCTTAATTAAAATAGTGCATCATTTTTATTATGTTGACGCCGGTTTTTCATTATAATTGACAGTAATTTAAAACTGTGAATGAATTACTGATGATTGGAGATACACAGTTTATCAGTGTTATCCAGAACAGGTTGATTTTTGCACGAACTGAATGTTCTCAGTACACTCTTGGATTGCTAAAATGGTTTATAAAATAAATGTCAGAGATTTTCTGGTCTTTTTCTCAAAAATAAGATTTTAAAGGAGCATGATCATGTTACCTCTATAAAGAGAGGTTTTATGGGGTAGCACATTGGTATAGTTTATATACCTGGTCTAGAATGATATTTTCTTTTTTTTTATTTTTATATTTTATTAAATTTTCAACAAAAAAAATATACATTTGTTTACAGCTTATTGTCACAATGATCAATAAATACATACGTTCTGTTCAAAGACAAAAAAAGAAAATTCAAAATATTTGTCACATATTCTCTTAATTTATGAGACCAAAATAATAGAGGAGATTACATAAACATAATCCTTCATATAATTGTCCCATAATGACCAATTAATATTGGATCTTTTTCCATAGCCACCATAACCAATTATTTTCCAATTTGCAGTTTCTTGAAATAATATTAACTACTTCCTGCCAGCAAAGGACACAGACACTTTTCTATGATTTCACTAGAATCCATTTTAACACCAATAAAATATGACATATCAAATATTTACAGTGTGGGAACATACTGTATATTGGTTTAGTTTATATACCTGGTTTAGAATGTTAATTTTTGATACTTAGTAGGGCCGCAGGGAGGGGATCGTGCTCTCCTTCCGTATGTCACAGTACATGTTGGCATTCTTGGTTCCCTCAATGAACTGTAGCTCCCCAGTGCCGGCAGCACTCATGCAGGCCCAGACCATGACACTCCCACCACCATGCTTGACTGTAGGTAAGACACAATTGTCTTTGTACTCCTCACCTGGTTGCCGCCACACACGCTTGACACCATCTGAACCAAATACGTTTATCTTGGTCTCATCGGACCACAGGACATGGTTCCAGTAATTCATGTCCTTAGTCTGCGTGTCTTCAGCAAACTGTTTGCAGGCTTTCTTGTGCATCATCTTTAGAAGAGGTTTCCTTCCGGGACGTCAGCCATGCAGACCAATTTGATGCAGTGTGCAGCACATGGTCTGAGCACTGTCAGGCTGACCCCCTACCCCTTCAACCTCTGCAGCAATGCTGGCAGCATTTTTACGTCCTTCGGGCTAATTTTTACATTCTTGGGACTCGTTTTTGTTGTTTTGCATTTTTTCGCTTAGGCGATTTTCGATCGTGAAAAAACTGCAAATATGCATCAAATTAACGTGCAATCCGACTACCAGGCTTCCTGCCTCTCCCACTGTGGTGTGTGGAAGTTAATTTGATGCATATTTCTTGTTTTTTTCATGTCTTTTCAGTTCTGTGGTTCGGCCATTAAAGTCGTAAGTTTGCTAGGCGCACAGTGCATTTACGAGTTTTGGTCCTAAGTCGTACGGGTCATAAGTCCTGCGTGCCTCAACTGCTTGCCTCACTTTGCGAGGCACGCAGTTGAGGCTAAGTCCTGCGTGTCTCAACTGCTCGCTTCGCGAGGCTCGCAGTGCAATAGTTTCCTTTGGTGCTCATTGCAGCCTAAGTCCCGCGTGCCGCAACTGCTCGCTTCGCGAGGCTCACAGTGCAATCAGCGCCTTTGGCAAAAATCTTATCTTTTTAAAAAAAAGAAATTGTTGTATTTAATTACTGTTAACCACTGAGACACTGGTTAATTATTTCCAGATAGTTAACTAGTTAAGTCAGCTGCACAAAAAGAGACGAGGCATGCCCATGCTCCGAAGTCTGCATAGTAAAAGGTTTGTCTGTAATTACAGGTCATGATCTCTTATTAACACAACTTTTCAACCTCTTTTTGGATCAGAAAGGCTTACTTGCAGTTCAAAATGGCATACTTCAATGCAATTTTTCTGTAGGAAAATGCATTTTTATATTAATAACATACAATATATAAAGGTGTTATTATATTATGCATTTCAAGTCCCTATAAAGTCAACTAGAAGAGAAATACCATCATAACATAACCTTATGAGGGTTCTCTTCATTCTGTCCAAATTATCCAAAGTTTCTTCGCCTCACATCAAAGCCAATAGTTTTCTACCTTTCTTTTCTTTTCATTATGTAGGAAGTCATAGATTGTTGGTGGTAAGTAGTCATAATGGTACCTTTCAATGCAGTTACACACAGTTTTTCATAATGTGTTACCATATTCCATGGGACATATTTCAATCTTGTGCTGCCCAAGGTCATTCAGATGTGTGCCACCCATTACACCCCAGTTCAACTCCTCATTTCCCTTTTTCTGTATCTTAAAGTATACTTGTATGCATAATGGTGTGTCAGAAAGTATCAATACATTTACTGCACTGGAGCATGCTGCCCCTGGATAATATACTGCCCTAGGACTGGCCCTAGGATGAAAACCGCCCATGCCAATCATATACACTTTGTGTATACAATTCGTATTTTTCTGAGCAATGGTTCTCAAGCAACTCTTTCCATGATATTGCTAAAATTATCATTCTCATATCTGTTATTTAAAATATCTTTTATACTACACATTTCACCTATCCCTCTGCTTCCTATAGGGTATATTGTTTTAGATGGAAATGAGCCACCCATTTATTTTTGTTTGAATACAAAATGGATATGCAAGGTTTGACTACTGAATCCCTTGTAGTGGTTCTATTTATTGAAGGTTAGACAAATTTTGGTCCACTGGAGGAAGAACTGGCAACACACACCAGTATCTTTTCCATGAAAACCTTATGGATTGGCACAATGTGGTCATGGAAAGTTGGACATGACTGAATGACTTAACAACAATATATATATATATATATACTGCTCAATATATATATATATATATATATATATATATATATATATATATATATATATATATATATATATATACCCGTATATACTCAAGTATAAGCCGAGGCACCTATTTTAACACAAAATACTGGGAAAACTTAGTGACTCAAGTATACGCCAAGGGTGGGAAATGTGCTGCCCCCTGTGTCCCTCTTGTGCCCTCTGTGTCCCCCTCTTGTGTGCCCTCTGTGCCCCTTTCTTGTTTCCTCCCTTCCTCTCCCCTGTGTCTCTTCCCCATTCTCCCTCCCCTGTGTCTCTTTCCCCCTCTCCCTACCCTGTGTCTCTCCCCCCTCTCCCTTTCCTTTGTCTCTTTCCCCCTCTCTCACGTGTCTCTTTCCCTCCCCCTCCCTTATCCCGTACCTCATCCCCCATCCTCAACCCCTCTACTCAACCCCTCTCCTCATCCTCTCTCCTCAACACCCTCCTCATTCTCTATTCTCAAACCCTTTCTCATCTTCTCTCTTCAGCCCCCTCCTCGTCCTCTCTCCTCAACCCCCTCCTCATCCTCCCTCCTCAACCCCCCTCCTCAACCTCCCTCCTCATCCTCCCTCCTCATCCCCCCTCCTCAACCACCCTCTTCAACCCTCTCCTCAACCCCCTTCTCATCCTCCCTCCTCGACCCCTCTCCTCAACCCCCCTCCTCAACCTCAACCCCCCTCCTCATCCTCAACCCCCTCCTCAACCTCAACCCCCCTCCTCATCCTCAACCCCCCTCCTCAACCTCAACCCCCTCCTCATCCTCAACCCCCCTCCTCAACCTCAACCCCCCTCCTCATCCTCAACCCCCCTCCTCATTCTCAACCCCCCTCCTCATCCTCAACCTCCCTCCTCAACCCCCCTCCTCATCCTCAACCCGCCTCCTCATCCTCAACCCTCCTCATCCTCAACCCCCCTCCTCAACCCCTATCCTCAACCCCCTCCTCAACCCCCCCAATCCCCACCCCCTATCCTCAACCCCTCCATCCTCACCCCCTCCATCTTCAACCCTTCCTCCTCAACCCCCCTCCTCATCCTAAACCCCCCTCCTCATCCACACGGGTGACTCGAGTATAAGTCATGGGGGCCTTTTTCAGACTTAAAAAAGGGTGGAAAAACTCGGCTTATAAACGAGTATATACATATGTATATATATATATATATATATACATATGTATATATATATATATTATGGATGTTGCTTAGTTATTCAGTCGTGTCCATCTCTCCGTGGGCCAATGGACCAGCATGTCAGGTACATCTCTCAGTCACTGCATCTCTGAGCTACATCAAGTTCAGGTTTATTGCTTCAGTAACCCCTCTATCCACCTCCCTTTCTTTTTGTGCCTTCAGCCATTCCCAGCATCAAATTCTTCTCTAGGGAAACCTGTCTTCTCATTATATGGCCCAAAAAAATTCAGCCTCATGATCATACCTTTCCAGTGAACAGTTTGTCTTGATTTCCTGTAGTATTGACAGATATTCTTGCAGTCCAAGTAGTTTTCTCCAACAACATAATTCAAAGGCCCTCAAATATATGCATCTATTTATAATACCTAAACCTCAGTGTATTATTTCTATTTTTAGAGTTGCACCCAACTAAAGACAATTCAATTAGAACTGTATTATATATTTTTTATGATACTAAAGGTTATTTATTTCAGTGGCTTCCATGCTAAAATGTATTGAACATCTTTTGACTAGTTTCTGCTTTGCAAAACATTTAGTCTGAAAAATGTCAATGTTTGCTACATATTGATTAAACATTACTGAGGAAGATATTAATCTTTCCTAATGTGCAACAATATTTAAATTCTAATTAATGTCAGTAAATCGCCTTTAACATTTCAATGTCAGTGACATCTACATGTGATAGATCCACAAGCGTCAATAGGTGCATACACATTAAAGGTAACTCATATAGACATGCATATATAAAAGTACATCTTAAATGCTAAAAAACATTTGTTTAAAGGTTTAAAAAGAAATCAGAATTGAATGACCATTGAAATGTCATATATCTCTTAACAAGAATAAATGGGATAAAATCATTAGAAATAATTCTTCACTTAATAAAAATGTAAGAGAAAACCCCTATAAAACATTGAGATGGTATTTTACTCCAGAAAGATAAAGAAAAAAATAAGCCCATTATTTATTTGTAAATGCTTCAGAGGCTGTGATGATGTTGGAACTTTAAAACATGCTCTATGGTAATGTACTAAAATCTCACAATTATGGGAAGAAACATTCCCATAATTGGACTCCCGATACCTAGAAAAGCAGAAGAGGCCTCTTTTTAGAGATACTGGAGTGAGTTGCCAGTTCCTTCTCCAGTGGGCCACAGCATACAGCTCCTGGTTTTCCCATCCAAGTATTGACCAGGCCCAACCCTGCGTGGCTTCAGAGTGGTGTGATCTCTTGGTTCCCTGACTGGAATCGTACCCAGGTCAAAGCAGTGAAAACACTGAATCCTAACCACTGGATCACCAGGGAACCCATTATTAGGATTACCTATATTGAATATATCAAGACACACAACTCCTGGTAAATAAAAAATTGTTACCTAGTAGAATTATCAGAACTAAAAATGTAAAATCGCATAAACCCGCAATAGAAGAAATAAAGGAAAACTCAAAATATACACACAATGTACATGATATTGGCAGTTATAGATGAAAATTTAAAAAAATGGATATCCTGTTGGAACATTTGCACAAGGAAAATAGACAAAATTAATAATAAAAGAACCCAAAATAACTTTGGAGAAAGAGAAAGCAAATTTGATCTTAAATGATCCCACTATTCCTGTTCTTCCCCCCAATTGTTATTTTTTGGGGGTTTATTAATGTTAATGTTCTGAAAATTATATAAAAGAACAAAGAAATCTATGTATTTATGTATAGCTACAACATAATTGTTAATTATATGTATTTCATTTTAATTACAATAAAAATATTTGAAGAAACTATATTTCAAAAATTAGCAAAATGTTTTAGAAATAAATAAATAGCTATTTTCCATGTGAAACCTATAAAATATGCCAGACATGGTGAAGAAGAAAATGGTAGTTGACAAATTTAACAATATAGAACACGTAATTAAAACAAATAAATGTCATAGGTTCTTATGAATAATCCAATTTCTTAATGAGAAAATTAAGGTTGAGTAACAAAAAAGGAGAGAAAAAAATGAAAATGTTAGATGAAAAATGTATAGATAATCCACCATGTTAGGCAGAATAGAAAGATGGATTTCACCATGACACACGCAGATATCTTTTTATTCGCTAAAAATGTCTTGATCTATGGATAAGTAAAGTGATAACCCATGAAATGTCTCCCAAGCCAAATAATGCAACTGACACCAAAAACAGACCACAGGTTGATCGATAAAACATAAAACAATAATTAGCTCAAAAGAATCAAGTACCCAAACCGTCTGAGGCATCCAGGAACCCCGTGTCCAGGAGGCCCCAGACCAAAATAATTGGGCTCCACCCCCCAGCTGTGGCAATAGATCAGTAGGTTCAAACCAACAAGGATGGAGGGATACTCAGCATGTGTTCCCCCAAAACAAAACCCACCAATGAATTCCTAGCACTAGCCCGATCAAAAGCCTCCTCCTCCATACGGTCTTCAGGGCTACCTTTATGCTCATGGGTTACATGCTAATGTGAAGTTTTTTCTAAGGTCCATGCAAACCTACACTGCAAACAGCACTGAGATAAAATAGACCATTGTGTAATCGCTTATGACAGGACATGAGCAATGTGTGTTCTACCTATTCCTGAATCCTGACTGCCGTAGGTTGCACATTTTATTGCTTAGCAGATGCATTTCCAGCTGAGCTGCAGCTCCGTTTTCCATGACCTTGGTAAGGAGAAAAGACTGAAACACAACTGCAGTCTGAATGTAATGAGAAGTTTCTTTTAAGTGTCTGAAACATTGTTTCTTTAGCTTAGTTTGGGAGAAGTCTACAGACAACTAGTCAACATTTTTACAAAAATTATAACATTTTCAGAAAATCTCTGTGTGTTATATAAATGTTTAATAATATATTAAAGACATCGTTGTTTGGATCAATCTTGAAGCTTCTAAAATTAAATCAAAAATATATTTGTTTAAAACAAAGTTAGTAAAGGGGATCCTTCAATATACCCACTTGGGAGTTGATAGCTGAAGCTTTTTGTTCCCTCGGATGAGGTGGTTCTGCATCAAGATGACATTAGCATTGCCATTATCATGGAGACATGATAGTATTAATCACTCTGATATGTCAACGTGTTTCACCCTATATAGGGCTTCTTCAATAAAATGCTGCCAGGATTGGACCCCAAGAACTACATTTTGGACAAACTTGAAGATAGGTTTTCCTGCTTAGGGTTCTTGATTTATGTAAGCTATTAAAAGAAGAAATAACTTTCAGGGCACACAAAAGTATAATAGAGCCCATCAAATGGAAAATATACCATGAATAATCAACTGGTTTCTGAATCAGAAACAATATATGTTCCAAAACATTTTAAAATAGCATTAAAAACTAGCTAGACATTGTACTAGCAATTTTTCTCTACAATACATAATTTCTGACATATTTTTTAAGTTCCTGTATTGCTAATGTGCAGCTCAGAGTAATTGATAAGAGTGGGTGAGGGGTCTAACATTGTTTTTATTTTTTGTTGTTTTTTTGGACACAGATAATATTGTTTTTTTATGTTTTGGACACTACATAGACAAGCAGACAATAATCCTAATTAACACACCAAAGCAGTTAATTAATATGTTTGGTTCACTCATTTGCATATAAATGCAGTAACCACAACATGGAATTTCCCAAAAATTATTCACTTTAGAAAAAAATGAATAACACAACATATAGCCAGTTTTTTAGGCTCTTTAAGAATAGTCTAAAAAAACAACTTGATTTTGGGATGGTACAGTCTCTTTAAAGTCCAAGAGCCATTCTCTGGAGTGTCCTCCAAAGAATGGCTCTTGATCTCCTGCAACACTAGGGGTTATGCTTGAATCCTCCAAATGAGGAAATAAAAAAGAAAACTGAAACAAATAAAGAACAGCAAAAACATGCTAATAGAGAAGTACCAAAAAAATTACATTTATTTTACAAAAGTATAAATATACTTACAAAATCTAAACGTCATGTGAAGCCTGGTCAAAGAAGGCTGATTTTATTTATTTTAAATTGTGCACATTTTAATTCTTCAAAGAATATACTATAAATATCCTTGATCCTTTAATTATGAGCCCATATATTATACATTCTGACTGTTTTAAAAATCATATATTTTATTATTTTCACTTTTTGCATGGCCAGCCTTTTAATGATATGCACAAATACACAATAATAAAACATTAACATCTAAAACAAAGGTAAATTAGGGTAAACTGTTGAGCTATTACATACTTTGGGGAACAAATTCCACCATTTCACAAAACAACTAAAATATTAAGGCATTGGCTCAGTGGACAGAATAAATAATTCAGATTAATTTCCAATCTGCCAAATTATATTCTAACAACTTCCCCAGGCTAATAGCAAAGGAAAAAGCAGTTAACATTACATAGTTTCTCAGATATGAAACATTCTAATAATACTATACACTGCGCTTCATGACTAAGTAATGAGGTTTTAAATATCTACATTTTATGGCAGAAAAGTTATGCTTTGTGTTTGTTCATAAAAGAGTACAATAGAGCGGTGGTGGGTGGAATTCATTAAGATTATAATATATAAGTAGTGAGACAAAGGATGGGAAGCTTTAAGCTTCAATTTTAATGATAACGTGGGATTTTAAACCTTAAATTTTACTAGAATTATATCACAATTTTTTTGATTTATTTTAGATGTTGGCATCAACTTAGTGATGGGAGCTTTGGAAGAGCATGATAAACAAGTGAAGACATAATATAGAACCCGTACATACCACATATTGTTGTAAAAATAGAACATTTGTACAGAACAACAGAAAGAGAACATTTTCTCACTTATGTAGAAAAAAGCCACTTGCAACATATAAACCTAAGAAAAAAATCAGTACACACACACACACACACACACATATATATATATATATATATATATATATATATATATATATATATATATATATATATATAGTATATACATAATAACACCAATAATTTGTCGGATATTTCTAGAATTTTTTTTTGAATAACTATCCTTGATAATGGCATGATGATTTAAGAAAGTTCATAAATGTCACATTTCTATTGGAGGTAGATTTTCCTGTGCAGGGAAAAGTCTTCTGCCGGATCAGGAAGTGGACTACAAGAAACCAATATGATAATAACATAATTGCATAGGAAATATATAAAAATAATATATTACAGGTACTATATTATTTTTTATCCAAAAACAAATTCTTCAAAATAATATATTTTAAAATATAACCATTGTGTCCCTTTAAGCACCTGTTCGGTAACTTGAACAGCTCATACAGTTGATTGGATAGAAAATGATTATATATAATGTATGCTTCACTCTAAGCAGCAATAACTGTTTCTCACTTTCTGGTGCCTCCCCCATTCTTACTTTTTTCACTCACTGCCATCTTGTAGATTTCTGTCCGAAAGCCACATCCACAATAGAGTGGCATCACACTACCAGTGTCTCATGCTGCTAACATGCTATGTGTCTGAAGCTGGAAAAGTAAAACATCTCCCCTGTGGGTGTGGTTCTAGATCACAGATGTACAAAATGGCAGCTGTCTTGAGTGAAAACAGGAAGAAATAGGGAGTGTCCATAAGGTAAGAATTGGTTACTGCAGAGGATTCTTTCAAGGTAAGGGAAGTGCAACTATTATATCATATATTGAGAATTGTAACATTAATTCATTAATCCAATTGAAACATTTCAAGTACAGTAAAACAAATTGCTTAAAAAGTCTTCTTAAAGGTATATAATTTCCGTGTTGTTTCCTTTTTTCGAATCTAACACATGCTGCTTATATCATAAGCACACATTCCATTGAGTCATTCTATGCATACACAGATTTATTTTATTTAAAATTAAAATTTGTTTTCCATACCCCCGAGCTTCCTACATTGGTACAGTGTACCTACCAATAGAAACACTGCATTTGGGTACGGTTTTTAACCCAATAAACCTTCAAGCCAACAGCTGCACAATGCAGACATCCAAATAACTAACTTTATTCCTGCTTCCTTGTGCAGGATGCTACACATTCTATGATGCCTTTCTGCACAGCCATCACAGATTGAGACAAAGTATTAGCTGTCTGTGATTGGCCACAACCAATTATGAATGTTATGCTAATTATATCAGGGGTTTTCAGTGGTGTTGACTCTCAAAATCAGCTGCTTGCAAAGTTCAGAAATTTAGCAAACTATACAGTATGTTTATTAATATTTTTTGCGGTATTTTCGTATACTGATTCTCCTCTATCAGGTGCAATAATAATCCAGAAAACTTCCATATGCCTTTAACTGTTTTTTTTTTTAGTTGTGAATAAGCTAAATATGCGTGTATAGAATAACCCCTGAATACAGTTCTTGACGCATTATACCACTGGACTATATTGAATCTATCTATCTTTGCTTCTGTACATAGTAATATATAAGCAAAGTGTTCTTATTTCAGGAATCTTACAGGCTTGATAGTTATGAAATCATCCCTTGTTATATACCATCCACTTGACATGAATACAAATTAAATCAAGACTTATCGACCCTTCTTCAATGTGAGGAGAAACCTCTAAGACTCCCTGCAACGAACAAAAATATTTTAATCACAGCCTGAGATAAAGCCTCAAGCCATTTTGATATTGTAAAGCCACTTCACAGTGTCAAAGAAATGCTTTGTGTCTGTTTATTACTATGTAGATATGCTCTGCATAGGAACATGTCATAAGAACTGAAGGCAAGTGTAAAGCCTTTTTGACAGTCAACTATAATAAAGAGGCATTTTGGAAATTGAAAAAGCTGTATAGTATATGTCCAGCTGCTTCTACACATGTCTCCATCCAAATGCATAAGAACAGAGATAAACAAGTGCAAGTTAGCCTTATAATGTGCCTATTAAAAATACACCAATTTTGATAATGATTAAACTGACTCTTTAAGTATTTGTTTTGATTTATATGAATATTTTAGCTAGATTACTTCATTAAATATATCCTCCGTATTGGGCCACTTTATTCAGCACAATTTAGACCATCTCACTGCAAAGATCTCCTAAAACCACGTTGAAATACTTTTGACTTTTTAGAATATGTGCATTTAGGGGTGTGTGTCCCATTCAAGTCAATGATAAGTTTTTGTCAGACAGCTTACATTTCCAGTTTGAAGGGAGCAGACCTTGTAATGGGTTTATTTTTTCTTACAGCAGAAAATTCATGTTTCTGCTATCTTGCCTTTCTGGAATTTAAGAAATGCTGAAAAGTGCTCAGCTCCAGTGCTCCATGCAGAGCCATATAGAGATCAAAACTGAAAAAAATAAAATAACCCATAGCAAAACTATCTGTGTGAGCATGGAATGCTGGACTCAACTAAAACAGGAAAACTTTGCTATCAATCATTGAGTTCCCCCTAGAGAATTACCATAGCCTACAATCAGCAACCTGCTATTACTCATGCAACAGCCAGTAGGCAGGATAGACTTGTATGTAAATATACATTTAAAACGTTAGATTTTTGTAGATGTTATTAGTGTGACTAAAATACAACATTGTGCTCTTTCAAACCATGAAGAGCACTTACAGTGTGAGACAGGAGAGATCTTTAACCATCAGTTATTGTTGTATGTTTTAATATGCCCATATTCTTTACTTCAGATATTATTTTGGTAGCAGTGGCTTTCAGTATGCTGGTGTGTGTGTATATATATATATATATATATATATATATATATATATATATATAGTATATAAATATTACATTTGTGCTCACATTTTAATGTCTAAAAAAAGTTAAAAAACTTGTTTCCTGCTCAGAATTCTGAGAAATAAATGTATCATACTGCATTCTGGGATGCTGAGCAGGGACATGCAAATGTGCCCACAAATGCCATGCTCTTCAGTCCATAACCATTTTAAACATGGCTTCCTTTAAGCTTATGCCCACTGCATAACACAGCTCTTTTGCAAAGCCAATATTTATATGTAGAAGAAGCTCTAAACATAACAGCTTCTTACCTTGTAGAACCTCTCTTTTTCTTCCTGTTCTCCCTCAGGATAGCTGCAATCTTGCACATAATGTGGCCTAAAGCACCACTATAACTGTCCCATGCTGCTAACAAGCAGATAGAGACATGCTTCCACTGTGGGTGTGACAACAAGACAGCTGTTCTGAGGGACAACAGGAAGATGGGAGGTGGACTCCAAATTTGATACTCTGGGGACCTCTTAGAAATAAGTGAACTATAAATGTTAAATCATAATTACACAGAGTAGGTTAAAATGAATTAATTAACCTAGATAAAACATTTATATAGAACAAGTATATTGTTTATACTGTACACTGTTAAGCCTTGCTCATTCCTATGTTAGCTCCCCTTTAAGGCCATCTTATGATTTTTTAAATATAGTTAAAATATTTGCTTCTACTATTTTAGTATTTGTCCTGATCATGTGAGCAAAATATTTTAATCCAGGTGCAGATGGTAAAGAACATATACTTTCTGTGTATTTCTCACAACGATAGGAAGATATAAATCAAGTAATACTGCCCTAAACTTTTAAAATAAGGTACATATTTTCTTTAAACACCTTTTTGCATGAAAAATAAATGTGTTTTTAAAAGCATAAATACATTTTGTGGAAATTAGGGGATGTCCATTAAGCAATCCAATCAATTGTTTACAAATGCAAGTTGCCAGGTCGTAATGGCGACCAAAAATGCTGTCTTTGAAGCCACTAGGGTGAACGTCAGTTGGAACCATGCAGGGTGTGAGTGAGTTAACTCTGTGGGAATGTTTACAGAGTGGTTTGTAAAACTGGGTTTCTGTATGGAGACCCCGTCATTTCAAGCAATGAGGGTAGAGGATTGAGGAGGGGAGTGCTAGTGACCCATGTGGTTCCTGCTGGAACAGCTCGCTATGGGAATACCTACAGCTATGGGAATGCAGAAAAGGACTGACACAATAACAGCTCTGAGACATTTATACATCAGTCATTTTTGTTTGTTTTAATATACTCATATATCATTAAATACCAAATTCTTTACTTTAGATATTATTTTGGTAGCAGTTGCTTGTTTCAGTATGCTGGTGTGTTTGTATATGTATATAAAATATATACAGTAAACTCCCCATTATCTGGCACCCACAGGGACTCCCTATTGCCGGATAAGTGTAGTTGCAGGTTAATCGTGAGTCCCCGAAAAAAAGCGTCTAAACGACCCTCGAAACCCCCCAAAAAACCTCAAAATGTCTTTAAAAAAGCATTAGCACCTAAACTGGGCCGTTTAGGCCCAGAAAAAATAATTCTCGAACTGCCAGATACTGCCGGATAGCGCCGGATAGTGCCGGTTATGCCTGTTTAGCAGGAGTTTTTTTTATATGGTGCTGGTTGCTTGAGAGTGCCGGTTGGTTAGGTGCCGGATAATTGTGGTTTTACTGTATATATATATATATGTACTGTATATATATATATATATATATATATATATATATATATATATATTGTTGTTTGGTCATTCAGTCTTGTCTGGCTCTCAGTAACCTTACAGCCCGCAACACTCCAGGTACATCTATCATTAGGTCTCTGGTTGTGCTTATCCATAATGTTTTCTTAGCAAAGATACTGGAGCGGGTTGCCATTTCTTTTTTCAGTGGATCACAATTTGTCAGACTTCTCTGCTATGACTTGCCCATCTTGGGTGAACCTACATGGTATAGTTAACAGCTTCATTGGGGTACTCAAGCCCCTTCACCACAACAAGGTAGCAATCCAGAATGGGATATATAAAAATATAGAGTAAGTTTATTCATGCTATTTTGGTATAAGTTTGTGTGTGAGAGGAGCATTTATTTTTGTGGAGAGCAGTGGTTGCATCCTATGATGCAAACTTCCTTCTTTGGGCCTGTAAGGGGTGTGTTGCCAATTTGATCCAATTATCTATTTAGGAATATTGATGTCTCCCTGTTCCCTCCTCCCCAAGTCCTTCTTCCATTCATATATACATAAACACCCCCTCATGGTCCATCTATAAGGGAATGATGTAACAAATACAAAATGGATTCCTATATTCACCTTCAAAAATTCTGATTTTCTCTAAAAATGCTTTTAGGTTTATTATTTACACAGCTGCTAATGTTGTTAATTCATTGGGTATATCACAAACTAGTGCCTCTTTTCTTGAACTACAGTGGCCCTTCTACTTATATCATGTTTGGAAAATATACCTTCCCTACACAGAAATATATATTCATTTAATATCTTTGTTTCCTTACAGCAGTGCATGGTCTGGATGACAATGTATTTTTCTGCAGCAACTAAGGATTTGCAATCACTTTGCAACCTGTCCACGTCTGTGTTGCAAGCTAACATCTGTTTGCTTCATGCAGTTTTAATCAGAAAATTGTTTGCCAGACTAGCTCCGTGTCATCTTGAGATTTAGGAGCGGAGTGTATCCATTTTGCATACTGGTCTTTTTTTCCCCAAGTACTTCAAAGAAAAGAGTGCGGAGCCCGGAGGATGATGGCAACGAGTTCAGCTTACAAAACTGCAGTGTTTGCTAATTGGTCCAGTACCTGGCATGCAGCTGTGCTGGGAGGAAATGCACATTGTCCTATCATATTCTATATTCAACAATAAATAGAATTCTTATTTTAAGTACATAATGGTTACCTAATATAACTTTTATCTTTGATAGATTGTGATATAAATTTAAGGGGCAGCTTTGGGAACATTCCCTTTTGGTTCTTTGGATAACTACATTCGAAAATAAGGACATGTTTTAGACTTTAAAATATAAATTAAAGGGAATGTTTCACCTAAACACAAGCTGCTATTTTAATAAGAGTTCATATAAGCTGTTATTATGATAAGCCCTCTGTATATTAGCTGATGAAGAACACAGCAGTGGCGTGTAGCAGTGGCGCGATAAGACTTTGTTCAATCTGTTCTTATAGTGAGGACTGGAGTTAGGGTTTAGGTTTAGGGGTTAGGGTTAGCGTTATAGTAGTGACAAATGATAAGCTTTACTTTGTTTGATTTGTACTTTGGATTAAGGTTGGATTTAGGGTTAAAGTTAGTGCTTAGGGCTATGGTTTAGGGTTACCGTTAGGGTAGTGACCGATGATAAGCTTTACCTAATACGTAGCGCCGTGCTTTGCTAGCAACTATTTTACTATGTAAAGCATATCATCTGCCACTACCCTAACGGTAACCCTAAACCCTAACCCTAAACACGAACGTTAACCCTAAATCCAACCCTAATCCTAAGTACAAATTGAACAAAATGTTGGTGCAAAACAGGAAATGTTCAATGAATGTTACTGTCTTTAGGAATCTTGTGGCCGCAGGGGCTCATTCCCCCTTCTAAACGGCCCTGGTAACTGTTAAAGCTTAGAAATCAGCTGCAGAATGATTGGCTCTTTACTTGGATCTTGAGCTTTTGACCCAATCAGCTAACAGGGCTCAGCATCAGTGACAAACGTCCATTTTAAAATGGCAGCTTCCACTCTCCACAAAAATAAAGGAACACTGGCAACTTAGACCAGGTCCATAACTTTTATGTAGAAAGTTAATATTTGGGATCTTTAATGTAATGTATTGTATATATGTATGTATTGTATTGTGTATGTCTGTCTTTCCTTTTCAGGTGTGTAATTTATTTTTTTCTGTACTGTAGGTTGTTTTATTTTCTGTACTGTAGGTTTTTATTATTTTCTGTACTGTAGGTTTTTTTATTTTCTGTACTGTAGATTTATTTTTTTTGGTGACAGTTTTTTTTATTTTCTGTAAGGTAGTTTTTTTTTATTTTTTATAAGGTAGGTTTTTTTTATTTTTTTTATTAGAGTGGTGGGGAGGTTTATTAGGGGGTAGGAAGTGTAGGTAGGTAGTGTACGTGTTAATAGATTAGTGTAGAGGGGGGTTAGTTTAGATTAAATGGTTTCTTGGGGGTTATAGTGTAGTGTTTGTAGTTAGTGTCATGATGGTACTTGTGGACCGTCATGGCACTTATGTGGTTAATGTTAGGGTTTTAACAGCCCCATAGGTATTATAATATACCCTTATGGGACTGATGGGGTTAAATAGAGGCTTATGGGGGTCTGTATTGACCCCCATTAGTTATCGGGTAAATTAAGGCCTTATGGGGGTCTGTATTGACCACCATGAGTGACTGGGTTAATTAAGGCCTTATGGGGGTCTGTATTGACCACCATGAGTGACTGGGTTAATTAAGGCCTTATGGGGGTCTGTATTGACCACCATGAGTTATAGGGTTAATTAAGGCCTTATGGGAGTCTGTATTGACCCCCATGAGTGATGGGGTTAATTAGGGCCTTATGGGGGTCTGTATTGACCACCATGAGTGACGGGGTTAATTAAGGCCTTATGGGGGTCTGTTTTGACCATCATGAGTGACGGGGTTAATTAAGGCCTTATGGGAGTCTGTATTGACCACCATGAGTGACTGGGTTAATTAAGGCCTTATGGGGGTCTGTATTGACCACCATGAGTTATAGGGTTAATTAAGGCCTTATGGGAGTCTGTATTGACCCCCATGAGTGATGGGGTTAATTAGGGCCTTATGGGGGTCTGTATTGACCACCATGAGTGACGGGGTTAATTAAGGCCTTATGGGGGTCTGTTTTGACCATCATGAGTGACGGGGTTAATTAAGGCCTTATGGGGGTCTGTATTGACCACCATGAGTTATAGGGTTAATTAAGGCCTTATGGGGGTCTGTTTTGACCACCATGAGTGACGGGGTTAATTAAGGCCTTATGGGGGTCTGTTTTGACCATCATGAGTGACGGGGTTAATTAAGGCCTTATGGGGGTCTGTATTGACCACCATGAGTTATAGGGTTAATTAAGGCCTTATGGGGGTCTGTATTGACCCCCATGAATTATAGGGTTAATTATAGTTGCCTGGGGTTAATGTTTTTTAGTGCAAGTCCTTTCAGGAAAAATTTAAAAATTTAAATGCAGCAGGGTCACGATCAGTGCCGATCGGGGACCCCCGCTGCAGGGGGTTAACGTGGGGGGGCTGTGGGGGTCCCTATGGACCCCTGCAGCAAGGGCTTAATTTGGGGACACTTGGGGGGTCCCGATGGGGACCCCCAGCATAAAGGGGGGTTAATTGTAGGTGCCGCGACCGCGATTGGGTAATAGTGTCCCTTTAAGGAGCCGCGGCGGGGAATTTAAAAGTATTAAATGCAGCGGGGGCCTGATCAGTGCCGATCGGGGACCCCCGCTTCAAGGGGTTAATGTGTGGGGGCTGCGGGGGTCCATATGGACCCCTGCAGCAAGGTGTTAATGTGAGGACACTTCGGGCATAGAGGGGGGTTAATTTTAGGTGCCGCGGGGGTAGTTGGAGTACCCCCCACGGCAGAGCTTATGTGGGGACTGCCGCGGAGGTCCCGTTTAGGACCCCTACACTACTTGTTGAGGTGCGGGAGCCTGCGATAGCATATCGCAGGCTGTCACTCCTCATGTACATTTACGCAGTGTTGATACTTACGGCCCTGCTGCGTAGCTCATACGTTGCTCGCAGCAGGGCGATTGTAATAGCATTGTAAGTTAGAGAAAATTTGCAGTACGTAGGGTTTAAATAGAAGCCTCTTATTTACGGGGCTGGAATTTAATAGGGCCCTAAATCAGCATAAAATTCGTAATTTGTTTTGGCCAATCAGTGGCAGCTATAACATTGTTGCAATGTCTAGGACGTCAGTCTCTGCAGCAAAGCATCATGGGATGTGTGGACCTGTTTTTTCCATGGTGAAGCTCAGACTTTGTTGCTTTGGATTTCTGTTTTTGGCTGCAGTTGATTTGCAGGATAATATAGGGATAAAAACGTACCCGAATGCAGTGTTTCTATTGGTAGGTACCAGGTGCCTATGTAAGCATCTCTGGGGGTGTGGAAAACGATTTATTGTTTTAAAATAAAATACATTTGAGACAATGGAGGGAGGGGTGGTGAGGAAAGGTTGCAGGAAGAGGTCAATGTTTTTTTTAAATATAATTAGAATGAAAGGAATTAATAGAATGATATGAGCATAATAAGTAAATGCCTGGAATGTGAAAATATTAGAGTTCAGTGTAGGACAGTAAGCTACTGATACATTATGTTCACATCAATATTTTATATTACTGTCTCAGCTAGCTGTGGTCAATTAAACCTTTTCCTGATGTATACTCTTTTCTCAGACTGCACTAGCCATACATTATAATACCATGAACACATTTTAGAATACATTTATTTTCAGCATTTGTCAGTGCAAAGTGATCTGTAAAATTTGAAACCTGCAAGTTTTAAATTGGGATGAAAAAAGGGCCAAAATATTGTTGCCAATGTTTTAACAAATACAAGTATTTTGGTATTTGTGTAATGCTTTGTGTCATAAAGCAATGTGACAATCACCCCGCTGGCAGTTAAAGAGTTATATAAATGTTTTAACTAGATGACTTCAATTAATCCTCCTCAGTGTCACTGATTGGGATGATAATGATCAATTTATTGCCTACCCGGCATTTACTCAAAAATTAACTGAGGTATGCAACGAAGAGGAGGGCCAGAAGTGCTTATGAAGGATGGAGAGGGCCCCTCCCACAGGAAGAGGCTGAGCTCCTCCCACAATCCCAGGTAACAACCTGGTGAGATATTATGGTATTAAGCGAGCATAAGCTTAAAGAAAGCCATGTTTAAAATGGTTTATGGATTGAAGAGCGAGGCATTTGTGGGCACGTTTGCATGTCCATGCTCAGCTTCCCAGAATGCAGTGTAATAACTGTTTTTTCTCGGAATTCTGAGCTGGTAGAAGTTTTTTTAACTTGTTTTAGACATTCAAATGTTAACAGATATACTATTTATTTACTGTATTACTGTACGATGGAGGGCTTCTATCGCTCTTTTGCCCACCATATATTAAATGATTGTTGTGGTGAACTACCTACTCATAAGCTGGGATCCTGCCCCACGCTGAAGATAGGTAGTAACCTTGAAACAAATATATATATATATATATATATATATATATATATATATATATATATATATATATTTAGTTTCCTATATTCCCATATACAGTGTATGAAAGAAGCATGTAATTTGTCACATTTTAAACAACTATAATTAAATGGACTCATTAGGCATTTTAAGATTTTTTTTAACTAGGTTAATTAAATCACTTTATCCTCTTCAATGTAACTATGATATAACATTTACACTTCAGTTACTTCTAAGAAATCCCCAGTGATAGATTCTGGTACCTTCCCCTTTTTTCCTGTTGAAAACTGACATGATACAACGGTATGATCTAAAGCCACACCCACAGGGAAGGGATTTCAAATTAGGAGTATCTCATGCTGTTAACAAGCAGACAGTGTGTCTAAGCAGCATGAGACACAGCTGTTGGTAATCCCCCCCTGTGGTCATGGCTTTAGATCACAGCTGTGCAACAAGGCACCTCCCATGAGGGAGAACAGGAAGACAGGCACAGGCTCCAGTAGGTAGTAATTTTAGGAGCTTGTTAGAAGTGAATAAAGTGTAAATATTAAATCACAATCACATAGAGAAGAAAAACACAATTGAACCATTTTATACAAAACAAAGGTAAAACAAATCCTAGAGTACCTTGAACTAGAAAAGTAATTTATTTTTCATCTGACAGTATATATGCTCTTAGTAAAATCTAAAAAATGTTTTGATCTATTATAGCACAATAATACAAATTGTGTTTAAAGATTTTTGTTAGTGTCCTTATTTATTTACTAAGTAATTTCTCCATGTTTCATGTTTTTTGCTTTAGATTAGTACAGTCAGGTTAGTAAATGTATCATTTTAGTTTTTCTTAAAATCAACATAGTTTTGTACAAAAGTATAGCATGAATGTATAAAATGGAAACTCTGTGTAAATCCATCTAGTGACAATATTATCAATGCCTTCTGAGGCTTTTCTATGTATACGATTGTTTTTTGCTTTAACCATTTTTCTCAATTTATTGTATCTTTATTTATTTTGCACCTGCACATCCAAATTGAAATTGAACAATAAAACCAGCAATGCTGTGAGATTGATAGCACCTTAACATATCTGTGCTATCAACATAAGTGTGAAAATAATTGAGTTTGTAACGTATCTGGCCCATTAAGATAATCATGAAAACATTTAGTAGCGATTTCCTGGACGCGGAAATGTTATCTAAAACTTAAGATGGAATTGAGGACTCTGGAGCCAAGCTGGGTATACAAAGAATGAGATATTCAAATGATTGATGAACGAGGAGCACACAAGCTTGATTTATGATGGTCCATCATCTTGGTTGATTACTGAGCAGTGAAGGGACACAAAACATTTAAGGTTACAAATATTCCTCTTTCGGAGACCAATGGACAGTATATCGTTAACTATAAATAAAGGTCTTATATGAATATTATATTCAGTATTGCTTATTATTGTTGTGTATTGTTTATTTCCTTGCCTTGGAAAGTCAAATCATCATTGAAGTATCATTATAAAAAAAAATGGTCTTGCTGATTTCTAAATAAAATAAATAAAATAGATATTTAATTGTATTCAAGTTTGCTTTATTGATGGCAGACATTTGCTCTTGTTTCTCGCGGTATTGTCATTTCATCCATATTCACTTCTGTTGAAAGATGGCCACTATAAAAAAAACACTGAATAACAGTATTAATGTTTGAGCACATTCCAGTATGATAATATCCCCCTTCATAATACAGGCAGTCAACTAGACAGAGATGGAAGCCCCTGTGCCAAAAGCAGAATTTGATAATTTTATGTTTTTCTCTAAAAATGGCTTTTTTGCTTATGATTTACATAATTGATAATGCTGTTAGTTGGGTTAATACTTCACAAATGTAAATTCACTATTCACTAACTGCAATGTGTGCTTAGTCATTAAGTTGTGTCCAACTCTTTGTGACCATATGGACCTCAGCACACCAAGCACATCTATCCATATGCCTCTGGTTGTGCTCATCCATAAGATTAACTTGGCAAAGATGCTGGAGTAGCTGCCCATCTTGGATGACCCTACATGGTATAGCTAACATTGTAGTAAATATATACAATTTTTAAATTTTTGGTTAAAATTACACATATCAATTTAAAAATAGTCTAGGACGGGAGCTCGTCCCATCTTCTGCAAGCTGCATATACTTGTACTGTGCTGCACTGCAAGGCAATGGGGCAGCTGAAGGGAAGTGATGCTACACTCTGCCATAATGCTAGGCTAGTTACAAAAGATAAGAGGAACTCCAGTAAAGAAATTAAGGGAAAACTAGAACTGATTTGCAGAATTCCTGGCATGGAGGAGAAAGAAACTACCTGTCCACTACACAGGGACTATGGAGTGAGGATGGCTACGGGAAACAGCCATGGAAAAGAGGAATGGGTAAGGGTACAGAGTTCTGAAACAATCAAGTTTGAAAAGCTGCATATTATTACTCTGGCTAGGACCAATAACCTAGTAATGTAATACAGCATCACCAATGTATCTTTGCTTAAAAAATTCATTAAGGGGCAAGATAAAATTCTATATCTCATAACATCATAGTAACACAACAACCGAGTTGAAAAAGGTACAGTGGTACATTAACTGGTTCCAGAAGGCACAATGAGTGGCGTGCACGACAAGTACCAAACCATAAGGAGTTCCCATAAGGAATAATGTAAGTTGACTCATACAGGTTTTAGCAAGTGCGACGAGAGCAAACGTTGAGTGCTTAATACCAAATTAGTTTTGAAGCTGAGGTACCACTGTACTTTTAGATTATCAATTTCACCCTTTTTAGATCGCCTCTGATACTTTTACGATGAGAACAGTGAACAGATCCAGAGGGTGGCAAACATAAACGGCATATTGAAACACTGCCAGGGGACTCATTAGATGAAAAAATATAATTCCTGATCCCCAAAACTGGCATCATTTTCTCGCTTATTCTCGTTACCCAACACAATCTTGTATGCCTTTTTATTAAAAAATAAATCTACCTATTTTAATATTTTCTATTGAATCTGCTGTCACAACCTCCATTGGTAGTGCATTCCACAATCTGATGCCCTAACTGTGAAGAACATTTTATTTTTTCTATTGACCTGGATGTATCTATATAATGTAATACGTCTGATTTGGTAAGCCTTTCTACGTAGCTAAATTCCTCCATACCCCGTCTTGTTGTTGCAAAATAAATACTATTTAACACAATTTTGGTGATTTATTTCTATATTTACTGGATATAAATAAAATGCACAAACAATTCGGTAGCATTTTCCAAGTACACACCGTATACTTATTCTCTACATGCTCACATGGTGCCATTTCTTATTTTTACAGTATATTTTGATAACTCTATTCTTTTTATTACAGTATTATGTTTTTTTTATTTTGCCATATTTCACACAGTTTATTGTACTCTAACCTTATGTTCAATGGAAGTGCTAAAATGATATGCACATTGATCACTTATGACCTTAGACATATGTTTAGTTTAGTTTAGACATATGTTTAGTTTTTTTGCAGCTAATGTGAACTTTATTATCAATCTACAAAATTACCTGCAGGTGTATAGCAAATAAAATATATAAAAGTCAATTAAATAAATGTCTATGTATTGTTTCCTTTTGCATATCAAACAGTCTTGGATTTACAATAAGAGAACTCAAACTATAGACATTGTTTTAAAAAGTACAGAACGGGGTAAAGGTTTTTATATATTCCTAGTTGATAATGTATTGAACAATTGAATGAATAGTCTAGACATTTAAATCACTGCTGCACAAAGAAAAACTATATATGTTTGGAAATGTTTAGTCTAAGAGCATAATTCAGGAGGAAAGTCGTACAGCTAGCTTTTAATTAGAAATAATACTTATTTTCATGCCTTTGCAGGATCCTGGAGGAATCCATGATACATTGCTTGACGTTGTATGTGAGTTAGGGGTGTTTACATTTGTGGGGGGTAATAGTTGCATCATCTGCTTCTGGGAGAGTGATTGGTGCTATATCAATGTCTTATGAAATATCTAGACATCTGTTTGTTTCCTCCCCATTCCTCCCTTAACTAATAACTACAAACACACCCTCATCACCCAGCTCTCAGAATGTGATATAATACAAAATGGATTCCTATACTCCTAAGAAGAGTATTCAGAAATTCTGATTTTCCCAAAAAGTATTTCTTTCCGAACAACATTGGTCCTTTAAGAGCAAGTTTACATAAATTCCTCTCTTTGACATGAATACCTTTTATAATTACTATTATATTGCATTTATAGAGCCCTAGTGGTGCAATAAACACTTAGGTAACATTTCATACATAAATATATACCGTATTGGCCTGAATATAAGCCGCACCCGCATATAAGCCGCACACTTAAAATGCAAGGGGAAAAAATAGAAAAAAGATAGTACTCAAATATAAGCCGCACCCGTAAAATTGGAGAGAAAAAGACTCTCCAATTGATCAGCCATTGCAGGAAACAGGCTTTCTAATTAGCACTGTAGCTTTTTTTTGCAGGTTACAGGCTTTACAGGATATTAGAATCACTAAAACCGTAAATCGCTATTCAATACCGCAGTCTTAAGCACGAAAATCGGCACCCTTAACTCGCAATCTCACAAATCGGCAGTCATTTTGCGTTCGCGAATAGAAGCCGCACACGTAAAAAGCAAAGTTTGCAAATCGGCAATGATTGTTTTTACGGTCGCGCATATAATCCGCACCCATAACTCGCAAGCTCAAAAATCGGAAAAAAAGTGCGGCTTATATTCGGACCAATACGGTATAAATGAAAACTAAAAATAGGACAAAATGTCTTATGGATGGAGATTAGGGCACTGCTTGCATGAGAAAGTACAATCCCACTCCTTTCCCTGGTGTGAATTTCTCTTGTATATAACATGAGCATTGTTATCAGTGAATGCCTGGGATTTAATCTTAATCTTTGTCCGTGGATTCAATGGATGGACCAAACTGGGCTGTTGTTCTTTTGTCAATGCATCAAAGGTCCATTCTGTGGCAAATGGGGAGTCCATGTATTATATATTTTTTCAGTTGTGCCAGTCTGCAACCCCTCTCATCACTTTTTAGCGTCTGTCTCCTGCAGTTCTGGTTGGATTTCACCACTCACATTTTTCTGTTAGGTCGCCCAGTATCCAGCGCAATAGAGCCAGGAACTTCCTCATCAACCTGCTCATGGCATTAGCCAAGCTGGCTATTGATAAGTTCAGGAAGCAGTGTCTGGCATGGGAGGTTCATCTGTTGTGTGAGTCCATGTTCTGGGCACTGGTGCTCTCCAATATCGGGCAGAGTACATATTGGCTTTGTCCACTGTCAGGAGTTTACCTCCCAGTGGGCTGTAGGTGGAGGACTCTGCTCGGTATCCTTATCTGGATTCTTTTCAGATCAAACTCCTTATTTAGTTTTTTACTTCCGTTTTACTGGAACTGACTCCTCATCTGTGACCGGCCCTTTAAAAGATCAGTCATGTCAAACCATCCTGAATACATTGCATAAAAGGTAAATGTCTCTGTTGTGAAGCTTGTCAGGAAGAAGCTGTTGTCCTTAGAGCTTTTGCCTGAACTGATGGGATTCGAGCTATAAAAATAGCACCCAAATTAGTACATGTATCAAAAAGAACCCAACACCAGCACACCACTTTGGTGCATTATCCTTTAATTTCAGTAATATAAAATGGTAGTTACAGAATATTACAAATTTCCAATCCCATGAAGGGTATCATAAGCACTCTTTATGGCTGTTCATTCATCCCTGGACTTCTCAGGCATTAGTTTCCGACCAGTGTTATTCCTATAACTATTATTATTACTGAGTATTTATGAAACACCAACATTTTATACAGTGTTACACAGTTGTAGGTAGTTGCAATTATATTTAGTGGTCAGCCAACAAATATGGATGACTGTGAGGGCTCTACTCTTGGGAGCTGGCAACCTGGTGGGATAAGGGACTAAGAAGGACCAGAGTGGAGTAATGAGGCATGGTTATGTTGAAAGTCATACGTGGATGGGTCATTAGTTGTAGTAAGGTAGTGTTTGGACCAGAGGGTGTTATTTACTTCTAATATTTAATCCATATCCTGCTATATTACAACGGGATCCGGTTGCAGGCTTTGGCAAAGTCGTGTGAAAGCTGTCTAGATCACACAAGCCATTAAACATATTTTGCAGTCCAATATGAAATGGTGCTAAACTAATGTGTTACTTGGAATGGGTGCCATCACTACAATGTCTGCTTAGTTAAAATAAATCATATATAAATATTTTCTGCCAGATTATTGCATACAAACATTAGGCCCTATTCTAATGCCAAATTCATAAATGTATACAGACTTAAAACCACTCTTAACGGTCTCATTTACTATTGGCTGTGTCTAAGAAGTAAATTACGGACTTGGTTAAATAATGTCAGATCATATGATCATGCCCCCCTGAAATCCAACTTAAAAAGGCAGGGTTTATGTGGGGAGGCTGAAATGCATAGTTTGCGGGCTTAAGGCAATAGAATACATCTAAACATTTACAGAAAAAAAACACCCACCGCTAAACTCACAGGTTAGATGGATTTGCGGGCTTATAATAGAATATGGCTCAATGTCTTTTTGCATCAGATATGAAATAAAGATCTCATGGCATTACTTTCTCCGTAAGGCTTTGTCTTGTAAACTAATGAGCTTTCCATTAGTATTACTTAAAGCACTTTTAGTTTTAGGTTATTCATTCTTATTGCATATATATTCCTTTAGTTTTGCATTCAAATTCTCCTCTCACCTCAGAAAGAAGATAAACAGAAACCAAAATGGTTGATTCCCCTGCATAATTGTGTATAAAAAGTTAATAAATTAGGCTGTACTAAATTAGAAGTTGCATTATTAGTTTTTACATTCTAAAAATATTTTGCCATTTTTTAAATATAGTACTTCAAAATAGTATAATTTAAATAGGATTGTCATGTCAAATATACATTTTTAGCCTATGTGAAAATATCTGTGATATATTTTTGATTAAAAAAAATATTTAATAAACTTAAAACTAGTGCACAATGTTTTTTTATTACAGAACTTAATATCTGAGATATTAGAAAAGGTTAGAAAAATTGCATTCCACTGGAGAAGGAACTGGCAACCCTCTCCAGTATCATTGCAAGAAAACCCTACGGATAAGCACAACCAGAAACACAGACAGATGTGACTGTCATGCTGTGGTGAATATGGTCACAAAGAGTCTGACACGACTGAGCAAAAAAAAAAATATTGCTTAATATTGAATAAAAGTATATAGAAAGTGCTTTTGTGTATATAATTATTAATAATAAACTTGCTATTTGTTTGAGTCTTTACAAATACTAATAACAATTACTAATATGCCTATGCTGTAGAGCACTGCCTAAACAACGGATATACCAAGCAAACAATCAGGGTTTAAATAGGGAAAATGTATCATGGATATCAATTAAAAAAATTTGACTGAGAAAAAACAATAAATAATGATCATTTTCCTCACAACACTCCAGAATAATTATCAGAAAAAAAAGCAAAAACAAAAAAAATGCAATATTATTTGATCACTGAAAAGGGACATCAAAATCTTTATGTTTCACACTTACATAACATTGAGCGATTGTCTTGCTCATAGGGTGACCCTTGGTAATGGCTGTTGAAAATGATCTCAGGATTGCCTGCTTATTATTATATTTCAGGTATACAAAGATGGAGAAGGCTTCATAGTGTAAACAATATTAACTTTAATTAAAACATTATGATCCAAACCTATACAACTAATCTGTGGTGGAGAGAAAAAAATATAATCTCATGTAGTAAAAAAATAAAATTGTGATTTTCTCAGCCCTCCATATTAAACAGATTCTCCAATCTTGTATGACTATTGTCTGCTCCGTTTCCTGGTCTTCCCTGACTTTGAAAGGTAATGGGTCATGTAATGATGTGACATGATCCTTATGCACCGTTAAGGCATACTTACATGTTTCTACAGTATATGGTTTAAAACCGTCAGATTTATCTGCAGAGAAGATAACGAAACGCACAACACAAATGAATACAAAGTGTATGCACTCAAACGACAAATGCGCATTTCTTTGCTTAAAAGTTTATATTGTGATGAAGGGTTATACTATGATATATACATATTCTTAGTAGGATACTGTTGTAACTCTATTCAATCTACTCGATTCACTCTCATATTTTGGTGGAGAGCTTGTAAACTCTTTGATCCCATATATCTCAAGAGACAAAGAATTATTACTATAGTATTCTATACGTCACATTTATAAAACGCTGATTGTTGGTTTCAGGTTCCATATTCATTCATTCAAGATACACTTTCATACTAATCCCATGATCAATTAGGAAAGTGTCTTGTAGTACAAAGAGATCAGGTATGAATGTTAAAGTTATTTGAAAGCATTTATGAAAACAATGTTTAACCTTATGCCAAAATATCTTTATGTGCTTACATATCTATAGACAATGGAGGAATTCAACATCATGGATTTACATTTAGCGTAGGTTTTACAGTCTCCTGACCATTGCTTTTTACACATCAAATAAAGGCTTGATAAATTATAAAATATTGTAACAGCACAAAGGAGGTCTTTAATGGGACATTTTTAAACAACCTATAACAGCTCTCTATGAGATATCTCTTTGGGCCAACCATACTCAAAGAATAGTTTGGCATATAGCTTTGAGTGGAAATCATGTAATAGTCATTATAGACCCCAATAGCACCAAACATTAACCCATAACCATGGATCCCTATGGACTCCCATTTTAGAATAGCCTCGACATTCCCAGCCGCTACCCCCATTAAAAATAACTAATTTAAATAGAGAAAATAAAAATAAAAATTACAGAAAATAAAAAAGAATTACAAAGAAAATAATAAAAGATGAAAATTAAAATAGAAAAGAGGAACAACAAAAAAGTTAAAAAAATCTTCACCTTTTGCGGGATCTATCTATCCTCCCTCTGTTGACCCTCCAAAGATGTTCACCGACACCCTGCTCCTCAATCTTTGTCCACAAATAAGCAGGCACATCTACAGTGTTTGAAGAAATCTGTTCTCTTTATTGACTCAAGACGCTTAATCCTCATCGTTGGCCCAATGAAAGGTCCTCCTCCTTCTCAGAGGACGTCCCCCATAAAATTAAAGCTTTCTGACGGCACCCTCGCTTTATATACTATATCAGCCAATCAAAATTGAGTATTTCAGTATGATTGCTTGCTCCATACTCTGACTGGAGGATCATCAAAGGGAGGGTAAAATGTTTACTCCCCCCTAAACAGGTTTAGATATTTTCCCAGGCTCCTTTGCCTACATATCCCATGCTGTTTTGCACCACAGCCAATAGGAGAGCAGTATTGTCACTGCTGGTATATGACTCATCCCTGCTTCCTGGCTATGCTGTATGGTGTTCCCATAGCAACTAACATAGTGCTATGTCTGAAATCTTTCTCTAACCGGATTGGTCAAAACAAATTGGAGGGGGTGTTAACCTTAATTTTAAACTGTCAGAAATTACAATAGATTTTGCTAACTTCAAGGTAAGTGTTTAAATGTTTATTTTGGTATTTGTTTATGGAAAAAAAAATTCATACACTTCTGATTCTTCTCCATCAGATGCATTCATAATCCACGAAACTTAGATATTCCTTTAATGAGTCATTTTTAACTGTAACGGCAGGGAACGCGAGTTGTCCAGGATCATAGAGGTAACAGGTATTGAGTGGGTATCCCAAGGCATTCCCAGGCTCATAAGGGGTAAAAAAACATCTGCATTCTTTTTTTATTATTTAACTTATTCCCAGCTATGGGAATGGGTTTATATAGATAGATGGATAGGTAATAGCTGCAAAACAATTTTGAAGAACCCATGGAGATTGGATGTTCTGTGTACTTGAAAGCTATTTTTCGTATTAATGAAAACCTCTATTTACCCAAAACTGTATACTCACCACCACATTATTTAGCTTATGGTGAGCAAAAGAGTGATAGAAGACCTCCACTGTACAGAATACAGTAAATAATATATTTGTGTTCACATTTGAATGTCTAAAGATAAATAAAAAAAAAACTTATTTCAAGCTCAGAATTCCAAGAAATACAGTTATTGCACTGCACTCTGTGAAACTGAGCGGGGACATGCAAATGATCCCACAGTGCATTATCACTCTTACATAAAAAATATATACATGGCGCCATGGGTGTAGGAACTGGGGGGGACAAGGGGACAAAGCCCCACCAGATTTTTCAATGTGTGTATTTATGTGTAGGGAAGCAGTTGTGTGGTATTTTTATACTACTGTATATGCGGTATCCCCCCAAAATTCTCTTTGGCTCCTACACCCATGCATGACTCATTTTAAGCATATGCTTGCTATATTTCACAAGTTTATAGCATAGCATAGCATAGAATAGAATATATTATGCCCAAGCTTGGAGACCTACTCACAGAAATCTGTTGTTGGATAGTGTTATTTTATTTTATTTTTATTAACCTTCAAATGGATCTCATCATTGTGGGGCTGGTTCCTTGCCTGTGTCTTAGTATTTCTGGAATTTCACATTAAGATATCATACTGGAGAAAAAAATCATGGAGACGATGATTCTGCTACATGTGCATCTTTCTGTCACAAATATGCTTTATTTTTTATGTTTTACTGCAGTACCTTAAATATTATGTTTATATTCTGTTGACTATTCAATGCAGACAGCAGTGCAGCAATTCAGTGTCAGTCTTAATGGATTTAGGTCAAAATCCAACGGCAGAAGAAAGAATGAAATACACTTTTATATCTGTAAATGTTCAGGGAATGAATTGGGGATCGTTATTTGTAGTGACAAAGTTAGATAGAATGGTTAAGAAAAAGGAATAAATGTTGTGTATAGAATAATAAGGTTGAAAAGAGCTCCACAACATTAATGTTCAACCCAATAAAAGACTGATGTAGTTTAGAAAAAGCTATGTTTGTGAAGTATGCAAGTAGTGAACTACATTATTAGGCATGTAAGCTAAAAGCCAAAAAAGCATTTTAGAGAACATATTCAGTTTAATTGACTCTGCTAGTATACAGGGGCTGACATGCATGTTCAATTCATAATGAGGCATACAGAAGGCATGATTTGGTGTGGTTAGTTGGCTTATTAGCAGCTATGGGGAATGGGATGCCAAATAATAAACCATAATTATCCATACCTATCTACTGAAAAAATAAAATGACCAAAACTTTTCCATATTTTTTTGCACTGATAAAAGATTCGGAGTTACTCCATTAGAATTTTGCACCAAACCCCTGTGCTAATTTGATTTTATAGATCACTCACAAACCAGGGCAGTGCCGTAACTCCAAAAAGCTGAAGAAAATATTACGGGTACCAAAGAACACTCGCAAATGGTTTTAAAACCATTGCTGAGTGCCGCAGCAGCAGTTAAAGAGACAGTATAGAAAATGATGGATGCTCATCATTATTTGACACTTATCAGTCCAATATAAACATATGTGTAAATAAAACATATGCTATTTTATTATTATGTCCCTTTCAGTATACATGATCCAGGGTAACACACACCCCACTATTATATCTATAAATACAGTTATCACAGATATTTAATTTATAGAAATAAAAAATAATATATATACATATATAAATATTTATGGTTTCTTGCTGTCATCATTTGCCTCAGCAGGTTTTTAATGAGAAAGTTGGTGGTTGACTATAGCGTCTCTTAGAAAAACCTGGAAACTGCAAATTGAAGTAAAAGTATAATTTAGATTATTATATAGTTGAAATATTTTCAGAGTCTTACTTGAAATCGTTTGGTAGAAGAAAAATACAATGCAGATTTTGCAAATTGTAGGTGATGTTTCAATTTAAAGAACGCTCAATAATGATTATAGGCATCGTCAACCATATCTTCTCCTTTGGAAAGTACAGTAAAAAAAATGGCTCCCGTATCTCACTGCAGGAGGTGTTCTTTGCTGCGTGAATCCCTGGGGTGCTGAGAAATGCCACAGTTGTGATTTCATGGCTTTTCTTGACGCTGTTAAGCTAAATCCGCGATACATGTGTATGTAACATAACGTCTTTTAAGGAGGTAGAAAGGTAGCAGATTTTGTCGCTCTGTATAGAAAGAATGAGTCACCCCTATAACGAGTCACTGTCTGTACCTTTATGTCGTTTTCCTTTCTGTAACAGAATACAGAATATGTGATGATTAAAAGGGAATGTCTAGGCAATTATTTGTTTAATATAAAGTTTATATCTCGATGAATTCATTACTGATATTTTCAGTATAATTTTGATATAAGTTAAGACTTTTATTGCTTCTAAAAAGAACCCAGGTAACAGATTTATACTTTCTGAGCCTACCCCTGTCTTCCAGTTTTTCTTCATAAGAGCTGACATATTGCACAGCTGTGACCTAAAGCCACACCTACATGAGAGAAGAAACACCCGCAAGGGAGGGGCTTCCATGTTGCTAACAAGCAATGACATGTCTGTGCAGCATGATACAATGGTAATGTGAGAGAAGACAAAGAATGGGTCTCCAGGAGGTAAGAATCTGTTATACGTGAGGCTACTTAGTAGGTGAAGTGTACATTCTACATTATGGTTACATTTAAGAGGTTAAGGGAAAAAATAAATTAAGTAAACTAGTTAAAACATAAAGCAACAAAATTTGTCTGAAGAGTCCCTTTAAGATATTCATATAATACATTTATAGTAATGAAGAGATGGTGTTATTGTGAGCTGATTTAGAATCTCTGATAAAAGGGAAATTTAACAGTTCCTAAACTTACCGTCATATGAGAATGTCCCTGCTTGAATCTCGCCATTTTGAGTGAACCAACTGTTGGTACAATATCTTAAAATCTTCTGGAAATCACTGATTAAAATAACTTACATTTCATCCTAAATCAAAACTTTATTCGGTTTGTTCCCAAAATAAATAACTTCACCCTGCATAGACTTTTAGTTTGCAGCTAATGCAACTGTGAAACATCACATATTATAATTGTCGAACTACGAAACGCCGTCATTAACTTGGAGCAAGTAGGCAATGAGGGGCGAAGGCGCTAAGGCACTACAACTTGCAGCACTTCGAGGCGAGCCGTTAAGGCACTAAAACTCCCAGCACTTGAGCGATGAGCGCCGCTGGCGCTAAGGCACTACAACTCTCAGCACTTGGGCGATGAGCGCCGCCTGCGAGCCTCGCATAGCAAGGTGAGCCGTTAAGGCACTAAAACTCACCTGCGAGCCGCGCGTAGCGAGGCAAGCCGTTAAGGCACTACAACTCCCAGCACTTGTATATGATTCGGAGATCTTTTTCACTGACCAATAGTTGCCTCATTAAAGGGCCACATTAAAAAAATGTTTGCCATGTATGTAACAAAGTAACAATATTAGCAGCTGTATAAGCTGTGAACATAAACTCATTTTTAGTTCAAATATTGATAATTCTGGCAATTCATGATAGCTTTGAGACTGAGGACATGTGCACTCCTACTGCACAGTGAATAAGGGGAGGGTTGTAGGGAGGGGATTCATTATATCATTGGATACAACCATCTCCTGCACATGCTCAGGAGAATGCAGCTTGAGAGGTTAACAGTAAGCCTTGCTCATGCAGGAATGTACATGCCACGCTAACATATGTAACCTTAATCAATATATTGTGACCAACAGAAATTAAAACTAACTCTATGACATTTTTCCTGCATAATTATGCTCATATAATCAAATTTTTCAGTGGTTTGGTAGATAATATGTTTTATTATTTTAGCTGACCCCATTCACAGTTTGTTATTATAATAATCCATTTATTTAAATATACTATACAAACTTCAGGAGGGAGTTATAAAATGTGTATTTCCTATAAGCAGTTGTTTCATTTATGGAAGTCTCATATTTTTCCCACATTCATTTATAATGGCTGTGGCTAGGCAATTAGGTCATGTCTCATACTATCAATTAACTATACCTCCTGGACATTACTTCAAGTGAGTAACTAGAACACACAGATGTAATATATTACATTTTGGCAAGCTCTACTTCTGCTTAGAGGGATTGTTTTCTATATAACACATTAGTACAGGTTGTATTTTAAGATCAGTGTGGTATTAAGAGATAATTATGCAGTTACTATTTTTGGGCATTTCCTTTTTTATAGATTACTCTGGTAGGAAGAGTCCAGTACGAATGTAATAACCAGGTCCTCCACCCGAGAGCCACCAATAGCCGCTCACAGACACAACACCCATGTTCAAACCGGGCAGGGTGGTAAGACCTCTTGTTTCCCTGACTGGAAACGAACCCAGGTCACAGAGGTGTAAGCACCAAATCCTAACCACCAGGGAACCCATTGTGCATAGAACTTTTGTCCATATCACTTTATAAGATTGAAAGACTTGAAATCTAAAAGTGTTTGGAGAGGAATAAACCATGAGCGGATATAAAGGCAAGAGTAAGGAAGGGAAGAAAAGAAGGAAAATCGTTTCCGGACTCTTGGAGGTGACTGTAGCAAGGGAAGGGTGGCTTATGACCCTATAATAACCAATAGCCTTATTCACTAACATGACTGGCGCAGACTGTGATTGATACAAGAATACAGATCATATAGTTTCATCACTTTATAAATTCATTCCCATTGCAAAAGTTGTGGATAGGTTCAGATTAATACATAATGTAGCATTTGCAAAAAATTCTTTGTATATGTAATAGTTACACTGTCCTTTTTAATTCACCCTAGTCATCAAAATAGAGCACATTTTAATTTCCATGTATTAGTGTCATATTTCTAGATACAGCCAGGGCTCAATGAACCATGTTATAGTGAGTATATGATAAGGTGTGGGGGAGCATGTACCTAATTGGGCCTAGGGCAAATTAAAGTACAAATGTTTCACTTTATGTCCAATGTTATTAAGACGTTAAACCCCTTCCCCGATACTTATCAAGCACTTTGATCAATAAATTATTATACTGACATAGAATGCTGTACAAACAATGCTGAATGTCTCAGGAAATATTTACTGGAGATAATATTAATTATATCATAAAGAAATATGGTATCTCTGTCTCTCTAATCATTGCCTCGTCTACGCATAAAACTTGTTCTCCATAGGAAATCAAAGTCACAGATGCTACAAACTCCTACATAGCTTTTCAAAAATAATCATGTTTATCTGTGACCCAGTTCTAATGTTTTTCTGGGTTGGCTTCTGACCAATTAATCACATAAAGTAATGAAAGATGTTAGACTGTGTTCTCCATAGAGGTTAGTTCTTATCTATGGAAATGGTCCTGCCTACTTCTGAATGGCATAATAAGACACATAACAAAAAGTGAGACATTGTTCAATCGTTGAATAATTGTTTCCAAAAAATTACCACTGTAAATGGACTCAAAAAGCTCAAGTTGTTTTTATGTTATTTTTAAGGAGCGTGATAAACTAACTAAACATTGAATGGCACTATACAAAAAAAAATCAACAAACTGAAAGTTTATGTGTCTGTGAGTCTAAGTGATAATTTGTTTTTAAAAATTAAAACAGCAACGTACTAAAGACTAACTGGCGTCACGATGATACAAAAGTCTTACAGAGCCACCGTAGCATTTTAATAAAATATTATGTTTTATTATTATGCGAATTATTTATAAGATCGAGAAAATCGAAACATGCAATATTTGAAAATAGAGCCGTAAATATTTTAAAAACCCTTGTCTGATGCGTCCACGAGTTTTTATATATTTCATCCTTCATCCCTCCCGACTATTTATACACATGGCTCAGAGTGAACGGGGAGACATTGCTTTTGTATTACAGCTAGGGATAGATAATTTATGTTATGTTCACTCCCTGCCTGGGTGATCTCCTGATGCTTGTTCTGTGATGACCAGCTGGGGCTATACTAGTAGAGTAGTGATGTCACTGATCACCTCCATTTGTGGTCGTCGCCCTCTCTCACTTCTATAAAAATATATTTGCAATAAAAAAGTTATGAATCACTAATGCATGAGTGCAGCTATTCAGACACTGTCATGGCTGCACTGGTGATTTGAGGCAGATAAAAGTTAGCTACATAGCCTGAGATTGGATTCAGTGTTGAATGGATATGGTATTGGCCGCATGATAGGCATCAGTTAGCAATAATTAACAGAACACATTGGGAGGAAGGGATGGTTACTAGCGTAGTGCCTTTGTGATCTATGCTGGGGGCTGTCAAATGTAATATACGTATTAACCAACACATCTACCTATGTTAAAAAGAAACAGACTTCCCCTCTTGAAATACTAATAGTATAAGAGTAAGTGCTAGATCCGTCAACCCAGAGTGGTGTACAATACTTATAGACCATACTCCTACTAAAATAGGTGTGGGTGCTCAGTTGATGTCAACTAAATAAAATAAAACATATTTTAGAAGAGTGTGATAGATACCCTCTTGGCAAATGAGTGACACCTCATTCAGTCCTTCGGTAGCTTTTGGAAATGGGCCAATCCAAAAAAAAAACATGGTGCTCTTGAAAAAAATTAAAACCTAAACTAGCAAGGTGTAAACATTTTTAAAAGCTCTTATTCTGTTTATTATTGGCTGAAAAGTGCTGTCAATATATTTTCAGCAAGTTCATATAGGCGGAGTAATATCCAGTTTGGTACGTGAGGTAAAAAGTAACTTCAGTTTTTCCAATCCCTTAGTTTTTAAAACATGTAGAGTCATTGATTAAGGTGTATACAGAAAAGTTTGTGGGTTGGATATTGAAAATGATCAAAAGACCATTATTTAAAGAGAAGAGACATAAGAGGGATCTATGGTGTCGAATCCCTTAGTACCAACTTATATACCAAGGCCCTCATTCAATTGCAATTTGGCCAATTGAATAGGGGTCTAAATAAGCACATAACATATTTTTTTAAATAAGTTTTTACTTAGTAAACATCTATCCAAAAGCAAGGTTTTCACTAACTGAAAACTTATTTTAAAAAAATATGTTATGTGCTTATTTAGAGCCCTATTCAATTGGCCAAATCGCAATTGAATGAGGGCCCATGTACACAACTATGGGTGACTGTGCTCATCTGTTGATCTGCTGATTCCTTGTTCCCGCAAATAAAGCATAACTTTTAATCACACATTTAAATTGTACACATTTGGTAGCTGCGGCTCTCAGTTGCTGTGTTTCCTGATGAGGTGGAATTGTAACTTGATGACGTTAGCGTTGGCCAAGGAGGTATGGCATACGAACCAAGGAAAATAGCAAATAGAGTGGCATATCTCTACGTGTTTCACCCACTAGAAACCCTTCTTCAGGATTGATTCCAACACAGACGTAAGGAAATAAGTTGGCAGGGAAATTTTGCATTGAAAGCCTATTCACAGTAAATATGTCAGAGCCTTATATAAATATTTCATATACATCATTGCTCCTTAATGTCAGTGATATTATCAATGCAATTGTGACTGGTGTTTCTTATGCCCAAAGCTCTTCCAGCAGTTAAGGGCGTAAGGCCCAGATATTTAATACAATTTATACCTCGTTTTACAACCTAGCCTGTTTGTAAATATAGGCTTAAGTGAGCAATCTGTTACGCTAGACTTTACAGCACATTCGTTGATGAGGTTGGATTTTGTAAACATTTATTTTGCCTATAGAGATAGTATCTTTTCTCTGCTGAACTGTTTTATGGCCTTTCCAGGGCATGTAAAATTAATGCTATGTTTGCCTGATGGACTAGTTGTGTTGCTGCCCAGTTATTAAATGGCGCTGGAAACTGCACTATATTTTTTTCCAACTGACTAATTGGCTTACTTAGACTATTCTTAATAGCTTGAGATGCAGTATCTTAGGGTAATTGAAGCCTTGTGGAACATTAGATATGGGGCTTGGTTCAATATCATTTATTACCTGTGTTGACACTTGTGATAACACCGTAATTAGAACCTTTAAACGTCAATGCATATTTTTATTGAACATTTTAAAGAGCCTCTTGCTAATATTACACATTATTTGCATTAAAAGGAGTGATTTAAAGTGTGTAAAGAAATATTCTTTTAATTCAGACGTGGAGGGGAGCTCTATGAGTAACTAGAACAAATACAAGTTCAAAAGAAAAATCACGCAAATATTGCAACAGTAGCAAAATTTGTATACATTTAAAACATTTTTTTTTATCAGTTCCCTGTTATTTGAATACTATCATCCTTATTAAATTGCAATTTGGCCAATTGAATAGGGCTCTATATAAGCACACAGCATATTTTTTTTACAGAAGTTTTAGTTAGTGAACTTCTATCCAAAATCAAGGTCTTTACTAACTAAAACTTCTGTAAAAAAAAGATGCTCTGTGCTTATATAGAGCCCTATTTAATTGGCCGAATCACAATTTAATAAGGCTGTATGTTTGTGCACAGAAAGAATTGTAATAACATATGTGTAAAGGCACGGGGTTGGGGATTCAGCTTCTTTTTTATTCAATTTAAAAATTACTGCACCATTAAAAAATATATAATTAATCAGGAAAAAAGTCAAGCACATAGGTTTAATAAAAAACAAAAATATATATATGACATAGAGGGTGCTTGAAGGGATCCACTTAACATTGGAGGAAGTTATGTGAGAAAGGCATTTGCATTTTATTATTAATATTAACTTTTATTTGTAACACTTCCTGGAGCATTATGGCTGCATCTTCTGATGAAATGTCCTGCTTCTGTTCCAGTGAGGGGGAAGGGATGTGGTGTCAAATTTTTAATCTTATCTGTATTCTCAGGACTTAAATATGACTCACTATATGAACTGCTGACTATTGATTTAACCTGCTGTTAATTTTTATATAATTTACTTGGAATCTTCTCTCATTGTTTCCTGATTTACTTTTCAGGTAACTCCATGAGACAATCTCTATGACGTGACTGTGGGCATGGAATCCACCTTACCCGTCCAAACTTCTGCAACTTGGAATAACTGAGCCTGCAATGCTTGGAGAAGGGGGTGAGCCTTGCTACTGGAATGTAAATACTACAACTCTCAGCACATACATTGGGGTGCACCAGATACAATCCCATATAAAACATTTCTGAAATGATACATGGTAGAACATGAGCTTTAGTACAAGACTATCCCCAAATGGTGAAGATTCTATATTTATAATTCATTCAGACAGCAATAAAAGATATAGCACAATCATATTTCAAATGAAGTGCATACAATATATACTGAGATGTCCTGTCCTTCAACTCTGACTCCCAATTTGCTTGAGACATCTATATGACCACACTACAAATCCTGTTATTATCTCTGTATTTGACCCCTCCAGAAATTGTAAGCGACTCATTATAAACTATTTGTTATGTAAAACGATACAATGTGCAGTTATATATCATTAATATTATGTCTGATTGAAGGTACCCAGCCAAGTACCATCAGTGCCAGAATGGCCATGTTTATGTCCAAATCTTAGTATTGTGACGTCCAAGAGGAGAATGTCTGCTTATGGATTTCTATGAATGGAAGAAGGACAAGGGGGGGGGCAAGGGAGGAGTGGGGTCATGGGGATAGAGAAGAGGGGAGACTTGGGACACAAAGGAGACTTGGGAGATGGGGCAGGGAAGTAGGGAGACTGGGGACACAGAGGAGACTTGGGACATGGGGGGCAGGGAAGAAGGGAGACTGTGGACACAGAGGTGACTTGGGAGATGGGGCAGGGACGAAGGGAGTTGGGGACACAGAGAAGACTTGGGAGATGGGGGCAAGGAAGAAGGGAGACGGGGGACACAGAGGAGACTTGGGAGATGGGGGCAGGGAAGAAGGGAGAATGGGGACACAGAGGAGACGGGAGATGGGGGCAGGGAAGAAGGGAGACTTGGCACACAGAGGAGACATGGGAGATGGGGCAGGGAAGAAGGGAGACTGGGGACACGGAGGAGACTTGGGACATGGGGGGCAGGGAAGAAGGGAGACTGGGGATGCAGAGAAGACTTGGAAGATGGGGGCAGGGAAGAAGGGAGACTGTGGATACAGAGGAGACTTGGGAGATGGGGGCAGGGAAGAAGGGAGACTTGGGACACAAAGGAGGCATGGGAGATGGGGCAGGGAAGAAGGGAGACTGGGGACACAGAGGAGACTTGGGAGATGGGGCAGGGAAGAAGGGAGACTGTGGACACAGAGGTAACTTGGGAGATGGTGGCAGGGAAGAAGGGAGATGGGGACACAGAGGAGACTTGGGAGATGGGGGCAAGGAAGAAGGGAGACTGGGGATTGGAAGATGGGGGCAGGGAAGAAGGGAGACTGTGGACACAGAGGAGACTTGGCAGATGGGGCAGGGAAGAAGGGAGACTTGGGACATAAAGAAGACATGGGAGATGGGGCAGGGAAGAAGGGAGACTGGGGACACAGAGGAGACTTGGGACATGGGGGGCAGGGAAGAAGGGAGACTGTGGACACAGAAGTGACTTGGGAGATGGGGGCAAGGAAGAAGGGAGACGGGGGACACAGAGGAGACTTGGGAGATGGGGGCAGGGAAGAAGGGAGAATGGGGACACAGAGGAGACTTGGGAGATGGGGGCAGGGAAGAAGGGAGACTTGGGACACAAAGGAGACATGGGAGATGGGGCAGGGAAGAAGGGAGACTGGGGACACAGAGGAGACTTGGAACATGGGGGGCAGGGAAGAAGGGAGACTGTGGACACAGAGGAGACTTGGGAGATGGGGGCAAGGAAGAAGGGAGACTGGGGATACAGAGGAGACTTGGGAGATGGGGGCAGGGAAGAAGGGAGAATGGGGACACAGAGGTGACTTGGGAGATGGGGCAGGGACGAAGGGAGTTGGGGACACAGAAAAGACTTGGGAGATGGGGGCAAGGAAGAAGGGAGACGGGGGACACAGAGGAGACTTGGGAGATGGGGGCAGGGAAGAAGGGAGAATGGGGACACAGAGGAGACGGGAGATGGGGGCAGGGAAGAAGGGAGACTTGGCACACAGAGGAGACATGGGAGATGGGGCAGGGAAGAAGGGAGACTGGGGACACGGAGGAGACTTGGGACATGGGGGGCAGGGAAGAAGGGAGACTGGGGATGCAGAGAAGACTTGGAAGATGGGGGCAGGGAAGAAGGGAGACTGTGGATACAGAGGAGACTTGGGAGATGGGGGCAGGGAAGAAGGGAGACTTGGGACACAAAGGAGGCATGGGAGATGGGGCAGGGAAGAAGGGAGACTGGGGACACAGAGGAGACTTGGGAGATGGGGCAGGGAAGAAGGGAGACTGTGGACACAGAGGTAACTTGGGAGATGGTGGCAGGGAAGAAGGGAGATGGGGACACAGAGGAGACTTGGGAGATGGGGGCAAGGAAGAAGGGAGACTGGGGATTGGAAGATGGGGGCAGGGAAGAAGGGAGACTGTGGACACAGAGGAGACTTGGCAGATGGGGCAGGGAAGAAGGGAGACTTGGGACATAAAGAAGACATGGGAGATGGGGCAGGGAAGAAGGGAGACTGGGGACACAGAGGAGACTTGGGACATGGGGGGCAGGGAAGAAGGGAGACTGTGGACACAGAAGTGACTTGGGAGATGGGGGCAAGGAAGAAGGGAGACGGGGGACACAGAGGAGACTTGGGAGATGGGGGCAGGGAAGAAGGGAGAATGGGGACACAGAGGAGACTTGGGAGATGGGGGCAGGGAAGAAGGGAGACTTGGGACACAAAGGAGACATGGGAGATGGGGCAGGGAAGAAGGGAGACTGGGGACACAGAGGAGACTTGGGACATGGGGGGCAGGGAAGAAGGGAGACTGTGGACACAGAGGAGACTTGGGAGATGGGGGCAAGGAAGAAGGGAGACTGGGGATACAGAGGAGACTTGGGAGATGGGGGCAGGGAAGAAGGGAGAATGGGGACACAGAGGAGACTTGGGAGATGGGGGCAGGGAAGAAGGGAGACTTGGGACACAAAGGAGACATGGATGATGGGGCAGGGAAGAAGGGTGACTGGGGACACAGAGGAGACTTGGGACATGGGGGGCAGGGAAGAAGGGAGACTGTGGACACAGAGGAGACTTGGGGGATGGGGCAGGGAAGAAGGGAGACTTGGGACACAGAGGAGACTTGGGACATGGGGGGCAGGGAAGAAGGGAGACTGTGGACACAGAGGAGACTTGGGAGATGGGGGCAAGGAAGAAGGGAGACTGGGCACACAGAGGAGACTTGGGAGATGGGGGCAGGGAAGAAGGGAGAATGGGGACACAGAGGAGACTTGGGAGAAGGGGGCAGGGAAGAAGGGAGACTGGGGACACAGAGGAGACTTGGAAGATGGGGGCAGGGAAGAAGGGAGACTTGGGACACAGAGGAGACTTGGGAGATGGGGGCAGGGAAGAAGGGAGACTTGGGACACAAAGGAGACATGGGAGATGGGGCAGGGAAGAAGGGAGATTGGGGACACAGAGGAGACTTGGGACATGGGGGGCATGGAAGAAGGGAGACTGTGGACACAGAAGTGACTTGGGAGATGGGGGCAGGGAAGCAGGGAGATGGGGACACAGAGGAGACTTGGGAGGTGGGGGCAAGGAAGAAGGGAGACTGAGGACACTGAGGAGACTTGGGAGATGGGGTCAGGGAAGAAGGGACACTGGGTACACAGAGCAGATGGGGTTTGACAGGCCATGGGGAAAATTTAATAGCAAAGGCTTTAAGTTGCTTATCACAGAAAGATGCTACAGCAGAGAGAGTAATGTATACTGTAGTTTGCAGAACATCTCCTTGTCTAGAGCAGCGAAGGACCTAGTGCGGATGCAACAGGGTAGGGACCTAATGGCAGTGGCTTGGAGTAAAGGGGTGCTCTTAGTTAATTAATGACGAGGAGCAGGCAATTATTTTTATTGGGTTTAAAACGATTACTCTAGCAATAAAATGACCACCTACATAATGTTGGATTTAAATGGTCCCCACAGGAACTTCCCTTTCATAGAGAAGTTGCAAAGTTATGTCCTTTATTATTGTGAACTAGGACCCTCCTTACACTATCTCCACCACTATCAACATTATAATATGAACTGCTTTTAATTCATATTAGAGGACCATTACAGTAACATATTTATAGTATGATATTATGAAAAATTGTCTAAATAATGTGCACAATCTTCTTACAACCTTTAATTTTAACTATTGTATGTAATATTTATTTATTGGCGGCAGATATTTTGCTTTTGTTCATAACAAGATTAGAAACCTGAGAGGACTGTTTATAGCCACTTGACAAAAGCACCAGGGTCCATAAAAAGATGAGGGCTGACTGCTACTGGCAATGACCAGGAGCAAAAGGAGACTTTTTATTTTAATAGGCTGGGGGGCAAATCATTTTTATATAAAGGTGATCTGATCATCCTATGTGTCCTATGTATCTTACTTACATTTTTTATTAATCACTATACAGTGTATAGAGATATTGCAATGTGCCCCAAATTCTTTTGCACAGGGGTCCTCCATTCACTAGCTCCGCCACTGAATATATTAGATTTGCTTATTTTCTCTGAACCATACTCAATATACACTACAGTAGTTCTGTTAGTAACATAAAACAAGCACTGCCTATACCTCTCCAATCTCTGATATCTTCTTGAATGTTAGTGAGTTCCCACAGCTGGGTTTCCCAAGATAAGATTTAGCCAAAGTGAAAGCAGATCTTCAGTCAATGTTTATTATAAAAAGCAGTTTTGCGATAAAAAAAAGTAGTTTGTTGTGTCCATCAAAATAAAATCAATGTATCATAATTCAGTTAGATTTTTAGATTTATCTCAAGTAGACAGAGCTCTTTTAATTATGAGGCAGGATATTTTTAATGTTTGTTACAGAGCAGCTAGATCCTGGGGAAATAGATTTCCTGGGGAGAGCTCAGGTTAAGACTGCAGCTACATTCAATCTACTTGATGTCAAAATATAATCCCCAACTCATGGGGTGGAACTTTCTTAAAGCTCTGGAATCCTTTTAGCTGGACACTGATAAGCAGAGCTGTTCAAGTGAGAGGCACATATTATAGTTCAGAGCAAAAGTGAAGAAACTAATTACATATATTAAGATGATAGTAAAATGAATACCTTGGAAGTATTTTAGCCACAATCACCCTTTATAGCAGATATTATGCTTGCAATAAAGTTAATATATTAAGCGTCATCAGACTTGTAACTCTCTGTTTAGCATTAATAATACATATTTCATGGTGTCATTTTTTTCCTTTGCATCATTCAGTCGTTTCCGACATATGGACCGTAACACACCAGGACATCTTTATGTCCATGGTCATGCTGATCCACTTGGCTTTGACAGAGATACAGGAGTGGATTGCCAGTTAATTCTCCAATGGGCCACAACATACAGCTCCTGGTATTCCTAGGTGGTCTCCCATCTAAGTACTGACCAGGCCCAACCCTGCTTGGCTAGATGCTAGATCTCAGCCTTAGGTCTGGAACTATCCTTTTAAAAAAGGGGATTTTTATTGGTATTTCAGTCTATGTATGTATAGCGTTCAGGCAAGATGGTAGAAAGGATATTGAAATAAGCCAAAAGCTCCTGGGATTTTAAGTCTATAGGTAAATATGAGACTAGATATTACAAGATGTTTTGATATTTGCCTTTGGTATAAAACCTTTTTGAGAATGCATACAACCCCCCCCCCCCAAAAAAAAAAACATGAGTGGTTTGATTACGAATGACAAGCATTTTTATCTGAGAAACATCATTTTTTTTATATGGATTTTTAAATCACAAAATTTAGTAACAGCCCAAACTTTTTGAAATGTATTAAATAAACACAAGACTTACACTTGTAACTTGTATATGCAATTATTTTTTACTAAAGCATTCTGTCCGTCCATGTTGAAATCATTGGCAGTTTTTGATGCCATATTCCCATTGTGCAGAGTCTTCCTCTGCATTTAAAGTCTCCTCCTACCTGGTAAAAAAATAGAAGAATATTTTTTATAGTACTTCAAGAGTATATTTTAAATATTAGAGTAATGAAAGTTAAAAAGCATCATATATTCTAGGTTTAGTATTAATAGAAAATAATATATTTTCTCTAGTCCTTCCCATTAATGTTACATTTTATGTACTATAGATTTTAATTTAACTGACAATTTTCAGACATTTCACTGTAGTTGACTTTGTATAGAAGAGGTTAATTCCCAAATACTGGATTTATACTGTTACTGGAATTACTTATAGAAGGTCAGGAAATTCCAAATCTCTAGTGGATTGTTTTACAGCTAGTCAAGAAATGGTTTGAAATCCATTAAGTTTCTGTTACGCTTTTGATCATTTTTTAATAAGTGATTTTGTGTATTGTTTGCACTTAGTGGGTGAAATACTCAATTTGCACTTTATATTCTGGACAGTTGTTTATAAATAGACTCAACGTAAGGGAAAACCCAAGGTTTTGTCACCTACTGGTTTAGAAATATATCATCTTTTCACTTGAATGACTGTTATGTGATTTGTATAATATTTATATTTAGTAACCAGTGTACGCTGTGTGAGTTTACTGGAACTTGCAGAAAGTGACTTCCTTGAAGAGTTGTTGTTGGGTACTGGACATCCGAGCTTCATCTCTGGACCTAGTGGCTAACAACCTAAGGCTTTAGGTTGGCTTGTCTAATGTTATGCTTCCAGGACAAACTTTTAGAAAGTGTCTGTACAGGTAAGTAAGTCACCAACTGATCCTCCTGTATTAAAAGAAGATAGTCTGAATATATACTGTGGATCTTGGTGCCAAGCCTCATGTTGGATGGGTTGGCCCAAGAGCCAAGGAGAGTATGTGATTCTTTTGTCATCATCAGCAACAGATGAATATACATGGAACCTGATCAAGGCTGAACACAGCAACAACAAGCCCAACTACTGACCTATTTGTCTTTAAATTAGTTAGTTTACAGCTGTGAATTTGAATCATTTCAGTTTACACCATTGTTGTGCGCTCTGTAATGAACATCATCAGTATCCCCTAAACATAATAGTCAAAAAGACAGATACAGTATCTCATTATATCTCTAATTAACAGACTATGGTTATGTCTTTGTACTTAATTTTATGTCTCCCAATAGCATACTGTGTCCCTCGTTAGCAAACTATTTCTGTCATGAGCATACCATGTCATTCTTGAGCCTACTGTATCCCTCAATAGTATATTATTCCTCTCAATAGCACACCATGACATTCTTTAGCCTACTGTATCCCTCATTCACATCCTATTCCTCTTATTAGCACACCATGCCATTCTTTAGCCTACTGTATCCCGCAATAGTATACTATTCCTCTCAATAGCACACCATGTCATTCTTTAGCCTACTGTATCCCTCATTCCCATCCTATTCCTCTCAATTAGCATTCCATGCCATTCTTGAGCCTACTGTATCCCTCATTCGCATCCTATTCCTCTTATTAGCACCCCATGCCATTATTTAGCCTACTGTATACCTCATTCACATCCTATTCCTCTCGTTCGCACATCATGCCATTCTTTAGACTACTGTATCCCTCATTCGCATCCTATTCCTCTCATTAGCACACCATGCCATTCTTTAGCCTACTGTATCCCTCATTCACATCCTATTCCTCTCATTAGCACACCATGCCATTCTTTAGCCTACTGTATCCCTCATTCGCATCCTATTCCTCGCATTAGAACACCATGCCATTATTTAGCCTACTGTATCCCGCAATAGTATACTATTTCTCTCAATAGCACACCATGCCATTATTTAGCCTACTGTATCCCTCATTCACATCCTATTCCTCTCGTTCGCACACCATGCCATTATTTAGCCTACTGTATCCCTCATTCACATCCTATTCCTCTCGTTCGCACATCATGCCATTTTTTAGCCTACTTTATCCCTCATTCGCATCCTATTCCTCGCATTAGAACACCATGCCATTATTTAGCCTACTGTATCCCTCATTCGCATCCTATTCCTCGTATTAGCACACCATGCCATTATTTAGACTACTGTATCCCTCATTCGCATCCTATTCCTCGCATTAGCACACCATGCCATTCTTTAGCCTCCTGTATCCCGCAATAGTATACGATTTCTCTCAATAGCACACCATGCCATTCTTTAGCCTACTGTATCCCTCATTCGCATCCTATTCCTCTCATTAGCACACCATGCCATTCTTGAGCCTATTGTATTACTCATTTGCATCATATTCCTCTCATTAGCACACATGCCATTATTTAGCCTATTGTATCCCTCATTCACATCCTATTCCTCTTAACACACATGCCATTATTTAGCCTACTGTATCCACCATTCACATCCTATTCCTCTTAACACACATGCCATTATTTAGCCTATTGTATCCCTCATTCACATCCTATTCTTCTCATTAACACACCATGCCATTATTTAGCCCACTGTATCCATCCTTAGCATCCTATTCCTATCATTAGCACACCATGTCATTCTTGAGCCTACTGAATCCTTCATTAGCATACTAGTCCTTTTATTAGCATGCCGTGCCTATCTTTAGCCTACTGTATACCTCATTAGAATCCAATTCATTTTTTTAGCCTACCATGCCTTTCTTTACCACAATGGACCCCTCATTATGATACTAATCCTTTCATTAGCCTACCATGTCTTTCTTTACCATATTGGACCACCTCATTATGATACTAATCCTCTCATTAGCCTACCATGTCTTTCATTACCATACTGGACCCCTTATTATGATACTTTTTCTCTCATTAGCATACCATGCCTTTCTTTACCATACTGGACCCCTCATTATGATACTTTTCCTCTCATTAGCCTGCCATGCCTTTCTTTAGCCTACTGTATTTCTAATTATCATACAATTCCTCTTATTAGCATACCATGCCTTTCTTTACCATACTGGACCCCTCATTATGATACTTTTCCTCTCATTAGCCTGCCATGCCTTTCTTTACCATACTGGACCCCTCATTATGTTACTTTTCCTCTCATTAGCCTGCCATGCCTTTCTTTACCATACTGGACCCCTCATTATGATACTTTTCCTCTCATTAGCCTGCCATGCCTTTCTTTAGCCTACTGTATTTCTCATTATCATACAATTCCTCTTATTAGCATACCATGCCTTTCTTTACCATACTGGACCCCTCATTATGATACTTTTCCTCTCATTAGCCTGCCATGCCTTTCTTTACCATACTGGACCCCTCATTATGTTACTTTTCCTCTCATTAGCCTGCCATGCCTTTCTTTACCATACTGGACCCCTCATTATGATACTATTCCTCTCATTGGCCTACCAGGCCTTTCTTTACCATACTGGACCCCTCATTATGATACAATTCCTCTCATTAGCATACCATGCCTTTCTTTACCATACTGGACCCCTCATTATGATACAATTCCTCTCATTAGCATACCATGCCTTTCTTTACCATACTGGACCCCTCATTATGATACTATTCCTCTCATTGGCCTACCAGGCCTTTCTTTACCATACTTGTAAGTCTGTGAGTTTCAATCCTGCGCGGTGCTTTAGGGAAAGCGCTATGGACACCGGATTCCAAGCTCAAAGACAGGGCCCTCCACTCTTTGCAATGTATGAATCTTTACCTTGTCATTGCCTGTAACTTAACTTATGTATAGCTGCGGAATATGTTGGCGCGTTACAAATAAACGATAATAATAATAATAAACTGGACCCCTCATTATGATACTATTCCTCTTATTAGTCTACCAGGCCTTTCTTTACCATACTGGACCCCTCATTATGATACTATTCCTCTTATTAGCCTACCATGTTTTTCTTTAGCCTACTGTATTTCTCATTATCATACAATTCCTCTCATTAGCATACTACACAAGACAACAATATTTTGCTTAAAAAAACAAATGTATAGTACAATTTACAGTTAGTTTTTAGTATTGTTAAAAATCACCACACACTGTTAAATATGACAATTTCACAGCTCATGCATTATAACTGGTACATAAGGGGCCTCATTCAAATGTGATTCGGACAATTGAATTTGGCTCTATATAAGCACAGAGCATATTTTTTTACAGAAGTTTTTAGTTAGTGAAGACCTTGTTCACTAACTAAAAACTTATGTAAAAAAATATGCTCTGTGCTTATATAGAGCCAAATTCAATTGGATGAGGCCCCTGGTATTTACGTCTGTGGTATTATGCATTTTATGTTAGGCGCCCTCCAACACAGTACTCAACCATGCCATTAATCACCATAATATGTTACTAATTAGCATACAACACCACTCAGTGAAAAAGGTCTGTATCTCAAATTAGATAATAGAGAAACAAACATTTTTGAATGTTGTGTACCAAATCTCATCCAAAAGATTAAATTTACTAAAAACAAGGAGCCTGATTCAATTGCAAGCCCGCATCTCGCGGGATCCAGGCCTTATGTCTGTGGGCGTGCTGCAGGCTCCCGTTCGTCTCCGATTCGGGTGCTATTCGATTGAAGGAGCCCGCAAGTTATGGGCTGAAAGCCGACTTCGTAAACCATGCACTTGTCTGTAGCAGTTCGGGGTGGGAATATGATCAATTAAGCAAGCCTGTAACCATTCATTTCAAAACAGCCAATAGAAAATGAGACCGCCATCATTACAGCAGTAAAACATGGAGGTTACATGTCAATCTATTTGGTTTGGGGGTCTTATATGCAATCAGACTCGCAAACCCTCAAAATAAAAAGGTATAAGAATGAATGCCAATACTGTTCTAGTCCATATTGGTGTTCTGATATGTATTAACTCATTGATTGCCGAGATATAACCCCAAAATGAAACATGAAAATAGATTTTATTTTACCGCTGATTTGCGAGCTTGAGACTTTTGTGCAATTAATTCTAATGTCTGTCATAGCATTCCCGTTATTTACAGTGCAGAATTGTTTTTTTATTTGCATTTACAGTGCTACGAACAGGTGTTTAACCCGCTTACGGGTCCTCTCTAGCCCTCCATTTGCTGCCTTAGGGAATCGGAGCAACTGAAGCGATTTGTGATTTTAGCGAACGTAACTCTTACGGAATTGAAAGATCAAAAGCTTTGGGAGGCTGTAAGTTCCGGGTTTTACCATTGCAAAGTTTTCAAACCCGTAACCCATTTGGAGCCCGGAAAAAGATGCTAATTAAATAGCAAATTAACTTACAGCCTCACTTACAGGCTCCAGTAACTTACAATTGCTCAATAGATTTTTTTTAATTATGCGCATCATAACATTTTCTATCATCATTATCTACAAGAAAATTATGATAATAATAATAACATTAGAATACAACCGTCAGTGTTACTATAGATGCAAGAAACGACAAAATGAAAGCCAGTCTTGATTTCCATTGTTATGCGAGCTGCTAATCCATTAATAGCAGTAAGATGCGCCTTTATTGTAAAGGGGAAAGTTCAGTTCTCTAATGAGTTGCAACAAAGAGAAATTTGCTGCAGACTAATGTATGGTCGTGATAAATAGCTGAAGGGTTTCATCCATTGTTCTTTTATGTAAGGAACTATTAAAATTGGCTAGAAAAAAAACAACATTGGAACAACCTATTTTAGCACTTATAATGGGAAAAGTGCAAATTTTTTGATAGATCTACAAAACGATATTAATAAACTAGAAGCAGTTCAAAGAAGTTCAACTAAAGTTGTGCCTGGTCTTAAGGACCGAGGTAAGCACTTTTCAGGGAAAATTTATTTTTTAATTCACCTTTAATCAAACACATGCAGCTTATATCAGACACACATTCCACTGAGTCATTCTATACACATACAGACTTATTTTATTTAAAAATAAAAGCTATTTTTCGCGCCCCCAGAACTGCTTACATAGACGCAATGTACCTACCAATAGAAACACAGCATTTGGATACATATTGTAATCCTTTACTAATATTCAAGCCAACAACAGCAGCCAACAACAGCACAATGCAAAGATCTACAGATCAGTGACTGGGCTCCTCCTGCTTCCTTGTGGCAGGGATCCCATGATTCCTTGCTACACAAACTGCACTCAAACATTGAGACAAAGTATTAGCTGCCTGTGATTGGCCAAATGAATTATGAATTTTATGGTAATTTTAGCTGGGATTTCTAGGGGTGTTAATTCTGAAAATCAACTGCTGGCAAACTCAAGATATTACGCCAACCTTTAGCACTCAGCAGCAAGCGGCTTGCAATTTAAAAACACAGATTCCTGTTAATAATGGCCATTGATGCATTCTTCCTCTACCTCCCGACTCGTCCTGGGCACTATTTTTACAGAGTTACAGAGTTACAGAGAGTATTTAAGGTTGAAAAAAGACTTTCAGTCCATCAAGTTCAACCTTTTAAGATTTCCTTTGATCTGCAATATGCGGATTAACTATTAATTCATTAGTTGTTAATTAATTATTAATCAATTATTAAATGTTTTTTTTTTTCTTTTTTTTTTTTTTTATTATTATTAATTAGTCCAGAGGAAGGCAAATAGAAAAAAAAAAAAAAAACAAGCGAGACTTAGCCAATTGTCTAAAGGGGAAATGTTAAAAATTTGGATCATTACTGTCTCTCTAATTATCCATGATAACCCTGAATACCCTTTTTAATTAGAAATAAATCTAGTCCCCTTTTAAAGTTATCTATCGAATCCGCTGTCACCACCTCCTCTGGTAGAGAATTCCACAGATTAACCACCCTTACTGTGAAGAACCCTTTTCTTTCTTTGAGGTGGAATCTTTTTACTTCTAACCTCAAGGGATGTCCTCTTGTCAGTTGAAAACCTCTTGGCACAAAAAGCTCCCTTGACAAATCTTTATACTGACCCTGGATGTATTTATATAAGGTAATCATATCTCCTCTTAGACGCCTTTTTTCTAGAGAAAATAAGTTTAATTTGGTTAGTCTTTCTTCATAACTTAGCCCCTCCATTCCCCTTATTAGTTTGGTTGCCCTTCTCTGTACCTTTTCCAGCTCTAAAATGTCCTTTTTATGAAGTGGTGCCCAAAATTGTACTCCATATTCCAAATGAGGGCGTACTAGAGATTTGTATAGTGGCAGAATTATATTTGCTTCCCTGGCTTCTATACCTTTCTTAATACATGCTAATATTTTATTTGCCTTTGCAGCTGCTGCTTGGCTTTGAGCGCTGTTACCTAGGTGGTTGTCCACAAGCACTCCCAAATCCCTTTCAATATCTGATACACCTAGATTTGCTCCATTAAGATTATAAATTGCATGGCTATTTTTCCTTCCCAGATGCATAACCTTACATTTATTCGTATTAAATCTCATCTGCCATTTAGATGCCTATTCCTCAATTTTATGTAAATCCCCTTGGAGGGAAAGCACATCATTTTCTGATTAAATTACCTTGCACAACTTTGTGTCATCAGCGAAACTATTGGTTCAGAAGACAAATACAATCATCATAGATTGCCTTTATTCCACAGGAAGGAAACAACAGATCATTCTAAGTACAATTACATGTCTCATACAGGCCAATAGTCCTGGTTTTCCCACAGAATTTCTCTGTAAACAGTATTTCCACTGTAAACAAGGATTTTGGGTAGTAACATGTAAATGAGGTTCAAAATGTATCACCTTTTTGCCTCCGACCCACCTAAAATGTTCTGTCGGATACAGGGAATATGGCTAAAATCCCATAACTCCACCTCTCCAAACTGAGCATGCTCCAGATTATCTGTCATGCATAATTAATATACCGTAACTTTTGATGATTGTGTTTGTCTTCTGAACAATACTGCCCAAGACAAAGATAGAGTTGGGGGAGAAGGGCAGCGATGACGGGAACTGTGTTTTTACATTATATTTTCTGGCTAAAGCCTTTCTTTGCTGTTGTTTACACATATGTTGTTATGTTAAAGTTGAACTAATAGATAGATTTAACTTTAAAAGTGCTTTAAAGATTAGTTAATCATATTAAGTGTATCTTTATATATAAAGTTCAGAGGAAATGTATCTGAAAAAGAAGAACCAAGAACCAGACTTTGTAATTTGAAGGATGTAGGTAAGTAATTGTAATTAATAAGTTTATACTTTTAAAAGGTATTTTAAAGAAATTATAAGAAGGTCAGATCTGGTTAATTATCAGAAATTAATTATGGAATCTGACCATTATCACTTCCTGTTTTGGACATTTTATTTTGAACTCATGGGCTACTCCCAAAGCCCTAACATCTAACCTTAACTGCAGTCTGCGCTTAATATAGAGTTTTAACCCTAACTATAGCCCATAATCCAGATTTCCATAACACACCAGCCCTACTACTAAGCCCTATAGAGGAAGAGCAAACTAGGCAAATGGCCCTTGTTTTACAGTACATATCTGGGTGCTAATATTAAATAAACTGCTTTTAATATAAATGCCTTTGCTTAGTCCTTACTGGGTAGTAATAAAGCTGTATGATTAAGTATGCATCTGAAAAATCAGGAAATTTCCACAAATTAGAGGGACTTTAGGCAATTGATTTTGTTTTATATAAATGTCTTAACTTGATTAATTTTATCCTCCTCAGTGAAATTGTCATGTAACATTTAAACTTCACTTCTAAGAATAAAACATTATTACCTTCTTGATCCTCCTCCTCCTGTCATACTGTTCACTCTCATATAGAACTAGTCAATTGCTCATCACAAATGACGGGATAATATTTGATCTCCCCCCGTGTCTTGTAGCGGTTACGGGCTTGACAAATCAAAGGATTTGCAAACTGCGAAGTTCTACGTTCCACGTCCCGTAGGCATTGTTCTAACCCGCAAGTCATCTGCAGGGATGTTTATGGGGCTAATTGAATAGCTGTAAGTCCTACTTTCAGCGTTAGGGCTACGTTTTAACAAGTAGCCTGAATTTAACGAGGCTGTTAGTCCATCAAGTTCAACCTTTTTAGATCTCCTTTGATCTGCACTGTGCAGATTAATTGTTAATTGTTAATTGAGTAAACAAACAGAAAAAAAAACTGTGAAACTTTGCCAGTTGTGTCAAAACGATAACAAAATGAATTCCTTCCTGATCCCAGATACTGGCGATCGGATTCCTCCCTGAATTACCTTTTTATTTAAAAATATATCCAATCCCTTTTCAAAGTTATCTATCGAATCTGCTGTCACCACCTCCTTTGGTAGAGAATTCCACAGTAACCAGCCTTACTGTGAAGAGCCCTGGACAATGGAAATCCAGCAGCAAAAACTGTCATTGCTTTCATTAGGACCAATGAAAAGCTTGTTAGTTTACAACAGCACACTCTCAGAAGCTGTACGAAATAGCCATGTAAAGGAAACGGAAGCCTGCAAAATAGAAGTATTGCATATAAAAGTGTTTTTTTTCAACCCGTGAGTTGCAATATTGCACAACAATTACTTAAATCCTCGCCCAGGGGCTTCACACTAACAATATCTCAAGCAGTGACATACTGTATATCTGGGCAGCTTGAGACACTGTCATTGTGAAGCTGCTGGACATGGGATTTGGTCACAGCTGCACAAGATGACAACTATCATGAGAGAAAGCAGGAAGAAAGGGAGCATCTGTTACTCTGCATGCTTCTTAGAAATAAGTGTAAATTGCAGATCATAATTACAACAAGCAAATTAAATAAATGAATCTAGCTAAAACAAAAAAGAAATGCTTAGTAACTTCCGGTAAGTCCTCTCCATATAGTAAGCTGCCTATTGTGAATCAGTTTAGTTCCGTCTCCAGGTAATAGAAATGCCTTGTGCTTTATACCTGTAGAGCGCGATTTGTCATTTCATTTTGGCTCCTCTTGTCCTTCTGTGCCCAATGATCCTGGTCATTAACTCTCCAGCTGTTCTGTCCACAAGTCGTGTTGAGCAGTCATTTCATTTATGTAGCTATAAATCCGTTTCTATTGTTTTTGACAGAACTGCAAAACATGAAGCACTGATTCATTTTTCTTTGAAAAGTAATATTTTTTATTGCTTCATGGTTAGAGGGATATTACTATGATTGCAGGGACATTGCAAATAGGATTATGTATGCAATGCTTAGGACAGTGACAAGTGTATATCACCCACAAGCAAGCCATGTATTTGCAGGTAAATGGACATGGAGTTTTATTTTTTTTCTGTATTTATTACACCATGTTTTAAATATTACATTTTTGGCATGAAAATGGGAAACCTGTTTAATCTTCATTGAAACTAAAAAGAAATGCGTGAAGCATACAAACATATTTAGTCCACACCAGTATGATTCGTACAGCTATATTACAGCTAGTTGGCCGATTGAGGAAGCCCTTGGAGCAGTTTATTGTGCTCTAAGACCTTTATTTGAAAAAACTGTGACAAATTATCAAAAACCCGGAGTCAATTACAGCAAAGAAAAAAATATTGTAATTTGTCTTTAATGTAATTCGGTTGTCTTAAGAGACACGATTATATTTATTTTGCATTTATAATTTATCTAAAAATGTTATTATATTTAGGATATCTATGTTATGCCATGATGAGACTGATCATGTACAAATGATGTGTGGTTTAAAACCGTCTCTCACCCTAACATATAAAACCCCTCAATAATAATGCTCTCTGCTCTTGTCTCTTAATACTCTCCCAACCGTCGTCTTTGCTCTGCTAATGACCTTCTTCTTTCCTCCTCTCTCATCACCTCCTCACACTCCCTCCTTCAAGACTTTTCTTGTGCTGCCCCTATTCTCTGGAACTCCTTGCCTCGCTCCACTAGACTATCTCCCTGACTCAAATCCTTCAAAACCTCACTAACAAATGCATCTGTTTCAATATGTTTAGCAACTTCAGCTTTAATATGTGCAATATACACTTCTATACCTCACCCATACCCTCTAGACTGTAAGTTTCTGAGTTTTCTATCCTATTGTGTGCTTTAGAGAAAGTACTTTGCACACTTAAACTCAATAGCAGAACCTCCTATTCTTTTGTAATGTAATAAAATAGTTTTGTATTTGTATCTACTCTGATAATCCACTATAATAGTTATCAGTTGTGAGTAATGGGCCAATGCTCTTGCGAGGCCCAGCCGGAGGGAGAGGGTGAGTGGGGGTTGGGAGTGGGAGGGAGGGAGAGAGGGAGTGAGGGAGGCAGAGAGAGAGGGAGGGAGAGAGGGAGAGAGAGATGGAGAGAGAAAGAGCGGAAAGGAGAGAGAAATGGAGGGTGAGAGAGAGTACAGAGAGACAGAGGGCTCCCACAGAGAGAGAGAGAGAGGGTGCACTGAGAGGGTGCACAGAGTGAGGGACAGGGCTCACAGAGAGACAGCACAGAGAGGGACAGAACAGAGAGAGACAATTGAACATAACATATGACACCATCATTTATGACAAGCAAGTTACTAGTAATAATTGTAATTGATAGGTAGGCTAAATATAAGGTATAATTAACTCTACTTTTATCCCCAGTTATTCATATTTTTTACTGTTTGATAATATGCAATAAATAAAATATCGACCTTAAAGTACTATTATGCTACAAGTAAGAAATATTTCATTTTTTCCCTACCTAATATATTTTTCTAGTTTCAGAAATTCATTTTAAGCCTACTCCATAAAACTGCCATACTTATTTTATGACTCATTATTTCTGGCTTGTATTCATTTTATACCTAAGACTCAGTAGCAATGTTAAAATCATTTCATTGCTAAGTTGCCTGTTTTGTATTCCTCAGACACTGGTTTAGAGGAATCAGACAAAATATTCCAAATAAAAGACTAGAATTTCTACCTTCCGGATGGAGCTTCCCAATACCTGCTAAAATATGTGAACACATTGTAATTAAACTATAATCGCACAGGTAGAGCAAATAATCTTAAAAAAATAAGCAAATATAATATTAATTGGAAAGAATTCTCATCAACGGCACAATTGTAATAATGAAACTATAAAATAATATAGTTGGTGTTTAAACTATTTTTAAATTGCAACTTCAAATATTATGTTAAGTTACATTGAGATATATTTTTCTTTATTTTTGTATTTGAATAATAACATTCACAAATAAAGAAGGAAATAAAATGCAAGATTGGTTATGCACAACGGAAGCAAAGATGTTTCAGAAACAACATGAAAATAGGAATCCCCATTCATAGGTCCCTGACATATAATGGCCAATCAGAAAAGGGTCTCAAAGGAGTCCTCCTACCTGGAAGGCTCTTACAAGTGTAATGATGCCCCAAATTCTAACTATATACCCTAAACTAAAAAAGGTATAGCGCTAATCACTTTTTTAGTTTAAGGTATATAGTTAGAATTAGTGGCCTCCTTACACTTGTAAGAGCCTTCCAGATAGGTGGACCTCTATCCCTTATTTCGTTTGGGGAAATAGAGTTTGCGGCATCCTTACACTTGTAAGAGCCTTCCAGATAGGAGGACCTCTACCCCTTATTTAGTTTTGGCAAATAGTTAGAATTTGGGGCATCCTTACACTTTTTAAGAACCTTCCAGGTAGGGACCGCTATCCGTTTTTTAGTTAACAGTATTTAGTAGTATCTCTGCCCTTAATACCAAGTGGATCAGCATGGCCATGGACATAAAGATGTTCTGGTTGTTTACGGTTGAGGTCACGGAGAGTCTGAAAACAACTGAACAAAACAAACAAAAAATAGTTACAATTTGGGGCATCTTTACACTTGTAATAGCTATTTGGCAATTTAATAGCTATTTGGGTTTTGCTTATAATTGATGTGTGAGGCACTCAATTTTGTTTAAGCTATAGGAGAAAATGTAAGTGTTTTACTTCATGGTTTGAACATAAATAGTTGATCTTCAATCACAAAAGGGCCTACAGTCTATGAGAATTAACATTGGGAATTTTATAGTGCCCCATGATCTGCTCTATCAGGGGAAGTTTAGGCCCCAAAGGGCTGTTGGTTGGATGAGCCATGTGCTCTTCTTGGGACCCCATCCTGCTGATCTTGACATCATGGTTCCCAAATTCTTTCAAACTTATTTACTGAGTCATGTGGATGAGCCTGAGTTTTCTACATTTCTACCCAGTCTTGTATTTTTTTTTATTTCACTACAAGTTAATGCAATTTTTCTTTTAGGGTACACTGTCCCTCCAACAGGAATTTAGTTTCATCATATAGATCAGGAACAATTGGCTGTGCATTGTACTAGCCATTTTTCTCCACAGTAAATCATTCCTTAGAAATATAGCATTGTTTTTGCAGTGTATGTGCGGCTCTGTAAGCTAATTTGTAACTGAGAGTACTTGATAAGAATGGGGAGGGGTTATAACTGAATGACAACATTGGTTGTCATTGTTTTGACCACCACATGGACAGGCAAACTGATTCTGTTCTAGTTGTAATATACAAGTACTTGGTGAGTAAAGTATATCTTGGTTTGATTTAATTATTTTGCTCAATTTAGTGTCATCAGCAAATATGGAGAGATTGATCTGCAACTATATTCCTAAAAAAATATTAAAAAGCAACTAGTAAACCCTGAGGAACTCCACTTACCAGTTTAGTCCAAACTGAGTGTTTTGTTTCTTCTGAGCTACTTCAACGGGTAGGAGAGTGCAGAGGAAGCTTCTGTTTGCACAATGGGAACGCAGCAATTAAAACAGCCAGTACTTCATTAGGACCAAAGGAAATCTACTTAGTTTATAAGCACACACCCTTCTGAGACAGAAGCTGTAAGAAGCAGCCCAGTTTGGAAAATGTACACTAAAAAGTGAAAAATATATAAATGTTGTATCTATTTATTACTAAAAACTTTTGGCCATTGTCACATTTAAATATTTCCAGAACCCTATAGAAATAAATGGATTGCCTTAGACATTTTAGATAGTGATCTACACCCACGCCTTCCATAAAAAATGAACATGATCTGTTAATATTGAGTAGGATTCCAACAAACTATCAATATATACTACATAAATATTATAAGCTAACTAATGTATCTGTCTTGCCAATAATATAATGCATTTAGTCACCATTCCAGTAAATTAATTTTACCATATAGTGGAGTTTAATTAGCTCCGACATTTATGCCAATTACATGAATTTAGAATGAAAGCGACCAGATGAAACATTGCAGAGATATTCTGTATAGAGCAATTTCCTCCTTTTGTTAAATAGCTATAGTAACAATACTAAGCACCAGGCCTTTATTTATCTGCTCTTGGACCCTGTATTTTACCATCTGTACCAGAAATATTCCATTATTACAGCAAAAAAATCAAATGCAAGATCTATAAGCATTTACAGCAGGGTAGAAAAATCATGTTTATATATTCATGAAGGAGATGCTTTACTGTCTCTCTAGGGAGGTGGCCCACTTAGAGTGTTTTTTCTACTTTCTAACATTAGCCTTGGTGAACAGATCTGTTTCTGTCTATGTCGCAGATCACATTTTTCGTACCAGGTTAAAACACTTGTTTGTTTCAGTTTCCATTTCTAAAATATTGAAAATAAATCAGTATGTTTGTGCAATGATTTGCCAAAAAATAATTGCATGATTACAGGAGGCTCCCGGGTTACAGACGACAGGACTTACAAGCCTTACTTAAAGGGCCAGTTACCTCCCATATAGAGCTATGTTGCATATGACAGAGCATTCTGTTTACAATCTAAAAACATTGTTTTTTTCTTTTAGTTTTATTTATTTATTGACATAAAAGTTATTTTGCCTTTGTATATTTACATGTGTAAGCCTTCCCCCACTGGTCACACCTTGCATCTAAATTAATGGCGTGTGCCCATCACTGCACTGCACTGGCCAGTGCTGCTTTAGTGCCGGTCTATGGGGGGAGTCTGTTACTCACAGATCTTCCCCCAGCACAAGCTGCTGCATTCAGGCTCTCAGCGTCCTGTCAATCATCCCATGTGACCAATGAGCAGTGCAGCTCTGTCCCTCCAACAAGCAGAGGAAAGACACAGGGGAGGCTGTGTGTGAGAAAACAACCCAGCAATGAGCCTGTGCTGTGTGTGTGCGTTATATGTGCTCAGTGTGTGTGTATGTGCTCAGTATGTGTGCATGTGGTCAGTTTGTGTAAGAAAACAACACAAGTGAGTTTGTGCTGTGTGTGCCCTGTGCTGTCTGTACTCATGTAGGCAGTATGCCAAAGAATGTGAATTGAGCATATTATTTTAAAAAAACTTATTATTAAAATGTTTTATTTTTATTCCATGGGATTTCATTTGCAGCTCTGATCAAGCACTACTGTCCTCCTTTGTGGTTGAGTCACTCTAGGAGAATTCTCTGTAAATTATGGGACTTGTGTCAGTGCATAATCTTCCTCCAGGCTCTGTAAGCAAGCTCAGAAGCCACTCATCATCATCACCATCATAATTATCTCTTTATTTATATAGCGTCAACATATTTTGTAGAGCTGGTGTACAATACAACATGGGTATGACAATATGTAATTTGACAGATTGATACAAAACAAGTGGACGGCCCTGTCCTTGAGCTAACAATCATACACATGGCACTTTAATACAAGGTACTTTGCAAGACTAAGAGGTCACACGCTTACAGACTAATGGATTAATGAAACAAAAGGTGAAGGAAGTAAAAGGGAGAAACAGTTGTGCACACTCCCCAGTGTTTTACATGGAAGGTTCCTAGTGCGGTAAAGCAGCAAATGAGGACATGTAGTGTTTGATTCTAGATAGCACAATATACTTATTTATATTGCACATTTTAATTGTTTCTTTTGTTTTATATGGACAAGTGATGCCACAACAGGGTAGGGACCCTCTGCAACCAACAGTGACCTGGAGTCAAGGGGGGTCCTTAATTTATTAAAGGAGAGGGACAGATAATTATTTATATAGAGGGGAGATCTGACCCACTATATATATACTGTTGGTTTTTATTAGCTCCACCACTGATAAGGACCACTCGTCCTGAGTCTTAGACATTTTTCTACCTCCTCTTGCATGTTTTTCAAGATTTATCAAAGGTGAGGTCAGGATATGGGTTGTCAACTAGATCGTATCGTATGCTGCAAAATGTCTGATGATATAAATGAATGTTTTTGTAAACTGCAGATAAAATACTTTCTAATCCGATGTGAGTTCCTGGACACATATTTTCAAGAGATGATGGATTGGGAAAATTGCATTTCAAATTGATAAATAATATGGCTGTAAAGTGGAAGAAAATAAGTAGATACATATATCCCATTTTATGAACATAGCCTGGCTTTGAATTAAAGTAATTCAATACAATTTATTTAATCCAAAAAATATTCCCCTTGCAGATATTTCTGCCACGAAATATGTATTTCAAACATCTGAAATCGCATTAGGGGAAAAAGCAATACTACTGTTTACTGTTTGTGCAGCTTTGAAATAAGCTTAAATAAACATAGTTATAAAATAGAACAGTAATTGACAATTTATTTAACTTGAAGGGCTCGATAGGCGGATACAGGCTCCTCAATATGTTTAACCCTTATTATGTAAGATATGGTGCCATATAGGAATACATATTGATAGGAATCATATGGAAAACAAAATAGAGTGATATTCCTGTTATAGAGAAGAAGAAAATACACTATTTACTGTGAAAGATGTGGATGTTTCCCAATTAAAGTACCACTGCAGTTCAAGAAAAGATACACTTGTTTGTCAATTATGTACCAAACAAACAATACTAGATTGGGTAAGCCATGGACATAACACATTTTTAGGGAAATTTAAATTTTTAGAGACTGTTTATGAGTACAGGAATCCATTTTGTGTTTGTTATATCACAACCTGAAAGCTTAATGTGGGGTGTGATTATTTATCGGTTGAGGAAGGTTTTTTTGGAAAAAGGGAAAGGGAGAGTCTAGAGCCATTGATAATAGGATAAGATTAAAATTGAGACAACAGCTCTTCCCCCTATATGTAGCTAAACTTTGATCAGGGCCATTTCGGTATTTCTGTTATCATTAATATTTAAAAATCAGCCAAACAACTATGTGATAATAAATGGCTTCATATGATCAATATCCTTCAATAAAATCATTTTTTTTTGCATGATTAGTCATATTTTCAAAATAAATTCCAAAATGTCACATGCAAACTTTTGAGCACAACTTTATATATATATATATATATATATATATATATATATATATATATATATATACACCTTATATTAAATGATTGCTGTGGTGAACTACCTACTCATAAGATCCACAACGCAAGCTGAGATCCTGCTCCACGCTGATGATAGCCAGTAAGCTTGAAACAGCTGTACATGGATTGGATACTGAGCCTGTGTTTAATCCAACCTTGGCTTTGCATAAATGCTGTGTAATGCAGCAGGCATAAGCTTAAAGGAAGCCATGAAAATGGCTATGGATTGAAGCGCGAGGCATTTGTGGGCACATTTGCATGTCTCAGCTCAGCTTCCCAGAATGCAGTATGATAATTCTCAGCTAGAAGCAGGTTTTCTTTTAACTTGTTTTAGACATTCAAATGTGAACACAGCTGTACTATTTATTCAATACTAGCGACTTGCCCGTCAAAATGACGGGGCAATAAAATTTTAAGCCAGGGAATGCCATTTGACACACAATGTAAACTGTTCAGCGCTCATTGAGAGCCTTGAGCTGACCGCCTTTGGTGCTCATCGCGTGCAGGCACTCATTGCGAGCCTCTCCTGTCGTGTACTTTTGGTAGTCATGATAAAGAGAGATGTATATTTTTATGTATATGTAGTTAAGTAATAATTAATTATTTATTGAATAAATAATATACTTTAAGTATTTACAATTAATATATGCAGCGCGCAATAGGCTGAAGAGCTGTTTGTATTTTCCGACAGCATAGAATATCCAGTTTGATTGTTGGTGCCCTGATGATAAAGTGTGCATTATAAATAGGCTGCGTGCGCGAGGGAAAGCCGTTGGTTTATTGTGTAAAGCTGCATTGTATATTTGTAATACGTTTGGCAAGGTCGTGTAGCCTCATTTAAATTTTTTTCGGCAGCCATATTTTTTCTTGCGTAGGCGATTTTCGAGTGGCGAAAGTCGTCTAAATCAGCGTAAATTCGCGTTCCACCTCACTCCCAGACGTCCTGGCTGTTGCCCTGTGCTGTCTGTGATGTTTTTGTAGTTTTTTTTTGTGTATTTAGTGTGTTTTTATTGTTTTTTTGTTTTCACAGTTCGTCTGTTAATCTCATTTTTTTTCTGCGTCTCGTATTTTTTTTTCTAAGTCCTGCTTATCGTAATTTTTTTTTTCTAAGTCCTGCGTTTGTCAACCACTTGCACCCCAAGACGATCCAGGGTTTAGTTAGTGTTTTGTGGCTAAGTCCCGCATGTTTCATTGCCTCATCGTGTTTGTGGTGATAGTTGCAGTGCGTTGTAGTGCCTTAATGGGTCGCCTCGCTTCATCGCCTAACTCGTACGCACCACGCAAAGCGTGACAAAGTCTCGCAGTTTGACAACTATCATATGTGATATATATAAATACAGTGTATATATATATATATATATATATATATATATAACCTTACAAACTTACTAAATACATACTATATATATGTACTTTATATTATGCTTTGTTGCATAAAATACATCTTATTGCTTCATATGCACAATGCTTAATGTTGAAAACTGGTTTGCAAATATTCCTTATTAATTTTTCATGATTGAAGATAAATGGCTTAGAGCTCAAATACATATTGGAACAAATGCACATAAAGCATTTACAAGCTTTAAAATGTGCAGTTTGCTTTGTTGCTGGAGCTCTATTGATTATGTATTGCGCAGATCCAGCTTTAGTAAAGCATTTTTGTATTGCAAAATATTCTTATTTTTTCACACATTTCCCGTTTGTCTATACAAAATGTAAACTATAACTCTGTGCACAGCAATGAATACAAAATCTTTTATATTAATATGGTTAGGTTCCTTATAAAGAACTTGCAGAATATTAGTAACATAAAACATTTTCTAATTGCATCATTCAATTATTGAAGTACATCTAAAGATTTTTCTGGCTTCATAAATACGGTATTAAAATATAAGTTCCTATTGCGGATCGGCTTTCTCATTTACACAAACTATTAACATTGGAATAACTAGTCAAAACGCGCTCTTATTATTTTTTTTTCTGATGGGCTATTAAGAAGAAATGTAATAATATGAGTTTTCTGAGTAAATTATAACCATTTTAGAAAGCATTCCGAAGATATTAGATTTTAATTATATATGTGTTTATTTAATATGTATTGGGCTTTTATTTCAGGTATTTTTCATATTCTTGTATTTTATTGCATATTAATTTAAAAATGGGCCACTTTTATTTTGAGACTATAATAATTTAAATTTTTTTTTAATATTTTTCTTTAAAGGATCACTTCTTTTTTAGGGAAAAAAAACCTCTTACATTCTTGTGAAGTATGTGACAAACTAACAATATTAGACTTGTGTAAGTAAGCCATCCTCTTCTGAATCGCTACCTTATGGTGGTGAAGGGACTTGTGTACCTCTATGAAGCTGTGAGCTATACCATGTAGGGTCACCCAAGATGGGTAGGTCATAGCAGAGAGGTCAGAGAAATTGTGGTCCACTAGAGAAGGAACTGGCAATCCATTCCAATATCTTTGCCAAGAAAACCTTATGGATCCGCACCAACATGTGCCTGACCTGCTGCAGTCCACAGGGTCACGGATGGTTGGACATGGCTGAATGACTTACCATAGACATAAAACCATTTTTTTAAGTATATCTTTTAAGTATATTTTTAAGATTCTGTCTACATATCGAAAGTTTCCATCTTGTCTGGTTTGAGCACTTCCTCATAGCTTGGAGACTGAAGTTGTGTTCTCATCTCTGGAAAAGTGGTGATGCAGATAACCAGAGAGAGTGTTGGAATATTTCTTATATTCATCCTTTAGTATTTGACACCTACTTCCTTCTCCACACATGCTTAGAAAAGGGATAACTTACAACAATAATGGCAAGCCCTGTACTGCAGAAATGTAAACGCCCCTCTCTCACAAGTGACCTTCACCAAAGCAATGGTAATGTGTAATGTGTTTTTCTTATTTAAAACTAGCTTAATGATACATTTCCTGCCTATTTTTACTAATTATGCTCTTAGTCAGACTTATATATTTCTTCATTATGCCTAGATCCTTTTATATCTATCTATCTATCTATCTATCTATCTATCTATCTATATATATATATATATATATATATATATATATATATATATATATATATTATTTTTACAAATAACATATTTTGATCCAGTGCAACCTACATATTAGGTAATGTCACATATAATATTGAACATATCAAACTACTATTCTATGGTATAGAGCATGTATAAATCTGATTTCTTATTTGTGTAAATAAGGCATAAAATAATGATTGCAGCCCTCCTTTCAGTTTTTAGAACCCCTGTATATATATATATATATATATATATATATATATATATAAATATATATATAAATATATATATATATATATATATATATATATATATATATACTGTATATATATATATATATATATATATATATATATATATATATATATATATAAATATATATATATATATATATATATATATATATATATATATATATATAATGCAGCTAGAACAATTACCATCTTTTTTTTGGGAATTTCCGATGAGTTCCCACCAAAAAAAAGTTGGTAGGGGTAAAGGAAGGTTGAGCGATGGTTAGAGAACAGCTAATAGTAGATGGAGAGAAATAGTCTGAGAAAATAAATGATGATTTCCCATCTCTATATCTGGGTTAATAGCTTGGCCAGTTGATAATGCTTTGTCCAACATAATATTTAAATTACAGAATTAGTCAACTTTTACAAGCTCTCAGATGCTTCTATTGTCTTCCTACCATTGTGTTAAATTAAATCTTGTCCAGTTATCAAACAAAGGCAGATCACTTTTCTCTAAAAAATATTATGCAACTTCTCTCCTTATAATTTATCAGTCCACCTTTACTCTCGGCCGCTGGCAGTAGCACATGGCACTTGCCCCGCTATACAGTCCAGTGCTCTGCATCTGCTGCACCAGTAGTAGCTCAGGATATGATTTGGGCATTGCACACGTTAGTGAAGCCAAGGGGTCTCACTAGTCCTTGAGGGATGTGGCATTTTGCCCAGGGACCCTTTGGAAGAACCATAGCAGACTAGGTGGCAGCTGGTCACCCAGGAGTCTGAGCTAGGCTTGACTGGTAGCAGCTGTCCGCCAAGCAAAGATTTTGTCCTCATATGAGGTCTCGGCCTGAAGATGGAGGAAAGACCGACCCATTCCTAGGATGGGGATTGTAATGGTCTGAAGAGCTCCCTGTACCTTTTTGGGGGATCCCTAAAAACAAAGGTGTCCTTAAGCCCTCAAGGCAGAGGATCCAAAGGTTTCACTGGAGCACAGCGACATGGAGCACAAGAAAGTACAGAGCGCACTCACAAGAGCATGACCTGGGCATTCTACTTCTTCTATAAAAAAAAAAGTATTAGCTCCTCCATTGCTTGTTCTAGCACTCGGATATCAGATCAATATAAAAAGAGTTTCTTCATAAAAATGCTTACAGACATCCTATGTTTTAATTCATTTGGCTATTTCCTGCAAATTATATACTTTAGGGGCATATATTTTTTTTAAATGTTGGCTGCATCTGCTACAACTATAAAGGGATTTTGTTCCTAAAAATGTTTTTATGTCATTGGCTTGCACAACTGCTAATACATCACAAATAAGTGGCTGATACATACCCATGGGGTTTGTCCATATCTCACTAGTGCTAACGTGTGCTCGCAGGACACTCCAAGTCTAAATCTAAGTAGTCTCCATAGCAGCCCACTGTCCCACACATTAGATGAGCCCTTGCCTTCTGTACCCCTATATTTAGATAAAAAACCCTTTCCATGACAGGGAAAGGGTTAAATAATGAACAAGCAAATGCAGGGGGTGTATGTTTAGCGTGGAGCATATCAACTGTGCCGTCCTTATGAATGCATCATGCGCTGCTACAGATTATTAAATAGGTTGTGTGGAGTTACTGAGCCCCGTCACAGACAATTTCATAGCTCACGAGAAGATATTGTAAAACTAGCTTTGCGTGACCTGCTAGAACAAAGTGTTTTTGCAACTGGACTCACAACTGAAGGATTCAAGTATCATGTGAATTTACACATTAGCTTAAAATATTCTTTACTTTTACAAACTGTTTTTCTTTAGATCAAAGAAAATATATTTTTTTGCATTTTTTACAAGTAAATGTATATTATGGAATTTTATAAATTATATATTAATTTGAATGGCTGTTGCTATGATTGTAATGATATAAGCTTGAGTATAAACTTGATCCTTTGGCACTTATTTTCTAGATCTCTACTGCATAATATCTAAATCCACTAAATCAAGTAGTTTTTTAAGTTATTCTTAAAAAGCATGAAAAACTGGCTATATGTTGTGTTATTCATACTTTTCTAAATGTAATCAATCCTGGGAAATGCCATGTTTTTGTTACTTTATTTATATGCAAATGTACATAGTTCCCTAAAAGCAAAAAGATTCTTGTTAAAGCATTCTGTAATGTTTTTTTTTCTTCATAGATTCAAAAATTACATTTAAAATAATTAACTATAGAAAATAGTATACAAAAAACAAGATACAGTAAACTCTCACTTAAGCTGAACCAGAAAAAAAAAAGATATTCTAAATGCTGCCCCTCTGACTGCCCTACAAAGAGGAGCTAATTATTTTAATTAATTACTAATCATTAATAAAATCCCTATTTCATAATTTATATTAGCAATATTCAATATTAAATTTATTTTCAAAAACTAGAGCATCACCCTGCATCTGAGTTTTGTCCCCACCCTGATGAAGTCATTATGGGGAGTGTGAATTGATGGCGAAGTCTTAGGTCTGAAGGGTTTTAAGAACAAGCAAACAATAATAACATAAACAATTATTAATAGGCATCCTCAATAGCAAAAGCTTACTGCCTCCAGACAATGGAGATCATTGTGTTGGTAAACTTTGTGTCTTAAAATGTATCATCTGCTCCCTCACTAATGTTCTAGTGAGTGCATACTGGCAGTAGCTGCATCTGAATGTGTTATCATTAGGCATTTAGGTTTCAAGATGTTATAATAGTGAAACCCATGATCAGATTTATAACTAGGCTAAAAAGGCAGCTGCATAGGGGTACCTCCCTGGCTGGGGGGCCTCATCTGTGGCAGACTTGCAGTGTACTGCACTATAATAAAACAAAACAAGTAAAATACAATGTCTATTGCCCTTACCTTTAAGAGGGACCATGCTTTATTTTGTGAACTGAATAAGCAACTTGGTTTTGAAGTCTTATGTCTTTGTTACTGTATCTTTGTAAACTATCCACATTCTCCCTTTCCCAGCCCACTATTTATTTTTTCAACCAGTGAGACGTTACTTTTAGAGTGTTCTTTACATATGTTCTTTCTGTTTGTATCTGTACCAAAAGTCCAATACACAACTTACATTAAAATCTACCAATAAATATTCTGTAGAAAAAGATCATTTTAATTAATTAATAAAGTTCTTAAAAAATGAAATAATGTAATGTATAGAACAAATTAATAATGAATAAATACATTATACACAGTTTCTGTGTGTGAATAATGTCATTTAACAATATATATGCATACATTTGTTTCATACATGCAAAAACAATTTCAGACATGTTTATTTCTGCCTCATATTAATAAGCAAACTGATCTATTTCAAATTGTTTTTATATTTGAATATAATATATATACAATGGTACCTTTGCACTCGTCTTTAATTGGTTCCAGAAGGTCACAACAAGTGGCAATAACAAGTATCAAATAATAAGGAGTTCTTATAAAGAGTAATATAAATTGACTCATACAGGTTTTAGCAAGTGTAATGAGTGGCGAGCAAGAGTCGAGTGCTGAAGCATTTTTCCTTGTTGAAATACAGTGAAAACCAAATTCGATGAGTTTGGAAGCAGGCGAGTGGCGAGGTACCACTGCATACACAACTGAATTCTTAGACCCACAGCTGCTGGGGCAACAACATGGTGGTACGGAAAAACAGAAATGAACATGTTTCTGCGTAGAGGAGCCAGATATATAAATACAACAGTGATGAAACTATAACACATACAATTAATTTTGCAGACACAGAGCAGACAATAGAATAAATGTAGTTTCAGTAAAGTCCCAAAGATAAAAGTTTACCTATATATAGAGCATGAAGGAAAAAAGTTGTTCCTAAAAAGAGTGAAGCAGGCAGTTGGGGGAGTATTTGGAATCATAGGTGTGCAAAATTAGGTTGGATATTACCAACTATAACTTGTGTTTTTATCTGAGGCTCCTCTTTAGTGTGTCCAGTGGGGAACTGGGAAGGATTATTTTCTTAGCAACAAACAATGCCTTATAATAGTATCTTTAATTAAACTACAAAATCAGTGAAAAGTATGGTGTCAAAAATACACCAACTCAAATGAATGCAAAAACGTGCATTTATTGGTGCAAAATAAATTAAATAGCCCACATAAGTATTTTGAAGAATCAATAATTATTTACAAAATAATCACACTCCCCCATCCTTGCAATAAGCATTTAGTCAACATATGTTGATTGTGAGATATTTTAGTAATCATCGAGGATAAAAAACAGTCATCTAATTCATCATTCAGCATAACATGTTAAGAGCTGGATACTGTAGAATGTATAGATTATTCAGTCACAAAAGCTTTCAAAGTCCCCAGTAATTGAGTCCACCTTGGAAGAAGATGAACCAGATGTACAGTGAAGGTGAAACACATGTACAGTATTTTGGGCCATATTCATTTGACCTTTTGGGCGGTCCAGGAGCCCATAAGTGAGGTTGCAAGCTAATTTACTACTCAATTGGCGTCTTCCGAGTTACGGCCTTGAAAAAATTGCGATGGTTAAACTTGTAACTTGCGACCTCCAGAAGTCTTTGATTTTTTACTTTCGCAAGGCTAAAATCGCAAATTACTATTAAATTGCTCCAATTCCACAAGCTTGCAAATGTTTTCACACCTGTAAATGGCAAAAGAAGAAGAAAATCCTACAAGTACTAGAGAGGACCGCAAGGGGGTTAACACCTATTTGTAGCACTGTAAATGCAAATAAAAAATCACTACTGCACTGATGATAGACATTAGAATTAATTGCACAACAGTCTCAATTGTCATCTCAAGGTTAAATCGACCTCGGGTACCAATGAGTTAATACATATCAGGTCACCCAAATGGACTAGAATAGTATTGGCATTCATTTTCAGAATTCCTTATTTTGCAGGTTTGCGAGTCTGATCGTATATCGGTCCCCCGAACCTGATTGATTGACATGTAACCTCCATGTTTTACTGCCATAATAATGACAGTCTCATTTTTTATTGGCTGATTCAAAATGGGAGGTTACGGTCTTGCTTAATTGTTCCCGCTCTGAACTGCTACGACCCAGTGCATGGTTTACGGATCCGGCTTTGGGACAGTAACTTGCGGCCTTGAGCAATTGAGTCGCATCGCAATCGGAGACGAACGGGAGCGCGGTTGAGTTGTGGGCTTGGAATTGAATATGGCCCTTTGTTTTCTTGTTTTGCTTGTACAGATCACAAGAGATAAACACGACTTACCATTCCTACTAAGTGAATATATTGAACTATATCACTGAGAATAGTGCAGTGTTAGAAACAGAAACATTTTAGTGAGGTTTACAAGTATTGCCATGCAATCTCGGAACCTGAGGAGGGGCATGCAAATGTGCCCACAATGGCTTTGCCCTTTAATCCAATACCATTTAAAACATGGCAGCTTTAAGCAAACTCAGGATGGATTATGAACAAGCCTGGAAACCTACCCACATACAGTTGGTTCAAGGTTACTGCCTCTCATCAGTGTGGAGCTGGTTCTTAGCTTGTTTAGTAGATTTTGTGAGGAGGTAGTTTACCACAACAATAATTTAATTTATGGTGCACAAAAGAGCGATAGAAGCCTCCATTGTACATTAGTACAGTAAATAAATAGTACATTTGTTCACATTTGAATGTTTAAAACAAGTTAAAAGACTTATTTCCTGATCATAATTCCAAGAAATAAAGTTATTGCACTGTGATGTGCCTTTACCTGTAAAATAATAATATGGATTGTGGACATTTTCTTGTTTATTTCTTCTCTCCATATTTTCCAGTATCCCAGGGAAAGTCAATTTCTGGGCTTATTTAAATTGTTCTGTACCTAAACCCTCAGAAATCATTTGCTTTTTAGAACCAGAGAAGTCTCTAGGTCTGATTTTCATTAATGCATCCATTAAAATAATGTCTGCTTTGATCTACATTGATTCCCAGCTATCAAATGGATGCCAATGACTCTAAATGATTTTCATTAATGCAATACATCACAGAGAAAAATACACATTCAAGACTGAGATATTCAACAGTGTAAAAGTTCTGTAAAAAAATTGGACTATTTAAAATGTACATATCCCTGCAATATATGAAATAATTGATTTATCATGCTTATTGTAACTGTGAGATCTAAGCACAACTGAGTTCATCCATGATAGATCAAATAAAGAACGCTTATTAAAAAGGTGCTTGCTCGGTAATTGTTAAAGAACCAATATAGTGCTTTAATTTAAATGTACTCTTTTTAAGAAATATACTTAATTTTAATGATGAAAAAAACGTAACCTGGATTACCTTTTACATGCAATTATTCTGCAGTGGAATCTACAATTCTGGTTTCTATTGTCACAGATAGGACACAAGAAGCTTCTATTTGCTACAATGGAACTGTGACAGCTAAAATGCTAATACTGTCAACAGAATTAAAGGCATATTTAAGTTTTCTGGATTATGAGTGCATCTGATAGAGGAGAATCAGTAGTGCAGGAAAAAAAAAATTGTATGGAAAAAATAAACAGTATTAAACATACTCTTGATTTTAAGAGTTAACACCCCTTAAATTCCCTGCTAAAATGAGCATAAAATCTATCATTTGTTTTGGCCAATCACAGGCAGCTTCAAAACATTGTTTCAATTTGTGATGGCAGTTTGTGCAGCAATACATCATGGGATTAGTAGTATTGTCCTTTGTAAAAGGAAGCAGAAGAAGGCCAGACAGTGATCTGTGGATTTCTGCATTATGCTGCTGTTGGCTTGAAGGTTAGTATGGGGTTAAAAATATACCCAAGTTCAGTGTTTCTATTGGTAGGTACACTGTTCTGTGGGTGTGGAAAAAATAAATCTGTATGTGTATATGATGACTCAATGTAATGTAAGTGTCTGATATAAGCAGCATGTGTTAGATTAGAGAAAGAGAAAACTTAGATATACCTTTAATTGAAAGAACACTTGAAAGAAGCAGCTCAGTAAAGGAAATGGCCCCCACAGTAAAGAATAGTTGCATAATAAATGTTGTGTTCATAAACATTGCTATACATCTTGCCAGCATGTTTTTTTTTTACATAAACTTATATATTTTTTACTTAAAATAATATGTCTCAAATCATATAAGGAATGATCTACTTGGTAACGGTCCATTGACTAAAATAGGAAGCTTCAGTTGATTTTTGTTTTTGAATTTTCGGAATTTTTTGTATTTTACTATTTTTTGTGTATACTTTACCTACATTAAAAGGCACTTAAAAGATTCTGATATATTTGGGGGAAAACTCCTTTTTTATTTTATATATATATATATATATATATATATATATATATATATGAGTTACATACATTTTTTTAAATAAATATTTTTTTTGTTATTTTATGTATTGTGTTCAAAACATTTTACCATTTTACCAATTATTATTATAATTATCATTTATTTGTAATGCACCAACATATTCTTTAGTGCTATACAGGGGTTAAGTACAAGGCAAAAACAGATTGGAGGGCCTTGTTATTGAGCTTAAAATCAAGCATAAATAGAGCTTTCCCTAAAGCACCTAACAAGTTTAAAAGCTTGCAAACATAAAATGTAAAGGGTGGCAGTGAGGTATAGAAACGTGGGGTACAATATATTGTGCATGTTAATGCTGAAGGTTATAAACTTCTTTAAACAGAAACATTTTTGTGAGATTTTGAATGTTTTGAAACATAGTCTAGTGGAGCGAGGAAAGTAGTTCCAAAGAATAGGGGCAGCATGAGAAAAGTCCTGAAGGCGGGAGGTGACAAGAGAGGAGGAAGGAAGAAGGTCATAAGAAGACCGATGAAGGGGGGTGGGGCAGTATTTAGAGACTGGAGAAGAGATATAAGAGGGTGCATTATTGTGTAGGAACCAGAATAATTCTGGGGGCATACAGTTCATTGTTTTCACAGGCCATAAAATAGCTTATTTATACATACATACAAACGTAGAAAAATCTTGGGGATTTGTCCCCCCATCCCCCCAGTTCCTACACCAATGGTTGAGGGCTTTATATGTTAGGGTCATAGTTTTCAATTTTATTCTAGAGGCTATGGGAAGCCAGTGGAGTGACTGACAGGAGCCGCTGCAGACAATGAGCGTCGAGTATGGTAGATGAGTCTTTCGGATGTGTTCAGTACGGATTGGAGTGGAGAGAGACAGGTGATGGGGAGGACAGAAAGGAGCAACGTGAAGTAGTCGAGGCGAGATATGATGAGAGAGTGTATTAGGAGAATGGAGAGAAGGAATTAGAATTTTAGTTGTGTCTTGTGTAAGATAGTGACACATTTTTAGATATTTTTCAGGAGAAAGTAGCAAGATTTTGTGATTGATTGTATATGAGGAATGAAACAGAGGGCAGGGTCCAGTAGAACCTCAAGGCAACCTACCATGTGAGTAATGACGGCATTGTCAACAGTGAGAGATATTTGAGAAGTAGAAGCTGTAGAAGACGGTGGGAAGATTAGGAGCACAGTCTTTGACATGTTAAGTTTGAGTTGACAGGTGGACTTCCAGGAGGAAATGTTAGAGGGGCAGTTGGCAACTTGTTCTAGAAGAGAAGGGGATGGATCTGGTGCTGAGTGGTAGATTTGAGTGTCGTCTGCATATATACCAATATTTTACAAAGTGTATGTCTAGTATTGTCAATACATGTATGAACAAAATATAAAAAAGGTGATCTAGGAGAGCTAGATGGATTTATTTGCATTAATTTCCCTGATACACCCCCAAAATATACAGGCTATTCATGCAGATACAATATATTTCTGAGTAATATCAGCATAAAATGCTGTTGTTCAAAGTATATCCTTTTGAATAATCAAACACAGCAATGAATAATTTACCAGAAAAGAAGAGGAGTATGTGTGGCATGTAGGTTTTCCTAATGATGCACTTTCAAATATATTCCACCTACTTTTCCTGTTACAACCTCACTTTAAAGCCGTTTGTACAGTGCATGACTCCTTCAGAGATGTAGATTACATTTATAGCAATACAGATTTACCCAAGATACTGTGCATCTAAAGTATTTACAAAATGTTTTTTTTTTCATGCAAAAACAATTGTTTATAAAAGTGTACTTTTCATTGCTGTATGTAGAACATATCTCCAGAGCCCAGGACCCCCTCTGTCTAAGTATGGGGTGCAGCCAGTTACTGTACAGAGAGTAAATGATTTCTCTACAGAGTTGGATAATGAGATTGGTACAGTGACCTGCCATATATTAGCTACAGCCTGACAAATAATTGCTGACATTGTTTCAAAACTGCAATTCACATGGATTTAAATATATATATATATATATATATATATATATATATATATATATATATGTTTTTTTAATTTGTGCCACTTGATTTCCATGAACGACATGCTTTGAGAGTCCTATGTACCTCGATGGGCTGAGTAGTAGCTATTAAAGGAGATGTAGTAGAGGGATTATGAGACAGCACGAGTAATGTCTATGTTAAAGGGAATGTATAGGGCGGGATGTTCCAAAGATTAGTGTGGTAGCAAGCAAGGTGGTTATACCGATTGCTGCCATAGTGCTTGTCATATTTACTAAGAGTTTCTGAGGCAATAGAAGGTGACTCTCACTGGCGCTGAACTGTCACAATTTTAATATGTTTACCATCTTCTACCATTTAAATCATGTTGTATATATAGGAGTTATCTACAGCAAGAATATACATTAATTAGATGTTATTATTATAGAATGCAGACTGCAGTGCATCCTATAGCTGCTGAAGAGTGTGTGGTGGAGGATCCATACAGTGAACATGGCGATCAAGGTGGTCCCAAAAGTGCTCAATGGGGTTCAAGTCCAGGGTATTGTGTAGGAGCCAGAATAATTCTGGGGGGATACAGTTCACAGCTAGATTTTGTACTGAATGTTTCTAGGAGCCAGTGAGGGAATCTGTTCATAGAGATATATTACACTTTTGGAAAATGTCCTGAGATTTAAACTTCTTCCACGACCTAAAAGGCTTTTTCTGAAATCTTTGAAATTAAGCTATAAATGATGCATTTTAGTAGCCTGGGTCTGTATGGTGCATGTATCCATCTTGCATTACTACATTGGGGATATAAAGGCTCTGGTACTCTGAGATAAAGCTGCGTCTAGGCTTTGTCGCTGTTTAGTACATACAGTGAGGCGATTGATGTATATAAGACGCCATTGATAAAACCCAATTTTTCACATTGATGTGAGCTGGTAACAACAAAGACGCAGCAATCATAGCTTATCCCAGGGGTCTGTGATCTGTGATAATTATAGAGCCAAACTACCTGATAACCTTAGAGCATGGGATCAAAGCCTATAATGCTATCATCATAATGTAAACACTCAGATGAAACAGCACACTGACACATGGTCAACAATGTATGGATCGGGACTACTTTACCTTTTATTAATCAACAAAGCAAACTTGAATTTACAGCTGAATATAATTTAAATTTATGCTCACACATTTGGGCTTGACAGAAAAGCTGCATGTTCATCTGTACTGGCACCATAGGTTGTTGACCCATGACTTTGTTGTGGTGTATTCGTTCAGACGTGTCCTACTCTCCGTGACCCTATGGACCGCAGCACACCAGGCACGTCATTTGTCTGGTTGGACACACCCGTAAGGTTTTCATGGCAAAGATACTGGAGTGGGTTGCCATTTCCTTCCCCAGCGTAATGCTCTTTGTCTGACCTGTCTGCCATGACCTACCTATCTTGAGTCACCCTACATGATTTAGCTCACAGCTTTATTGACGTACCCAAGCCCCTTCACTACGATTAGGTAGTGGGGCTTCCATCTCTACAGTTTAGCTCTACAAAACAGCCATCCATACCTTCTTGCCACCAAATCAGTCTTTAGTACACTCTGTCCATGTCTTTGTGCTTTCACCACACGAAAATACAATTTGAAATATTTCGGGTGATTATTCATTGCATTGTAATTGTCCAATAACACTTTTTATTTGCATAATGATTATCAATGAGCTGCAGAATATTTGTGAATGACAATTACTCTTTAAAGTGGATTATGCTTAAAATTCAACAATAGAACCAAATAAAAGAGCAGCCTTGTTAGAAAGCACTTTGGTATAGATTAATTACATGACTAAATAGGTCACGGTACATTGTTACCTTATAATATTCTCAAGCCAAGGGTCTGTAACCTTTTTATAATTAAAGAGTCAAGCTATGTCAAGCTTCCAAAGTAGAGTTCATCCAAGAGCATGACATGAAGGTGATTTGCATAACTGGAGATATACAGGGAAGATATACAGCATCACATTATTGCTAATTGACATATATAACTAAATTGCCTGTTATCTCAAATTAGAGCTTCAGGAAGTCTGCATATTATCGGAGGAAGAGCAAGATGGCTCCATTTAAATTATAATCTCAGTCAAAAACAGCCTCTTGGACAGGGGTTACTAAGCATCTTAAGTGGCTGTGATATCCATCCCTGTATTTACTATGTACTATTTGCTATGGGGAAAACTGAGATCACATCCACCATCACTTAATCTCAGCTACTTGAGGTGCTTAGTAAATCCCCCCAGTGTTAGATGTTATTTGTGTAGCTATTTAATTGTTTTATACATTTAAGTTTCTTCAATTTTAAAAGAAACCATCAAGTTACAAATATGTCAATGCCTCAAGATGGCATTAAAGCCGCGCAGCACAGGCTGCAACATACAAGCTCGGGGGGAAAATACGACCTTGGAAAAATATGAATATAATGGCCGACCCGCGGAAATCGAAAAACATGATTTTGAGCCTTATTTTACTTGTTTAGTCACTCGAAAACTGGCTAAGCAAGAAAAAAAATGGCAGGCGAAAAACGTAAACATTTCTGAAACTGGATGAAAATGAGGCTGAGCAAAGCCAGGCACGCGGGACTTAGAAAATACACGACGCCTAAGACACTAACACTTACACTTACTTACTAACAAAATACGACCTTAGAAAAATACTAATTTAACGTCTGAACTGCAAAGACAGTAACACTTTCACCAAAAACGCCAGGCACGCAAGACTTTGAAAATAAAACAAACGTCAGTCAGCGCATGCCACGAAAACTTTCAGCAAACACACAGAAGAGAAACACACAGGGAAGGGACAGGAGGGAGATGCTGGAAAAAGACACATGGCATTCCCAAGCACAAAACCTGCAGGTTAATGAACCCTGCAATGAGCTGCCCCTACAGTAGGCGGGAGGAAAGGTTCGCAATAAGCACCAAAGGAGCTTATTGCAAGCCACGGGATGAGCGCTGAAGATGCTCAGAGAAGCAAAAGCCTCACATTGCCTGGCTTACAATTTTATGCCCGTCATTTTTTGATGGGCAATTCGCTATTAAGAAATATAATAAGCATATTGGTAATTTTTGTATGTTCCTCAATGTGAATAACAGATTGTAAAATGAGTTATAATTATTGGATTAGGCTCTTTGCAAAGCTTCAGGTCTTCATATTAGATAGATGCAATATGGTGCACACAGTGTGGTGGTGTTTAATGCAGAGATTCTCAAACTGTGGTCCGTGATCAGGTGGTCCAATGTACAACGGGATTACAAAAAATGGTGACATCAAATTTAGAAACAGTACAAAAGTGGTACAGGTACTAGATTTATGGTTTGTAAGTGCACGGGCTATAATTCCATGGAGCACAGTACTATAATTGGTAAAAAGCAGGTAAAAGTATTATGAGGTGTTCTGTGGAGACCCTCAGCAGTACTTTAGTGGTCTACTTATACCTTTGTTACATAGTTACATAGTAATTGAGGATAAAAAAAAACATATAGTCCATCAAGTAAAACTTTTTTTGATCTCCTCTGATTTGCAATACGCTGATTAATTGTTAATTGATCCAGAGAAGGCAAAAAGAAAAAAAAAACTAGTGAAACTGCCAATTGTCTCAAAAGGGAAAAGAAAGAAAGAAGATACTGGCAATCGTATTCGTCCCTGGATCAATACTCTCTCTCTGTTTTAACCAGAATAACCCTGAATGACCTTTGTTGTTGTCATTCAGTCATGTCCGAACCTATGGACTGCATCATGCCAGTCAAATGTGCCAGCAACTGCCCATTTGATCTACATCAAGCTTATGTTCTTTACTCAGACCCTTGTCACTGTTTAAGTGTTCCCCCAGGAAGAACGTTTTGAAAACATTGCTTTAGTGAATATTGTGATGGTGATCAAGCATGTTATTTTAATAGAACACATCCATAATATACCCAAATTGAGAAGGATGTTTAGCATAGCAACCCGTTAAGACCCATGCAGTAATTAAATGGCCACTATAGTCCAAAAATGTCTAGCATACATTTAAAATATCAGCTCTTAAACATTACAAGTTCCTTTTGTTCCATGAGAAGGGATTGATCCATAGTGTAGAACAATTACATTAAATATAGGCAGCGTTGGATGGTTTTCTCCTCCTCTATCCTGATATGTTACAGGACACCGACAAGCAGTGAACATTAAGTTGTCTTAATTGCAATATAATGTACTTTATTTCCATTGGTTTTAATGGAAAACAGATAAAAAACACAATAAACAGGGTCTCCATGAGACCTTATTTACACTTCCTCTTTTTTCACTGGTAAGATAAAGGCAGATCAAATACATTGTTTTTAGCTGGCCTGTGTGTTGTTTTAATGTTTTCTCCAATCGATATAATTTATTTTCTACTAGTAAATTGCCCGTTAAAAAATAACAGTATAATTTTTAATTTTTCTCTTGTTTTTCTTTTTTTATCTTGTGTCTCCCCACTGTGCCTGTGTCTCCCCCCTTCCCTGTGTCTCCACCCCACTTCCCTCCCCTGTGTCTCCCCCCTCCCCTGTGTCTCTCCCCCCTACCCTCCCGTGTCTCTTTCTCCCCTCCCCTGTGTCTATTTCTCCCTCTCCCCTCCCCTGTGTCTCTTTCCCTCCCCTCCCCTCTGTTTCTTCCCCTCCCCTGTGTCTCTTCCCCCCTCTCCCCTGTGTCTCTCCCCCTGTGTCTCTTCCCCCCTCTCCCCTGTGTCTCTCCCCCCTGTGTCTCTCCCCCCATGTCTCTTCCCCCTCTCCACTGTGTCTCTCACCCTGTGTCTCTTCCCTCCCTTGTGTCTCTCCCGCTCTCCCCTTCCCTGTGTCTCTTCCCCCTCTCCCCTCCCCTGTGTCTTTCTCCTGTGTCTCTTCTCCCCCACTCCCCTGTGTCTCTTCCCCCATATCTCCCCTCCCCTGTGTCTTCAACTCCCTCTCCCCTATGTCTTCCTCTCCCCCGTGTCTTCCTCCCCCTCCCCCTCAACGCTGTGTCTTCCTCCCCCTCTCCCCTGTGTCTTCCACCCACCTCTCCCCTGTGTCTTCCTCCCCCTCTCCCTGTGTCTTCCTCCCCCTCCCCCTCAACGCTGTGTCTTCCTCCCCCTCTCCCCTGTGTCTTCCACCCACCTCTCCCCTGTGTCTTCCTCCCCCTCTCCCTGTGTCTTCCTCCCCCTCTCCCTGTGTCTTCCTCTCCCCTCCCCTGTGTGTTCATCTGCAGCTCGCTGCGCATGCTCAGCTCTGACGCGCAATGCGCTTGTGCCCGCAGCCCCTGTACGCGCAGCTCTGTGCGGACTTAGGAAGTAGTGATAAGTGTGTACGCTCCCATGGAGCATTATGCACTTACCAGAATTATTATAGGGGAGAACCACTTCTGTAATGTATAAAACACACAACAGGAGGATTTGGACTACAGTAACCCTTTAATCCTCTTGGAGTTAATGACAAGTTGAGCCCTATTTAATTTACTGAAAACAGAATTTTAAAGCTCACATCTTAAAATATGTTTATCAATGAACCTATTTATGAACCATTCACTGGTTTATTGCTTTTTAGCAAATTAAAAATTGTGGTTAAAATTTGTCCCGTATTTTAAGTCTTTACGAAGAAGATATTTCATAAAACACTATATAATTCTTCGGATGCTCTTTAACTTTAGCTCAGAGCTGTGTTTTGTGGTGAACCCATTTAATAAAGTGACTCCCTCATGGCTCTGTCACTTCAATCCCCCAAAACATTAATATTTATGGGTAAAATGTTTTTGCAAGCTGATATAGTGTAGCGAGCCATTGGTAAAACCAATTTATAAATCATTTATACAACTTATATTTCCTTAGCCACAAGTCAGCCACTCTGTGATTCCACACGAACATTTACAGACATCTCTCAACTGCACTCAATAAGCTGCCATCCAATAAACAAAGCACTCTCTAAGCTTTCTTCTTGTATAGTGATTCTCCGTGCAAAGTGGAAATAAATTGGTTATAAGGTCTTTAGTTTCTAAGCAAGGCTTATATACAGAAACATATAAACATTAACGTCAGATAATAACCAGAGGCCCATCTGGCCTACCCATTATATCTACCCAGAAGCTTGGCTTAATTCCATAACTGTATTTGACTCAATCATTTCTAGGCTGTTTCACCTATCTGTTACTCTTGTTGTATAGTACTTTCTCACATTACCACTATAATTTCTACCTTCCAACTTCAACTCATGACCTCTTGCCCTTGAATTCTTCTTTTTCTTGAAGACACTTCCCTCTTGAACTTTATTAAATCCTTTGATATGTGTGAAGGTTTCTATCATACCACCTATCTCCAATCTAACCTGCTCTGGTCATGGAGTCCTTCTCTAAATGTTCTTTCTTTTACATCATGCATCATTTTACTTCTTTAAATTGTGTTCAATTTGATTACGTCCTTTTGAACATACGGTCACCATAACTAGTCACAGATTTCGAGAATACTTTGGCTGGGTCAGTCAGTAGTGGTTCATTAATGTTTGGTGGGACACTTTTGAATTTCTTACTGCCCTCCTTTAGAAATCATAAACATCTGGCCTTACTCCATTACCCCTGAAGACAGGAATTGACCAAGTCAGTTTTAGAGGGTTGCAGAATTCCTCTAGATAGATGATGCTGTATTTCTGTATTAAAGGGATATGGAAGGTTTATGGATTTTAGTAGCTATATAACTATGTATCTATTAACTTGTATATATTTTTACTTTATTTTATTAAAGCATAAAATCAAACAAATCGTGCCTGCATGGGTCTTCCCTTTGCAGTCCATGAAAAAAGACAATGTAGTTCAGTCTCATACTAGCCAATCAGTGACCATCTCTCAGCAACATTCTGTAATATGATGCTGAGAAGTGGTCCCTGATTGGCTAGGCACTACACTGCACATCCAGCTCTACAGAGTCTGTGTCTACGTATGCTGGAGTGGGCAGACTCATACAGGGACTAGTTGTTTGATTTTAGCCAGTAAAACAGAGCTTCTAAGCACTTATTAATAAAAAAATATCCCTAAAAAGTAAATAGATACACAAAATCCGGAAAACTTCCATAGCCCATTAAGCATATCTTATGGAATATCACCATTCAGAACTGAGGCTCCCACCCATCTCCTCAAGGTCTATTAGACAGACCATGATTTAGGTTTCACACTATGCGAATAGAAGTGATACAATTACAAGCTTCACATCCTGCCTCACCATGTGAAACCTAAATCATTGCTTGTCTGGTGAGCCTTGAGGAGAGATTTAGGAACCGCTAATCTAGCAAGAAACTATCACCAGTAAAGTTAAGGAGTTTTATTAAAATGTGTACCAAAACCAATCTGATTTGCTAATTAAAATAGTTTAATTGTTATAAATGTAAAATCTCACTGCTGAGAAGTCATCAGTCATGTCATGTTTCATATATGCTCTAATAATATAATTATACATGGACAGATATACAGCAAAATATAACCTTGTCTTTATATATTATATTATCAATCACCTATTTTCCATCAACCAATAATTTACTGGTTATTTTTTTCCCTAGATTGTTTTCATCTCCATGCTATGCTGTTACGTATCAGAGATTTGGACAAACTTATGTATTCAGATGACCATGTGAACACCAAAGAGATGGTTTCCTAAGCAAGGTAACCATGAAAATCAGTTTATGTATCTAATGTTTCATATATTATTTTTTTTGTGGGTAGCCTCGGCATTTATACAGTAATGTGCTATGAAATATAATACATATTTTAGCTTTCATACTTGAGATTTTATTAGTTTAGATTTGTGATAAATTGTTTTACCACATGTTCTATGTAAGAAAAAAGAATATGTCATCATATTAATATATAATATATATATATATATATATATATATATATATATATATATAAAAAAATATGTATATATATATATATATATATATATATATATAATTACATTAAAATATATTTGAAAGTTTTTATTAGAATCTAAATAAACTGTAAAACACCCAGAAATGTTTTCCCACTGCGGTAAGTGAATCCAGGTCACAAAATGCAGATGGCAACTCTTTGTGGTCTTAGCACAATCCTTATGGTGCACAGGTGGCTATGACATTTTAATTGCCACCTGTGCTTAAAGTGACTCAAAACCATGTTTTTTTTCCAAGTTATACTTAGAGAGCACAGAAAACTATCTATACATTGTACTAGCCATTTGTTTAGAAAGTGATTTGTTCCTGAGATAAACAGCATTATTCCTGTTGTATTCTTATGCAAATGAGGGGATCCTGACTACTAATTAGCTGCTTGCTTTGATGTGCTATGCAGTTAAATACTGCCATCCATATCAAGTATTCTAGGCTGCAATTTGTAATATTGATCTGCACTTTATGATAAAAGAGGTTTACAATCAATGCTGAATGTCTTAGGGGCAATTTGCTGTAGATAAAAATGTCTAGTACAATGTATAGACAGTGTTTAATGTTCCATAACAGGAAACCAACTTGTTGGAGTGATAATGTCCCTTCAAAGGTGAAGTTTCACCTAAAAACAAATTGCTCTTATATGAAAGAGTTCACCTATAGCACACATATACTGTAGGTGTAGAAAGTTCTAGCTCTTTATTGCTATGCGTCCGCTGTATGTTAGGTGATGTGAGAGCATGAAAACCTAAGAGACACAATTGTACTAGTTGTAGCTTGTTGTTTTTTGCCCTGGCTCTTGAACTGTTCACCCAGCATTCTGAGTGTCAGTGACACAAATGGAATTTAAAATGTCAGCTTCCGCTCTCCACTAACAAGGAGCAGTAAATGACAAAACAGACACTTTTTATAACTTTACAAAGATTGGTAATCTTGGCTAAATTAGTAACACAGTAAGAGACAGCAGATTTGAAATAAAGACGTGAAAGTGTTCATGTAATGGACTGCCCCAAAACTAGCCGAAATAATTGATAAAAGGCTAAAACCCATTGGCCATCTCACTTTTTTGTTTGATGTTGGTATTTTAGTAAACATTACAGTCAAAGTGTATGGCATATGATGAGTATCTTTATATACATTATAAATAACATATGCAGAAAGGAGTTATAATAAGTAAGCAGAGATGGATATAATGAATGGGCAGAGATGGATATAATGAATGGGCAGAGATGGATAGATGAGGTCGTTGAAGCAATGAACATGAACTTGAGGGAGCTCAGATCGGCAACGGCTGACAGATGTGTCTGGCGTGCTGCGGTCCATAGATCACGGAGAGTCAGACATGACTGAACAACTAAACAACCGCAACAATGAGATCAGATGTTTCTACATTGAGTATGCAAGGTCTTTAAGTACAAATTGTTGGAGTCATTATGAAGATGTAGATATTTAGTGGTGTAAAATGACATATTGCAACTAGATGGAACAAATCAGACCCCATCTGGAGTATTATCATGGAGAAAATAGACGAAATGGCCTACTTGGAACGACTAACATACTCACTGGAAAACAGGTTATTACATTATGACAAGATATGGGCCTCTTGGATCACATACAATACAAAAGCTTTGAATATTAGGACCTTATGGACCTTAGTGACCCTATGGACTGCAGCACACAGGCACATCTTGCTATAGCATTATATTTCTGGTTGTGCTTATGCATAAGATTATCTTGGAGTCGGTTGTAGGTTCCTTCTCCAGTTCACTGCGATTTGTCTGACCTCTTTACTATATCCAATTATACCCCATCACTATTCGTGTGCCGTATACATCATACAACACATCAAAGCTCCAGGATGTCTGGAATTGGTCATTTATATACATCCTTGGATAAGCCTGGATTATGTCTGTAATACATTAGCATTTGTGGTTTCTGAGGCTGATTTCTTATCCTTGAGGATTATAAACCAGTCACTTATGCATCATCTTATATAAGAGATAAGAGACTTTGCAATGTCTTATTCTTGTAAAATCCTCATTTGTTTTTCGTGGCATCATACAATCTTGTTTTATCTCATCATCTAGTTCCTTATTCTACATTCAGGGGGATAATTATCAAAAGGAGTTAAAAATATATAGTAAAAATATGGTTTTATGGACTATTCTTTGTTGTTGTTCAGTCATTCCGTCGTGTCTGACTCTCAGTGACCTTATGAATCGCAGTACGCCAGGCACCTCTGTCTGGTTATGCTTATCCATACAGTTTTCTTGGCAATGATACTGAAGTGTGTTGCCAGTTCCTTCTCCAGTTGACCGGGATTTGTCTAGGCCAGCGGTTCTCAACCTGTGGGTCGCGACCCCTTTGGGGGTCGAACGACCATTTGCCAGGGGTCACTTAAAACAATCAGAAATGTGTTTTTTTTGTCTATTTTAATCTGTAATTTTACTGTTAGTGGTCACCACAACTTGGGAAATGTTATCAAAGGGTTGCGGCACTAGAAAGGTTGAGAACCGCTAGTCTAGGCTAATATGGCAGACAATGCATTAATTTAAAAGGACACTGTAGTCCAAAATTGGCTAGCATGCATTTAAAAGGTCACATTTTAAACATTAACAGCCTTATTAAATTGCAATTCGGCAAGTTCTAAAGGCCTCTATATAAGCACATAGCATATTTTTTTTACAGAAGTTTTTAGTTGGTGAAGACCTTCAGCCTTATTAAATTGTGATCCGGCCAATTGAATACGGCTCTATATAAGCACAGAGCATCTTTTTTTTACAGAAGTTTTTAGTTAGTGAACTATCTAAAAGCAAGGTCTTCTCTAACTAAAAACTTCTGTAAAGAAAATATGCTATGTGCTTATATAGAGCCCTATTCAATTGGCCGAATCGCAATTTAATAAGGCTGAAGGTCTTCACCAACTAAAAACTTCTGTAAAAAAAATATGCTATGTGCTTATATAGAGGCCTTTAGAGCTTGCCGAATTGCAATTTAATAAGGCTGTAAACATTTTATGAGAAATAATTGATCTTTATTGTAGACAGATTACAGTAACTACAGACATTATGGGATTGTTGCCTCCTTCTTTGTCCTGATGTATTACAGGAAACAGAGGAGCAGTGAGTCTTATGGATAGCTGACCTGCAACATGCTGTTATTTTGTTATTATTGTCTTTAATGTAAATTAGGTAAGCATCACACAATTAACCGTGTCTCCATGAGTCGTTCATACTTAAATAGTAAGGTAAATTCGTATCAAACACATTTTTTAGCCTTTCTGTCTATTGTTTTAGTGATTATTTTCTTAAATAAATATTAATAAATTAGTTTACTTAATGTTTCATATGCAACCCATTGTTTTTTTTTTTTTAAACCAACAGATAAAGTAAACACAAGTTGTCTTTAAACCAACAAATAAAAGTTACTTTAAAAAAAAAACAAAGCACGATTTTCGACTCTGTTCTATATTTTAAACTCCGTCTGACCTATTTTAGCCCTATGTGACCTGGAGCCTATATGATGTAAAACATAACAAGAAAAGGCAGAAACATTTCCCAAATAAACCAGAATCCTTTCTGCTCTTCTTAATTACAACCAGAAATAATTTGCACGGTTTTACAACTAGCAGATTTTTAATAAGTTATTTTGACACTTTATGCAGCTGTCTTTACATTTTGATTAACCCTGAAATATGTATTCTATTATAGAACTTAAACATTTGTGTCTAATTAGATAATGTTAATACATTTTTCAGATTTTAGGGCACAACTTGTATGCAATTACTGGAAATTGAGGAATTTTGTAGAAAAAAAGTTTTTGTTACATATTTCTTTATGCTGCCAGAATTAGTAACAAACAGCCTTATTAAATTGCGATTTGGCCAATTGAATAGGGCTCTATATAAGCACACAGCATATTTTTTTACAGAAGTTTTTAGTTAGTGAGCTTCTATCCATAAGCAAGGTCTTCACTAACTAAAAACTTCTGTAAAAAAAATATGCTCTGTGCTTATATAGAGCCCTATTCAATTGGCCGAATCACAATTTAATAAGGCTGTATGATAGAAAGAAAGATTGATAGATGTAGATAGATAGACATACTTCTTATTCCCTTCCCATTGAAGGAATATCGGCAGGAGAATATATTAGGAGAAGGCAATTTATATATATAAATTGAAATTGAGGGTTTTTGTTGAAAAACATTTTTGATAAATCTTTCTTTCTGCTGCCAGAATTAGTTCATACAATGATTGTAAGCAAGGGAATGCTGTTTGAGATATAATGGAAATCGTTTTTTACCCTGAGGACCTTCGGCGCTCCTTGCGAGTCTCTTGGTTAGTGTATTGTTTTTTTGCTGTCATTGTAAGGTCGGCGCTGATCAGCTTTTTGCGCTTATTGCAAGGCTGTCCCCTGGTGTAGTTTGTGTGCTATGAGCAGCGTTGGCGCTCGTTGTGAGGAGCGCGGTGAATGTCTTTTGTGTTTATTGTAATACACTTTTTTTTTTTTTGTGTATATGTATTTTTGTATACATATGCACAAAATATTCGCCAGGGTCCGCCTTCGGCTCATTGCAGCCGACGTTGGAGCCTCCACCTCCGCAAATGCGGCCCCTCGCGAAGAGCCTTCGGTTTATTGCAGCCCACGTTAGAGCCTCCACCTCCGCAAATGCGGCCCCTCGCAAAGAGCCTTCGGCTCATTGCAGCCGACGTTGGAGCCTCCACCTCCGCAAATGCGGCCCCTCGCGAAGAGCCTTCGGCTCATTGCAGCCGACGTTGGAGCCTCCACCTCCGCAAATGCGGCCCCTCGCGAAGAGCCTTCGGCTCATTGCAGCCGACGTTGGAGCCTCCACCTCCGTAAATGCGGCCCCTCGCGAAGAGCCTTCGGCTCATTGCAGCCGACGTTGGAGCCTCCACCTCCGCAAATGCGGCCCCTCGCGAAGAGCCTTCGGCTCATTGCAGCCGACGTTGGAGCCTCCACCTCCGCAAATGCGGCCCCTCGCGAAGAGCCTTCAGCTCATTGCATCCGACTTTGGAGCCTCCACCTTCCGCAAATGCGGCCCCTCGCTTCCCTACGTCCCTTGCTGACAACAATTCGTAGTTTGACAACTATTATATGTGATAAATCAATGTTTCTTTGTGTAAATATTTAATACAATTGGCTGTGGATATATGTGTTTGTGGTGCTAGTAGAATGGAGGCATACATAATAGCAAAGGGAAAGAAGAAAGAGGAACAGGTATACAAACGTAAAAATCAGAATCCTGAACCTCTTAAACAGACCCATTAAGGAATCCAAACCTCATTGAAAAGTAAGTATAGTAGTATCAATGGCTATTGGATTGGTCAAGCTAGCTAGGACCAGTTAGGAGGCTTTTCTCTAATGGCGCTAATCACTGTAGTTTGGGTGCTTGTGTTATGGAGAATCCATCTGGAGCTGCTAGTCTGCATGTCCCTGAGAAGGACATAAAGCATAACATAAACTATAATAAAACATTTTTCTTCTAATATTTTCATTTGTATTTATTATTTTCGATACAATTTTTTATGTTCCTTTTTACAATTAAATGACTTATTTGTGATATCTAAAAACCTCTGAACAATATTATAGAGCTAATGCTTTTCCCATATGTGTAAATGGGGTTAACTAATAAAAAAAAGGGCACAATTAATGAATCAGATATTGGTCACCAGTGCAACTGGCTAGTCACTAATAGGAGTAGGAGGGAATATAGTCATGTGGACCCAACTGTTTGTACATGAATTAATACCCAGTATATTATGCAATATATATATATATATATAATATATATATATATGTACATGTAAATATATACATATATATATATATATATATATGTATATATATATATATATATATATATATATATATAAATATGTATAAATATATTTATATACATATATATATATATTATATAGTTGTTGTTGCTCAGTCCTCTAGTCATGTCCAACTCTTGGTGATCCTATGGACCACATCACACCAGGCACATCTTGTGTCTGTGCTTGATATCACAAGAAATTATATTTCCCAGGGTGTTTTCCACCTAACGTAAATAAATCTTATAACAAATATGGAATTGAGTATATAATAAAATCAATTATTTTTATATAATCTGAATCACAACGGCAAACATAAAACATGATAGATAAAAAATCCAGGATTGGAATAGGGGAATTTTAAAAGTAAGGCTACTTGGGAGAAATGCTTTGTTGCCACAATGATGTTTACCAAGAATATCTTAAACTCACTTTGGAAGGGCAACTCAGTTTCTACCTTATAGTGGTGTGTATCTCTTTTCAATGAGATCATCCATTTACAAATGTGTTGTGTCCCATAATGCTCTGGTCTAGTTCATTTGAACAGATATTAATTACAGTCCTCCCCTTCTGAACAGTTCAAAGTCATATATGTGAGGACTTTAGCAGGTATGCAATAACAATGGATTGACTTATTGGAACGTATTAGCCAATCAGCAGCGCTCCCTTTGTTATAGTAAAGGTCCTATTAGTTACCAACCAATAGTAATATACAAAACTCCACTTACTAGGTCTTGTGCTATGGCTTTACAAGACCGGTAATATATACTACTTTCGGGGAACTCTCTGTCACCGTAAAGAGTAATTAGTATGATAGTATTTACTGTAAAATGCTCTGTTTTTGATACAGCTACAGAAGCTGATCTATTCCTCTGCAGCTGAATCGCCCCGGTCTGAGTACATGCCCCCATAAATATTGGGTGAGGACAGGTAAGGGGACACACATACACAGCACTACAAGGGAATGAACACCTCCATGCTCCTAGCGTGGAGACACGCAAGGCATCATCAAAGCCTGACGCGTTTCAACAAAATGACGTCTTCTTCAGAGAACAAGTAAGGGGAAGACGTCGGATTGACTTTATAAGCGTTCCCATTACCATGGAAACGTATGTAATAAGTGCAAGGAAATAAATAAATTAATTATTCCAAATGGAGTCTGTGCCTCTAAGTTAGTAGGAAAGCTGATATCATTCTTATGCATTGAGACAACCAAAGTAAGTATTGTTCCATTAATACGGCAAAAGGAGGAGACCATCAAAACGTTCTAATTACCATAGAGACTATAGAGGCCACATAAGTGCGAGAAGGGCAAGTGGATATTTATTCTAAGTAGAAATAATTGAAATGGCAATCCATAACGTTATATAAATAAATAGGTTAGTTATTCCAGTTGAGTTGCCCCTCCAAAAGTGCGTTTAAGATATTTTTGGTAAATATCATTGTGGCAACAAAGCATTTCTCACAAGTTCGCCGTTGTGATTCAGATTAAATAAAAAATAATTGATTTTATTATATACTCAATTCCATATTTGTTATAAGATCTGTTTGTGCTTGACCAAATGGCTTTCATGGCAAAGATACTGTGGGTTACTTCTCCATTGGACCGTGCATTGTCTGACCTCTTTCCTACGACCTGTCCATCCTGGGTAACCATACATGGTATAGCTCACAGCGTCATTTAAGTACACAAGCCCCTTCACCCCGACAAGGTAGCAATCCAGAAGGGGAGACATGAATTAATCCCAAGGATATGATGCAATTGAAGCCACATTTTGCAGTAAAGTATATAATTCCTGCAGATTTATATACCAATAAATAAAAGTTATGTTTTATTTCATTATCACATACTACAATAGGAAGAGCCTTAAAGTTTGTGTTTTTCTCTTTACTTTTGAAGACATGATACTCCAACATTTTATATTATTAATTATATTTGTATTATTATTAGCAGTATTGGTGTTCTTAATAATTAACCTGTTCATTGGATACTTATACAGTATTTATAGTTGGGAAACTTGTTCTGCTAAAACAGTTTTAGGATTGTGTGCGTTTTCCCCATTGGGCTCAGACTGTTTATTTAGCAGTTTGTGAGGGTAATTCTACATCGTGTTTAATGCTGTTTCAGCACTATTGCACAAAATCTCAAGACAACTCATGTGGGATTGTTATAGTGAAGGAGCAGAAACAATGCAGCTTTCAGTTTCTTAGAAATATCTCTCAGTGCAAGAAACATAAAGCCGCATTTTAACCTTCTTTGATGGTATAACTCCCCCTTTTAGACCTTTAAATGATTATGTACAACTTTGTATGCTGGAAAATGTGCAAATTCAGAATTCTCATTCTGTGCTATGTTACTGCAGCTTTGCTCGTCATTGCCCAGTCTCTATGTTGTTTTTTAGTCGTGTCTGACTCTCGGTGACCATATGGTACCCAGGCACATACAGTATATCTGTTTCTGCCTGTGCTTATCCATATGCTTTTCTTGGTAAAGATACTGGAGTGGGTTGCAAGCTCCTTCTCCAGTGGACTGCGATTTGTCTTACCTCTTTGCTATGATCTGCCCATCTTGGGTGACCCTATATGGTATAGCTCACAGCTTCATTGAAGGTACACAAACCCCTTCACCACAACACGGGAGGGAACCAGAAAGGGACCGCTGGCTCGTTGTTGACCCTATATGGTATAGCTCACAGCTTTATTGAGGTACACCACCCCCTCACAATGACAAGGTAGTGACCCAGAAGAGATAAAACGTATGCATAATTAATTAATTAATATTAATGTATGGCTACTATCATTTTCAACCTCTTCTGGAGATTCTCTCCTACCCCCTGGGCCCCCAATAGTCATGGAGAGAAGCTGATCTGCTGAAGTCCAAAACACTAAAAACCAAATGTAGGTTCTATTGCATGTCTGCTAAATAGTTGTTAAATAAACAAATAAATCCTTATTGTATGATTAATACAGTATGGAAAAGAAGATGCTTTAAACCCCTTAATGCATCACTGGCTACAAGGAGCAAACTTTCCTCATGTTACCGGCCAGACAAGTACCACTTTCACTCCCTAGGCAGGTGCCTAACATTAAATCAGGCTTGAATTATGATACTATTTTTTCTAATTATATAAAACACCTTGTTCAATGGCATTATTTCAAAATGTAAGACCAGTTGACTAAAATAATTATATTTGTCATTCCGTCTTTGTTGTGAGAGCACATATTCTAGAGTGTCATGTATCTAGAGGAATATATATCAGTAATAAATATAACCACACCTCCACCAATGCACCATTCTGTCAGTCTCTCCATTGTACCCTAGAGAGGAACATTCTGGACTCTTACATCCAAAGCTGTAACCTGGACATCTCTGCTGCCATCTCCATGTGCCTCATCCCCCTCCTTCAGTCTGCTCAGGACCTGCTCCTTTTCTCCTTCCTAATTCCATCCTCCTACTCCCACCTAAAGGACTCCTCCTACATTTGGACCTCTCTATCTTGCCCCACCTATCTTTAAGATGTCTTTAACAACTCACCCATAGCCCTCAAACCTTACTGGTACCAACCAACTTACTGGTTTAGTTGTCACGATTGGGTCATTCTCACTTTGGAGATAATAGCCCCCTTATCCTGCAGAGCATGCTCCAGGTTACCCACTCAGCCTAATTAATGTTATCTCAGCTGAAATGTTTGTTTTGTTTTCAGCCGTACTCAGGGAAAGGGGTACAGCAGCGTTAATGAGGTTTTAAATTACATTTTCTGGTTAAAATTTCTGTTTGCACATATATTTTTATTTTTAATTAATGTTTATTTAACAGGAAAAGCACTTAAACTGGGCCTTTAAGTGTCGCATACCTTTGCACTTAAAGGCATATTTACGTTTCATGAATTATGAATGCACCTGCTAAAGGTGAATCAATAGAGTATGAAAACATTTTTGCATGAAAAAATATCAAAATAAACATTATTAAACTCTCCCGAAAGTTTGCTAAATCTCTTGAGTCTCCTAGCAGTTGATTTTGAGAGTTAACACCACTGGAAATCCCTGCTAAAATTAGCAGAAAATTCATAATTTATTTTGGCCAATCACAAGCAGCCATAACATTGTTTCAATCTGTGATGGCAGTTTGTGCAGCATAGCAACCTACAAAGTGCACCCAATTATATCTCATCTCCAAATACTCCGCCACCCACCCGCCTTTTTCTTTTCTCTTCTCTCATCACCTCCTCTCACTCCCGCCTTCAGGACTTTTCTCGTGCTGCCTCTATTCTCTGGAACTTCTTGCCCCGCTCCACTAGACTTCCTGCCTCAAAACCTTCAAATCCTCCTAAAAACGCTGTTTAAAGATAACCTTCAACCTTATCTTGCACACTTGGCTTTCACTCTCCTGCACCTCACACAAACCCCTTAGATTGTAAGTCTGTGAGTTTTCAATCTTGCATGATGCTTTGGGGAAAGCTCTATGGACACTGAATTCTAAGCTCATAGACAGGGCCCTCCATCCTTTGGAGCATATTAATATTGTTTTGCCTTGAAAATAACCCATGTATATCGCTACGGAATATGTTGGCGCGTTACAAATAAACTATAATAATAATAATGTGTAGTCTTGTTTTCCCTTGCACAAGGAAGAAAAGAGGAGCCCAAACATTGCTATGTGGATCTCTGCACTGTGTCACTTTTGGCTTGAAGGTCAGTATAGGGTTAAAACCCCAGAGTTTCTATTGGTAGGTACACTGTGCCTATGTGAGCAGCTCTGTGGGTGTGGAAAACATTTTTATTTTTAAATAAAAATAAATCTGTGTGTGTACAGAATAACTCAATGTAATGTGTGTGTCTGATATAAGCAGCTTGTGTTAGAAGGGAAGATTAGATATGCTTTTAATGTAGTTACTTCTAAAATGTCGCCCTTTCTAAGTATAGGTTTATATATAATAATTCTGCTTTAATGTGCCCATACATTGTTAATTCCACCATTCCATATCATGAAATAATTCAGAGAAACAGGTGCTCCTACACAGAGCTAGAAAGGCTTTGAAGTCTACATAAAATGTTTCTTTTAAATGGGTCAACTGCAAAGACATTGTATTAGGCCTGTATTTTCTTTCTGTACAATAAATAGCTTTGCTTCTAAGCAGATCGTATTTTCAACCAAGCCTTGAAATGATGCCAATGGTATTTCTCTTCTCTTTTCAATAACAGCAGGAAGAATTTCTCACAAATAAACTTTAGAAATATAATTGTGACAGCCGCACACAGGACTGGAAATAAATTTCAAAGCCTGCAGAAAAAAAAAGGCTCGTGCAGGAAATACCAACATATATATTTTACCTTGGTCTTAACTCATCTAGGCTTGTCTTATATGGCACCGTAGAGATGTAAGTCGTCGCTTATTCATAAACAGAAACTACATACAAATGCAGGCAATATACAAATATTTTTTTTTTAAAGTGTGTATATTCTTTACTTTTTATGGATCACTACCTTGTTGTTGTGAAGGGACTTATGTACCTCAATGAAGCTGTGAGCTATACCATGTAGGGTCACCCAAGATGGGCAGGTCATAGCGAAGAGGTCAGACAAATGGCAGTCCGTTGGAGAAGGAATTGGCAACCCACTACAGTATCTTTGCCAAGAAATGGATAAGCACAACCAGACACAAGATGTTGCGTTTCATAGGCTCCCAGAGAGTAAAACACAGCTGAATGACACAACAACATATTGATTAAAGGACCACTATCATTTGGGAAAAACATATTATGTTTGTGAAATAATTTTTTTTTAAACAAAATCTTAATTTAACAGATTCTGTCTGTGTTTATGGTCCACCACGTTGCTGCTCTGCAGCCCTTCTATTCTGTATTACTTTGCACAAATGACTATCCGTTTTTATTTCTAGACTAACCAATATTACAGAGTTATTAGGATAAATGGTCCACAAATGTATTAAATATACTCTGTTTACAACAGCAGTTCGGATTTCCAGACCAACTAGAAGTGTCTTTCAACTATGATATACAACCCATTACTAAGGGTTTTATCCCATGTCCTATAACATTGGACATAAATGATTATCATAAGTGGAATTTCTGTGTTTAAAAACTTATAATTTGAATCTGCTATTTATAAGGTGACCCTCTAGATAGAATTTGTTGTGATTGTTCTGTCCTTCAGTTGTGTCTGACTCTCATCGACCATATGGACGCAGGCACGTCTGTCTGGTTGTGCTTATCCATACGGTTTTCTTGGCAAAGATACTGGAGTGGGTTGTCAGTTCCTTCTTCAGTGGACCACAATTTGTCTGACCTCTCTGCTATGACCTGCCTATCTTTGGTACATGGTATAGCTAATAGCTTTATTGAGGTACACAAGCCCCTTCATTACAAGGTAGTGATCCAGAAGGGTTAGATAGGATTTACACGTATATATATTAGTACTTGGAATAAAGCTAAACTCTATGTTCTGCGTCATTTAATTCATATTTTTATGTCACTGTATTTTTAATATATACCTCAACAAAGCTTATAATTTTAATTTAGTCCATAAACAAAAATTTGAGTCACCAAGCTTGAGTCCATTGATTATTATCCTTTTGAGCCAATACTTCTTAATAACAAGATGTAACAAGACACCATTTATGAGTGACTCTTTTCTGTTTCTAATGTTTCCTATTTAAACATTAATATGTCACTTGGTGTTAAATTCTCTAATAGACTTAGAAAAATCTAAATGTGAGATTTCAGGTTACTAACGGATACAGAATAGGGTCCCTTTACATGTCTATGTCCACTGAGAGATTGGCCTACTGATTTCTCTCCGTTCTATTGCTCCTCAGCTTTGCTTGCTTGAAGCCTAAGGCAGTGCGCTCCACCACTTTCTTCTTTTATTCATCAATACCATAGTTAAGGAAATTAAGCATAACTTGGATAAACATACGCTTATCCTGAGGCTTAATTAAGCCAAACTTCAATATATTGAATAAATTACCCTACAACTTTGTATTTATTTATTTTTTTGCCCAGTTTAAAGAATACATAATATTTTTCCATATCTGGAACATAACTTGGCTTCAGTCCGAAATGTGCTAGTACCACACAGACACTGCAGCACTTACATTCGTTAAACCACAGTTTGCTAATTGTAAGTATTATTTGTAGTGACACAGTTTTAAAACTTTGCACAAACAAATCCTCTGCCATCTGCACCTTTTAAGATGATTAGCCGGTACAGTAGTTTTACTACAGCATTGGCTGGTCTGGTAATCGCATTATGTTGTAAGGAGGGCACCTTAGAAGCCCAGGAAATAGGATACAGCAACAGATGCTAAAAGGAGCTTTGAATGAACGTGGGTGAGAGAATATATAAGGAGGAGGCCCTTCATTGAGATACAGTACATTGCCACTTGGAAAAATGTAGGAGTCTATCTATTCATCTATCTATCTATCTACACACATATAGATAGATAGATAGATAGATAGATAGATAGATAGATAGACACATAGATATATATAGATAGATAGATAGATAGATAGATAGATAGATAGATAGATGATAGATAGATAGATAGACACATAGATATATATAGATAGATAGATAGATAGATAGATAGGTACAGTAGATAGATAGATAGATAGATAGATAGATAGATAGACACATAGATAGACACATAGATAGATAGATAGATAGATAGATAGATAGATAGATAGATAGATAGATATTACAATCTAATACAGAGTAAAACATATAAGGATGAGTAATGCCAATATAATTTATCCCCATCTTTTATACGCAGTATACAGGGTAAAGAGATAGTCTATGGAAGAATGTAGATATTATACAGGGCAAAGAAACACCAATCTAAATAGTGCACATAGATAGACAGATAGATAGATAGATAGATAGATAGATAGATAGATAGATAGATAGATAGATGATAGATAGATAGATAGACACATAGATAGATAGATAGATAGACACATAGACAGACACATAGATAGATAGATAGATAGAGATAGATAGATAGATAGATAGATAGATAGATAGATAGATAGATAGATAGATAGATAAACACATAGATAGATAGATAGATAGATAGATAGATAGATAGATAGATAGATAGATAGATAGATATTACAATCTAATACAGAGTATGACAATAATAATAGTAGTAATGACAATATAATTTATCCCCATCTTTTATATCTAAATAGTGCACATGATTGTAGATGGAGAAGTGGGAGTTGAGCTGACAATCTAATGTAAATACGGGTTACAGGTCATGTTCTCAGCAGTTTTCAGTATGTTGATAGCTCAGTGTGACATGTGACTTTATTGACTTTTTTAGATAAGTTACAAATCAGATATTGTATAGGGAGGGAAGCTAACAATCTAATATAGAGGAGGGGAGGTATAATACATGGAGATAAGCAAACAGCCTTCTTGCATCATACATCGCTGCTCTCTCATCTAATATACCCCACTGCTTAAAAATGATCTTCCCACTGCCCCCCCCCCCCCCAGAACGACTGGACAATAAACCTTATTACAACTTAAATTAACTATTTTAGGCATTTGTTTGCTTTCTATAAATGCTCTATCTAGATTAATTAATTTGATCCCCCTCAATGTAATTATCATATCAAATTTGCACTTCACTTACTTCTAAGAAGCCCCCATAGTAACAGAATATCCCCTTCTGGAGACTCCCCCTTCCTGTTCTCACTCATGACAACTGCCATGTCATACAGCTGTGACCTAAGGCCATGCCCACATGGGAGGGGATTCATACTACCAGTCCTTCACTTTGACAATTATCTTAGGTCGCAACTGTGAAACCTGGCATGTCTCATGAGTGAGAACAGGAAGAGGCTCCAGTAACTAAGATTCTGTTACTCTAGGGACTTCTTAGAAGTTATTGAAGAATAGATTTTATATGACATTACATTAAGAAAAACAGAAGTAAGTAAGCTAGTGAAAACATTTATATAAAGTAAAAATAATACATATAGCCTCTTTAAATGTTTTTTTTTTCTCCTCCCCTCTTTCTTTCATCTCTCTCAAGCTTTACCTTATATTTGACAAGATACCTTCAAGATAGCCTGCATCCCTTATACCTTATTCTTGCCATAATATCTCTACCTGTCCACGTAGACTATAAATCTGCAAGTCTTTAAGTCTTGAATCACTGTGTACTTCAGATATTTAGCTAAAGACAGGACCCTCCGATCTTTTGGTATATATCTCAAATTGCATTGTTGTACCCATTGTGTGGCACTACAAAATATCTTGGTGCATCAAAAGAGTTGAGTTTTTGTGAAAGTGCTTACAAGATAATGCTAGGTTGGTACCTTCCACCTACATCATGTGGCTTTCAAAAATTCTTCAAATGTCTTTCATTGTTGGATGTAAGTACATAGAGATATTTTAGAATAAAGGCTGTGAAGTGCTATTTATTATTACAGGGTTCCGTTTAGAAAAGATCCATTATTCTCCATTATATGGGATATATAGAAGATAATGTAGGAAGAAGTCACATTAACTGTGCTGCAGGACAAACTTGGTGCCTATAACATCTATTCTTAAAGTAAGAACAGAATTTGTGGCACACATGGCATATCTGTTACACCTTAGAAAATGAGCTGGTCATCTGGAAATGATGGATTCTCAATAAACGCACCCTTAAAATATAATCTGTAATATTTATATTTAAACATTTAGAACGGATACAAAATAATATGCAATTTGATACATAAATTAATATATTATTGTTAATGTATTTATTTTTTATTGTTAGTTATAGTAAAAGTTAATACAATTAAGTAAAAATAAACAATTATTATTATCTGTTTTATTCTCTTTGTTTTGTAACGTGCCAACATATTCCGTAGCGCTGAATGACATCTAACATCAGTACGACCAAACACAATCTCTCCATGGATGGATAACAGATGTCTGAGCTATGGAGCAATACGTACATATAAATATATATGGTGGATCTACCCTTCGATTCATAATACTTGGTACAAAACTTAACAGATAATACGCTCTATAATAACATTTACAATCTGAAACTCACCAGAAGCGCTACTGCAGAATAATAGTATTCAACACATACCCACAATTCATAGGCATTTTATTGTTTTACTAATAGTCAAAAATGTCATAGGCATGGCGTATAAATCGAGCACTATTTCAGGAGTGAACCATCCTGGATAATTTTTAGAATATAATAGAGATGGAATGGGCCATATAATAGTAGCAAAACCTCCATAATTAAAATGTCACCAATCAAGCTACTTGAGGCTCTATTAAAAAAGCCTGGGCATCTATGTATTCCCAAATAAATTCACCTATGCACTTGGCATCCGCAAGTGCTGTTTTCCTTAAGGGCGACACCTTCCTCAAGTATTCATGAAGAAATACAATTGTATATGACCTCCCCTGGCAGAAAATACTGTGGTTTGCTTTTATAATGTTTTTTCTTTTTGCTCATTCTTTTTAATGTTGTTTTGTTAATCTGATTGAATGTCACCATACCTATATATTTAAGTACATACATACACTTATACACTAAACTCAATATATACCTGTTAATAACCCCAAATTAATATTCATAACAATATAAGCATTTTATGTTGTTGTTCAGTCCTTCAGTCATGTCTGACTCCCGATGATCATATGCACTGCAGCATGCCAGGCAAATTTGTCTGTGTTTCTGGTTGTGCTCATCCATTATGTTTCCTTGGCAGTTACTGAAGTGGGTTGTCAGTTTCTTCTCCAGTGTGCCACAATTTGTCTGACCTCCCTGCTATGACCTGCCCATCTTGGGTGACCATAGCTCACAGCGTCATTGAAATACAGAAGCCCCTTCACCACGCAAAGATAGCCTTTGCAGAAGGGCAAGGACCTCATAGGAATCTTTAAAATTTTAAATAATTAAGGATGAATAAGTCTACACATAATACAGATTTAGATATATATCTTATAACAAAATAACAATTAATATAAAACAACAAAATAGTAAATGAACACTATTTCTTCTATAATGATTCAGTCCATCAGTTGTGTCCGAGTCTCAGTGACTATATGGACACAGCACGTCAGGCACATCAGTCTGTGTCTCTGGTTGTGCTCATCCATATGCTTTTCTTGGCAAAGATACTGGAGTGGGTTGCCAGTTTCTTCTCCAGTGGACTGTGATTTGTCTGATCTCTCTGCTATGGCCTGCCCATCTTGCTTGACCCTACATGGTATAGCTCACAGCTTCACCACGACAACGTAGTGACCCAGAAGGGGTCTTCAATGAGATTTTGATGCTATTCTTTACAGACCATAAATGTATGGATGTATACAAAATGATTTACTATGTATGCTTTTTTATGCTAAACTACTATTATTTTACTACTAGATTATTTAAAACTCAAAAAAGTCATAATCATAATCGGACATTCAGATATAGCAGAGCGTAAATCATGTACAAGAACGGGTGACAGTCTAATAAATAGTAGGACAGTCTAAGAATATGATATTAAACAACATACTGTACATTTATTTATCTGGAGCAAGATAATCCTTAATTGTACTTTAGTGAAATGATGCAATGATGTAAGTCAGAGCTCTTAGGTTTTCACATTGATCGGTGCTGAGCTAGTGATGATGTTTGACCTTGTGAAGATCACATTACATGGAGATGGCTGTTCTCTCTCAGCTTGCCAGACACAAGCCTGGGAATACACTTGGACTATTAGTAATATTACCTGGGGAATCAACATTAAAATTAAGGATCTGATAGTAATGGCATAATAATAATGGCTCTGCAGAGGTTCTAAAATATATCTTCGTTCATGTTAAAGATCTGCTCTGGTTATGTTTTTATATATATGGTATTTTGTATGACTAAACTTGATAATGGGGAATAATGCTTTTAATAAAAGGAAAACAATTATTAATAAAGACAACGGGATGTGTCCAAAATTAATGATCTTCAAAGGCAGTTGTTAATGCAAACTTTTTAATGCATCTTCTTTATTAATATAAAAAAATGTGGTAGAAAGCTTTTTATTTGGTTTTGCACTATGACACTTGTAAATGTTCTGCTTCGCAAAATATTCAAACAATATCATGACAGACAGATGTTAAAATTAACTGTGGCTGTTTATTTATATATTGTTTCTTTTTTTGCAGTTTTTTATGGTAGGTCCTCTATCCAAATAAAATTGGTAACATAATATCTCGTCTTGACTACTAGAAGACTGGCCTCCCCATCTCCTATCTATCCCAACTACAATCCATAATGACCGCCTCCGCTAGACTCATCTACTGTACCAAACGCTCTGTGTCTGCAGCTCCCCTTTGTCAGTCACTCCACTGGCTTCCCATACCAACCATAATCAAATTTAAAGTCATGACCCTAACTTACAAAGCCCTCAACAACACTGCACCCCCTTACATCTCTGCTCTTATCTCCAAATTTCCCCCCTCCCGCCATCTTTGTTCTGCTAAAGACCTTCTTCTTTCCCCCTCTCTTATTCCCACCTTCAGGACTTTTCTTGTGCTGCCGCATTCTCTATAACTCCTTGCCTTGCTCCTCTAGACTATCTTGCTGTCTCAAAACCTTCAAATCCTCACTAAAAACTCATCTGTTTAAAAAAATCCTATCACGTTCAGCCTTAATATGCACACTGCATTTTTCACCCTCCTGTACCACACCCAAAACCTTTTGATTGTAAGTTTGTGAGTTTTCAATCGTGCACAGTGCTTTGGGGAAAGCTCTATGGACACCAGATTCTAAGCTCAAAGACAGGGCCCTCCATCCTTTGCAACATGTTAATATTGCTATTGTTTTTGCTTTGATCGTAACCCTTGTATATCGCTACGGAATATGTTGGCGCGATTAATAATAATAATAATAATAATAATAACAACATTTGTTTTAATACATTCACTAAATTATAGGCTACGTCTAGTGAGGTTTTCAGATATTATGACTTTTGTTATCTCTTTTGGCGGCTTAGCATAGGGGCTCATCAGTAGACATCCTTCACTGGGACACTTCCAGTGCCTTCTGGTAGAAAAGCTCTATATAAATTATTTATTTATTTATTTAAAATCTGAACAATTTTTGATACTGTGTATGCAGTACCTTCTGAACTGAAGATGGCTAAAGCCTATTGGTTGAATTTATGCTTTGAATAGCTAAGGGGTAATACACATCTTTTAGAGCTTCTGAACATTATGGGTTTTGCTTCTTTTCTTCTTCTGAACAATGGAGAGGGAATACCCATCAGCCTCAGCAAACAAAACAGGGTGCTCTTGACTCTACTTGTGGAGTACACATTCTGGCATATTTCATCCTCCAATGGAGTGATAGTCCACATGGCCACAAGACTGCGGTATATTCTTCCCAAACCAAAACCGTCAGGCAGTATTGATCCAGGGAGAAGTCCGATCACCGGTGTCTGGGATCAGGAGGGATTTGATTATTTTTTTTATATATATATTTTATACAACTAATTATTTAATAGTTAATCAGCATATTGCAGATCGGAGGATATCTTGAAAGGTTGAACTTGATGGACTGAAGGTCTTTTTTCAACCTTAAATACTATGGTCCTCATTCAATTTGAATTTTGTCAATTGAATAGGGCTCTATATAAGCACATAACATATTTTTTGACATAATTTTTTAGTTGTTGAAAACCTTGGTTTTGGATAGAGGTTCAGTAACTAAAAAGTTCTGTGACATTTTTTTGTATGTGCTTATATGTAACTATGTCACTATGTAATTATTGTGATAAAAAGTTTTAATTTGCTCTTTTGCCATTTACTATTTTGCCCATTATAGTTTGATATGGCCTTAGGTGTATGCCTTTTCCCCTCTAGCTTTTTAATATTCTTTTTCATATACAGTGCACTTTTTAACCAATTATAAATAATAGATTATGTCTTAAATTTATTTCAGACGGAAGACTGCTAGTAGTTCTATATTTGCTAGCATATTTTACTAACTGGTGTGAAATTATATGACATACACGTTATTACATTATTCTATTTCTCTAAACATGTTATCCCCTTCTAGATCCCTACCTTGTCGTGGTGAAGGGGCTTCTGAAGTGGTGATCTATACCATGTAGGGTGACCTAATATGGGAAGGTCATAGTAGAGAGGTCAGACAAATTCCGGTCCACTGATAACCTTATGGATAGGCACAACCAAACACAATATGTGCATGGTCTGCAGTGGTCCATAGGGTTATAGAGAGTCAGACATGAATGAACAACTAAATAACAACAAAAATGTCATATTCTATTTTATTTTCAATTTTTCTATTCAATATATTTTGCAATAATGTTGTTTGATTCCCTAGAAATATTGTAGTAGTGAAAAATTACCAGAATTATTAGTCAACATTAGTCACCACTTTCAAACTGGAATGATATGTTCTTTTCAAATAATTATGGTATTTTATGGGAAGATATACTTTAAGAAAAATGTTGTAATTGACAAAAACAATGATAAATAAAGACTCATAACGATTTGAATGGTTAGATGGCTTTTAAGGTTTTCTTCTGATAAATCTCATACAACTTAATTGAGAAAAAAAACCACTAAAATCTGAATAGTACCGCCAGAAATTACATATGAGGATGAATCTACACAGACATTCCATCTATAAGCACAGTGAGGACAATTACTGTACTCCAGTTGGACACCTTTTCACCCAGAATAACCACTCCATGAAAAATCTCAAAATCAAAATACTCAAAGGTTTTTTTTAAAACACTAAGGAAAGAAAGACATTTGAAATTAAAATGATTATGCTCTTTAACAGTAATAACTCAGGTCTTAATGTAGACATGGAATTTTTATCTCATTACCAAAATTTCTTGTAACCTCTAACATTCATGATTGTAAATATATATGTGTGTTTATTAATTTTTTTATTTTTTGTTCTCTGCCTTCCTCCTGAGTTTGGTTACAGCTCTATGGTTCCTTAGATGTAAAACTATTTACAACCCCAATTTACTTACTCTGGTCTGCACCCCCACACACTTGCACAGCTGGCTGAACGGAACATTATTTGTTAATCCTGGATTTTTTTTACTATGATCAGTATTGACTCTGACTTGACAAAGAGAGGAACGCTCTTGAAAACTCGTCATGAAACCTATGAATATGTTTGTCCGATAAAAAAGGTATCACTATATACTGCAATACTCTGATTATATATATATATATATATATATATATATATATATATATATATATATATATATATCATATACAGTATTTGATATTACATTGTTTCTGTGTGTTGTAAAATATTTTTTCAAACCACTGTTTGTTTTTTAATGCTTGTCTTTTCATATCTTGTTTCCTCTATCGCATCTAATTTACTTTAGTTACAGTGCTAAAATCAATATATCCTTTGCTAATTCATATATAATCTTTACAAACTATCCAGTGACAGACAATACCTATTCAAAAAATATACTTTATCTAAAATTAGAGTGTAAACATACAGGTGCCAGATTACCTTTATGTATAGACCAATTTATGTGTATCAGCATACTGAACTGGTATCTTTTTAGAATCAATTACAGTGTTTTAAAGGACCACTGCACAATGAAGAAATGCATGTTTGAAAACTGAGTCAGACTAAGAGCAAAAATAAGTCATGCAGCTAGTTTTTAATACAAAAATGTTTATACCTCTTTAGGACCACGGAGGGATCCTTGATACATGTTGTGTGTGTGTTTTCATTTCTGAAGAGCTCTGGTTGCATCCTCTAATGTCCGGCTTCTGGGACAGTGAGGGGGAAGGGGTTTGGTGTCAATTTCAATCTTATCATGCTATCAAACAAAGGCTATGGATGTCTGCCTGTTCTCTCCCCCACTGATAACCACAAATACACCCCTCATCATCCAGTTCTCATGATGTCATGACATCTCCACAGTCTGTTAAATATGAATTGCCTCATCTGTGTTCATACAGTGCAAAAGGATCACTTGCTTGTCAAGTATGTACCAAATTAACAATATTAACAGCTGTGCACAGCTTCTAATATCCTATAACGTTGAAACAAAATCATTGGCGTGTGGTGGGTCTTGATGAGATGGTTGGGAACCACTGTTCTGCATGGTGGGTTGTAGGACTATCTTACCATCACCAAGATGTCTAGTTGCTCCTGAGCTACCATTTAAAGAACCTAGCTAGTCTTAACAACTATATATATATATTTGACAACATCCTTAAGTCTTTTTGAGTTTTTAGTCAGTTTTTGTGGGGATTTATATTTCCAAATCCTTAATCTTAGTATGGATGTTTTCCTAAGTGATCATTTTCATAGAAGCCCATCTCAAGTCTTTGTTAAGAACATACATTCTTGCGACCTATTTTCTGATAAGTTTCCATGAAAAATCTGCACAAATGTAATAGGATTACGATGAGTCACTGCTTAAATGCAGTTCAGTGTTGTTGGTTGCTCTCTATACCAGACATTTGTCAAGTGGACAATCCTCTTATAGAAAGCATATTCCACCCTGCTGGTATCTACTTCAGAACTTATTATGTCCCATTTATTGCATATAATACTGTTGTTATAAATATGTTGCAACTTTAAGCATCCCAGAAAATTTTACAAAGTAAAACAATAATTAATTTTTTTACAAAAAACAATTATACGTATATCTTTACATAATATACGTGATTGAGGGGAAAGTTGCTGCATATATTTGTTGTTTTTTTAGCTTTAAATATCTCACAAATTACAGTAACAATATTTGTATTTGATTGCTCTGCTTATATGCATAAACAGGGCAATATGGGGGTTCACTTTGTTTTTTATGACTGTGATTGGATTCACAAGGTACTCTATTGTAAAAAAATTAAGAGAGGGGTGGTGCTATCTTTGCATATGGAATGAAAGTAAGTCTTCTGGACTTCATATGCCCTAACATGCTATGTTAAAAGTCCACTGTAGATTTGGAAAAAAAATCATATATTTGTGAAGTTTGCAGCAAATTGACAATATTATCAACGGTTAGTTGCGAGCATAAAAACATTTAGATACAATATTTATATTAATATAAAATGCTTGTGCATTGTTTGTTTCTTCCACACTTCTTGCTGCTTTGTGAGTATTTGCAATGCTTATTACCTACTCAGTAGTGGAAGAAAGTGGGATGGAGGCAGACTTGCTGTTTCCTTGGTGGTTTCAGCACAGGACACCTTCTCCCTCCTTCCTATAGGCTCAGTTAAGACATTTGCATGTATACTTTCAAGCTATGCAAGCCATGAAAAGAAAGTATGACTATCATGGCAGCTTCTATGCACTAGCAGAATCTACTTTAAAGGTTTCCTGGATAATGATTGCATCTGATAGAGGAGAATAAGTAGTGTATAACATTTTTTTTTGTCTGAACCCCCCCCCCCCAAATAAACACTATGTTTACCCTAAACTTGACTATATCTCTTAAGTTTGCAAGCAGTTGATTTAACACCCCTGGAAATTCCTGCTAAAATTAGCATGAAATTCATAATTAGTTTTGGCCAGTCACAGGCAGCTAATACAGTACATTGTTTTAATCTGTGATGACAGTGTGTGCAGCAAGGCATCATGGGATGTATAGTCTTGTTTATCCCCTGCACAAGGAAGCAACGGGGAGTCCAGACATCGTTATGTGAATCTCTGCACTGTGCTGCTGTTGGCTGGAAGGTTAGTATAGGGTCAAAAACATATTTGACTACAGTGTTTCTATTGGTAGGTACCAGGTACCTATGTAAGCTGCTCCGGGGGTGTGGAAAACAATTTTCTTAAATAAAATAAATCTGTGTGTGGATATAATGACTCAATATACTGTGGCCCTCATTCAATTGCAATTTGGCCAATTGAACAGGGGTCTAAATAAGCACATAACATATTTAAAAAAAATATATGTTATGTGCTTATTTAGAGCACTATTGAATTGGCCAAATCGCAATTAAATGAGGGCCTGTGTGTTTCTGATATAAGCAGCCTGTGTTAGATTAGAAAAAGGTGAAAACAGGGAAACTTAGACATGTCTGTAATGAAGATTTTGCCTGAAAATGCCCTTTCATGTCCATGATTTACAAGGCTGCTAATATTGTCAGTTTGTGCATACTTGACAAATATGTGAAGTTTTTACTAATCTACAGTGATAGTTTGGAGTCTCACTGTTGTCTTGAAACAAGTCATGGGCTTGTAAAATTATAAGTGGTGTCTATTTAAAACCCAATTAACCTATTTTTAATAAGTTATATATTATTATTATTATTATTATTATTATTAATTTTTATTATTATTATGTTTTTCACTTTCTGTTGCTCTCCTCACAGGGGCGGCCATGTTGGTCTCGCTCACTCCTCCCATCCATCAGAGTGTGAAGATTACTGCAGACTCTTGTAAAGAAAACTATAACCAATGCTGATACTCAGTGAAAACAAAATACTATAAATTAATTAAACCACAAAATATAAATGGAATGTAGATTAATTTGCAAATTAATTCTGAACATTTTATAGAGAAATGTACAGTAGTGTCTGCATAATGCTTTTACAGCAAGGTGAAAATCTGGGCAGGTCTATTTTCATATATTAATATTTTAGCAGGAAGCCTAAATTAAGCTTTGTGCTACAAATGTATATCTACAGTAAAGATCATCACGTTGAATAATTGATAGCGTTCACTGTGCTGCATGAATTTACTGCATACGCATTGGGAGCGGTAACACATCTGTACATATAGAGGAATAATATATTCATAGCTGAATCCTTTTAAGCAATTAGAATCAGAGAGAATTTAACTAATGTAGAAACAGCAGAGGGAGCCAGAGTCTAGACTTTCCAAGTAACAGGAGCATTTATCTAATACAGCCAATGCAACACAAACTATCACAATGTCTAGCTGTTTTGTTTAGTTAAATATATTAACTATATATCTATTATTCTGCAAATTACACCAGCAGGCTAATCAGTAGATAACATAAATATTAAAAATTAAAAGTGGAAAACCTTCTTTGGACATGTAAAGCTGAATACAATGGTTGAACACTCCTATTAAATACAATTAAAAGGATAACTGAATGATGGCTATATACAGTGCCTTGCAAAAGTATTCACCCCTTTGGCATTTTTCGTGTTTTGTTGCCTCACAACCTGGAATTAACATGGATTGTTTGAGGATTTGCATCATTTAATTTACAGAACATACCCACAACTTTGAAGAAAAAGTAAATGATCATAACTATTCACCCCCTAAAGTCAATACTTTGTAGAGCCACCCTTTGCGGCAATCACAGCTCCAAGTCGCTTTGGATAAGTCTCTATGAGCTTGCCACATCTTACCCCTGGGATTTTTGCCCATTCCTCCTTGCAAAACTGCTCCAGCTCCTTCAAGTTAGATGGTTTTGTGAACAGCAATCTTTAAGTCTGACCACAGATTTTCTATTGAGGTCTGGACTTTGACTAGGCCATTCCAACACATTTACATGTTTCCCCTTAAACCACTCAAGTGTTGCTTTAGCAGTGTGTTTGGGGTCATTGTCCTGCTGGAAGGTGAACCTCTGTCCTAGCCTCAAATCACGCACAGAGTGGTACAGGTTTTGCTCAAGAATATCCCTGTATTTAGCACCATCCATCTTTCCCTCAACTCTGACCAGTTTCCCAGTCCCGGCTGCTGAAAAACATCCCCACAGCATGATGCTGCCACCACCATGTTTCACTGTGGGGATGGTGTTCTTTGAGTGATGTGATGTGTTGGGTTTGCGCCAGACATAGCGTTTTCTTTGATGGCCGAAAAGTTACATTTTAGTCTCATCAGACCAGAGCACCTTCCTCCATACATTTTGGGAGTCTTCCACATGACTTTTTTCAAACTCAAAACATGCCATTTTGTTTTTTGCTGAAAGTAAGGTCTTTTTTCTGGACACTCTGCCATAAAGCCCAACTTAACAGAGCGTACGGCTTATTGTCATCCAATGTACAGATACTCCAGTCTCTGCTGTGGAACTCTGCAGCTTCTCCAGGGTTACCTTAGGTCTCTGTGCTGCCTCTCTGATGTCCTCCTTGCCCGGTCCGTGAGTTTTGGTGGGCGGCCGTCTCTTGGCAGGTTTGCTGTTGTGCCATGTTCTTTCCATTTGGTTATGATAGATTTGATGGTGCTCCTGGGGATCATCAAAGATTTGGATATTATTTTATAACCTAACCCTGACTTGAACTTCTCAACAACATTGTCCCTTACTGTTTTGGAGGGTTCCTTGATCTTCATGGCAGTGTTTGGTTAGTGGTGCCTCTTGCTTAGGTGTTGCAGCCTCTGGGGCCTTTCAAAAAAGGTGTGTATATGTAATGACAGATCATGTGACACTTAGATTGTACACAGGTGGACATCATTTCACAAAGTATGTGACTTCTGAAGGTAATGGTTTGCACCAGAGCTTTTTATTGGCTTCATAACAAAGGAGGTGAATACATACGCACATGCCAATTTTCTGTTTTCTAGTTCCAAAAAATAGTTTTATGTATATATTTTTCTCATTTCACTTCACCAACTTAGACTATTGTGTTCTGATCCATCACATAAAATTTAGATTAACAAAACATTGAACTTAAGGCTGTAATGTAACAAAATAGGTAAAAAGTCAAGGGGGTGAATACTTATATATACCCTTCTGGACTGTTAGCTTGTTAGCTACCTTGTAGTGTGTAGTGGTGAAGGGGCTTGTGTATCTCAATGAAGCTGTCAGCTATACCATGTAGGGTCACCCAAGCTGGGCAGGTCATAGCAGAGAGGTCAGTTAGAACCACTGGAGAAGGAACTATCCATATATATATATATACAGGTAGACCCCGTTAACGCTAACCCTTTCTTTCAATGCTGATTCAATATATCACTGTTTTTTGCCCATTATCACTCCGCATCATTATAACGCGGTTGGGAAGTGCCATTAGATTGGAGGAAAGGTCCTATATTAATGTATTAACATACAAAAATAAACTTTGGATTTCTGTGTACGTTCAGTATGTGTTATGTACACTGTATTTTGAAAGTCAATATAAAAATACAATAACGTAAAATTTAAGTTAAACTTGCATTCCTGGTTGCGAGTCCCCTATTTACATTATATTAAAATGAACCTGATTAACTCTATTATCTGTATATATAAATATATATATATATATATATATATATATATATATATATATATTACATAAATAGTGCATTTGTGTTCACATTTGAATGTCTAAAATAAGTAAAAAAACTTGTTTTATGCCCTGAATTCTGAGAAATACAGTTATTACACTGCATTCTGGAAACCTTGGCAGGGACATGCAAATGTGCCCACGAAGGCTTCGCTCTTGCAATCGATAACCATACCAGACATGGCGTCCCTCTGTGTGTGTGTTTGGGTTGACTGTTACTGATAGGCTGGGACACTACACTGCACACCCAGCCCTACAGAGTTTGTGTAAGTGGGCAAACTCGTACCAGAATTCATTGTTTGATTTTAGACAGCAATATGAAAGTTTTTAATGGCTTCTTAATTAGGCAAAGTACATAAAAGTAAATTAATGCCTAGTTATATTACATACCTAGTAAAATCCAGAAACGTTGCATATCCCTTTAATATATTTTCATGCGAAAAACTGCTTTTGAAATGTTTAAAAATTACTCTTTTAAATCCATTATAAAAAATTAGCCCTACTTTTTGCACTAGATTTATTTCAAGTCTATAATTCAAACTGTCCATAGTAACTGGATATATTTATTGAACCTCTGACTGATTCTTCTAAAAGGCTTTGATTGCCAGGGTAATCTTGAAGATTAAAGAGGTCATATAATAATATAGGAGTTACTGGATTCCTCAGGTCACATTATAGACATTATTTTTTGTGCTTTGTGCAAAGACCATAGCAATAGGGTAAAGGTTCTGATTAACAATGTAGCTTTGAGGATTGCATTGGCGATATATTATGGGATTCTGCTCTCTAATTAGCAAGTAATGGAGAAAGGTTCATGGTTCATCAAAGAACTGTTCAAAGCTGCTCACCCTTACTGAGCTGCTGCCACCTGCACTGAGGTGTAACCCGCTAGTGGTGGGGGCTTAATGAGATGGGGGTCTGCCCTTACTTGTGAATACACTTATTGATGTCAGTGTTCAAAAGGGACAAGGGAAGGAGCTAAGGATGCTGTTATTGTCAGAAATGTACTTCATCAGATCTACGTTTAGGTTTTATGCTGTTCTATACATACCTACCATTGATTCCGCACTTATTTTATTAATGTGTTATATACTTCACCAACAAGTGAGGTTTTTCTTGAACTGCTTTAAAGGGCCACTATATGAACGTTTTTTGTTGTTGAAGGAATTAGAAATGAGCATTTTACAAATAAAATATTACCTCACAGTACTTTAAGGACCCTTAAGGTTATAGGGGTTAATCTTCAAGGACTAATCTTAAGGGTTAATCTTTAAGGACTCCCATAGTATTCAAAGGTACCCCCTAATACATATGGGTCTATATAAACCCCCATTGTATTAGCTGGTTCATTTTTATGTAACATGAGAGTCAATAAAGACCACAATGGTGGTTAGGGTTATCTTAAGGATACCATGGGGGTCCATGGTACTAGTAGTTAATTTCTTTCCTTTAAGGACCACCCATTGTATTTAAGGTTAATGTTAGAATACAATGAGGTCCTTTAAGGACCCTACGGTATGAGGTAAGAGACCTCTATGGTATGGTTAAATTGCATGGGGATCTTAGGGCTTCAGGACTGGGATGAAACAGACCTGGTGCATGCTCCGTACTTTATTGGAGTGTTTGGTTAAGAATGGCGTCAATACGTAGCTTGTGCAACAAAAGCCGCCATAGTTATGAGAGAGCCTTTTTGCACAAGCTGAGTATCGGACTGGAATGGGTCCCTTTAGTTAAAAAAAAAAGCCACTTTTTTGTAATGCATGTAAAAAACATTACCTGCTGTGCAAGGCATGGATATATTTTTTAGAGAAAATCATAATTGTTTTTACATCACTTATTGAAAGCTGGATCATGACGTTGTACTTTTTAGCTGTCAGTGGAGGGAGTGCTGGGAGAGGAGAGTAACAAGCTGGTTAGATAACTGGGTCTGATTGAATTTGACACCACATATTTCCCCCACGGATGCATAAGAACACTTTTTGCACTAATAAATGCAATATCGCATTCCAGAAATGTAAATATCTCTCTCTCACACACAATACCCATCAAGGTATCATGGATGCCTTCAGGGTCCATCTTTCAAGTTAAAAAATGATGTCTCGGGTGGACCCTTGAAGCATCTATGATACCTTAGTGGACGTTGTGTGTGTCATGGGGGCACTTATATTTCCCTACTTTTTCCCTCTTTATTTATGCTCTTTGACTCAGTGTTTAATAGCAAATGAGCAGCTCACACGTGCTAAACAACTGCTTTGAAGTACTAATTAGTATTACAGTCTGCTTGTCTGTCTCTGTAGTGGCCTAAATAAAGACCACCAATGTTATCTTAGTAGTTAGACCCCTCTTCCGCCCGTATCAAGTACTCTGCACATTAGCACACAGGAGCCACAACATCAATTCTAAATATTTCAGAAATTATTTACTGTAGAGAAAAACAGCTAGTATAATGTATAGCCAGTTTGTATTGCTCTTCAAAATGAAATTAACCTCCTGTTTGGGTAACAGTGTCCATTTAAAGAATGGGAAAAAATGGCTGCTGAGAAATATTCCTGTCAACAAATTCATGAAAAGCCGGGATTTTGCAGATAAGGCCAAAAAAATCATTCATAATATTATCAATAATAACTTATACAGAAAAGGCTCTCTGTTTTAAACATACATGATAAGTCCAGAATATTTAAAATACTCTTTTATTCATGTAAAACACTTTTATCCTTCCAAGTAAAATGATGTGGTGATAGTCAGCCATTTTATGCATGGGTGCCATTTTATGCATCAGTGCATTTATAGAGATGGATTATCCTGTGTCATAAACTTGTTTGTGTTTTTCCGCCCACTTGCTTTTATTGAATGCTTTGTGACTCCTGTTTTACATACAACAGACTTTCAAGTAACTCTGTTAAACAGCATTTGAAGACAGAACGGAGGATTCATTGGTTATAACCTGTCTTGTATGTGTCATCTTTACACTTGAACGCTATCGTTGTATGGTAATGTGGTAATATTGTTTTGTCAGGTAAATATCAAGGCGATCAAACACTGAATGTCAGTAAAGGATGACATAAAGTTTATGGACAGATCAGACTAAATTCCCTGAAGGTTATAGTGTAGAATATAGAGGGCTATGTCCTATATTGTGGTACTGACCTTTCTACATTTATAACTCAATTCAAAATTTAGGTGTGAGCTAGATCTGGTTTTACACCACAATTATAATATTTCATTATCATGAGAAATAGTATTACAGAGCAAAATCATGTCTGTCAGGAGCCATGTTTGGGCTTAGGTGTGGACTGAGTATTTGGGCTGAGGTACTGAGAATGACTAATTCTCTATTGCGGCAGCATTTATATGATATTATATATATGATAATAATATATGACCAGGTTAGTTACCTGGGATTGTGGAGGGGCCCTGCTCTCGTACCGCCTCTTCTGTGGGAGGGGCCATCTCTCATCCCGTCTTTTCTGTGGGAGGGGCCCTCTCTCACCCCTCATAAGCACTTCCGGTCCTCCTCTTCCTTGAACACTTTAGTTAATTTCTGAGTCTGTGTCTGGAGGGTGTTTCTCAGTGCTCTCTTGTCTGTGGCTTCACCAAGCCCTTCAATTGTTTCTTTTGGCTTCCTATTCTCTCATCTGTCTGCCGGATTACCAGCTCTGTCCTTCCTCCTCTCCCATCTCCATATCCTCTCCTTTGTCTGCTGAATAGCCTAGCTCTCCCTATTCCATCCCTATATATATATATATATATATATATATATATATATATATATACTAGCGACTTGCCCGTAAAAAATGGCGGCAATAAAATCTAAAGGCTGGCAATGCTGTTTGCCACACAATGCAAGGCCCTTCCCCTCTCTCCCTCTCCCCTCTCCCCCATTAGTTGAGTGGGCTGCAATGAGCGCCTACGGCACTCATTGCAGCAAAGTTGTGTGAGCCTCGCTATGAGCGCCTATGGTGCTCATTGCGCATGAGCAACCCCATAACTTTTAACAAGCTCGCAGTACGACAAACTCGCAGTACAACAACGATTATATGTGATATATATATATATATATATATATATATATATATATATATATATATACAGTAGACTCTCCGTTAACCCAGAACTCAAATAAAAAATAATAATTTTACAGGGCTCAACAAATGCCAGGAGCCAGGTTCTCATGCCATAAAATGCTTACAGGCACCTAGATTTCATCCACTGTATGTCTCTGCAATTCAGTTTTACCTGGAAGCATGAGTGACTGAGCCAGTGCAGTGTCGGCGTTACATTGCCGGAGTTCAGCACCGCACCCTCCAGCCCAACGTACCTGAAACTTCATTTATCTCTCATCTCCCAATCCCTGAGGGGCAAATAAAAAGTACATTTGTGATCCCATTTTGAATGTCTATATTATTTCCTGCTCAGGTTTCCCAGCAGAAAGACAGTCATTGCATGGTACTCTAGGAAACTGGGCAGGGATATGCAAATGAAACCACAATGCATCTCACTCTTAAATCCAAAACTGCTTTAAACATAGCTCATTTTGGGCCTGCTGTTTTACACAGGTTTAAGCATAGCATTAGATGGATTATGCACAATCTAGGAGGCCGACCCACAACCAATCACTGTTTCAATCTTAATGGATCTCACTAGTGTGGGGCTGGTACCTAGTTTGTCCAGCCGATTTTGTGGGGAGGTAGTTTACCGCAATGATTCTTTAACTTATTACCAAACAGAGTACAGTAGAACAGAAAATTAATAGTGAACTTGTGATCCCATTTGATTATCTAAAAATAAGTTTAAACACTATATATATACTGTTTTATACAGTGGGCATATGCTTAAGGGAAGCCATGTTTCATATGGTTATGAATTGCAAGAGCATAGCCTTTGTGGGCACTCTCTGCTATGACCTGACCATCTTGGGTGACCCTACATGGTATAGCTCACAGCTTCACTGGGGTACACAAGCCCTTCACCTTGACAGAATGGTATATATATATTAACTATGAGGCCACTGTGTATTTATTTGGGTTGTCCCCTATTATTAAGGATTTGAGACAGATCAGTTGATGTTATCATTGGGTTAATGTTACTTGAAGAAGATACAATGTATTTATTTATTTATGGATGTTTTTAGAGTGCGGTCACAGCGCCGCACAACCATTAAAGAGCTAAAACATTCACATACACAATTTTATTTTATTAAGTTTCTCTTTATGGGTTGTAGATAACTTTTTTTCCCCAAATACAGCCATTTATTCATTGTATTACTTTAGCTTCCTTTCAATTTTTTTTATTAGCATACTTGCCAACAGTATTTCAGAAATATTTTTATTTTCTGCAAGACTTTAATATACAATGTAACCGATCTTTAATATTATACATTAAGTGCTTGGTGCATATCACCAAGGGAAGCAATATAGCCATAACAGATCAGACTGAAAATCAGCTTTATTACTGCAGCAAATACTAAACCAGATTTCTTGGGCCATAAGTCAATAAAGTAGATTGTCAATTTAAGCTCTAAGATAAGATGAAAAGCTTTTTGTCCATAGTTTGGACTCTGCAGGTTGTTTAAATGGTCTTGGCAATAGGCCGAGAACAATAACTTGAGTTGAATGCTATTTTTGCAACCTTTGACTCCAAGCCTCTTGCTTTCCAATATCTCACCATTTCAAATAAATTGCCACTTTTCCCATATTAAAGAGACACATCAAGGAGATAAGCTACATAAGAACAAATGTCTTAGTGTAAAGGTTTCAGCTAAATTCTCATGAAAGGTACCCAATGTAATGTAGGACAGAAATGCACATCTGTCACGTACAGTATAAAATAAACTAAAATAATCAAAAATTAAGACATGAGCATTAAAACAACTTAAAAAAAAAGAACTATCAAACAATTAAAAAAAAATAGTTTTAAAAAATGTAATTTATTGCAGCATAATTAAACACGAAAAAAGTAATACAGCAGATACAAAATAATGCTCATGTCTCTGCCTCCAGTACCCTGGAGATATACATTACACCGGGCCAATTCGTAAATTTGTACAAAGTTAAAATTATTCTTATTATTGCCACTATTAGCTATATCCAATTACGAGTTCGCCACCCACAATCACTACGGGACAGCCAAAGACGCAAATTCAGCCTTACAACTCCATTGGTTTTAGCACAGCTCGAATATTACGAGTTTTAACTAATTAAAGTTACACAAAATCGCCTTTCTATTTGACCCGTAGCGCTAGCTCGGAAATAAAGTCTGACCTGCAACTGAAAAAGATATCAAGTTTCTGTAAATATTACAAATACTAAATAGGACAAAACAATGCCTTTTTCAAGCACTTATTAGAGCTGTAACAGCAATTAAATACACAATACTGTACCTTAAAAGTATGGTAAGGCATGGAAAGACATTAAAATTAATTGCAGAACAGTCCCAAACCCACAAATATGCAATTCAAAAATATTATTTTTAAATGTTAGTTTTGAGTTATAGCGATCCCTGGATTCAAGAGGTTAATACCTATCATGAAACCCACATGGACTAGAACAGATTAGTTAATGCACTTTATAGAGTGCTAGATTGCTTGACTGCAAGCCCAATTGGCAAATATTACTTATTGGTAGAGTTGTCCATTGGTGGAGCTTCTGCAAAAATGGTTTACTATGATTGAGAAAGTATTGGGCATTAAATGAAAGCCTCACTACACAATAAAAAAAAATATGTTTGAAAGCTTTATTTCTGATTAAGGACATCATTAAGCAGGGGGGGAAATTATACAGCTAGTTTTTATTGATTAACAAAATTCATGTTCATTCCTCTGCAGGACCCCAGAGAGATCCATGACACATTGGTGGAAGTTGTGTGTGTGCTGAGGGGTGTTTACATTTCTGTGCCAGAGTGGGGGAAGGTTTGTGGTGTAAATTTCAATCTTATCCAGGCTCTGTTCTATGCTCCCTAACACCTTACACCACTGATAGCAACAAGCACATACTCCAATCATCCAGATTTCAGGATGTGATATAACAAACACAAATTTAATTCCTTTTCTCATAAACACAGTCTTCAGAAATTCAGATTTCCCCAAACATGATTTATGGTCATGGATTTCACAGCTGCTAATACTGATAGTTTTGTAACAATGGCAGTGGCCCTTTAACACTAGAGCCGGCGTTGGATCATTCTGAAACTCAGATTTAAACCTGGGAGGAATGTATTGACTCTTATTAATACTGCAGTATGAAAATCAATAACTTCATATTGGAGACAGTTGCTTTTATCTGATTTTGTTATGATACAATTTAATGTGAATTTCGTTTTAGAGAGATATTGAGATATAGATTAAAGATACAGATTAAGATATGTGTTGGGTAAATATATACGGATATTTAATGACATAGAACCGAAAAGCAAAATAAATACATGTTTTGATAGAATAATGATCATAAAGTTTTATTCCTCAATTTTTGAGAATGCATAAATATTGTAGAATGATTAGATGTACTCTAGGAGAATTTATACATAAACCCACAGGCTTGTCATCAGGGCTTACAAATAATAAAACATCACATTTCCCCCCTGTTCCTATATATTTATATATGTACAGTAGACTCTCAGTTAACCAGAACTCAAACAACCAGAAATCTCAAGCAACCAGAATTTTTTTTTATACTTTAAATAAAAATGTAATTTTACAGGACTCAACAAATGCCAGGAGCCAGGTTGTCGTGCCACAAAATTTTTTCATAGGCATGGTGGCTTGTTTCTTCCAGGCTAGTAGCATAGACTTTGTGTGTCAGCATAAATGGCGAGCCAGCTCTCAGTGTTGCATGTGTGGGTTGCTGAATGAAAGTTTGGGTCGGCAGTTGACCAACTGGCTTCTTGTGTGAAGAGAGCAGAAGTTTAATAATTATATGAAAGTCTGGGAATACATTTATCAGGTTGTGGAGGTAGTGAATTGTGGGCAAAATAATTTGTGGACTCCTTTGTAACTTCTCTATACAAGATATGTGTCAATAAAAAGCCAAACATGCAGTATATGTGGTTGGTCAGATCACACCTAGGATGATCAGATCACCTTAATGTAAACATAGTTATCTGCCTCTCTCACATAGAAAATTAAGATCCCCCTCGAGGCTGCTGTCTGTCTATACCCTGCTGCACCGGCAGTAGGGTGGCAGATTAACTGTTTTTTTTTTTTTTTGGTTGAGTGAATTTCGGATGTTCTTATTCATTTAAGAAATGTCTTCCTGCAGCCTATGTATATTCATAGCATGATCTTCCTCTACTTCCCACAGCCCCTTAGCAGCTCTTTTTAAAACGTCTTGTAAGCTACACCTGCAATGCAGCTGTAACCCCTTCAGTGTCTCGGTTTTATAGCAGGACAGGTGTTATGCAAATATAACTTCTCCCTATCTGATTTACAAGCAATATCCTTACAATTTGGGTTTTTGAGGGTTAAAGCCAAGCACCTGTCTCCAAGGCATTTTAAAACCCAACCATATATCGCAATAAAGAGAAATAAATCATAATTAATGTTAGATCAATCATCTTGAATCTCAGGAGCTTGTAATATACTAAGCCTCAGAAAATTGTCTGATTCAGCTAACTGGGCATGCTTGTCTGCTAACACTGTGAGTGTATGTTAATGACCACAGACAAAAGATATGTAGGAGCATCTTGAAAATTATTCTTTTGCATAAAAATGGGAACATTCAAAGCCAGTTATTATCACTAATTTATATTTATTTTTAAAAATGACTAAATTATCATATTTTTATCAAAGATTTAATTTCTACCCTGATTAAAGCCTTTTAGAGGGACACTATCACCCCAAAAAAGTTGGTTTAATTTTATCTATATATATTATACTAGCCATTTTTCTGTAAAGCAAGTAATTCCTCAGATATTCAGCATTGTTTATGCAACCCCTTTATGTTAACATGCAGTTCAGAGTGCTTGTTAAAATAGGGGAGGGAAACTAACTGCATTATAGTATTGGGAGATATTGTTTCTACACAGTGACAACCAAGGAAACTGTGATCCTAATTAGTATATCAAAGCAGCTAGTTAATATTTGCAATCCACTCATTTGTTTAACAATGCTTCACAAAGAATGCTGAATATCTCACCAATGATTCAATTTAGAAAATAAAATTATACAACAATTTATAGCTGGTTTTTCATTATGCTTACAATTAACTTAAAAAGGCAATTTGATTTTGGAGGGACAGAGTCTTTTCAAAAATCGTGGAGCTCCATTGCTCCCCTTCTGAATCTCTACCATGTTGTGGCGAAGGGGCTTGTGTACTTCAATGAAGCTGTGAGTTATACCATGCAAAGTCACCTAAGATAGGTCATAGCAGTGAGGTCAGACAAATCTTGGTTAACTGTAGAAGAAACTGGGAACCTACTCCAGTATCTTTGGCAAGAAAATTAGCACAACCAGATGGGCCTGGCATGCTGCGATCCATAGGGTCATGTGGTCAGACAAGACTGAACGATTGAACAAATACAACACCATTGCTAGTGTTATTTTTTCCCCAACATCTCAACCTTTACATCAACTTAAAGGTACTCTTTATGCAAAGTTGTTTTGTACATAAATGTGTTAACTACGTTACTTTTATAGTTGTATAGTCTATAACGTAATTGTCACGAAAATATTACACTTCACCTACTTCTAAGAAGCCTACAGCAGATTCTTACCTTCTGAGACCTCCACTTGTCTTCTTGTTCTCTCATGTAGGGTGCCACAGGTGTGACCTAAAGCCACACCCATAGGGAGGGGCTTTACACTATTAGTGTCTTGTGATGTTACCACACACACAGTAACCTGGTGTGTGTTTGAGCAGCATGAGACACTGATAGTGTGAAGTCCCTGCTCTTGGACATGGTCTTGATCACAGCTGTGAAACATGACAACCTACATGAGAGAGAACAGGAAGAAAGAGAGGTGAGAATCAGAAACTCCTGGGACTTTTTATAAGTTAGTGTCACTTGTATATGACAATTACATTAAGAAGTCTAACATTAATTATAAAATGATTAATATTTGTATTAAAAAATCCCTTAAGAGTCACTTTAACCAATCTATTTAGTGGCAAACACTTTATTTTTTTACATCCTCCTCATTCCAAGAAGAAATGCTAATATGCAGATGTAAAATGCACAACTGTTTCCTCTAATCTTATAGTTTCATCAAAACGACAAGGAAAATCAGTACGGCAGATTTCATGAAGACGTCTGCTTCTCCCATCAATAAGTAATGGAGCCGAGTCTAAACAATAACAAAGGATATTTAATTGCTACAGGCTCGCAATGATCACGTAAATCAGGTAGAACAGTTTGCTGCTTCTGCTGTTCAATTATTGATGTCCTGAGATATACAAAAAAAAAAAAAACTAGGCTAGTTCGATATGGCCTGCATTGTCTTTATATGGAGAATGTTGTTTCCTTAATAGAAACATGAGCTGGTTTGATTTGAAGCTTAGATACAATTTCATAGCCTGATTCCCTATGTTTACTGCTCTAATAGATTGGTTAGAGAGATGCAGTATACTGATATTTTATATTATATCACATCAAGATTTATTGTAGAAATGATTGGCTATTACATGAAATGTACAGTGCTAGGACTCTAACATTGGCTGCTGTGTTGGGAGAGCAAGAGCCAGAGAGCTTGTCATGGGGGTGTGGGTGATCATAAGCCAGACGTTTTGTTGTTTTTTGGTCGTTCAGTTGTGTCTGACCCTAGGGACCGCAGCATGGTAGGTTGTGTTAATCCATTAGGTTTTCAGGGTAAAGAAAATGGAGTTGGTTGCCAGTTCCTTCTCCAATGGGCCGCGATTTGTCTGACCTCTTTGCTTTGACCGGCCCATCTTAGGTGACCTTACATAGTATAGCTCACAGCTTCATTGGGGTACACACCATGACACCATGACAAGCTAGTGATGCAGAACGGGAATGAGAACAATAGCAGATATTTTAACACTTTAACACTCTGTGATTCTACTGACGGAAAAAAGAACCAAAGGTGGGGAGGCACAGAAGCATTATGTAGGAGCGATACAATAGAAAGTAGATATAAAATGCCATTGAAGTGCATTATTTACAACAAGTAACTTGCCCGTCATAAATGACTGTTTTATAGAATGTTATCTTGACCTGTCTCTGCTCTCTCTCTCTCTATGTGTGCTCTCTCTGTGTGTGCGTGCTCTCTCTGTGTGCTCCTGCTCTCTCTATGTGTGCACTCTCTCTCTGTGCTTGTTTTCTCTGTGCGCTCTCTCGCACTCTTTGTGTGTTTTCTGTGTGAGCTCTCTGTGCGCTGTTGCTCGCTCACTGTCCTGTTTCTCTCTCTCTGTCCTGTCTCCCCCCTCTGTCCTGTCTCTCTCTCCTGTATCTCTCGCTGTTGTGCGTGTGTGTCTCTCTATGTCCTGTCTTTCTCTCTCCTGTCTCTCTCTCTCTCTCTGACCTCTCTCTCTCTCTCTGTCCTGTCTTTCTCACTCCTGGCACTGTTTCTCTCTCTCTGTGCGCTCTCTGTCTGTGCACTCTCTGTCTGTGCACTCTCTGTCTGTGCACTCTCTGTCTGTGTACTCTCTCTCACTGCGCGCCCGCTGTCTGTGCACTCTCTCTGCGCTCTCTGTCTATACACTCTCTCTGTCCACTCTCTCTGTGCGCTGTCTGTGTGCGCTCTCTTGTCTGGGTGCGCTCTCGCTCTGCATAATGGCTGATGGCTGCTGTTAATGATGGCTTTAAGGCCGCCCCCGATGTCAGAGTTACTCACACTGTCAACTATTATAGTGGATATCCTCCAGAAGTACACTTTACAGTAGGAGAAATGTTTTTAGAAAACAAAAAATATTTATTCCATGGGTTATGCACGTATGCTGTGCTGGGGACAGCCATTGCTTTGTTTGTTAACCTGGTTTGTCATCTAACATGGGCACTGAACCCCGATTACTTCTGTGGAACTACAGCTCTGCAGAGTCTAAGTCTACATTTGCTGCAGTGAGCAGACCCATAAAGGGACTATTTTTTATTAAGAAGCAATAAAAATCTGTTTTTACTGCCCAAAATCATGCACAGTACAACAAGTAAATAGAAACACAGGTATATTATATGCCTAGTAAAATCCATAAACCTTCCATATCCCTGTAATGAGCGTTTCTTGCATATTTTTGAAACTTGAAATGTTTCTAAATCCCCAGTCACTGTTTGGTTAATTAGTACAAAGTTGTGAAACGAATCTATGGGGACATTACAGGTATATTTATGTTCCTATATTAGTTTTTAAAATGGATACAGGTCATTCACAGTCAGCTTGATTATCTCAGACAATATTCACTGACTGTCCATTTGTGGAGGATAATTATGGTTAGCAATATACGATCTATAACAAGTCCCATGGTTTTGTGGAATTCAAGAGCTGTTGAACTTCCATGGATCTATAAAGCTTCTGTGTCCTTGGGAAATTATGGATTGAAAGCTTCTTTAGCATCTGCTAATTATACAGTCTCTGAGTTTGTATTTACTAAGCCATAATTGCATGACACACACAGCCCGCCATCTTGTTCTTTATTCTCTCTCGCTATTATGTGTTATCCTTATATATAAATGTGTTTAATTGATAAAATAATTGAACTGTTAACATATCAGACCCAAATCGCTCTGTGTGCTCTATTATTTTCTCCAAGTTTATGAATCAAGGTGCAAAATATTGCAGGAAGCATGGTATTGGTGAGTGGACATATATAAACATGTAGGTTAGAAATTGGGAGACTTCCTATATTCTAACTGGCATGGAAAATGTCATAAACCTGCCATATAGTCAGAAGCCGATGGTGGTCCCTGGAGGCACCAGGATACGTTGTATGTTTGAGAGGGGCTTTTAGATTTCTGCAGGGTTAGTGCTTGCAATTAGCCTGGTGATTACCTGTTTCTGAGAATTTTCAAGAAAAAGAGGTAAGCATCAAATAAATACTTCAAATATATAACAAGACCCACTCCCCTCCCTCCCATCCTGCATTAACAGATAAGATAAGCACATCCATCAGTTTTAAAATTAGCAAGACATGTGGAGACATTTGTTACAGAGTTGACTGTTTTTTTTATCCATTTTTTCAAGCAGGAATGAGTCTTGGTATCTGAAACTAGTATATCAATGAAATCTTGATGGAGAGGCCCAGAACTGCATGTTACACTTTTTCTTATTTTTATTTTTTAACTGTATAAAAAGATTGTATTCAATATTAGTTCTAGAGATTCAAATGAACACGTTGTAAATATGGAAATCCAGTGGCCATTTACAATGAGATTATACTTCCTTACACATTATACTATCCTCTTACTCATGAACTTATGTATAACTTTTATAGTAATAGAGGATGAAATAAGACTCCATCTCCTCTGATTCTTGTATTCTATAGGTTAATTGAGAATTGACCCAGAGGAAGGATCCCTGTTGAAACTTTGCCAATTGTTTCAAAAAGGGAAAAAAACAAAATTCCTTCTTGACCCCAGATACTGGCAATTGGATTCATCCCTGGATCAATACTCTTTATCTAGTTATCCAGGATAACCCTGAATGCCCTTTTTCTTCAAAAATATATCCAATCCCCTTTTAAAGTTATTTATCAAATCCTCTGTCACAACATCCTTTGGTAGAAAATTCCAGTTTAACCACCCTTACTATGAAGAACCCTTTCCTTTTTTTAAGGTGGAATCATTTTTCTTCTAACCTCAAGAGATTTCCTCTTGTCAGTTGACCTCTTGGCACCAAAAGTTCCCTTTTCAAAATCTTATATTGACCCTGAATGTATTTATATAAAGTAATTATATCCCCTCAGATCTCTTCGCCTTTTTGCAAGAGAAATTTATTTTAATTTGGTTAGTCTGTCTTCATAACTTCGTACGTCCATTCTCCTTCTTAGTTTTGTTGCCTTTCTCTGTACTTTTTCTAGTTCTAAAATGTTCTTTTTATGAAGTGGTGCCCAATATTGTACTCACATATTTATTTATTTGTATTAAATCTCATCTGCCATTTAGTTGCCTATTTCTCCATATTTATGTAAATCTCTTTGGCGGAGAGAAAGTACATAATTTTCTGATTTAATTACCTTGCACAACTAAGCATCATCAGAAAAATTAGGGACAATACTTTCCTGTCCTACTTCTAAGTCATTATTAAATTTGTTAAAAAGGAGGGGACCTAATACTGAACCCTGAGGATCCCCACTTACCACATTAGTCCAATCGGAGTATGTTCCATTTACAACAACCCTTTGCTTCCTATCTTTTAGCCAGCTCTCAAGCCATCTGCAGATATTTACTGCAATTTTTGTATCTCTTAGTTTGCACAATAGTCTTCCATGTAGTACTGTACCAAAAGCCTTTGTCAAATCTAAAAAGACTACATTCACTGAGTTGCCTTGATCCAAGTTCCTACTAACCTCCTCATAGTAACTAATTAGATTTGTTTGACCTGACATATCCCTCATAAATCCATGTTGACTCCTACTCCTTGTGTATATCGAAGGAAATAACCTATTTAGCTCATCTGCATTTTCCTGGTCACTATTTGTCAGATGGCCTGTTTCACATTGTAATGCTTCTATAGCTTCCTTCCTGGCCTTCTTTTCATTAATATATTTTAAAAAAAATTTTAGGGTTCAGCTTACTCTCCTTTGCAACTAACTTTTCATTTTCTGTTTTAGCCAGTCTAAAGGCTCTTTTGCAAGCCTTGTTGTTGATTTCCTTGTACTCACCAAAAGCTGCCTCAGTTCATAATTTCTTGTATAATTTAAATGTCTGTAAAATCATTGTTAAACCACATCAGATATTGTTTACTTTTATTTCCACAAGGTATATGGTGCTAAAAATTTATATTTAGTAAGAATTAGAAGGTTATCTATTTATGTTTAGTATTTTTACCTGTCAGTTCTCTGTCCCAGTCTATACGTTGTATTGCTGCCCTTAGACTATTACAATCTGCCCTTTTAAAATGAAGAGTTTTTGTTGACCCCTTACAGTTATGTTTTTTTTAACTCTATCTGAAATGAGACTGTGTTGTGATCACTGTTTCCCAATGGTTGCCCTAATTCAAATTATGATATTATATCAATATTATTTTTGATGACTAAATACAAGATAGCCTCATTTCTAGTAGGTTCTTGTATATCCTGGGCCAGATAATGATCCCTGAGTATACTCAAGAACCTGCTCCCCTTAGCTGAACTGCTGTTCAGGGTAGTTAAAATCTCCCATTATTAGAACTTGACGGTGCTTAGTTGCATTTACATCTGTAACAATAATTGTATTTCCTCATTTTCACTTATATTTGGGGGGTTATAACATATTCCTACCAATACTTTTTTAGCATTTACTCCTCTACTTTTTAACTCAATCAACATTATCACTAGAGCCACCATAACTATCTTCTCTGACTAGAGGCTATAAATCAGACTTCACATACAGACAAATCCCTCCTCCTCCTATACCATTGCTCCTTTCTTTCATAAATAGATTATAAACATCTAAATTAACAGTCCAATCAAGAGAGTCATCACCACCATGTTTTAGTAAAGCCTATCAAATCCTATTTCTCCTTTACTGCTAATAATTATAGCTCTCCAATTTTCCCAGGCAAGTTAGCTTCTTGTATTAGCAAGCATACAATTTAGGTTGCTATTTTGCAATAGTTTTGAAGTACTTGTGACTGTATTTTCGTTACTTTGCAATACCTCCATACTGACTATACTAACCCTCACCTCTTCTACAGCACTCCCTCTTTTTATTTAAACTCCCACACTTACACTATAACTTCACATACACAAGAACTGTTTGTAAGCTTTTAATTAAATACCGATCCTCACCTGCAGACTGATTACTAAACCCTCCAGCCTAGAATTCACTGACACAATGCAAGTAAGCATACCACACCTGTCACATACATATATAAACTACACAGGCAAGACCACCCCCCACTCGCCTACCAACTGGTTACTGCACAGCAAGTAGTTCACTGATCAGGTTAAAGATTAATATTTATGTTCCAAGTAGGTCATTTATTATGGTTAATGACAAAAGAAGAAAGTTGCACCTTACAGCTTTTAAAGATAAGCCAAATATATGCAGTAAAATAATAAAATATAACCATTATCTAACGATGCCTACTGGAAATTACAGTAAGAAATGGTCTGTAAGCTAAACATGAGTAAAAAATTCAGAAATTTCCTATTGATTGCTAGTTTTCATTATGTTCAGTCCCTTGACTCCCTGCACTTGATTTATGCTGGTTAGCACAGGTGGAAATTACTTTAGATGTGAATCCCCAGACCTTTTAGCAAATTATGTAGGAAAATGTGTAGAGAAAGTTGGAAATACTTAATTGGCAACAAGGTTACCAACTGCAAAGTGTTTAACACTATATAGGTTATTACTCGAGCTTCAGTTTCAAATCAAACCCCAAGCATTTCACATCTCCCCATATTAACGCCCCTGCATGTTTCTACTCTACAATATGAAGCACATCTATAAGTTAACTTTCATAGAAAATTTGTAATGTTGAACCTAAACAGAATTTCAATGGAAAATTGGGAAATTGAGAAAGTAACTTAAGTAGGATTGCAGACAGAAACCACATGAATTTTACCTCTCATTATACATAACCACTGTCTCCTAAAAGTAGATATAATCAGTATCATTGGTAGTGTAAGGGAGGCATGAGACAACTCCCATCCCCTTTATTAATTATATTTTTTATTAATTTTGTTTAAAATAATATTTTGACCCACGCTCTCATACTATATTGGAAGATAGAAGGGGCGTATCAGCATTGGTTTAGTTGAGATGATCCCTAAACCTATTCAGATCCTACATTTAAATAATATGCACCTCTTTCTTATATCATAACTTACACCTCATCGGAACTTCCCAGGTAGCTAGTGGGGAGACGAAAGGTGGCTCCATGTTCCTACGCATATTTCTTGTACTCGTGAGCAGTATCCATACCTGGCCGGCCAATGACATCATCAATGATCAGTGAAGTCATGTGACACTGTCTCTCCGGATGTCATGGACCAGGCATGTATGGGGTTTAGGAGTGAAGGAAATGCACAAGGCACATGGATACACTATGCTTTTTCTCACTAGTCACCAGGTCTATTTAGATGATGCCTTTAGAGGGGCAATTTATTTTCATTTGAGTGTGTAGGTCGGGGAGGGAGCTCTTGAATTATACAAGAGGATACAAGAGAATATAGAGTTATACTATTCTCAGTAAAACATATTAGTTTTCAAGCAGTGAGAGGAGCTAAGACAGAAGTTAGAGAGCTAGAGGAAGTTGTATGGCTCTTTCCTGCCTTGCAGTATTATACAGTAATCTCAACAAACTCTGTAAATGTCTATGGTCCATTTTATGGAATGACACAATTATATATAAACTAGCGACTTGCCCGTCAAAAAATGACGGTCAATACAATTTGAAGCCATGGGAATGCTGTTTGAGACATAATTGAAACCATTTTCTACTGTGAGGACCATCGGCGCTCATTACGAGGCTTGTGTTTTTTTCGGGTTTTTGGCTCGGCCGCTAATCTTGTAATGTTTTGCGTCTCGTATCTTTTTTTTCTATGTCCCTCGTCTCGTATTTTTTTCATCTCGTATTTCTTTTGCTAAGTGCCACTTAAAGGCTCGCCTCGCCAGCAATGAGCGCCTTCGGCGTTCATTGCCCAAGTACTCCAAGTTTAAGGGCTTGCCTTGCTACGTGAGGCTCGCCGGCAATGAGCGACTTCGGCACTCATTGCCTAAGTGCTCTGAGTTTAACGGCCTGCGGCGCTCATCACTATGTCGTACACACCACGCAAACAGCGTGACGACGTCTCGTAGTTGGACAATTATAATATGTGAGAAGTCCCACTGCATTCTGGGAGCCTGGGCAGAGACATACATATGTGCCCACAAAGGCTTCACTCTTGCAATCCATAAACATTTTAAACATGGCTTCCTTTAGGCATATGCCTGCTGGATTACACTGCTGTTCTGCAAAGTTCAGGATGGATTATACACAAGTCAGGAATCTTACCCACCTACAGCTGTTTCAAGGTTACATCAGCGTGGGGCTAGATCCTAGCTTGTGTAGTATATTTTATGAGGAGATAGTAGTAGTTTACCTGTACTGTATATATATATTGATGTAACAGTAGTTTATGTAACTCACAGACTCTGCAAAGCTCTCTCCCCAGGAAGACTGAGAGAGTTAACCTGCAGCAGTACATTGCCCCAGCTGTGTGTGCCTTCAGAAGACTGTTAGTTTAGTTTGGATGGGGCATATTTAGTTTGGATGAGGCTGGGGAGAGAATGACAGACAGACACACAGCATTGTGGTTCTGAGGAGCAATTTGCAGCAGAATGAAAAGCTGGACTTCTCAAGGATACAGACCAGTGACTGTGAACTAACTATTGGACTGTTTATGTTTGGTTGTTTTTTTTCTCCCTCCGGGTTTAGCTGAATGGAAGCTCTTTCTTTGTTTTATTTTGGTGTAAATATTGTAATACTGGCAAACATATCCTATATGAAACTTTGGAAAAGCCTCCTGTATTTGTGTTTCTCTATCCCAAGTACCAGAAAAAAGATGACAAAGCCAGCAAAGACTTATAACTTGTGACAATATATATGTATATATTTATTTAGGTATTTAGGTATTTATTTCAAACATTTTAGCTGTAAATCCTCTTTTGCTCTTAAACCTTGAACACCTGCTGCTTTTACACTTACAGAAACTCAAACTATTTGTAAAGTTATAGCACAGAAGAACACAGAAACATGAGTAGCTCTATTCACTTTTGCCCTCATGACAAGGTTTAGAAATGTGAAAAGATAGAACACCAATTTTTCATCTATTGGTAGCTTCCTGTATCTTCAAACATAGACTACTAACTATCCAAAGAGAAATGTTCCATAACTTAAATTGATAGTTGATTTATATCATGTAACCAAGTACTGACAGAGTCGCTGGAAAGTTGTCACTTTAAATGAAATATTTGTCCCATTAAAAATCTATCACTGAGTGCTGCAACAAACTTGTTTTTCATATATTGTTTCACCAAAGTGTCTTCAGATCAAAAAACAAACCACAATATAGACCTTGATGTATCACATTTCTCGCAGTTTTCAAAAACTAAAATACTTGACTTATATATAGATCTCACCTGTACAGCTCAAGACGACAATTGTATTATTTTCTTTAATTATAATTAAATTGACACCCTGTCAGGCAAGTAGGGATACTGTTGATACATCATTAAACACACTTCAAAGTATCTATCTAATCTAATAATCTATCTCCATTTCCAATAATGGCTTTACCATAGAGAGATGAAGATTCATTGAGATGGTATTAATTATAAAAGACAAATTATAATAAATCTCAAATGACAATGCTGTTTTATGGAGCATTTTTCTAAAATTGGATGGATCTTGCACATGGGAATGTATTTTGGTTCACTTTATTACATTTCAGCTCACTGTACGTGAGATCACTGTGGTCATATATAAATAATTTTTTTTTAAAGAACGACACTTAAAATATGCAACATGTTCTGAATGTAAACATAATACAGACCTCTAATGTATTATGTGTCGTATGCAATTGTGCTGCCATTCTGGTTTTAGTACATTAACTTCCTACGGTGGGAGGAGACACTGGATACATAGGTGCTCATGGCAGGTCTAAACTGAAGTCAATTAGTTTACAAGGACACACCCACCTGAGAATGTTTAAAAAATAATGTAGATAACATTTGACCACAGTGTTCCTTTAAGAAGGATGAACTCAGGAGGAGAATATTGAAGGTTGTCCTAATAGGAGTTTTAATATGGCTCCTTCCATGTAGTGGACCCTCAGGCAAGCCTAGACTGTACAAGTGTCCTGGAAAACTCTCCAAAACTCCTGGACACTTAGTAGGGGGTTGAGAGAAGCAGCTATGTAAGACTAAAATTCTTATTTATGTTGAGTTTATTATTAAGTACTGATTTTATTGCTATTCAGTTAGTATATATACAAATTTGTGAACATTACAGTGGGTCTTTAGCCACTCAGTTGCCCTAGACAAGTTTCAGGATCATGGGGAGATCAGTAGGGCGGCTATGTAACCAATTATGTAAGATGGTGAAGAGTGAGACGTGGGTCCATATAGAGATCAATAGGGCCACAGTGTCGCAAGGAGGATATAAGAAATATAGATCGATAAAGAGAGATATAGAGGTATAAAGTTAGTGGATATTATAAAATAAAGAGAGGTAGTTTAGAAAAAGAATATAGATATGGGTGAGAACATGAAATGAGAACGATGGAGATTCAAACATGGTAGAATTTAAAAGCTATATGTAATAAAAATGACTTTATAAATTGAATGTTATTTACAAAATCTCATGCTCCTACAGTAAAATGACATTGAATTTTGCCATTATGATCTGTCAGTCAGCCTTTCAGATCCACCCACAAACATAGCTTCATACCTTTTTGTTAATGGTATATAAATGCCATTCATTGTTGATGACAACTCTGCGGCACTGGGTCCATTGCCATGTGAGCAGAAAAAAGACAAGTTTTACAGGGTTTGATCTTTCATTAATACAATGTATGTTTGTGAGTGGATCAGAAAGGTTGACAGACAGCTCAAAATGGCAAACTTAAATTATAGTTTCACAATAGGAAAAGGCTATTTTTATAGCATTCATTTAATAAAGTAGTTCTTATTACCAATACTTTTAAATTATACCATACATGAAATATCCACTATGTCACTTTAACACTTAGATTTCACTGTGGCTTATTTTATGTTAATTCATTAATACTACAAAGGATCCCAAGTTATGCTCTTTCACGTTTCTTAGCTGTTTGATATCGTATCTTATCGGCATCCTGTTTAATATTCAGATATCGTAGCTATCATTATGTGTCTAAAAATGATAAATTCTAAGCACTGTTTATCGCAGAAATGTCTTATAAGTAAGATAAAACTGACTGTGATAATACTGAATAAAAGGAACGCTATATTCCTGAGATGCGTTTCATATTTCATCTCCATGTTCTTTGGATTAATTCCAGCGTGTAATTTCAGGTTTATTATCTACTCCTATGACAACAATTTGTTATTAGGATGCAAAATGCAATCCTATTTATATCAGTATGTTTATATAAAAAGCCTTCATTGGGTTTGAAGTAAAAAATGAATCACTGCGACTGACAAAGAAGAAATAAGAATAATAATACTTTACTATTATATTGTACTGACAGGTAGAAAATGCTAAACATCACATAAATTACGCAACAAAATGCTTGAGACATTATTTAGTGTTTGTGATGCACTTTGTCATTGGTGGCCAGTATGTGTCTCAGGTCACCTTTCCATGTCCTGATTCTCTTTCTTTCCCCATAATCACATATCCACTTCCTTTTACCCATCTTTTACCCACACATTACTTCCCATCTATACATTTTTTTTCTTTCAGACTCTTTAGAGAATTCATATACTGCCCTTCTTTGCCACAGGTCCATTTATGTACTCCTGTAAGTACTCCTGCTTTCACCTTGCTATTTCCTTATCTAAGTAATGTAGAAAGACATATACAGGTATGGTACATTAAGAAAAAGTATATTTGTGTGCACATTTGGATTAAAAAATCTTTAAAAGATGATTAAAGATTTATTTGCTGCTGAAAATCTCAAGAAATAAAGTTTTTGCTCTGTATTCTTGGAAACTGGGCAGGGATATGAAAATGAGCCCAAATTGTATATATATATATATATATATATATATATATATATATATATATATATATATATATATATTTATTTATTTATATTTACAGTATATTAATACAGAATATGAATAGTGCATTTTTGAACCCATTTTGAATGTCTAAAAATAAGTAAAAATATTTGTATTTCCTGCTCAGGTTTCCCTGATATTGCACGGTACTCTAGGAAACTGGGCGGTGACATGCAAATAGGACCACAATGCATCTCACTCTTAAATCAAAAAGCACTGCATACATGGCTCCTTTTAGGCACATGGTTGCTGTATTACATAGCATAGGATGGATTATTCACAAACCAGAAGCCCTACCCACAAACAGTTACTGTTAATGCATCTCATCAGTGTGGGGCTGGTACCTGGTTTGTGTAGTAGATTTTGTGGGGAGGTGGTTTACCACAACAATCTTTTTCCTTATTGTGGGTAGAAGAATGATAGTGTATATGTACAGGAGGCCCCAGGGTTACAGACGACTCAGCTTACAGCGATTACAAACACTACTCAATCATTGTTGGAAGAACACAGCTTGTGGCAGCAGCGTTATGGTCTGGGGAATGTTTTCTTGTCATTGTCCACTCATTCCTCTGCAAGGCACTTTTAAACGATTGGGTTATCTATCCATCCTTGCAGACCAAGTACACACATACATGTTGCCTATCTAGTGGTGAAGCTAGTCAACAAAGGGCCCTGGTGCAATTTTTTTTATATATTTTCATATATACTGTGATAAGCTACCAGACTCCTCTTGGTTTCTTTCACTTTGATCGAGGAACAAATTACAAGAGGCTGTAATACTTTTTCAAGTTTTACTGGAATTTAGCTAGTGATACAAAAATAACAAACCAAAACAAACCAATAAAAAATAAAAAATAAATAATGGGCCTAGCTTTTACTGAAGCACTACCATAACTAATAACAGTTTCCTCACTAACCAGACTATCCATCCAACAATTCAATAATTTGAAAATCAACTGCCTGTGTCTTTCTTCAGATCTCCAGGTCTTCACTCTACTCTAAATGAATATAAGGTGCAAATTCCTGTCTCGCTGTCTTTCTCCAGCTCAGAAAACTACAACCACTTCTCTGTGTCTCTGTTTCTTTCTCCAGCTCAGGCAAAACTGCAAAACACCAAGTTCATCAGCAGCCTCACCAATATCCCAGAAGCAGGCTTCAGAGAGATCTCTCAAGGTGCAGCTAAACCACTGATCAGCAATGTTAACCGCTGCAGTCTTACTGGGGAAAAAGAGCTTTGCAAAGTCTGTGGCTTGGACAAAAATATCTTCAACGTAGAAGCCAGGAAGATTTTTTAGCCTGAAGGAAGCCCTTCAGAGAAATGAATTATACAATGGAAGAATATACAGGAGCAAGCAGTACAATTTTTAGTTGCCTTGACTGGGAAATTCCCACACATACAATACATATACATCTCCATTTTTAGACCTGTTTCGATTACTAGGGATGTTTTTTAACAGCTAAATATGGCATTTTGCAAAACTCTTGTTTACTTAAAGCAAACAGTAAATTAATTGTAAACCTTGACTAAATCACAAGGTGGTGCTGTTACCAAGCTGGTGAATGGCGTGGAATAGAGAACTTGTCTAATAATGATGTCATTAGTGAGAGCTACAGAAGCGCATGATGATGATGTCATCTTTAGGAAACTTTGTTTTCATTAATTGTGTAAGGATTATTTAAGTCAAGAGAACAGGCTGGGCAAGTACTGTAAAAAAAAGGCATTTACTGGATGGCTGAAACTCGTAATTGTCCAGAAATTAGTACAAGATTGGAAATCTGCTAGAGTGTGCTGGTTATCTTTATATATATATATATATATATATATATATATATATATATATATATATATATATATATATATATATATATAATACATGTGTTGTTCATGTGTCTATAAAAGTTTATTACATGCTTAATAGGATAGACTAGCAGGTAGACCTTAGCTATAATTGTATTATTTACAGGCACACTATAATTTAGTTCTCCAAAAGACTAAATGAAAGTGGTCCTTTAAAATGTCAAGCCACAGTATGTTCCCACCTAAAGTAAGATTTTTATAATAAACATCACCCTTGTTTTTAAAATATGAATTTCCTTTTTTTTACTCACATAGCAATAGATTTGTATCAATCGAATTATTGATTTCTGCCAAACCAGCACAGAGATTTTTTTATTAAGGCATCAAGTTACTTGATTCTAGAATAACTTATATTTACTGGTCAATTAGATTGTTTATTAAAGGGACATGTTTGTGTAACCAGCTTTTAGAACAGTATACATTAAATATTATTAAAAAGTTTGTTTGCTTGGAAATAATAAAGCAGACTGCGTTAGTAATTAGCTGATTCAGGCATCTAATTAGTATTAATTTGCATAATAATACACTACAAATAATACTGAATCTCTCAGGAATGCTTTACTAGTATAATGTATAGGCATTTTTTTCATTCCATTTTTAAAGAGGCATTTACCTCACAGCATCCACTAGACTCTGCAGTGACCATTTTACCCAGAGCTGACCTGTTTTAGGTGAGTACAGCATTCCATGCCTGTACGGATAGATTTGTTAAGGCTTAATTTTTTTTATTTATTTTGGTCACCACATGGTCGACCATTGGAGCAGAGTACTGGTTTGCATTGCTAAAATTCCAGAGAGGCAAGAGAGTAGAAACCTGAATTTTATGCCAGACAAAGACAGTCAGAAATTAGTACAGAGAGATGACAGACAGAAAACCAAGAAAAAAAACAGGCAAGACAAAAGTACAGAAGAAGGAAAGACCACGATGCTCGTCTCTGTCTATTAAATAAACTATTTCTTCCTCGTCATCACAAGGTTGTTTCCACCAATTACAATAGTCTCATCCCTGTTCGCATTTATAGGCATAATTAGAATGTATATGCATAATATGTTGTGTATATCTGTCTCTGTCCGCTTGATAGCACTCTGTCACACATATTAAAATTAATTATTATCAATATGTGTGACCTCTGTCCCATATTGTCTGCCAACAATGTTTGGTTAGAGACTAAGCCATTGTGCTTAATCTTAACACCTGCTTGATAATGTTTATTTGGGACAATAGAGTATTGCAGATGCTTAAGAGATGCTTAAGTCTCAGAAAAGGCTATCTTGAGACCTTCACAATGTTTCATCTTGAGGAGTCTTTCTCACCCACGTGAAAATATCTAAGACTTGGCCTAGCCAAATCTTGGTTTGATAAAATATATTAACCAATTGAGAGGTTTATTTCATTTTAACAGGAAAATGTTTTAACTCTTCATATGTATACTATACTATAAGTGCATGTGTATGTTTACTATGGTCACAGCAATACCAATGGACAACCATATAATGTAGATAATATTTAGATATAACCTCTTTCTTTTTCCCAACACAATGCACGACACACCGCTGCAAACTGATTGCAGTAATGCAGCAGCATGTGGGCAGCCTGTTATACATGTAAACACTAATTTTATTTGATTTGTCATTGAAAAATGCAAACATTTCTAAAATTCAAAAAGTATTTCAACATGCTTTTAGTAGATCTTTACAGTGAATGTGGTCCAAATTGGGCTGAATTAAATGGCACAACAAAAAACAACAACTTTATTTAAATTTTAAGGTGACAATGTCCTATTAAGTAAGGGCCTCTTATTTGGAAAAATCAGTCTAATAAAAGCAAACTATTTCTCCGTAGAGCTCCATATCTCAGCCGGTGTAGTTTCTAAAAGCATTCTTATTAGATTATAGGCCTCATTAAATTGTCCAAATTGTTGTTACTGTAGCCCGTAATGTAGGCCGTAAAAGTTACTGCTATTAAATGAACCTCTTTTAGCTACCCACAATCGATCTGTGGGTTACCTGCTGAAAAGCAACTGCGGTCGTCAAACTAGTAACTCTGACCCATCTAACAGCCCCATTAAATTCCCTCAATGTTGAAAACCGTAAGCCGTAACGTAACTCCCAAGACTTCTGGCTATTAAATTGGCCTCTCAAAGCTACCGGCAAACGTATTGTGGGTTAGGTGCAAAAATACCCTATGGGACGTGGAAATCTGAACGCCGTAAATCCTTTGAAACGCATAACTGCTACGTTCCCAATTTTGCTATTAAATTGCAAATAATCCACTGGCTTCAAAAAGCGTAACCTGCAAATGGAGCCAAGAATGGAGCCAACGGGTACTAGAGAGGACCTGCAAGGGGCTAAAAGTCCTATCTGTAGCACTGTGAATGCAAATATACACACACTACTGTAGGTCTAATGCAAGGGGAAGTGAAGCTAGCTATTACAATTAATAGCACAACATTCTCAGGCTTTCAAATCTGCAATATAAAATACTTTTATTTGTGTTTAATTTCCGTGTTATATCGATCAATGCAATCAATGTGTTAATACATATAATGGAACTCTCATGGACTTGAATATCATATTTACTGATATAACATATTGCTTTATTTCTGGAATGCAGGTCCGATTGTAATCCGTAATTGAAACCGGTAAGGCTTTTAAATCTAACCTCCATTTTTTCAGTGACGTAAGGATGATGATCTCTTTTGCCATTTGCTCTGTCTAAACCCATAACTATGGGTTTCACTAATTGATCATGTTCATTTCTGCAAATACGACGGCGCAATAATAGTTTTCGAGCTTGCGTCTCCGACCCATAACTTTAATAGCTCTGTGACGCAGCCGAATTTCAAGCCCGCAGCCTTTGAAAGCTTCACATTGCTGCTATGGGCTTCGAATTTAATGCGTCTGTAAGCCTTTGATCTTTGAAAGCCCGTAAATGTTACAATCTCTAAAATCACAAATTCCTCAAGCCCACAATTGCTTTCACACCCGTAAATGGCAAATGTAGCCAAAAATCCTATGAGTACAAGAGAGGACTCGAAAAGGGGTTAAACACCTGTTCGTAACACTATAAAGGGAAATGAAAGGGAAATATAAACTCAATACTGCACTTTAAAAAAATGGGAAAGCGATGTAAGAGATTAAAATTAATTGCACAACAGTTTAAAGCTCAAAAGTCTGCAATCAAAAACTATTATTTCCAGGTTTTATTTTCGTGTTATATCAATATCAGGAATCAAGGAGTTAGTACAAATCAGGCCACCCACATGGACTAGAACAGTATAATCATTCATTTTTATTGATTTTTACATCGCTGGATTGAAAGCCTGATCGCATATTGGATGTCTAAACGCGAATTGATTGACTTTTAAGCGCCATGTTTTACTGATGTCATGATGATGATCTCATTTACAATTGGCTGTTTCTAAATCGGTAGTTACGGGCTTGCATAATTGATCATGATCATGCCCTGAAATTCTACATATGGATGCATGGCTAACAGTTTTTGATTTTGGCCAGGTAGCTGTTGGCTTGTTCAATTTAATCGGTCTGTAACTGTTGCGTATTTCAAGCCTGTAGACTTAGGGGCTGTATGAGGGCAACTGCGGGCTTGGAATTTAATGAGGCCCCTACTCTTCTAAATGTGTGCAAGACTGATATGAATTCCATGTCCCTGTAGTGCACTAATGATTTATTAATCCTCTCCATCTCATTTTCAACTTTGAAGATATGTCTTTATTAATAGAAAAAAAATAAGAATATAAGTCAAAGACATATGAATGTAGCAGTGGTTATGGTACACAAGGGCATCATTAAGCCGTAAAGACGATACGGTTTTGCGCAGGAACTATCTTTCTGAACAATTCTGGTTATCTGTGAAATAGGAAGTAAAATATTGTCAGAATATAGTAGTAAGTAAAGTAACAGTTGTATTATCACAGAGGGACTCTCCAGTATGTGTTGGATTTTGGATAAAAAATCTTGAGATACTTAATAAGAAAATGATGCTCTTGAAATTATGGTTGTGTAATCGTTTTTTTTTTGAGAGGGGGTGTTGGGTATGAATACACTATGTGTGAGCTAGACAAATGGGTTCTCATCTGCGTATTATTACATTTACATTATTAGTATGAAAAGGACCACTGTACAGTGTGTTTATGTTGAAAATATTGACTAAGGGCATAATTAGGTAGGGAAAAATTGTAAGGCTAGTTTTTAATTGGGAAAAATGTATAACTTTTCTGAAAACTGGAGGCATCCATGTTAGCTTGTTGGAAGTTATGGGTCTGAGAGGGGCTTTACATTTCTGGAGACATGTGCTTGCATCTGGGCCTATTAATGGGAGGGGTGGTGTCAATAAGACTCAAACATATACAAAAACACTCCCACCCCACTCTCCACTAAAATACCACACCCTCATGACTTAGGAAGTGACTCAACAAAGACAAGATGGACTCACTGTTCATAAACAGAGTATTCAAAATTCAGATTTTCTCTCAAAATGTATAGCAGATTTGAGGAAAAAGAAAGTAAGGGCATATTTAATGGGCTGTATTAGAATTTTAAAGTGAAATATCTAAACATTAATATTTACTTGTTTTATTTGCAGGACAGAATAATAGATACTATAATTACAAATAAAATATTTAAAAAATGGTTTATAACCAGTTTATAACCAATATATTGAAATGTCAGTACTACTAGAAAGTGGCATTTTTAAGGTATTGGGATACAGAAAGGATGTTGGATAGACTGTAAAGAGACAAAGAATAATAATTATTATATAAAAACTAGCGACTTGCCTGTCAAAAATGACGGGGCAATACAATTGTAAGGCAGGTAATGCTGTTTGCCACAGACATACATTTTTTTGTGGTCTGAGATACTTCTGCGCTCATTGCGAGCCTCTTGGTGTATTTTTTTTATCAGAGGCGCTTTGCTGTCATTGTAAGGTCGGCGCTGATCTGCTTTTTGCGCTTATTGCAAGGCTGTTCCCTGGTGTAGTTTGTGTGCTATGAGCAGCGTTGGTGCTCGTTGTGAGGCACGCAGTGAATGGCTTTTGCGTTTATTGCGATAGTGTTTTTTTTGTGTATATGTATTTTTGTGATGCTAATTAATTCATTAATAAATGAATATACTTTACCTATTTGTAAGTAATATATGCAGGAAGCATTGTGCTGAAGAGCTGACAATCTGTTTTGATGTTCCTGCAGCATACAATGTAGGTTTGCACTGTTGTGGAGCTGAGGTGTAAGTGTCAGCAATGTGTGAAGTGTGTAGTGTAAATAAGCTGCATGCACGAGGGGAAGCCGTTAGTGTAGCTGGTACTTCCGCATTCTGTAAGTTAGTGTTATAAAATGGCAGTGAATGTGTATGTGGTATGCGGGTATGGATGATTTAGCGTCCTTGCTAAAAGTGTATCCTGTACCTTGTACGGCTTTTTGGAAAAGCCGTATGTGCTTGGTGGTGTTATGCGGCTTTAGGGTCGTGTAGCCTCGTTTTTTCCGGCGACATTTGTTCTCTCGCTTCTGGGATTTTCGTGTCTCTAAACTCAGTAAATAGGACTTAAATTGAGGTGCAACTTCACTTGCAGAAGTCCTTGGGTGCCCCCCCTTGCTGTGGGTAAGGTTTTTATGTCATTTTTGTGTGTATTTATTTTTATTTTTCATGTTTTCAGCTGCGCGCGGTTCAGCCGTTAACATTGTATTTTTGTGAGTTCGCAATGCTTTTTTCTAAGTCCCGCGGCTCGTATTTTTTTTGTGTGTGTCCGTATTTAGTCATTGTGTGTTAGATGTATTTCTTCAAAGTCACGCTTCTGTGGGTGTTTGTAACCGCTTATGAGGTGCCGTAGAGCCTCCACCTCCGCAAATGCGGCCCCTTGCTTCGCGTTGGAGCCTCCACCTTCTGCAAATGCATTTGCGGCCCGAACTGCGTCCAACAAGCCCGCAAAGCGTAACAAAATTTCATAGCTTGACAACTATTATATGTGATATAGATTAAATTCCAATTCGTTATTTAATAAAAAGACATACATTTTTATAATCAGTTATTTAACAAATGTTTAACCTTGTTGTAATGTGCTACCATCAACAAATAGCCTGCCTGGCTTGGCTCATTATTTAGTGAATACAGTGAAGGGGTATAGCTGTTCCATGTTACATACAAGCATTACTACAAAACACCTGTAATACACAGTCTCATTAAATTGGGGCTACGATTTTAAAACGTAGCCCATAGCTCCAAATTGACGTGTTACAGGTAATAAATCAGGCCTGTAACGTTGCTCGTAAATCCTTTGATCTGTCCTGCTCGTAACCGCTATTTGTTCAATTCAGCTATTAATTGCAACTTGGTCACTCGCGAGCAAGCACGTAAAACGCAAATGGAGCCCAAAGGCTAACGTGTGCTTGAGAGTATGCGCAAGGGGGGTAAAGTCCAATACGTAGCAATGGTAATGTAAATAACAACACTCTACTGTACATTTATTATAAGGGAAAGTGATGTTAGGTCTTAGAATTAATAGCACCACATTCAATCCCACAAATCGGCCCGGAAAAATACCTGGTACCTGATAGAATATCATATTCACGGCTTTATTAATATTGCATTATTTCTGGCCTGTGGGTCCAATCGCAAACTGGATTTGAAACACGTAGAACTTCGAAATCTACCCACCCCTTTTACAAGGATGTAACGCTAACAATCTCTTTTTCCATTGGCTCCATCTGAACCCGTCCCTACGTGCTTGCTTAATTGTTTGCGTTCGAGCACGCAACCCCCGACGTCTGAGAACTGGATTACAAAATAGCGTCTCTCACTTGTAGCTCGCAGCCCATTGCAATTTAATAGCGAAGTAAAACGGCATGCTTCACGTAGGACTTACGAGGCTGGAATTTAATATGGCCCACAATCGGCAAAAATCAGGAGCATGGTGTAACTAATAGAGAGAGGCTCACTTGTAAATGGAGAACAGACATAACTATATTTGTAGCACCATGATGAACTAAAGTGAATCTTGTCCTACTTGTTAAAAAATTTAATGTTTGTTACACCCAACTTTACCTATTATCTATTCCTTTCTGGTATTTTTGCTAATTTGAATGGGCCTTTTGTTATAATTGTATGATCATAATGACGATCATTGTTGTTGTACTAATTAACTTTATGAATGAGTGAGGTCTGCATATGCTCATGCTTGTCAATGTCAGGTGACTTTGGACTGAAAACAATGCATGCAGACTCCATGGAGTTTTTTGGGGCATTACACTGATAACATACTTTGCTTAATTAGTAAATCATAAATGCTGGCAATAAAACAAAAACAATTTTAATGCAAATGTACTGTTTTTTATGTTTACATACATAATTGTACTCAACTGTTAATAGGTAAATTATTGTATTATCCCAGAAATAACTTGCTATAACTAGCATTGATACTCGTTTCCGAAGCCCTACTATTTGTGTTATGCATCTGATGGCAATCAAAATAACTTGGTGACAAATGCTGTGTGAGCTCCTCTTTGAGTGCTTATAATATTAAGAATAATATAAACACTATACAATCTTTTATCCACTGCTACATGTTTCATGACTAGTTACTTCCTCAATGGGATCAATTTTATTTGCATTTTGTGAAACCCTGGTGTTCAATAAAGGGAAACTATAGTTTCCCAAAATGTTTCTCTTGGCTCTCAGTGGAAAACTTTGGATATTGGGAGAAGCTTTAGGATCTTTAGGAGGAATTGTGATATTCTTCAGGGATTATGATAACATGGAGTTGTATTGTTGCATCATGACCCATTTTTAGGTTCCATCAATACTTCTGGATGCCAAGAAGGTCCCATAGTTGAATTAGTTGGTAAACACTACATTATATTATATGCATCTCTCAAAAAATTCTAAAAAAAAATAACTGTGTTCATACATAAATATAATTTTGTTTTTTCAGACTTCTAATGAAAAAAAATTGCCTTGAAAAAAGCAAAAGGTCACATTGATATTGCATTCTAGATATATTATTGGAAATAGTCATGAAAATGTTACTGGGCATTTGGTTGAGGTACATGATGTGTTTATTTGACTCACTTGAGCCTGATCTATTCTAATAAATTAAACTTTAATACATCAGATACAACAAACAAAAACACATTTTTTACTGTTGCCAATGTACCTTGATGAAAAGTAAGCTTATGTTATGTAGTTCTTTATATAACAAGAACAACAGTTTAAAAATGGAATAGCAAAAATGTCTGAATTTGATTGAATGATTTTTTTTATAAACATATCGTTTAAGGCAAAAACACTTTTATTATTATTATTATTATTATTACAGTTTTTTTATAAAGCGCCAACATATTCCATAGCACGCTACAAGGGTTAAGTATAAAGAAAAAAAAACTAAAATATGATGTTAAATATTTGCCAAAAAGTAGGGAGCCTTGTCTTTGGGCCTCATTCAATTGCGGGACTAACTCGATCGCAAATCGTCAATTTCCTGTGATCAAGTTACGTTTACAATGCTATTCAATCAGTCCAAACCACAAATTAGTCCCCCTTCCCGATAATTGCAAACCATGCTAACAGCAGTAAGCATTTACTTGCTTGATCAGGATCGCGACCACAAGCGCGCAAACTCGGAGCACTGTAAATGCAAATATAAATTCAAGACAGCACTGTAAAGCACTGTAAATGATGGGGAACAAAATGGGTGACATTAGGATTAAAGGCACAAAATTCTCAAGCTGGCACATCGCCAAACTACAATACTTTATTTCATGTTTAATTTCTGTCCAAAGTCCTATGGGCTTGAATGAACTCCAAGCCGTAACTCGTTATTCAATCCCTTAGGACTTCAATGAAATATGAAGGTTGGATATAAAAGTCCTACGGGCTTGGACGTTGAAGCCCGTTGGACTTTAGGAATTTTTTTTAACATGAAATAAACTATTTATTTATGCCGATTTGAGAGTTGGGGAATGTTGTGCTATTAATTCTAAGACCTAAAATCACTTTCACTTTTAATAAAAGTACAGGATTGCTTTTGTATTTGATTAATAAGTGCTATGATTTGCAAGTAAGACCTTTAGGACACCTCCTTGGTACAAGAATCCTGTGGTTCGCCTTTAGCCATTTACTGAAGGGTGAATCGGCGCGATTGAATAGAGATTAGGGATTTTTGGAGGCCGCGACTCTTGTGGCCATGAAAGATCAAAGGTTTTGGGGGAAGTAACTTGCGATTAAGAGAAAAGTAAGAAAAAGTAGCGCGCAGCACGTAACCTGATAGTAGCACTCAAACGGAAAGCAATTGAATAGCAACGTAGCTTGCGATCTGCATTTGCCAGCCCGGATTTCTAAAAAGTACCAATTGAATGAGGCCCCTTGAGTCTAAAATCTTGCAAATTTACAATATAAAGGTATTAATGAAAAAAAGGAAAAATTAAAGGAAGAAACAAGGGCTTGAAAATAGAGTAGAGGGTTATGGGTGTATCAGACTAAGGTTATGGGTGTATCAGACTAAGGTTATGGGTGTATCAGCTGTGAAAAATGGATATGATAGTGCTAAACCTGCACTATAAATGAAAACAAATTATTGATAGGAATTTCAGAGGCAGAAGAGTGTGTGGCACGTGGGTGTATAAAGCACATTTTACATTATTTTCCTTGCGAAAAATGATGTTCAATGTACATTTCTATGTTTTATTGACTAGGATCATATACATTTTATTGATCATTAAACAAACTGTCCACAATGACCAAACAGTTAATTAGTGAAGTCTCCCTGTCATAGAATTTGTTTTTATTAATGCCGTTTTTTTTAATACAGATGTTCTGTGATCCTGTCACTGACCTTTTTATTTTGTGGCATTATTTAGCCTCTATAAACAGAATCTACAGAAAATGCAAATGATGCAGTATTTAAGCTGCTGGTGTTTTTTTCCAACATTACAATAAATAAAAGGAGAATGGGAAAGCCAAGAATAACTTTTTTGAGTGTTGACCACATCCCGTAAATTTTAACTGTGGAGCCCAGACTTTTGTAAAGATCTTGGTGGAATGATGAAGAAATGCAGTCAGTTCATCCATCAGATATACTTTCTGGAAGTAGGGCTTAACTTGTGAGATATGGAGCATCTAGCTTCCAGGAGGATATGGGTAATAAGGCATCTTGTATACTTCAACAGTAAACAAAAATAGGGTAATAAGAGGATGTTTATAATTTTGTGATTCCTTGGATGTCCCAGGTCAAGGTCATTTGAGAGTCCCAAAATATCTGGACCAGGACCAGTGTTGTCATTGCCTCTCTAACACCATGAGAAGATGGAGGAGTCAATTATGGGATCCAGTACCACATCATACGAAGCTTGTAGTCATTTTCTTTAATATTCATGTTATTATTCATTTTACTATTATCATTTATTTGTAATGCTCCAACATAAACCTCCATGTAAATCAAGGACTCTAAGTTAGGGCATTGCTGTAAATTGGCTGTGGGAGCTTAACCCCCCCCCCCCCCCCCCCCTAAGTTCTACACTTATGTAAACCTTTACTTCCTCCAGGTTACGCCACAAGTTCACAGCCGTAAATCCTTCTGTAGACGCAACAGATTTCTGTGTAGGGAGTAGCCAAACCAAAGTTTACTAATGAGACAGGGTTCTAGGAGCCAATAGGAAACAAGCATGTTATGACTATTATAACAAGCAGAAAGTGCTATAACAAGTCCCATAACTGCTGGGCAAGGAAACATTAAATATATATATAAAGTAACTGTTTTCATTTATTAATATATTTAGAAAAAAATATTTGACCATTGTTTTTATAGCTTCGATATATTAAGATGTGTTTCTTTTGTGTTAAAATATGATATATTTATAGACAATGTATCAGAGCATTTGTTCCCAGGCAATGTGGTTTTTTGACATGTATTAACCCCTTGAGTACTGGGTTCTTTTTTACCCTGAATTTTGTATCATAAAACGGCCTCAATATTACACATATGTTGATATTGGATTGTTACGTGTCATTTTGTAGTGCTTTTTGTCCTATACTGTCACTTTAACTGTTTATGGGGGACTCAGCAAGGGTTTGAAAGTTACTTGCAAGTGGTCTTTGGTACACTTAAATCTTTCTTCTGCTTTTTGGAGATACGGCAGTGCCCTCATTTGCTAGTGATCTGTAAAATCTTATTATCATAGGGTTTGGGTGTCAAAGTGTCAGGGAGTAACTCATAACTTATTGTCAGTGCAAAAATCAATGGATATTTTTGCTTTGCTTTTCAGGTTTGTCGTGAAGTTCACTCATAGCAGTGACTCGTGACAGTTCTTTCGCAATGTTTTAGGGATGGGGATTAACATAGCGAGGTAGGATTTCCTGTGCTGCTACGGCACTTTTAAGTGCTTTTGCAGAGATTTACATAGTGCCCATATTCTGTAGCGCTATACAGAGGTTAAGTACAAGGCAAAATACAACATTAGCAGTTTGCATTTGCAAAAGAATGGAGGGCCCTGTGTTTGAGCTTAAAATCCAGCATATATAGTGCTTTTTCACAAAGCACCTTACAAGATTTAAAACTTGCAAACTGATAAAGATGAAGACTAATATCCCAGATCCCCTACAAGTCAATGAATTCAAAGGTTTCAAATGTTTCCCGAACTTCTCCTTGCCAGGAGGAGACAAGCAACTATACAAACTGTATGATAATGCACAACAGACAATTTTTACAAAAATGCATTAGTATAATATGCCCCAAATGAACAGAGAAGAGGATATATATCCCAAGAATGATTTCAGTTAGAAAAAGTGACTACTGTAACTAATAGCCAGTTTTTATTGCTAATTAAAATGAGCTTTGGATGCCAAAAGTGGCTAGCTCTATTTAAACACTTATATATAAATGTCCCCCTGAACATTCAAGTTTCTCATTCGTCCCCATATGATTTTGCTTATTTCTTTTTGAATACAATGAGCTATTCACAATGCCGTAGAAATGATTTCCTTTTATAGTTTTCTTAGAAGAAAAGTGCTTGGTAGGTTGCTACCTAGGGAATGCAATTACTGTATAATGTCACTGAAATAGCACGTTAAGTTGGGATAATAGACTCCTGCTGGAAAAATAATCTATACCGGAGCAGAATATTTTTGTGTGCAATGCAAGTTGAAGAAAAATAAATATGTTTGTTCTGGGGGAGGGAAAAACATTATGCTATCATAACCTGTCATGGTTTGGATGCTTCTAACATGAATCACCTTCAAACAATGTGCTATATAGCAAAATGGCATTCATAGAAAGCAATTATAGTGATTTTAGTTCACATTAAATCCAGAGGTTTTGTTGCACCGTGAAGACTTTTGTATAGTAGATAAACTGTCATTGTTCTGGCTTTTTAAAATTCAGGTAACTTTGTGCGAGTCGAATGTAGAATGCTTCTGGAAAGCTATCATAGTCTTTTACCATATAAAAATGTGCATATATAATCAAGTAATAATTATATGTACACTTACTGTGTTTCCCCGAAAATAAGCCCTAGCGTGATTTTTCAGGATATGCGTAATATAAGTCCTCCCCCAAAAATAAGCCCCTGTTCCGACTGTCAGCCAGACATGCGTTAAATGATAATATAAATGATTAAGATAAGATGAGTGCAAAAATAAAGATCTATTCTGTTGAGTACAAGAAATTAATAGTGGAGGACTCCATGGGCAAGAATCTTACAGCTTTCTGCAAAGAGAAGAAGTTGGATCTCCGTATGGTCCGCAAATGGCGAGCAGAATATGATAATGTCAGGCAACAGGCTGGAACTCAGGGTTTGGAGAGTCACGATGATGTTCCAGAAGGAGATGGCATGATTGTATTTGAATAAATGTAGATTTTTGTACATGAATACATGTTGTAAAATAAAAATAAGACATCTCCTGAAAATCAGCCCGATTGCATTTTTTTGAGCTGAAATTAATATAAGACCCGGTATTATTTTTGGGGAAACACGGTATGTGTGTATAAAGTGGGCAGGGAATTGGCTTGTAACACTAAGTCTCAAGTAATACAGATTGGGACTTAAAGGTATATGGAAGTTTCATGGATTAGGAATGCATCTGATAGAGGAGAATCAGTAGTGTATGCCATCTTTTTTTTTGCATGAAGAAATCCCTAAATAAACATTAATAAACTTACACTAGAGTTTGAAAACTTCTTCAGTTTTCTGGCAGTTGATTTTGAGAAGGAATGCACCTCAAAACCCTAGCTAAATTAGCATAAAATTCATAATACTTTTTGGTCAATCAGAGATAGTGACTACTTTGTTGCAATGTCTGGGGACCAGCCTCTGCAAAGCATTATGGAATGTTTACTCTGTAGTTCCCACCATAAGGAAGCAGCTTCAGGCAGTGCTGCTCTGGATCTCTATACTGTGCTGCCTTGGCTTAAAGGTTAGTATAGGTTAAAAAAACATACTCCAATGCAGTGTTTCTATTGGTTAGTACCATGTGCCTTTGTAGGCATCTCTGGGTGCGCGGAAACCATTTTGTTAACAAAATAAATCTGCATGTGTATAGAATGACTCAATGTGTGTGTTTCTGATAAAAGCAGCATGTGTTAGATTAAATAAAGTTACACACATGTAAACTTAAATATACCTTTAAGGATGGTACCATTCAAATACAAACATACATTGTTTCATGGTTTGATTTAATACCAATTAACTTAAAAAATGCAGTCACAGCTTGTAATCTAAGCACAGATTGCATTTGGATTCATTTTGTTTGCAAACCTCATTGTTTTGTTCTTGTGGAACTCATCAGTGTGGGACTGGTATTTGAATGATGTAATGAATCTGGATATAAGGCTATGGGCCTCTATTCAATTGCATGATCATGCTCTGAAATACTACTTACTGGTGCATGGTTTACAGTTTAGGCTTTTGGCCAGGTAGCTGTGGGCTTGATCAATTGAATCGCTCTGTAACTGTTGCAGCCAATAGTAAATGAGACAAAAAAAATTTTTTTGATTGCAGATTCTTCGAGCTTGAGACTGTTGTGCAATTAATTCTAATGTCTTTCATCGCTTTTAAAGTGCTGTATTGATTTTTTATTTGCATTTACAGTGCTACAATCAGGTGTTTAACCCCCTTGCGAGTCCTATCTGGTACTCATGGGATTTTCTTCTACATTTGTCATTCACGGGTGTGAAAACATTTGCGGGCTTGAGGAATTGCAGCAATTGAATAGAGATTTTTGATTTTAACATATACGGGCCTGAAAGATCAAAGGCTTAGATGGGTCGGAGTTACGATTTTGACAACCACAGGGATTTTCAGCCTGTAACCCGCAAATCGTTTGCGGCTAGCTAAAAGACGCCAATTGAATAGCAAATTAGTTTACGGGCTCCATTACGGGCTCCAGTAACTAACAATTGCTCAGTTGAATAGGGGCCTATGTGTACACATTAGTGTGTAAACATACACTTTTAGCAACTAACAGCCGTGGTAGATGATTAAATCAGCACTTAGTTGACACTGGTATACATCAAAATCAACAGAGCAGATGTATTGATGTATTGATTACAATCTGATCCAGGAACAGTTACTTGCAGAAACTCAAGGTTCTGAATTTGAAAATGTTGTTTACTATACTAGGCAGGGATAACATTTTTGATCTCAATCTGATGGCGCCATTAGTGCAGTTTATGGGATTCATGTCAAAGCTTTTACCAGCCCACAAAGTATCTATGTTATCAGAAGAGATCACAGCCAGTGCCTCCAGTTTCCTCCAGTTTTTTCAACCAATTAATTAAGCACAGAAACATACTTTCAGGCTGTAAAAAATTTTACACTGGATTTACAATATCTGTCAGTGTTCATTTATTTTCCATCAAATACAGTGCCCTCCCCTTGGTAAAGATGAACAAAAAAGGCTATGAAAATGTTGTCTTTGTTATTAACTCAATCTTACACCTCAGGTAAATTTATTCAAAGAAAAAACTCCTTATATAAAATAAAACAAATTCTCATCAGCATGTGTCTCAATTTTTGGCACCTCTGCATATAGTACTTTGTGCACATTCCCTTTGCCAAGATGACAGCCCTGAGCCTTCTCTTACAGTGCTGGATGAGGTGGAAGAACATATATAAGATATCTGAGACAATACAAAATGTCTACAGATACTTCACAGTTCTTGATCCTTGCTTGTGGCCCCTTCTTCAGCTCACCTCACAAACTTTTGTGGTTCACAGTCAGGTTACTGGGATTGCCGCTACAAAAGCTTGGTTCTGTGGTGAGGTTCTTGGTGGAGGTTTGCTTTAGATCCAATCACGACTCAAACGTAGCCTCCTGGCACAGGCATCCGGATTTTCTTGTGAAATCTGTTACCTGATAGAGTCCATGATGCCATGTCCTACAAATATTACTTGGGCCTTTGGAAGAATTACAGAGCCACCAGCATATACATACCACACACGGGGGATTATCTTCTTGTCTGCCTGACCTTAACTCATTTTACACAAAACCCTGGTATTTTTTGTCAAAAAATTCTATTTTTGTCTCATCAGACCATAGAACCCAGGTCCAATCAAAGCAAAGTACAGACACTGACATTTGTGGTTTTACAACAGCAGACACATTTTTCTGGCAATAGTTGCAAATAGTTTGTTGTCTTGTCATGGAGGTGGCATCTAACTGTAATTCTGGAGACTTGGTAACCCCACCCCAGGATACAACCAACTCCTACAGTTGTCCTGCTATGATCCTTGGAGAAATATTTGCCTTTCAAACCATCTTCCTCATTGTGCATTGAGGTAAAATACACTTATGTCATCTTCCAGGCAGGTTCTTCACAGATCCAGTTTTTTTAAACTTTGTAATTATTACCCTAATATTGGAAATGGGCATTTTCAGGGGCAAATGTATTATTTTTTATAGCCATTGATTGAATTATGAAGATTAACAATCCTTTGTCTTATTTCATTTGTGTATTAACTAATCTTTCCAATCTTGATGGATCACTAAGGGTGTTTGGCTGCATGTCACCTTATATTTATACCCTAATGAGTAGAAGTCATGGATGACCGCTGATCTCCTAAATACTCAAGTGTGCTTCAAAATAATTGTGGTACCTGTGCTTCCAAGAAAAATGTTTATTTGTTACAAGGATTTATACCGTTCTGAAATGTTAGATGCCTGTAATTTTTTCAGACAAACAACAAGGACATTTTTTCATAGCTTTCTTGTTAATCTTTAGAAAAAATGCCAATAATTTGGTAGGGCACTTCGGCTTGCGTCATATTTTTCTATGTTTTATTCAGTCTCTGGTATATGCAATACGTATGTCAATAAGATATTTTTTTTTAAATATAAGTGCACATATTTAAATAGAACATTTTCAAGGTTTGATATATTCTCTGCTTTATAATATCTTCATATTTTTTTCTGCTACCATTACATGCCTTAAAAAGCATCTATGTACTTCTTATTTGTAAGAGAGCCTGTGTGTTATTTTGTATACAGATTGGGTAGCAAAAATTTGGTGAATGCGGCATAAGGAAAAAGAGCAGCTCAGATGAGATTGTGCATTATATGCAGTCTATTGATTTGATAAAAGCGTGCATGAATTATACAGTATTTGGCCATCTGACAATTTACTTATATGTTACAAGGAGAACTGCAGACCGTATTATCTATATAGTGTAACCAAGCTGCAATACTGCTCATTGTCTATAGATGGGGCTAATTTATAGCTTTTTACAAAGCTACAGCTATACTGCACTGCAATAAAGTGAACAAAATGGAGTCAGCTCATAAAATGTTACCCAGTTACAGCTGCATCCCTTTAATAACCAAAGGCAAATTGATACACGGGCACAAGGGAGCATTTAATATGAATTTTTATTATTTTATTACTTTACTTGTGATTGTTATACGTGCACAGCATTAGCTGTAGATTGTTTTATAATTGTTCTGTCTATTTTAAGAAGATTACTATCACACCCTTAAGATTTCTGGCTCATTTTTATGGGGATTTTAATCTCAGAGCAAATATTTAGAAACATATATTCCATCTGATATCTCGATCATATATCAGAAGCTCAGATTATGGAAATTAACCTGTAAAACACATTTATAAAGTTGACATGATCCTTCTGTCTCAAATGTGTATGAGTATTAGTTATTTACAACTATAGTGTAAAATGTAATGTGTTGAAGTGTCTTCTTGATGATTATAATTGGCTGAATTCACTAACCTTCACCTTGAAGGCAGCAACATTCAGAGTATTCCGAGATTGCTTTATTATTTCGCTGTCCAGTGAAAACCCTTACAATGTTCATAATGCATGACTGTAATGCCCTATTAACAGGAGCTAGATGTTTTAATTAAGCATTGATCATTAAGAAAATTAATGTTCAATGATTTGAACAAGCAATTTTAAATACTAAACATGTTTTCAAAGATCAGACTCGGCTGTTGCTCGTATCCACCTACTATAAAGTCAATGGGGGAGGTGGCTAGCAGGCAGTGCCACATTTTCAGGCACAAGAAGTAACCAACAAAGAGGTCTCCATTGGCTGGAGTCTTGCTGTGTTAAAGTAATATGTCTTGGTAAAAAGCTTTTGCTGTGAGGGCAGCCTATGGACATTTGTTTGTCCTTTTATCTAATACATTTTTCTTACATAAAACCCAATTGAACACATTTTCTTTTTAATTAATGTTTTTCATATTTTTAGTTTTTTTAATACAGTGCAACCTTAGTACCCGTCATTTATTGGTTCCAGAAAACATGATGAGTGGCGAAAACAACGAGTACCAAACCATAAGGACTTCACGCAAGGAGTAATCTAATCTGACACATACAGGTCTTAGCAAGCGTGACGAGTGCCACGTAAGCGTTGAGTGCTAAAGCAATTTTTACTTGTCAAAATGCGTTGAATACCAAATTGTACGAGTTTTGAGGTAGACAGGCACCAAGATACCACTGTATATGTTAATACATATTTGTAACAAGAATAACATTGATCTTAGCCTTGAACACTGATGTCTAATGGGGTTAGATATTTCTCTCTCGAAGCAGACAAATGTAGAGTAGCTGCAGCAGCCATATTTGTTTCAGGCAGTTTGTGTATTCTTGATGCCATATTTGTCACTGGCAGATTCACCTTAGCAAACTACCTGAAATGGCTGCCGTACACATTACAGCTAGAGTTCAAAGTCAACCATTATAAAATGACCGGATAAGGATTATTTACAAAACTGTTTAGATTTTTAAGGAGTGCATAATTTTATGAACACATTTAAATTAATAGTGAGTTTTGAAAATCGGCCTTTGTTATTTTTTGTTGTCAGTAGCCCTATAAAGCCCTCCTTACCCCTTGATGACCTCATCAGGGTGGAATTATCCAGCTGAACTGAAGGCTAAAATCCTAACCTTTGAAAATTAATGTAATATTCAAGATTGCTGTTATACATCATTACATTGTATTATTGATCAAAAGTGGCCCTTTAATCAAACTTGGTTATTCTGTTATGCTGTACTGCAATAAAAGAGGGCTGTACTTCCCATAATGCTGTGTGAATTTTACTTTACGAGAATCTCAAATTAAACAAATGTAAAATGGTAAACCCCTTCTGGATTGCTACCTTATTGTGGTGAAGGGGCTTGTGTACTTCAATAAAGCTGTGAGCTATACCATGTAGGGTCACCCAAGATGGGAAGGTCATAGCAGAGAGGTCAGACAAATCATGGTCCACTGGAGAAGGAGCTGGCAACCCACTCCACTATCTTTGCCATGAAAACCTTATGGATAAGCATAACCAGAAACAAGATGTGTCTGGTGACTGAATGACTAAACAAAATGGTAAAACTACATCATCCTGTGAACTAGCCAATAGCACACAGGGTTGATATTTCATATATGCACAAGTCAGAGGGAGAGATGATTTTGTTAATCTATGACTGAGCATCATGTCCCAGCTTTTTATATATACATTAATACTGTAATTACTATAACATTCACAAATAATGAAAAGTACCCCCTAAGACAATGGAATAACTGTATGCACAGTAGAGTGTATATTTGATGCCAAAATAAAATCTGGTGCAAAAAGTTATCTCTTTGTTGAACCCTTCACAAACCCTTTGTCATGGCAGGGCTGACTGGACTGTTTTGGCCAATGGCCTGGGCCTGAGCTGTCAATAAACGACCCTGTTTTATTGTTATAGTTATGCATTTTGTATTACTTTTGTTAAAATAACATATACATTGTATGTATTGTGATTATGTTACAGTGTTGTTATCTGGTGATGACTCACTCAGCCCCACCTAAATAAACAAACACATGGGGTCTTGAGCAGATAAATAGTCTGAGTGTTTACAGTAAATGGTTATAGGTAATACAATCACCAGGATAAGCTCATAAGATGTACAGGGTTTCCCAGTAAGCAGGGGCAGCCTATTATGTTAATTGGTCCCTCTTCTATGTACCTAAGAATGGGGCTTACTGTTATTGGCCAGCCTGTGTGCCAGAACATTGTATAAAATGTGACAATTGATAAAGGTATGATGGTTGTGTCTGGATTTACATAAAACAACGTGTAAGTGTCAGTCTGTGCATTAATCCTAATTCTAAGGAATTATTTATTTTGGAAAACTGCAATGAACATGCTTTTTGCTCCATATATAGGGCCTCATTCTATTAGCGGCCGTAAATCGGCTGTAAGGCTGCGATTCCTTGCGGGGGTTCAGTTAACTCGCGATTCTATTATACGGCCCCGCAAGGATCTCCTTTTACGGCCGGCCGCATATCTTGGAACCGGCCGTAATCTCAGAAATATAAAAACTCAAAAATAAATTCAAGCCTGCACTGTACAGCTCTGTAAATGCTAGGGATCATATTGGGGGACATGAGGATTAAAAGTAACCCACTCTCAAGATTGCACATCTGCCCAAACCCGAGTTCAAATTAACTGTTTATTTTCCGGCTGCGGCGTGGGTGTGTCTGAGGTGCTCCAAGCACTCTGGACTTTTTACATGGATATTTTACGGATATTAAAAATAAAATATTTTACGGATTTGAGTACAGGATAATTCTGTGTTATTTTTTCTAACACCTAAAATCCCTTTATAGTCTTCGCAAAGTGCAGGATGGCTTTATTTAAGCTATTTTATGTGCTTAATTGGTGCTAGCGAGACCTCTTTCCTGCAAGTAAGCTGCGGCTCGCTTTTAGCCTTGCAGAGAGGTTTCCCGGAGGAATTGAATTGCAAAACTCTTGCGGCCGTTTTAGATCAAAGGCTTTCCTCTGGAGCGAGCGGCCGCAAGAGATAGCAAGGCACCGGCCGCAAGCCTGCCGGAGCCTCCGGCCGTAAGGGAATAGAATAGCCGAATAGCTTGCGGCCGGTCCTTGCGGCCCCGCAACGGCTGCGGCCGCTAATAGAATGAGGCCCCTGGTATATAATTTTTTGAAGAATATTTCATGGCCATCTCAACTTTCTAATTTAAACCCATTAGGAATAATAATTTAATTGATTTGAGGACATTTCCATCCAGCTTTGCTTTTACACTTTGCTGCTAATAATTTCTGTCTAAATATCTCAAACATTTTCTCGATATGTATTACAGTGTCACATAGTTCACTGATAAATGTATCCTCTTGTAGGTGAGTTATTTTTGATAATTTGTCAGGTCATTTAGTTTTGAATGGAAATTATAAGCATTAGAAAAGCTCACGGGTATGCACAGGTTCATGATTATACACCTCAAATGCAAATTCAGACTGCTTTCACCTGCTTTCTGAAGTTCATAATAAACGACTATTACACTCCCTGTGTATGGTGTTGAGTGTGACAAACTATTGCTGAAGTCAATAAGGCTCATCTAATGCTTTTACATTTTTTATGTATGCAAATATACTTCTTCTTTACTATATGTATATATACTGCATGTGCTTTAATATATATATATATATATATATATATATATATATATATATATATATATATATATATATATATATATATTGTAGCAGGGCGCCCCCTTCTGGCGGGGTTTGCATCCTGCACTTTCTTATCTCTTTTATACAGGGAGGAAGACACAGCAGGCTTGTCCAAAGTTGAGTTTTACTGCTATTTTATTTGTTTGCATAAACAGAACAAAAACAGTGCTTGTATTCAGCAACAAAATAAAACCCTACATAAACGTGCTTACTATACTCAGGAACGCCCTGACTATATCCTGCGCAGCTTATCTGTGAAGGGAGAGTGCCACCTTGTGGCCAGGATGCAAACAGTCTCTTATTTGTGATATAACGCCACCTTGTGGCCAGGAAACAAACAGTCTCTTAACTTTGTTATATCGCCACCTTGTGGCCAGGAAACATACAGTCTCTTATTTGCCTTTTCCTCTACAGCTTCTATCAATTGTTTGTGAAGCATAGGGCCCTTGTCACCCTCTTGTAATGAGGAACTCTTACTCTCCCTCTCAATGCACTCTTTTTCTCCCTGGGACCTTTGTAATCCTTCTCTGGATACAATTAGAATAACATGCATTGGCACCAACCTTTTATTCCTTATTCCTTCCAGCTTCTTAGGGATGGTGTCTTCAGATAATCCTATCTCTGTGGAATATCTCCAATACCACAGAAGTCTTCTCTGTGCGCAAACTCTGGAACTCCGCAGCCTTCCTGACTGTCTCGCTCCAGCACAAATCCCAGCTCTTAGGATCCCCGCAGCTGAGCTGTCCAGGGCTTTCACACACAGCTCACGGCTCTTAGGCCCAAGCCTAAGTGAGAGAAACTCCACCCATCTCTCTGCTGCTTTTAAAAGCAGTTCACAGCTAGGCTGCTTCCATTTAGCCACTGATAACTGAATGGAATTAACTCTTTTTATTCTCAGGGGAGAAGTCTTACAGAGCTCTCTTGTGACCCCTAGTGGCACTCCATCACAATATATATATATATATATATATATATATATATATATATATATATATATATATATAGTGTCATGACTGATTTTGGGGCTCCCCTGCACCCCCACAAGTAACACTGTTATTTGGGACTCTATCACATCTGTTTGCTAATATCAAAGGCTATCAAATGGACATGGGATTTGCTTAAATGATTGTAACAACTTGTCTTTCATTTATATGTTATGTGTAAAGAATTAATGTGTGCATATAGTTACTGTCATGTATGTAATGTGTGCATATGGTTACTGTCATGTATGTAATGTGTGCATATGGTTACTGTCATGTATGTAATGTGTGCATATAGTTACTGTCATTGTGTCTTGTTTACAATGTATATGCTTTTATTGATTTAATAATGTTGATTTGGGGTCATTTTATACAATATAAATAATGTATTGGTGCTAGAAGTAGGCCCTAGGATATGCTTATATAATATAAAGTTTATTCCGTCAGGTATGGAACAAAGGATTACGTTTCTACAGGAATTTATGTAGATTTATGACTACTGAGAGCGGCCAGGCGTGTATCCTCCCTGGCCTCATGTAGCTATAAAGGGGGAGGTTAGTTTATGGCGCTTTGTAAATTGAGATCTAGCAACTCATATATATACGCAAATATATACCCACACATTATATTAGACATTATATTTATGTGCACACCACCCAAGTGTCCTTCTTAGTCTACCAAAAACCTTTGCTATGAAGAAACATCACCCTGACGTTAATAGTGCTTCAGCGTCCATTTGAACGTTGGGAGATAAGCACTCTTCTGTGTGTGAGGGAATCCTTGAATGAAGATGTATTAACAAGATTAACAAGGAGATATGGGAGGAGCGCATATCTTAATAGGATTAAACCAGCATAAACACTGAATACATCTCTGGCTCGGGTTCTTTAAATTAAATGCTTGGATAATAACGGAGAAGAGCAAATTAATGTTTTGTAGTATTAATTAGAAACCTAATTAATGATTTCTTCGGTCTTGTGGATAGGAGTAAAGATATCACTTCCTAGAAATCTGAACATTTTTTTATATTGTAGAAAAGAAGAATAATAGTCTTGTATTAGTAGGATTGGTTGGAAATATATTGTCTCATTATAGCTCATAGTGTAATGGCTTTGAGTTGTATTACATGAACACTGACTAATGTGATTGTATGAAAGACTAGTAGATATGTGCAACAGCCTTGTATTTGGTAGGGAAACAAAGTAAATGCAGTAATCTGAAGATTATGAGTCTGATTATAATTAATGGCCTAGTGTATTACATAGGAGAACATGCAGACAAATTGGTATTAATTGTTTGTATCTGCCATCAGAATATTTACTTATACAAACTCAAGTAAATTGATTTTTAATTAAAAAAAAAGTAAGCTTGTGTTTTGTGTGGTATGTTGCTTTATTAATTAATGTGATATTGCAGTTGTTTTCTAATGTAGTAGATATTAGCAGAAATTCTGCAGGACTAGCAGCACTGAGTACACAGCTGTGAGTCCTGCCATTAATGACAGTGTTTTAGCAGCATTAAATAGCCTCAGCCTTAGTAAAAAAAAAAAAGGTATTTTCTTAAAAAGATTAAAGCTAGTGCTAAGAATATAGCAGATCATTTGATTTGTTTAGAAAGCACAGAGATACATTAAAATTAATACAAATAAATAAGAAAATAAATATTCTTTGTACTTCTTGGTATTGGTTAGAGAAGGGTTGGCCACTTCAAGTTCTTGAGCGTCAGTATCATATCACATCTTCCTGGTATGTCAACTGAGAATGACTTACCGGTGCATACACAGGAATGTCCTGAAAATCTTGGGTATTGACGACTGGATTTAGGCAAACCTGCTTTAGAGCCTACCCAACAATATTGATGTGTTTGATATATAATACAAGACATTTCGTTTTTTTTATAATTATATGCTAAATATGTCTCTTGTTTGTTTTGTTTTAGGCTTATCAACCTGATCTACAATGGAAAAACTGTTCTGTTACCTGCTGTTCATTGGCATGGCAGTGAGAGCTGATATCTGTCCAAAGCGCTGTGCCTGTCAGAATTTATCTCCAAATCTTGCAACCCTTTGTGACAAGAAAGGGTTACTATTTGTCCCACCAAACATCAACCGAAGAACTGTAGAATTACGATTGGCTGATAATTTTGTTACAAGCATCAAAAGGAAAGATTTTGCGAACATGACCAGCTTAGTAGACCTAACATTGTCAAGGAATACAATAAGTTATATTACACCTCATGCTTTTGGTGATCTACGCAATTTGAGAGCGTTGCATTTAAACAGCAATCGATTGACTAGAGTCATGAATGATATGTTCAGTGGGCTTTTAAACCTTCATCATTTGATACTCAATAACAACCAACTGACAATGATTTCACCTACAGCCTTTGACAATGTCTTAGCTCTAGAGGAACTTGATCTGTCGTACAATAATCTTGAAACTATACCTTGGGAAGCTGTGGAAAAGATGATTAGCTTACATACATTAAGCCTGGATCACAATATGATTGATTATATCCCAAAGGGAACATTCTCACACCTCCACAAGCTGAATAGATTAGATGTAACATCAAATAAGCTTCAGAAGCTACCACCTGATCCTCTTTTTCAGAGAGCTCAGGTGTTAGCCACCTCAGGAATGATAACTCCTTCCATGTTTGCATTGAGTTTTGGTGGGAACCCTTTACATTGCAATTGTGAATTATTATGGCTGAGGCGTCTTTTAAGAGAAGATGATTTAGAGACCTGTGCTTCACCTCCACTATTATCGGGACGTTACTTCTGGTCAATCACAGAAGAGGAGTTTCTGTGTGAGCCACCACTTATTACTAGACATACACAAGAGTTGAGAGTCCTGGAAGGTCAAAGAGCTACATTGAGATGTAAAGCTCTTGGAGACCCCGAACCTGCAATCCACTGGATATCACCAGAAGGGAAGTTAATTTCTAATGGAACAAGAATTCATGTCTATGATAACGGGACGTTGGACATTCTTATAACAACAGTGAAGGATACTGGTTCTTTTGCATGTATTGCTTCTAATCCTGCAGGAGAAACAACAAAAACGTCCGTCCTTCATATAATCAAACTTCCGCACTTAGTGAACAGTACAAACCATATTCATGAGCCAGATCCTGGGTCGTCAGACATCTCTACTTCCACAAAGTCTGGTTCTAATACAAGTAGTAGCAATGGGGATACAAAAATTAGCCAAGATAAGAAAGTAGTAGTAGCGGAAGCAACATCCTCCACCGCTCTTATTAAATTCAACTTTCAAAGGAATATACCCGGAATACGTATGTTCCAAATACAGTATAATGGCACATATGATGATTCTCTTGTTTACAGGTAAGATCTGAATTCTATAAAATGTCCGTTTTGTAGACAATGCTGTTGAATAGTCTTATTACAGGGAGGCTGACATCTCAAAAGTATTGTAACACATTTTGAAGCCAAAGTGGTATCAAATTAAAATATTTCACTCTTCAGGCTACATTTTAGTCAAATAGGTAGATAGGGCACATATTTTTGGAGGGGTCAGCCTTTCTTTCAAGGGACCCCAACAGGAAGTTGGTTTAATTTTAAATAGCATTACAAGCTGGCTTTGTATTGTACTAACAGTTTTTCTATACAGTAAAAAAAATCTGAACTATTTAGGATTGCTTTTGTGGCTCCTGTATGCTAATGTGCGGTTTAGAGTACTTGATAGGAGTGGGACCGGGGTCTAACTGCCAGATAACATTGCAGGTCTTTACTTTGGCCACTACAGAGACAGTCTGTAATCATAATAAGCATAATAAGCACAAATCAGCTAATTAGTATGCATGAGCCACTTATTTGCATAAACATTCACCAGCAACAACTTATAATTACCAGGATTGATATACTTCAGACAAAAACACAGTATATAGCCAGTTTTTCATGCTCTATAAGAATAACATAAAAAATGATTTTGGGGAGTCCTTTAATTCTTGTTTATTTAAATTGACACAGTCAAAGTTCCAAATATGGTATACCTTATACTATAGTACTGTAGAAGTTATCTGCACTCAAGACAATGGATCCAATGTATCATGACTTATCAGTAATTAATGGCAACAATCTCTCATTAGCAAAAGATTAGAATTAGTTTGTGAGTAGTTAAAAAATGCTGACAGCTCAAAATAGCAGACTTCAAAGTAGAAAATTGTATTATTTTAAAATAACATTCAAGTGCTAAAGTACTTATTTTGTCTTTAGTTTTAAATGATAAAATATTTGGATTTATGTAAGACATGTTAGTTAGAATATTCAACTAGGGAACCACAAAGCCATCTCTATTCCATCACATGAAGCTCTAGAGGTTCAGAAATCATCCAATAGTTTGTAAATTAAGTGGCAAATGAAGGATTTATACACTAAAATGTTATGTATTCTGGGAGACTTCATAGAAATATAACCTCTTGTGATCCTATAACAAGTTGATATTTTGTTATTTTTACACAAAATATGGTGAGCAGATTGGTGATCTATTTACAACATTAAGTGACTCCTTGTAAAATTATACTCTAAAGAAACACATCTAGAGCTTAACCAAGCTGTGTAATAGTACAAATAATACTACAGGGTTAGTCAATACGCAGCCTGGGTCCAAATCATCACCTCAGGCCCCTTATATCGGACCTCTACCTCATTTTTAAATTAATAAAGCGTCCATGTGCTTATATAAGCAACCAGTTACATTTTAATATTATTACTACGTCTGTTTCAATATATATATATATATATATATACTGTATTTTCTTCTTGCTCTATACTGAATTGCATATTTGTGTTTGAACCTTGGCTTAATTTTCATGATGACACTCAGACCTTGGTTAAATGTATAAAAATATAATTGACTACTACATACCGGGACTCCCGTGTACTATATACAGTGCTTGGAAACCCGTGTTGGGAATAACGCTGAAAATATAGTGCTTTGGGACTGCTTTGAGGAAGGAGAATGGCAATAAATAGTAGAGGATGGGCAGAGAAAAAAGAAAAGCACATGGATGTTAGTTATTGACAAACAGCCTTATTAAATTGCAATTCGGCCAATTGAATAGGGCTCTATATAAGCACAGAGCATATTTTTTTTACAGAAGTTTTTAGTTAGTGAAGACCTTGCTTTTGGATAGAAGATCACTAACTAAAAACTTCTGTAAAAAAATATGCTCTGTGCTTAAATAGAGCCCTATTCAATTGGCTGAATTGCAATTTAATAAGGCTGTAAACCTGCAGGAAATAAACACAAGCATTTTTGAATGGGTATAGTTAGCAATATATTAAAAGTGGGATCAGACAAAAAAATGCTTTATACCACATGGAAGTTTTACTTTTGGAAATTCTGTTTACTTTTTCTCTATCAGCATGAAATATATCACCAGTAAAAAAATGTTTTATATTAATATTGATGTACCAAGCCATATACAATAGTGAAAAGCAACGTATATCACTTCAAAGGGCCTCTCATAGCTTTAAAATCTTTTTATTAAAAAAAAAAAAAGCAAAATTGCAAAATAATTGTAGGAAAGGAATTTATTGGTAATAGAGGTATAGATAAAGATGAGATATATTTAAGAGTACAATTGAGTATTAATTGGTAATGTTGGAAATAAATAATGGACTGGGTATCGTTGAAGATGGGTATGATCTCCCACACCAGAGAACAGACCGGGCAACATCAGGCTTTTGTCTATTGCTAACCACTCATGTACAACACTAAGGAATATGTGGTACATGGCAAAGTTGCTGATAAGTTATCAGTGAAGTGGTACAGAAGATTTGAGTATTCTCCAGCAATATAAATAATTTGATGTCATTTTTACATTGTTTATTTTTATACAAATCTGTAAAATCAGAACTTGTCTAATCAACTTAGTTAAGATATCATATAAGTAAAGTGTATTTACTTATCCATCAAAATTAGACTGCATCCTCAGGGAACAAATATCAACCCAAGACAGCCTAAAGGATGAAAAGGTGCCTCTTGTTTGGGCCTTGATGTGGGTTGTCTGTGACAGACAATATATAACTTTTCATTGACAGTATAAGGTATTAACTGTCAAAGTGACGGACGGCATCTCAAAATGTGTAAACAACTACAAGCTGGACTATCACTCTCAGGTAGTTCAAGCTCTCTCTTTCTTACCCCATTTTAGGTGAACCTAGGTCTGATGACGAAGGAAAGTGGACCAAAAGTTACACTTTAGCTATAAAATGTATCATATTAAAACCACATTTGTATATATACTGCTATGACCTCCCAATTTTAGGGACATTACATGGTTTAGCTCACAGCTTCACTGAGGTACACAAGCCCCTTCACCACAACAAGGTAGCGATCCAGAAGGGGATATATATTCATGTAAAGTACACTTCATTTACAGACTATTTCTAGGAGCCTGAAATGGAATGATACATGGTGCTTTGGTTTAGTCGTTATGATGAAGATTTATTTGTGTGTGTGTATATATATATATATATATATATATATATATATATATATATATATATATTGTTATGAACTGATTCTGGGGCTCCCCTTCACCCCCACATGTAACGCTATTATTTGCAACCTTGGCACACTGGGTGCTAATATCAGGGGCTATTACAATGGACAAGAGACTTGTTGTGGGGACAATGACTTGATTGTATTTGTGTGTAGTGTAGTGTGGCCAATAGTAATTAATTTTGGGATTACTACATCATGTTATATGCATACTAATAATGTATCTGTGTTCGAAGTAGGCCCTAGGATGCTAGAATTATATAAAAACTACTGCAGTCACTTATGTGACAAAGGGTTCATTTTCTGCAGGAATTTATATGGCCCTGCGATCGGCCAGGCGTAGTGAGCTGAATTCAGTCTTGAAGATGAGATCTAGCAATTAGAACTGAGGGTGGGTAGATAGTAACAAGCAGGGCATATTGTGTGGGAAGTCCATTTCCCCCGGAATGCTGCATACTGATTGGGTGGTGATTAGGAACTTATGTAGACATGACTGGAGGTCATTAGAGGGATTTTTAGATATTAATAAAAATAAAATGTTTTATGAGATGTGCTTTACATATAGTCTGCTTTTTGCCTATAGAGTGCAGAAATGTATTAATCCAGCTCACCTCTAAAGAGGAAGCCAGTGTGATTTGGACCCACTAGCTAAAGGGGGTGTTTTAGTCCGAGTGGAACTGCCTGTGTCTTTCTTCTGGGCGAGTTATTAACTTATTCTGTCCTGAGTTCTCCTAAGAAGGTCTTCTGGCTGGGTGCGGAGATTCGAACAAAAAGTCATGGCACATAGAGACAGAATTGGAGTGAGCGTAGTATATATATAAGATAGATAGATAGATAGACAGACAGACACATAGATAGATAGATAGACAGACAGACACATAGATAGATAGATAGATAGATAGATAGATAGATAGATAGATAGATAGATAGATAGATAGATGGATAGATAGATAGATAGATAGATAGATAGATAGATAGATAGATAGATAGATAGAAAGATAGATAGATAGGTAGATAGATAGATAGATAGATAGATAGATAGATAGATAGATAGATAGATAGATAGATAGATAGATCGATAGATAGATAGATAGATAGATAGATAGATAGATGCATATAATCTCAATTTAACAATCAGGAAACATGAACAAGCTGAACTACTTTTGAAAGTGCAAAAGGCTACAAAATGAGGCCATGTTTTAATTATCACTGTTTTTAATTATCTGCACATTGACTGGAGTAATGAGATTAGCAGGACGGTTATGGGAAGCTGTAAACTAGCAAATAACTGGTATACTGAGAAAGTTGAACTATTTTGCAAATTGAAATCCTGAAAAAAAAACAGGTAATGTCTTAATTATTGATGAACTCTATTATCTGCACATTGACTGGAGTAATGACCCAGGTGCACTAAAAGACAATTATCTACATTAGCATTATGCTACAGTGTAGATGTAATAAATGCTAAAGTAAGATAAAGTGACTCATTTATCATTAGTAGTATTTTATGAGAACAGCAAAGCCCATTTATATATGGCATGTTTGAAATCATTTTTATAATCAGGGAAAGAATATATACACAATTGAATGACTAAACAACAACAAATATACAATGTTTAATGATGTCATGATCAGTTTTAATTTTCTATGCAATCCATGTATGTAGTATTTCAAAGTATTTTTTACTGATTTCTAAAAATACATAATATATAATATAATTAAACAGATGTATAGACATTAAATGGAATATATTATTAAACAGCTTTTGTTTAGTTTTGTCTAACGATATTGATAATAAAAAAGACAATTAAAATTAAAGAAAAATACTAATTATGAAAAAGTAATTGTGACAAATGTGAGACCCTCCGCTCAACTCCCAACTGTCATTTGTATGATTTTCTCTTTGGTTAAGACCATATATTAGTGGATGACATTATGAAACCTGAAAAGGTCATTGATTACTGTATGTTCTATGGGTTGGGGGAGGAAGGATCCACATGCCCATGAAGTTAGTCTTTCCGGCATCAGCCCAGCAGAGTGACATCCAAAAACCTTTCATGTCCCTTTAAGAGCATACTTGTTAATGCTAAACACTTCACATGAACAATGGGGGATCTTGATATATTAGCAGTTAATGAGAAAGATGATATGATAAGCATTTCTGGATCATGATGGGGTGATTTGAAAGATTGAACAGCTAATCTGGGAGTTATACCCTATATATGAATGGTGGAGGAGATGAAAGAAGAGGTGGGGGAATTTGTATTTATGTTAAGTCTGATCTAAAGATTCAAAGGGCAGATGTTTTGTCATGATACTATTGATAGATAGAGTGGAAGCTTTATGCGTTGAAATAATAAATAGTGGTATAAATCTGGAAAAAATGTTAGTAGAGATGTGTTATAAACTCCCAAATATAAATCAACATTAGGAAATGTAAATTTCACTAAAGATGGGAAATGAAAAGATGGTCCAAATCAACTTCTGAATAGCTACCCAGAAATAAACTGGTTAATGTGCAGTACAACAAATGAGAGCTTTTGAGCAGGCTAGTTTCTTGGGGGTGGGGCAGTTAACAGGGCAGTTGCCCAGGGTACCAACTCTAGGGAGATCTTATGGAGAGGGAATATGGATGCCTTCAAAATAGCTCTGGATGAACAAGAAATCCAAGGGAGAAAAAGATGAGTTCAGAAGAGAGAAGTCGATTTTAGGATTTTGGAGAGAAAAGGCAGAGAAATTGGATATTCCCAAGAAGCCTTACATAGTAACAAAAGTGTACGTACATTTTCATTTAGAGTCACTGAGGATTGCATATTGACAAACAAGCACAATAAGTTTGCTGCTGAGATAGTGCTATTGGTTGGAGGCAAGATCAGGGTCATGGACCAAGAGATCAGATATAGTGTTGGAAAATCAAAGTTATATCACAGTTAAAAATGCTAATGTGAAGTGGTATGAGGAGGAAAGAATAGAAATGGGATTGGGCACTGTGAATGCTGAGAGGTGTTTGGCTCACAGAGAGAGTTGCAGAGTTTTGGGGAATAAGGAGCTCATTCACATAGCTAGGATTCTGGTCATGCAGAATTTATATGTTAGCAAAATGTAAAAGGATGCAGTGTTATTTTGAACAATTCAAAAGTATGTTCTTGTAGGGTTGCTATTATCAGGGCTGATATAAGCACTTTTTTTGTTTTATACATGACTCTAATGCTTGGAGCTTCGGCCTCTGCTCACCAACTCAAGCTCAGGCCTTTCCTCACTTGGGCCTGTGTCTCCCAGGCAGCTCCAAGCCTGCAGCTCCACACATTGTCTCACAGACAGGCTTCTGGCAGGGAACACACCCATTTCTCCAAGGGAGCCTTTTGTAGCAGGAGTTAACTCACTCCCTGCTGGAATAAACACCATTTTACCTCCAGATTGGCCCCTAGGGGGCGCTCTGTTACAATATATATATATATATATATATATATATATATATATATATATATATATATAGTATATACAGTGGGGGGGGGGGAGTATTTGATCCCCTGCTGATTTTGAACATTTGTCCACTGACAAAGAAATGATCAGTCTATAATTTTAATGGTAGGTGTATTCTAACAGTGAGAGACAGAATAACAACAAAAAAACTCCAAAGAAAAACTAATGTCAAAAAAGTTATAAATTGATTTGCAGGTCAATGAGGGAAATATGTATTTGACCCCTTCAACTTGGTAGCAAACCCCTTGCTGGCAATTACAGAGGTCAGATGTTTCTAGTAGTTGTCCTCCTGGTTTGCACACACCTCAGGAGGGATTTTGTCCCACTCCTCTTTGTAGATCCTCTTCAAATCATTAAGGTTCCAATGCTGATGTTTGGCAACTCAAACCTTCAGCTCCCTCTACAGATTTTCATTAAGGTCTGGAGACTGACTAGGCCACTCCAGGACCTTAATGTGCTTCTTCTTGAGCCACTCGTTTGTTGCCTTGGCTTTGTGTTTTGGGTCATTGTCATGCTGGAATACCCACCCATGGCCCATTTTCAATGCCCTGGCTGAGGGAAGAAGGTTCTCACTCAAGATTTGACGGTACATGGCCCCATCCATCGTCTCTTTCATGTGGTGCAGTTGACCTGTCCCCTTAGCAGAAAAATACCCCCAAAGCATAATGTTTCCACCTCCATGTTTGACAGTGGGGATGGTGTTCTTGGGGTAATAGGCAGCATTCCTCCACCTCCAAACACGGCGAGTTGATGCCAAAGAGCTTGATTTTGGTCTCATCTGACCACAACACTTTAACCCAGTTCTCCTCTGAATCATTCAGATGTTCATTGGTAAGCTTCAGACGGGCCTGTACATGTGCTTTCTTGAGCAGGGGGACCTTGCGGGCGCTGCAGGATTTCAGCCCTTCACTGCGTAGTGTGTTACCAATTGTTTTCTTGGTAACTATGGTCCTAGCTGCCTTGAGATCATTAACAAGATCCTCCTGTGTAGTTCTGGGCTGATTCCTCACCGTTCTCATGATCATTGAAACTCCACAAGGTGAGATCTTGCATGAAGCATCAGACCAAGGGAGACTGGCAGTTATTTTTTGTTTCTTCCATTTGCGAATAATCACACCAACTGTTGTCACCTTCTCACCAAGCTGCTTGGCGATGGTCTTGTAGCCCATTCCTGCCTTGTGTAGGTCTACAATCTTGTCCCTGACATCCGGGACAGCTCTTTGGTCTTGGCCATGGTGGAGAGTTTGTAATCTGATTAATTGATTGCTTTCGTGGACAGGTGTCTTTTATACAGGTAACGAACTGAGATTAGGAGCACTCCCTTTAAGAGAGTGCTCCTAATCTCAGCTCGTTACCTGTTTAAAAGAAACATGGGAGCCAGAAATCTTGCTGATTTATAGGGGATCAAATACTTATTTCCCTCACTGACCTGCAAATCGATTTATAACTTTTTTGAATTTTCGGGTTTTTTGGTTTTGTTATTCTGTCTTTCATTGTTAAAATACCTACCATTAAAATTATAGACTGATAATTTCTTTGTCAGTGGACAAACGTTCAAAATCAGCAGACAAAATACTCCCCCCACCACTGTATATATATATATATATATATATATATATATATATATATAGTGAATAAGTAGTACATTTCTGTTTACATTTGAATGTATAAAATAAAATAAAAAATTATTTTCTGATCAGAGTTCCAAGACGTACAATTATTGCACTGCATTCTGGGACATGCAAGTGAGCCCACAAAGGTTTCACTCTCTAATCCAATACCATTTTAAACGTGGCTCCTTTTAAGCATATTCCTGCTGTATTACACAGCTATAAAGCATAGCATAGGATGAATTATGCATGAGTCAGGAGATCTACCCACTGACAGCTGCTTTAATCTCAAACGGGTGTCATCAGTGTGAAGCTAGTACTTAGCTCCTGCTATCAATTTGTGAGAACTACGCTATTAACCACATCATGATTTTGCATATGTAGGCAATTAAATATAAATATATATATATATATATAAACATTTGAAATAACTAGCTCAGATAATTATTATATATATATATATATATATATATATATATTTTTTTTTTTTGTTTTTGTTTTTTTTGGGGAGGGGGGGCAGCTGCCTATTTTGCCTAATGGGTAATCCAACCATGCCTATGAATACCAATGAAAAAAAAATCTTTAAAACCGATACCCTTCCACTACAACACCACACCATGTAAATCTATATTACAATGTGTAACAGTTACAGACTACAGCCTTATTATTTAGGCAGTTTCTTTTGAGAGGGCTTCAATGGCTAAACTAAAATGAAAAAAGCTAAAAAGTCAGTTCTCAGTCAATTTTAAAAATTTAAACAACATTTCCATATGATTTCCAGCCATCTATGATGCAAAATATAGATGGCGACCTTTTAGGTCCTTTAAATCAGTGCAAAACAGGAACAGTACATTTTTGCCCTCGCCTATCATAACTGCAAATTTTAAAAGATGGTTACTAAAACATTACTTAGTTTCTATGTAATTACGTTGTGATCATTTATTTTATGAATTGAATTAATTATCTAACAAAATGCTCTCATATTCTTTTGAGAGAACACATGCTATTACAGAATAGCTGAGCAAGGGCTAAATGCTTCACAATAGTGACATCAACCTTATTGCTGAACTAACAGCACTGAGCTCAGCAGAGACTCATGAGCATGTAGTAAGCAGCTCTTACTGCTTGTTAGGCAAGTGCTTTATGTACCTTGGAATTCACATTTGTGTGTCCATGTATAAAACAAATGAAATGCTGATATCAGCCTTGACAATAGAAACCCTACAAGAACATACTGAATGGAATGAATAATTCAGTATCACATATATAGTTGTGAGCAATACGGGTTGTTAGTAATGCTTGCGGGCTCCCTACGACCTACGGAACTAAATCTCAATTACACCATTCAAAATGCGAGACCTGTAGCAGTTTGAAAAAAAAAACACGTGGAAAAATTACGGCCCGTATCACTTGCAAAAAGGAAAGCAGCACTTAACAAAAAAAAAAAAGTTACAAAGTTAGCGGCAGTACCGCGCACATACAAAAACAACAATAACACCACCAAAATTACAAAAAATACAAAACAAACATCACTCACAACAGGGGGGGGGGACAGCCATGACGTCTGGGAGTCAGGTTGCATGACAATTTAAACACAATTTGCCAAAATGGTGGCCAAAAAAACACTGCAAAACACAGCCAATCACGTAAGACTTTTACACAGGCACGTACGAGGTATAAAGAACACTATTAGGGACAACGGAAAATGCTCCACACCCGCGTAACACATAAACAATCGCCGCCATTTTACAACACTAACTTACAACTAAAAACATTACCATTATAAAATGCCCAATTACACAGCTAAACAAACGGTTTGGCCTCGCGCACGCATCCTATTTACACTGCACACTTCACACATTGCTAACACTTACTCCTCAGGTCAGCAACGGTGCAAATGTACATTGTGTGCTGCAGGAACATCAAAACAGATTGTTAGCTCTTCAGGATATTGATTGCTGGATATAGTAATGACAAATAGGTAAAGTTTATTAATTTATTATTTCATTAATTAATTAATTATCATTAAAAACATTTTTATATATATATATAAAGAAAGGACCAGGGGAGAGGATCGCAATGAGCCACAAAGGTGTTCAGCGTGGGGCTCACAGTGAGCACAGAGGGTGCTCAGCAGAGCAAAAGTACACAACAAAAGAGACTTGCAATGAGCGCCAAAGGTGCTCAGACTACCAAAACTACAGGAGCGGAGAGCCTCGCAATGAGCACCGAAGGCGCTCAGTGCGGGGCTCACAATCAGTGCACAGGGTGCTCAGAGAACCAAAAGTAGAGCAGAGGAAAGGATAGCAATGAGCGCCAAAGGCATTCAGCACGGGGCTCACAATGAGCGCAGAGAGTGCTCAGAGGAGCAAAAGTACACAAGGGTAGAGTCCCGCAATGAGCGCCAACGGCGATCAGCGCGACCCTTGCAATGAGCACCAAAGGTGCTCACACCACCAAAATTACACGAGCGGAGAGGTTTGCAATGAGCGCCAGAGGCGCTCTGCGCGGGGCTCACAATGAGCGCAGAGGGTGCTCAGAGGAGCAAAAGTACACCAGGGGAGAGGTCGAAGGCGCTCAGCGCGGGTCTTGCAATGAGCGCCAAAGGTGCTCAGGCGACCAAAAACCTTAAATTGTGTGCCAAACAGCATTCCCAGCCTTACAATTTTATTGACTGTCATATTTTGACGGGCAAGTCACTAGTTATATTATAAATTTAAGTTATATATAAATATTGTTAAAACAAATTGTAAATGCTTCCATACTAAGTTAAAGAACTATTATGGTTATATATTTAAAATATACTATTTTGAAGAAATACACTTTAAATATGCCAAACAGAACAAGTAGGCAGAAAATGGTAGGACTCTATTCATGTGTTAAGACACTTATCTGACTAGGTGCTAGTAAATCAGAGTCCCAAGGTTGTGCCTGACAAGGTAATCTTCTTAATCTTCAGAATATACTGTATATGGATTTTGGATTCAAATGCTTCAATCTTCCATATCAACATGACTGACTGTAAAGAATAGAAGGGGGAGAGCAAAATGACTGTCACAACCCAGAGTGAGAAGGCCACGCTCACCCCAGCTCCTCCTGCCTTCTGTTACAGAAATCCACCACAGGATTGAGAAGGTTTGGATTTCTCGGTGTCCACCATACCAATTAAGACCACCAGTCAGGAACCCAGGATCAGAGGATCAGCCTAGCCAGTACAATCTGATCTTCTGTGGGCTTGAAAATACCTAAGGAAGTCAGTCCTATCCCACATGTATCTAGCCCCAGTCTGTTTTATTGGGACCCAGCAGAGTTTCAGGTTACAAAATAAGAAAAAGCCTTTCCTCTAGAATGAAATACACGCATTGGTTATGTGAATTCCAAACAGAGCACTCTTTTAATAAAAAAAATTACATAACGGGGGGAGTGAACATTTCAAATTTCCCACCGGCCTGAATATTAACCAATGATATAAGCCCTTGGGCACATTGTTGGTTGGCCTGTGTGGAGCCAATGAGGAAGAAGCTGACTACGTGGGCTGGGTCCTGCCCACTAGTTTCCTCAGCCCTCCAGGGATAGAGCAAGTCCTAGGACCATATAAGGAAGATCCTTCAGGGTAGCTAGACTCTTTGGAGCCAGTCTACACTTTTACAATAGGGAGAAGGGCACTAGAGAACAATGACCAGTTTATTTTTATTCTGGTTGGGGCCAGTGTTGACCATACACAGGGGCGCCTTACATGAAGCTAAATGGTAGTCTTTGGAAAGTTAATGCATTTTACAAAAAATATTGTATTAACCATTTCTGACACCTAAGCAACAAATGGTGAATATCACAATTTTTTTTATTCTGGCCACTTGTATGGTAAGGCATTCTAATAGCAAACAGTACTCTATGCCGGTGTTACAGTAGACACAAAATACAATGAATACAGTGGAATCAGGTGTATAGTCTCATCTAGTGTGAGGGTACTCCACGATTCCAGTGTAATCCTGGAGGGTCGCATACAAGTCAAAGCAGGATATTAGCAGTCAGTACACCAGCACTAGGTAGTTCATACAGATACATTCACAATGCTTTACAACCCTTTCCAGCAATGTGCTGGCCATACAGACATAGAAAAACACATCTACAACAATACAATACATTGATGTCAGAGTACATAGTCTTTTAGAATCATGGGCTAGGCTGGGGTAACAGCCCTTGATGGGGATCAGCATTTCATTTTACCTTCTAAAATTATTTTGGATAAGTTTAGTTATTGAAAAGGCTATATAGAAAAAGCTTGATTACAGTGGTCTATTAAGTAACTCTTTACATTGAATCAGTGAAGGGGCTTATATTGAGAAAACTACAAAAACATAAGGAGTTTTTTTTATCCCATCTGTACCTGCATATACCAAGAAGGAGTTAATCTAGTAAGATGCATGAAACTAGGTATATCTTTTTTTACTTTCATAAGATGTATAAAAGCTTTCCCACACAAGCCATAAGTTATTTATATACTCAAAGAATAATACTGCTTAAAATATAATAGTAGAGAAAGGAAGATTTCTAATGTTTTTGTTAATCGTTTATCTGGAGTAATAATACAAAATAAAGCATTGATGGAAATATTAAATGCAGTTTTTCCCTAGGATCTAAAAATTTATGATTTTGGTACATCCTCAATGATTTTTATTTTATTTTATAAAGCTATACAACAGGTGATATATGTGTGAAGTGGATTTATTTGGAAGGGAACTAATGTAACAGTCTCACCTTTCAAATCCAATTTATCATAAATGATTTTTGTAGCAAGGAATCTTTCAGGTGTTCTACACCTTCAAGCAATTTAATGAAATCTACAATTATATAGACCTCTGGTTACAGGGATTTTTAGTCTTTCTTGCAGCAGGCAATATTGTTTGACTTTTGTGGACTTTTAAGGAGAAATAGTAAATCTAAATTAACTTGCAAGTATTCCAGAAGAGGATTTCATTATTATTATTATACTAGCGAATTGCCCGTCAAAAAATGACGGCAATGAAATTGTAAGTGAGCTAATGCTGTTTGGTGTATACTAATAAAATAACTAATAGATTAATAAAGTAATATACTTTACCTATTTTGAAGCATTGTGTTGAAGAGCTGGCAATCTGTTTTGATGTTGCTGCAGCATTAGTGGTGTGGAGCTGCTGTGTAAGCGTGATGAATGTGTGATGTGTAATAGTGTGCGTCCGCGAGACAAACCGTTAGCGTACTCGTGTACTTCCGCATTGTTCTAAAATGGCGGGTAATGTGTGGTATGCGTCTGTAGCAGAATATCCGTAGGTGTTTTGTGGTGTTTTGCGTGTTTCTTGGGGTGTTTTGCGTGTTTAGTGTGTTGTAGCCTCGTTTTCGTTTTGTTCGGCGGCCCGCAAGCGTGAGCAATGGCTCGAGCGGGCTCGCATGCTCACAACTATATATGTGATACACACACACACACACACACATTATATACACACACATTATATATATATATATATATATATATATATATATACACACACACACACATTATATACACATACACACACGCACAATATACACACACACACATTATATATACACACAATATGTTGTGTGTGTGTGTATATATATATATATATATATATAATGTGTGTGTATATATAATGTGTGTATACACACACAATATACACACACATTTTATATATAAACACACACAATAAGATGGAGATGAGGCACATATACAATGACTGACTGTAATGTGCCGTGCAATATACGGTATGTTATACATGCACATATAGGTGTATGCACTGACTGTATATCTGTACACACACACTATATACACACACACACTGTATACACACACTATATACACACACACACACTATATACATATATATATATATACACACACACACACACTATATACATATATATATACACATACACACACACACACTATATATTCGCTATATATATATATTAAAAAAACACACAGTATATATATATATATATATATATATACACACACACACTGTGTGTTTATATATATATATATATATATATATACACATATATATATATATATATATATATATATATATATACACATATACTGTGTGTTTTTATATATATATATATATATATATACATATATATACACATATATATATATATATATATATATATACACATATACTGTGTGTTTTTATATATATATATATATATATATATATATATATATACATATACTGTGTGTTTCTTTATATATATATATATATATATATATATATATATACATCCACTGTGTGTTTTTTTAATATATATATATATATATATATATATACTGTGTGTTTTTATATATATATATATATATATATATATATATATACACATATACTGTGTGTTTTTATATATATATATATATATATATATATATATATACATATACATATACATATGCTGTGTGTTTCTTTATATATATATATATATATATATATATATATATATATATATACATCCACTGTGTGTTTTTTTAATATATATATATATATACTGTGTGTTATATATATATATATTAAAAAAAAACACAGTAACTCCTGTGGTCCCAGGCCCTATCATGTGCCCTGTCACCCCACATGAAGCCCTATTAGGCTCTACTCACCTGTGCAGCCCGGGGGAGTCCCGTGTATGTCCGTGGCTCGCTGTGCTCCTGGGGGGTCCGCCCGAGGGTAGGGGGAAGTTATAGTGAGGTGGTGAGCACCTCCATGCCTGCCTGCGGCCCTCGCTTTGCTGTGCGGGGGGTGAACCCGAACCGGGGACTGGGCGGGCCCTGCGCGGGGGATTGTGGGGAGGAGGTGGCTGCTCCATTCCAGCAACTCAGGGCCGCGGCTCGCTGTGCGAGCAGCGGCCCTCGCTTTGCTGTGCGGGGGGTGAACCCGAACCGGGGACTGGGCGGCCCTGCGCGGGGCATTGTGGGGAGGAGGTGGCTGCTCCATTCCAGCAGCTGAGGGCCGCGGCTCGCTGTGCGAGCCGCGGCCCTCGCAAGCGTGAGCAACGGGCCGTACGCTGCGGGCAAGGGCCTCAGTTGCTGGGATGGAGCGCCTTCGGCGCTCCATCCCAGCAACTGAGGCCCGCAGCCCTCGCTACGCGAGGGCCGCGGGCTTGCTACGCGAGCCCGCAAGCGTGAGCAACGGCCCGTACGCTCACAACTATATATGTGATTATTACTAGCGACTTGCCCGTCAAAAAATGACGGCAATGTGATGTATATGTTTGTGAAGTTGTTTAGTTATTTAAATATTTTTTTGACTCTTGTAAGTATTGTGATATGAACATGTATTTTTGTAAAAAGTAAAAAGACTTTTTTAAAGGTAGCAAATTTTAACATGAAGTTTAAAATATATGTAAGCAATAACCTTGAAAGTATATATTTTTAAAATGGAACTTTATTTTTTATGTAACTTTGTAATTTTTGCAAAACATTTGTCTAATTTTGAACATTATAAACAGGAACATAGTAAAAACATTTTGTAACATAATTTTGAATTAAAAGTATTAACATTTGAATGTAAAAACAATTTAACTTGAAATTAATCAGTATTAACATGCAATTTATATCAGAAATAATTGTTAAGTTTAATATACATTGAATGTAGAGGAAGACATACATTAAAAACTCTACTTAAACCGTACATAATTAAAGTAATTCATTACTGAGCACTTAAACTGGCGATAAACATTAATGTAGGTAGTAATCTTAAGATAACATAGAATATTTACATTGTGACTTAAAAGGTGCTTGAGCTCTTAACATGAACTTTGTAATATGTTGAATGAGATAACTTGAAAATATTGTTTTTAAACTTGTAACATTAGAAACATTAACATAGTGACTTAACATTTTAACATAATTTTTCATAGAAATGCAAGGCAAGTATTTTGTGAGGCGAATTATCCATAAACATGACTTCCATTAATTCTGACTGAATTAAACAACCAATTGTTTTGTATTTTTGAATGTTTTTTCAAAATGTTTGCATGGCTTTAGTTTGTATCCTGCAAAGTCATAGTACTTCATAATAGACAATGTTTTTAGTAAAAATACGTCCATCTTCTAATAAATCACCTTGACTTTCATTGTTTTCAATGTAAACTTTAATAGCCTGTGGATTTTTGCAGCGTGACAACGCAACGTACAATTGACCATGTGCAAAAACTGGTTCTTCCAAGTAAATACCCACAGATTTGAAAGTTTGACCTTGTGATTTATTAATGGTCATGGCAAATGCCATAATAATGGGAAATTGTCTTCTTTGAAGTATAAAAGGGAGACTACTTTCACTTGGTGCTAAATCTATTCTTGGTATGAAAACTCTCTCTCCTTTATGGGTCCCAGTTAAAATTTCAGCATCTATAAAATGGTCCTTTAATTGTTGAACAATTAATCTTGTGCCATTGCATAGGCCTTTTTTGGGGTTCATATTTCGCAGTAACATGATAATTGCACCTTTCTTTAGCTGCAAAATATGTGGTGGCATTCCAGAAGGAGTTAAAGAGTTAATGAATTCAGTTGAAAAGTTTGCCTGACTTTCATTGTCATCAGCAAGTACAGAATCAGCACTGTGATAATTTCTTTGTGGTGCATTAATTTTTTTAAAGATTTCATTATTGAGTATTAATGCATCTTTATTTTTACACGTCAGTATAACTTGGTTGGCAAGCTCGGAATATTCTTCGTTATTTATGCTCCCTTCAAATATAGCCGATATAATATCTTGTTGACAAATCATATGAGGTGGGATCTCTACAGTGTCGTCAGGTAAATGTAGTATTTTTTCTGTTCTGCCTTCTCCAATTTTAATAAGCCAATTATTGAAATCAGTTTGGCCTTCTGATCTCATATTTTGTTGCAGTTGAAGATGGGTAAAATGTTTCCATACTGTACTTGACTTTATACATGTTTCAATAATGTCTGTTCGATTTCCATGTACAACGACAGGTAATGTTTGTCTAAAATCGCCACCCAACAACATTACTTTTCCACCAAATGGAAAAATATTATCCATGACTTCACGAAGCAAACGGTCAATACATTGGAGGGCATAGCATGACATCATTGTGGCCTCATCTATTATAATTAATTTACATTTCTTCAATTTCTTTGCTTGCAAGGATGTCATGTGAATATCTGACACAGAATTTTCCAAAATAGGCACTGGCAGTTTAAATCCACTATGAACAGTTCTTCCACCTTCTAATAAAAGTGCAGCAATTCCAGTAGTGGCAAATGCCATTGATATTTTTCCTTGTGCTCGTACTGAACTCATTAATAAATTGTACAAATATGTTTTCCCTGATCCGCCAGGTCCATCAAGATAGAAATAACGCTCTGTCACCATGTCATCATCTATAGCATTTTTAATGGCATGAAATGCTTGCAATTGTAGTGTATTTAAAGTTGCAAGTCTTTCTTCTGTTCTTTCTGCTTGTAGTTGAATGTCATAGTCTTCAAAGTTAATGTCATCTATTAGACCTGGATCAGGCAAATTAAAACTTGCACAACTTAATCCATGAGTTAAAAAGACTTCTTGAATTTCCATTAAGGCTTTTAAGTGTGCAATGGGTTCATTGTATCGTCGCATAAAGTCTTCAGCCATATTACTTTTAAAAGTCTCCCACAAAGCTAATGCATTTGGAGCATTTGAGAAGATACAAATAAAAGCAAATTGTTCTCTCATCTGTCGTGGCATTTGACATTGTGCTGCTTCTTCTAAACATCTTTCCCACTCTGTATCATCAGTGAGTAAGTTTCTATGTCTTGCAGCTAAATGGAAGGATTCATATACAATGTCATTAACAGTTCTTAATTGTTCAAAACTTTGTGCTCCTGGAACATTTAAAAGTAATATCCGTAAGCAAAATCGTTCAACATCTCTTGGACTGACTGTGTAAATTCGTGGAATTATTTTATTGCCTCTGGTTTTTCTTGCTCTCCATAATCCATTCACAAAAACATAGTGATATGGAATTTCAATATATAAGTATTGTGTTGCTTGAGCATCAGTGGAATTTAATGCAAACCATGCAGTTAGTGTAGTGTGACGATCTTCACTTTGGGCCAATGCATTCATTTCATTTCCAGCATGGAAATAGACTAAATGTCGTTGTGGCAAATGTACTGCTAACCTATATACTGCATGTGATCTATCATGCATTTCAAATTTTAAAAGCCGCCACATAGCTTCTGGCGCACTGACATAGCGAGCATCTACATGAGATGCAAGTTCATCATGTACTAACTCACTACTTTCAGGGTTGTCTGCACTTTTGACGACTACAGTAGCTGCATCGTAACCTTTGTAAATATATTTGTAGACATATTTAATGGATTTGATGGAAGTGCAGGCTTCTACGTTGATGTGGGCATTGTACTTCATGAGTAAATGTGGATTGTAGGGTACTACATATCTATTGTCCACTTTTTTTCCACGAATAATGGCACTATCTCCTTCTCTTCTTTTATAAAGTGGATATCCATCACAATTTGCATATGTTTTGTCTCTATAATCTTTTGGAAAATCTTTTGAACATTGATTATTTTCCATACATGGTGATTGTGGATTAAGGTCTCCACAGGGTCCATGAATCATGCGATGAGTAACAATCTCATATAGTCTACCATATAGTTCTGGATCTGGTAGTTCAGCAACTATGACTGCATCCACTTTGTCCGAAGTATCTAATTTATCTTTCTCTTGAAGTATTATGAGAAGATGTGCATGTGGAAGGCCTCTTTTTTGAAATTCAATGGTATATACATAAGCAAGACATTTGCCAAATAACTGATTTATAGTGAAGTCACATATTAATTCATTTAATTTGATCTTAAAAACTCTGGCTACTAAATCTGGTCGATCTGAAGCACTTTGTCCAAGAAGTAGATTTTGATTAATTTCTGGCCATTGTGGATTACATGTAAATGTCACAAATAAATCTGGTTTTCCAAATTTTGTCACAATAGCCATAGCATCATTGTATCTTTCTCTCATATTTCGAGGAGATCCTTGAAAGGAAGATGGTTAAATGATGGCTTTGCCAGCTGTCATGTCTCTGCTTGTAGCCACGTCAGCAACATAGTCCATGAGTCCACAATATTGTTCTACACGTAGTTTATCTTGTTGATATTTTATAAAGTTTAAATTATTTGCCTCAACTTGCAAATATGAATCAATAATCCATTGTTGTGTTAGTTTCCCACCACATAAAATTGGATTAAATTCATCTCTAATGGCAATTTGAGCAACTTTAAATTCAAGCATAGAAACATTATTTCGGATTCTGGCTTTAGCATTTGGGTAACTGGGAAGGGTTAATTTTGGTTGCCAACCTGCTTCTCCGTGTGGGAAAAAGATGGGATATGTCATTGGATCTAAATTTGGACTTAAGATATTAATATTAATAAATGGTTGGTCCTCATTTCTGGGATATACTCTAATGTCTCTTTGAAATGGTGGTTCTCCTTCATCATTCTGAAAGACCATTGCAACCTCATTTGATGTTGGCAAGTTATAACGACGTTTATCAGTATGTCTGTCTCTTTTAAGCACCATATTAACCTTTGGCATGGGTAATTGATGTCTTTGTGCATGAAGTAGTTGTTCATTTTCTCCTTCTGCCAATTTTTTGTAAGCTTTACTGTAGGGATTGTTGTCCATAATGTTATTTAGCTCTATAAAAACACTGGGTAAGCATTTTTTATTTTCTTCCATCTGCATACGTTGGTCAACAGCTTCCATTGTATCTAGGACATATAGTTGAGCGAATTTTCTTTGCTCTCCTTCCTCTGGATGTAAATGTGAAGTCCGATGATAAATTTGTCCTTGGACTTTAAAACAGTAAGGACCATGTCCTGGTACATTAGCAGCCAATGTTGCCCCCATAGATGCAAATGATATGGCACTATTGTAGGATCTTATGTTTGTCTTAAAATTTTTGTAATTTGGAAAAGTAGGTTCAGTCATAATATTTTGTAAATAGGTTGGAAATTGTTTCCTTTCTGGAAGTTTGAACTTTCCTTTTTGACAACAACTAATAAATTGTCCATCTCGGGGTCTCTCCTGTTTAAAATAATAAGCCTCACAAAATTGACATTGAGTAGTCATGTCCCCACAACTATGAACCTCTACTGCTAAAGACTTCAGTAAAGGACAATTTGCAAAGCATATTGGATGTTGACTTTCATATTCATCAGATGAAAAGTCATGAAATGTTTCAACAACAGGTTCTAAATGTTTAGTTTTTTTCGTAGCTTTTCTTGGTATATGTTGGACTTGTTTGGTTGAAATGTCCTGTAAGTTTTTAGTAAGAGTTTGTAAATGCTTTGTTTTTGTAGTTGCTTTTTTTGGTCTGTCTTGACTGGTATCTTGTAAAATGTCATCTGATGTTTTAGGAACAGTTTGTAAATGCTTTATTATCTTTTTATTTTTTTTGGTTGTATCTTTCATTTTTGCAGCTGATATTCTTTTATTTGCAAGTCTTTTGCGTTCTTTTTCTCGTCGAATTTCTTTCTCCTCCGGTGTCTGCTGGGCGGCCCATCTCTCTTGTCTTTCTCTAGTTTGACGTCTTTTCTTCTCTTCTTTGGTCTCGTTATCAGCCATATTAATCTGTAAAGGAAAAAAAAGTAAATGTAATTGTGTATATTTAAAATTGTAATTCCTGTTAAAGATTCTTGTGCACAATTGGTGAACTAAAAGGCAAATCATTAAGGTATCATTTATATTTAGAATTTTTCATTTATATTTAGTTAAATTTATAATTCGTGTCCTTACTGGCTAAGAATGTGGCCAATAGAATAGTGCTGTAAATAAGCATGTAACATATTTTTTTTAAATAATGGTTTTATTTATTAAAAACGTTGTTTGTGGATAGATATTTTCCACTGCAAAACTTCTTTGCTAAAAAAAAAAGTGATGTGGTTATTGAGCTATGTATTGCATAGTAGCAATTTAAATAAAATAAGGGAGATATTAAATTAATTATTTTATGTTTCTGTTGACACAGATGCAACTGAAAGCAGTTTCTTTACTTTTAGACTTTAGTAGTTATTATACTTTACCTTGGTTGAAGTGTGATTTAAATCCGAATGTTTGTTGGTCCTCGGTTCCAAATCGTTGTCCAATGGTGTGGTCCTCTGTTGGAAGTCCTCGTCCGATGGTGTGGTCCTGTGGCGATAGCCCTCGTCCGATGTTGTGGTCCTGTGGCGATATCCCTCGTCCGATGTTGTGGTCCGTTGGTGAAAGTCCTCGTCCGATGGTCTGGTCCTGTGTTGAAATTCCTCGTCTGCTGGTCTGGTCCTGTGTTGAAATTCCTCGTCTGCTGGTCTAGTCCGAGTCCTCGTCCGATGGTCCGGTCCGTGAAAAAGTCCTCGTCCGATTGTCTTCACGCAGTATCTGTTGTAATATAAAATAGAAAATGTTGTTTGAGTGAAATGTCTTTTAAATAATTTAAAAATGTATTAATTTGACTGTATTGTATGAGTTATGGTTATTTTTTTCTATCTTTGTTTTTTTTTACTTTCTGTACAATCCGACAACTTTTGTTATTCTTATTGAAGGTTCTTAGTAAGGCTTGTGGGTTGTGATATATTAAATAAGATGTGCTTATGTTATTTTTTGTACAATCCTGTTTTGTGCACACCACTTGTGGTATACTTATTTAACCTTTATTGGGATGCTTATAGTTAGTGAAACATGAAATAATATAATTAATGTAGTTTGCTATGTGTTTGTGTTAGTTTTTGACAATCCTGTTTGGTGCGCAGCACTTGTGCAAAACTTATTTCTTCTTGATTGTACTGGTTATAGGTTGTTAAACATTAAAGAAGAATGTTAATGTAGTTTGCTATGAGTTTGTGTGATTTTTTGTACAATGCTATTAGGTGCACAACACTTTTGTTATTCTTATTTTTGCTTCTTTGTAAGGCTTATAGGTTGTTAAACATTGAATAAGAAATTCTGTTTTGTGTGTAGCAGTTTGTGTCTCATTCAATTGCGATTTGGCTAATTGAATCGTGCCCTAAATAAGCACATAGCATATTTTTTTAAATAAGTTTTTAGTCATTGAAAAACTTTATTTTTGATATCTTTTTAGTAACTAAAACCTTATTTTAAAGAAATTGTTATGTTGTTATTTAGAGCCCTATTTAATTGGGCAAATTGCAATTGAATGAGGGCCTTTGTGTGTACCATATGTTGCATAGTTTGCCCCTCATTCAATTGCATTTTTTACAATGTAATAGTACTCTAAGGCCGTAATTGAATTGCAATGTAGAAATTTGAATAGGGTTGTAAATAAGCACATCACATATATTTGTTAAAATAGAATAAGGGCCTAAAAGTGCTTATTTATAGCCATATTTAATTGTGCAAAATAGCAATTGAATGAGGGCCTTTGGTTACTGCATTTGTTATATTGTGAGCTCCTCATTCAATTGTGTTTTGGCCAATGGAATAGACCTCAATATCAGCACAGAGCATATTTTGTAACGGAATTTTGTATTTAGTGAACTTGTATTTAAAATTTCCTTTAAAAAATATGCTCTGTGCTTATATAGAGCCCTATTGAAATGGGCAAATCACATTTGAGTGAGGCCCTTGGCCATTAAAGATATATAGGTCCTCATTGAATTGCAATTTTGCCAATTGAAGAGGGCTCTATATAATCACATAACATATTTATTGAGCAAATTTTTTAGTTATTGAAAACCTTGATTGTGGTTAGAAATTCAGTAACTAAAAAGTTCTGTATAAAAAATATGTTATGTGCTTATATAGAGCCCTATTCAATTGAGGAAGTCGCAATTGAATAAGGCTCATGGTTCTTTCTTGTTTATACTTAATACTTTACCTTGCTTGAAGTTTTGAATGACAGACGGTCCCCTCCTGCCAATCTTAATCCGCCGGTCTTCTTGTAGTGTCTGTTTGAAAAAGAAAGTGAAATAGTTATTTGTATATTTATAATTTTTCATCTAGCAAAGCATGGCCTTTTGAGCATGTAATGTCTTGTTGTATCTTACCTCTTCTTCTTTGTTGGTGTTCTTTAAAAGGGATTGTGCTTCACAGTGCACGGTGCAAATTGTTGAGAGACGCTATTGATGCAGAGTCTGTTTGAATATTCAAAGAAATAAAACGATTCAGCTTTATATGATCTATTGAATTGCAGTAAAGGAATGTAATTTAAATATAGTTGTGTAATTTTTTTCAATTAACCTTATTTTTTGTTGGTGGCTACACACATATGTCACATACATGAAGCACATTCCATAGTTTAATGTAATTATTTTGTGTACGTGTGACATATCAGTATACATGACTCATATTTAAATGGTTAAATTAACCTTATATTTTTTTTTCCAACACACATAAATGTCTGTGTGTGAGATGTAACTATAGATGATATACATATATGTGCGTGTGACATATCAGTATACATGACATATAATGTCATTTAAATGTAGTTGTTTACTGATTTTGTTTTAAGCTAATTTTGTTGCATTGGCAATACACATAAATGTGCGTGTCACATGTCACTATACATTATACACATATACGTGCGTGTCACATGTCACTATGAAGGGGCAATACACAGAAATGTGCGTGTCACATGTCACTATACATTATACACATATACGTGCGTGTCACATGTCACTATGAAGGGGCAATACACATAAATGTGCGTGTCAGATGTCACTATACATTATAGACATATATGTGCGTGTCAGATGTCACTATGAAGGGGCAATACACAGAAATGTGCGTGTGAGATGTCACTATACATTATACACATATATGTCCGTGTCACATGTCACTATGAAGGGGCAATACACAGAAATGTGCGTGTGAGATGTCACTATACATTATAGACATATATGTGCATGTCAGATGTCACTATAAATTATAGACATATATGTGCGTGTCAGATGTCACTATACATTATAGACATATATGTGCGTGTCACATGTCAGTATACATAAACCTCTGTTTAATATTGAATTATGTTTTTTTGTTGTTTTGTTAAATGAACCGTATTTTTTTTGGAGCCTATACACATAAATGTGCCATACATGATGACTACATAAATCCTAGTTTATTTTTTTATTTGTTTGACCTGTCCTGATAATAAAATGTAATATATTATAGCTTACCTCTCAGTTGTAATTTGCACAATGTAAAGTATTAAATTAGGAAAGAATTGTCTTCTGAAGTAAAAGCAGCAGTTATCTCAGAAGTCACTCCGTTGATCACCTGAGGAGAAATGTATTTTTGTGTGTGAAATAGGCAGTATTTATAAACTTGTAGAAAGTTCTGGAAAGTGAGACCGTTAGAACGCAATACGCATGCGCTATTTGCGTTCCAGCTTACAATTTGCATTCCATCCGCCATTTTCTGCGTATTACTGTTCAAAATGGTGTTTAATATGATTGTGATACGTTCCGCATAGTATGTGTTTCATTATTGCGAGTAAGTGTAGTATAGTTACGTCTGAAGCCTCGTTTTCGTTTTGTTCGTCGGCCATTTTTTCTCTCGCTTAGCGATGGTATTAGTGTCTAAAGTGTTTTATTTTGATTAAAATGTAGGTGTAACTTGTTTTTTTGAGGTGCTGGCTGGTTCCTCTTGCTGTAGGTAAGCTTTTTATGTGTTTGGTGTGTGTCTTTGTTAAGTTTTAAATGTTTGTATGTCGGCGTGTTGCGTCCGATGTTTGCGAAGTCGTAATGTGTGGTAACGTGTCTCGTATGGTGTTTGCGTGTGTAGCCTCGTTTTCGTTTTATTCGTCGGCCATTTTTTGTGTCGCTTAACAAACTATTTTATTTTGAGTGCAATTAAGTTGTAAGTTGCATTTTTGAGGTCCTGGGTGCTTCCTGTTTGTGTAGGTAAGGTTTTTATGTATGTGCTGTGTGTATGTATTGTGTTTGTAATTTCGTAATGTTCGCAAGTTGCGTCCGAGTGTTGCGAGGCCGTAATGTGTGTGAACGTGTGTCGTATGTTGTTTGCGAGTGTCGTAATGTGTGTGAACGTGTGTCGTATGTTGTTTGCGAGTGTCGTAATGTGTTGCGACGTAAACTTTTTTTTGCAAGGGTCGCAGTTGCTGCAACTGAAGACCTCGCTTTGCGAGGTCCTCAGGTGCTGGCATGGAGCGCCTGCTTCGCGAGGGTCCTCAGTTGCTGGCAAGGAGCGCCTGCGGCGCTCCATGCCAGCAACTGAGAACCTGGCACAGTGCCCTCGCTTCGCGAGGGCCGCGGGCTCGCTACGCGAGCCCGCAGCGTTAGCAACAACTCGTACGCTCACAACTATATATGTGATTATATTATTAAATATTATACTATTATTATTCATTTTGGTAAATTCATACCCTTTTCCACCATTCTTAAGATTTTCAAATTTGTTTGCATTACTTACTGATGCCCAAACTATTTAGGAAGTAAATTAACTCTACATAGAAATTAATAATTTATGCTTCAAATTGGGCGCCATGACTAACAGCCTTATTAAATTGTGATATGGCCAATTGAATAGGGCTCTATATAAGCACAGAGCATATTTTTTACAGACGTTTTTAGTTAGTGAGCTTCTATCCAAAAGCAAGGTCTTCACTAACTAAAAACTTTTGTAAACAAAATATGCTCTGTGCTTAAATAAAGCCCTTTTCAATTGGCCGAATCACAATTTAATAAGGCTGTAAATGTCTTGTATAACAGCTTGAAAGAAGAGACAGGTATTTGAATTTGCCTGTTACCCTATGAAAGAAAACGTTTGTGTCTGCAACTTTAGCAAAATATTGAACTGATTCTAGGAAATGTTATAATATACTAGAGTTTTATGTATCTTTAAAGGTATGTTAAATATATGTTTTCAGTTTGATTTTAAGAACTTATTGATAATGTGTAACTGCATAACTATTATTTATATAAATAAAATGATGTATATATATATTTATTTATTTATAAACAAACTATTATCTAAATAGCTTATGCATCAAGAATCTCACATCTCTCTCGGCAGGGGGACTAGACTTGGAAAATTTAAGAGAGTTTACTGTGGTTAAATAAGTGTGGCTGTATTTGTTCTACCATACATCTTGCCGTGAGAGATGTGGGATAGTTCTCCCATCTGCTATTTAGACAATATTGATAGTATTATTGCAATAAGTCTATTTTTTTAAATGTGTATAAATATATATATATATATATATACATATATATATATAAATATATACATATATATATATATATATATATATATATATATATAGTTTACTGGTGCTTATAAATTATTAATATCACAGTAGTACATTAAATAAAATTGTCTGATTTCTTACTTTAGCAATAGAATGATAATTCATTAAGCTTTCTGTATTTTTTTTCTCAATATTTTAGAATGATACCTCCAACAAGCAAGACATTCCGAGTGAATAACCTGGCCTCTGGAACTGTGTACGACTTGTGTGTTCTAGCAATTTATGATGATGGCATCACATCACTGACCGCCACAAGAGTTGTGGGATGTATCCAGTTTACTACAGAACAAGATTATGTCCGTTGTCATTTTATGCAGTCTCAGTTTTTAGGAGGAACCATGATAATTATTATAGGTGGTATTATTGTTGCATCTGTATTGGTTTTTATAATTATCCTTATGATCAGATATAAGGTTTGCAATGGCAATGGAAACCATAAGGCTACAAAGGTTAGCAATGTGTATTCCCAAACAAATGGATCCCAGACTCAAGGTTGTAGTGCTTCAATGCCACCATCTGCCTCCAAGCAGGTTGTAGGACATGAAGAGAGCACACCTTGTTGTAAAGCTACTAGTGATAGTGGGGCACAATCCTCAGACACTTGCCAAGATGCTCCCACCACTACCTCTGCTATGCCTCATACTTGGACTTCAGGTGCTTCTGGTTCTCTAAAGCAGAAGAGAAAAACTGTTCTAAAGCCAAGTATGGAATCACAGACAGACACAGTATTAAATATGGAATCCCAAAACACAAATAGAAATAATTCTACTGCCCTTCGGTTATCTAGTCGCCCAACTGGCTCTGTCAAAGAAGGTTCGACATATAAAAGAGCACAATCAAAGCCAAGTAAATTTCTCACTTTACCTGCAGAAACATCTAGAGCAAAGAGAAGGTATTCCTTGAATGGTGAAGTCATGGAATACCACTGTTATGTCAACTCACAAAGCACAGGTGGATTATGGTCCAAACGGAGCATGTCTATGAATGGGATACTCATACAGTCAGACAACTCTGACATGGACAGTGGTAAAGCAACTTTTTCAAGTTCTGAGTGGATATTAGAAAGCACTGTGTAATAAGTTCCTTTACTTTTAAAAAGGGTAAATACTCATTAATTCAGAGCACTGTCATAGAAAACTGAAAGTTGGAATTCCAGTCTTGTTGTTTTCATTTATGGCTTCTACAAACAGGGTTATGTATAAGCCACCAACCGCACCTTTTTGTTTGCTTTCAATGGTGAAATTAAATCAACATCTAGTGAAACAGCGATTAAGGGAAAATCAAATCACGAAACAGCACCAGTGCCTTCCCTTCCTATAGGACTGGCTTCCTGGTTCTGCATCAGCAGAAGTAAGAGACTGAATTCACAATAAAAGCCTTTCATATGGGAAATTACAATTTCCTTCAAGCTTACAACATACAAAAAAAGACCAATTATGGAAGAATTAGTAAAAATATTTTTTAAATGACCAGACTGTATTTATTTTTGAGTGACAATGGTGTTGCCTTTATTTTTAGGCAAATGCTGTACAGAACAACAACTTCTGTGTTGTTATGTTGTGTAAAATAAAATATTCAATATCTATACCAAGACATCGCTCACATACTTTATATGCATTTTTATGAAGTGGTTTCTTGCTTTCCTTCACGGTTCTCAAATATCCTTTTTTTATTATAGTTTTGAACTTGGGTTTATGAACGTATTATGATATATACCCAAAAACATGTAATTTAATTGTGGTCTGCTCAACAAAATCAAGCAATTTATGATTATCTGAAAAGTGCAATAAAGCTCCCATATAATGGGATAAATATTTCCATGAAATGACTGAACGGCACTGGGTATGCATTTCTGAAGACATTATCACAAGAATAATTTAGTTTATGGTAAGCAAGAGAATAAGAGAAGCTCTCCACCATACAGAGTACAGAAAATAAATAAAACATTTGTAAAAACATTTTAAAGTCTAAAAATAAGTTAAAAAGCATATTTCTCGCTCAGGTTTCCCAGAAATACAGTCATTGTACTGCACTGGGTGACTGGGCGAGGACATGCAAATGAGAATACAATGTATCTTACTCCTAAATCCAAAACACCATATTATACATATGCTCACTGTATTACACAAACACAGCATAGGATTGGATTAAGCACAAGCCAGGAACCCACCCACAGACAGTCACTGTTTTGAGGTAATGCTTCTCGTCAGTTTGGCCATGGTTCTGGTTTATGCAGTAGATTTTGTGAGGATAGAGTTTACCACAATAATAATTTAGTTTATGGTGAGCAAACCTGAGCTAGAAATACGTTTTTTAACTTATTTTTAGACTTTCAAATGGGCTTACAAATGTACTATTTATTTTCTGAAGAAATTGCAGAATACTGATATTCAGTTTCCATAGTTTTTAGATGAATAATACTTTTTTCTTAAGTTATTGGAAGAAAAAAACATATATAAAAAAATGGTAATATATATTTATATTTAAATTGACCTTTAAAAAATAAACATTTAGGTTTATTATTTCTCTAAAACACAAATTATAAAATAGATAAAGATGTGTCCAGCATTTCTAGATTACAAATTCTATTACAATAACAAAAAATAATATTCCTCCCAGAGGAGTAGGTACTGACCATATGAAAAGCACTGCAAATATCATCATTTATATTTGAGTTTATCTTAAATGTAATATTAAACATTCACAGCAACACTTGATGTACAAAAATGACTTTGCAATGAGATTTATTTTTATTTCTTCATTTTTAAAGTGCCATCCTATTACACAATGAGAATCAGAAGTTAAAAAAATATGTATAATAGTAAATATTATATTTGTGTCGGTTATCTGAGATTCTGTTACAGATGTGTTAAGCGCTATACTTCATCATTCGTCATAGTTTCCTCAGTAGTTTCTGCGTTGACGTGAATGCAGAATTTATAAGAATTTGTTTTATTAACAAATTACAACTTAACCAAGGACAGTGCCTAACTTATTTGTAGTAGTCCAGGCTTGCTGTGCACGCACAAATACCTACTCTTCAAATGTAATTAAAATAATTCACAGGTATGTAGGTGCAAATAAACTAATTATTGAAAGTGTCTACATTTAATTTAAAAGTTGAGATAAAAAAGCTAAATATTTGCACGTAAGTCCCTGTGGATAGCACTTGAATACTTAATAATAATAATTAATGCAAATAGGTTCATCGCACTAATCACAAATGCTTACATGGTTATAATTGCAAAGAAATATCACCATTTCTACTGTATCCAAATTGTTGTGAATTAATTATTAAACTTTACTTTTCAAACTTTCTCAACAGGGATGATCAAAACATATTCTATGTTTATCTTAATAGGATATGTCAAGATTCTTGCTACAGATATAAAGTCGAGGCAGTTACATTTCTGATCAGCAGTTATTTTGCCTGGATCTTTCAAAATGCTCACAAGTTCCCAGTGTGTCGTGAGAGGGCTCCCCAAGTAGCTGGCGTGCCATTAATACCTTTCTAGATATGTTCACTACATAATTACTTATATATATTTATTACTTACACATTGTCCCACTTTAAACAGCAGTACCATTGCACAAAGGTTGGTGCTATAAGTAAGAAGTATGCATCTGTCCTTATGAAGAATGTGGTCTTCTCCATTCAAGGATACATTTTATGAATAACATGCTTCATACAATTCAAATGATTGAAAGCAGTGTTGTTCCAAAGTGGAAATATGCATTAAAATGCATAAAAATGCTGATATGACAGTGTTAATATGTAAGATTTTGACATCAACACTACTGCAAGCATTAACCCATGCTATAATAAATGTATATAATACATCTACAAATATTTATATATCAGCAGTTTAAACAATGATGTGCAGATTTGTACATCTAAAAAACATATCCAAAATACGTCATTACCTTACACAAGACACTACTAAGATTTTAATACACTCTCTCATCATTTCTCGTCTTGACTATTGCAACTCGCTCCTTGTTGGCCTGCCCATCGCTCGCCTCTCCCCACTTCTATCCATAATAAATGCCTCCGCCAGACATATCTTCACTACACATCGTTCAGTGTCGGCAGCTCCTCTTTGTCAATCACTTCACTGGCTTCCCTTAGCCTCCAGAATAAAGTTTGAAATCTTGACCCTAACTTATAAAGCCCTCAACAACAGCTCACCCCCACACACTCTCTTCGTTCTGCTAATGATCTTCTTCTTTCTACCACTCTTGTCACCTCCTCTCACTCCCGCCTCCAGGACTTTTCTCACGCTGCTCCTATTCTCTGGAACTCCTTGCCTCGCATCACCAGACTATCCTCCTGCCGTAAATCCTTCAAAACATCAATAAAAACACACTTCTTTAAAGAAGCCTATAACCTTCCTCCCTAACATGCTCAGCACTACTCTCTCCCTACTGTACCACATACAAACTTTAACCTTTAGATTGTAAGTCTGCGAGTTTCAATCCTGCAAGGTGCTTCAGGGAAAGCGCTATGGACATCCAATAAAACTACATAAATGTAAATACTAGTTCCCTTCCACTCTTCTTCTTTATATGGACATTCTTTCCAAAAGCTGTAATCTTAAAGGCTGTGAATAAAGTGTGCCTAGGGGGGAGGAGCTTCTTAATTATCTTAGATCTTTGTTAGCTTTTTTTTATCTTTAACATGTTCCATTGCATGTCCAACCACGTGGTCAGCTCTAGACAAAAGCATGTGTTACATGCTATCTAGTCTTTAGAGTTTAATCAACCCCATTTTATATCTGTATTTCATTATATAAACGTATAAACTATTATTTCTAGCCTGTCCATACTTAAAAAAAGTGTTGTTAGCATTATGTGCCCTATAAAAAGCTAAAAGCTGGGGTCACATTTAAAGGGACATGGAAATAATGATGTTCTTTGCATTAGTAAGATAATGTAATAATTTGTCACAGCGTGTTTCAGTTTTTATTTGAAGGTCTCAGAGTACACAAACGTATGTATATCTTTAGCTGCTCTTGGGGACTTGCCCTCTGTTAGCCAATGTGCTTTTAATTTAGTGAGTCTAGTCTTTAGACCAATTAACATTGGATATTACTGTATAAAAATGTTATATGGTCATTGTGATCTATATAGAAAAATAGGGTAGGACTTTAAGTAAGCCTTGGATAAGCATAAGACCATAATGAGGCTTACATAAATAAAATATGTAGTAAAATATGTAGATACAACATGAAAGCTGGCATTTCCTTTCTGCTAACTGCTCTCTCTCTCTCTCCCTCTCTCTCTCCCTCCTTGTTCTATTGGTCCCTCATACCGTATTTTTTTGTTTTCTTTTTAGCCCCAAGTTTTACCTACATCCTGGTTTCAGAAGGCCTCACTGGTTACTCTGAATTCTGGGAGTTCTGCCCTCCCTCCCTGCCCCTCACACCCTATTTCTGATTAAATATATAGTGAAATGGGAATCACCTGACTTTCCTACTTGCATATATTATCTCACCACTAGGGGCAGACTCTCTCCCTCTAAATGAAAAACCTTTCTAACTTTCACTTCTCTTCTGACCCTTTTTATTCCTTATCTGTTTACTCTTTCCCTGATTTCTGCCCCTTCCATTCCCTTTAGATTGTAAGTGGCGAGTTTTCAGTCTTCTAGGATGCTTTGGGAAAAAGCACTTTCTGCAAAAATTCTAAGCTCAAAACAGGGTCCTCCATTTTTGGAAGGTTGTTAATGCTGTATTTTTCCTTGTTTTTATCCCCTGTATTGCGCTACGGAATATGTTGGCGCGTTACAAATAAATTAAAAATTAATAATAATAATAATAATAATATTAATAGAACAGGCTGATTATATGGGCCTTTTGGTTCTATCTATGTTTCTATGATTTGTCTAAAACGAGAACCTACTTTAGACAGAAAAAGTAATAGAAATGAACTTGAATTTCAAACCATTATGGACCATATCTATATCCATCCATATTTTTTCAACTGCACATGAAATAGTAATGATACATAAATAATATCTTTATCATAGGATAAGTAGTAAGTTAACCCATTTTTTATAGTTTTTGTTTTCCTCAGGGACTGTACTAAACCAGAATCCCTTGGATAAATATCTGTAAAGAGCTGTAGTGGTCTAAAATGTATTGGACTATCATTCGTCTCCAGATTGCCAACACCCTTTAGTTAGTAATATCAGGCTAGAATAATAATTGATAGATTTTATTTAGAAATAAAGTTATACAAATTATGAGGAGTTTGAGAAAACAAAAGTAAAAAAGAGCAAACAATATAGGATCAGATTAATAAGCAGTTATACTGTTGTTAGTGATGAATGGAAAGCCTCTATGAAAATTGATTTCTGAACGGTGTCTACATAGCAATGTGTCCAAATAGCAATATTTTCCTTTACTTCAGCACAGAATAAGGGAATCATACAGAATATTCTAGCTGACGAAGCTATAGGTTTATCAAGCTTGAATAATACTCCACTTTTCATACCGCCACAAAATGATACCTATTTTGAACTGTACCCAATGAGGGACTATTCCAAAAGGTTGTAAAAATAAGTGCCTCCACACACAAAAAGTATAAGGATTTTCATATATGACATGTCTTATAGAGGTTATAACTTGAGATTCTCAAATTAGGTGATATACAGTATGTTTGGGAATCAATTAAACATAACATGCCAAGGAATTGAGTAAGCCAACCTATGACAACCTATGAGAACCCAGAGAAAATGTTATGGTATAATGGTATAATTAGTGACTAATCACCATAACTATAAGGAGTAACTTTAAAAATGTTTAAAGTTAGTAAGAAACAGGAGGGAATAGGAAGATACTGCTTATAAGTGGGAAGTAGTATTAAAGCAAACCCCCTTTCCCAAAAGTCAAAAAATGGAAAATAACCAATATTTTTTTTATTTTAAATATGTACATTTCTTTTCTGGTTTCTACTGTTCTTACATTTATATTTTTCAGAATGCTGACTTGGTGAAATATTTTGAGAATATAGTAATATATTCTGCGGTTTACCGCTCTTGGGTAAATCTCAGACTGCTTTCTAATGTAATTTTGGCTTTCAATGTATAGATTTGTTTCTTTCCAACTGATCCAACTGTTACCACACAGTTGGGCTTACACGCAGCATTGATTAAGGCAAGTTGATAGAACAATGATTACAAATAACTCCTTGAGACAAATATTTAATCTTGGTTGTTTTAATAAATGGTTGTTAATTTTCTCAGTGCCTAAATAATTAACAATATGACGTATTGCATAAAAAGTAACATGGATTCTAAATATGAATAAGAGCCACTGAGGCCTTAAGGTCAGCTTTTTTATCTACCTAATTGCCTAATTTCTATTCATCTTTAGAATAGTCCTTTGTACATGACATTAGTTTAACTGATTATTTCACGTTGACACTAGGTTTAATAAAACAAAGTTAACATTGTTGTTGTTTAGCCCTACGGATTGCAACACGCCACGCACAACTTGTGTCTGGTTATTCTTATCCATATGTTTACATGGCAAATATACAGCCAGTATACAGCGACTTGTCTGACCCCTGTGCTATGACCTGCCTATCTTGGGTAACCCTGCATGGTTTAGCTCACAGCTTCATTGAGGTACACAAGCCCATTCCCCCCAACAAGTTAGCGATCCAGAAGGGGACATTTAACAGAACTATAGCCAAATAGGTTATATGCTATGTCTTTGCATCTATTAAAGCTAACAACAGTTTGAAAAAGTAGACATGAAGCATCTTAGCTGTTTTTCTGTACATTTTTGTAAAATGGCTTATTTCTGTTATGTAGTATAAAGGTTTATTGCTGCAAGACAAAATATGAAATGCAGATACATGGATCGAAATGACTTGCAGGAAAACATCGAATAGCCAAAGAAGAAAAAATATTTGTAGATAACATAGACTAAGGATTGTACGAATAAATGAATAAATAAATAAATAACAAGTTCCTAATATGTTCTTTTGATAACTCGCAGGTTATAGTGCAACCTTATAATTCAATTATACTACAGGTAATAGACTTAAGTGTTAACAGCAAGTTGATTTTTCACTGCAGATGTACTTTCAGTGTAAATGTTACTAGACATACTTTATAATGTTCATAGTTGATGGAAAGAACATCCATTCAGCATTTTGATAAAGTATAACATTCCTTTATTTTATATTTTTATTGTTGCAAGAGATAGAGACCAGTGCTGTGGATATACTTCTGCATATAAATCACATAATATCATCCTTTTAATACTGAACAAAACTATGTTTACATTATATTTTCGGTATTCACTTCCTCCTTGTTCTTTTTTCATCATTTTCTTTACTCTTACAATATCAAATCTAATATTATAAACATAACAAATAGAAAGTGATTTCCACATTTCTCACAGCTATATCTTTTCACAGATCAGTAAATAATCATATACATAAAATAAAAAATAAAAAAAACAACCAAGGGAAAGTAAAAAAGAAGGGGAGTGGGAGGATGGAGTGAGGGAATATATGAGTGAATATCCTGTTTCCTTGGGAAAAAAATAACTCTTTTTTGAGTAGGCTAGCCTATATGAGCATCTCTCTGTCTATTCCAACCTATTTTCAGGGTCCAAATGTCACACTATGATGAGCATTTTCTGTAGTTCTCGTGTATATATGCTGACATCATCCACATTGTGTGTATACTGAATATTCCTCTTTACCTCTTCTATCGTGGGAATTACTGATTTCCAGTTTTTAGCGAAGACAATTCTTGTACTTAAGAATATTTGGTTTAATAGTAGCTGTGGGTCTTTTTGAATATTTAGTATTGGTAGCTGCAATACTGCCTCTTCTGGTTTTCTTTTAATAGAGTTTCCCATAAGTGTTTCTATTATTGTATACACTTCCACTCACAGTTGTGACATTCCCATAAAGCAATTTTCAATGCGCCAACCCCACCATAGCTTCTAAAACATTTACCACCAACTCTAGGGAAGGGGGCCACCCCATTGCCAGATTTACCATGGATCATATGGTGCAAAACCTGCAAATGGTGCAGCTGGACCATGCTCCACAAAAAGGGACTCCCACAATAAAAAATATATATATATATATATATATATATATATAATATGAAAATAATAATAAAATGGTAATAACAGAGGTTAATGATATACATTGTAACATTTTAATATTGTTTATATTTTTTATTCAATATATATGGAGGCACCGTATCTTTTAAGTGCTTATGGCCTCTAAAGCTCTTATTCCGGCCCTGCATCAACTGATGGATCTAAAGTTAGTTATTTTACTGGTGTGAGATACCATATTATCAGTTTATTATAAAATAAATTCTCGTAGAGTAATATTGACGGAGGAATTGGCTGCATTTATAAGAACTTTGTCCCATTATTTGTCATCAAGAGTTGTATTAAGCTTTTTCCCATGTTGTCTATTATGGCAGTTTGGCTACTAGATTTTGGTCATGAAGTATCGCATTTCTAATAATATATTTGGTTCATTGTGTCCTCCAGACATGGACTCCGGTATAAAAAAAATGTTCTTTATACTATAATTGAAGTCTTAGACTCATTCTCTTGTTGGTGCTTTTTCCCAGAAGGTATAGGACAATGAAGACGCACTTGATAGGTCAATCTTCTTAGGTCGTGGGGCAGCTATTTCCAATTACTCTGGTCTATATAGAGGGCAATACATGTGAGTGTCCATTTTTTACGTCTATATATTTGGAAATAAAACTTTATTGATTTGCACTAGGAAGTGGCGTGCGCTCTCCCTTTCCTTCTTCCTTTTTCAACTTATATACCTATTAACAAAGATCAGGAAGTGTAAATAATCATCTTCTGAGAATATCTATTAAAGCATAACAAGTGATTGAATGATCTGAGTAACTTTTACTTAATTAATAGTCTGCCACAAAGCCATAACTCATAAACATAGAAAAATACAGGCCAGGCAAATGTGATCAGTGCTTGGTCATTTAAAATTAGGCACCTTGCAATAGGTATCTCTTCCCCTCCTCTACTGGGAATCAGTGTTAACAGATCCAAAACCATCAATCCCAAAGCAACCACCTTCATTGAAGTAATTTAAGGGATTGAATCCTTATAGCAGATATCCTCTCAGTGAGCACTAGCTCTTGACCTATGCCTATCTGCCCTGTTCAGTCTCTTGGCTAAGAAAATAGTTGATATTCATTTCTTAAGAAGCCCACGAGAATATAGCTGGAACCCATGAGATAGCCTAACATATGGCTTTCCAATTAAACCTAAAAGCTTCTTCCAAAAACTCTCTTGGTACAATTACATCAAATATGCATAAATGATCCCATTTGGCCATATTCCCAACAACAAATGGGTGAGACAGTTGGAAAAATGACATGTTATGTCTCTGGATTTCCATACCACCTCATTAAAATTTTATATCCAGTATCTCTATAAATTATACAAGTTGAGATCCTCATCTTCCAAATGTCATCTTAATCATCACCATCAATGTATTTACAAAAATGCAATTATTTCTATAGGATTTATTCTTATTCTTGGGTCATTCATAGAATGAGTATAATTTTGAAGCCAAGAGTCAAAGGTTGGTTTCAAAACCCTGCATATTTCCTCTAATAATGGCTTTTTCAGGAGTTAAACACTGAAATAAATAAAAATCCTTAAAATTGAAAAGAAGAATCCGTCTTTTGAAAGGTGTGATTATAGTTTACTTACAAAGGAAAATTGTTGCTTTCCAACAAATTCTTATATAACCTTGAGATAATTTTCTCGTGACTAAACATAGAGATAAAGAAGTTGTGCATATTTTTACAATTACCAGTTTGACAACTAAAACAAACATAAATTATAGTAAGGTTGCAATTATTTGGAACCCCATGAAGATATGAAAATAACTGTTAAAGCCACACTTGGCAACACTGTGAGAACAAGCCCCACGCAGTCATTATAGCATATGTTAATTGTTTTATAATGTTTGCAAACAATGATGCATGCTAAACATACCATCTAATTGTTGTTAATGAATTAGAACGTGTTTCCAGCACCAAACATTGTATTAATTCCTTGTTTTCTTTTGTTTTTATTCTGATGTTTGTTTATTTTCAGTACACAGATGAGCTTAGCATATGACTAAGGAAGCAAAATGTTAGTCATAAAACAAGCCGAAGAAGGAAAGAAAATCAGTAAATGAAAATATATGGTAGTAATATACTTCAGAGTGTTTATTTGCTATACAACATTAAACAATGCACCGAAAAGTAAGTGAAAAAACTTTCTATAGGAGATTTCTTTTAAACAAAGTCCACTTTAATGCTCTTTGGAGCTTCTTTGACTCTGCAGGAACAAAAGTCACAAGCTCCTGCAAATGGTAATACTCTCTGCTTGACCCAGGGAGAACTTAGTGTTGCCTATTAACATAAAACTAAACCATTGACCTAAGCACACGTGACTTGGTACGTTCCCCACTATTAACATACTACCCATACCTTGAAATAATAACATAACACATAGCTTGGGTATTAACAGGCCACAGCTTTATTAAACACTTCAACAATGTATCACAGGTAGCTGTTCACCCGGCCAAGGAAGGAGCTCCACTCCCACCCCAGAGGCCCAATGGAAACCCATGTCCAAGAGGCCTCTGGGATTAACCAAACAGGTTACCTTCCAATCTACTGAGCTCTGGTGATACAGCATCCCAGCATACAGCGTGACAATCAAACAAGAAATAGGGAGGGAGGGCTTGCCACTGATGTCAACTGTCAATGAAAACTGCGGGAAAACTTGCTCCCTATATCCCCTCCTATACCACACCCCCTTTTGCCTCTCCACCAATCACTGCCCTACAATGTGCCTGGTCAAATTCCCCTCCACCTATGCTGTCTCCAGGGCACCCTTACTTGAGTAACACCTAATCCTAAAGTAAATAATAAAAAAATCAGGACACCAGGACGGGGTTCAAACAGACTTGTATATTTGTTGGATACATTTTAAACTTTCAGGGTTCCTGGCACTTCTTCACACCCTTCTCTTGAACTTTTCTGACCAAATAACAAAGACACCACTAAACTTATCCACCCAACTCAACAAGTCTCTCTTCATGTCCTTCATCATCTTCTTCATCGGGACCCAAGTAATTGCCGCCGGCATGTATCAAGATGAAGGATGGATGACTCCAACAGCGGGCATGTGCATCCAACAGCCCACTCACCTGCGACCACAGCAAGCCTAGGACTCCGATCCACCATACCTGCATGACCTCATCCTGTCATCAGCTGTGGATCCTTCCTTCTACCTGCTGCGAACTGGTGAGCCCATTGAACGTTCGAGTGCCCGACAATCCACAGCTGTTTCTAGCAACCTGTCAACAACAATGACAAAGTTAGCCAGTGTCCATAGCGTCTGGCTCTAAACATCTGCTGGTCTCACATAAGTCAGGTAAAGTCTGGATTCTCATCTCCAAGTTCTCTTAATAGCCTGTTTTGGCAAGCCTAAGCATGCTGCCTCCATTGCTGCCCCTATCCGGACGAATGGGTACCAATAGGGAGCTTGGTAGGCCGCACACACTCAAAGGGGCAACACTCTACGCAGGTTGACCACTTTACCTCTTCCAACCTGGTCTGTCTTAGACCTAAGCAACCACATTTTTACCCTGTCACCTTGAAGACAGGTATTCACCAGCTGTATACCGCCCGATCCTTGCTTCCATGCCACCACCAGTAAACCAATTTGAAATGCTCCAAAAATGGCTAGTGCAAAAGCCTTTTTAAAAAGCAAGGATTCATAGGTCATAGTACAAACTCCACCAGGCACTGAGCATTACCTCAACAACACTGAGAGGGTAATGGGGCGTCTCCTGTTGTGACTGTGTTCACCGTGGATCATATCTTGCACGACACGTCTTACCACAAACTCCTTTGTTAAGTCCATTAGCCCAGCTTGCTTGAACATAAAAGCTAGGGCCGCCACCGGATGCCTGACAGATGCCGCTGAGTCCCCGGCATCCTTGCACCTGAGCAAATACCAAAACAGTATACCTTGCATCCTCTCCTCTGTGGCAGACCCGCCTGCCAACCCGACCAACTCTTGCCATTTATCCCACACCTTCTTGTAACTGCTCCATGTGGATGGTGCCAATGATATCCTTACCAGTGAGGCTATCTCTCTGCCCCAAGTTCCCATAGATTTGGTGGGATATCCTCCCTGGGCATCAGCAATCCCATTGGAATATCCTTTGCACATTTTTTGCTCTAAACTATACGTTCAGCCTTAAACAACCCAAAACTAGATGCGGTATGAGGCGAATCATCGGGACCACCAACATATTATCCATATGGAAGATAATCTATCTTTCCGCCAAGTTACTTCCCCAGACGTGCAGTTCTACTAGTATTGGGAATAACTCCAAGAAGGCGAAATTCTTCGTCAATCCAGCTACTGTCCACGACTCCGGCCAAGAGCTTGCACACATTCCACCATTTCACCCATTCCATCTGCAGAGTCCAGGTAAAATTCCAACTCCTTGTTGGACGACTGTTCCTGGTGGATCAGTGTCTTTCCATTAAACGTACTGAGGAAATGTAGCCAGTCCCTAACATCGTCCTTCATTGCCGTTGTGATGCTGATGAAGTGATGTGGTCGTCTTACACCAACTGCTGCCAAAGCCAGCCGTCGGTTGAATATCCTCCCCATGGAGATTATCCTATAGGCGAAGTTCAATTTCAACAGCACCGACTGTAGACGCCTCAGCATAATTCTTTTTGCTCCACAGATTGCTTCCAGCTCCTCCACTAGGTTGACCACTTTGTCCATGGGCAAACTGCCCTTCATGAGCTGGAAATCTGTATTCCTAAGAAGGAAAGCCGAGTCACAGGACCTTCTGTCTTGTTCTGAGTCAATGAATGCCAAATTCTCCAACTAGCTGCGTAAAAGTATCCAGGATGTGTGCGCAAGTTTCCACTCCCGCTGGACTCACAAATAGAAAGTAGTGCATGCCGCTGTTGAAGCCAGATTCTTTCTTCGTAACCCATTCTAAAAATGAGCTGAAAGCTTCAAAATAAGCACACGTTATGTAACACCCCATCGGCAGACAAAGGTCCACAAAATAGCGCCCTTCAACGCAACAACCCAACAAGTGATGACTGTCTGACTGTCTGGATGCACCAGTAACAGGCGAAGAGCAGCTTCGATGTCCACCTTGGCTATCAGTGCACCCAGCCCCATTGACTGTACAATACCGGTTGCCGAATCAAACGAGGAGTAAGATACAGAAGACAGACTCCATCATTGACCAATCCCCCCCGCTGAGTATGATAATTGATTTATCAATCTGGATTGGCAAGCTTCCTTCTTGGGCACCACACCCAACGTTGAGATCCTAAGGTGTCTTAAGGGACATCCGACAAAGGGGCCGGCCATCCTACTCAATTGTACCTCTTTTTTTAGCTTCTCACGCACCACATCAGGGAATTCAATGAAAGACTTCAGGTTCCGGGGCTTAACATAGGTGAGATCAGCCCTGTATGGAATCCTGAAACCAGACTGTAAACTTTCGGCCAGTAGTCCAGCTGCTCCAGCTTTGCCCTTCGATCTACCATAGCGTTCTAGCCACGGTAGCATTGCATGAAGCAGGACCGGTATGCGCTCCTGATATCCTCAAGGTATACAAATATTGAGGAGCATTGTTCCGTGAATTTATCCCCAATAAGACATGCCATTATATTGTCAAATGTTCTGGGTTACCGCTTGAAACTTCTCTGCTTGTCCTGACCACGCTGCGATAACCATGCTCTTGCATGTTCGGGCACCTGAGAAAGGGGAAGTAGGAAGAAGAGTTCAATGAACTCTCTGCACCATATGCACTCTTTAACCTCCAGGATGAGGTGGGCCCCCAAGTTATTCAGTGGGCACACCACCATCGGCCTGAGGGATTCTTCAGAGACGCTGACCACAATGGAGGGGCATGTATCAGCCTAGCAGGAGGAGAAGTAAGTGACAGTGGTGTTCCCGTGCTAATACCTGGAGCTGTGTAGCATGCTGGCAGTGCGGGAGTCTCAACTTCCACTACCGGTGAATCCCTGGACCAAGCCCTGGCCGCAAGACCAGCCACCCAGTCCCCTACGTCTGACTCACGGATCCGTATGTTATTGCTCTCCAAGAACCCCATTAGGCCGGTCACCAGTTGGGCATTACCCATCCGCCCTGCCGTCAGTTGTTGGCTACCTCGAAGCCCTTCGATTGCAGGCTCACCTGAGTCACAGACGGTGGGCGTAGTCCTGTTCGCCATCTGTCTCTCCAGAGCATGTGCAGCTGCAAAGTTACGATCTGCGACTGCGCAATCTAGATGACTCTCTAGATCTCCTGGAAAGGCAAGAAGATACATTACAAACCCACCTACTCCTGATTCGGGGGGGGGGGGGGGGGCCTATGTCCATCCTTTTTAGATGATTGGTCACTATCCACTGCTAAAGGATCTAGTAGAGGGAAGTCTAAAGGACCTGTCCCTCCACATTGTGACGTGTCAGCGCCAACCCAACTCTCCTTTAATGATTCGACTACATCACCCACCCCACCTATCACACAACTCCTATTGGTGTAAGCACCAGTTCTAGGTCTTGCAATTGGTTTAGAAAAAGGGAGAGGGCTGTACCTTGCGGTGGATCTCCGTGTCTTGGCGGGTCTCACAGCATTAGGCCACACGGAAGCACCCACCGGATCCATGGCCGCAGCCCCGTCCATGTGTTGATCTTCACCTCTTGCGTCTTGGTGTTGGTTTCCTGGTGGCTAGCTCTGCGCTGTCTGTGCGCCTCCCTTTAAGAGAGAAGAAGTAGACGCTTTCTTACCTCCCTGTGCAACTCTCTGCCCAAAATTGTAGTTCATATTCCAAATGAGGGCGTACTAGGGATTTATATGGGGGCCAAATAAAATTTGCTTCCCTTGTTTCTATACCCTTCCTAATACATGCTAATATTTTATTTGCCTTTGCTGCTGTTGCTTGGTATTGAACACTGTTACCTAGGTGGTTGTCCACAAGCATTCCTTAACCCCTTTCAATATCTGATACCCCTAGATTTACTCCAGTAAGATTATAAATTGCATGGCTATTTTTCCTTCCCAAATGCATGACTTTACATTTATTCGTATAAAATATAATTTGCCATTTAGTTGCCCATTTCTCTAATTTATGCAAATCCCTTTGGAGGGAAAGTACATCATTTTCTGATTTAATTACATTGCACAACTTTGTGTCATCTGTAAAAATGGAGACAATACTTTCCAGTCCTACTTCTAAGTCGTTAATAAATATGTTAAAAAGGAGAGGACCTAATACTTAGCCCTGAGGAACCCCACTTACCACATTAGTCCAATCTGAGCATGTTCCATTTACAACAACCCTTTGCTTCCTGTCTTTTAGCCAGCTCTCAAACCATAAGCAGATATTTACTGTAATTCTGACATCCATTAGTTTGCATAATAATCTTTCATGAGGCACTGTATCAAAAGCCTTTTACAAACATCCAAAAAGACTACATCCACTGAGTTGCCTTGATGCAAATTCTTACTAACCTCCTCATTGAAACTAATTACATTTGTTTGACCTATCCCTCATAAATCTATGTTGACTCCTTCTTATAATCCTGTTCACATAGACATGTTCTTGTATATTATAATTTATTAATCCTTCTAAAAGCATATACAAACATGGAGGAGTGATAGTAAAAAGTACTTTTTCTGCCAAAACAATACATCCTCAAACTCCTTATTTTTATTTTTTTCCCTTTTCACCATATTCCATTAGGATACATACAGATGGAGCTAAACATTGAAATGTAAATTTCGGCCATAAAAAAATGAATTTGAACATAATAAAAAAATGTGGAGGGGAATATCTTTCCATGTTTCCAGTTCCTCTCTCTCACATAACATCTATACAAGACCCTTAACTCCACATCCTTTAATGGAATCCAGTCAGCACCAATACCTCAAACTCCCTCAGCCTTCCTCTCCCTTTGCAACTGCACCCCTTCAAGAAATGTCAAGGTCCTTACTCTAGAGCAGTACTATATAACAATATAACTTTAAGAGAGTGCCAAAACATAAAATTAATTAAAATTGCGGATAAAAAATATAAATTGAGTCTCTTTGCAGCCAACATCCTACTGACAATCACAAAGCCACTAACCAACCTAATAAGTTAAATATTTTGGAGACATTTGGAAACATCTCTGGATTTAAGGTGAACACAGATAAAATTGAAGCCCTAAATAGATTACTCGCAAAGCAAACAGAAAAATTAGTATATCTGAACTTCCCCTTCAAATGGTCACAATACCACATCTATATACCAAACAAACCAATCTAATCTATAGTGCAAATTAACCAAATATAGTTAAAAAATATTTAAATACATAAATAACAGGTCTTTCCACAAAATTTCCTGGTTAGGAAAAATACATGCGGTAAAGATGAACACAATTCCCAAGATGATACATCTCTTCAGAGAAATTCCGACAGCAATAAAAAAGAAGATATAATGAAACTACAAGGAGCAATCCTCCACTTTAGTTGGAACCACAAAAAAAACAAGGGAAAATAAAGCAACTATGATAGCCTCAAAAAATAGAGCCTCAAAAAATAGAGCAATACCGGAACTGCTAACATAGTACAAAGCAACCAGACTTGCACAACTGTCTAAATGGTTCACCAAAGAAACATCTCCAAGATGGGTAGAACTTGAAAGTTTTATACTCAAAGAACAAAACATCTTAATACAATATATGCTCTGGCTAAACCTAATTCACAAAATTAATATGAAAGTATTTAACATTCCCTTATTTTGTGGAAACAAATCAATACAAGAATGTATTTATTAGAGAGGGGATCTTGGCTCACTCCACTATGGCTACCCCATAAGAAACCCACGATTGATGAAAACTCTCAGTTATCATGGTGGATGAGACAAAATATAATCATAGTAGCAGATATCCTACCAAAACCCTTAAACTGGTCTCTTATGGAGTGTAGGGATAAATTCCACAAAGAGAATGACTTAACTTAGCATAAATAAATATAAACATGGCTTATATTCTAAGGGAAAACAAACCAGCCAGGAAAACACCTTTTGAGAAATGCTGCGTCTACAACTCCAATAGAAAGAAAAATATCTCCATTCTATGTAAGTAACTAAATGACCAGGTTACAACATTCAAATTACCTTACAAAATATCCTAGGAAAAAGATTGAATATAACCCTTGTTGAAGCTCATTGGAGTAACATTTTTAATAATGCATCAAACTCCGCTCGCTATACAGTTCTAAGAGAGAGTGCCTTTAAAACTCTTTCAAGATGGTATCTCACTCCAGTGAGACTATAAATCCCAAATCCATCCCTAGATGGTAAATATTTTAGAGGCTGCAACAAAACAGGTACACAGAGACATGCATTATGGGAATGTCTTAAAATCACTCATATATGGGAAGAAACATACTTTACCTGTGGGGATATCATATTCCCAAAAAACAGAGAAGCATTACTAGGACTTCCCATTCCTAACAAATCAAATTTTGTTAGTCTCCAGAAGTGTAATAGCAAAAACATTGGAAAACAAAAAGTCCCATATTTGAAAAAGTTAAGAGAAAAATTCAATACATATACATGATGAGTACAATTTCAGCAGAACTAAAAGAAAATGATAAAAAATGGACATTCTTCTGGGACATATGGACTCTAAAATTAGTTTGGAACTAAAAAAAGAGAAAGAGAAAGCTCAAAGCCCGATGTACATTATGGAGAGCGTCCACAAATTTTCATATCCACCCTTTTTCCTATTGTTTTGCTTTTGTGTAATAAATCAATAATGAAACGAGAAAAAGGAAAAAAAAATGTTTAAGATACATAGAGAAGTTTACTTTAACATTATATTGTAACAAACTTGCAATATATAATTTGATTTTGTTTACTTTCCTTGTATTTCAATAAAAATTATTTAAACATAAAATAAGGGTCTTTCTCCCAAAGGGCCATCTCATTAAATTAAATTTAAGCCCTTCAGGTGTTGTATTAAAGGTGTCATATAACATGCCCAGTATATCCTGAATTATTGGGGCTTTGCCACAAGTACAGAAAACCAACTCTCCTGAGGAAACCCCCGTCTTCGTGTAACGCAGGTTACAAAATGTTTTATTTGGCAAAAGCTAAAGTGTTCTTTCAAGGGTAGACTGAACCTAACCTTGAGAGATATAAAAGATAACAGAAAATCTTTATCTAAACTGAACTAATCTATTTATCCTGCGCCAGGACAAAGATCTGTTCATTAGCCCTCCAGGGAATTGCAGATGAGGTGTTATGGGAGTTAATCGAGAGAGTGTAGTAACCAGTTGATGCCGTTGATCCAATTTCTAAAAGTCTGTTTAGTCAGACGACCGGCAGAGCCTGATAATAGGAAAGTAGGTTTCAGCAGCCAGATTATCTTGACTCAAGAGTAGGGACGCATCAAAAGTTTTCAGTTGAAACTCAGGTTGACTGGTGGCCTGTAGAATGAGCAAGAGGTAAAAAAGCTAGCTGAGCTTCCTTGAAGTATAGTTTAACATTTGGGCAAGGTAGGTCTCCTTTAAGTTTAAGATGAAACATAGTGGACCTAGGAATTCTCAAAGGTTTGTTTCGCCATATAAATTTAAGTACTTGTGGTGAGGCAGAGGCGGCGGCGTCTGCTCCATCAGCAGGAACCGGTGTAGTAGGAGGAGGGAAGAAGTGGAGCTGAGGGCCCTGGTTCAGATGAGAATGATGTCATCTGGGCTGTGTAGTCACCAGCAGGACCATTGGTCGCACCAGCGGCATTTGACCCCACTGTTCCCCTACACCAAGAGTGGCCGCCACCACTACCACCAGGCTCAGCAACAACACCACCCCCATGGAGCGAGGCTCCAGCAGGGCCACAGACCCTCCCCACTGGACAATAACCACCGCCAAGTCCTCACCCAGCAACGGCCCATGGACCTCCATCCCCACCACCAAGCCAGGCTTGCGGCAGCAGATAAAGCTCCGGGGGATCCAGGCCAGCATATCCATCAATCATGTGGCAATCATGCACAGCCTGGCCAGGTACAATAGGGAGGAGAGGACGCACCATCTGATGACTGAATCTTGCCTTGCCAGGCTGCTCAGGATGGGGGCGGACTAGAGCACATTCCAACACCTAAATACGGACGCTTTGCGCATTGCTCTGGTCCCCAATCCTGCATCCTCCACCCCAGACGTTTCCCCCACACACCCGCAGCCCTACCGCTCCTCTCCTTTCCTTATGCATCTGCCAAGGCCACCGCCACCAGCACCACCACCTCTGCTCTTGCTGCCGCTTTCTGGGGGATGCCCCCCTCTTTTTTTTTTACTACTTTTTTTCAGGTTTCTATTTTGGAAACACACTGTATGAGTGAAACTAGATTGAACTACACAGTCCAAAGTTTTAAGCATCTGTTTCATTGAGCAGATATAGACAAGTTGTAAGTGCTATGCACATTAATGGTTTCTTCAATTAAACTGAGTTATTTCTGATGATCCTTTTTTTCATCAGATTCCGGTTGCAGTGGTGTAGTTGCCACATGTGACCTCGATAGGTGTTATGCATCATGCATATTCTAGACTATGACATTTACTTAGTGAGTAAGGGATAATATGGCAGCCATTTTCATGTATATGTGTTGCAATTTAATGAAGAAGTGTGTCTTTAATAGCTTTCAGCATCTTGCAGCATGACTTTTCATATTGGCATATGCATGACCATTACAACATATGACAAAATAATAATTTTATTTTTTAAACTATTTGATAGTTGGGAATGATTGTGAAAGTAATTCTAATGCTTTCCATTGCTATGGTCAAGTCCATTGGTGTGATTTTATTGTTGTATTTATATCTGTATTTTTGTGACATTGTTACTTTTTAGGCCAATTTCATTCTATGGTATCTCTCTGTAACCCCTCTCCCTCCTCTCTTTGTTTCATATCTACCCTCAACCCCTCCCTATCATACTCTAAAAACATCCTTTTTATCTTTGAATAACTCCCTGTTTACTAACAGTTTTCTCTCTGTTAGCAGACTTCAATCCTGCTCTGCCCTGCTCTGTCTGAACTGCACATCAATCCCCTCCCTACCTGCCCCTCTCCCACCCACCCCCAGTTACTCTTAAATTAGTCAGTGTCACAAATTTCTTTCAGCTGATCAATTAGTAACACCTGCTAACTATTCCTAATTAAACATTTACACAATGTTTCCTTGTGCCTTCTCCTTTCTCTTAGCCTCCTGCCTTTTCCTCAGGCTCTTCCTCTCAACTTTTCTACATCCTGTCTCCAACATTACCATCTCACCTCCCATGCTCTTGACTCTTCTTTTATGATATCATGAGCTACTCTCCTTCCTCCATTCACAATCTCCTTCCTCTTCTAAAGCACATAAGCAGAAATAATTCTGCAAGTCCCATCCGCCTCTCCGCTACCTCTCTCCTTCTTCTTCTGGCTTCTGGAGATATAACTCCTAACCCTGGATCTGAGCTGACATTTCCACTAGCAGGTTACATTATCTGATCACTAGGGGCATATAATATAATATACTAGCGACTTGCCAATCAAAAAATGACGGCAATACAATTGTAAGGCAGGTAATGCTGTTTGCCACACAATGTAAGTATTTTGGGTGTGTGAGTATCTTCGGCGCTCATTGCGAGCCTCTCGGTCGGTGTATTTTTGGTTATCAGAGCTTCTTTTGCGCTCATTGCAAGGTTTGCGCTGATCGCCTTTTGGCGCTCATTGTGAGCCTCTCCCCTAGTGTAGTTTTGCTCCTCTAAACACCGTTGGTGTTCATTGTGAGAAGCGCGCTGAGTGCCTTTGGCATTTATTGTGATCCTGTCGTCTGTTTTTTTTTTTCTGTCTATGTATTTTTTAATGATAATTAATTAATTAATAAAATCATAAATTAATATACTTTGCCTATTTGTACTTAATATATGCAGGAAGCAATATGCTGAAGAGCTAACAATCTGTTTTGATGTTCCTGCAGCATACAATGTACATTTGCACTCTTGGTGAGCTGAAGTGTAAGTGTCAGCAATGTGCAGTGTGTAGTATAAATAGGTTGTGTGCGTGAGGGGAAATTTAGCTGTGTAGTTCCGCATTTTGGAATGGTAATTGTATTAGTTGCAAGTTAGTGTTGTAAAAAGGCTGCGATTGTGTATGTGTTACGGTGGTGTGGAGCATTTTGCGTCCTTCCTAATAGTGTATTTTGTACCTCGTACGGTCCTGTGTAAAAGTCGTATGTGCCTGGAGGTGTTTTGCGTGCTTAGGGGTCGTGTGGCCTTGTTTTTTTTTTTTTCAGCGGCCATTTTTTCTCTTGCTTAGGGGATTTTCGAGTGTCGAAAGTCTTGAAATTAAACTTAAATTTGTGTGCAACCTCACTCCCAGACATCCTGCTGTCCCCCTTTGCTGTGTGTGATTTTTTTTATGTGCCTGGTTTGGCCGTTAAGTTTGTATTTTTTGCGGCTCTTATTTTATTTTTCTAAGTGCCGGTTTTGTTTTGTAAGTGGAACAGGACGTAATTTTTTTGAGGCAATTTTTTCAAAGTACTATGGGTCTCGCACTGTGAATAGTGTATTTGAGTTTTCTGTTGATGTGTTGTAGGTATGATGCGCATGTCGTGCAGGGTCATAGGGATGAGCGTCTATGGTGCTAATCTCCACCAGCGCAGTGAGCGCCTTCGGCGCTCCCTGCCTAAGCCCTACGGGGTCATAGGGATGAGCGCCTATGGAGCTCACCTTCACCAGTGCAAGGAGCACCTTCATCGCTCCTTGCCTTGCCGCGAGCCCGCAGTTTTAACATTGCGTTATGAGCAGATTTTGGCAAGCCTGCGCTGCTGAGAACTATATATGTGATATATAATAATAATATAATATATATAATAATATATATAATAATATAAGATATATATCATTTCAGATCCCTTCCCTACCTATTAAATGAAAAACGTTTCTAACTTTGTGCACCTTCCTACCCAAGTAAACGTTCACTTTTTTCCTGACTCTTGCAATTCCCTATCTGCTCCTGCCAGGTTTCTGCCTCTTCCATTCCCTTTAGTATGTAAGTAGCAAGTTTCTAATCATATAGGGTGCTTTGAAAAAAAAATGTTTACAAAGATTCTAAGCTCAAAACAAAGCCCTCCATTTTTTGCAGTTTGTTAACATTATAGTTGTCCTTGGTCCTATCCCCTGTACAGCTAAAAGAATATGTTGGTGCATTACAAATAAATTAAATAAATAAAATAAATAAATGGTTCAAACATGTAGTTTAAATGCAGTTTACAATTTGCTGTATTTTATTAAACATCATTCCTCATTCGTTGTTCAACAGCTTCCATTGTATCAAGTACATATAACTGTGCACATTACCTTTGTTCTCCTGTTTCTGGGTGTAAATGTGAAGTACGGTGGTATATTTGTCCTTGGACTTTAAAACAATAAGGACTATGTCTTGGGACATTTTTGGCTAATGTTGCACCCATTAAATATTCTGGAAATGTGTGTCTTTCTGGAAGTCTTACCTTTCCTTTCTGACAGCAACTAATAAACTCTCCATCAGTTGGTCGTTCTTTCAGAAAATGATAGGCCCCGCAAAACTGACAAACCACATTCATTATTCCACAATAATGAGTGTCTACTGTTAGTGCTCTAAATAAAGGACTATCATAACCTTCCTCAATATAGATCTCAGTTAAACTTTCTATATCTACATTGTTGTCATCTCCATCAACATTGGTGTCAGGAGGCAAAATAGGTTAATTAAATAATGTTTTACAGACATTTTTTGTTTACTTTTCCTTTTCTTTGAAACTCCAGCAGACTCATTTTGTTGTTTTTTAGCCATTTTTCTTTTATTTAGAAGTCTCTGTCGATCTTCTTCTCTTAAATGTTGTGAAGTCTCAGGGGTCTGTGTATCTCTCCATCTCTGCTTCCTTTCTCTTGCCATTCATCTTTTATATTCTTTCTTTTCTTCTGCATTGTCCGACATTGTAATCTGTTATTGGAAATAGCATTGTTGGAAATAGCATGTTGTTGGAAGAATTGCATTAGTTTTAATATACATATTTTTTAACCTGTGATATATTTGAAAAAAATGCAATGGTAATCTGTCTCTATCTGCCTCTCTGAGTGTCTGTCTCTCTGGGTGTCTGTCTCTCTGGGTGTCTGTCTCTCTGGGTATCTGTGTCTGTAGGTGTCTGTCTCTCTGGGTGTCTGTCTCTCTGGGTATCTGTGTCTGTATGTGTCTGTCTCTCTGGGTGTCTCTCAGGGTGTCTGTGTGTCTCTCTGGGTGTCTGTCTGTCTCTCTGGGTGTCTCTCTGGGTGTCTCTCTGGGTGTCTGGGTGTCTCTCTGGGTGTCTGTCTCTCTGGGTGTCTATGTCTGTCTGTCTCTCTGGGTGTCTGTGGGTGTCTGTGTCTGTCTGTCTCTCTGGGTGTCTGTGGGTCTCTGGGTGTCTGTGGGTCTCTGGGTGTCTGTATCTCTGGGTGTCTGTGTCTCAGGTTGTTTGTGTCTCTGGGTGTCTGTGTCTCTGGGTGTCTGTGTCTCTGGGTGTCTGTGTCTCTGTGTGTCTGTATCTCTGGGTGTCTGGTTACGTGTGTCTGGCTGCGTATGTTTGGCTGTGTGTGTCTGGCTGCGTGTGTCTGACAATGTGTGTCTGACTGCGTGTCTCTCTGTGTCTGTGTGTGTGTGTCTCTCTGGGTGTCTGTCTGTCTCTCTGGGTGTCTCTCTGGGTGTCTGGGTGTCTCTCTGGGTGTCTGTCTGTCTCTCTGGGTGTCTATGTCTGTCTGTCTCTCTGGGTGTCTGTGTCTGTCTGTCTCTCTGGGTGTCTGTGGGTGTCTGTGTCTGTCTGTCTCTCTGGGTGTCTGTGGGTCTCTGGGTGTCTGTGGGTCTCTGGGTGTCTGTATCTCTGGGTGTCTGTGTCTCAGGTTGTTTGTGTCTCTGGGTGTCTGTGTCTCTGGGTGTCTGTGTCTCTGGGTGTCTGTGTCTCTGTGTGTCTGTATCTCTGGGTGTCTGGTTACGTGTGTCTGGCTGCGTATGTTTGGCTGTGTGTGTCTGGCTGCGTGTGTCTGACAATGTGTGTCTGACTGCGTGTCTCTCTGTGTCTGTGTGTGTGTGTCTCTCTGGGTGTCTGTCTGTCTCTCTGGGTGTCTCTCTGGGTGTCTCTCTGGGTGTCTGGGTGTCTCTCTGGGTGTCTGTCTGTCTCTCTGGGTGTCTATGTCTGTCTGTCTCTCTGGGTGTCTGTGTCTGTCTGTCTCTCTGGGTGTCTGTGGGTCTCTGAGTGTCTGTGGGTCTCTGGGTGTCTGTATCTCTGGGTGTCTGTGTCTTAGGTTGTTTGTGTCTCTGGGTGTCTGTGTCTCTGGGTGTCTGTATCTCTGGGTGTCTGGTTACAATGTGTGTCTGACTGCGTGTCTCTCTCTGTATCTGTGTGTGTGTGTCTCTCTCTATGTCTGTAGGTGTCTCTCTGTAGGTGTCTCTGTGTAGGTGTCTCTGTGCCTGTCTGTCTGCCTGTGTCTCTCTGTGTGTGTCTCTCTCTGTGTGTCTCACTGTGCGTGTGTCTGTGTGTCTCTCTGTGTGTGTGTCTGTCTGTGTGTGTGTCTCTCTGTGTGTGTGTCTCTCTCTCTCGCTCTCTCTCTGTGTGTCTCTCTGTATCATGAATACAAAAACATAAACAGGTAATCATGTGTTCCTAAATAAGAACTACCCAAAAGAGGTATTAGCACACTATAGATTGACATGACTAAACATCTGCAGTGTAATTCTCATTCATGTAAACATAAATGTGTTTTCATATATGTATTTTTTAATGAATGCCAACCTATGAATAATGTTGATGATAAAATAGTTAGAGAGTTTTTAAATAGCATTTTAACATATTGAATAATGCTCTAAATAACCACATAACATATTGGGTTTCTGTAAGGTTGTAGTTAGTTATCTTCTATCCAAAAGCAAGGTCTTCAGTAAGTATTTTTGTTCCAAAATATGCTATGTGGTTATATTGAGCTCTATTTCATAGGGCAACTTGCAATGTAATAATGCAGTTAATTCTGTTTTTATAAATAATGTCATCAAGAATGATACCTGTCAGTTAAATGTGATATGAACTGAAATACTGCAGAGGTCACTTTATGTGTTCAGGGAGGTGTGGAGATGATGGATCTGTAAAATAAAATATAAATATTTAGTAAATATGCATTCTAATTGGCATACATATCAAATGTAAATCCTAATCATAAAGATATGTTAAAAGTATTTTCACATTTTAAAAAGTGACCTAATATAATACCTGAAATTAAATATTTCACTGCTTCTAAGGTCTTATCCCTGACAATGAGCAGTAAAGAAGACACATGAATAAAATATCTTAATAGATATGTATTTCTTTTCCTTCTAATGATTTTATAATTTGTAAAAGAAATGACTTAAATGAATGAAGCAATATCTCTCATCCATGGACTGTAAGAAATAGTTAATCCTATATTTGTAAAGATTGTCATCACGAAATCATATACCTCTGAAGTAGATGTTGTATAATGTAAAATGCTCCTCTTTTAAAGCAGGTGGAGGCGTGAGAAATCTGTGAAAAGATGTAAAAATCATATTTAATTCTTTGATTGAATGAATGTATTAAATAACATTTCTCAAAGCAAATCAATAGTTAATACTATATTTTGTCAAAAAATGTCATCACGAAATCATATACCTGTCAATTTGATGTTCTGTAATGTTAATTGTTGCAGAGGCGACTCCTGTGTTCAGGCAGGTGGAGACGGCAGAAATCTGTGAAAAGATGTAAAAATCATATTAAATATTTAGTTTGAATAAATATATGAATCATTGAAAGTACTTGTCCTTTTCATACATGCATGCAGTGAAGTAAATATAAATATTTAAAAATGATATACCTGTGAAGGTGGTCTGATTGCAGATGAAATGCTGCAAACAGCCCTCTGTGTAGTCAGGTGGGCAGATGATCAAACTGTGAAAAAAAAAATGGAAAAAGGGGCTTGTTAATGTTTGCTATGAATATAATTGGCATAGATGGAAAATATAAGTAAATGCACTATAAAATGTAAGAAAGTGATGTCAATATTTAAAAGGTTTGAGGATCCTATTCCTTTAAGATAATGAGCTGCAAGAGATAAATATGATACTGTAAAATCTACCTATTTTGTTATGCATTTTAGCACATTTTATTGTAAATTCTTTAAAATCAATGATTAATGAAATAATTTATCATGAAGATTAATAATTAAGCATCAACACATGAAAACAATTGCATTAATAATGAATGCTGAAAAGATAAATATAACAGCAATGTAGTAATGAAGCAGTAACACTGAAATGTAAGTTCAGTCCAAAATGTACATATGTTTTTATGGATTTTTGACTAAAAATGTGTTCTATGAATGATCAATGAAGTAATTAATGAACATTAATAGCTGAGCAGCAACCATAAAATGTAAATCCACTATGAAATATCCCTGTTTTTTATATATTTTTGACTAAATGTTATATTATAAGTAATTAATCATTAATTAATGAACATTATTAATCTTAATGATGAATAAAGTAATACATGAACATTAATATTTGAGCATCAACTTCAAAATGTAAGTTTTTTTTTATAAACTTTATTACTATTAACAATGAATTATTATTATTTAATTAATGGACATTACTAATTAATCAATTACTAAATGTATTATAAAGAGTTAATCAATAATGTAATCATAAAGTAAAGTTAGTGACAATTGTATAATTAATAAATGAATATCCATAAAAAAAAATATTACTGTATATACTCGAGTATAAGCCGACCCGAGTATAAGCCGAGGCACCTATTTTACCACAAAATACTGGGTAAAATGAGTGACTCGAGTATAAGCAGAGGGTGGGAAATTTGCTGCCCACTGTGTCCCTCTTGTGTCCTCTGTGTCCCCCCTCTCCCTTCCCTGTGTCTCTTCTCCCCTCTCCCTTCCCTGTGTCTCTTCCCCCCTCCCTTATCACCCTCCTCAACCCCCCTCCTTATTCTCAACCTCCCTCCTCAACCCCCTCATCCTCAACCCCCTCCTCAACCCCCCTCCTCAACCTCAACCCCCCTCCTCATCCTCAACCCCCTCCTCAACCCCCCTCCTCATCCTCAACCTCCCTCCTTATCCTCAACCCCCTCCTCAACCTCCCTCCTCATCCTCCCTCCTCATCCTCAACCTCCCTCCTCATCCTCAATCCCCTCCTCAAGCTCCCTCCTCATCCTCCCTCCTCAATCACCCTCCTCAACCCCCCTCCTCATTCTCAACCTCCCTCCTCAACCCCACTCCTCATCCTCAACCTCCCTCTTCACCCTCCCTCCTCAACCCCCTCATCCTCAACCCCCTCCTCAACCCCCCTCCTCAACCTCCCTCCTCATCCTCAACCTCCCTCCTCATCCTCCCTCCTCAATCCCCCCATCCTCAACCCCCCTCCTCAACCTCCCTCCTCAATCCCCCATTCTCATCCTCCCTCATCAACCCCCATTCTTAACCCCCTCTTCAACCCCCCTCCTCATCATTAACCCCCTCCTCAACCTCCCTCCTCATCCTCAACCTCCCTCCTCAACCTCCCATCCTCAACCCCCCTCCTCAACCTCCCTCCTCAACCCCCCTCCTCAACCTACCTCCTCATCCTCAACCTCCCTCCTCATCCTCAACCCCCTCCTCAACCTCCCTCCTCATCCTCAACCTCCCTCCTCATCCTCAACCCCCTCCTCAACCTCCCTCCTCATCCTCAACCTTCCTCCTCAACCCCCCCATCCTCAACCTCAACCCCCCCATCCTCAACCTCAACCCCCCATCCTCATCCTCAACCCCACCATCCTCAACCCCCTCCTCAACCCCCTCCTCAACCTCAACCCCCCTCCTCATTCTAAACCCCGCTAAATTCCTCCCCCTCTCCCTTTCCCGTCACTTACCTGCTTCTGCTCCGGCCTCCGCTCCTCTTGCTCCTCTCCTCACATGCGCCGCCTGTCATTAGCATATACCGGGTGCCGGCACCCGGTATATGCTAATGACGTGACATCATATGCACACCACGTCATTAGCATATACCGGGTGCCGGCACCCGGTATATGCTAATGACGTGGTGCGCATGTGACGTCACATGCGCGCTGGGTCAAGAAGGAGCAGAGGCCGGAGCAGAAGCAGGTAAGTGAGGGGAAAGGGAGAGGGGGAAGTATTTAGGCGGGTTTAGAATGAGGAGGGGGGTTTAGAATGAGGAGGGGGGTTGAGGATGAGGAGGGAGAGGGAAAGAGACACGGGGGGGTTAGAGAGACACAGGGAGGTAGAGAGACATGGGGGAGCTAGAGAGACATCGGGGGGGGGTGTTAGAGAGACACGGGGGGGGGGGAGAGTGACTCAAGTATAAGTAAACGGGGCCCTTTTTAGCCTTAAAAAAAGGTCTGAAAAACTAGGCTTATACTCGAGTATATACGGTAATCAATTAATAAACATATTTGAAATGGTTAATGATTAATACCGTGCTAAAGTACAGGTATTGCAAAATGTATTTTTTTTTTTGTGATTAATAAATAATCAATTAATAAATATACTTTATCTATCACTAATAAATATCCAGCAATCAATATCCTGAAGAGCTAAAAATGTATTTGGCTTTTCTGGCAGCAGAAAATGTCCAGTCAGACTGCCATCACCAGAGGAGAAAGTGTCAGCAGTATGGCAAGTGTGCCCTATATATATAGGCTGTGTGTGCAAGCCAGAACCGTTAGTTTAGGTGGGAACGCTGCCATTTCATATGCGTTATTGTGTAGATTGTCGTAAAATAGCGGCGATATTGTATGTGTTACATGCATCCAAAGGATTTTCTGTCTTTAGTAACAGTCCTTTGTAGTACTTTGTGCGTGCTTGTGAAAGTGCTACGTGGCCGGCTATGTTTTGTGCGCTTCACGGTGATGTAGCCTTGTTTTCATTTTTTGCAGCGCCCATTTTTTTCCTCGCTTAGGCGTTTTTTTTTCGAGTGGCGAAAATCATCTAAATGCTGTGTGTTGCCCCATGCTGTGTGTGTTGTGTTTGTATTTTTTCCAGGTGTATTTAGTGTGTTTTTACTGTTTTTTGATTTGCAAGTCTCGGTCACTAAGTTCGTATTTTTACAACTCGTATTGTGGTTTTTCTAAGTGTTACGACTCGTATTTGGAGTCGTAATTGTTTTTTTTTTCTAAGTCCCGCAGTCGTCATGTTTGATGGGCTAAAAGTGCTGCGTGTTTTGTCCGGTGGTGTGTGGCGCCGTAGGAGTAAGTGCTGTGAATTAAGTTTTGTGTGTGTGCGTTTTGTGGGTTTGTTTGAAACGCCGTAGGAGTAAATAGCTGCGAGTTAAGGTGTGTGTGGGAGTTTTGTATGGTATTTTACGGTGCCGTAGGAAAAGTGCTGGAAGTTAACAATGCGGGGTTGTGTTGTTAGTGTTTTGAGGCAGCGTAGGACAAAGTGCTGCAAGTTAAGGATTATGCGGGGTTGTGTTGTTCCAAAGTCATGCGCCTTAAAGACTCCACCTTCCGCAAATGCTGCCCCTCGCTTTGCGAGGATCTGCATTTGCGGACCAAACTGCTTCCCACGCTTAGCGAGGGACGCAGTCCTTGCGAGCTCGCAAAGCTAGCTCGCAAAGCGTGACGACGATTCGTAGTTTGACAACTATTATATGTGATATGTTTGCCTCCTGGATTTACATGGTTATTGCTACTCCATATATCTGTATTCATAACCAGAGATCTTACAGTACTATTGTATGTCAGTTATCTATGTGTGTGTTGGTTCATGTGTGTGCATATGTGGGTGGGGGGTGGGGGAGACAAATCCCCCCAAGATTTTTCTATGTTTGTATGTACAGTATGTATACATAAGGTATTTTACAGCCTTTGCATACAATGAGCTGTATCCCCCCTCCTGTAGGTGTAACTGATAATCAAATTGTAGGGTTGCCTGAAAGCCAGAGTCCAGCTGTCCTGGAAAGCCCACTATTGCCGCTGGCTCCATCCACTCCTTCAGAGTCCGTTCCCATCCACAGTATGTGATGTTGGTCCACCACCGGTTTCACAGGCTGCTCTGGCCTCTGCTGCCATCATCCTCTTCCCCTTCATCCGGCTGTCATTATATCTGTCTTTGACAGACTTCACATCCCTGTTTGCAACCCCTAATGATGTAACAGCTGCAGCAACCGCACTGCAGGCACGTATCTTATCGCCAGTCCTCACATCCCTCCCACCATGTATAATGCTATAGCAGGCATGGCTTGCTTGATTTAGGCGTGCTTCATCGGATCGGATACTCAGCACCAGACCCGCAGACATACGGCCTATATACCGCAAGATACAGCCTTTAAATTGAATGAGGCTCTATGTTACTATGTTACTATGTAATCCAACTGTCCACGTGGCTAGGGACAATCAGGGTCCAGTGTCCTGGGATTTGTGATAGGGTCAGGGACGTCTCACTCTGGCCCTAAAAAGTGGGTTGTAACATAGAGGTTAAAGATCAAATATTTTGGCCATATCATGAGAAGACTGGATTCCCTAGAAAAGACTCTGATGGTGGGAAAGATTGAAGGCACACGAAGAAGGAAACAGCAGGGGCATATGAAACTGCTTAGGTCACTGAAGCTTTATGGAGCTCAGAGGGGCAGTGGCTTACAGATGTGTCTGGTGTTCTGCGATCCATAGGGTCAGAGTGAGTCAGACACGACTGAAAGACTAACCAACAATAACAAATAAATGTAACCCTTCTTTTTTTTGTTAAATATGCATCTTACAGGCCAGCAAGTATGGTAAAGTATACAGTGCCTTGCAAAACTATTCACCTCCTTGACTTTTTACCTATTTTGTTACATTACAGCCTTAAGTTCAATTTTTTGTTATTCTGAGTTTTATGTGATGTACCAGAACACAATAGTCTAAGTTGGTAAAGGGAAATGAGAAAAATATATATATATATAACATTTTTTAGAAATAGAAAACAGAAAATTGGCATGTGCATATGTATTCAACCCCTTTGTTATGAAGCCCATAAAAAGCTCTGTTGCAACCAATTTCCTTCAGAAGTCACATAATTAGTGAAATTATGTCTACCTGTGTGCAATCTAAGTGTCACATGATCTGTCATTACATATACACACCTTTTTTGAAAGGCCCCAGAGGCTGCAACACCTAAGCAAGAGGCACCACTAACCAATCACTGCCATGAACACCAAGGAACTCTCCAAACAAGTAAGGGACAATGTTGTTGAGAAGTACAAGTTAGGATTAGGTTATAAACAAATATCCAAATCTTTGATGATCCCCAGTAGCACCATCACATCTGTCATAACCAAATGGAAAGAACATGACACAACAGCAAACCTGACAAGAGACAGCTGCCCACCAAAACTCACGGACAAGGCAAGGATGGCATTAATCAGAGAGGCAGCACAGAGACCTAAGGAAACCCTGGAGAAGCTGCAGAGTTCCACAGCAGAGACTGGAGTATCTGTACATAGGATGACAATAAGCCGTACGCTCCATAGAGCTGGGCTTTATGGCAGAGTGACCAGAAGAAAGCCATTACTTTCCGCAAAAAGCAAAATGGCATGTTTTGAGTTTGCGAAAAGGCATGTGGGAGAAAATGTATGGAGGAAGGTGCTCTGGTCTGATGAGACTAAAATTAAACTTTATGGCCGTTAAAGAAATTGCTATGTCTGGCGCAAAACCAACACATCACCCAAAGAACACCATCCCCACAGTAAAACATGGTGGTGGCAGCATCATGCTGTGGGGATGTTTTTCAGCAGCCGGGACTGGGAAACTGGTCAGAGTTGAGGGAAAGATTAATGATGCTTAATACAGGGATATTCTTGAGCAAAACCTGTACCACTCTGTGCGTGAATTGAGGCTAGGACCGAGGTTCACCTTCCAGCAGGACAATGACCCCAAAGACAATGCTAAAGCAACACTTGAGTGGTTTAAGGGGAAACATGTAAATGTGTTGGAATGGCCTAGTCAAAGCCCAGACCTCAATCCAATAGAAAATCTGTGGTCAAACTTAAAGATTGCTGTTCACAAGCGCAAACCATCCAACTGTAGGAGCTGAAGCAGTTTTGCAAGGAGGAATGGGCAAAAATCCCAGTAGTAAGATGTGCCAAGCTCATAGAGACGTATCCAAAGTGAATTGGAGCTGTGATTGCCGCAAAAGGTGGCTCTACAATGTTTTGACTTTAGGGGGGTGAATGGTTATGCAGATAGACTTTTTCTGTTATTTTGTCCTATTTGTTGTTTGCTTCACAATAAAAAATAAAAATAAAAATCTTCAAAGTTGTGAGCATGTTCTGTAAATTGAATAATGCAATATTCAAACAATCCATGTTAATTCCAGGTTGTGCGGCAACAAAACACGAAAAATGCCAAGGGGGTGAATACTTTTGCAAGGCACTGTACATGATGCTGACTTAGATCCTCATTCATTTGGCCAAATTGCAATTACTTGAACCTCTAATGTAGCTCATAAATGTTACTGGTATTCAATTGGATCCAATTAGCATTCTAATTGCAAGGTACAGGCTCAAAATCACTGTGGTTGTCAAAAACAACTCTGTCCAATCTCCCCCATTGATTTTTCTAGCCCGCAGATGTTAACATTCAATTACAAATGTTCATGTAGCCCGCAATTGCCTTCAAATCCGTAAATGTCAAATGTATCAAAGTATTAGCCAAGTACTCAATGGGAGTTGCGCTGGGTGTAAAAACACGTGTTTGTACAACTGCAGCAGCATATAAACACACACTACAATACTTTAAAATACTGGAAAAGCAATGAAATGCATTAGAAGTAATTACACAACAGTCTCAAGCTTGCAAATCTGCAATAAAAAAATATTATTTTTACATTTTATTTACGTGTTATATGGATCCTGTAAATCAAGGGTTTAATACATATCATGGAACCCGCATGGACTAGACCAGTTGCTTTAATAATTTTTATTGATTTCTAAATTGCTAGATCGGAAATTCTATCACAAATTTTACTTCTAAACACTAAGGCCTTCATTCAATTGCATTTTGGCCAATTGAATAGGGCTCTAAATAAGCACATAACATATTTTTTTAAATAAGTTTTTAGTTAGTAACCATCTATCCAAAAGCAAGGTTTTCACTAACTAAAAACTTTTAAAAAAAATATGTTATGTGCTTATTTAGAGCCCTATTCAATTGGCCAAATTGCAATTGAATGAGGGCCTAATTGATTGTAGTATAAACTCCATGTTTTACTGATGTCATGATGACGGTCTCATTTACTATTGGCTGTGTCTAAGAAGTAAATTACAGACTCGCTTAAATATTGTCACATCATATGATTACGCCTCCTGAAATCCTACTTACGAGTGCATGGTTTGCATGTGTGGGCTGTGAGAGGGCAGTTGCGAGTTATAGAAAATTAAAAATATATAAATGTTTAGAAAATATGTAACCCACAACAAAAATGTCAGGTTACAGGTAATTGCAGGTTTGCCATTGAATGAGGCTCTTAATAAATAACTTACTAACATACTAACATTAAATATCCTTTGACTCATTACTGAAAACATACTGTAGATTGTATCATATAGTGCGGTGTTAAAAGCAGTGCTTCAAAATCTCTAGCTTTTTATCTAAATTATACACATTGTAAAATAATTTGTAAAATGTATTAAGGCAATAAACATTAATAACACAAACAAAGCATATTTTAAATGCTTTGTACATAATATAGCAGGTGTTTTCATTATTCAACGGGGATGTTTTTTTTTACATGAACAGATGAACTTCAGAAGCAGAGCATAGAAGTAAAGAAAATCATAATAAAAATAATTAATTCATACTGGCTGAAGGTCCACAGCAAAGCTTACATAGGGCCTCATTCTAATGATGGCCGCAAAATTGCTGCAACGCTAAAAACTCAAATATAAATTTAAGGAAGCACTGTAAATGATGGGGGACACATTGGGGGGCATGAGGATGACATGTAGTACATTGGCTAGCTGGCACATCCCCGCTAGCCAATACTGTCATTTGTGGCCACAAGTCCGCTTTGCTTGGAGAACGGGTTACTGCCTTGGGGGTCATCCAAGCCCGGGACTACGGGCAGTAACCCGTTCTCCAAGCAAAGTGGACTTGTGGCCACAAATGACAGTATTGGCTAGCGGGGATGTGCCAGCTAGCCAATGTACTACATGTCATCTGCATGTCCCCCAATGTGTCCCCTATCAATTACAGCGCTGTACAGTGCTGCATTGAATATATATTTACCTCTAAAGATCCACTGCGGCTCCTTAAAGGGACCGTGGCACACTAATAGTGACCCCAAGCCGCGAGGGTACTGTAAGCAGCCCTGTGGCAACTAACATGAACCACCCCATGCTTGGGGGTCCCCATTGGTATTCCTGGAGGGCCACCACATTAACCCTTGCAGCGGGGTCCTGATCAGGGCCCCACTGCATTCAAAATTAAAATTTCCCGCCCTGAGACTAAAAATTAACCCCTATTAACCCCTAGGTTAACCCTTTAAGTGCCACGAGGGTCCTCCAGGACCCTCATGACAAAGTCTAAGCACTACACTATAACCCTAACTATACCCCATTAACTCCTTAACCCTAACTATGATCCATTAACCCTACTTAACCCTATTCAACCCTAACTGTTCCTATTTAACCCTAGCTGGACCTATTTAACCCTAACTGTACCTAATAACCGGAACTGGCCCTATTTAACCTTAACTGGCCCTATTTAACTCTAATTGTACCTAATAACCCTAACTGGGCCTCTTTAACCCTAACTGGCCTGATTTAACCCTAATGGTACCTAATAACACTAACTGGGCCTATTTAACCATAACTGGGCTATTTAGCCTTAACTGGCCCTATTTAACCCTAACTGTACCTAATAACCCTAACTGGCCCTATTTAACCTTAACTGGCCCTAATAACCCTAACTGGGCCTATTTAACCCTAACTGGGCTATTTAGCCTTAACTGGCCCTAATAACTCTAACTGGGCCTATTTAACCATAACTGGGCTATTTAGCCTTAACTGGCCCTATTTAACCCTAACTGTACCTAATAACCCTAACTGGGCCTATTTAACCCTAACTGGACCTATTTAACCTTAACTGGGCCTATTTAACCTTAACTGGGCCTATCTAACTCTATCTGGACCTAATAACCCTAACTGGGCCTATTTAACCCTAACTGGGCCTATTTAGCACTATCTAGGCTAAATAGGCCCAGTAGAAAAGGTGGTGGATATGCAGGCAGAGCTTGTTGCCCTGGAAAGGGCAGGCAGAGTTTCACTTCAACGGCTACAGTCTATCATAGGGAAGTTGGACTTCGCCTGCAGAATTATTCTCATGGAGAGGATATTTTGCAGGCGTATGTCGCTTGCAACGGCGGGGGTCTCGAGACCTCATCATTTCATTAAGGTTTCGGGCACCATGCGGGAAGACGCAAGGATATGGTCGGCTTTCCTCGTCGAATATAACGGGACCTCGCTTTTTCAGACAGGGAGTGCAACTAGTCATGAGTTAGGTGTGTATTTTCAGGGCAGGTGGTGCACCGCGGCATGGCCCAGGAAGTGGGTAGCGGCAGGTTCCCCATAGTGGCAGCAGTCCACATTTGGGGCTTGGAGTTCCGAGACTGTCGTTTGTTGTTCTTCACAGATAATATGGCCGTAGTACAGGCGGTGAATAGCCTCACAGCAACATCACTCCCAGTGGTACGTTTACTATTGCACTTGGTGCTATGCTGCATACGCCTTGGTTAGAATGGCATTGCGTATGCCGGGGCTAGAAAACAGCATTGCTGATGCCCTCTCTCGATTCCAGGAAAGGATGTTCAGGGACTTGGCCCCGAGGGTGAGCTTGCAGGGCAAAATCATCCCCGGGAGATTTGCGAGCATGGAGCAGTCAGGCAACGTTCAGGCGACGTGGACCGCGTACAGAAGAGACTGGTCAAAGTGGAACGATTTGGTTACACTGGCTGGGGGGCTACTTCGGAGGAAAAGACACTGGGTATTCTACTTTGGTTCTTGTTGTGATGTAGCGAGGAAGGCGGGTCAAAAGCTGTTGTGGGGCAACAGGTCACGGCTCTGGCTTTTATGTTCAAGAAGGCTGGGCAGAGGGACCTTACCAAAGAGTTCATAGTACGCAGGGTAGTACGTGGCATGTTTCACGGTGATCGTAGGCCGGATGGTAGACGGCGGATAACCTTTTCCTTATTACTGCAACTGGCGCAGGTGTCTGCTTTTCCGTACATCGTTTTCCCTGGCGTTCTTCGGAGCGTTTCGAATAAGGGAGTTAGTCGCAAATAGCAGACACGGTTCTGCGTGCTTGCAGTTAGTGGATACGGATACCTGTCTGAGGGATGACACAGTAGTGATTTGGTTGCGGAGGTCCAAGACGGACCAGGCTGGAAAAGGTAGAGAGGTGGTACTGCATAGAGTGGGCACAGAGTGTTGCCCCTATGCGTGTGTGGAAGAGTACCTTAACCTGCTACCGGTGGGACCGTGTTCGCTGATTATTCATGCTGATGGGATGGCCTTATCCTGCTATCAATTTGAGAAGGTGTTAAAAGGTGCACTTCATCAGGTGGGCTTGAAAAAAAATCTGAATTCGGAACGCACTCTTCCGAATTGGGGCGGCCACCGAAGCGGCGAGGTTAGGCTTGCCTGATGCCGCAGTGAGGCGTATCGGTAGATGGGAATCGGACCACTTCAGGTCCTACATACGGCCCGGAGTGGTGGCCTTTCAGGAGAAAAGAAGCAACTTTGAATTTTGGGCCATTCATACGTGTACTGGGCCCACAGGTTAGCCGCAGTTACGGACAACAAGGCACAACTGGGTTTTCCTGTCACAGACTTACACGTGCGATGGTTTGGGATTTGAGGCCTGCGATGGTCTCAAGTGGACAGACTTTTGGAGTCGTATGCACAGAGTTATGGACAACCCGATTTGTTACTCTTACATGCTGGGCGGGAACAACCTCGGGGTAGTCTCCATGCATAGGATGCTGAGGGTCATGAAACGCGATGTTGAAAGTTAGGTGAGGATGTGCTCCAGCGTGTTTATCATATGGTCCGAAATGATTAAGAGGCGTTCCTGGAGAAATGCGAGGGATCCCGCTGAACTAGACAAATCTTTTTTTTTTTCAGGAAGGATAAGGTGCACCTAACCGAAATCGGCCTAGAGCGGCTCATGTTGGAGTTCAGGGAGAGCGTTGTGTGGGCATTAGCACTACTGGACAGCAGGGGGGATCGCAGACTCAGGAGGGGTCCCTCGCTTGCTCTGGGGCGGGAGGCGAGTTGCCTGGCCCACTGGCCTAACGGGGCGTGGCCTTACCTCACGGGGCATGCTTAGTATAAGCATTGGGGGCCTTGGGCAGGGCTCAAGGCTTGAGGTCACTGTCAGTGGACGGGCTCCTCCCCCTTGTTCTGATGTTTACATGAATACAGTATTTATGGTATTGTTAACTGGTTATTTAAATAAAGCTGTAGCCTGTTGTTTTCTCCCACTCGGTTGTTGTGTTCATTATTTACTGATTTAAGCCTAATGGATCATGCATGGGTCATGCCGACGCGTAGGCTGCGCAGGCTCCCTGGGTCAGCAGGAGCGTCATGTGACCCAGCGGAGCCTGAAGGTATCAACGTAATGATGTCACACAGGGGGGCGGGACTTTGGCCCGGAATTCTTACACTAATGGCAATAAGGCGCGGTCCTCATCAGGAACCCCACCCTCCCACTCTGTTTTTGGACTTGTGTTAACTGATTCATTTTATGAACATGCTATAAAAAAATTAAAGATACTAAGTGATAAGAAAGTGGTTTGGAGAACTGGGTTTGTTCTATGTATCAATTTGTATTTAAGGTTGGCGGGAGGCGAGTTGCCCGGCCCACTGGCCTAAAGGAACGTGGCCCTACCTCACGGGGCATGCTTAGTATAAGCATTGGGGACTTTGGGCAGGGCTCAAGGTGTGAGGTCAGTGTCTGTGGTCGAGGTAAGATCTAATAAAAGATTGATTTAGAATTTTAGTTGTGTCTTGTGTATGGAAGTGACATATTTTGGGTATATATTTTAGTTGAAATTGACAAGATTTAGTTAATGATTGTATGTGTGGAAGAGAATTGAGAGAACACATAGTTTATGGTCTCTACAAATTCCCTCTTCACCAATTTCAGGTAGTTATGGTTCCTTTGCCTGGCGATTTTGCTATTAGTATAAAACTACATCACCCAGCATGCTTTGTGGAAAAGAGAGGTCAGGCATAGACACTTAGCACAGTTCAGTCAATTAGAGAGAAAATGTATTTGACTAGATTTTAAAGCATTTTCAGGGAAAACTATGGTGCCCATGTAGACAGGTGACACTAGGCATCTGCCTATTCTGCCTATTGGTTAACACAGCCATGTACAGTGACAAGCATTAAAGAATGTAAAACAACCACACTGTTAACGCAATATAGAATGCTTATCGCTGAAACACAGGAATTGTTTTTTATTAAATAAATCATCATATAATGGTAGAAAACACTTTCCTGACAGATTAACAGCCTTATTAAATTGCGATTTCGTTTATTTACAGAAGTTTTTAGTTAGTGAAGACCTTGCTGTTGGATAGACGTTTACTAACTAAAAGCTTCTTTAAAAAAATATGCTGTGTGCTTAAATAGAGCCCTTTTAAATTTACAGAATCACAATTTAATAAGGCTGTAAGTGTACAAATTGATGCTCTATATACAATCAAAATTAATCTTAAGTGACACATTTTAAACTAAGTAGTTTTTTCGGCTTCCAGGTGTATCCATAAGAACAAAATTGATTAGAATCAAGCCAGAAGTAAATTTTATAGCCCACAAAACTGCATGTTATAAACACCTTAAAACATAGATTATTCATAGAAAATAATGGCAGTTTCAAGCATCTTGTATTTAGAATATGTTCTGCTACTATATGATTTCAAATATTTCCAAGCACACATTTTTATTGTTAAACTATAAAGATAAGATGAATTTCCAACTTATACAAAGCAAGCTTCAAATAAGAAATATATCTTCCAGAACATAGTTATGTTTTGCAGATAGAGAAACCTTTTAGAAATAATGTGACGGTAAAAGAAATTCAGTTCTGTATCAAGTGAGAACTACTAATCAAATCATGACATGAAGGCATCAATCATACACATCATATACTGCCAGTGTTTCTTTCTAAAATCTTAGCTCTGCACTAAGTATTAGAATCACAATATGCTTAACCAGGTTACTAACATGATAGGACAACTTAAGTGTCATATTTATAGTATATTCCAATCATAACCTTGACAAAGGACAAAATGTTTTAGGAATGTTTAAAAAAATAAAGTTATGTTTTTAACAGGTTATTGAATTTTACTTTAATGACAGAGAACATGTGCCTTTGTTCATAGCAGAAAAATCTGGGAAGAATGGGTGGAACCTTGTATTCATAGAAGGACTTTATTAAGTTCTATTAAAGATTGTCACTAGAAATAGCTTCTTGACAAATGGACATAATAGGATGTGTACGCTTTTGTAGCACATTCCTCCTATCAGGCTATATATAGACATTATTGTGTGGATTTTGGTGTGCTTTGGATCACTGTGCTGCTGGAAGATCCAGCCATGATCCAGTCTTAGGGCCTCATTCAATTGCAATTTGGCCAATTGAATAAGGCTCTATATAAGCAGAGAACATATTTTTTTACAGAAGTTTTTAGTAAGTGAACTTCTATCCAAAATCCAGGTCTTCACTAACTAAAAACTTCTGTAAAAAAATATGCTCTGTGCTTATATAGAGCCCTATTCAATTTGTCACTTAGTCTCCTGGCAGAGGGAGGCAGATTTTGATCTAAAAAAATACTAGTATTTGATGAAGTCCATGACACCATGTAACAAGATGGAAGTACCCATGACATGAGCAGAGGCTGCTAATGTTTAGATTTCCTACAAAAATGCTTTTTACTTATGCTTATGTATTGTTTGATGGGTATGGAATAACATTTGATTCTTGCTGCTTCCAAATATAGAAGACTTATCCGAAGTACACTTGTTCCCAGTTACAAAGTGTGGATATAATGTTGAGGCATTGTCAGATTGGGACCTATTCTTGATTTCTGAAATCCAAGGGGTCTGATTGCTGAAACTGTCTGGATCTCCTTCAAAGATTGATGACAGGGGTCTGAATTATAACAGTTTTTTTGACTCAAAAAAAGTCACATTTTGTTAGTAAAGTGGCTATTTATCCAGCTGCTTTTCATCTATTTTACAATTTTAATATATTTTGATTTTGTTCATAATAGCTCAGTATTTGTGTGCATTATATTGGGCTTACATTTATTTATTGGATTTATACAACATAATTCAATGTGGTGCTCTAATATAGGGTTGCCCAACCATTTAACTACATTTCCAGCCTTGCCATGTGTGCTAGTAAATTGAGCAGCCATTCTACATGTATGCAAAGAAGAATATTTCAGTTCAATGTTGTACAGAAGTTGTTCGTGCACTGCACTCTTATTTACATGTTTTAATTGCTTATAAATATAGATTTATATATTTTATACAGCAATCTGCATTTTTCTACAGTCTACAAATTTTGTGTTCTAGATTGACAAATATTTGGAGTGTCTGTTGCGATTGTTAAGGCTAACACTGAGTTTAATTTCATAGGGCCTCATTCTATTATCGGCCGTAGGAGATGCGGGGCAGCAAGGACCGGCCGCAAGCTATTTGCCTATTCTATTCCCTTCCGGCCGGGGATTCTGGCAGGCTTGCGGCCGGCGCCTTGTTATCCCTTGCGGCCGCAGGCGCCGGTGGAAAGCCTTTGATCTTAAACGGCCGCAAGCCTTTCGGCCATAAGAAAATCCTGGTTGCTATTCAATTGCTCCGGGAACCCTCTCTGCAAGGCTAAAAGCGAGCCGCAGCTTACTTGCAGCAAAAAGGTCCCGCAGGCACACAATTAAGCACATTTTAAAGCCATAATAAAGCCATCCTGCACTCTGAGGAGACTATAAAGTGATTGTAGGTGTTAGCATTAATAGCACAACATTCCTCTACACTCAAATCCGTAAATACAATTTTTTTTAATTTATGTCACATATCCATGTAAAAAGTCCAGAGGGCTTGGAGCACCTCAGACCCGCCCACGCTGCGGCCGGAAAATAAACAGTTAATTAAATCTCGGATTTGGGCTGATGTGCAAGCTTGAGAGGGAGTTGCTATTAATCCTCATGTCCCCCATTATGATCCCTAGCATTTACAGAGCTTTACAGTGCTGTCTTGAATTTATTTTTGCATTTAAAGATTTCTGAGATTACGGACGATTGCAAGATATAGGGCCTGCCGTAAGGGGATATCCTTGCAGCTCCATATAATTGAATTGCAAGGTAATGGGAGCCGCGCAAGGAATCGCAGCTTTGCGGCCGATTTACGGCCGATAATAGAATGAGGGCCATAGTGTCTACACAAAATAAATTACGGACCTATATGTCATTGTATGTAAGTAGATATAGCAGGGTGCTAAAGAGACTCTTTAGGCATTATTTTGTATTATCAAAATGTTTTAACTAAGTGCATTAATTAATGCCATTCTCCCCAGTGTAAATCACATAAAATGTACACTTCAGTTACACATTATCTGCTTCTAGAGCCTCCCCATTTCTTCTTGTCCTTTCTTACGAAGGGTGTTGTGTTTCACAGTTGTGATAAGATCACTCTCACAGAGGAGGTGCTTTGCACTTTCATCTTATTATGCTGATAGCAAGTAGTCAGTGACAGTGTGTGTCTGAATAGCATCAGACATTGCGGGTATGACCTTTGGTCAAAGGTGTGAAACGTGGCATTCTTCATGAGAGCAAACGAGAAGAAAGAATAAATAACCTTGTTGAATCAGCCATATGAAACAAAAAAAAACTAAAATATCTTGTGTAAATAGTTTTTTTTTTGTGCTTTCCAGAACGGTGCTGCTATGGAAATCTCTTGATATTGACACAAGATGTGCACAAAAATATATATACGTTTTTGTGTATTCTTTTGGAATCTCACACAGCAGCATATTGCTTGAAATGTATCTATCCCAATATATCAAAGAAGATGAAGGTAGCTTCTCTAAGACTTAGCTATATTAGCTAAGGTTTGGTAAGTTGGCACCCATGAAATGCCTTCACTAAGCTACATGAAATAAAACATAGTTTCTCCCTTCCTTTCAAAGAAATGTAGTTGTCTATTGTATTGAGATATCAGATTGCAGAAAAACACAATGCGTATGTGTTTAAAAGACTTTTAGGCAAAATATGTTGTTTTCTATAAAATGTTTGAAGTAGCTTTATATAATTTTATCTTCCCCAATGTAATATTCATATAACATTTTCACTCAGTCAGTTCCTGATCTTTCATTTCCTCTTCTTTTCTAAAATGCTGAGTGACATGCTCACCTGGGCAGGAAAACAAATTTAGACAAATGTACAAGTAAATGTTTTTTTCCCTTTTAATACATTTACTTTTCTGTAGCATGGTAACGTTAGATGAGGCATGGAGGGACCCCTGTACTGAAAATGCATATTTACTTATTGTGTTGCTAGGGGCTCGATTAGTAAGCTAGAGGAAAGATATATTTTGAGTTTTCAATAAAAAAAATATGGGTACTGTGCATAAGTACATTAGAAAGTAGAACAGTTGATTTAAGTCTTTAAATGTTATATACTAATAGGTGTTCTACAAGACAATTTGCAAGCAATGTAAGTCTCTAGATGGAGATCTGAGGTGTTTTTGTAGAGGCTTTTGTATATGAGGATGTTAATATATATATATATATATATATACATAATGACAGAGCTATCCAAGAGGTTTATGTAAGCCACAGACTCTGCAAAGCTCTATTCCCCCAGTAGGACTGCAGGGATAACATTTCCTGCTCCTGGAGTTTTGGAGGGGCTGCTTATAAACAGTTTGTCTGACCTTGAGAATGACACACACAGTAAGTACCTGCAGCATATGACCACTTAGAGCAAAGTGGATACCTGGAAATCTGAAGAAATATATAGATTTTACAAACTATTGGACTGTTATTTTATTTTTTTGCTTCACCCAGGTTTAGCTGGATGAAAGCTGGTTAGTGATGAGAACTGTATTGCTGTTAAGGTGATCAGCTAGGCTTCAGGAACAAAGATTTAAGAGGGATGTTGGCCACATATACAGATTATCTGGTGGCTGAGGAGGCAGACTTAACCGCAGTGGTTGCACGGGCAAGCTTGCTCTGGGTTGAGTGCTGCAGTAACAAGATTTTTTTTCTCTCTCCTTTTGTCCTCAAGATCAGCCCTCATATGCTCTCGAAAGAGGAGACAGCCTTGTGAATGGTACTTCTCCAGGCCTTGCTGTTCGAAGTTAAAGCTGACCATCAACAATGGTCAACTGACAGGCATCAAGGGACTGTTTCAGCGAGTCCTTGTATCTCTTTTATGGTCCCCTTTGTTGCAATTACTAGCGGTGAGATCACTTTATAATACAATCTTTAGAAGCCGATCATCCTACATTCTAGAGATGTGTCCTGGCCAGCGCAACTGCGTCTTCAACAGCATGGCCTCAATGCTGGTGACTCCTGCCTGTTCTAGGAGTTCAGTGGATGTTGAGGATGGTGTGAAGGCAGAGTTGATGAAAGTGCTCAACAAGTTGTAGGTGATGGTAGTAGGTAACATACGATTCTGAGCCATACAGTAGGGTGGTTAACACAACAGCTCGGTATACACTGATCTTGGTGCATTTACACAGATGCTTGTTGTTCCAAATCATTTTATATAACCTCCTGACTGCACCATTTACCTTTGCCAGTCTGTTCTTAATTTCCTTGTCAACCTTAGCGTCCTAGGAGATGATGAAACCCAGGTAGATCAACTTGTGGACTGTTTTCAGCTTGGACTCACTAATAATGTGCAAGGAGGACAGTAATCTTCCTGAGGTGCGGGCTGGTGGAGAACTTCCGTCCTTTTCAAACTGACTTCTAGACCGAAGAGCTTGGCAGCCTCGGCAAAGCAAGATATCATTCGTTGCAGAGCTGTCACCATATGGGAAACAAGGGAGGCACCATCGGCGAAGAGTAACTCTCAAACAAGTTGTTCCACTGTTTTAGTGTGGGCCTTTAGTTGCCTCAGGTTGAACAGACTGCCATCAGTGTGGTATCGGATGTAGAAACCATCCTCATCATCAAGGTCCACTGTGACCCTTTGCAGCATCATACTGAAGAATAGCGTGAAAAGGGTTGGTGCAAGGACACAGTCCTGATTCATGCCATGTATACATTTGTGTATAAAGCCTTAAGGCTTGCATTCCTCCATCATATATACAGTTTGAGCAAGAAGGGTTTTGTGCACACCTTCACATTTGTAATGTGTATCATTGGATATTGTGTGTATAAGGATGAATGACTGTGTCAATATATAGTAATATAGGTCTATCTGTATATAGTATGGACATTGTAGTATTAGTTGTGTAAGTAAAGTTAAAGGCTGCAAATGGAAGGTTATATTGTGTGTGTGGAAAGTGAATGTCAGGGTGTAGATGCATATGTATGTGTGGGGGCTTGTCGGTAGGACTGTACTGGGCCCAAAGATTTGCGATGGAGGCCCTGCCAGCGGCATTGTATTTTGTGACCTGAAGGCACCTCCACAGGGGACAGGACTGGATCTGTAGTTGTACAAAATACATAGTAAATAAGCAAGATTATTTTGTACAAGGAAAGTTTATAATCACCTTTACATTGGCAAATGTGGATTATCTAAAAATCTACTGAAAATCTCTTGACTAAACATTGCTTAAAATGGTCTGTAGGGAAGTTAATGGGTTTTTGTTCTGAAGTACACCGCTTCCTTGACCTCTAGCACACTCCAGGCAAATCCAACGATATGGTATGATTGTGGTTGTAGTCGTCTTAAATTCATTCATTTATACTCATTTGACTTCTTTTTCTATTGTTCAGTCCAGAGTCCTAATTTAACTTTGTCTGCCTCCCTGTAGCTATTTCCTTCCTTATGCTGTGTCGACATTTGCAGCCAATTTTGTATCATCAGCAAATGTAATAAGCTTTCCAGTTACAGTGGATTTAACATCATTAATGCACAGTATTGAAAAGCACAGACCCCTAGGGATGCCATTAAAGACCTTCCTTTGCTTAGAGCTCAGGGTATTCTTTATTTTACCATAACTCTATCTTTTTTTTCTTTCTTACTATTCATCTCCCAGGGTGTACATCAATGGTATAGATATATCTTTCATGAGCGTTCCTTAGAAATAAATGTCAAAAGCTAGAAAAAAAGTGTAATGTCCACTATACTGATTTTATTAACTTTCCTTAAGGACAATAACATTGTCTTGTTTAAAGCAACCATTAGCCTGGAATATATTTAATTAATGCAATATTAATAGAAGGCAACTGATTTATGTTTGTTCCTATTCTGTTTTACGTCCAGTGGAAAAGGTCTTACATGGTCCCATAGCAGTTATAATAAGTATATAAAATATAATATTCTTCTGATTGATTGCTGGGATCGATATAACACGGAAATTAAACATGAAATAAAGTATTTTATATTGCTGATTTGCGAGCTTGAGAATGTTGTGCTATTAACATCACTTTCCCTGTTATTATATGTACAGTAGTGTGTGTGTATATTTGCATTGTATGACAGATTAGACTTTACCCCCTTTGCGGGACCACTCTTGTACCCCTTGGCTTCTTGGCTCCATTTGCATGTTACAGGGTTGAACGCCAGTGAATTTGTTGCAATTTAATAGCTAAATTGGAACGTAGCAGTTACGGGCTTGACAGAACAACCCGCAGATCAGACGGGGCCAATTTAATAGCCCTAAGTCTTACGGGCTGCATTACGGGCTACGGTTTTACAAGTTGAGCTAATTAAATAGGGCTGCAAGTTACCATGTAAAAAATTAAATGGTTGGTTTCACTTTACTTTTTCAGCATTACAGTTAAATCTGTTGATACTAACTGATTTTCCCCCGTAATATAATGTGCTTGACACAATATATAATTAAACTCTTCAAACATTACAATATATTGTGTAGAACAATTATTTAAACAGCATTGACATATTTTGTCTTTATATTTATCTTTTCATCAGTGGAATATGACAATTTCCGTATAGCAATATGCTGAATATAAAGCTGAAATATATTAAAATCTACTTATTAACAGTTAAATGAAATGTCCAAAGTCTCAATACCATTTGTCTTGCGAGGCACAGCTATACTAATATCAGTATGAACTACAATGTTCTTGTGAGCAGGTTGCACGTTTGGCATGTGGACATAATATGTTAAAATATCCCTTTATACCGCCACATTATTTCATCTGCCACAGGTGTTAATTTTACCTCTCTACGAACTATGTGGAAAAGCAACCATTGGCAGGTAGTTTCTACATCACAAATATGAAAACAAAAAATATGTAGGTATTGTAGTAAATGGAGAATTTTTATAATAAATACGTACTTACCTGGTGTTAACTGCAGCAGATGATTAGTGTACATATACTTAGACTAATCATTTGATTGATCAGATTGCAAATATACAAAATACATTGTAAGGTCTTATGAGATTACGACCCTCCTCTACCTGTGCCTAACCTTTTTGTCTTGCTTGTTTTATGTATTATTTGTACCCCCTGTACTTAACACAACTGAATATGTTGGATCTTTATAAATACATGATGATAATACATGTGTATATAGATCTAATATACTGATCTATTTTTTTTTACTTTATTATATTGTGTTTTTTAGAAAATTGTAAAAAATTTCCATTTTGTAAAAGATATCAAACAATATAGGATAACACCATGTGGGACATGGCAGGAACACACAATAACATGTTTGGTTGCATGCAAATAGCATATTCATGGGAATTTTAGGTTGGATTTTGAAACTAATTTAGCAAACTACAAAATGAGTTAATGATTAATCACTAATTTTAATGATCCAAAAATTGACAACAGATGTCCCCACCCTCTGGCTGTAGGAACAGATGTGGTTCAGTACAAATGCATGGCTCTTTTGGTAAGATTGTACATTAGAAGCCCTTATGGAGTGGAACAATTGGTGCTTTTGCCCATTGGAACAACCACGACCAGAGGATGCACCTACTGGTTGTTGAGTTAGATTACAGCTGTGAACTCATTCACCTTAGTGTCAGTATTCTTGATTTGACCTCCGTGCTTTACAACTAATTTTATTTGGATTTTTATTCGACACAAACTTCTTTTATTGTTTTGTATACTGATGAGGAATGTCTGGTTTTTATATGCTTTACCATATTCCTTTAAATGGAACATGTGACACAAAACATATTAGCAGGACTCTGATGGCAATTTATCTCTGTCCAAAATTAGTTAAAAAATAATTGTAATATTCATTTTGAAGTAATTTGTACAGCAGGGATATAATCTTATATCTGGTTTGAGGAATCTGCTGTATAAGTACTCTGTGAATTAATACACTTTATAGCTGGTGGCAGCTTGTAAAGTGGTGTTTTGGGATTCCATAACTTTGTGAAATGAACCAATTAAGACATAGCAATGATAAAATAACTAGTTACATGTGATATCGTAAGGGAGTAATTTACGGATCAGTGTCATAAAGGTTTCAGAATTTATTTCAGGTTTACTCACATCTTAACACCAGTTATGCAAATGGAAAGTTTTTGCTTTGCATTTGCAAAAGAATGAGAGATATTGAATAATGTTCCCCATGCATATATTTTAAAATGATATGGTTTAACATTATTAAAGCTTTCTACATGCATTTTCTTTATTGGAAAGTGTAATGGTACAGATATTCTGTGTTGTTTGTGCTGTTATTGTTCTAATGTGTCGGTCACCATGCTAATTTGCAGCTCATTGAATGCTGCAGGAGGGAAGGGATCTAACTACATAAAAACACAGGGGGTAAGTTGTGCTTGTTTATATGTTTATAAAAACAGTGTGTAATTTTTGTAGCACATTAAAAGTAATTAATAAGTGTTTGTGAGCCACACATTTACATAATAATGTAAAAAAAAAGTGAAGATCTCAGCAATGATTAACTGTCTAAACAAATGGCAAGTAAAATATATAACCATGCAATTTGTGTTCAAGTGGTTGACAAATTGCAGCTCCTTTGGAGTCCTAAGTTAGTTGTATTATGCTTTCACATGACCCATCCTAAAGGATCAATATTCTTCCCAAGTACCATTGGCCCTGACCAGGAATATTACAAGGGCAAGACAATGACCTCATTTTATCATAGCCCCATCCAGTTTACTGAGATCTCTCAGTGTGAACTAGAACTAGACTGGTAACTTTCTTCTTTACTCCCTGCCCAGACAAAGCTGGCCACAGACCCTGCTAAGCATGTGCTTGAGTTGAAAATGGACATTCTCAAAAGTTAGAAAATAATATAAAAAAATGTTAAACTACATACTTTTTTAGTAACTTATGTAGAACAAACATACTTGTAAATGCAAAACAGTGGTTATTCTTTATATCAGATTTTTTTTACCTAAAGCTCTTTATTTCAAATACTCATATAACTTACCCCACTGTTTAGGAATCAAATTACTTTTTATTATACATTGATCATTTTGAAAAATTAAAATGTAGAATCTCCTTAATAAATTTGTAGCTAATTTAAACAACAAAAATTATTTTATAAGCTGTGATCAAATTGTGCTGAAATTCTTCAATGTTCTGTAAAGTTGAAGGGCCATTGTAAGACGAAAAAATATATCTGAAAAAATTGTGTCTGGAAAATACCATAATTAAACAAGAAGAATTTCATAAAACTAGTTTTTAAATGGGAAAACATATGTATATGCCACTACTGGTCTCTGTAGGCATCCATTATACTTTGGTGACGATTGCATTTGTTAAAGAGTGTTGAATTCATTGATGCAAGCTTTGGGGCATGTGACTAGGAAGGGGCAGATGTCACATTCCAAATGGTCCACTGATTTTACCAATCGTCCCACCCCCTCAACCCCACTTCCATTGTTCAGTAGAGTCTGAGAGAAAATACTATCACAAAGAACTTAAAAGACAAAATGGAAGTGTTTTATATTTATACACAAAATTCAGGGCATGAGTTAGGAACCAGTCCCACACTGATGAGATCCATAAGAGCAAAACCCTACAGTCAGTGGGCTGGGTCCCTAACTCTTGCATATCCATCCTGTGATAAGCTTAAAAGCTGTGTTATATTATCAGGCATATGCTATAACAGGGCCATGTTAAAATGGCTATTGTATTAAAGAGTATAACATATTGTGAGCTCAAAAGTCCACGCCCAGTTTCCAAAAGTGCATTGCAAACACTGTAATTAATGGTATTTTACTTGTTTTTAGACATGGAAACATATAATTTTTTTTTTTTTAAATTTAACTTTTTTTTGCCCTTCTTCCTAATTTCTCTTCCATTAGCTATCATCTGGAGCTCACTGTTCCTTAACTTTAATTTTAAGGCTTCTTGTTGGACTATAATGGCATCCTTGTAATGAATTGCTATAAGTTTGGAATTTGTGCAAAGTTGAAGCTTTGCAGCTTAATAATTGTAATATAAAGGATTGCAAATCAAAGACATTGCTTGAAGAAAACCATTTGTTCAATAACTCTGAGGTGATAAAGCAATTTTCATTTAGTTTTTATAGTTCGGAAATACAAAGGGGAATGGGTTGTACATCACTGTGTCTGCAGGTTACTGGTATTTGTAATGAACATTTGGTGTAGAACCAATATTACTAATACAATGATAAAGTATGTCTTAGTGTTCCTCATGATAGCATTCTGGTCAAGGTGAACTGTAATGGATTTGTACACTCATGGGTTAAAACATTTTTTGGGGTTAATATAAAAAAATACAAATACTTTTTCATCATCACAGTGCACAGATACAACTAAAAATAAGTTTTTGTTTTAACTTTTAAACAATAACAATTTACAGAGTTGTGTATTTAGACCTTTATTCAATACTGTAGGAAAGTCTACTTACATTTTCAATTGGTTGTTAACATTAAAATGTGCAGTGTTCAATTATGTTAAAAAATTAAAATGTTTTGTTTTAGAATTTGCACATATTTGTTATTTTAAGTGTTGTAGAAGATGTCACATCTTAATACTTAGGATAACATCTGAATTAAGAAGTAATCTTAGAATACTCCAACCTTATTCTTTATTATTCATGGGTGAGCAGAAAGACTTGTTGGATTTGTCCATTCATGCTAAGCTACTTTATTATTGGCACAAGTAGTTACACAAGGTAGGAGAGAGGATGTCATCATATAAACTTTGGCTCCTCTTTCATATTTGGATATAGGTGTTCTAGTTGACCTGGTGCTATACAGACGACCATCTTTATTGAACGGCTCAAGTTTAGTGTATTACCTGTTGTGCATAATGACTTATAGTCCATACTCTGTTAGCAGAGCGGAGCTGTTAGAGTTAGTTAGGCCTGCTACTTGGGTGTTATGGTGACTTCCATCAAAGTTCCCAGCTCTATATTTCTTGTCTACATATGAAATAGGTGTGAATTAAAATCATAAACATCATTAGTTGTTAAATGATCTCGTTTGTTGGCTATTATCCCAGAGCAATGTCTAAATGGATGCATCAGTCATTTTGCTTGTGCACCTACATGACCTTTTGTTACTTGTGGAACTATGAAACAGTTAAATATTCAACACAGCTACAGAAATTTGTGCTGTATTTTCCATGGGATGCTGGGAGTTGTCCTGTAAATTACTTGTAGTTTCCTTACCTGTTTCAGTTTTCTTCTAAACTGGACACAATCTTGGTGGCTTTCAGATATATATTTACAGAGAAGATGAAAATACAAGTATATGTCATTATTTATTTGGCAATTAATCAAGTCTCTTACAATTTCAGGAAAGTCTGATGTAGTTTTCATTAATGGAACAAGTGGATGGTCTCCGAAGAGAGTCTATGTGCTTGAAGGGGTCATAAAATGGTGAAATGTGTGGTCACCGAGCTTTATCCAACTTTCAATGTTGAAACAGTATTTGGAAATGAAATATAGTTTACAAGGCACAATACCGTACATGTGTCTTAGCAGTCATAATTATGTTTGAAAATATGTGGGTTATCGTGGGTTGTCTACCAATTTGATGAGATGTGAATTACTCAATGTAACCAATTTTGACACAAAATCTTGGTTGAGATATAAAAGTGCTAATTAATATGTTTGAAATGCGCATTAAAAAGAAAGTTGAAACCATACTAAAAATGTGGTCAAGACTGAGCTATTTTCTGAGCATGAAATGAAGCCACCTAGACTTCATAGACAGAGAGGTGTGGTAGGTATTGACTTTAGTGAAATAGTTCTCAAGGGATACATTTTTTAAGCACCTGCCTGAAGGTGAAAAAGTGTAGACGCTTGCTGGGTTAGGCACTCATGGACAGCACTATGTCATGACATTTAAATGACAGCAGCAGTTCAATAAAAAAGGGACTTGTTTGTAAAGTATATAACAAACTAACAACATTAGCAACTGTGTAAGCCATAGATATAAAAACATTTTGACAGAAAATAGGATTTTTTTTTAGAATGTTAATGTTATTAGTTGCAAGTTAGTGTTGCAAAATGGCGGTGATTGTCTATGTGTTACGCGGTTCTCGAGCATTTTCCGTCCTTCCTAATAGTGTATTTTGTACCTCGTACGTTCCTGGGTAAAAGTCTTATGTGCCTGGCGGTGTTTTGCATGGTTAGGGGTCATGTAGCCTTGTTTTCGTGTTTTCTCGGCCACCATTTTTTTGGTTGCGTAGCCGATTTTCGAGTGCAGAAACTCTGCAAATTGTGTTTAAATTCTCGTGCAACCTCACTGTCCCCCCATGCTGTGTGATGTTTTTTTTTTCTTTGTGTTTTTGCATGTGTGCCGGATCGGCCTTTAACTTCTTCTTTTCTTTACCTCTGATTTTTTTTTCTAAGTCCTGCTTTCCTTTTTGCAAAGTGTTACGGGCCGTAATTTTTTCACACAATTTTTTGAAACTGCTCACCAGCGCAATGAGTGCCTTTGGCGCTCACTGCTTTACGTTGTACAGAATCGTAGGGATGAGCACCTATGGCGCTCATCTCCACCAGCGCAAGGAGCGCCAAAGGCGCTCCTTGCCTGCAACTGCAGCCCTCGCTTTGCAAGCCCGCAAGCATTAGCAACAACCCGCAATGCTCACAACTATATATGTGATTGAAGATTATCTTTGTAAAAGGTATGAAACTTGTCTAGTTTTTCAATTACACCTCCTTGTTTGTAAAGAGAGGAAGCTGGCATTTTAAGATATTTTTTTTGTCATTGACACAATCCTGAGTTGGCTGAGTCAAATCTCAAGAGCCAATCAAGAGCCAATCAAAGGTCAAAGCTGTGTGTGTTGTGCTCACGTCACCTTACAAAAAAAAGCAATATATACCAATTACTAAAACTTTTACACTTATATTTGACCTTTTATAAGTGAACTCTTTCATTTAAGAGCCCCATTTGGTTTGGTGAAACTTTCTATTTAATGCATAACACAATATGGTATGTGTGCTCTTCTTTTTGTTGTATTCTCCTTTTATATCTTTATCTTAGGACGCCTAATAAATAAGGTGTTACTGAAACGTACAAAGCATCATTTTAAGCTGTTTTTGACAAACGGGAATGACGTTAGAATTAATAGCAGTCACATTATTCTACAGTGTCTGGCAAAAGGTTATTGATGCAATTTTACATAATCTTTCATCTGTGGTAACAAGTTGTCACTGTCACTTATATTTCTCTCCTGCCTTGGGTGACTGACAGACAGGATGTCACTGCAATTTAAAATCTCCTTTCATCTGCCGATCCTGACACACAAAACCCAGATTTTTGTATCCTGTTTATACATGTTTGGCTATTCAACATGTTGCAAAGTACTGTGTTTTTCAGGAAAATGAACGGTCAATCAACTTCACCTTGTTCACCTTGTTTACAGTGCAATACACAGCTCTTTATACTTTCAGAACTGAATGCAAGAAAAAATACAATATATGTTCAAGCAAATTTTTTGTCTTTAGTTTAAAAAATCATGTTTTAAATATTAAAATGTTTTATGATGTTATTATATCAATTTATATACCATTTATTCTGAGAAAATATATATGTATTAACAGAATAAAAGAAAAAATCATCAATATCCAGCAATGCTGAAAAAGGCAAGATGGCTGACAGATAAAAAAACAATTGTTTATTCAAAAGCTGTTCAGATACTAACCAGCTGAAAAAGGTGAAAATAGTCGCTCAGTTTTCAAATTCAGGGATCTTTGCTGCAGGATACAATGTAAGGACTGTAGACAATTCTTCATCGTGCAAGATTTTTTTTTTCTTAAATGCATGGCAAAGGAAGAGAGTTTACTCTCCATTTAAATTAATTTTACTCTTGTTCTCAGGATTAATTGTGCATTGCACACATGAGGTATACTTTTGCATACATAATGAATAATGTCAAATGAATATACAATGTTATTAGAAATATAAATTTACTTCACCAGATTTCACAAAAATGATTTAGTGAGCTGCAATGACATTTTTAATGGAAAACGATCAGTTCCTGCATAATTTAGTCCTGTCATTATGATTAAAATTTGGGTGAAACCTTTCAGGGCAAACTACCAGAGCATGGCAAGTTAATGGTAACCAGTCCTATGGCACAGGCAAAAGAAAAGTCAAACAAGACAAAGGGGCTGGCAGAAATTCAACAAGGTCAGGAACAATCTGGGTTAACATCAAAAGATCAGTCTAATAGGGGATAGGAATGGAGCAGGAACTGTAGCCAAACATATTATAAAGACACAGGAGCAACCAGAATTACTCCCAGTCACAACCTACATCAGATACTGAGAGGCGGCTAGAGCAGCAAAAAATTGTCCCAGATGAGATGTGATAGGCTGGTAGAAAGACCTTGGCTTAACAACCACCAATCAGGAGAAACAGCATCAAATGCTAGGAGAGGTACTTCTGACTGATCTATATCTAGAACACATTGCTGAAGCTGCCGATGAATAAGACTGTTGTACATGTTATACTAGTGCTAAGCCATGAGATCTGCCATTTGATCGAACGTGATCATGGAGACTGACACATTATTTACATAACTAATGTGGCACTTTCCCAAATTACAATGGTCCTTTGTGCACACAAACTACAATAACATTACAACTACTTACCACCATTTTTCATAAGTAAGTTCATAAGTGCAAAATTAGACAGTGGTTGTACTAAGTGGTGTGATGTAAAATAAGCATCTATCCATTTGGGCAACCAAGAATGTCCATGGCTCCTCACTTCGGCCCCCTTTATTTTATTGAGTGAGATTTTAATAACTCCCTACTGTTTCTCTTATGGACGTGCAATCATTTTCTTCAGAGAAAATCTCCATCTTAGACTCACAAATGTCGCTCTTTTAAAGGAAAATCCCATATTTACAGGCAAACCTCCTTTTACTAATCTAAACATTTCTCACTTTCATCAGTTCCATCTGTTATTTTCTCTCAAAGTCTAGTAAAATGAAGGAAGTCTAGAGTGTCAGTTCTACAAAATATATATCTGTATGCAACAGCGTATATATGTCTCTACAACTTAGTTTGCAAATTGCAGATTGACAGTAATACTACTTAATAGTACAGGAGGTCCTAAGGTTACAGAGGACCCAACTTATAGCATTCTGTACTTATGAATGGGCTCCCAAAGTTTTTTATGTTCTGTTTGAATGAAAAGAAAGAGCACAATAATTTCCGTAACTTATTATTACAGTACCGGGGTATTATTATTATTATTACATTATTACACTGTTTTAATTTTTACTACATATGAGCCATTATGGCATTATTATTATTATTATTATTATTAGTATTATTCATCAGGGACAATACAAATTATTTAAATTATGTTTATCCAGTCTCCAGGTTACGGATGAGATATGTTCCTGAGAGCATCTTTAAGTCAGATTTGTATGTAACTAGGATCCAAAGTCCTCCCAGACATTGTGGAAACTAAACACAATGAAAAAGTTAACTCCTGGAGCAGTGATCAAGAGTTTAAATGAAGCCCAGGTTTTTACAGCCTTGAAAAGAGACACACAGAGTTGGGCGTGAGCCCCAATTAAGCAATGCTGAGTGAGCAGTGAGTGAAGAATTGAGGGCTGTTGATATTGAACTAAACAATTTGCAGCTTGCAAAGGCAAATTGGAAGGCAGAATCACATCCTGTGGGTAAAGGCTTATTTTGGATTGTTGCAGTTTGCAAATCCCATAGAGCAAACTGAGTAGACGTTTGGTACTAAAGATTCACAAGGTGTGTGCTGTTTTTTAAAAAGGATTGCCAAATACTGACACTGCAGGATTTGCATCTTGCAAAGACACACACACACAGAGAGAGAGAATTTGCAATTGGAGGATTTGCAGATGGAGTTTACTAAGAGGAGCTTGCAAGCAGTTTGAAAGTCTGGTGGACCTGCAGAGTTAACTGCTAAGCCAGCAGCTGATGAAGAATGCAAGTCTGGTAGAGATGTCGCGAATAGTTCACCGGCGGACTGTTCCCGGCGAACATAGCATGTGCGTGTTCGCGGCGAACTGCGAACATATGCGATGTTTGATCCGTCCCCTATACTTTATCATTTCGCAAACTTTGACCCTGCAACTCACAGTCAGCAGACACATTCCAGCCAATCAGCAGCATACACTCCCTTCCAGAGCCTTCTACCTCATGGACAGCAGCCATTTTGGAATCATAACTAACATGCAGACTTACTGAGAGGAGGCTGAGTGTAGGTGATACTGCATCAATAGGGAAAACCATAGCTAGGCTACTGTACACAGTGTGCAATACAGTCCTGAAGGACTCTTTTGATCTCTGCTGCAAGGACACCCCTGTGTCTCTTCCCCCCCTTATCATCATCCTCCCCTCACCTTAGCACCCAACCCTAACACCCCTCACACTTATCCATAACACCCATCAACCTAACTCCTAACCCTAACACTCCTCACACTTATCCCTAAGACCTAACACCCCTCACACTTATTCCTAACATGCCTCACCCTAACACCCATTACACTTATCCTTAACACCCCTCACCCTAACACCTAACCCTAACACCCCTCACACTTATCCCTAACACCCCTCAACCTAACCCTAACACCCCTCACACTTATCCCTAACACCCCTCACCCTAACCCTAACACCCCTCACACTTATCCCTAACACCTAACCCTAACACCCCTCACACTTATCCCTAACACCCCTTACACTAACACCGCTCACACTTATCCCTAACACCCCTCACCCTAACATCTAACCCATATATCCCCTTACACTTATCCCTAACAGCCCTCACCCTAACACCCCCCACACTTATCCCTAACACCCCTCACCCTAACACCTAATCCTAACACCCATCACACTTATCCCTAACACCCCTTACCCTAACCCTAACACCCCTCACACTTATCCCTAACACCTAACCCTAACATCCCTCACCCTAACACCCCCCACACTTATCCCTAACACCCCTCACCCTAACACCTAACCCTAATACCCCCTTACCCTAACACCTAACCCTAACATCCCTTACCTAACACCCATCACCCTTATCCCTAACACCCCTTACCCTAACACCCCTCACACTTATCCCTGTGTCTCTTCACCCCCTTATCATCAAGGGAGGGGGAAGGATGATGAGGGAGGGGAGAAGAGACACAGGGGAGGATGATGAGGGAGGGGGGAAACAGACACAGGGGAGGATGATGAGGGAGGGGGTAAAGAGATACAGGGGAGGGTGATGAGGAAGGTGGGAAAGAGACACAGGGGAGGATGATGAGGGAGGGGGGGAAGAGACACAGGGGAAGATGATGAGGGAGGGGGAAAAGAGACACAGGAGAGGATGATGAGGGAGGGGGGAAAGAGACACAGGGGAGGATGATGATGGAGGGGGGAAGAGACACAGGGGAGGATGATGAGGGAGGGGGTAAAGAGAGACAGGGGAGGATGATGAGGGAGGTGGGAGGATGATGAGGGAGGGGGGATGAGACACAGGGGAGGGTGATGAGGAAGGGGGGAAAGAGACACAGGGGAGGATGATGAGGGAGGGGGTAAAGAGATACAGGGGAGGATTATGATGGAGGGGGATGTTAGGTTATTTATGCCCTTTATGGATTAAAACCAGACTCTGCATCAACTATGTAATTTTCCGTGGGAGTTTTGACATGGATCCCCCTCCGGCATGCCACAGTCCAGGTGTTAGTCCCCTTAAAACAACTTTTCCATCACTATTGTGGCCAGAAAGAGTCCCTGTGGGTTTTAAAATCCGCCTGCCCATTGAAGTCTATGGCGGTTCGCCGTGTTCGCTGGTTCGCGAACATTTGCGGCAGTTCGCGTTCGCGGTTCACGAACCGAAAATTTTATGTTTGCGACATCACTAAAGTCTGGACTTAAAGGTGAAAGGCCAGTGACTTTATTAAATGTATTGTACTGTTTTTGCTTAGTTCGCAGTTATACTAAAATCAAATCAGATACTGCATGATGCAAAAATATGATAATAATTAGAAAGGGAAAATATCATAATGCTGTTTTTTAACTGAAAAAAACCCCGAACCTTGTGTGCATTGGTAGCATCCCTGCATTGGAAATGTTATACTATTTTATATATTCAGTAAATTGAATCTCTACAAAGGTATTATTTTCAATTGATATGGCTAAAACATGTCTACATGATAAATGAGAATTAATGAAATAGCACAAGAGTTGTCGATGATCCTCTCTAGATTTATACAGTATAAATGTTATATTGTGTCCAAACATTCCAATTAATAATTTTACACTACTCCACCCACCTCACAATATGGGCCCAAACTGACACTTTTTAAATCAAATTTCTATCCTCCATAGCATAACATAGCTAGTGTCTGGTCTGACAACTTTCTTGGATTCCAACTCTTTAATTTCACTGTTGCACAAACCAGCCTCAGACTGATAAATCCCATAAAAGGGCAAAACTGCAGAGTGGTTTTATGGCACTCTACCCTAATACCAGACTATGGGCCCTATGGTAATCCCATCAAAATCAATTATGAGTGCCGTTGTAGCACAAAAAATACTACCTAGGCATTTTAATCACCCATCCCTAAAACATTGTGAGAGAACTCCTACAGGTCTCTGCTACGAGTAACTTCATGACAAAGCCGAAAAGCAAGGAAAATATCTCCATTGATTTTTGCACTGACAAAAAATTACGAGATACTTATTAAGACTTTGACACCCAAACCCTATGCTAATAAAACTTTAGGGATCACTTGCAAATCAGGGTACTGCCCTAACTACAAATAAATAAAGAAAATATTACGTGTACCAAAGACCAGTCACAAATAGTTTTAAAACCTTTGTTGAGTCCCGCTCCAGCAATAAAAGTGACACCAACCCCCCTCCCACCAAAAAAAATGATGGAACTTCAATATTATTTGACATTTAACAGTACGATATCAACATATGTGTAATAAAAAAAATATGATGTACTGTGATGTTATATTTGGGTTGATTTTTAAAGCCGTCTATGGAAGAGGGCACAACTTAGAAAGTATTTGTATGGTAATACCTATAAGGTAATATATTAGTTTGTTAGGATAACATTTTATTAAGAACAATCACAAGGGGGAAATTAAAAATAATACAATTTTAAGATATTTGCACTGGTCACTTTAAAAGAAAGGAAGTATATTGAGAATGTAATTAACATAACTAAAATCCTGAAAGGAAATAATAATTTTTCACTTATATGAGATAATTGATAAATAGTATTTGGAGATTCACTATTTAAAAATAAAAATATAAGAAACTTCACAAGATGATTTTAAGGGTGGAAAAGATGGTTACTAAATCTCAAGATGTTGTGTGGATTGATTTGAAATGTTAATTTAAGTTTCTTTTTATTTTATGTAGTTTACATACAATGGGCCTTAATCTATTAGCGGCCGTAGGAGATGCGGGGCTGCAAGGACGGGCGCAAGCTATTCGGCTATTCTATTCCCCTCCGGCTGGGGATTCCGGCAGGCTTGCTATCCCTTGCGGCCGCTCACTCCGGAGAAAAGCCTTTGATCTAAAACGGCCGCAAGAGAATCGGCCGCAAGAAAATCCTATTTGCAATTCAATTGCTCCGGGAACCCTCTCTGCAAGGCTAAAAGCGAGGCGCAGCTTACTTGCAGGGAAAAAGGTCCCGCTAGCACCAATTAAGCACAAAATATAGCCCAAATAAAGCCATCATGCACTCTGAGGAGATTATAAAGTGATTTTAGGTGTTAGCAAAAATAGTACAACATTCCCCTATACTTAAATCCGTAAATAAATTATTTTTTAAAATATGTCAAATATCCATGTAAAAAGTCCAGAGTGCTTGGAGCACCTCAGACCCGCCCACGCTGCGGCCGGAAAATAAAGAGTTAATGTCAACTCGGGTTTGGGCTGATGTGCAAGCTTGAGAGGGGGTTACTATTAATCCTCATGTCCCCCAATATGATCCCTAGCATTTACAAAGATTTACAGTGCAGTCTTCAATTTATATTTGACTTTAAAGATTTTGGAGCTTACGGCCGGTTCCAAGATGTGCGGCCGGCCGTAAGGGGAGATCCTTGCGGGCCGTATAAAAGAATTGCGAGGTAACAGAACCCCCGCAGAGAATCGCAGCCTTACGGCCGATTTACAGCAGATAATAGAATGAGGCCCAATGAGTGTATGATCTTAAAGAATATATTGCATTTTAATTTTGTAAAATGGTATGCAAAGATATTATGGTAGTAAGAAATGTTGCTAGCTTGACCAGTTAACAACCTGGAAAATATACATTTCCCAATGTCTAGCCTAAAAAGTAATGTGGAGATGCAGTGTTGAATATTATGTTTTTTATGCATTGCCTGAGAGAGAATAATAGGCAAAAGGAGAAGAGCTCTAACAACTTCATCCTGTAAAGGACAGCCTAAGTGTCATTTAAACTTAGTAAGTTTAACGCCCTTTTGTTGAACCCTCACCTTGCCACACTAGTGGTGGTGAGGTGTGGGAGGGGGACAAAAGGAATGATTTATCTGGAAAAGGCAGGGGAGGTGTTTTTATTTGTAAAAGAAGATATGAGTAAGCGATGTGGGGGAGATCCAAGGAAAATTAACACAAATGAGAAGAATAGTGAGAAAAATAGTCCAAGGACTGAACTCATTGGTGAAAAGAAGCTCGGCTTTTAAAAACTTTCAGAAAGAGAAACTCACTGGGAGCAGAGTAAAAAGATGAAATTTAGTGATAACATTTTTATAATCAGTTATAATGCTATGTATAGAAAGAAAGTGAGAGGGGTCTCCATATTTTTCCACAAGAGATTAAATCTTGTGGAGGAATTTGTAGACATAGATCCTCAAGGAAGGTATTTAATATGGGTAGAGAAAATTGACAACAAGACATTTGCAATTCTTAACATATATGCTCCAAATGTCTGGCAGGTCCGGTTTCCTAAATAGCGTTTTTAAAAGGCTACACACTATTTTGAAAGGATCATTGATTGTTTGTGGGGATTTTAACATCTGTATTAATACAGAAATAGATTATTAATACTAATACAAAAATAGGATATCCACAAAATGTCCTAACCCAGATGCGCATATGTGAAGCATTTCAAAGATGTTTAATGATGCTATAATTAGGGCCGGCCTGTATGATGTTTGGAGTGTATTCCATCTGGCGGATAGGGACTATTCCTTTTCTTCTTATAGGCATCAATCGTATGTCAGGTTAGACTACATCATGGTAGATTCAAACACTTTCAAGAATGTGTCAGAAGTTGCAATGCAATTTTTTAAGATGACAATAAAAGAGGAATCAGTGGATTCTACCAGATCAAGATGGAAATGAGACAGTTCATTGTTAGAAGATGCAGCCTTTAAAAAACAAATAGAAAAGAAAAGTATACGTTTTTTTGAAATTAATAACTCCGTAACTTCTAAAATTAATACATGGAATGCCCATGATGTAGTTATGAGAGAGATTTTTATTGAAATGAAATCAAGAAGATGAAAAATGAGAGAGTTACAATTGAGAAATCTATACATCGAAATGGAAATAAATCAAAGGCAAAACATGCTTATTCCTAGCAAGGAATTAAGTCTAAAAGTTGTGAGTCTACAAGCTCAAATTAAATATATTGTTCAATCAATAACGGACAAAGCATGTTGGGCATACCAGCAGAGATACTATCATTGTGGAAACAAAGCAGGGAGATTAACTGGCCGACAAGATGAAACAAAGAATAGAAAATAAAATAATAGAGTTAATTAAAGATAAAAATGACTCTTTTATGAAACCACAAGAAATACCAAAAGCCCTTTTTGACTATTATAAGGGCCTTTATAATCTGAGTAAAGAGAGAGATTACTTAAAACCAACAAGAGAAGAAATTAGCAGTTTCCTGAAAGGGATAAACTCACCTACAATTACTGATCAGGATTTGATATTGCTTAATGCAGAGATTGTAGAGGAGAAGCTGGATTTAGCAATAACAGATTTAAAAATTTAAAAATCACCACGTGCAGATGGGATGATAAATCAATACTACAAAATATATAAATCAATATTGATCAAACCATTGCTGGCAGACTTCAATGAGATTAAAGGAGAGGGTAGAATCCCAAAAGAGATGTTAGAGGCAATAATAATAACTATTCCTAAGAAGCATAAGGATTTAACAAAATGTGAAAATTACAGGCCATTATCCCTCTTAAACTGAGATATTAAGTTGTATGCTAGAATTTTTGCCATGAGATCGAACAAAGTGATAGGAAAGCTAATTGCAATGGATTAAACTGGATTTATTCAAGGTAGGCACGGTGTGGATAACACCAGAAAACTGTTGAATCTGAAAACATACTCAGCAGCGAGTAAAACCCCAGCAACTTTCCTATCCCTAGATGCAGAGAAAGCCTTCGATAGGGTCAGATGGGACTATATGGAGCTGACATTACAAAAATTTGGCCTTGGAGAATTTCGGTCACGGGCTATTGGAGCTCTATATATGGTCGCATCCGCCTCTGTCGAAGGACAAGGCTTTAAAACTGAGCAATTTTCTATCTCAAACGGTACGAGACAGGGCTGTCCCCTGTCTCCTATTGTTCTTGTTCTCATGATGGACCTTTGGCAGAGGCTATACATTGTGTGGATAATATAGAGCACATTACAATAGGAAAGAATGTACAGAAAATAGCATTATTTGCAGACAACGTGGTTATCCTGCTAAATCTCTTAAAGGACTGCATGATCTGATAGAGAGATACAGTAAAATCACAAATTATAAATTAAATATTAATAAATCAGAAATAATGACAGTAAAGATGCAAAGTGAAAAACAGGCAATTTTAAAAGCAACCTACGCATATAGCTGGCATTCAAATACCATAACTCATTTAGGTGTCACTTTTGATAGCGATATTAAATCGATGGTACAAAAAAATTATAACGATTTATTAATAAAAATGACAGAGAAGGTGACATCATGGAGGAACACCGATCTTTCTTGGTCAGGTAGGATTATTGCTGCAAAAATGTTTCTTCTCCCACAGTTTAACGATTTGATCCGTTGTATTCCACTTTTAATTCCAAGCTATATATTGAAACAGTTTCAGCGGTTAATAGATAATTACATCCAAAACTCAAAAAATCTGAGAATTCAAAGGAAAATTATGGCCAGGAGTTTTGAAAAAGGGGGAATTTCATATCCAATGCTTGACACATATTATGAAGCTACTATGCTTTCACACATTTTCAAATGGATTGGGAAAACAGATATGGATGAGGATAGAATCACAAGACATATGTTAAAAGGTGATTTAGATTCAATAATTTTGTTAGATAAACTCAATGAGAAACTCAACTTATATAAATTTCCAATTATTAACAGCTGTTGTAAAATGTGGGAAAAGTTAAATCGCAGTGTTGATTCCCTTTCCTAGCTTACTGACTCCCTTGAGTAGCCTAGCCGTACTCTTTAATATCCCAAGATTAAAATCCCGGTCCATTATGGGCCCAAATATATTGAAAGATTTATATGTGGATGCAAGATTAATGACTTGGGACGAAATAAATAGGAGATATGAGAAAAAAATGAAGATTGGCTTCATTATAATAGATTGAGGTCCTGCTTGGAAAAGTATAAAACAATAAGCAGTAGATTTAAAACATTGACTCCTTTTGAAAATCTAATTATATCCAATAACAATTCACATTTGATATCAAAATGTTTTGGAATTTTGAAAATGAGGTATGAGGAAGGAAAAACTATTAAAATGCAGTTGTGGGAAAGGGACTTAAAACTAGTATGGACAAATAAAGTATGGTTCAAAGCAACATCATTTGCGAAGAGTTTTATAAAGCATGCAGCGTTTAGAGAGGTGCAGTTTAAACTACTTAACAAGTGGTATATTGTACCAACAAAATTGTATCAAATTACAAATGATAATAATGAGAAATTTTGTTGGAGGGAATGTGGATATATAGGAGCACATTTTCACATCTGGTAGGAATGCGAGATAATAAAAAATTCTGGCAGGACTGCTTCATACAGATCTCAAAAGGAGTGAAAATAAAAATACCCTTAGATCCTGAGGTGGCATTGTTTTATATTTTTCCACCTGAGTTCACTCTGGAAATGAAGGCTTTGATAATTCAGATTTGTGCAGTGATAAAATGGCTCATAACCTCATATTGGAAGCAAGCCAAGGCTCAAAATCAGTCAGAAGTTAAAAGGGTAGTTAATAGAAATAGAGAATTTGAAAAAGATTTTCTTCCAACCAATTAAATAAAAGGTCAACTAAACTGGAAGCTATGGAATAAACATTTTCAGTAACTCCTTTTTGGACAATTAATGGCGAAATTTAATATTTTCCTTGGATCACTCTTAGAACCCATTTAGTTTATATGCATTGTTTAATAAATAAAAACTGGGGAATTTGTGCAATAGAAGTAATGTATGGGTTTAAAAACTCACGTGCTTGATAAAAATATATATGATATGTTATTGATATGGTTGTTTTATTATACAACATCCAGGGTAACTCACAATCCAGTACTTAAGAAGTTAATACGTCACAAAACCACATTGCCTAGGAACAAATGCTCTAATGCACTGTCACAAAAAAAAGACATATTAATCTAATGAAGCTATAAATACAATCTTCACATATTTTTAATATCAAAATATATAATTAAGATTATAACCTGGGAAACGGAATACTCTGGACTTATTTTACAAATTGGCCCATAAAGGCCCCGAAACTAAACGGACTATAATAGCAACAACAAACACGGCGGTCATCCCAAACCCACCAATAATATAAAATAAGGAGGATCTCACCTAGACTTCCACCACTAGATTCTAATATCAAGGAATAAAGTGACACACACACAACAATGTGAAACATGAAAGTCACCATTTGCCTACTAGAGCTGATGCCTACTCAATAACTCACGCATCTTTGACAATGCAACACCTATAACTGCAGGGAAAAAAAAAAAAAAAGAGAGGAACCTGGGCTACCCCACGAACATTAAACTACAACACGTCACCAAAACTGGAAACCCCGTCAAGTTCAGATCCTTAGCTCCAGGAAACATTCAACATGGGGAAACCTAGGAAAAGCGGCCCCTCAAGGAGTATCTCTGATCATTTCACAAAACAAACAGCTGGCTCCCAACGGGGGCACAGCCCTGCACCAACCTCACCCTCAGGCTCAGAAGGGGACAGAGACTCAGAGGTCGCATATCCAAATGTGAATGTGTCCGACTTCTCAATGGCCAAATTTGACATGCTATTACAATCACGGCTATCTGCGGCCATAAAAGAATTTAAACAAGAAATACAGGAACTGGGCGCACGGACCAGTAAACTTGAAACAATCGCATATCAACTTATTGTAAGCCAAGCTGAAGACAGAATAGACATATCTGCCAACACTGGGCATCTCAAGGATCTGGAACTAAAGCTAGAGGACCTTGAAAATAGGAGCAGGCGACATAATATACGCCTGAGGGGGATACCTACCGCTGTTATGGACCTGGTAAATTACACGAAAGCGGTGGTATCTACCATACTCCCGACCCTCACCCAAGAACCTTGGGACATAGAAAGGGCACACCGAGCCCTGAGAGGCCCAACAACTCCTAACTTGCCAAAAGACGTGGTGGTACGCTTCCTACGGCAGCAGACTAGAGATTCAGTACTTCAGGCCGCCAGGAAAGCCCAGGCCATCTTAGGCCCAGACGGAGCGGAAATCCAGATCTATGCAGACTTGACCCCATCAAACCTTTATAAACGACGACAGATGAAACCGATCCTACAAACCCTGACGTCGCACCAAATAAAATATAGATGGGGGTTCCCCTTCAGCCTCACCTTTCAGGTGGGCACAAAAACACACACAGTGCGCTCAATGGAGGAAAGAAGGGATACTCTTCACCGTTTAAGACTCCTGAAGGAGGGGGAACTACTTAGCCCCCAAGGGGCTATTGAAGCCCAAAGGCCTGCAAGAGAATGGACTGAAGTAGCCCAACCTAAACGTCAAAGATCACAGAAACAAGGGAGAGAAACGCCCGACCTCGATCCCAAGGCAGGCCTGTCATCATCCTAGACGGTCTGCATCTGGAGACATCACCCTCCACATGGCACAAATTGCCTCAGGACAAAATGAAACAAAAAGACCCAAACTACTCTGACAAGAAAGGCCCATTCTGGGAGATTATAGCGAACTTTGCCACTGACTAAAAGTTGGCACAAATAGTCAAGAACTGACAAAGTCTAGACGACATTTACCCAATCAGGGGCAGAAAGGGTCCCTAGAGGATTGCACACAGGAAGGAAGATAATCCCAGAGACTATACCAGCATTCTTAAGGGAAGACCACCCTTAACTAGTTTAGACCGACTGGTTTCCATCCGGGCATTCCAACTTCCCTGTTGATAATTGTTTAAGTGTACTACAATCAGGTGTTAGAACTGTTAAAGATGCTTAACCCTATGTTTACCTAATGTCTTCAATTAATGCCATGTTTTATTGTATGGTTCTACATTTTTAGGCAATTCAGCTCTAGGGCAATGACCCTGGACATTCCCAACAATATTTGTAAATGAAGGCTTTATGTCTTCCTCCCCCTATTATTATTTTTCTCTTATTTACACTACCGATGCAAAGGAGGTTATGATATACCAAATACCACACTAACTATTTATACTCTTCTTACTTCCCTCCTAGCAGCTGAGAACAACCATCGATCCACCTGGTACACCAACCACCTACCAAACGACAAAACCCCATCTTTACCCGCAAAGATCCGGCTCACCCCACAAACAAGACTAGGCAAAGAGAGCTGCCCTGGACCCCTGGCCTCCTCCCATCCGGGCGGTGAGTATAGTACTCTGGGAAGCCTGACTACAGAAGTAAAATGTGATACCACACTATGACTGACACGGAAATAACATTTATCACGCATAATGTAAGAGGGTTTGACTCACAATTTAAAAGACGGAAGGCCTTTAATACTTATAAACAATACCACCCCTCAGTACTCTTCCTACAAGAGACGCACTTTGTCAGAAACAAGATCCCTAAATATTTATCCAATCTCTATCCAACCTTCTTTGCCACTAGCCATTCCACAAAAAGGGCAGGAGCCGCAATCCTGCTGCACAAAGACCTCCCCTTCATCTTAGACCATAAAAAAATAGACCAAGACGGCCACTTTGTGCTCCTTACAGGTTCCCTATTCGGGAAGAAAGTTACTTTAATCTCACTATATGCCTCCACTCTTATGCCACAGAAAATGTTCATACGGTTACTGCAGTATATTAAATCTCATGATCTCGGGAAAATAATCCTAGGAGGGGATCTAAATTCAGTCTTATCACCATTGGACAGATCAGGAGAGGGACGGAGCAGTCAACTCACTAAAAAACAATCCCAAATTCTAGCTTTATTGGAAGAACTCCACCTGATAGACCTCTGGAGGGAAAAGCACAGAGGGGAAAGGGAATATTCATTCTACTCCCCAGTACACAAGACATACTCTAGAATAGATGCATTTTATACAGATTCCTCCCTACTAGACAACGTAGTGAACTCGGGAATCCATCCGTGCCCCTGGTCAGATCACTCCATAGTAAGTTGTACAATAGATTTTGGCTTTGCATTTAAAACCCCATACTCATGGCGACTCAACGAGATGCTCATGTCAATGCCTCATTTTAGGGATCACATAGCGTCTGACATAGAACTTTATTTCTCCACAAACCTATCGACAGAGGTGGACTTAGGTTGGGTCTGGGCAGCCCATAAAGCATTCATTAGGGGCACATGCATCAAGCTTGCAGCAAAATACAAAAAAAAACAAAAAGCCAGAGAAAAATGGTTGCATGCACACCTAATGGACCTAGAAAAGCTCAACCAAAAATCTTCAACATCAGAAAACCGCACCAAAATAGACAAAATAAGGGCTGAACTAGACCTAATCCTCTCGGAGCAAGTAGAGAAAGCCATGAGATGGACAGGCCATCGATATTATACAAAAGCCAACAAACCCAGTGCCATGCTCGCTAGGAAACTAAGACAAAAAACTTACCAATCAAAAGTCTTTAAAATTAGACAGCCCACAGGAGGGATAACCTCCAGCCCTGCGCATATACAAAAAGAATTCACAATGTTTTTTCAAAATCTATACTCATCCCCCAATCCCCTTATGGATAACCATATAAACCAATTTCTAGGATCGATAGATCTCCCAATGATGTCCCCCCAAGAGATGGACCATGTCAAAGCTCCAGTCACAATAGAAGAAGTTATTGAAACGATCAAATCTTTAAAGTCAGGTAAAGCCCCGGGGCCGGATGGATTCACGAATCTATACTACAAAATATTTGCAGAACTATTAGCACCACACATGACAACATTATTCAATAATATGCTAAAGGGACACAGTATCCCCCCCGAACTAAACCAAGCTAATATGGTATTCTTTCAAAAGCAAGGGAAAGACCCCCTTCAGGTGCAGAACTATAGACCAATCTCCCTCCTGAATGGGGATATCAAAGTCCTGGCCAAACTTATGTCCAACAGAATCAACACATTTCTTCCCAGACTGATCCATAAGGATCAGGTGGGGTTTGTCCCGCACAGACAGGCAGGGGACAATGTCAGGAGATTATTAAATTTAATACATATATCTCAGCAACATAGAACCCCCATGTGTCTCCTAGCATTGGACCTAGAGAAGGCCTTTGACTCAATAGAATGGAAGTACCTCTGGGCAGTCCTCAGGAAATTTGGATTCCCAGAACAATTTATTAACCTCCTGAAAATATACTATGACAAACCTCAAGCCAGCCTCAAAATAAGCAGGAGATAACCCCTCCATAATTAAGATTAAAAAGGGAACCAGACAAGGATGCCCCCTCTCCCCCCTGCTCTTCGCGCTAGCAATAGAACCTCTAGCCCAAATGATTAGATCTAATGCGAAGATAGAGGGGGTTATAGTGGGCATGCACCACATGAAAAGCTGTGTTTTTGCAGATGATTTGCTCTGCTCCCTAACGAACCCGACTACATCTGTCCCAGCCCTGATATCCCTCCTAGAACAATTTGGCAGAATATCCGGTTTTAGGATTAACTTGGACAAAACTGAGGCATTAGGCTGCTCCCTCCCAACCCACACTCAGAACTTTATAAAACAAAATTTCAACTTTACATGGCCAAAGTCAGCAATCAAATACCTGGGAGTTTATATCACCAACTCTATAGACTCAATGTACAAAGCCAACTATCCTCCCATATTCAGGGATTTACACACTGAACTTTCAACATGGACTAAAGGTGGCCTTTCTTGGCTGGGTCGCATTAATGCGATCAAGATGAATCTATTGCCCCGGCTTCTGTACCTCTTTAGAACCATCCCAATTTCAATCCAGCAAAAAAAATTAAAATTTGCCAAAAACAGATCTTTAACTTTATCTGGGAGCACAAACGCCATAGAATCTCAAAAACAGAAATGCACAAAGGCAAACGTATGGGGGGATTAGCATGCCCAAATCTTCACATCTATTTTAAAGCCGCCCAGCTAGCATTCATACCTTTAGCTCATTCAACACAGCATCAACCATTATGGATGTTTATCGAAAACAGGGCAATGACACCTTATACATGGGCCAATATCCTCTGGCTGCCTGAGGTTCCAGATAACCTGAGGGAAATAGACAACCCCTTTATAAAACTTTCCCTAGAAACGTGGTGTTGGGCAGCTAAAACACGACACCTCTCAGCAACACCCTCCACATTGACTGCATTGGCCCCCCATCCAAGATTCGCCCCAACGCTCACCCAAGAATCACTTTTTTGGTGGCAAACAAGGGGATTTTTGCGCCTGGGTTCATGGTTCCAAGATAATAAAATTAAACATCCAGAAAATATAATCAATTCTCTGAACATACCACCCAAAGAATACTTTAACTCCAAAAAACTTCTATTTCTTGTGCACTCAATAAAACGGGAATTTGGACCCCCCAAAACAAACTGGTTGATTAAACTCTGCGAGTCGCTCCCTCTGTGTAAAGGTATGATTAGTCTACTATACCAGGAACTCCTTCACAACAAACAGACCAGGAAACCGGCATATGTTTCAGCATGGGAACAAGACCTGGGGCACGAAAGAGATGAGGGCGCGTGGACCTCCACATGGGCCAATTTATCTAAAGGCGCACTTAACTTCAGTTTCCTGGAAACCTCACTTAAGGTTCTCCATAGAACATACATAACTCCAGTCAGGCAACATAAATGGAACACCAAAGTAAGCCCCAGGTGTTTTAGAGGCTTCCAGGAATCAGGCTCCTTTATTCACATTTGGTGGATGTGCCCTGTGGCAAAAGCCATGTGGGAGGAGGTCTTTGACCTGGTATCCACGATAACCCATACCCACATTGACAGAGACCTAGAGATCGCACTTTTAGGGACCAGATGCGCCCTCCTCTCCAGGCCCCAAAATGTACTACTACAATTTATGATGCTGGCGGCCAAAAGCCACTTAGCAAAACAATGGAAAAGCAACACCCTCAGTCTTCAAGCCATAATTAACAAACTTAACTTTATAGCCACCAACGAACGATTATCACATTTATTAGCTGACGCAATGCCCACATTTCTTGATACATGGAGCCCTTGGCTACACTCCCACCTTAGCTTAAGGGGACTAATGACAACTGACACTGTGACTGAGGCTTTCCCGGATGGGGGGAGGACTGTGGCGTCTAGAACTTAGCGAGCCCATCATGCGGGGCAAGATCAGGTAAGGTGGCAGCGTGGATCGAGTGCAAGATACCAGGTATAATTAATACCCCCCCTTATTCCCCCCCCCCTCATATCTTCCCTATACCCAATTAAGTAATCCAGACCCCACCTTATTATCCCCCCCTCCCCCCCCCCCTATAACAAGAATAATATCCCGACCCTCTAACAATAAATCTAAAAAAATCCATATTAGGCAGATGAAAAAGCACTCCACATAAACAACGCACAGCACTCTGGAAATAAGACTTAACGTTACTAGACAAATAATGTAAACCACATTGCATTTTGTTATGTACTATTTGATGCATGCTATATATGCCTAATAAAAACTTGATTGAGAAAAAAATATATAATTAAGTAAAAGAAAAATTAATGTATAAATATATATATATATATATATATTTATTTATATATTTATTATTATTAATGGTTAATTTCCGCAGCAGTTACGGCACGTGTTACTCATTATAATATTGCATTTCCTATATGCTCCTAGAGCTGTGTCTCATGCATAAAGCTTGGTTTGGCTACTCCCTATACATAAATCTGTTAGGACTAAGTCAGAATTAACTGGGGGAGCAAAATATTTAAATTAGTGTACAGCCTATGTTCTGAAGGCTTCCTGAGAGCAGAACACATACACTTGTATGGATCCCAAGTTAAAGAGTCACTTAATTCAGCACAATTTGGAACACATCAATAAAAATATCCTAAAAGCATGTTGAAAAAACTTTTAACATTTTTGAAATATGTGAAATTTTCACTAAGGGATCAAATAAAACAAAATATGTGTTTATATGTGTGTGAATGACTGCCCACAGAGTGCTCTATGTCTGCTTCATTACTGCAACCAGGATGCAGGGGTGTGTCCCCCATACAAGTCAATGGTAAGCTTTTTGTTAGACTGCTTATATTTTAGGTTTGAATGGAACAGGTTCTCTTTTTTTTATTACGGGCAGAAAATTCCGATTTCTGCTCTCCTGACTCTATGGAATTTGAGCAGTGCAGACCAGTATGGGGATGGGGTGCTCTGTGCTTCTATGCTCCTTGCAGTAATCCCAGCAAACACAATTTTAACCCTTACCACATTTATCTGTGCAGGCATGGAATACTGGTCTCACCAAAACAGGAAAGCTATGGGTTAACTGATCAAGGCAGAGTCCAGGGGAAAATGTATCACAAAAAAGTAGCAACCCATAGTTTGTATGATGTTCTACTCAAAGACTGGACAACATATTTATTTTTTTGTAAAGGCATAATTTCCATGTAGGCACTATGCTGAGGATTGAACATTAAAACATTTCATTTTTTATTCCATGTGATTCCATTGAAAGCTCTGATCAAGCAGTACATATCCACCTTTACTGCTTAGTCACTCTCGGAAGCTTGTAGTCTAGTGTTAGTTTGTGAAAAGCTGTGCATGGAGCTGCTTCTGTGCTAAAAGAGCCTGGAAGAAAATTGTGCACTAACACACTCCCCCACAAGAAGCCTCCTAGAGTGACTAATCAACAAATGAGGACATGTGTTGCTTGATCTGGCCTGCAAATGGAGTCACATGTAATAAAAAAAGTGTTTTAAAAATAAGTCAGCATAAGATTTGTTTTTATAATATGCTCAATTCTCATTATTTGCCAAACTGTCCTTAAAAAACATAAAGTGGTTCTTTAGAGTCCACTCTTTTTACCCTGATCAGTATCAGTATCAGTATTTGTTACCATGTGTAGATGAATGGATTATTACTGTACATGTCTAGCACTGAAAAAAACTACTATAACTATATACTTTATATCACTTATACATAAGGATATTCTTTAAAAATGATTTTCATTGGATGTAATTTTATGAGCTTCCTAAATAAATGTTTGTACCAGGATCTTCTCAATATCACTGAAGCCAAGTGAGCTGAAATGTAGGTCTAATAGACTAATCAATCATTGGCTAATGACCTTTTCTACCTGGGCTTGATAGCTTGGATTAGAAAGTTGCAGCAACAGCACTTAAACACTGCAATGTTGGTGACATTAATGCTATTAGCATCCATCATATTGCCTATGCTACAGAAACCATTTTTACGTAGACTGCTACTTCCTCACATCACTGTCTGGATGCATTGCACAGCATTTACAATTCACTACTTGGACAACAGCCTAAAAGCTTTTATTCCAGCCCTGCACATTTATTTGTTTTGGATTCTGCCTGTTATCTGACTACGTTCACTGCATTTCATAGTTTTCAGTTCAGACATGCAACGTAACTGTGTAGTTAGGATGTGTGGTTTCTGCGCCCATTTAAAATGATTCAATCACAATTTTAAAACTACATCTTATTATGAAGAATGTATTCTTTTGCACATAGATATAATTCAATTTATACTAAAGACATTTAAAATAACACTACATTTTGCAATCTAACTAACCTGGACATCTCACTTGTTTCAATTAAAGCTGTGATGTGGGCTGCCATGTTTGTTTACAGTTATCCAATGTCTCATCTATGTAATGTGAATTATAATAGTCTTCAAGATTAAAATATTTTTAACATATCACAATTTGACAACAACAATTTGATCTATCTCTCACACAGCGGGAGGGCCAACTTGGTTACTTTTTGCTGTGTTCTGTAAAGTGAAATGTATGGACTATACAAGTAAACCCTCTGTAGTTTTAACATTGTTCTAAGCAAAAATACAATATCTATATGGGAATAATCACTACTTGTATACAATTTTTGAATGTTGAATCATTCAATTGCCATAATACATAACTCAGTAAAATTTTGTTTACCATTATAGAGGGAGTATTTTTAATTATGTAGATAATATATCTAGGTGTATTTTTTATTCTATGTTGGTCAAAGACTGAGCCCTTAGTAATCCTACCCTCTATCACATCCTCAGCACTGGACATGATCCTTACAGTCGACAATTGCTCCATCATATCTACACGTCAAGTCTGCTGCATTGTTATTACTCTGATTCAGTACTCTCCATCACTCCCCACATCCAATCAGTTACCAAAACCTACAAACTAGACTTGGGAAGCATATCCAAAAAACAATGGCCCACTGCAATCCATCTTACGTGCCTCCGCTAGGCTTCTATGTCTCACTGTTCTCATCAGTACTTTAACAATATACCACTATACCAATTCCTTCATTGATACTAATAGAATTATGTTAAAAAAAAATTAAACTAATCTGCAAATATTTGAACACTACCACAACTTCTTATGTATAAGATCTAGTCTCCAGATACTCCAGTATCACCTCCTGAAATCACCATCTCCAAATTGTGGAATTTTCTACCCTCCTCTATGAGACTCCCTACTGTTCAAACTCTCTGAAAACTCTTCAAGTCAGAGCAGCCTTCTAACTTGTTCCCAAATATCAGTGGTCCAAACAAAGCATTAAGTGCCTTTTGAGTGTAGGTGCTGGCCACCAACAAGCAATCCTCTTCCCTTTTATCTCTAATAATCTTATCATGTTATTACAGGAGTACTCTTTATGTACCTTTTGACTTTTTTTCATGTTTGCCTTATGCAATTCACTGTATCTGCTGTACTTAGCACTGCATAATATATAGACCTTTCTATAAATAAATGATAATAATCTTATGGTTCTTTTTCTGGGAGGTAATCCAATAATGAATGGCAGAATCTGGGCAAAGAAAGTTACTTTAGTGAATAAACGTGAAACTCACAATAGAAGTTGCTCAGGAAGAGCTTCAAAGTGTAAATAACAGTTTTCGTTATACCTAAAGTATGTCATACATACATACAGTACCTTTCAAAAGTATTCACCCCCTTGACTTTTTATCTATTTTGTTACATTACAACATGAAGTTCAATGTTTTGTTAATCTGAATTGTATGTGATGGATCAGAACACAATAGTCTAAGTTGGTGAAGTGAAATGAGAAAAATATATACATAAAACTATTTTTTAGAAATAGAAAACAAACAATTGGCATGTGCTTATGTATTCACCCCTTTTGTTATGAAGCCCATAAAAAGCTCTGGGGCAACCAATTACCTTCAGAAGTCAGATAATTAGTGAAATTATGTTCCCCTGTGTGCAATCTAAGTGTCACATGATCTGTCCTTACATATACACACCTTGTTTAAAAGGCCCCAGAGTCTACAATACCTAAGCAAGAGGCACCACTAACTAAACACTGCCGTGAAGACCAAGGAACTCTCCAAACAAGTAAGGGACAATGTTGTTGTGAAGTACAAGTTAGGGTTAGGTTATAAAAAATTATCCAAATCTTTGATGATCCCCAGGAGCACCATCACATCTGTCATAACCAAATGGACACAATATGGCACAACAGCAAACTTGCCATGAGATGGACGCCCACCAAAGCTCATGGACCGGGCAAGGAGGGCATTAATCAGAGAGGCAGTACAGAGACCTAAGGTAACCCTGGAGGAGCTGCAGATTTCCACAGCAGAGACTGGAGTATCTGTACATAGGACGACAATAAGCCGTACACTCCATAGAGTTGGGCTTTATGCCAGAGTGGCCAGAAGAAAGCCATTACTTTCAGCAAAAAACAAAATGGCACGTTTTGAGTTTGCGAAAAGGCATGCGAGAGGCTCCCAAAATTTATGGAGGAGGGGCTCTGGTCTGATGAGACTAAAAGTGAACTTTTCGGCCATCAAAGAAAACGCTATGTCTGGCGCAAACCTAACACATCACATAACCCAAAGAACACCATACCCACAGTGAAACATGGTGGTGGCAGCATCATGCTGTGGGGATGTTTTTCAGCAGCAAGGACTGAGAAACTGGTCAGAGTTGAGGGAAAGATGGATGGTGCTAAATACAGGGATATTCTTGAGCAAAACCTGTACCACTCTGTGCGTGATTTGAGGCTAGGACGGAGGTTCACCTTCCAGCAGGACAATGACTCCAAACACACTGCTAAAATAACACTTGAGTGGTTTAGGGGGAAACCTGTAAATGTGTTGGAATGGCCTAGTCAAAGCCCAGACCTCAATCGAATAGAAAATCTGTGGTCAGACTTAAAGATTGCTGTTCACAAGCGCAAACCATCCAACTTGAAGGAGCTGGAGCAGTTTTGCAAGGAGGAATGGACAAGAATCTCAGTGGTAAGCTCATAGAGACGTATCCAAAGTGACTTAAAGTTGTGATTGCTGCAAAAGGTGGCTCTACAAAGTATTGACTTTAGGGGGGTGAATAGTTATGCACATTGAGTTTTTCTGTTATTTTGTCCTATTGGTTGTTTGCTTCACAATTAAAAAAAAAACATCTTCAAAGTTGTGGGCATGTTCTGTAAATTAAATGGTAGAAATCTTTAAATAATCCATGTTAATTCCAGGTTGTGAGGCAACAAAAGAAAAAATGCCAAGGGGGGTGAATACTTTTGCAAGGCACTGTATTCCATTAAAACAGCTGCATTATCTCAAACAAGGAGCAGTAAATATGTTATGGTCATGATAGTCTTTATCTGGGAAGAACTTCAAACATTTCCTCCTAACATATTTGTGTGGCTAAAAGGTAAACATTTAGGTTACAGAGGAGGCAAAAGATAACAAACTGCAAAGGGAACAAAAATGGAGACTAGACTAGATGATTATTGTTTCTCTAACATGAATATATATATGACCAAATAATTATTTGAATTTTGATAAAACAACCCAAAAGGCTTCTACCCTTGTACTATTATCATGGCACTTACACTTTGTGGTTCAACAGACTGCGTATCTCATACAGCAGGCAGATTAATTATATCGTTACAATATATCCTAACAGAATGATGACCCAGCTATCATTTGTCGTTCTTGGAATACAAGTTTATTGGATATGCATCAAATATGACACATTTTGATAGCAACTAAAACGCTTTACACCATGCAGTTTGAGCCTTGCAAATTCATCACCAGTAGACTTGGCTTTTTTCTGCATCCTTTATAGGGCCATTGGAAGAATACTTGTTATGCTTAATATTAGAGGACTACCTTGGTCAAATTTTCTATATGGTATTTATAATAACTAAACTTCATAAATCAACACTGTCTCATATACATTTATTATTTACTGTCTGATTCTATATTCTTTCTGTGCTGCATCTTTCATCTTCTCTTTCAGGGGGTGTATCTTTATAAACTAATAAGCTTTCTAGCAATAGTGCTGAAAGCACTGGCATTTCTTGCTGCCACATTATTATTGTGGAGTCAAATTTCATCTGAATTTTTCTCCTGCCATTTATGAAAGCAGATAGGCAGAAACCAAAACCACTGCAGCATAATTGCATAGAAAAGATAATTCATTAATGGATTATTATTTTTCTAAAACCAGATTGGCTATTACCAAGTGTAGTTCTTCAAAAATGGTACATTTAAAATATAAAATGAAAATGGTCCTCAATACTTTATAGCCTACTTCTAAAGTTTCATTAACAATCTATGGCCAAAATTAACTGAACATCTCAGGGGCTGCAAAAGGGTAGATGAGACTTCAGCAGCAATTTCTACATATTATAACCTTTGGGAATCACTTTACAGCTACTGCAAACCTTATTTAATTTGATTTATAGGTCAACTGAATGCACCAACAATGCAGTTGAACGATTTCTTCATATTTATTCAGCTGGGAAAAAATCGTTATATATTATATTTACATATAATGAACCACATATTTATTACTTATAATATTAGACCTGCAATTTAGACCAAAGCTTCCAAAATTCACACAGGTTTTAAAGTGGTTCTATGAGGTTGTGATAATAATTAAATGGTAGCTTTCCAATGGAAAGAAATCACAAGATAATTTTTCTCCAATGAACTGCATATGTAAGGTACAATACAGTCTATGTTGTGTCTCAAAGCTCTATGCAGAAAGTGGGATGCATGACCAAGATGATCAGCATAGTCAGGCTGAGAAAATGTAGGTTATAGGTATTAATTTACATTTTCTTCATCGTAATGGGCCAGATAGTGAAGATATGGTGAGTGAAGTATTTGCAAGATTTGCTACTCTCCAATGCATATAGTTTTGCCATTTGTACAAAGATCTACTAATAATAGGACTTCGAACCTGAAAATGCCTCATCCACTGCTATGTATTTTAGAAGGCCGCTAAATTAATTGAGTTATAAAGGATATGAAGGTAGAAGTTTTAAGCTGCTTCTAACCTTCCCTTGCATTCTCTAAATAAGTAATGAGCTGTACTGACCAATATTAGTAAATTGGAATCAGATGAGCAAATTGTGCACGAAACCATTACATTTGCAAAACTGGCTAATAATAGATGAATATATCATTATGTTCCACTTACTAAAAACCATGTGGACATGTAGTCCAGTAGTTAAGACTTGGGCTGTGAAGAGGCAGATGTGTATTCTAGTTCTACCATAAGTTTATGGGTAAAGTAATAATGACCATATTAGCTCTGTTACATTTATTATTTTTTTCACTGATGCAAAACATATACAGCCTTATTAAATTGCGATTCAGTAAATTTAAAAGGGCTCTGTTTAAGCACACAGCATATTTTTTTACAGAAGTTAGTAGTTAGTAAAGACCTTGCTTTTGGATAGAAGTTCACTAACTAAAAACTTCTGTAAAAAAAATATGCTGTGTGCTTTAAATTTACCGAATCGCAATTTAATAAAGCTGATAGATATTTAGCCCAGTGATTAAGAGCCTGGAATATATAAAGACAGATTTGGGTTTGAGTCCTCCTATTTAAGGTCATTAGTTTTTTCTTTACAAGGCAATAACTGTAATATAAATTGTAAAGGGTGGTATCAGACAAATATGAGTGTTGTAATGCTTTTTAAAATGATTAATCTAAATAAAAAATATTACTGTGATTGAAAAGAATTCAAGCCCATAAGTTAATTCTAAAATATAATCTTTTCCTCACTGCATAATTTTCCATATTCTAAGAAATAAGTATATGAGGCTGAAATATAAACAGTATAATATTCACAGCCACAACTTCATAATCTATGAATGGCTTCAGGGTCTATACAAGCATTAACAATTTCTAAGCCAATTCTGAATAAAAAAAAACAAAAACAAATATTCAACATGCTCATGCACCTTCTATATGATGGTACGTAGTATATATGATAACTTCAGTAACTGGGTTAACATAAATTATTGAATATAATAAAATAAGATGCATGCAGAGAAATATATATTGAAATCCTGAGTTAGGATTTCCAAATTGTTCTCCTGGCATAAAAAACAGAGGTTTTAGGCCAAAAGTGGGCTTATTATTATTTCCCATTTTAAACCTTAAATATGTAATAGAAATATATACCCAACATAAAATATATTGCACTTTAAGATACAGAAAACTTGGCCATGCATTTAAAAGGTAAAGCAAACGAACACAAGATTAAAAATGAATGTTCTGCAAATCGAGTGCCAAAAAATGCCACAAATATGTTCTTAGTTTGTGTTTTATTTTTACTTTTTCATTTTGATTATATTTCCTACATAATCATATATAAAGTTGTCGTACTTACGAATGTTGGTAAAAGTTACGGGCTTGCGCATGCACAATGATCACCATAGGCGCTCATCTCGAGGACCGAAAGTTATGGGTTTGACGCGGGCTGCAATGAGGGCCAAAGGAGCTCATGGCAAGGCCTGTATGTAACTGGCTTGAGAAGGAGAGGCTCCAAAAGGCTTACGAGTTATAGACTTTTAAAAAATTACGGATTTAACGGCCGTAACGCAAAAGCAGTCGGAAGACCACCAAGAGATGCCAATAAATTAAAAAAATAACTTACAACCTCACACACATCACAGGGTTAGATGCAGGGAGCCTGTAATTGAGGTTGCAAGCTAATTTGATATTTAATTGGCGTTTTTGGGAGGTCTGAAAATGGCTAAGCGAGGAAAAAAATGGCAGCCGTAACGCCGTAAATAATGTTCAAGCCCGTAAATCAGAAAAACATTTTGGGCTTAGGGAAAATGAACAATTTCCCAAATTTGCAAATTGTTTCACACCCGTAAATGTAAACAGGAGCACAGAGGAGGGAGAAAGACACAGGAGAGGGAGAGGGGGGAGAGGGTGGAAAGAGACACAGGGGAGGGAGATTGGGGAGAGTGTGGAAAGAGACAAGAGACACAGGGGAGGGAGTGGGGTGTAGAGAGACACAGGGGTGACAGAGGGGGGAGATATGGGGGGGGAACCTAGGGGACGAAGAGGGGGCAAAGAGGCACAGTAGGGAGAGAGTAGGTAGAGGCTCGCAATGAGCGCCTTCTGTGCTCATTGTAAGGCTCGAATGTTGCGGGTTGGCCGACGCCTGCAATGAGCGGAGGAAAGTAGAGGAGGGGAGAGACTCGCAATGAGGGGCACGAATGTTGTGGATTGGCCGCTCATTGCAGGGCTCGTGATGAGGGCCAAAGGCGCTCATCGCGTGGCCCTTAAAGTAGAGGGGGGGAGAGGCTTGCAATGAGTGCCGAAGGCGCTCATCGCAAGGCCCGCAAGTTAGAGGGGCGAGAGCCTCGCATTGTGTGGCAAACAGCATTGCTAGGCTTCGAATTTTATTGCCGTCATTTTTGAAGGGGCGAGTCGCTAGTATTTATATAATATCTAACAAAAAATGAGACAGTCAGAACCTGGAGCCAGATTTTGCAAACTCACAAACTCATAGCCCTTTCCCTCCCTAAACTCACTGCACAGCTGGCCAGTATGGATAATATACTAGTTGAATATTAGATTTTATGCTATTTGTTGCAGTTGCTTTCCAACTTTTAGCTTACAACGTTTGCCTCTTGCATTATATGGGACATAGTCAAACATTTTACCTTTCTCCCTATTTGTGGATGATAGTGTCTTATTTCTTACCAAACAAATATAATGCTTAGGTTGAATTTTTATTACCAGCTAAGATGTCATAGATTCAGCAGTGCCTTATAAGATGTGTCGTGTACTGCATATCATTTTACTGACTATCCATGAAACTTCACGAAGTGACCTCATGACAGTATGAAGTGTATAGCACATGGATTATGTGTCTCTCTGGCTGGCAAATGTTAAGAGAGCCTTCAAATCCCCAGCACAAGCAGTGCATGTAATTCCATCCTTCTAAATTTTCCCTTATTTGGAGGGACAGTCTGCCTTTCAGGGAAATGCCCATCTGGATTAGCCTACCGAATGTCTAAACTTTGAAAGAAAGTGCCACACGTAAGGGCAAAACCCAGTTTTCCAGCCAGCCATGACTCATACCCCATGTTCTCTGGGTCCTACTGCATTTTCTCTTCGTCTAGTAGAAAGATAGAAGCTTGATATGTTAGTTCTACTGAAAATTTGTGAGAATATAAGCACATTTTCATGTGTATAGAAGTTGGTTTACATACAGAATAGTAATAATACTAATTTAAAAAGCATAATTATTCATAAAAATAATCATCCCTCTTTTTGCTAAAAAATACGTTTTCTAAACGAATGTAATTACATTTTATCAATTTTCTACTTCTAAAGACAGCCATTACTCACTAGAAGCTAGGCTATACGAGATGACCATTGTTACAGATTGATGTAGAGAATAGTTTAATTTGCAATTCTTTGATTCATTGCTCATTTGAATACCAATTTAGGTTAATTGCTCTTTATGAAAAGTGTTCAATTAATTGTTCAGTCTGACTGAATAACTCACTTTCAATTTTTTTTTCTTTTTATACTGTTATGTAACAATGTAGTTAGATCCCTTGACGTTCATCCATCTTTTGGGAAAATTTAAATCAAAATGCACAGATGCAGCAAACATTATAATTAGTCAGTGTGAAATATAGCTGGAATGCAGGGTTAGCCTGTTCTGTCCAATTACCTAATTTACCAGGAGCCTCATTCAATTGCTACTTACTGCAATAAGTAGCAGTAAGTGGAGATCGCAAGTTACTTCCCTATGCACTTGCCTCCCACTTGCGTTCCACGATCGGGTTACTTACTGCAAGCTATTATCCCTTACTTTACTCAGAATCGCAAGTTAATTGCCTCAAAGCCTTTGATCTTTAACGGCCACACAAGTTGCTGCAGCGTAAATCCAACTTCACTATTCAATTGCTCCGATTTACCCTTCCATCAAGCCTGTAAAGTGCTAAATGTGAACGGCAGGTAACTGGTACCAAGAAGGTCTTGCGAAATGTCTTACTTTAAAAAAGTAGCACTAATTAAACAAATAAAAACGCAATCCTGTACTTTTAATAGAAGTGAGAGTGATGTTTGGTCTTAGAATTAATAGCACAACATTCTCCAGCTCGCAAATCGTCAACAATAAATACTTAATTTCATGTTCAATTCTCATCATAAAGTCCTACGGCCTTCAACCTCCAAGCCTGTAGGACTTTGGAATCCAACCTTGATTTTTGTTCAAAGTCCTAAGGGCTTGAATAACGAGTTATGGGCTTGGAGATTATTTGGATGGAAATTAAACATAAAATAAAGTATTCGATTTTGTTGATGTGCAAGCTTGAGAATGTTGTGCCTTTAATCCCCATGTCACCCATTGTGTTCCCCATCATTTACAATGCCTTACAGTGCTGTATTGAATTTATATTTGCATTTACAGTTCTCCGTTTTTGTGGGTTTGAAGCACCGGAATTGGCTTGCGGCCGTGATCATGTTCAAGCACGCAAATGCCTACTACTTATGGTTTGCAAATGGGACTAACTTACGCTCCCGGCCCATTGACTAGGTAAGTAAAAGTAGAGCTACTGGAGCAAGTAGCCCAAAAGTAGCAAATCGGAAAGTTACTTGTAAGTAACAGCCCCAAATTGAATGAGGACCCAGGACAGGTTAATGTGTGTGTATGGCCGCTTTATATTAAAACATTAACGTTAATGGTAATATGTGTAATTAGTGAGGAGCCAATAAGGAAAAGTACAGTAAGTCAACAAAGTTATCTGTAGTTCAAAATAGTTTAAGGCTACATAATGAGTGTATTGGACTCTAGACCTATAATAATAATTAATGGCACAGAAAAAATAATTGTGCTGATTGGTAACAGCCATATGCCCATATGAACAGCCAATCAGAAATGGCAAGAGTCAAGTATTAAGCTTTGGTGGTATTAACCCCCATTCCCAATATGCAGCTATAAGTACATACACTTAGCAATCCTCAAGAAATTAAATATATTAATTTGCACTAGGGCATCCTGAACTGAATACAATACTGAATACAATACTATCAATGGAAATTCAACCCATCAGATGAGTGGCACACCCACGACCACTGCCCCCACCATACCAAAATGTTTAACAATCTGGGATAACATCCAGGACTTGTAGAGAGTTGTGTGCTTTTAAAATATATGTTCTAATAAATGGATGATAGGCTAGACACTACTAAATGGTACATGGTGTTTAGCGTGATATTTGATATGCAGTGTTTTTTTTATTGGAACTGTACTATTAAAGTGAAATCGATAAAGACAGTACGTTTTATATAATATCTCAAAAGAATAAGTCTGAATTCAGTCAAGGGATGTCTTTGGACTTAAACTTAGTGAGGTGGGAGGAGACTTTGAATTCACAGAAAATGTCTATTTGCACCATGAGAATATTGCATCTACAACTGCCAGGGTTCTTATTAACAGTAATGGTAAGTGCTCTGATTCAACTGATATATGAAAATAGAAGCCTGCAGAGAAAAAGGGCAAAAAGTTTAAGTTGTGATTATTTGTTTTGATTTTTAAAATGAATCTGCCTCTTATCAACTTTAGTTATTTAAAATATCATATAGAAAAATGTTAGAAGAGATCCGTCAATTCAAAAAGAATAAGACACATAATGGTTTTACTACAATGATCTCGTTGTAGCTGAAGCAGAATCGCGGTGTTGCTCGTGTAATTTTGAGTGAATCTTTTAGCAGTCATTCCTTCAAATAATAAATATGACACGTTTTGAAGAATTATATCCTGCGACACCTGATGTGATTAGAAATGCTGCAATGTAAATGAGTCCTACTGGGAAAAGCTGTTCTTACCTGCTCAATCTGTGCAGTATAAAATGTCAGAATACTTTAAACCTTACAATATGTTGCCACATTATTACATGAAGTGTTTGTGGAGGGTATATTTAGGCTTTAAACTCAATGTTAATTAATCTAATTTACTTCAATGAAACCCTGGAGTAAAGCACCTACTAAAAACTATTAGAATTTGCAGTTTTATGTGAGTCTGAAAAGTTTTGAGAACTGTTTGTATGAAATAGCAATTGAATATAGAATTATATATATTTTTTCTGTTGTATGAATTTAAATTTACAATTTCATTGACATTTATAATTATTTATGTTAAGTAGTTTATAATTTAAAGCTTTTGGGAAAATTTCCCATTTGTGGAGTAGAGCTATACCTCGTTTAATGCTGTAAATATGTTCATGGAAGACCAAGTGCTAAGCGAAACAGAGTTAAAGGAGGTCTTTTTAACATACAGTGAATCGGGATAGGGGACGTAGCGACCAAGAATACACAATTTAGCTTGAATTTAATTTAGTCTATTTTTATATTGAAAAATATTGTACAGTATACGTAATATAATTTACTGGATCGCTACCTTGTGGTGAAGGGAATTGTATACTTCAATGAAGCTGTGTGTAATACCGTGTAGGGTCACCCAAGATGAGAATAGTAGAGAGGTCAGACAAATAGTGGTGGTCCACTGGAGAAGTCCAGTATTTTTTTTCAAGAAAACCTTTGAATTAGCACAAAAAGATACAAGATGTGACTGGTGAGCTATGGTCCATAGGATCACGGAGAGTTGGACACGACTGAACAAAAATAAATACCAAATACACAAGCTGTACTTACACAGAAGTGCTGTAGTTTTTTAATGTTGAAGCTTCTGACTGCTCTGATTTTTTTCTAGTGAATTAATTTGTCTTTCTCTTTCTCTCATTCAGCAAATGTCAGTATAAATTGTACCCAAAACGACCAGTCTTGCTTTTCTACTTTTTTGGATTATTTGCTAAAAATTGATCAATGATTTTGTTTATCATCATCAAACTTTTACTGAGGAAATATGTAGCGAGTTCTTTGGGCTCTTTGTGTCAGAATCACTATTTTCATTTCTGCCTGAATCCCTTGTTCTGCCCTTTCTTGCAGGTCATCGTCAGTAAGGCTCTCACCATAAACCTGCAGCAACTCCTCAATATCCTGCACATCTGCATCTCCTTGTTCTGCTGTATTGACTAGGTTGACAATGGAATCCATTAAAATTGGCATCCGTTAAATTTCTTCAAATATTGCATCATTGATTCTTTACTTTTGCCTTCTATTTTAGGTTGCTGGAATGTGCAACAAAGATACAATTTTTTAAAAGTTGATATGCCTCCCTGATCCATCGGGTGGATTAAAGTCGTAGTGTTGGCTAGCAGGAAAACTAGTTCAACCAGACCCGTCTAAGTCAGACAAGTGGGTAGGATGGCTTGGAGCATTACCAGTCTGTAATAGTGCTTTTGTGGTATTTTTTTAATGTTTACAGTAGCTTTTTAAAGATGGACAGAAAAGTGTAGTCAACCAATTTTCAAAAACGTCTACACTGATCCAAGATTTCCTATTATATTCCAAAATTACAGGTAAACTTGATTTTAAAATTCCTTTCATGGTTCTTGGTGTTTTGGAATGATACACAAGCAATGTCTTTATTTTGTAATCATCATTGGCGTTACCGCCCAGAAGAAGGGTAAAATGATCTTTTGCAGCTTTGAATCCTGATATTCGCTTTAGTTTGTGCAATATAAATGTTCGCTTTGGCATTCTTCTTCAGAAAAATCCACTTTCATCAACACTGAAAACTAGTTTGGGAGGATAATTTATTCTTTCTATAATTCTCTTAAAGTTAATGTAAAGGCTTAAGCAGCTTCAGTATCTGCACTTGCACCTTCTCTGGTGATTACAGGTTGCTTCTTGGTTTAAATCTATCAAACCAACCTCTGCTAGTTGAAAAGTTTTTTCTTGTATCCTGTCTGTCTTTGAATATGATAAAAAAAAACTTCTAGCCTCTTCCACAATGATTGCCAGACTTTATGGCTTGTTGCGTTCGGTTTTATCATCATTCCAAATGGAAAGACATTTCTCCATTTCCTCTAAAACATAACTTCTGGATAGGGTTACCTTTGTTGCAGAAGACGTTGTGGTTGCAGTTACTGAACACTTTATTTTGTTCTTATTTTTTTAAATTGTTTTTCGAGTAGAAGTAGATAAATTTAAAGCGGCTCCAATGTCAACTTAACGTTCACCTTTTATAATCGCTCCAGCAACTGGATTGTTGAGCGAAATGCTTTTTCTTTTCAATTTCATTTGAAAAAATAATGATTATTTTTAATAATCAAATAAATTTTGTATAGTAAATGCTTTCATGACCACCTTATTTTTGACACAGCAAAGTGATTCTTATGTCGACTAAAGTTCACTTTTTATTAACAAGTCATGCATTTCTATTTCCTTACCGCCCACCGGTGCAGCAGTAACTCAATTTACCTTTTAATCTAATTTCTGTTAACATAAATGGTATGACCCTAGCTATGTATCACCCTGTACTTACTAGATAGTGATCTGGTCCTAACTGCTGTCCTTAGGCTCTCTTACCAGCTCTCCAATCAGCCAAGCATAGGGCTACAGGTCTCCTGTATGTGACGTCACACTTCACTAATGCCACCTAGCGATTACCCCGCTGCCCACTAATGGGCAGTAGGGACCAGGTTGATTACCACTGGTCTACATTAAACAGTCCAGTCAATTTACAGATGTTAAAGTTAATCTATAGATATGACAGTCTCATAAGATTTAATTATGATTTTTTATTAAACATATTTACAAATCCTTCAAGGAGTTAGAAATAATTACCTATGGTTTGCAGGCATCTGTTGTAACCCTTATCTTATGTCCTGCCCAGGCAGTCCATGATGTCTAATATAGGTTCATGAGGGAACAGGGAGACTAGAGCAGTGGTTCTCAACCTTTATGGATGCAGGGACTGGATGCTGACCAACCAACATTTTCAAGGGCTGCCTTTAAGATCAAAATGATTATTAAAAGGTGAACTCTTCAATAATCTTTTTACTACTGTGTCACTGACACATTCAGAGAGTCAATATCTCCTACTTATCAATCTTTCACATCAAATTTATGCCTGTTTTCCAACCCACCCATTATTTTCCATTCTCTATGAGGACCATCCAATAAGGTCTCATGGGCCAACACTGATCCTAGGACCAATGGTTGAGAAATACTGATCTAGAGCATGTTATCAATTTGTAACCAATCTCAATAGGAACATGTACGACTCAGTATGTTCCACTTGAGAAAGGTTTCGTTTTCTGTTCCTACTAAAATTACACACATTAATTAAACAAATCAGGAGTCCTGAGCATCCTAATGTTATGGGGCCCCTTACATTGATATCCCCTGTACTCCTTATGGCAGCCATGACTACTGAGTACATCTAAAACACGGAAGAAGGGTGGGGAAGAAAAGGAAGTGTACCACCTTCTAGTGCAAAATAAACGCTGGTGACCAAAGGAATAAAGTGTAATAAAACTTAACACTCACATGACTTAACCCCAAATATATGAGGTATCAAATTTGCATACATAAAGGACCCTGCCTCTTGTAGTTCTCAGAGGGTCTTCACAGTATTGGTATTGCTCCTCCAGTCCTTCCTCCTGTGATGTATGGTGACTTGTGGAGAAATACGATTTATCATATGTGTGTAACTAACTGGTATAAATGCAAAAAATCATAAGAGTAAATACATTAAACATATAACAGACACGTTTCGCAACATTATCTAGCAGCTTTCTCAATGATAAAAAGAAAAAACATGAAAACACACAGCTACTGCTGTACTTTTTGCCAAAAAGAATACCCAGATATATTTATAGACCCTGAACCTGTTCCAATGCTAGGAGGTTTTCCCACTGTATGGGAACACCCCCTTACGTCCAGATCGCTAAAAAAGCCCTTTGAGGCTAAAGGAATTTCTTCTCCAATTGGAAAATAGAACAGGGATTGCTTCATCAGTTGCAGGGGCAAAAAATTTAAACGGAGCAAGCTAGTTGTGCAGTAGTAAATGCTCACATGCAAGCTAGGGATAAAACACAGATAAGATGGTGATCCAAGTGATATAAAGCTCGTGTAAAAATGTGATAATTACATCAAAACAAAAATATAAAAAAAAATGTCCTCTTCACATATAATTACTTTTTAATAAACACCATTAAACATGGTACCACTTCTCATGTGACTCTTATGAATCGTATGAATTCCATATAAGCCAATATATATATATATATATATATATATATATATATATTTACATATATATATATATATATATATATATATATATATATATACAGTATACACACACACACACATATGGGCAAAAATATCTAAAACTCCTTAGAGTACATCCTTGCACTACCTACACATTTATAAGATTACACAGATTATACAACACACTTCCACAAATGTATTATTCTAGAAAATAACTACATAATATAAGAGATAATATTTTATAAAAAGCACAATGAATCTCTGCATAAGTGTACAATATGCAATGTACAATATAAATGCTACCAACATGGGCCCTCCTCCAAGCTGGACCACTGACAAAACACCCCTCTTCTTCCCCTGTCAAAAGCACAGTCCTGATGATGCATTTTTCAAGGTTTCATAACAATAGCAACCCTTTTGTAGAAAGTCATTGTTTTCTGATTCTGTTTGGGTATTAAAGCAGAGGAGCTAAGGTTTCTAATATTGTAGTTAAAGGTATATAGAAGTTTCCTGAGTTTCAAATGTTTCCTAAAAACACCCATAAATATGTATAATATATTGTAAATATTATTATATTACCGTATTGGTCCGAATATAAGCCGCACCCACATATTAGCTGCACCCGCATACAGTGGATATAAAAAGTCAAATAATTTCAGAACTTTTTCCACCTTTAATGTGACCTATAAACTGTACAACTCAATTGAAAAACAAACTGAAATCTTTTAGGTGGAGGGAAGAAAAAAAAAGAAAAGAAAAATAATGTGGTTGCATAAGTCTGCACACCCTCTTATATCTGGGGATGTAGCTGTGTTCATAATTAAGCAATCACATTCCAAATCATGTTAAATAGGAGTCAGCATACACCTGCCGTCATTAAAAGTGCCTCTGATTAACCCCAAATAAAGTTCAGCTGCTCTAGTTGGTATTTCCTGAAATTTTCTTAGTCGCATCCCACAGCAAAAGCCATGGTCCACAGAGAGCTTCCAACGCATGAAGACAATCATCATCAAGTGGAGAAAATATGGCACAACAGTGACATTACCAAGAACTGGAGCTTCCTCCAAAATTGATGAAAAGACGAGAAGAAAACTGGTCTGGGAGGCTACCAAGAGACAACAATCTCCTGTATTCTTCATATGTCTGTGCTATGGGGTAGAGTGGCAAGACGAAAGCCTTTTCTCACGAAGAAAACATCCAAGCCAGGCTACATTTTGCAAAAACACATCTGAAGTCTCCCATAAGCATGTGGGAAAAAAGTTTATTGCCTGATGAAACCAAGGTTGAACTTTTTGGCCATAATTCCAAAAGATATGTTTGGCGCAAAAACAAAACTGCACATCACCAAAACAACACCATACCCACGGTGAAGCATAGTGGTGGCAGCATCATGCTTTGGGGCTGTTTTTCTTCGGCTGGAACTGGGGCCTTAGTTAAGATAGAGGGAATTATGAACAGTTCCAAATACCAGTCAATATTGGCACAAAACCTTCAGGCTTCTGCTAGAAAGCTGAACATGAAGAGGAACTTCATCTTTCAGCATGACAACGACCCAAAGCATACATCCAAATCAACAAAGGAATGGCTTCACCAGAAGAAGATTAAAGTTTTGGAATGGCCCAGCCAGAGCCCAGACCTGAATCCGATTGAAAATCTGTGGGGTGATCTGAAGAGCGCTGTGCACAGGAGATGCCCTCGCAATCTGAAAGATTTGAAGTGTTTTTGCAATGAAGAGTGGGCAAATCTTGCCAAGTCAAAATGTGCCATGCTGATAGACTCATACCCAAAAAGACTGAGTGCTGTAATAAATTCAAAAGGTGCTTCAACAAAGTATTAGTTTAAGGGTGTGCATACTGTGTGCAACCATATTATTTTATTTTTATATTTGTATATTTTTTCTTCCCTCTCTCTAAAAAGATTTCAGTTTGTTTTTCAATTGAGTTGTACAGTTTATAGGTCACATTAAAGGTGGAAAAAGTTCTGAAATTATTTATCTTTGTCTAATTTTGTACAGCACAAAAAACTGACATTTTAACAGGGGGGTATCCACTGTATAAGCCGCACTCGTAAAGTTCAGGGGGAAAAATAGAAAAAAGATAGTACTCAAATATAAGCCGCACCCGTAAAATTGGAGAAAAAAAGAATCTCTAAAACCGTAAATCGCTATGCAATACCGCAGTCTCAAGCACGAAAATCGGTGTGCTATTAATTCTAAGACCTAACATCACTTTCCCTTATAATAAATGTACAGGAGAGTGTTGTTATTTGCATTAGACGTTCTATGTATTGTACTTTACCCCCCTTGTGGTTGCTCTCAAGCACACAGTGGCCTTTGGGCTCCTTTTGCACATTACATTCTTGCTCGCCAATGACCAAGTTCCAATTTAATTGCAGTTTTGAAAAAGTAGCAGTTATGGGCATAACAGATCAAAGGAGTTATGTGCTCGAAGTTCAACGTTGCTCAGCACATAGCCTATTCTTGGCCGTCCTGCGTGTTAACACGCAAGTCTTCTGCGAGCAACGTTACAGGGCTAATTTAATAGCTGTAACACGTAAATCTTGAGTTACGGGCTATGTTTTACTTCGTAGTCCCAATTTAATGAGTAGTGGTTAATACTAAAGTAGGTATTTTTTACTTGAATGGGGAAGAGCATTAAAATCCTTAAGTGGTCTTTTTTGAAGCTAAGGTTTTCAAAAGTATTTTGAAGGTATAGGTTTGACTCCATTCAGTTATAATGGATTGAAATTGGAGAGTGGATAGTTTCTGGTGAGGGAATCATGGGATAACATTTTTTGTGAAATTAAAGGTCTGCTTTGGCGATGTCATTTGGTTGTGAGTGAAATAGGGTAAACTCACTGGGCCCTAAAAAACATAGAAAGATAGTTTCATAGCAGCTGTGTAGGTCTGGTATACCTCATGATCTAAAGGATTGAGGTACTACTTCAAAGCCGCTCAATTGGCCAATCTGCCCCTAGCACATTCCATTATGCACCAGCCATCCTGGGTCTTCATGGAGAATCAACAATTGATCCCACATAGCTGGGATAAACTTATTTGGATTCCTAAAGAACTAGCGCCCTTCACAACCCACCATAACCCTATGATTTCTCTAACTTTGAACTCTTGGGGGTGGGCCAACTCCAGGCACCGGCTCAGCCCTGGCCTGACTCCTCTACTGTCTGTTATGTCTTTCCCCCAAATTATGGCAGGCTCAAACGCCATCTATAAACTCTTGTGGACCTCCAGAAACCTTGACTGGATAGGGACTTGGCTTATTAATAATAATCTCCTGAACTATGACCAATTCTGCACAACCCATGACTTGCCCCCCACAGCATTTTATTATTATTTAAAAATCAGAAGCTGGGTTAGTAAGATATCAAAAGAACTAGGACCCCCAAGGGCCTCCTGGGTGTCCATTATCTGCAAAAATCTCCCTCTTACCAAAGGCATAGTGGGGTCACTCTATGATGCCTTTACTAGCACTACCAGCAATAAGAAACCCAAATTTATGTTACAATGGGAAGAGGATCTGGGAGTAGAGTGGGACTGGGACAAGTGGACAGAATATCTGGGGACAATTAGCACGACTTGCCACCACACTCTTCAAGAAAGTGACTCCAATCAAGATAGAGTCTTGCCTGCTGGGGATTCATACTAGAAATCTATTTCAGCACCAAAATAAATTATTCCAACTACTGGCTTTGGCTGCCAAAACACACATCGCCAGTAGATGGAAGACATCGGCTTTAAATTTCCAGGAGATAATTAGAAAGATGAACTATTTACTCATTAATGAGAGATTAACCCACACCATCGTAGATAGATCTCCTCAATTGTAGAAGACCTGGGAACCCTGGTTGGAGTCACCATTTAGCATCCCCTTAATATGACGCCAACATTTTGTTATACTGATATTGGGGAGGAGCCCGATGCGGAGACTCGAAAATTAATTCTGGATCCCTCTCTCAAACTTCAGCTCTGAAATGGAGGTAATTATAATCTTAGGAAATTTGTGTAATGCTTATTGAGGTAAATATTGCATTTGCCCAGCGATGGTCACTTTAACTTTATTCTTCCCTCTACTCCAGGTTAGCTGTAATATTGTTTAGCTAACTAGTTTGTTCTTCTTTCTGTTCCTTCTGTTTTTCCTCTGCACCTTTTTTTTTTTAAATTGAATTTCTAGTTATGTAATAGATATATTAATAATCAAAAATGTAAAATAGGAAGTTAATCACATATATAGTTGTGGATCTGTGGGACTGTTCAGGAACGTTTGCGATGTTGGTAACGCACTACACCAAGTAACACTTAAACCAAAGCACCAAGGCTGTAACACTTACATCAAAGTGTGGTAACTTGTCTTCCTTGCATGGTAATTCAGGACCTCCTTAAACAGGTCTAGGTGGGAGGGCTGGGAGTCTTTGCTTCCCTCCCACAATTGCTGGAGGAAGTGATGCAACTAAGGGTATATCCAGGCAGGAAACTGCTGTTGCTTCCTGTTTCTTTCTTGGAGGTGCTGGTGATGGTGATGGTGATGGCGATGGCCTAACCGTGGGTGAGATAAAGCGTTTGGGGAAGGGGATTACTATATAGGTAGATAGATTTAAAAAGGGTTGTTGCTCCGTGGGTCTGGGCTGTGTGTTTGTGATACATTTAGTATTGTGTTGTTGCCTTTTAATAAATACCTTTTAATGTAGACGAACCTTGTGCAATATATATATATATTAATTTGGTGATACACCACATTTGGCGACCACGAATTTTAGACTTCTACAAAGGTTATTTATGAGGTAATATCACATTAATAGATAGTCAGATTTATTTTTTGGGGGAAGAAAAAAAAAAGTACTTTGTCTAATTATCCTCTGCATGGGAAATCAAGTGCTGATTGTGTGTGGAGTCTAGGTTCAGCCTCCATTTTTAATATACAAGCTTGGGCATCAGGCCTCAATTATTATTTTTAATCCTTTATATCGTACTAGCTTACAGGTTGTTTTTGTGGGTTTATCTGAGTTGAGTTTTGTTGTGCTTTTGACTATCAAAGTACAGGCCTAGCCCTGCATTTGAATACAATATAGTAGGCTCCATGCGGCTTTTTTCTGGTATTTGAATGCTGATTTGATTCCTAGTTTGGCCTACATTTTTAATATACAAGCTTGGGCATCAGGCCTCAATTATTATTTTTAATCCTTTATATCGTACTAGCTTCTGAGTTGAGTTTTGTTCGTACTAGCTTATTTTGATACATAAAACAAATATATATCATACAGGTTGTTTTTGTGGGTTTATCTGAGTTGAGTTTTGTTGTGCTTTTGAGTACAGGCCTAGCCCTAGTACAGGCCTAGCCCTGCATTTGAATACAATATAGTAGGCTCCATGCGGCTTCTTTGTGTATTTGAATGCTAATTCAAGCCTCCATTTTAATATACAAGCTTGGGCATCAGGCCTCAATTATTATTTTTAATCCTTTATATCGTACTAGCTTCTGAGTTGAGTTTTGTTCGTACTAGCTTATTTTGATACATAAAACAAATATATCATACAGGTTGTTTTTGTGGGTTTATCTGAGTTGAGTTTTGTTGTGCTTTTGAGTACAGGCCTAGCCCTAGTACAGGCCTAGCCCTGCATTTGAATACAATATAGTAGGCTCCATGCGGCTTCTTTGTGTATTTGAATGCTGATTTGGGCCTACAAGCTTGGGCATCAGGCCACAATTAGTTTTGTTGTGTGTTTCAAATACCTGAGTTTGTTAATACTATTATTTTTGTTTTGTTTTTTGTTTTTTTTTAAAAAGGAAAAAAAAAAAAATTCTCTTCTTTCTTTTTCTTTCTCTAATCCTTTATCATAGTACAGGGCTGGAGAAAAATAAATAAATAAACCATTTTAAATCTTATATATATATATATATATATATTATTTCAGGCGTGCATTTTAATACACTATAGGCTTCCATACCTTATACATTTTGGGTGTCTTGCATATCCTAGTTCAGGTATATCTCCTACCCTGCAGGCCTTGCTATTATATTCTATTTTTCTACATATTACACCTGGCCTACTGAATAGTCATCAACTATTGTTGGCTACTCAGAAGCATGCTACTTTAGTCGCAAATTGATTCGGATTCTTACTTGGGTGAGTAAAAGAGTTGGATTGTCTTTTCGAGGGGCCAAATACTTTCCCACAGAAGTGCGTGAGTACTTTAGGAAACATATTCAAAAACATGATGGTCCATATGAGCTTCCAGAGCCAGCAAACCCAGACAGTGAAAAAGAGAAGAGATTAATGGATGTTCTAACACAAATTGTAAATAACAAAAAGTATAGAACAAAGAAAAGAAAAAGTTTGGTCACACAAGCTGTTGTAGCCACAATAGGAGGCCTAATAGACTTAGTTGTAGAATTACGGCAGCATAATTTGGAAACAACAAATAAAATGGAGGAAGCAATGGACAAAAGGGATTGTTTAAAAATTGCAGCTTTGAGAACAACTACAATTGTTGGGGAACTAGAAAGGGAGTTAAGGGAAATAGAAGAGCAGAGGGATGCTTATGGAGTAAAAATAACAGAACTTCAAAACATAATAATGGACTATAAAAATAAAACAAAGTTAGAAGGGATAAAAGGAGTCAGAGACATTGCCAAAATATATCCAGATCTGGATATGTTCGTGGCACAAAATAAAGAACCAGTGCCGAAAATGAACCAAGATAGAAAAGATTTCTTATGTTATTCTGTCCCACAAGTAGATACCATACCACAAGCACCAGTTATTGTTTCAGAATTATTTAATGCAAGGCAAACACCTACAGGATTTTCTATGCAGACTCGACCGATGTCTATGGCAGATAAAGACAATTTCCAGAAATGGTGGGGAAGTATGCCAACTAACAACCTTAATACGTTTACACATTGGTTTATGAGGGGAGCAGATAGAGCTAAAAAAGGAGGTCTTAACTTAGAGGAATGGACAGAACTGTTAGAATACGCTATGGGTCCTTTGGCTAGTAGACTATTGGGATTTAATAACAGTGTGTCTGATCAGGCAGGAAGAATTGCTGCAACTAATTTCTATCTACTTAGCATAGAGAAAGAAATAGCAAATATTACCATGAGGCCAACAGATGGTCCTAGAGAGGTAGCTCAAAGGATATTTTTTTGGTATACTCTACGACAACCTCAACAGCCTCTAGTGCTGGGCTCACCAGAACATATAGCAAAAGTAATGGAAGCCCTTCCCCGGGAGTGTCAAGAATTTGTCAGGCTTTTTGATCCAACACCAACAGACTTGGAAATGGTACTAACTAGAGCTGATAAGTGGTGGATCAAGCATCCTTTCACAGAACAGGCCTGCTCTGTTTCAGCTGTAAGAACATTTAAGGTCGAGTCTGGTAGAGATATAGATGGTAAATGGAGAAACCAGACGTGGGATGTACCCCAGAACAAGAAGGATGATCAAAACTGGAGACCAAAACAGAACTTTGACAAAAGATGGAGAGATCCACCTAGGGACTATAGGAATAGGGATGGCAGCAACTGGAGGGCTAATCAGGAGGGAGAGAGAAACGGTAACATGGGTTATTGGGAACTCAGGAGACAGAAGGATAGGATAGAAGAGGAAAATCACATACTTAAAAACAAGGTAGCTGAGTCAGAGAGGAAATTGAAGGAAAGTGAGGCAAAGATGATAAAAGAGGAACAGAGTAGAAGTGAGTCACAATGACAAATCCCAACCCCTGCGCCTCAGCATCTCATTCACTCAGCTAATTTAAACATGGATGAGGCAGGTCGGCCTACCAGTTATACAGTCATCGCAGGGGTAGGGAAAAATATGTTGGTAGATACAGGAGCAACAGTTACAATGACCAACAGGGTCAAAAATGGGGATTCTTCAGTAAGTATTATGGGAGTTACTGGGAATCCACAGGAGGTTAGAGCAGGTCCAATTGATGTAGCAGTTGGAGAAAAAAACATACAAGTAGAAGCAATAGTGGGTTGGCCAGAGGAAATATTGGGAATAGAAGCTTTAAAAAAAGGAAATTTCATTGTAGATCTTGCATATTTTTGTTTGTGGAAGACAGAAAAGGTGAATCAGGTAAGTACAGAGTTGACGAAAGGGGTTGTGCTCCCAATGGCATATATTGTCTCTCCGATAAAAAGTCTGAAAAAAAACAAACTGAAACTAGACGGACAACCAGAATGGCTGCAGAAGCTAATCCAAGACATACCTGTTTGGGCTACAGATAAATTAGACTGTGGAAGAATGAAAGGAATGGTCTTGTTGGAAGGAGGAGACACACAATGGCAAAAGCAATATCCAGTCCCAAGAGAATCAGTCATCAGCATCAATCACCGAGATGATAGAAATACTGGAGAGACGTGGAATAATTAAATCTGGAAATGGGTATGCATGTAACTCACCATGTTGGCCTGTGAGAAAAGCTGTGTTAAAAGGGAATGGTGATGAAAAAGCAGCCTCATCATGGAGACTTACCATTGATTACAGGGCCGTGAACAAACTTGCAAAAAGATATTTTTTATTTTTTTGTTTGTGTATGTATATGTTTCTAATGATGGAATCTAGTGTTCCCACAGAGCAAGGCTGTATAAGAATGAAGATGCGTGTCAACAGAAGATTGTGGTGGATCCTTTTTACAGGATGGATAAGTATAAGCTGTATCACAGTAGGAATGGGGAGACAGGCAATAAGGCCAGAAGATACCGCAAATAAGGGAGAGAGTTTGAAAAGATTGGAGTTACATTACGTTCAAGCAGATAGATTTATTTGGCCCAGGGAATTGGAAGTAAAAGAGGGTGGAGGGTTACAAGTAAACATTATTTTGCCACATAATAGTACCAGGGGATTAGCTCTTAGAGCTTCAATACAAGGGAGGTTTACAAATACTACAGTAGTATTGAGTAACTTAACATTAGAAGAAGGTGGAGAATGGGACGCTGCAGTTATAGCTGCCCAGCCTGATCTAGAGGAATTCTGCAATTTTGATACTGGAAAGGGGTATGTTCTAACAATAGATGAAGTATTTGTCTCTGTAAAGGAGCTGCAACGTTGTAAAGATCAGAAGAAGGTACTATGGCCAATAGGCGGATTGGTGGTGGTACCAACACATGAAACAGTTGTGCAAGGGGTTGGGTGGACTTACTACCCAATAATTCTAAATTTTAATGATTTTTCTATTCCTCCAAAGTGCCTGGAATCACAGCGGCAGTGGTTTAAGCAAAGTATACAAGAGACCATCATTGAGTGGACCGGAGCAGGGAGTCGAGAAAAACGGGACACACTTGCAGCTCTTTTAGGAGGAGTCGGAACTGGATTGGGAGTATGGAATTCAGCAGACATCATTGGACTGAACAGCAGGATAAACTCCCTTACTGATGGCATGGAACATGCTATGAAAATAGGTGGAGTAGCTGACTCCCTTATAGTGAGTAGACTGACAGACAATGTTGATGACATACACACCATTGCCAACAACCTGCATCTAGTTGAGGAAAATATTGCTTCCATTGCTAACAGCATTAAGAATGAAAAAGTGGGAACTGCCATTTTCTGTTCTATGATTGGAGCAAAGCTGTTGGCAGATTTAAAGGAAACTATTAAAGACATCCAGGAAAACAAGTGGGCAAGACAAATCAATGCAACAAGGATTATCACATCATTGAAAAGAAAAGGAGTGGACATCACTGAGGACAATCTTAAATACAGCTATATTGAATGCCCAGATCAATGGATGCCACATGGACTACAATCTGGGACAATAGGACTAATCCTGGCAATTCCCCGTTGGGAGGGGCAGGCAGAGCAACTGAACTTTATACATAGCATTGGCACGTTAAGTGATGGAATCTACAAGCAACACTTCCCATCAAAAAGACTGGCCACTATTACAGGATTGGAGATGGATGAAAGCTGTTGCAGGAAATCTCAACACCGATGGCTGTGCAGTTGTGTTTGGGAGAAAGGAGCTGAGGAGGATGGCTGGGTGCAGTTGATAAAAGAAAACCTGGTGCAAGAGGTGATCCGCATAGGGGACATTGCATGCTTTATCGGCCACTCTGAATATAGGACAGTTGATGAAATATGTTTGGTGGAAGAAGGGTCTTGTATAATGGTTCCATCAAGAAACCTTACCACCGAAATGATCAATTTTACTGCAAATGCAGATTGGACAAATTTGACAATGAAGCTTTTTCCCCCAATTCCAAAGCTTACCTTGGAACTTCATGAGTTAGTAAAACGTACCAAACAACAACTACACCCCATCAGCTTACTGCTGGAACAACAGAACAAAAAACGTTGAGCATCCCTGGTGGGGAATTCTTACCAATGCAGAGACACATCCAGTCCTACGAACACTGTCGCTGGTACTCATGTTCATTCAAGTATTAACGACAATTATAATAATATACTTTTGTGTGGCAATGAAACAAATGAGGAAGAAACTTGCAAGGAGGATATATAATTTGTCTTTTTCCTCTTCTTTCTCTCTCTCATACATTCTTCAATACAGTTTTACATTACACATACATAAACATTTATCACACACTCTCACCTAAATTCTATAAGTTCTGTTTCTGTGTAATATGTGGATTGACAGCCATAGGAAATTACAGGAGAACTTATGTCGCTGAGGGAACTATTCCGGAGGGACGGTGGGTTGAATTTCTCCTGTATATCAGGTTTTTGCTCCCACTAGGTTCTCCTGTACTAGAGGGATAACTAGAAAACTGAGCAACATAGAAGAAGAAAAAGTGAGGGAATGTGGTAACTTGTCTTCCTTGCATGGTAATTCAGGACCTCCTTAAACAGGCCTAGGCGGGAGGGCTGGGAGTCTTTGCTTCCCTCCCACAATTGCTGGAGGAAGTGATGCAACTAAGGGTATATCCAGGCAGGAAACTGCTGTTGCTTCATGTTTCTTTCTTGGAGGTGCTGGTGATGGTGATGGTGATGGCGATGGCCTAACCGTGGGTGAGATAAAGCGTTTGGGGAAGGGGATTACTATATAGGTAGATAGATTTAAAAAGGGTTGTTGCTCCGTGGGTCTGGGCTGTGTGTTTGTGATACATTTATAGTATTGTGTTGTTGCCTTTTAATAAATACCTTTTAATGTAGACGAACCTTGTGCAATATATATATATATATATTAATTTGGTGATACACCACACAAAGAAGTAACACTAATCGTGAGGCCTCTAAAGTAGACAGGGGGAGAGGCTCACAAGGAGCGCCGAAGGTGCTCATTGAGAGCCATGCGATGAGCGCCAATGGCGCTCAGCATGGGACTCGCGATTAGGGCCGAATGTGCTGAAGTGCGAGGCCTATAAAGTACACAGAGGGGGAGGCTTGAAATGAGAAACGAAGGCTGTCTTTGCGAGCCACACGATGAGTGCCAAAGGCACTCTGCGCGGGGCTCACAATGAGCGCCGAAAGTGCTCAGCGGGGCAAAATCATCACATTGTGTGGCAAACAGCATTGGCAAGTTTACAATTTCATTCCCGTCATTTTTGACAGGCAATTTCCTAGTGTAATATAACTGACAAAATTCAGTTCACAATGTTGTATTATGGTATGCCTTCTAATAAAAGACTATTGAAAGGATTGGAAGCAAGTAGGTGGATCAGCTGTCTGAAGATTGGTCTTTATCACTGGAGTCTTGTTTAATGAGCTAGATGTTGTGAGAGTCTTTTCGTAAAAAAATTTGTGGAAGGAGCTGACTTGATGGAGCTGTTAATTAAGGAATTCTTGGAGAGATGGAATTTTATTCCTGACATAGGTTTTGATAGTAGTGCAGCCATTTGGAGATGTTTATGGCAGTGTACTCCAAAAATGCTAGAATTGTCTTCTAGTTTTAAGGTTGTTCAATATGTTATATGGAAGTGAAGCATTAGCATAGAGACAAGCTTGTGCATAGATTTTTGAGTGGATTCTCTTAGTGGTCTAAGAGTTGTGCGAGAATAAATATGGAGGCAGGAATGCCATGGCCTGAAAAGAGTATTGTTCAATCTTAGTCTTTTGTGATAAAAATAACCATGATAACTTTCTTAGGAAGTACATTGTGGTTGTCTCTTACGTTTTGAGCTTGGATATTATTTTGTGGATATCGGTACTTGAAGTGATAAGTTTCATGGATGAGCCTTGCCATGGAGTTCTTCATGTATAGACTGCTATTAATATGGCATAAACTCTAGTCAATGTAGAATTGGCTTGGATTTCATGAGACCATGTAGAGGAAATATTTAGGTTGAGATGTATGATTGTGAATTAGATAGGAGTTCCAATTCTATTAAATATTGGGTAATAGGCTGAAACTTTGGCAATTGTCTCAACAGTGAAAAAAATATAAAATTCCTCCCTGACCCTAGATACTGTTGATTGGATCCCTGGATCAATACTCCCTCTATATTTATCCAGTATAGCCCATAATGCCCTTTTTATTTAAAATATATCCAATCCCTTTTTAAAGTTATCTATCGAATCCGCTGTCACTACCTCCTTTGGTGGAGAATTCTACAGATTAACCAACCTTACTGTGAAGAACCCTTTTCTTTATTTAAGGTGAAATCTTTTTACTTGTAATCTCAAAGGATTTCCCCTTGTCAGTTGAAAACCTCTTGGCACAAAAAGTTCCCTTGACAAAGTCTTGTATTGACCCTGGACATATTTATGTCAGGGAATCTTATCCCCTCTTAGACGCCTTTTTTCTAGAGTAAATTTAATTTCGTTAGTCTTTCTTCATAACTTAGCCCCTCCATTCCCGTTATTAGCTTTGTTGCCCTTCTCTGTACTTTTTCCAGCCCTAAAATGTCCTTTTTTTTGTAGTGGTGCCCACAATTGTACTCCATATTCCAAATGAGGGCGTACTAGGGTTTTGTATAGTGGGAGAATTATATTTGCTTCCCTTGCTTCTATACCCTTCTTAATACATGCTAATATTTTACTTGCCTTTGCAGCTTGGCATTGAGCACTGTTACCTAGGCGGTTGTCCACAAGTACTCCCAAATCCCTTTTAATATCTGATACCCTAGATTTGCTCCATTAAGATTATAAATTGCATGGCTATTTTTCCTTCCCAGATGCATATCTTTACATTTATTCGTATTAAATCTCATCTGCCACTTAGATGCCCATGCATCATTAATAAATATGTTAAAAAGGAGGCAACCTAATACTGAACCATGAGGAACCCCACTTATCAAATTAGTCCAATCTGACTATGTTCCATATACCACAACCATTTGCTTCCTGTCTTTTAGCCAGCTCTCAATCCATAAGCAAATATTTATGGCAATTCTTATATCCCTTAGTTTGCTCAATAGTCTCCCATGTGGCACTGTATCAAAAGCCTTTGCAAAATCCAAATAGACTACATCCACTGAGTTGCTTTGATCCAAGTTCCTACTAACCTCCTCATAGAAACTAATTAGGTTTGTTTGACATGACCTATCCTTCATAAATCCATGTTGGCTCCTACTTATAATCCTGTTTTAATAGACATATTCTTGTATATTATCCCTTATTAACCCTGCTAAAAGCTTTCCCTCTACCAAAGTGAGACTCACTGGTCTATAATTCCCCGGATTTGCTCTTGCTCCCTTCTTAAATATAGGTATCACCTCTGCCTTTCTCGAGTCATCTGGCGGAGACCCTGTGTTGAATGAATCATGAATAATTAGATATAATGTTTTTGCTATTACAGAGCGCAGCTCCCTCAGTTCCCTTGGATGTATTCCATCAGGACCCGGGGCTTTATTAACATTTTTTTTTTGCAATCTCTTTTGGATTTCTTCCTGCGTTAACCAGTTATTTGGTGAAGGTAGTGTAGCCCCATTATGTTGCAGTGACCCAACCACTGGTACCTCCTTTGTGTATACCGAAGAAAATAACCTATTTAGCTCATCTGCCTTTTCCTGGTCACTAATTATCAGGCGGCCTGTGTCACATTGTAATATTCCTATACCTTCTTTCCTGGCCTTCTTCCCATTAATATATTTAAAAAATATTTTAGGGTTAGTCCTACTCTTCTTTCCAACTAACTTTTCATTTTCTATTTTAGCCAGTCTAATCGTGCTTTTGCAAGCCTTGTTGATTTCCTTGTATTCCCGTAAAGCAGTTTCTGTCCCTTCTTGTTTGTATAATTTAAATGCCTGTTTTTTACTCCTCATCTTCATCTTTAATTCATTGTTAAGCCACTTGGGTTATGATTTACTCCTTCTACTTTCATTCCCACTTGGTATATGGTGATAAGTATGTATATTTAGTAAGGATTTAAATGTTGTCCATTTATGTTCAATATTTTTGCCTGTCAGTTCTCTGTCCCGGTCTATATGTTGTATCTCTGCCCTTAGACCATTAACATCTGCCCTTTTAAAATGAAGAGTTTTCTTTAGCCCATTACAGTTATGTTTTTTTAATTAAATCTCAACCTCATTTCTAGTAGGTTCTTGTATAACCTGGGCCAGATAATGATCCATGAGTGCACTCAAGAACCTGCTCTCCTTAGCTGAACTGCTGGTCTCATTTATCCAGTTTATTTCAGGGTAATTAAAAGCCCCCATTATTAGAACTTGACCATGCTTAGCTGCATTTTCAATCTGTCACAATAATTACATTTTCTCACTTTCAATTAAATTTGGGGTTTATAGCATACTCCTACTAAAATTATTTTAGAATTTGCTGCTCCGCTATTTAACTCTACCCACAAACATTCAACATTACTGCTAGTTCCATCATAGATATCTTCTCTGACTCTAGGCTTAAATTCAGGCTTAACATACAGACAAATCCATCCTCTTCTTTTACCATTGCCCCTATCTTTCCTAAATAGGTTATAACCATCCAGATTAACAGTCCAGTCATGAGCTTCATCACACCACATTTCAGTAATGCCTATTTAATACCATTTCTCATTAACTGCTAATAATTCTAACTCTCCCATTTTTCCTGGCAAGCTTCTGGCATTAGCAAGCATACACCTTATGTTATGAGTCTGTAGTTCTGAAGTGCCTGCCACTCTACTTTAGTTACTTAGCAATACCTCCCTATTGACTGTACTAACGCTCCCCCATCTCCTCCCCCATGACTCGTTAATGCGTTCGTTACCCCCTCTACTCTTTCTACCCCATTACTTCTATCTAGTCCCTCCCCCCACCTACTAGTTTAAAAACTCCCCCAGGCTTTCTAACCATCCTATCCCCTAGCACAAAAGCTCTCTCATCATTAAGGTGCAATCCATCCCTGCTATAGAGATTGTATCCAAGTGAGAAGTCAGCCCAGTGCTCTAAGAACCCTAACAACTCCTTAATGCACCACATTTTTACCTATGCATTATCCTCCCTAAGCTCCTTCTGCCTTCCAGGGCTAGCCATGGCACTGGTAGTATCTCAGAAAATACTACCTTGCAGGTCCTTGCCTTCAGATTTTTACATAGTTACATAGTTACATAGTAATTAAGGTTGAAAAAGACTTTCAGTCCATCAAGTTTAACCTTTTAAGATCTCCTCTGATCTGCAATATGCAGATTAAATATTAATTAATTAGCTGTTAATTAATTATTAATCAATGATTACATTTTTTTTCTCCAGAGGAAGGTTAACAAAATAAAACCCAAGTGAGACTTAGCCAATCATCTCAAAGGAAAAAATAAATACAAATAATTCCTTCCTGACCCCAGATGTTGGCGATCGGATTTCTCCCTTGATCAATACTGTCTCTCTAATTATCCATGATAACCCTGATTTCCCTTTTTAATTAGAAATAAATCCAGTCCCCTTTTAAAGTTATCTATCGAAGCCGCTGTCACCACCTCCTCTGGTAGAAAATTCCACAGATTAACCACCCTTACTGTGAAGAACCCTTTTCTTTTACCTAGTTCTATTAAATCATTCTTTAGGGCACTCCATCTTCCACTAACGTTGTCATTGGTACCAATATGTACCAAGACCGCCGGATCATTTCCAACCCCTCCCAATAATTTATCTACCCGATCCACAACATGCCGAACCCGAGCACCCGGGAGACAGCAAACTGTTCGATTGTTGGGATCTGGGTGACAAATCACCTGGTCTACCTTCCTATTAATAGAGTCCCCAACCACAAAAACCTGCCTGTTGCTCTGCCTATTCTGCCCTCCCACTCCTCCAATCAAACTGTTCTCCCGGCTGTTAGAGGGAACAGCTCTATCTGGCATTGCCATTCCTGAATTGACATCCCTAACAGTTTCACTCAATCTGGCAAATCTGTTGGTGCTTTCCAACTCGGAACTCGTCTGCCTCCTGCTCCTGATTCCCCTGCTTCCCCTTGTAACTGTAACCCAGCTACCTCCCTGGACATCCTCACTAGCCCCAGCCCCATCCTCCATGCTAGGCCCAGCTAAACTGTGCTACAATTCTCCTCTCCAGTTCTCCATTTGAGTTTCAAGAAAGGCAACATGCACACACCTGTCACAGAGGTATGGACCCTGGATCATCTGTTCCAGCAGTGCATACATATGACAGGATGTACAGTGAGTGAGGTTTCCACTGGACTGACTCATAATTACAGTGGGTAAAAAAAAAATGTATAAAGCACTACAATATTCTCCACCTTTTGCACTCCATCCTTATATTTAAACTCCTACACTTATACTAGAACTGCCCTTATGCAAGAAGTGATAACACCTTCCCCTGTTTTTATTAGGTTCTTATTACTCACCTGCCCACTACTCACTGCACAAGTACAGACTTACTGTTCAGGAGAAATCACAGAACAGATGCAAGCAGACCACAAAAAATCACACACTGATATAGCTTTATACAGGCATCCCCCCCCCCAGCTGCCCACTAATCCCTGCACAAGTACACAACACACTTACTGTTCAGCAGAAATCACAGAACAGATGCTATTGATCTGAGTAAACAGAGATGAACAGTGCTGCTCTGTTGCTGCTTTTTTCTAGGCCTAGCTGCACTTCCTAATTCCAGCAAAACCCAATTTAGAGACTGAATAAGTGCAGCAGCCTCAATCAAGTTGGTGTTGGTAAAACAGACCAGAGGAGACCTCCCTAGATTCCGCTCTTAGACTGCTTCTCAAAATGTAGGTCACAACTCGCCCACTGCATGCATAGACTTGTGCCAATATGCAAGTGCTTAGCAGGTAGGAAAGCATAGCTCGGGTGCACCCTTAGACGCTGCTCTAAAGCGGTAGAAAAGGTTAGTACCATTTAGTGGCTAGCAGAAGACATGAAACCCTCTCCATAATGGAAATGGTGGTGAGGTAAATGGGTCCACAATCTCTGGTTCTTTTCTCTCTGTTAATAGGTTTTTGATATTGAAAGAAATCTGAAGCAATGTGAGATGGTCCCAGTGTAGAATGCCTTAGTATATTAAGCAGAATATTTGGAAAGTACTGACAAAGGGTGATTTTGCAGATAGGGTTGGAAAGCTTGTATATTGATAGGTGCTAGTCATTTAGCATGCATGAGAGGGTAGGGTAAATGGTTTTAGGATGAACATTGTGCAAAACTGCACAGACATAAAGTAAGCGGCATATACTGCAATAAAGTCTTTTGAGTTAAAATGAATACAAATGGGCGATGCCCCCTGTCATGACTACATAGTTTAGTGACTGTAATATTACCATTAATTATGGACGCATGACATTGTTGCATTGTGATTACATATTATTGTTGTATGGATATATGTTGCCTGTACATTGTTATCATATATACTAGTTATAATATGTTATAGAGGGAAAATTTGATATAGAACAGGAGAATACATGAGGAAAAAGTAAAAATGCTCTGCACATAAGCTTAACTGCAGAACATTGCATTCTCACATATACAGTGCTTGATACACAGCAGCAAACACTGGATATTAATATCTACGTTGTTGCACTATCCAGCTATAGACACCTGTCATGTAGCTTAGACATCTGGTGAGTGTATCTCTAGAGCTTCTATAGCAACCAAGGTTGCAAGGCAGATGGAACTTAGTTCTGACATCACACACATACACAAACGTACAAAAGGATGTGGAATGGGAAATATAATTTAAATATGTTGGTTCCATGATGCAATAAATGTTTAGTTCTAGTTTCACATATTCACTGTGTGATACTGTTATTGTGTTTCTGTCCTGAATTGGGGAGTGGTCTTGCCGGAGGCCACTAGTAACCTATATCCAGTATTCTCTGCCTGTACCTTCTGGAATTGTCCTTTTCATAAGCTATCTTTTGTGACACAGATAAAAAGAACCACACGATTCTGCTGGGGTAGGTTTAAACTAGGTTCATATCAAGCCCCCTTGAAGAAGCAGATCGTGACACCCCAAATAGTAAACATAATGCCCTCAGCAATCGTAGTTTGGAGCACTGAGATAAAATGAGACATTGTAGGGATAAGTGCAGAGATAATTCTGTGAAGAACTGAGAAATGGGCGTGGGGCAGTGGGATGGTTGAAATACTGAGGGGAACAGCAGGGCAATAGAAGTAGAGGATGCTGGCAAAGAGTCATGGTGAGGCAGGAGAGGCACACTAACCAAAAGGAGCACACTCCGACATGATTAGTGTAACATTTGATTAGTAATGTGCAAAGATTCGAGGAAGTATATGAATGGGGAAAGACCCTCCCACAACTCCAGGTTGCATCAAAATATATATATATATATATATATATATATATATATATGTTTGTGTGTTAGTATGTATATGTACGGTGATGCGAGTATATCATATGCACATACAGTTTCAGAATATGTAGTACACGGAAGGTTTATTTCATTTTTAGCAAACACAAAAAACATAGGAGAAAACCTTGATAATGAATATGTGACACTGATGAAAAGGCCTGCTTACAAAAAGCGTACCATGGTTACCATCAATAAAATTCATATAAAAACACTATCTTTTTATGTATGAGTAATTTGCCTTAGCCAGAAGTTCAATCACAGCTCAAGTCAGCAGGGATTTCTTCAACTTAGGTAGCAAAATGTACTTGGAGGAAGTACTAAGGTTGACTGCCTTTCAATTTCTTATTTTTTTCCGCTGCTGTCTTTTGGTATATTTAAGGTACAAAAAGAAAAGCAGAAAAATAATTATTATGAGTTTACTAACATAAACACATTTCACTCTTGAAATACACCCTGCATTTAATTATAAAAAAATATATACATTTGTCTGACATGACAGCAAAGATTTTTTTATTTTGCACTCAATAGTTTTTGTCATTTTTTTGCAGCTGATGCAAAAGTATAGTCCTGGAGGAGATTTCATTTGCATGCTGCTGAACAGCTTGATGCTCTCAACTGGAGCAAAGAAAAGCAAAACACACGGCAAACCATCTGATTACATTTTATAGCAGAAGTTGAAATAGGAAAGGAAGAACGATTTCCATTCCACTTCACTTGCTTACAATCACATTGAGACTCAGAAAATGTTTATCAAAAATATGTAAATTAAGCCTTTGAACATAGATATAACGAAAAATGCATATATAGACTTTTCAGTGCAAACACTCAATGCATTGTGTGCAACTGTTTATCTAAAGCAGACCTGTCCAACTTCTTTGGTGCGACAACACGGATTTTAATTGGCCAGTGAGCTGGTGGGCTGAATTTATGTTGTTTAGTGAGTTGGTCAGCCGAGTTAAAATAATAATAAAAAAAATGTATACAATATCTACATATATTAATCAATATATTTATATGAAATAACTACTTGTATATTTGATGTTCTAAGTGTTTTATTTGTAAAGAGAGACAGTGGGCCACAAAAACAGCTGAGGTACAACCAGTTGGACAACAATGATAAAAAGAACCATTTTAGTCCTATATATTTTGAAGAACTACACTTCATAATGGGCAAAAATGTTTTATATAGTAAATAATACTAATAATAAAGGTTATTATATCCAATTATGCTGCAGTGAAAACCACTATATATGCTTCTGATGCTCTGCTTCAACAATTCTGGGGAAGAATTTGAATCCTTAAAAGATTTCATCTACTGCAATTTAAATGTGGCAATATTTATTTTCAGTAGCAGAAATTGATATGTAATTATTTTACATGAGCCATGACTGTTGAAAAAGCAACTCATATATGACAATAGCTGCACATAAAACATAATTGCATAAAATAACTAATAAATTAAGGCTGCATTTATTTATTTATTTTTACTTTGTGTACTTTCTTTTTTTATTAAAGAACATATTGTATATATTGTACATATAGGGCTGTTGTCAATTGTTTTTATTTATCAAAACTTGTACATTTTAAATGCATTCAAATCCTAGTAAAATAACTTGGGATATTCACACAGGATTACAGTTCCAGACATTATGCTAGAATTGATGTAAAATACATGTAACTAATAATAATAATGATACTAAAAACAACAAATTGTTTAGGTTTTTTTCCTAGATGGGCTTAAAACATTTGGAAAAAGGGTTGGGAAAATAGATGAGGCTTGAGCTTCTTTTTAAAGATGTTCAATGATGGGAACTGTTAAACAGTTACTTGACTAAATATTTAGTACAAAAGTTAAGCAAACTCCTGGTTGATTCAGTTGAGATAAACTTACTGACTGAAGAGGGCGGGTAGGAGTGTCAAACCAAGAGTTCCTTCAGATAAATGTGATATTTAGTGCTCAGAGGTTTTATGATGAGCATGGCAACCTTTGCCTTTTGCCGAGCTACATATACAGGATGAATGTTATGTGACAGGATCATGTTTCATTCTGCAATGGATGTCATTATTTATCTGGAATGATACTAGTAGTAGTCAAGGCAGGTTGTCATGAAAGCATGGACCAATATGGACAGAGCTTCTGAGAGTATAAATATTTAATCCTTGTTAGAGGGAAGATCTTGGTAGTGGCTGCTGTTTAACCAAGGATCTGCTATAAAGCTCCACACCAAGAGCCTCATTCAATTAGAAGGCCGCAACTCGTGGTATATAGGCCGTATGTCTGGGGACCTGCTGCAGGCTCGCACTCTGCTACAATTCCAGGGCTATTTCATTGAAGAAGGCTGCAAGTTGCAATCCAAAATTGTAAACCCTGGTTCCATATGTTAGCAGTTCAGGGCTTGCACATGCAAGCCTGTAGTTACTGCTTAGAGCCAATAGTAAATGAGCCGATCATAATGACATCAATCAAACCTGTGGGAATCCTTGACAGGCTCACTAAATGAAACCTTACTGCGGGGATCCCCATTGGGACCCCCGCAGCATTGAAAAATTTAAATCCCCCTCATGGGTACTTAAAGGTCCCACCGCATACAAAACCCCTGCACCTAGCATTAACCCACCTTATGCTGCGGGGTCCAAAGGGTCCCTACATTAACCTTTGCTGCAGGGGTCCAGATGAGACCCCTGCAGCATTTAAAATTCAAAATTCCAGCCTTGTGGGTCCTGAAAGGACCTTAAAGGTCCTTAAAGGACCAGTGCTGCAATGATAATTAAGCCCTGCCGCGGGGGGTACCATAAGTCAATCCATAGACCCTAAAATTAACCCCATCACATAAGCCTCTAATTAACCCCTTCAGTCCCATAAAGGTCTATATAGACCCTCATGGGACAATAATGAACCCTGACATTAACACTATAAGTGCCATGAGGGTCTTCCAGGACCCTCATGACACTAACAGCCTTATTAAATTGCAATTCGGTAAATTTAAAAGGGCTCTATTTAAGCACACAGCATATTTTTTTACAGAAGTTTTTAGTTAGTGAAGACCTTGCTTTTGGATAGAAGTTCACTAACTAAAAACCTCTGTAAAAAAATATGCTGTGTGCTTAAATAGAGTCCTTTTAAATTTACTGAATCGCAATTTAATAAGGCTGTAAGTCTGAGCACTACCCTACATTACACAATTATCCCCCCAATAAACAAATTAATCTGAATTAATCCCCCTTTAACTAATTAACCCACCTTTAAATTATTAAGCACCTCTAAGTAGAGATGTCGCAAATAGTTCGCCGGTGGACTGTTCCCGGCGAACATAGCATGTTCGTGTTTGCGGCGAACTGCAAACATATGCGATGTTTGATCCGCCCCCTATACTTTATCATTGAGCAAACGTTGACCCTGCACCTCACAGTCAGCAGACACATTCCAGCCAATCAGCATCATACCCTGCCTTCCAGACCCTTCTACCTCATGGACAGCAGCCATTTTGGAATCATAACTAACTTGCAGTCTTACTGAGAGGAGGGAGAGTGTAGGTGATGCTGATTGAATAGGGAAATCAATAGCTAGGCAAGTTTATTCAGTGTCCAGTGCAGTGCTAAAGGACTCATCAGATCTCTGCTGTAAACACAGCAACCCAAAAAGCCCTTTTTAGGGCTATAACATCATTTTTTTGGGGGTCTTTTTCTGTCTAATCTAACTTCATTTGCCTGTCTCCCTGCTAGCCCCTGCTAGCAAGTGTGTCTGTCAGGCTCACAGCTTATACTGTGTGTGCACAGTGCAACCAATACAATCTTGTTTACTAGTTGTCTACTTTTAAAAAAACAAAACTTTTATTTTGTTAAATCTTAGTTCATTTGCCTGACCGCTAGCCAGTGTGTGTGTCAGGCTTACAAGTATTGTGCCAAGTTCAACCAATCCAATCTAGTGGTGTACCAGCAGTCTACATTTAAAAAAACAATAATATTATTTTCTTAAAGCTAAGTTCATTTGCCTGACCGCCAATCTAAGTTCATTTGCCTGACCGCTAGCCAGTGTGTGTGTCAGGCTTACAAGTACTGTGCCAAGTTCAACCAATCCAATCTAGTTGGGGTACCAACAGTCTACATTAAAAAAAACAATAATTTTATTTTCTTAAATCTAAGTTCATTTGCCTAACCGCCAATCTAAGTTTATTTGCCTGACCGCTAGCCAGTGTGTGTGTCAGGCTTACAAGTACTGTGCCAAGTTCAACCAATCTAATCTAGTTGGGGTACCAGCAGTCTACATTTAAAAAAACAATAATTTTATTTTCTTAAATCTAAGTTCATTTGCCTGACCGCTAGCCAGTGTGTGTGTCAGGCTTACAAGTATTGTGCCAAGTTCAACCAATCCAATCTAGTGGTGTACCTGCAGTCTACATTTAAAAAAACCAAGAATTTTATTTTCTTAAATCTAAGTTCATTTGCCTGACCACCAATCTAAGTTCATTTGCCTGACCGCTAGCCAGTGTGTGTGTCAGGCTTACAAGTATTGTGCCAAGTTCAACCAATCCAATCGAGTTGTGTACCAGCAGTCTACATTTAAAAAAACAATAATTTTATTTTCTGAAATCTAAGTTCATTTGCCTGACCGCCAATCTAAGTTCATTTGCCTGACCGCTAGCCAGTGTGTGTGTCAGGCTTACAAGTATTGTGTCAAGTTCAACCAATACCAAACTAGTTGGGGTACCAGCAGTCTACATTTAAAAAAACAATAATTTAATTTTCTTAAATCTAAGTTCATTTGCCTGACCGCCAATCTAAGTTCATTTGCCTGACCGCTAGCCGTTTTTTGTGTCAGGCTTACAAGTACTGTGCCAAGTTCAACCAATCCAATCTAGTGGTGAACCAGCACTCTACATTAAAAAAAAACAACACTTTTTTTCTGTGTAATCTAATTTCATTTGCCTGCCTGCCAGCGTGTGTGTCTTAGGCTCACATCGTATACTGTTCCCACTTGCCCAGTCAGTGCCACCACTCATATCTGGTGTAACAGTCAGTAGTGCACATTTAAACAAAGAATACAATTTTGACTGTAATACATTGAATAGCAGTTACTTGTCTGCAAGCGTCTGTGTCAGGCCTACACCGTCTACTCTGCCAACTTCTGCAAGTGCACAGTGCCACTCATATCTGTTGTCACAGTAGCTTGCACGCATAGTACCACTAATCAGAAAAAAAATGACAGGCAGAGGCAGGACACCCCGCAGGGGCCGTCGTGGTCGTGGTGCTGTGATTCCCTTTGGCCCTACAATAATGCCCAGTGTTCAGAGGCCAGTTACCCTGAACTTGAAAAGTTCAGAGGACGTAGTTGACTGGCTAACACAGGACACCCAATCTTCTACAGCTTCCGCTTGGAACATTGACGCACCATCCTCCTCCAGCTTAGCTTTGGGCACCTCTCAAGTTACCACTCTCCCGCCTGCCGCCATCACCAACACTAGTACCACAGCCGATTCAATTGATCAGTCAGAAGAGTTATTTACACATCAGTTTGAAGAAATGAGTGATGCGCAACCATTATTGCCAGAGAATGTAGATAACAGGGATATGTCTCAGTCAGGCAGCAGTACACACATGTACGTACGATGTGGTGATGATGATGATGTACACGCTGCTGCTTCCTTTGTTGAGTTGTCAGATACAAGTGAGGCGGGTGATGATGATGACGATGTGTCTGTGGATGTCACGTGGGTGCCCGCTAGAAGAGTAGAAGAACAGGGGGAAAGTTCAGATGGGGAGACAGAGAGGAGGAGGAGAGGAGTTGGAAGCAGAGGGAGGTCATCGCAAACGAGCTAGTGGCACAGTCAGACAGCATGCATCAGCACCCGGGGTCAGCCAGACAGCACGCCAATCAACGCATGCTGTTGCCACCACCAGAATGCCGTCACAGCAGAGCTCAGCAGTGTGGCATTTTTTTTGTGTGTCTGCCTCTGACAACAGTGATGCCATTTGCAACCTGTGCCAAAAGAAACTGAGTCGTGGGAAGTCCAACACCCACCTAGGTACAACTGCTTTGGGAAGGCACATAATGTCACATCACAAACGCCAATGGGATCAACACATGAGTACAAGCAGCACACAAACTCAAAGCCGCCATCTTCCTCCTGGTCCAGCATCATCAGCCACACCAACCAATGCTGTCCTCCTTTCCCCCTCTCAACCATCCGCCACTCCGTCTCTCGCCTTGAGCAGTTCCTGCTCAGTTGCACATAGTCAGGTGCCTGTAAAGGACATGTTTGAGTGTAAGAATCTAATGTCACAAAGTGCCCCAAATTTGAAGTGATACGACCAACCAAGCATCTTTTTCCATCTCCCGGTCCCAAAAATCCAGGCCTTATACACGTGCCCTGATAGGTGACGTAACAAGTATTAAACTGATAAGAGTAGTACTTACAAACACGCCACTTCTATCTGGTGGCACCTTTGATTGCACGTGCCGTGCCCCAAAATTGAAGTGATACGACCAACCAAGTATCTTTTTCCATCTCCCGGTTCCAAAAATCCAGGCCTTATACACGCCCCCTGATAGGTGCTGTAACAGGTATTAAACTGATAAGAGTAGTACTACTTAACACACCTTATAATAATGCAGAGAGAGGCAACGCAGTGAGAGGAGTCTGAAGAATAGGAGTCAGAGGAGGAAGGTGGCTTTGAGGAGGTGGAAGACCAAACACAGCAGGCGTCCCAGGGGGCTTGTTGTCACCTTTCGGGGACCCTTGGTGGCTGGGTGGAGGAAGAGACCTTCAATTATATCAGTGAGGACAAGGAATGGGACATGGCTAGCTTGGTATCCAACCTTGTGCAAATGGGGAGTTTGCGGTTGTGCAAATGGACTGTTTGCGGTTGTTTGCGGTGCATTAAACGGGGAGTTTGGTCTGTCACTGTGAAGCGGGCCTAACCCTTACACTACCTGATTGATACAACATCATACCTGATGTTTTAAAGCACGTTATTCCAAACAATTTAGGAATGTTAGTTAATTTATGCCCTTTATGGTTTAAAACCAGACTCTGCATCAACTATGTAATTTTCCGTGGGAGTTTTGCCATGGATCCCACTCCGGCATGCCACAGTCCAGGTGTTAGTCCCGTTGAAACAACTTTCCCATCACTATTGTGGCCAGAAAGAGTCCCTGTGGGTTTTAAAATCCGCCTGCCCATTGAAGTCTATGTTCGCGACATCACTACCTCTAGGTAATTAACCCTATTTAACCCTCACTGTACCTAAATAACCCTATCACTAACCACTTAACCCCATCTAGACCCAGTTATCCCTATCTAGTTCTATTTAACCCTAACTGTACTCAATTACCCCTAATTGTAGCTAATTAACCCATGTACCCAATTACCCCTATCTGTAACTAATATCATATTAACTATCCTATTAACCCCTATCCTATCCTTTTAACACCTTCCCCATTCTATTAACCCCAATCCTATTAATCCCTTTACTACCTACCTAACCCCCTAACAAACCCCTCACCCACTAATAAAACCCCATATACATAAAATAACAAAATACTAATTGCATAAAAATAAAATAAGCATGACAGAAAAAAAAGACATACACATAAAATAAAAAAGAATACATAATATAAAAATCACTATTAAAATAAAAAAGACTTACAACCTGTAAAAAAGAAAGGGTTAATTAGTCCACTGCCTCGGCCAAAATGCCCCTACAGCAGTGATCCCCAATTCCATGGTCTTCACTCTTCTGGATGAACAAAGTTACTAATGCATTATATATACTTTGGCCCTCATCCAATTGCGAGTTGGCCAATTGAATAGTGCTCTAAATAAGCACATAACATATTTTTTTTAAATAAGTTTTTAGTTAGTGAAAACCTTGTTTTTGGATAGATGTTTACTAACTAAAAACTTCTTTAAAAAAATATGTTTATGTGCTTATTTAGACCCCTATTCAATTGGCCAAATTGCAATTGAATGAGGGCCTGTATAATTATTTTAGAGGAAAAAAAACGTTCTATTAATTTAAATAGTTATCTGAATATTCAAACTGAAGATTTGCGATTTTTAGCAATGTGTAAACACAAAAAAGATAAATAACTTTTACAAGAATCCCAGTTTATCTTAAGGTTTTATCTTTTACTAAAATTTTACTTTTATTGGTATCACTAAAAATCTTTTATAGCACATAAGACAGCTCACATGGAATGAATATTAAAAATATACTTGAGTTTAAGTAACCAGAGAATTGTAAAACCTTTTAAAGTGATTACTACCACCTTTCCCTAGTACCGCATCCAGGGCCGGATCATCCATTATGCAAGTTAGGCTCCTGCCTACAGGCGCATCTCTGAGAGGGGTGCCTCATTATCACAGCAACTTCCACCAGAGACACCCTCCAAATCCCCTCTTCGCGTGTGCTTCACTGTGCAGTGCCTGCTAACTCTAAAAAGAGAAATAGGTGCCGGAGTTAATACTGAGCTCCAGACAGGAAGCTCAGCTAAGACTACACTGCAGGAAGTCTAAGCCCGCCCCCTGCACCAGAGCACAGAGGGGAGGGAGAGGAAGCCTTCCCCAGCACAGCCATGGCAGCAAGGCTGGGTACAGACAGTGACAGGAGATCTTCAACACAAGATAGAGGCAAGAGCTGTGATTAAGTGAGAGGCATGTACATGTATGTGAGAGGGTGAGGTAGAGAGAGGAAGAGAAAGAGAGAGGGAGGGGGAGAGAAAGAGAAGGAGAGAGAAATAGGGAAAGAAAGAGGAAGAGAGAGGGAGGGAGGGAAAAATAAAGGGAGAGAGAGAAATAGAGAGAGAGGGGGAGAGAGAGAGGGATAGAGAGAGAGTGGGGAGAGAGTGAGAGAGATGAAGAGTGAGGAGGATAGAGAGGGAGGGAGAGAAAGAGGAGGGAAGAAGAGAGAAGGGGGAGAGAGAGGAAGAGGGATAGAGAAGGAGGGGGAAAGAAGTGCGGGAAGGGAGGGAGAGAGATGAAGAATGAGGAGGATAGAGAGGGAGCTATAAGGAGATATATAAATAGGGAGAGAGAGTAAGAGGGAAAGAGGGAGATATAGCAATAGGAAAGAGAGGGAGAGAAAGAGAGGGACAGAGGGAGGGAAATATGGTGAGTGGGAGGAAAGTAGGAGAGAGGTAGAGAAAAAGATGGGGAAGGAGAGAGATAGGGGGTGAGAGAAAAGGGAGAGAGGGTGAGGTAGAGAGAGGTAGAGAAAGAGAGCAGGAGGGGGAGAGAAAGGGAGGGAGGGAGAAATAGGGGAGAGAGAAATAGGGAAAGAGAGAGGAAGAAGAGAGAGAGAGTGGAGGGAGATAGAGAGTGGGGATAGAGAGAGATAAGAGGGAGGGATAGAAGGGGAAGAGAGAGGAAGAGGAAAGGGGGATAGAGAGGAAGGAAGAGAGGGGGGAGAGATGGGAGAGAAAGAGGGAGGGCAGAGAGGGAGAGATAGAAATAGGGGGAGAGAGGGGGAGAAAGAAAGTGGAAGAGAATGGGAGGAGAGGGAGGAGAAAGAGAGAGACAGAGGGTGGAGAGAAAGATAAGGGAGATAGTGAGGTAGAGAGAAAGACATAAAAAGAGGGAGGGGAGAGAGAGGGAGAGAAAGAGAAGGGAAGAGAGAGAAAGAGGGAGAAAGAGGGAGGAAAAAAGAGAGAGAGGGAGGAAGACAGGGAGAGGGAGATAGAAAAGGAGAGGTAAGAGAGAGAGAGTGAGAGAAACAGAAGGGAGGGAGAGAGAGAGGGGAGAGAGATAATGGGAAAGGGAAAGAGGGAGAAAGAGAAAGGAGAGAAATAAACGGGGGAAAAGAGAAAGAGAGTGAGAGATAGAGAAAAAAAGGGGTAGAGAGAGGAGAAAGAGAGGGAAGGAGAGAGAAAGAAGGAGAAAGAAAAGGGAGGAGGAAAGAGAGGGAGAAAATGTAAACAAGTAATAGCTTGGCGAATGTATGGGTAGCTATGCTGTAAAAATAAGGAAATGTCTGCAATTTGCCCACAGCAAGATAGCAAGATAACGATATACACGCACAGAAAAAGGAAAAATGGGTGCGTGCACACTTTGCGCACACACTCACAGGGGCTCCTCCACTTAACTGCCTAGGGGCTCCAAAAAGATAGATCTGTCCTGACCGCATGCATTAAAAAATATAATGTACAAATTCCATTCAAAGTTCCTTTGATTTTGATAACATTCCCTAGCTTTTTTGCTTTGGGATATTTGCTCTAGTGAAACTTCCCTATATATTGTTGTATTGAGTTCTTTAGAGTAACATAAGATAACTATTTGTATAGGGAACTCGATATTAACATCCAATTATAGTATTGAGTATATTTCTCAACTGTCAATCAGATTTCAGCCAATCAGAATAGGACTCACCCCTGTATCCTATTCTGATTGGCTGAAAGCATTTGAGTGTTCTGATTGGTTGAAGTCTGATTGACAATTATATTAGCCAATCAGAACTCTCCAATCCTTTCAACCTTACCAGAATTGGATACAGGGGTGTATCCTATTCTGATTGGCTGAAATCTGATTGACAGCTATTTCAGGCAATCAGAACGAGCAAATGCTTTTTTATTTATCGGAGCATGTGCAGGAACCATCCTTTGTGGCGGGGAGTTCCTCAAAGGAGGAGCTTTGTTAGTAGGAGTTTTTTTTTTTTTTTTAAGAATGTCAGGATTTTGTTGGAGAGGCCTTTCCTGACCCAGAAGAGTGAAGACCAGGGCATCGGGGAACATCACTGGAGGGGCATTTTGGCCAGGTCAGTAGACTAATTAAACCTTTCTTTTTTACAGGTTGTAAGTCCATTTTATTTTAATAGTGGATTTTATTTGATGTATTCTTTTTGTATTTTATGTGTAAGTCTATTTTTTTCTTTAATGCTTTTTTAATGTAATTAGTAGTTTGATATTTTTTGTACTTAGTGGGGTGTTAGGGATCTTATTAGGGGCTTAGGGGTTTATTAGGGGGTTAGGTAGGTAGTGTAGTGGTTAATATGATAGTGATTAATAAGATAGGGGTTAATTGGGTACAGTTAGGGTTTATTAGGTACAGTAAGGTTAATATAGGACTAGATTGGGATAACTGGGTCTAGATGGGGTTAAGTGCTTAGTGATAGGGTTAATTAAGTATAGTGAGTGTTAAATAGAGTTAATTACTTAGAGGGGGTTACTTAGTAAGAGGGGGGTTAATTTAGATGTATTAATGTATTGGGGGGATAATAATGTAATGTAGGGTAGTGCTTAGACTTAGTGTCATTAGGGTCCTGGATGACCCTCACGGCATTTATAGTGTTAATGTTAGGCTTCATTATTGTCACATAAGGGTCTATATAGACCCTTTTGGGACTGATGGGATTAATAAAGAGGTTCATGGGCAACAAAACTAATAAGGGGAATGGAGGGGCTAAGTTATGCAGAAAGACTAGCCAAATGAAACATATTTTCTCTAGAAAAAAGTCTTCTAAGAGGACATATGATTACCTTATATAAATACATCCAGGGTCAATGGGCTTTGTCAAATGAACTTTTTGTGCCAAGAGGTTTTCAACTGACAAGGGGACATCCCTTGAGGTTAGAAGAAAAAAAATGTAACTTTAAAGAAAGAGAAGTGTTCTTCACAGTAAGCGTTTTTTAAAGTGTGGAATTCTCTACCAGGAGATTGTGAAAGCAGATTCGATAAAAAGGGCATTTACGGTTATCCTCAATTTGAGATGGAATATTGATCCAGTGAGGAATCCGATCAATAGTATCTGGTGTCAGGAAGGAATTTTTTTTGTTTTTACCTTATTAAACAAAAGGCAATAAAATATTAGCATGTATTAAAAAGGGTATAGAAGCAAGGGAAGGAAATATAATGCTGCCACTATACAAATCTCTAGTATGCCCTCATTTGGAGTATGGAGTACAATTTTGGGCACCACTTCATAAAAATGACATTTTAGAGCTGGAAAAGGTACAGAGGAGGGAAACAAAACTAATAAGGAGAATGGAGGGGCTAAGTTATGAAGGAAGACTAACCAAATTAAACTTATTTTCTCTAGAAAAAAGGCGTCTAAGAGGTGATTACATGCTTACATTACATAAATATATCCAGGGTCAGTATATCGTTTTGTCAAGGGAGTTTTTTGAGGTTTTCAACTGACAAGAGGACATCCCTTGTGGTTAGAAGTAAAAAGATTCCACCTTAAAGAAAGAAAAGGGTTCTTCACAGTAAGGGTGGTTAATCTGTGGAATTCTCTACCAGAGGAGGTGGTGACAGCGGATTCGATAGATAACTTTAAAATGGGACTGGATTTATTTTTAATTAAAAAGGGAATTCAGGGTTATCCTGGATAATTAGAGAGAGAGTATTGATCCAGGGAGAAATCTGATCGCCAGTATCTGGGGTCAGGAAGGAATTCATTTTTTTCCCTTTGAGACAATTGGCTAAGTTTCACTTGGGTTTTTATTTCTTTGTCTTCCTCTGGATTCATTAATAATTTAGAAATAAAAATAAAAATAAATAATTAAATAATTGCTTAATAATTATTTAACAACTAATTAATTAATAACTAATCCGCATATTGCAGATCAGAGGAGATCTTAAAAGGTTGAACTTGATGGACTTAATTACTATCGCCCTCATTCAATTGCGATTTGGCCAATTGAATAGGGCTCTAAACAAGCACATAGCATATTTTTTTTAAAGAAGTTTTTAGTTAGTGAAAACCTTGCTTTTGGATAGATGCTTACTAGCTAAAAACTTCTTTAAAAAATATATGTTATGTGCCTATTTAGAGCCCTATTCAATTGGCCAAATTGCAATTGAATGAGGGCCTATGTAACTATGTAACTATGTAACTATGAGGGTCTATATAGAGCCCCATGAGTGCTATTCAATTGGCCAGGCCTGAAAGTTCGGCGCGGTCTCGACAATTGGAAACCATGATCTCAGCAGTAGCATTTGCGGGCATGAACATGATCGCCTGTAACTCGTGGTTCAAGTCACAAGATCGGAGCACTTGAAATGCAAATATAAATTCAATCCAGCACTGTAAGTGGTGGGGAACACAATGAGTGATATTAGAATTAAAAGCACAACATTCTTAAGCTTGCACATCGCTAAAATATAATACTTTATTTCATGTTTATTTCATGAAAACATTTGCGGGCTGGGTGAATTGTAGCAATTGAATAGCAATTTGCGATTTTAGCGATCATAAATCTTGCTGACGGAAAAAAGATCATAACTCTTGCTGACAGAAAAAAGATCAAAGGCTTCAGAAGACTGTAAGTTTCGGGTTTAACAACCTTAAAGCTTTAAAGCCCCTAACAAGTAAACTCTTTGGAGTCCTCAAAAATATGCCAGTTGAATTAACTTACGCCCTCACTTATGGGCACCAGTAACTTACGATTGCTTAATTGAATCAAGCTCCAAGCCAGCAAATGTTTTTACACCCGTAAACAACAAATGTAGGAGAAATCCTACAAGTGCTAGAGAGGATCCGCAAAGGCGTTTAACCCTGTCTGTATCACTGTAAATGCAAATAAAAACATCAATACTGCACTTTGAATGATAGGGAAAGCGATGAAAGACATTAGAATTAATTTCTCAACAGTCTCAAGCTCGCAAATTGTAGTTTTGGGGTTATGTCAATCTCAGGAATCAATGAGTTAATACATATCAGACCACCCAAATAGACTAGAACAGTATTTTGACATTCACTTTTCTTTTTTAGTGTTTTGCATTTTTGCGATTCCGATCGCATATCGGACCCCTAAACACTAAATGATTGACATGTAACCTCCATGTTTTACTGACATCGTGATGACGATCTCATTTTCTATTGGCTGTTTCTAAATGGCTGGTTACGGTCTTGCTTAATTAATCATATTCCTGCCCTGAACTGTGCATGGTTTACAGTTTTGGCTTACGCCCCGTAACTTGCAGGCTGGCTCAAATGAATAGCACTAGAATTGAAGCAGTCTGCGAGCCCGCAGCAGGGCCTCAGGCATATGGGCTGTATACCACGAGATGCGGGCTTCTAATTGAATCAGGCTCTAAGGCTTCCATTCAATAGAAAATTACTGAAGCCTGTAATGTAGCACGTAAAATAATTTGCTATTCAATTGGCGTCTTTTAGCTACCCGCAAAGGATTTGCGGGTTACAGGCTGTGAATCCCTGCTGTTGTCAAAATCGTTAACTCCAACCCATCTATGCCATTGATCTGTCAAGCCTGTAAATGTTACAATCACAAATCGCTATTCAATTGCTACAATTCCTCAAGCCCGCAATTGATTTCACACCCGAAACTGGCAAACGTAGGAGGAAATCCTACAAGTACCAGATAGAACTCGCAAGGGGGTTAAACAACTGATTGTAGGACTGTAAAAGCAAATACAAAATCAATACTGCATTTTAAAAGATGGGGAAAGCGATAAAAGACATTATAATTAATTTCACAATAGTCTCAAGCTCGTAAATCTGCAATCAAAAATGATTATTTTTAGGTTTTATTTCCATGTTATATCAATCTCAGTAATCAAGGAGTTAATAGATATCAGGCCACCCACATGGGCTTGAACAGTATCGTTATTTGTTTTTATTATTTTATACATTGCGGGATTGTGGGTCTGATCGCATATCGGACTTCTAAACGCTAACTGATTGACGGTTGACCTACATGTTTTACTGACGTCATGATGACGGTCTATTTACTATTGGCTGTTTCTAAATCGGTATTTACGGCCTTGCTTAATTTATCATGATCATGCTCTGAAAAGCTACTTATGGGTGAATGGTTTACTGTTTAGGCTTTCTATCAGGAACTTGTGGGCATAAGCAATTGAATCAAGCTGTAACTGTTGCAAATGATGTCCGGGCTTGCAATTGAATGTAGGCCTATGTTTTCTTCTATTGTTTTCCCTGAGCTGTGTGATCAGGTGACAGATAATTAGAGGGGTAGCGTATATATTGCGAATCTCTGTTTTTTTTATATCTGTTTCCTTGATAAATTGGTTATTTACAGAGCTATTTTGATCTTATATATCAGAGTAATCATACTGCAGAGGCCTACAGCTGGCATGTTCTCCTTGTGTTTTCCTTGAAACAAGTGAGCATTGTTTTTTTTTCTTAGTAGCTTTAAGAATTTATATACAGTTCAGGCAATGTACAAAGTTTGGGATATACTGTAATCACTATAACTAAGAGGCAGTTTATAGACATAAATAATAATATTGGTAGGCATCGCTATTAAACAATTAACCTCAGCAGCTTGAGCCTGTTTACTGCTTATCTAATGTAGGTATTTGTATTGTTAAAATGCACAACAATATATAAACAACATTGTATATTTACAAATTTACATAATTTACGCTTCTTAGAAATTACAACATCATAACTTTATGTTAATGCTATAAAAATAGAAATAATAAATAAATCGGGTTTGCCTTCCAGTGTACCTCTCAAATATAAAATCTTATCATTTTCCATAGTTTGGATTTCCCTTCTTGTGGTTCCTCTTTTATTTAATCACAACATCATTAGCAGATGCATTACTAGAGATCTCTCTTTTTATAGTTAATAGAGAGTGAACTGTCCAGAGGTGATATACTGTTATCGCATTAATGACTTGATATCTAGAATGCAAGAGATCTGAACTCTGGAGAAAACAACATATATGAAATCACTGTAAGTTTGGTTTCTAACTGTGACACACCCGACAAAGAGGACAGTTTCTAAAACTCACCAACTGTAAAGGAACATTTCATTAAGAGGTGTTCCATAGTCTTGGACATTTATGATGATTTACAGCACAGTGGTGCCGTGGCGGAGCTAGAGAATGGCGGGCCATGGTACAAAAATAAATGATGGACCCCCTCCCCAAGGGGGGTTGGAAAACTCAGTGCACTCCCCAAGACCCCTTCCCATAAGACCCTTTCCCATAGTTTCTCTCCCCAAGACCCCTTTCCCATAGCTGCTCCCCTTCCCTTATCTTCTGCCTGCTTGAAGAACACATATATACATATACTATCTCTGCATAGCACCCAGTCCTCTCAGTAGCCATTCCCCTCAGAATCCACCTCATAGAACTCATCCTGTATGTACTTTGCTATCAACCAGCCCTTGCTCTCTCTCACCTCTTCCCTGATCCCCAACTCAGCATGCAGAACCTATCCACACTGCCACCACTTGGAGCTTCTGTTGAAATGCTCTACAGATTTTTTTTTTTAAAATGACAAAGCATTGCCCCCCCACCCCCCCAGAAAGGGGCCCTGGTGCACTGCACCACCTGCACAACTTCTAACTCTGCCCCTGCAGTGGTAAATATTATTTTTAACATACTTTACATTCAATGCTAACAATTTGATATCTCTAGGATCATAAATAAAAAAAATGTGCTCCCTTTTCTGAACAGATGTTCTGCTTTTAGTCTTAGAATTGACATTTCTAGCCCAGACTTTGAGTTGTTGGGGCAGTAAGAGATTCCAGTTCCTTCTGATTTAATTTAGGAACTGTATCAGTTCCATGGTATTTAATACTGGAAGACAGAACCTGATCTTCTTCATCAAAAATACATTTATAATTCTGGGATCTATACTCAAGTATTTTAGCAGGATCTTCATTTTTCTCCCTTCCATTATCAAGCTCTAAAACTAAAATTTCTCTCTCCTTTCTTTGCATCACTCAAATGAGCCAGGATTATATCTCCATGTAGAGGAATAGTTCTGTTCATACTACAAAGAGCTATATTGTCAATGCCTTACATTTCTCATCTGAGATGTGACATTAGAAATCAATTCCTGTAGGACATTTTTATTTTCTTGCACATCAGAAAATAATTATTGTCATTTATTCTTCCAGGACAGATGACGAATACACTGAGTGTAATGTGCACCTCTTCCATACTTTTGAAAATAATTATCTATAAGTCTGGAATTTAACTTCCAGCACCCATGGCCACATACTAGTGACTCCTCTACATTTAGAGTCACAACCATCAGGGCATGATCAGATAATATTAGACAACAAATACATTATGTCTCTTCAATTGCAATGCTGATAAAGAATCACATATCATAAATAATGTCAAACTGTGAGACGTCATCACGCTTTGCGCTGTTGCGCACGACTTGGGTGATGAGCGAGGCAAGCAGTTGAGGCATTAAAACTCGCAGCACTTAGGCAATGAGCGCCAAAGGTGCTCATTGCCAGCAAGCCTCGCGTAGCGAGGTGAACAGTTGATGCATTGAAAGACGCGGGACTTATACGAAATGAGCGCTGAATGCGCTCCTGCGACCCCCGCAAAGCGTGGCTCACTGTTGAAGCATTGAAAAGAGCGGGACTTAGCCTTCTAGCACTTAGGAAATGCGGGATCACCTTACTCTGCAGTTGAGGAATGCGGGACATAGAAAAAAAAATTACGAGATGCAGGAATTAGAAAAAAAAAATACGAGGTCAGAAAAATACGAAGTTAACAGCCAAACCGCACAAATCGAAAAAGACAAAAAAAACAAAACATTTTAAATAATATACAAAAAAAAAAAAAACATCACACACTGCACGGGGGGGGGGGGGGGGGGGTTTCAGCCGAGTTTCGGCACTCGGAAATCGGCTAAGCTACAAACAAAATGGTGGCTGAATAAAATGAAAACGAGGCTACACAGCTCCGATGCGCGCAAGACACCACCGAGGGACGTACGAGGTACAAAATACACTACAAAGGACGGAAAATGCTTGCGAGCCGCGTAACACATAGACAATACACGCCATTTTAAAACTCTAACTTGCAACTAATAACATTACGAATCTAAAATGGAGCTTTACACAACTAAACCAAAGGTTTGCCCTTGCACAGGCAGCCTATTTATAATGCATAATTGGCACATTGATGACACATTCTGCTCAGGGCAACAACAGTCCAACTGTACATTGAATGCTGCAGGAAAATAAAAAGAGATTGTTAGATCTTCAGGCTAATGATTGATGGATATATTAATTAGAAATAGGTAAAGTATATTAATTTATAAGTAACTAATTAATTAATTATTATAAAAAATTTTTTTTATATATATATATGTATTTGTGATGAGCATAAAACATGAGCGGTGCAAAGCACAAAACTGGGGAGAGGCTCGCAGTGAGTGCCGAAAGTGCTCAGAGGAGCAAAAATACATGAGAGGAGAGCCTCGCAATGAGCGCCAAAGGCCCTCAGAGTAGAAAAGGCTTTACATTTTGTGGCAAACAGCATTGCCATGGTTTCACATTTTATTGCCCTGTCATTTTTGACGGGTAAGTCGCTAGTATACATATAAACCCTACTACTTGGAAATTGGGTAGTGTAAACATCTGTTAGACCTGCTTGAGCACACATATGATTAAGGAAATTTGAATCACAGTACAGTTTATCACAAGTTTTCCTATCCAGACTAAGGGCCTTATTAAATTCCAAGCCCGCAGTTGCCTTAATACAGCTCATAAGTCTGTGGGCTTGCAATTTGCACGATTAAATTGAAAAAGGCCTAAAGCCTAAACCGTAAACCATGCAATCATAAGTACCATTTCAGGGCATGATCATGATCAATTAAGAAAGGCCGTAACTACCGATTTAAAAACAGCCAATAGTAAATGAGACCGTCATCATGACATCTGTAAAACATGGAGGTTTAGACATCCGACATGTGATAGGACTCGCAATACAGCAATTTAAAAATCAATAAAAATGAATGAAGAAAATGTTATAGTAATAATTCATGTGGGTGGCCTGATATGTACTAACTTCTTGATTCCCAAGATTGATATAACATAGTAATAAAACCTAAAAATAATCATTTTTGATTGCAGATTTGCGAGCTTGAGACTGTTGTGCAATTAATTCTATTGTAACTTTTGCCATCTTGACAGTTCAAAGATGGGTCAGAGTCATGATTTTGACAACAGCAGTTGCTTTTCAGCTTGTAACCCGCAGATCTATTGAGGGTAGCTAAAAGAGCCTAATTTAATAGCAGTAACTTTTGCAAGCTACGTTACAGGCTCCAGTAATTACAATTTTGACAATTTAATGAGGCCCTCAGAGTAGTACTATTACAATAATCTGCAAAAATCATAGTTTTAGGACTATGCAAATACGGTTTGATGATTACACACAACACCATTATCTCAAATGTTATCTGTGGGCCATACATATTAATCCTACAATATGCATATTTACTAATACGTACATCCAAAAGTAAGTATTTTTTTATGTGGCTGACCAAAAGACAGTGCACTACAAAGAATATAGCCGTTCCATTTACAACATCCCTTTGCTTCCTGTCTTTTAGCCAGCTCTCAATCCATGAGCATATATTTATGGCAATTCCTGTATCCCTTAGTTTGCTCAATAGTCTCCAATGTGACACTGTATCAAAAGCCTTTGCAAAATCCAAAAAAACTACATCCACTGGGTTTCCTTGATCCAGTTCCTACTAACCTCTTCATAAAAACTAATTAGGTTTGTTTAACATGACCCGTCCTTCATAAATCCATCTCGTCTCCTACTTATAATCTTGTTTAAATAGACATGTTCTTGTATAGTATCCCTTACTAACCCTTCTAAAAGCTTCCCCACTACAGAAGTGAGGCTTACAGGTCTATAATTTCCTGGATTTGTTCTTGCTCCTGACCTGAAGATAGGTATCACCTCTGCCTTTTTCCAGGCATGTGGTAGAGACCCTGTGTTGAGTGAATCTTGAAAAATTATATATAATGGTTTTGCTATTACAAAGCCTAGTTCCCTCAGTACCCTTGGATGTATTCCATCAGGACCGGGGGTTTATTAACATTTATTTTTTTCAACCTCTTCTGTTTTTTACCTGCGTTAACCAGTTATTTGGTGAAGGTAGTGTACCCCCATTATGTTGCAGTGACCCAACCACTGGTACCTCCCTTGTGTATACCGAAGAAAATAACCTATTTAGCTCATCTGCCTTTTCCTGGTCACTAATGATCAGACAGCCTGTGGAATGTTCCTATAGCTTCCTTCCTCGCCTTCTTCCCATTAATATATTTTAAAAATAATTTAGGGTTAGTCTTACTTTCCTTTGCAAATAACTTTTTATTTTCCATTTTAGCCAGTCTGATAGACCTTTTGCAAGCCTTGTTGATTTCCTTGTATGTAAAGCAGTCTCTGTCCCCTCTTGTTTGTATAATTTAAATGCCTGTTCTTTACCCCTCATCTTCATCTTAAAGTCATTATTAAGCCACATGGGTTGTGATTTACTCCTTCTACTTTTATTTCCACATGGTATATGGTGATAAATATGTATATTTAGTAAGGATTTCACCATTGTCAATTTATTTTCAGTATTTTTACCCATCAGTTCCTTGTCCCAGTATATATTTTGTATTGCTGTATTGCTGCCCTGAGACCGTTAATATCTGCCCTTTTAAAATTGAGAGTTTTTGTTGGCCCCTTACAGTTACATCTTTTTAATTCAATCTCAAATGAGACTGTGTTGTGATCAGAGGCGGAGCTAATGACGGTGCAGACAGTGCTAGGCACCGAGGCCCTGACATCTGAGGGGCTCCAGTGAACCTCCTGTGGGTCCCCTGTGGCCCCTGCAGCCCTTGCTGACCCAGTGTGCACCAAGGCCCCTGACCTCTGAGGGGCCCCGTGGACCTTCTGCAAATCCCCTGTGACCCCCATGGCCCCCTTGTGGCCACTGGGGCCCGTGGCTCCCTGCATCCCTCCTGTAGCCCAAGCGGTCGGCCCCTGATGCCCTCGTGGGTCTTCAGTGACCCACGCGGATCCCCTGTACCCCGCACATATCCTTTGTGGCCCAGCGGGTCCCCTGTGACCCCTGTTGATTCTCTGTGGCCCCCGTGGGTCCCCTGGGGTCACTAGGGCCTCCGGTGGCCCATGCGGACCTCACGTGGGGCCCCTCTGGACCCTTATGGACTACTGTGGCCCCTCTCAGGCTCCTCGGGCCCCCTTGCCAGGCCAGTGCCCCCTGCAGACCTCCCATGGGTCCCCTGTAACCCCTTAAGGCTCACTGTAGCCCCAACAGGTGCCCTGTAGCCTACACGGAACGTTATGGCCCCCAAGAAACTCCAGTAGGTCCCCTACAGCCCCTTATGGCTCACCGTGGCCCTCACAGGCCCCCCACAGTCCCCAGGGGCCCTGTAGCCTTCATGGAACCTTATGGCCCCCACAAACCACCAGTAGGTCCCCTACAGCCCCTTATGGCTCACAGTGGCCCCCACGGAAAACTCGTGGCCCCTTGCGGACCACTGTAGCCTCCCTCATCCCCTGTGGCCCCTAGCATACCTCTATGGCCTCCCTCAGCCCCCTGTGAATCCTGCCGCCCCCTGGGGCCTATATATACGTATATATATATATATATATATATATATATATATATATATATATATATATATATATATATGGGCCCAGATTTATTTTTTTTGCACCAGGGCCCCTTATGCACTAGCTCCACCACTGGTTGTTCCCAAAGGTTGCCCTATTTCAACATTTGATACTATATCGATAATATTTGTGATAACTAAATCCAAGATAGCCTAATTCCTAGTAGGTTCTTGTATAACCTGGGACAGTTAATGATCCCTCAGTGTACGCCAGAACCTGCTCCCCTTAGCTGAACTGCTGGTCTCCTTTGTCCAGTTTATTTCAGGGAAGTTAAAATCTCCCATTATTAAAACTGTGTGTGTTATGATCCTACTCTACCACTGTAGGACCAAGGGTTCTTTTGCCAATCCCTTTAAGCAGCAATGAATTCAACACAGCATAACAGTACCCAGGACTGTCAGGAATCCGAGTCAGCAGAGTTCTCCCGGTGTGTAGGAGCAAAGTATCAGATAGGATCCAATGCCATAGTTATGTTATCTTTCCAGATTAACTCATACACAGTGCTGATGTATGTTTAATCTGTCCCTCTTACATCCCTTGGTTTAGGACAAAAAAAAGAACATCCATATCCTTGTGTAGTTCGAGGAGACTCAGTTTATTATTTCAGATCCAGTACCTTTTAACAACTTTCCACACCCATCAGCTAACTCCTCTCAGACCCATCCCTCCTTTCATAGACCCATGTTTTTCTCTGGTTTTCCGGTCTTCACTCACACCAGCTATCTCAGGCTTGGAAGGGGGGGGGGGGGTAATTGTTAGGGGCTGCTTCACTTTTACGACCCCTCTTAGACCAGATAGAGGGCTTTGATCTATTGCAAGATCCTGTGTTTATACTATGTGACCAGCTTAGACCAGATAGAGGGGTCTGGAAATCTATTATGCTTTGATCTGTTGCACGATCCTGTGTTTATACTATGTGACCCTCTTCTGCTCAGGTCGTGGAGGGGGAAGAGACAGGAGTGTTAGTAATTTGGGGTCAAGAACCAGTCAACATGGCCCCAGCTAGACAAAATGGTTTCTTACAATACATCCATAACAACACATACATGTTAACCCAGAACTGTGACGTACTTTATGTGCACCATGTCCTGCTGTCCATCTAGTTATGACAGCTTCTCCCCTTTTTTTTATTAGTGTAGCATAGAGGATCATCCTGACGGATAATTCTCTAGCTACACTGCTTTACTTGTCCTCCTGTCTGGAAAGTCCATCCGCATTCTGATGGACCTTTCCTCGTCTGTGTTGAATGGCAAAATTATAAGTCTGTAAGGCCAAGCTCCACCTCAGTAAACGACCATTATCCCCAGCCACCCTGGATAACCAACACAGGGGATTATGGTCAGTCACCACAGTAAATTCCCTCCCATACAAGTAGTGTTGTAGCTTCTTAAGGGCCCATACCACATAACTTCCATAATTGTTGGGTTACTGTAGCCATAAACTGGGTACCCCGGTCAGACAGGATCTCTTTAGGGAACCCCATTCGGGAGAAAACCTCCAATAAAGCCTCTGCTACCTTGGTAGCTGAGATCTTAGACAAGGGAACAGCTTCAGGATATCGAGTGGCATAGTCTACTATGGTCAGAATGAACTTCTTCCCAGTCCTGCTGCTCCTAGCCAAGGGTCCTATCAAGTCAATAGCCACTCTCTGAAATGGGGTATCTATTACTGGTAATGGTTGAAGAGGGACGCGGCTACCCCTTCCTTGTCGGCCATATCGCTGGCAGGCATCACAGGAGCTACAGTAAGTAGTAACATCCCTATTCACCCCCGGCCAGTAGAACACCCTGGTAAGGCGATCCCGGGTCTTCTTCACCCCCATGTGTCCAGCTAATGGTACCTCGTGAGCTATCTCTAGCAATCTCGCTCTAAACTTTTGCGGTACAACTAGCTGCTTCTTAACCTCTCTCATCCCATCTCCCTCAGGTTCAGATGTAATCCTGTACAGCAATCCTTCTTCCCACACATACTCATCTCCCTCAGGACCCTTCTCTCTCTTGTTAGCCCTTTGCCTAGCCCCAGCCAAGGTTTCATCCTCCCATAAGGCGACTTTCACCTCGCCGGCAGTAGCCCACCCCCGGCCCAGTTTGCTAGCAGGTAATTGACTTACCCCAGTTTCCAGGTGCCCGGCCTCATCCTCGTTGCTTAGACCATTCCTGGTGACCTTGGCAGCTTGCGATCTGGTCACAACATTGACATACCGGCTCTTTAGATGCCCCAAATCATTGCCCAACAAAACCTCAGCTGGCAGCCCATGCATAACTCCCACTTCACGAACTCCTTTCCCAGTGCCCCAATCCAACTGCAAGCGGGCGACTGGGATGGAAATTTTTTGTCCTCCAGCCACCATGACCTCCATGGTCTTAGGGAGCATGGCTGCGCGTGGTACTATATCCGGATGTACCACAGTCACTGCAGCTCCTGTATCTCGAAATCCCGTTGCCGCCTTTCCCTGGACCAAAACCTTTTGGAAATGCTGGTTCCTGTTGCCATCTGATCTGGTTTGCACAGCATGGATGGGGTGATAGAAATCCTCCTCTCTGGGTCTGGTCTGGATCCCTCCAGACTCCTCAAGGTCCACATCCCACTCCCCCAGATAGTAGACAGGCTTAGTGGGGTGTCTGTTTTCCCTGTGTGGCACATTGGGGCATTCTCTTTTCATATGCCCTGGTTGATGACAACCATAACATTCGCCACCCCTTGTGTTCCGCGTGACAGGACGCAAGCCGGTAAGTACTGTGGGATGACGGATCACTCCAGTGGCCACCTGAGGTCGGCTGCCATCTTGGAAAGTAGCAGGGTTAGAGCGGTTGGCTACAGGGCGGCCGGGGACTGGTGCTGGGACTGGGGAGCCCCCGTTGGTAGTGTTGTTGAAGCCCCTATTCCTGATCTCACTCCTGGTAGCCACAAAATGATCAGCTAGGTGGGCAGCCTTCTCCCCTGTAGTGGGGTTTCGATCTTGTACCCATGCTCTCAGTTCATCAGGACAAATAAAATACAATTGTTCAATGAGGACCAAATCCAAAATTTCCTCAAATGTGGTTGCCCCCTTCCCTTTCCACCAACTGATGCAGGCATGCCTCATCCGACACATCACTTCAGAGTAGGTGTCCCCGGGGCCCTTGGTGTACGTGTGGAATTTGTGCAGGTAAGTCTCAGGGGTAACAGCATACCTGTTTAGCAACACTCTCCGGGCCTCAGCATAGGTCTTCTGCTCCTTGGGAATTGCCCTGAATGCCTCACTGGCTCTCCCACTTAGTCTGCTAGCCAACAGTGTAATCCACTCCTTCTCTGGCACTTGATGCAAGTCACACTGTTGTTCAAAGTCCTGTAGGAAACCATCAATGTCCCCTTTCTCATCACAGAAGTGCTTGACACTGCTGTATGCCATTTTTAATCTGGCTGCCCCTATATCCTTCCCCTCCTTGGATTCTAGAGAGGAATGGACAGTCTCTTTTCTGTTTTGTAGCCGTACTTCACGACTTAATTGGGTCCGGAGGGCCATCACTTGTGCCTCTGGAATGACTGACCTCCACCTCTGGAATCTCCGGAATACCTCATCCTCCTCCTCTGCAGTAAGCCCCATCTCTGGAACTGGCTCTGGGTCAGGTTCTGTAACCTCCTCCCGTGTTACCATACTTTCCTCCACCTGCTGGAGCTCATCCACCAACAAGAGCTCTTGGATCATGTCTGCCCTGGTAGTAGCCTTTGTGCTGTTGAGCCCTCTCTCCTGGATCAGGTCCCTGAGGGCACCAGATGACATGCTATCATATCTGGACATCCTGCTTGTTATATTTACAGGGATCCCAACACTGCCGACCAACTGTTATGATCCTACTCTACCACTGTAGGACCAAGGGTTCTTTTGCCAATCCCTTTAAGCAGCAATGAATTCAACACAGCATAACAGTACCCAGGACTGTCAGGAATCCGAGTCAGCAGAGTTCTCCCGGTGTGTAGGAGCAAAGTATCAGATAGGATCCAATGCCATAGTTATGTTATCTTTCCAGATTAACTCATACACAGTGCTGATGTATGTTTAATCTGTCCCTCTTACATCCCTTGGTTTAGGACAAAAAAAAGAACATCCATATCCTTGTGTAGTTCGAGGAGACTCAGTTTATTATTTCAGATCCAGTACCTTTTAACAACTTTCCACACCCATCAGCTAACTCCTCTCAGACCCATCCCTCCTTTCATAGACTCATGTTTTTCTCTGGTTTTCCGGTCTTCACTCACACCAGCTATCTCAGGCTTGGAAGGGGGGGGGGGGGTAATTGTTAGGGGCTGCTTCACTTTTACGACCCCTCTTAGACCAGATAGAGGGCCTTGATCTATTGCAAGATCCTGTGTTTATACTATGTGACCAGCTTAGACCAGATAGAGGGGTCTGGAAATCTATTATGCTTTGATCTGTTGCACGATCCTGTGTTTATACTATGTGACCCTCTTCTGCTCAGGTCGTGGAGGGGGAAGAGACAGGAGTGTTAGTAATTTGGGGTCAAGAACCAGTCAACATGGCCCCAGCTAGACAAAATGGTTTCTTACAATACATCCATAACAACACATACATGTTAACCCAGAACTGTGACGTACTTTATGTGCACCATGTCCTGCTGTCCATCTAGTTATGACAGTGTGTATTTATATATATATATATATATATATATATATATATATATATATATATATACACAGTAAATAAACAGTATATATATATATATATATATATATATATATATATATATATATATATATTCACAGTAATAGATCCATAGAATAAATAGAATAAAAGAGCAGAAAATGACAAGCCATGTCTGTAAGCTTGCATATTACATTTTGTGTGATACCTTTCCTTTTTTATGTGTTGCCAAATTTGGCTTTCTGATTTGGAGATAGTTGCATCCATCAGTAACACTGTGTTTCATGGATTTCTAGGTCATTGATTCTCAAATTGGTTTTCTTGACATTTCAACCACCAAACAACTAAATAATGACACCATACATTGATACCTAATTTGTACAGGACTAAGCATTGGGAGGGTCCCAATAAAGACTAAATGGCATGACATGGATTAATGAATGAGTTGTTCCTTTGTTTTGCCACACATATTTCACTATTGGCCCAGTTTAAATATGAGGGGCCAGCCATTTATCCAGTGATGCTGGCTCATCATTATGGAAGGCTAATCCTTTAGTTAAACAAGGGTTTGGAACTTTACAATTCACCCTCTGCCATGTCAGCATCAAGTTACAGCCTGTGCAGTGAGTTAGATTATTTACGTTTATTGGATTTGCTGCTGAATACAAAATACCTGAGATCTGGGAGTCTTCTATGCCAACATCTCTCCTCGTAAGCATCCCACACATGACATTTGGCTAACAAGTGCAGCACTCTAAATTGTTTCTTTTGGCTATTTGGAAATTATTGCTCAGTGAAGTATAATTGAAGAGAAGAAAATGGCTTTGGCAACAGTACATTAACAGATGTCTGCTCATGGCTTGCACTACCTGAAGCAACATAAATATGCCATTGTTAGAATTAATTACATTGTAAAATATAGCTTCAAAGAGTATCTGTAAACTGACTAATTAGAAGGAAATGACACAATATGCACCATTTAAAGATTTCATTATTTTCTCTTAGCATAGAGGAAAAGTAAATTAAACTTGCACAACATGTGCTGCTCTAATGGGCCACTGCAGTCATTGAAACCGCTCTGCACCATCATGAAGAGCAATCAAAATCAAGAAGAAAATGCTTATATATACATATTTTTTAAGCTCTTTTCATTGTTTTTTATTTGTTTTAAATCTTACAGTGGTTGGCTTTTACAGCCCTCACACTGTTTATGTTTGCATGCACCAAATTATTTGAGTTTGTGGGGAATTCTTGAAGGCCCTGAAATGATCATTAACCAAAAGGAATAAGCTGCCATTTTTGGTTGCAACAAGGAGAACTTACTGCCATTTGCAGGGTGATTGGGAGTTTTTGATCCTTGCAGAACATTTGGAGTAAAGAAACCAGAAGAAGCTCAACAAGACAATCTCTTATAAAGCAGTAAACTATGTATCAGCTTTAAAAACAGAAATAGGAACTGCACAATTTCTTCACAACAGCATTCCTTAGTGACCATCAATTGGTGAGATGCTAAACATAACCGTACATGTCCACAGAGAAGAGGCTCATGGTCCATGTGATGTGGGGGTAGCCATCTGCTAACAAAACATCACCATCACATGGGACATGATCCAATACTCTGTACCCAGGCTAGACCATGTTAACACCTGGACCAATAGATTGCGACTGAGGAGTGCTGTTGAAGTAAAGCCCTAAGTGCACCCCTATCTCCTCCTCCGACTTGCCAAATGGCCCCCTGGAGGCAGCTGCACTGGTGGAGGTGCAGGCATGGAGGGATGCAAAGACGGGCAAGGCTGCGAGTGAGCAGGGGAGGCCTCTGGAGTGAAGAAGGCGGTGCTGGCAACCAGAGCACGCTAGGCCATTTCCAGGCTGAGCTGGGTTAGCGTGCTCTGAAGCAGCCTAATCAGATACAAGTCCACCTTATTGTGATGTGTGGGAGGCTGTGACATGTGAATGGTGGGAGGAGATGCCGGCCTGAATCCCACAAATGGAGTCCCGACAGTCTCTGAGCAGGACTTAATTTGGTTTTTATGTATTACCACTTACCTTTAAACATTCAACAGCAGTTTAAAAAAAATCATTTAACTTTATCATTTTTACTAAATAATTATTTAACTTTATGTACTGACAAGACAAAGTTGCGATTGATATGAAATCATAACAGCAGCTGAAGCACATACATTGTGGTGCATAATAATGTTTTTATATCTTTGCTGGAGAGTTTGCCAAATGCACTGTACTATTTGGGTATCATGAATTTTCTGTTCGCTAATGAGCCTGGGATTCTGTCATTGTGAATCTGAGTGACATAACTTTGCAGATGTACTTTGCTTCTTGCTGACAACACTCAGTTGGACACACAGCGCAGGAAATGTACTTTGGAAGGTTTGTTACACAGTGACAAAAACAGAAGCAGAATGTCAGTTGTAGCAGGTTTGTCTTAATTAATTCAATTCCAATTCTTTGTCGTTCAAAATGAGCTCAGCAATCATATGAATACCACTCAGTTCCTGAGTCTCAATGATATGTGCATTTGTACACCCAACCCTACATCATGATTACAGTAACATTATAGAATTATGCACAGGGCCGCCGTCCGAAATCTTGGGACCAGTACACATGTAACAACCAAGACCCCTAAAATATACTTTACTTGACAGACTGTCTCATTAGCATGTTGCTGAATTTCAGCTAAGAATCTTTATTTGGCTAGTACATCTAGTGCTATAGACACATTAACTGTATGAACTACAGGGTGCAGACCTTTACATGGACTGTTTGGAAGCTTTCATTGAATAAAAAGCACTTGTTAAAAATGTTTAATGTTTCAATATTAGTATAAAAGCAACCTTTCATGTCCATTTAAGAATGCCTGAAATAACTCACAGCCCTCATTGTATGGAGCTTCATACATAAGCACCTCCTGTAGCCCTAATGGAGGCCCTGATTATATACCCTTTCTTTGGAATCTAACAAAATCCTTTGTTGTTGTTTAGTCATTCAGTTGTGTCCAACTCTCCATGACCCTATGGACCTGCAGCATGCCCAGCACATGTGTCTGGTTGTGCTTAGATACTAGAGTTGGTTGCCAGTTCCTTCTCCAGTGGACAATGATTTGTCTGAATGTCAATAGGCGTAGAAGGCCAAAAAATCTGGGGAGGATATTTAAACTCTACTACATACATATATATATATAAATTATGTGTATATATACAGTATATATATATATATATATATATATATATATATATATATATATATATATATATATATATATATATGATAAACTTTGGGTCAAAGCTCTTTCCATGAGGAAGACATACTGCTCCATAGCCCTCTAGTGGCTAAATCTGGCAAAGCATGATTAAGTTTAATTTTGCTATTTTTTGTGTCCCCTATTCAGTTAATCTGGCAGGGGGATAAACATCTTCCAGGGGGTGAGAGTGTAACAAGCTATTGCCCACAAGAGGAGGGCTTAGGCATGTGGGGAGAGTGAGATCTTTCTGTGTTTTAAGATATCTCTGTAACAATAAAGAAGTGCCAGTCTGATTTTGGACACACTAAACAGTGTCGGAGTCTGCTTGTACTAATCATAGGTACATGTTGTGTGATTCTTAGATCATAAGAAAACGGGTCTGATGGTGCCTGTCTCTTCAGAAATGATGCTGTTATCTGCAGTGTCTGCTGGTGTCGAGATCTGAACATACAGTTGTGACCCATAGAGAGAGAGAGAATTGGGGTGAGCGTAGTCCCCCAAATCTGACGGCCGTTACATGAACTGGATGAGATCTGTGTGTAGGATTGGTTTTCCTGGCCTTTCCAAGCCCACTGAAGAGCCAATTGTACTGGTTTTGCTGATCCTTTGTTCCTCCTGCTAATGATCCTGGAATGACCGCCGGGCACCTCACATTCCAGAGGGAAACTTCCCGTAGCTGAAGGCAGGCGTTTTTGAGGGTAAAGCAGATCATCCTCCTATGGGTTGTGACATAATGCATTAGTGTCAATTACCTTATAGAAGGCGACCTCAGGAGGGACACTGCTGTTAGGATATCTATCCTAATGCTAATTCAATAGATTCAAATATAGAATGTGTGTCTCATTTCTGATACTAATTTTGAAGTACATCTGGGCATTAGTGGAATATTGTCCTAGAGGAAAGTAAGAAATTATTCTGTTATATTTTCCTGGACCTCCTTATTTAACATATTAAAGTAATGCCCAAAACAGGAGTGCTTGACCAAAAGTTTTAATGAGTGTGAGGGGTGGGCTGAAAGTTAGAGACAGTGTGGAAAAGCACTGCATGGTAAGATATAAAAATTCTGGTGCATATTTAAGAGACAAGAAAGAACATGATAATGCATTTCAATAATGCTAATTATTTAATGTAGACAAAAACTATTACTTCAACTATATTTAATTAAGTACATGAATCATCCTGGAGCTAGATATATTATATATACTGTTAGAATCTGTTTCATGCACTGTATGCGCCACTATAAATTTAGCACCATAAATTCTGACCAATGCTGTTAGTCAGCAGGTTTTAAACGTGTCAACGTCCTGTTTAATGGAGAGAATTAAAGAAAATAATTCATTTTTTTCCACACGCAGTTTTGGCGGGTTCTCTGTCTGCCCGTTTTGCAGTGCCGTCCTGGCTTGAGTGGCGGATGTTGGGCAGGCACACATTATGGCGATGTGTGCCCGCCGTCTGCTCTGTGATGTCCACCAGCAGCTCCGTGCCACCAGCAGCTGCAGATTACTGTGGAGAACACTATACTTGATGCATTAAAAACACATTGCTGCACAACTTTTACTACATATAAAATAAGTAAATAATATTAAGATTAATGTGGCCAGATTTAAATCTTTAACATGGTTACGAGAAAAAATGGCCTACATAATGATTTGATTTAAACTGCTGCTTTGACAAATGATAATCACATTTGCTTTTTGACAGATGGTGCTTTTTCTGACTGCTGTCAACTTCATAAGATTAATGTGTGCAGCATCATCTACACAACAATTATAAAAATGTAGTTTAATTGATTTTTTCATTTTTCCCTAATCTATCCTTTTATGCTAAGGAAGGGATATATCATTTGATCTTATTTTTATGCAGGAAACTACAATACACTAGAATTTTTTAGCATGCAAATAAATTATAAAATATGTTTTGAGATATCGATTTAGATATAGATATGCATGAATTGTTTTTATATATATATATATATATATATATATATATATATATTGTGTGTACATGTTATTTAATAAGTGGTAGGAGATGAAGTATTTAGGGAAAGAGAAAGAGTAGACAGCTAGCACAATTGGGGAATTCTTGAGAGGGAGTTTTTATCTTGAAAGATATTTTCTTCTGACCAGCTGTTGAAGAGACCTGGTTGTCATAGTTTTTGATAAATCAGTTGGAGTTGATTGGCATCTTAAACACCAGAGAAATATGTGGATAGTCTGAGGAGGAAAAACTACTTGCCATTCCATTGTTGTATGAATTTAGTGCACAAGTATAATATGTCCAAGGTATGTCATGTAAGATGTCATATCTGAGAGAAGCTTATGTATCAGAGCTATGACAGGACTGGCTCCAACAACCATCACTGAAAAATTAGGATTAACTAAATATTATGTCATTGGAAGGGGGAACAAAATATGTAAAATACTTGTAGAAAAAAATGTTTTGTTCATGTACGCTGATCTGAAATGGAATCTGACTATTTGCTGGAGAATAAAATGAAATTGATGGATAAAACATAGTGCGTAAAAAAGATGCAATTTTGCTCAATCTAGTAATATATTCATTGGCACCATATTAATTATGTAACTTGTATATATTTTGGGGGATGCCATGAAAGAACAATTAAAGTAGTTCTTTAAGTAACGATTCAAGCTGAAGGACTGGGTAGGAGTGTTAACTAAGTGCTGAAAATAAGAGGGTTGCATCTGACCTTTAATTGGGTCTGATGACTACTATTGATAAGGGGGCTTTGAATATTATTGCACTGTCTTAGACAAAAGTAGGTTATGATCACTCAAAAAAAACTGTAAACAAACTGTAACCTTTATTTAAGTGTAAAAAAAATAATGTAAAATATTTATATGTTTTTTTACAAAAACTGACTGTTTTTGTATTAATCATTTTTTCTAAACTAAAAAACTTGAGATCCAAACCATTGTCTTCATCAATCTCTATATACTAAATGTGTCTTTGGCAAAAACAAATTCTTGACAATGTAATTTCATAATCCTTTCCAAAACTATCAGGCATAGAATCCTAAAAAAATAGTATAGAAAATCACTTTAGAGACAACTGTCCATATCTCAAGACTGATTCAGAATAGATAGTCTATAATAGATATCTTGATATCCATCTTGGTAAATAAACCAATACACATACATATGATATGTTCAAATTACTTTCAAAGAATGAAGTATGAGTTCCGACTTGGCTGCTGGAGTCCACCCTTATAAACTCATGAAGGCAGAATGGCTGGTCTATCACATAGTGACCAACTTGAACTAAGACAATTGTTGCCAAGGTAAAACAACATAACAAAGCATGTCTATGGCAATTGAAATGCAATGTGCTGATGGAAACTTGTGTCTGAAACTTTGCGTAGCCTGCCAATCAAAGCCACCATCCAAATTTGACTCATAGAAGAGGATTTATGATAATAAATAATAAAGAAACCCTATGGCCAAATTCACCTATAAATTTTGAAGAAATACACTGGAAGACAGGCAACACCTTTTTAGAATTTAAAAAAATCAAATCTACTTTATTATTCTTTATATGCAATTTTGCAGCAATGAAATCTATCATTTAAGTTGACCTCCTGAGAAGGGTCGTAGAACCCGGGGTAGATGAGGGGCACATATGCCCCCCCAGATTATCAATTTCCCCCATCAGCTCCCCTCACCTCCTGTCCCTTTTTCTGCTTTCTCATACTCTGGTTTCACTAGATCACACAAGATAATATCGCAAGATCTTGTGAGGTAATCTTGCGGGATCTCATGAGACCCGGCTACGAGAACTATCTGGCTAAAAGGAGAGAAAGTGAGGAGGAGCTACTGGGAAATTGCTGCAATATCACATATATAGTTGTCAGCATGCAGGTTGTTGCCAACACGAAGGGAGGGTCGCAGTTGCTGGCAAGGAGCACCTAAGGTGCTCCTTGTGCTGGTAGAGATGAGCGCCATAGGCGCTTATCCCTACGACCCCCTACAACTTAGGCACGGAGCTATAAAGGTGCTCACTGCACTGGTGGAGATGAGCGCCATAGGCGCTCATCCCTACAACCCCAAAACCACCTCTTCTCCTGCTCCTATCTTTCCCCTGTGTCTCTCTTCCCCTCCTCCTCTGCTTCCCCGGTGTTTCTATTCCCCTTCTCCGCTCCTTCCCCTGTGTACCTGTTCCCCTTCTTCTGTCTATCTAAAAGCAAATAAATCCTATCTAGCATACATACACCCCCTCTATCTAAAATACAATAAAACTTAACATACATACATCCTCTCTATCTAAAAGAAAATAAATGCTATCTAACATACATACCCCCCTGTTTCTAATATACAATAAAACCTAACATACATACATCCTCTCTATCTACAAATAAATAAACCCTATCTACATACCCAAACCCTCAATCTAACCTCAAATACAAAAATTAAGACCACTTACCTTTGCAGATCTACCTTCAGATCAGCAACCTAGGAAAAAATGGAAAAAAAATAGTTCAAAAAATGTACATATAATAAATAAACATTTTAAATATTCTACATATTCTACTCACCTTTCCAGCATGTCCCTGTCTTTCTTAATTTCTTCTCCGGTGCAGCCCCTGTTAATAAATTAATTACATTAATAATAAAAAATACATACACAAACAAAATAAAATAAAATAAACATAATATACATTGTACTTATCTCCCCACGATGTCCCCGGCCTCATCCTCTTCTGCCTCGGCTGGGCCCTGGAAGAATCTATGCTCTAAAAAATTAAATAAAAAAAATAACGGAGATCCACACTCGCGGACCTCCCCGACGCTAATGAGCCTCCTACAGCATTTTCAGTAATAAAATTGCCAATGGCCCCTTCTCATTGGCTGAAAATGCTGCCAATCAAATGTCAGCCAATCAGAAGGTGCCAAGGTGTGAGCCAATCAGAATGGGATACACCCCCATATTCCATTTTCATTGGCTAATGCACCTGTCATTGCCTTCAGCCAATCACAATGGGATACACCCCCACAATGTCATTGGCAGGAGGCATCTGTGTATTCTGATTGGCTGCAGTCTAATTGACAATGACAACAGCCAATCAGAAGCTGTGATTCCATTCAGCCAATCACAATGGGATATACCCCCACACAGTGATTGGCTGAACACATCTGCACTTTCTGATTGGATGTTATCTGATTGACACTGACATCAGCCAATCACAAGACGCAGATGCCTTCAGCCAATCACTCTCTGGGAGTGTATCCCATTGTGATTGGCTGAAAGGAATAGCGCCTTCTGATTGGCTGTTACATAGTTACATAGTTACATAGTTACATAGTATTTAAGGTTGAAAAAAGACTTTCAGTCCATCAAGTTCAACGTTTTAAGATCTCCTCTGATCTGCAATATGCAGATTAAATTAGGTCATTAGTTGTTAATTAATTATTAATCAATTATTTAATGTTTTTTTTTTTTTATGATTAATTAGTCCAGAGGAAGGCAAATAGAAAAAAAAAACAAAACACAAGCGAGACTTAGCCAATTGTCTCAAAGGGAAATGTCAAAAATTTGGATCAATACTGTCTCTTTAATTATCCATGATAACCTTGAATTCCCTTTTTAATTAGAAATAAATCTAGTCCCCTTTTAACGTTATCTATCGAATCCGCTGTCACCACCTCCTCTGGTAGAGAATTCCACAGATTAACCACCCTTACTGTGAAGAACCCTTTTCTTTCTTTGAGGTGGAATCTTTTTACTTCTAACCTCAAGGGATGTCCTCTTGTCAGTTGAAAACCACTTGGCACAAAAAGCTCCCCTGACAAATCTTTATACTGACCCTGAATGTATTTATATAAGGTAATCATATCTCCTCTTAGACGCCTTTTTTCTAGAGAAAATAAGTTTAATTTGGTTAGTCTTTCTTCATAACTTAGCCCCTCCATTCCCCTTATTAGTTTTGTTGCCCTTCTCTGTACCTTTTCCAGCTCTAAAATGTCCTTTTTATGAAGTGGTGCCCAAAATTGTACTCCATATTCCAAATGAGGGCGTACTAGAGATTTGTATAGTGGCAGAATTATATTTGCTTCCCTGGCTTCTATACCCTTCTTAATACATGCTAATATTTTGTTTGCCTTTGCAGCTGCTGCTTGGCTTTGAGCACTGTTACCTAGGTGGTTGTCCACAAGCACTCCCAAATCCCTTTCAATATCTGATATACCTAGATTCGCTCCATTAAGATTATAAATTGCATGGCTATTTTTGCTTCCCAGATGCATAACCTTACATTTATTCGTATTAAATCTCATCTGTAGAGATGTCGCGAATAGTTCGCCGGCGGACTGTTCCCGGCCAATATAGCATGTTCGCGTTCGCTGCAAACTGCGAACATAAGTGATATTCGGCCCGCCCCCTATACTTTATCATTGAGCAAACTTTGACCCTTCAACTCACAGTCAGCAGACACATTCCAGCCAATCAGCATCATACCCTGCCTTCCAGACCCTTCTAACTCATGGACAGTAGCCATTTTGGAATCATAACTAACTTGCAGTCTTACTGAGAGGAGGCTGAGTGTAGGTGATACTGCATCAATAGGGAAAACCATAGCTAGGCTACTGTACACAGTGTGCAATACAGTCCTGAAGGACTCTTTTGATCTCTGCTGCAAGGACACCCCTGTGTCTCTTCCCCCCCTTATCATCATCCTCCCCTCACCTTAGCACCCAACCCTAACACCCCTCACACTTATCCCTAACACCCATCAACCTAACACCTAACCCTAACACCCCTCACACTTATCCCTAAGACCTAACACCCCTCACACTTATTCCTAACATGCCTCACCCTAAAACCCCTTAAACTTACCCTTAACACCCCTCACCCTAACACCTAACCCTAACAGCCCTCACACTTATCCCTAACACCCCTTACCCTAACCCTAACACCCCTCACACTTATCCCTAACACCTAACCCTAACATCCCTCACCTTAAAAACTAACCCTAACACCCCTTACACTTATCCCTAACACCCCTCACCCTAACACCTAACAATAACACCCCTCACACTTATCCCTAACACCCCTCACCCTAACGCTAACACCCCTTACCCTAATCCTAACACCTCTCACACTTATCCCTAACACCTAACCCTAACATCCCTCACCCTACCACCTAACCCTAACACCTCTTACACGTATCCCTAACACCCCTCACCCTAACACCTAACCCTAACACCCCTCACACTTATCCCTAACTCCCATAACCCTAACCCTAACACCCCTCACACTTATCCCGAAGACCTAACACCCCTCACACTTTTCCCTAACACCTAACCCTAACATCCCTCACCCTACCACCTAACCCTAACACCCCTTACACTTATCCCTAACCCCCATCAACCTAACACCTAACCCTAACACCCCTCACACTTATTCCTAAGACCTAACACCCCTCACACTTATTCCTAACATGCCTCACCCTAACACCCCTTACACTTATCCTTAACACCCCTCACCCTAACACCTAACCCTAACACCCCTCACACTTATCCCTAACACCCCTTACCCTAACCCTAACACCCCTCACACTTATCCCTAACACCTAACCTTTTTTTTTTATATTTTATTTTTTTTATTGTTTTTAGAAACAGACAACCAAAATAAAATACAGACAGTAAAACAATACTTACATCTAAATCATACACAATCACCCACCTACAAACCCCCCACCCACCCCTTGGCAATATTCTCATTATTTACAGAAGGAGGCAATACCCGAAACCTATTATATAATTAAAGTAACTTCGCTAAAGGCAACAAATACAACAACAAAAAAATATCTATTAACACCTAACCTTAACACCCCTCACCCTAACACCTAACCCTAACACCCCTTACACTTATCCCTAACACCCCTCACCCTAACACCTAACAATAACACCCCTCACACTTATCCCTAACACCCCTCACCCTAACCCTAACACCCCTTACCCTAACCCTAACACCCCTCACACTTAGCCCTAACACCTAACCCTAACATCCCTCACCCTAACACCTAACCCTAACACCCCTTACACTTATCCCTAACACCCCTCACCCTAACACCTAACCATAACACCCCTCACACTTATCACTAACACCCCTCACCCTAACACCTAAACCTAACACCCCTCACACTTATCCCTAACACCTAACCCTAACATCCCTCACCCTAACACCTAACCCTAACACCCCTTACCCTAACCCTAACACCCCTCACACTTAGCCCTAACACCCCTTACCCTAACCCTAACACCCCTCACACTTATCCCTAACACCTAACCCTAACATCTCTCACCCTAACACCTAACCCTAACACCCCTCACACTTATCCCTAACACCCCTCACCCTAACCCTAACACCCCTCACACTTATCCCTAACACCTAACCCTAACATCCCTCACACTAACAACTAACCCTAACACCCCTTACACTTATCCCTAACATCCCTCACACTTATCCCTAAGACCTAACACCCCTCACACTTATTCCTAACATTCCTCACCCTAACACCCCTTACACTTATCCTTAACACCCCTCACCCTAACACCTAACCCTAACACCCCTCACACTTATCCCTAACACCCCTTACCCTAACCCTAACACCCCCCACACTTATCCCTAACACCTAACCCTAACATCCCTCACCCTAACACCTAACCCTAACACCCCTTACACTTATCCCTAACACCCCTCACCCTAACACCTAACCCTAACACCCCTCACACTTATCACTAACACCCCTCACCCTAACACCTAAACCTAACACCCCTCACACTTATCCATAACACCTAACCCTAACATCCCTCACCCTAACACCTAAACCTAACACCCCTTACACTTATCCCTAACACCCCTCACCCTAACCCTAACACCCCTCACACTTATCCCTAACACCCCTCACCCTAACACCTAACCCTAACACCCCTCACACGTATCCCTAACACCCTTTACACTAACACCCCTCACACTTATCCCTAACACCCTTCACCCTAACACCTAACTCTAATACCCCCTTACACTTATCCCTAACAGCCCTTACCCTAACACCTAACCCTAACACCCCTCACCCTAAAACCTAATCCTAATACCCCCTTACACTTATCCCTAACAGCCCTTACCCTAACACCTAACCCTAACATCCCGTAAACTAACACCCATCACACTTATCCCTAACACCCCTTACCCTAACCCTAACACCCCTCACACTTATCCATAACACCCATCAACCTAACACCTAACCCTAACATTCTCACACTTATCCCTAAGATATAACACCCCCTTACACTTATCCCTAACAGCCCTTACCCTAACACCTAACCCTAACATCCCTTACCCTAACACCCATCACACTTATCCCTAACACCCCTCACCCTAACACCCCTCACACTTAGCCCTAACACCCCTCACCCTAACACCTAACCCCCTCACCCTTATCCCTAACACCCCTTACCCTAACACCCCTCAAACTTATCCCTGTGTCTCTTCCCCCCCTTATCCCTAAGACCTAACACCTATCACACTTATTCCTAACATGCCTCACCGTAACACCCCTTACACTTATCCCTAACATCCCTCACCCTAACACCCCTCACACTTAGCCCTAACACCCCTAACCCTAACACCTAACCCCCTCACCCTTATCCCTAACACACCTTACCCTAACATCCCTCACACATCCCTGTGTCCCCCCCCCCTTACCATCAAGGGAGGGGGGAGGATGATGAGGGAGGGGGGAAGAGACACAGGGGAGGATGATGAGGGAGGGGGTAAACAGACACAGGGGAGGATGATGATGGAGGGGGGAAAGAGATACAGGGGAGGGTGATGAGGAAGGGGGAAAGAGACACGGGAGGATGATGAGGGAGGGGGGATGAGACACAGGGGAGGGTGATGAAGAAGGGAAGAAAGAGACACAGGGGAGGATGATGAGGGAGGGGGTAAAGAGATAAAGGGGAGGATAATGATGGAGGGGGATGTTAGGTTATTTATTCCCCCCAAATGGATTAAAACCAGACTCTGCATCAACTATGTAATTTTCTGTGGGAGTTTTGACATGGATCCCCCTCCAGCATGCCACAGTCCAGGTGTTAGTCCCCTTAAAACAACTTTTCCATCACTATTGTGGCCAGAAAGAGTCCCTGTGGGTTTTAAAATCCGCCTGCCCATTGAAGTCTATAGCGGTTCTCCGGGTTCGCTGGTTCGCGAACATTTGCGGCGGTTCGCGTTTGCGGTACGCGAACCGAAAATTTTATGTTCGCGACATCACTACTCATCTGCCATTTAGATACCCATTCCTCAACTTTATGTAAATCCCCTTGGAGGGAAAGCACATCATTATCTGATTTAATTACCTTGCACAACTTTGAGTCATCAGCGAAAATGGAGACCCCACACTCCAATCTTACCTCTAAGTCATTAATAAATATGTAAAAAATTAGAGGACCTAATACTGAACCCTGAGGAACCCCACTTACCACATTAGTCCAATAGGAGTATGTTCCATTTACAACAACCCTTTGCTTCCTGTCTTTTAGCCAGCTCTCAATCCATGAGCAGATATTTACTGTTGTCAGTGTCAATCACATTACAGCCAATCAGAAGGCACATATGCCTTCAGCCAATCACCACATCGTGGTGTATCCATTACAGCCAATCAGAAGGCACATATGCCTTCAGCCAATCACCACATCGTGGTGTATCCCATTGTGATTGGCTGAAGGCAATAGAGCCTTCTCATTGGTTGAAAAATAGATTGACAGGTGCATTACACAATCACAATGGGATATGGGGGTGTATCCCATTCTGATTGGCTCACACCTTGACACCTTCTGATTGGCTGAAATTTGTTTGACAGCGTTTTCAGACAATCAGAAGCCGCCATTGCCGATTTTATTCTGGAAAAGCCTCTAGAGGCCTCATTAGCGTCGGACAGGTATGCCAGTGCGGACCTCTGTTCGTTTTTATTATTTTTCATTTTTAACAATGCAGATTGTTCCAGTGCCCAGCCAAGGCAGTGGAGGAGGAGGCCGGGGACATTGCGCAGTGGTAAGTTAAATGTATATTATGTTTCTTTTATTTCATTTTATGTGTGTATGTATTTAGTATTAATGTTATGTGTTTTTTTAACAGGGGCTGTACCCGACAACAAATGAAGCAGGACAGGGACATGCTGGAAAGGTGAGTAGCATATGTAGAATATTTTAAATCTTTATTTATTATATGTAAATGTTTTGTACTAATTATTTTTTTCCTTTTTTCCTAGTTTGCAGATCTGAAGGTAGATCTGCAAAGGTAGTTATTTTGGGTATTTTACATAGAGGGGGTGTATGTATGCTACATGGGATTTATTTTATTTTACATAGAGGGGATGTATGTATTTTAGATAGGATTTATTTTATTTTAGATAGAGAGGATGTATTTATGTTACGATTTATTGTATTTTATATAGAGGGGGTTATGTATGTTAGCTAGGATATATTGTATTTTATGTAGAGGTGATGTATGTATGTTAGATAGTAGTTATTGTATTTTAGACAGGTAGGTATTGTATTTATTTTTTGCTATTGTATTCTAATGTAATGTATATATATATATATATATATATATATATATATATATATATATATATATATAGTATGCCTTTCCTTTTCAGGTGTGTAATGTTGTTTTTTTGAATTTCTGTACTGTGTGGGGGTTGTAATGTAGGTTTTTTATTTTCTGTAATTGTTTTTGTTTTTGGTGACTTCGTTTTTTTTATTTTCTGTAATGTAATTTTTTTAATTTCTGTAACTTATATTTTATAACGTTTTGTGAGTTAGGTTCTATTAGGATAACAGTGTAAATTTGCTGTCCACTCAAAATAACTCAACTGATGTGGCAGCTGCAACTGCTAGTACTGTCAGTAGGGCAAATGGGAAGCTCATTCTTTTGATGGATACAGTCATAACAGTCCATGCAGTCAAAATAATTGCATAGAAATGTTAAAACCTGCAAATATGTTTTCGCTTTTTAAAAATCTTTTGCACATCATTAGTTGATATAGAAATAATTACCATTTGAAACATTTATGACTGATATATTGGTAGACATTAATGATGACGGTCAGTATACTATAGTGGTCAAAGCTCTTAATGAATTCTACTCAGAATGCCCTTACCCCGCCATTCCTGTGGATACACATTGGAACTTGTTTCTTAATTTCCCAAATAAATTGGGCTATTACACAGCTTCCAAGTTGTTGTTGTTGTTGCTTTTTTTCAGATTTCATTATCTCTAATGAAGTGATTAAATGGAACTAGCCTTCGAGTTTATTTTGCCAGCTTTTAGGAATGCAGAACATAGCAAGCTGCCAAGAAGCTTTGCCCAAATGGAGTCTTTTGTGAAGCGACTAAAGTTTCAGAGAAACGCCAAATCATAAATTCTTGGCAAAATAGTGTCATGCATAAATAATTTTTTTTGATTGTTTTGTTACAATGTCAGAACTGTAAACATATAACTGCAATTGTGACTTATTATTGATATATATTTTACAAAGTAGACGTGAAATGTTGTTTACGAATACAACCTACATTTACAGTGAACTTGTCTAATCCTGATTACACCATTTGGTAAGGTTTCAGAATATTTGTCTAACATAGGTACACAGAATAATAATCATAGCAAATAAATATAATAATAAAAAAGGTAAAATAAAAAAAACAATATTATGAATTTTACAAATAAATAAAAAAAATAAGACTAAAGGACACATTTGGAACATACTCTTTTCAAAAACTTGGAAAGTTGGCTGTAAACGTAGGCTAAATATAAGGAGAAATTAGCTATTCTCATTGTCCATTTTCTCACAAACAATCAACGTCAATCATACAAAAATGAAAAGTATTTCTATTGCTCTTTATACTTGAAAGCTGAACTGTTACATGTATTCTTAAATAGTTCTCTGTGTATACTGACGTGGCACACAGCAGCATAAATTTCAACTGCAATAAGTCTGTATCTTGAAATGTATGTTATTGTACTTGAGCATTATAACTAATTAATTTGGTCAGTAGTATTTGAATATGTATGCACCCCTTAGGTTTATTCAGCATTTTTAATCTTGCCAAAGATACCCAATCTGATTTAGTTCTGGGTTGTAATTGAGCTGTTCTCAAACATTCAAATTTTTGGGTTTAAACCACTACGGTGTAGCTTTGGATGTGTTTTGTATAAAAGAAATGTGAACCTCCACCCTAGTCTCAAGTGCCTTGCGGACTGAAACAGATATCCTTTATTTGTACCTTTATATTGTCAGACTAAAGAAATTGTATGAAGACATACTAAAAACTCCAGATTTGTCCTTTTACTAAAATCAATTATTAAAAGAAAAAGAAAAAAAAACAGGAGAAAATAATATATATATATATATATATATATATATATATATATATAATTGAGAGGGTAGGATAAATGATGATGCTAGCTTTGTATATAGAAAAATATAAAACATTTACAATAAACTTCTAATTTAATCTGGCATTAATGCAGTCATGGGTGTAGGGACTGAGGGACTGGGGGGATGGGGGGACAAATTCCACCAGATTTTTCTATGTTGGTATGTATGCATAAATAAGCTATGTTATGGCCTGTGTATACAATGAGCTGTATCCCCCCAGAATTATTCTGGCTTCCACACCCCTGAATGCAGTACATGTTATACACCCATGAGGAGTTTATCAATTATATCCGTTTATAACAAATTTTGTATCAATTGTTACTTTAATAAAATAGACTAAGTGCAAGATTTTTAAGCATATATACAAAGTATTTAACCCCAATACAAATGATATAACAAATTGTTATAGCACTCGTCAGCAGCATGGATTTATAATTTGCCCGGCAAACCCATTATAATGGTTTGTTGCCTTTTTGCTTCTGGTATGCATACTTTAGCTAATGCTGTCTACTGCAAATAACCCTTGTAGGATAGTTTTTTGACGGCTTCCCATTCCACTTGCCCTGTCTACTTCAAATTAGCTTCTAAATGATCAAGGTGAGTCAACATTGAATACACTAATAGCTACTATAGTAAATAACAATATTATTCAAGATGATACAGTATATGTCAGAAAGCAGATCTGTTAAACTGAAGATTTAATTGTAAAACCATATTATATATTCATGGTTTATACAGCTGCTAATCTTGCTAGCTTGTTACATGCTTAAGAAACAAGTTTTTCTTGAACTAGGGTGGTGATTTAATTATCGGATGGATAGTAAACCATCCCTATCTGCAGCCTAAGATACTAATTGATAGACATTAGTTCACATGTTTTTAATACAATATATAACCTTTCATAATTAAAACACGATCTTTGAAAATTAAATGAAAATATGTAAAATGTCTTGTTAATCATTTAGCATTTCTACTATATAACCACTAGTGATGAAGGTTCGTATTTATAATGAAGCCCTCCATGTGGCCAGTATGAACATAACAATTAATTATTTTATCTGTAGCAAACAGCTCTTAATTAAATCCAGATCTTCCTATTTAATTGATGTACTGAAGCTATCATAGCTATCATAGTCACAAATTGTGCAAAATCCAGTTACAGGTATATGGAATTGTGAGAACTTCTCTACTCAGAGAACTGAAAACCAAAGGAAAAAAACATCGGAAATGTTAATGTTGATACGTACGTTTTATAACATTTTTATGTAATCCAGTTAATACTCAATCAGTCCTCCCAAATTGCTATGTACAAATTCTAAAAGGTCCACAAACTAGAAGCATACTCAAATGGCAATATTGGTATAAATAGTGTCATATTTATAATATGCTCTTATGATGAACATGACTTGATAATGTGGAAAACTTTTTTAGATAGTGTAAAATAAAATTAGTCTATATTTTTCAACTATTATATTCAAGTTTGCTTTAATGACGGGAAATATTTCACTTTAATTAATCAAACACCTAAGAGAAATGGGATGAACAGTCTACTAAGATATCTAGTCAGTGATGTTTAAAAACTACATTGTGGATAGCATGTTTCACAATATACGTAAATGGAACAGCAAGCCCCAAGCCTCCATTCAACTGCAAATGGAAAATTGCAACAGTTACAGAGCGATTCAATTGAGCAAACCCGCAAGTACATGGCCAAAAGCCTAAACCGTAAACCACGCAATCATAAGTAACATTTCAGGCCATGATAATGATTAGTTAAGCAAGTCCGTAACTACCGATTTCGAAACAGCAAATAGTAAATGAGAGCGTCATCATGACATCAGTAAAACATGAAGTTTAAAAAAATTATCGTTTGGACTTGCAATCCAGCAATGTAATTACATTTTGCTGAATTTAATGGAGGCTCCAGTAGTATAAACCTTCCACTTAGACTACAGGCAGACTAGCAGTCCAAAAATGAAACACCCCTGATACAAGCCAAATAAGCTTAAAAATAACTTTTGCCTATTTTTAATACTTCCATCTTGAATAGCTGTTAATGTTATTTTATAACATACTTCACAAATGTTAAGATTATCCAAAATGCAGTGGCCTTTTTAAAATTGTATGCATATATAATTTTCTACTGATTTCCTTTTGTATTGTTTTATTGTTTGGTATATTTTATGCTATTCTCCAGAACACCAAACAACATTTGCTTGATCCCAAAATTCTCTAAGGACTTGAGAAGGCATCAAGCACAAAGTAATTGCATCTCAACTACTGTGTGCTATGTTATTAACTATCAAATGAGAACATTAATATGTAGATTTAAAAATAATAAGAAGCGGAGAATACAGGTAATTTAGAAATCTTAACAGGTCATCGATTTTTCTCTATTAGTCTAGTAGAATTAGATTCCCGAATTTCCATTTATTCTTTAAAATGCTGTAATTATATTTTGCATGAATAAAACTGAAATGTTACAATAACATCTATAATGTGGTCAAGAACAGTAATTAGGTTTTGGGGTAGTTGTTTTTGTTTTTATCCATTCATCATTATAATATAATACATTTTTATTTAGTGCAGTACAAAAAAACATCCATAGACATGACTATACATAATTAATAGAAAATGTAGAAAATGAATGCTAATTTGTTAGGATTTAAAGGACAATGCAAAATCTTATTCTTGTTAAATATTTTGCCATTGAGCAGTAGTAAAATTACTATTACTAAAAACTATTACAGTAAACTTGTATTGCAAACTTGCTTCAAAATCTCAAGCCAAGCAACTCCTCTACAGCCCCTAATTATATCATCAACTGAATGAGAACGGCAGAGGCCGGGAAGCAAGTCTAACCAGCTTTCAGAAAAGTATGTACAGAGAGAGGCCACACATCTCTATAGCTGTTTCTGTACCTAAGTCTAAAAGAAAAACTCTCATATTCCATTTTTAGTTATTTAAATAGAGGCTAACTTGTTTCTAGATAGTGCCCATTGTTGGATGCCCCCCAGCCAGAGCTAATAAGCTGCTCATTGCCATTTAAAACAGTAAATGTCCAGGCAATGAGGAGCTCTCACAAGACACAAGGTGACCTCTCTCTATATTGTGACAGAGTGAGACCAGGAATTTGCATGGGTAACAGATATTGCAAAGCTTTCTTTTCCCCAGGACATGAATGAGTTAACTCCTGGAGGAATTTGATTAGCTCAGGTGAGCACAGCCAAAGAGATGGTGTGTCCAGCGAATGGACTGCAGCCTGGCAGGGAGAGGCTAATTGAGACAGGCTCAGTTTGGGCCTTCAGCCTTGGAAAGACCGAGACACCAAACTGGGGAAAATTTGCTCAAAGCAGAATACAGACTCGCAGACATTTATGCTGTTTGCAAGACACAGAGAAAAAGCTAACAACCTGGGAAGCTATTAGCTTCAAACTCTACCAATTAACTTTTGGTTTCTATTCAATAAATCAGTTTCTTTCACATATTATTTGAGCATATATGGGAGAATATTTGCGTCCTTTAATCTTTATTTTACTACTGCAACAAAGGTTTGTTTTTTGCAGTCTTGTGGAGGAACTGCTCAAATGTCCTTCAGTCTCTAAAAAATGATATCCCTTATCCACCCTTCATGCCAGCCATGCTGTGTTAACAAAAAGAGAGTATTAAGGTATACAAGATGGCTGAATGTCAAAAAGCCAGATTCAGTCGCTTTAAAATAAAACTACCTTTCCATATATTTTTCAAATTACAGGAGAATAGCAACACAAAAGTTGTTTGTTTTTTTGCATAAAAAAGTGAGTGCTAAAAGGGCTTTAAATATGTTATCTGAATCTGTTTTTGGAACAAATTCAGCACCTTTTTCTGATATACTCTAATTGGGGTGTGTGACAATGCGAGAGTAGGGGCTATACAAGCCCAGAGCTACCTGCTATAGACTACAGGTTATTTACCTACAAGGACCGTTGTTTTTTTTTTTTTAGATCTCGGCACTAGCACCCTGATATCAGTCAGAGTCTCTTCTTCAGGAATCAGCATTTCCAGGAGTCACAGTAACCTTCCTGTGGTAGTGACCAGGACAGGTTACTTGTAGGGTGGAGATAGGTTCAGCATCACAGCCACCAGGAACAAAATAAGAGATGATACGATTTCTATATATCTATGAGTGAACTGATATATTTTTGAAATCACAGCAGTATTTATAGGGGATAGATACAGAGGGGGTGTACACAGCACAACAATGAGAGGGTGTGGCAGACAAACACAAGAGATAAACTCCACATGGGGTCTAACAGTAGATTCCTGAGATCAATAGGATTAACCTCCAATACACATCCTGATGCCTCTAGCACATATCAGATATGATTAACTTAATCTGCTAACAATGGGCTAGAGTGGATTATAAATACAATGGAGGTGTTAACGTACATAATTTAGTGGCTGAAGCCAAGCTGTCTGTCCTTTAATGAGCTCAATGGGCCAACACCCAGGCTGAGAAAAAGGGGTCAGTGACAGGGTGTGACAGTACCAGATTAGTTATGGAGATCTATTGAAAAATCTGTTGCTCCCTCTGCTGTCTGATCGAGATACAGCTAAAAACAAGAGGAGGCGGCCCTGACTTACAATTACATTTCTAGAGGAAGTAAAGGAAAATATTGGCATTATTCAGTGATTCAGGCAAACATGCTTGCATTAAAAAAAAAACATGCTCTTAAATGTCTCCTAGCCAATTTGTGTTTTTTTTTAATTGTTAAACTAATTTCCCTACTGATTTGATTCCTAACAATCCTGGTAGCTATAAAGAGATTACTGGATATCTGGCTGTTTCTAGTCTCTTATAGGCTCAGTTATTAAAGGACTATGAGTTAGTGTGTCACAATATTATAGTTTCTGTACCAAGACAGTGCAGTGCAGTCAACTAAAATAGAGCAGGTCCAATGGGATTTTGATCTTTTCCAAAATCAAATAACGAAAAAGTGCCAATGACACATAAAATGACTGTCGCAAGCCATTTCTTCTGGGACTGTGATTTAGAAGACCAAGTAACCTGCTCTTTTCTGTGTCACTTTGTGTGTTAGTTTGCTGGTCTACCACACTTGGCAATATTCATCGCTCCCTTTCCACAATCTAAGGTTGCGTGGGTCAATTAAAACTCATCACAATTCACTTTCTGTGCATTTACAATGAAAGAGAAGACGGTTGTTCATATAAAAAATGCAGGTAAATATATTCCCTCTGAGTTTTCCTCTCTGACTCTACATGACTTTAGGTCACTCTGTCTAGAAACTCTATATTCACTTGTGTATTGGGTTGTGTACAGTGTAATAAAATGGTAAAGTGCTTGAAAGGAAAATAGATAAGTTTCTAGGAAATATAATCATAGAACATATAGATGCCAATGTAGCTATTAGAATGATAATTTATTGCAGTTTAAACATGTATAAAACAGGTTAAGATATGTTAATGTAGTAATATATAATATAGTAAAAAATAAAGAAAACAAGTACTTAGCATTAGAAAAATTAGTTTTTATTATGAAGTAAATAGCAGAGTTTGTATAATTTAGATTTAATAGTTTTGAATTAAAGCACCATGGAATGCAATTATTTTTCCATGATTTGAACATTACAGAGGTTGTTTTTTTCCATAAAAAGATATAAGGAAGAAGGAAAAACTTGTTTAAACTTAATTCAAACTAAAATGAAATACAGAGAACATACTTTAGTCTGTAGATATTATTGGCTGAGAGAGAGCACATCCCAAAAGCTGTTACATTTCTAAATAATTTTTTGTGTTTTGAGACCTTTATTTGCTAAAATACTTCTTAAGTCGTTCAGGCGTGTCCGATTCTCCATAAGCCTATGGAACGCATTATGCAGGCACAATTTGTGTCTGGTTATGCTTATCCATAAGGTTTTCTTGGAAAAGATATCGGAGTGGGTTGCCAGTTCCTTTGCGAGTGAACTGACCTCTCTGCTATGACCTGCCCATCTTGAGTGACCCTACATGGTATAGCAGACAGCTCCATTTAAGTACACAAGCCTCTTTACCACAACAAGGTAGCGATCCAGACAGGGGATATATTCTTTGTGTTGCAACAAAGAACACAAACATATTTCCATGTCCCTTTAAAATAGTAAAACTAATAGCAATTTTAACAGAATACTAAGCATACATGTACATGTATGATTATTTGTGGAGATACTCAGTGCCACTTCATTTATTTTTTAACCATTGAGATAGCCTGATAGCTACAGCGGAAACACATCTGGTTTGTATTTTAAGTATTGTATGAAGTTTTTATTTATCTGTAGTAGTTGATAGATTGTTCTAATAGTGTCCCATAAGGTATAGTCATTAACTTTAGGATTTTTTGTATACATTTGGTGTATGGGCACTATCTGTGAAGTGTCACCTGGCTATATATTGGGGTAGTTGGTTAACTCTGGATTTAGGATCTAGTTGGGGCTGTGTACCTCTGATAGATCCTATAGTGAGTTAATGGCTTTATCAGGTCCTAAAGATAACATACGCTGTAAGTGGAGCCATAAATATACTGAGAGGAGTTATATACCAATTGGATCTCAAATACTCCATATGTGGATGCACCACTTCTGTGTTAACCATGGTAGGAAGTAGTCGTGGACGTTCCTGTGTGCTACAACACCTCTTGTTGTAGAGTTGATTACATGTGAGTGGTCATCCGTAAATAACAGTTGTATTGAATTAAATATTTTCATCTAAAGCTAGGAAGTAGCATGCCCTGTCTTTACCTTGCTTCTTTATTTTACAATACTAAGCATGAAAATGCATATAATTGTCTATATTTGATCTCTTAGCTTTATTTAGGTGCTTACATGATATTTTATGTATTTTCTCATTATCAACACCCTCTTACTCTAAATGCTGGAAAAGATTGATTTATTGTGGCTGTTCAAAAGAAATAAAAAAAACGGGGGAACAGTTACGTTTCTCTCCGTTTATCATCCTCCCATCTTGGATGTAATAAATAGATAATACAGCGAGCCTGTACTGGTGGAAAGTTCTTATGTGACAATCATTTCCTTAATCACATATTCAATGTAACATATCATAAGCATGTCAAATTGAATCTCACAGGTTCACACATCAAAATACCATTTTTTGATTTAAGCTATAATTTACCATTAAAATATACGGTCAACTGAAACTAATTCCCTACTAATGACCTGAACATAAATGTTATATATTACAGATAAAACCTCTCTGAATATAGCAATTTGCAATACATGACTTGACAATGCATTCACATTTTTTAAACTTTTTGTCCCATTTGGCCCATTTTACATACATTTGTACAATTAACTATGAAGACTATGATTGAGCGTCTCTGTTTAATAATGATTTGAAACCACAGTACAGCACTAAGGTAATGAGGCAGTGAACATTGGTTAGTTCCAATATAAATATGTGCCCAAATGTCATGTAATTAGAGACGCATAGAAGGAGAGGTTTCTTTGTAAATCACAGATTTATTTTTATAAATTCATGGATAAATTGGAATTGATGTTCGTTAGGTTATCCATGGTATGAAGTTAATTATATACAATTATGAATGATTCCTTTGCTAGGAATCACCAGATGAACTGAATGGTATAATATCTAGTCACAGAGAATGACAGAGAATTGTCATGATTGATTCAAATTAAATATTCAGTAAGTTAATGAGTACAACAGCACTTTTTTATAGACTGCTAATATGACTGCTAATATGAGGACTTTTTACTAATAATTAGAGAGCCACTGAAATTCAACAAAAAAAGACACTTGTTTGTCAAGTATGTACCAAACTTACAACATTAGCAGCTGTGTAGGCCATGGACATACAATTGTTTGGAGAAAGTGGAATATTTTGAAAAAAATTTTTGACTACAGGAATCCATTTTGTATTTGTTACATCACATCCTGAGAGCTGGCTTGTGAGGACTTGTCTTTGTAGCTATCCTATGGGGAGGCAGTTGGGGAAGATGGGAAGAGGGAGAAGACTATAGCCTTTGCTGGATAACTGGATAAGATTGAAATTGACACCACATCCCTTCTCTGTCACTGCCACATAAGCAGTAAGTTGCATTAATAGATGCAACTACAGCTTTCCACAAATTGAAACACATCTTTCATACACACAACTACCATTAACATATCAAAAATGAATCCAGGGACCGGCATCAAAATATATTTTTTTCTAATTAAAAACTAGCTGTCATGAACGATTTGGGGCCATGATGGGACCCCTTGAAACCCACAAGTAACTCTGCTATTTGGAATGCTGGCACGCTGGGTGTTAATGTCAAGAACTATTACAACGGACCTGAAACTTGTTGTGAGGACTGACTTGATTGTTTTTGTGTGTAGTATGGACCACAATAATTCATTTGGTGGTTACTAGATCATGTTATATGCACTATAATAATGCATCTGTGATAGAAGTAGGCCCAGGGATGCTAGAATTATCTAAACAATACTGCAGTCACTTATGTGACAAAGGATTCATCTTCTATATAATCTTTATGGCCCTGCAATCGGCCACGTGTGAAGGCTCTGGCTTTATTCATGAAAGGGGGAACTAGTTTTATGGCTCTGTAAGAGGAGAAAAAAAGGTGTAATTAGAAGAAAGCCAGATGCCTCTATACATCTGGAAATCATGTGGGTGAGGGGGGATAGCAAGCTATTTGCCCAGGAGGATGGGCTAGAACTGCGGGAATGTCTGGTGTTTTGTGTAATTATTCTTTGTGTATATATATCTCTGTAACAATAAAGGAGTGACCAGTCTGACTTTGGACCCACTAACGAAAGGTTGTGTCAGAGTCTGCTTGTACTAATCCAAGGTACATGGTGTGTGATTCTTAGATCCTAAGAATAGGGGTCTGAGCTGCATGTCTCTGCAGTAATGATGCTGTCATCCGAAGTGTCTGCTGGTGTTGAGATCTGAACAAAAAGTTGCGACCGTAGAGAGATAGAGATTTGGGGTGAGCATGGTCCCCCAAAGCTGTTTGTCGTGACAGCTGCAAGGATGGCTACTTACAAAGGCAGAGAGAAAGAGAGCCAGGTGACAGACGCAAAGGACTGCAGAGGAATGGCCATTCTAAAGCAATGCATGGCGTTCCTGGGATTGTGGCAGGGCCATGAGCTGTCAGGCTGGCTGAGGAAACTGGTATGGAAAGAGATTGCCTTGGAGAAACAGTATCATGCCAGGTTAGGGCCTGTTGGTGCCTTTGAAGAGGATCTCTATGTTCAATTGGAGCTAATAGATGGGCTCTGGGAGATCGTCTATGGTGATCCTGAATGTGGCATGGGGACTGTAAGGAGGAAAAATAACTTATTTCTTAAACGCTGTCATGGTCTGGGACTAAAACCATGGTCCCTGGAGGCTAATTTACTGGAACCCATTATTCAGCAAGAGCTGCAGCTGGAGGCTGAGTATGTTGAATTGCTGGATGAGGCATACATGGAGGAGTTTTGGCCATCCAGTTGGGAGGAACCCTGTCAGGCGGACAGGGAAGAAGAGGATTGGTTACTAGAGGTCTGGAGAGAGGATATTGTGGACTCTGACCAGGACAATACCAATTTGGAGGTAAAAATGGTCCAGGCCCAGTTAATTTTTGCTACAACTGGGACAGATGAGGAGGGTACCATACATTATGGGTACATCTCAAAACCAGTGGAGTCTGAGTCTCAGACAGGAATAGCAGGCCAGATGGAGGGCCTGGGAGAGTTCTGGAAAGAACCAGAGATGGATTATGAACCTATCATGGGGTTCCCGTGGATAACTACAGTCCAGGAATCAGCCATGGGTACAGGGGCGAACACAGAGAACAACCTTGGGACTGTGTCAGACCAAGGGGGCCAGCCAGACCCAAATGGCTGGGGCACAATTGCTAATAACAAGGCAGTTGAGAAGACCGAGAATGTCTGTAAAACTGATGGCCCAAGGGGATGTCTGGATGAGAGCTGTGAAGTCCTGCCAGGGAACACAGTGACCAAAGATCCCAAGAGAGGTGAGTGCTGTGCCCAGGCGGTGGTTCCAGAGAGAGGGGGATGTGATGTGCTGATCCAGATATCACATAGATATTTGGAGTCTTTAGACCAGACGACAACATTGGGTGCCGGCTTCCAGATCCGTCCAGTAAATTCCCCCTTGGAATTACTATTTTTCTGCGCACCCCAGGGTAGTGTTTTACCCATGCAGTGGGGCTGAAGAGTATATGGGCCCTGGTTATTGGGGGGTGGGCTGGCAATGACACCCTTGGACTGTATTGATTACCCTGGCACAGAGGACTCTTGGCAGAACCCAGGCCAAGCAAACAGTCTGGATAGGAGCAGCTATGTTCACTGTGCCCTGGGAATGGACTTTGGGCCTAGCATGGAGCTCCCGCTGATAAAAAATGTCAGAGAGCTAGCCACAGACAAGGGGGCAGGGGAGGTTATGATCCCTGAGATGCTGCCAAACAGAGACACTACAAATCATTTAAAGAGTGACCACATTCCTTATTGTGTGCCCAATCCAGGCGAGATGGAATACAGCGCACCAACTGTGGTCCAAGGAGATTGGGAAATGGAGTCCCATGCCCAGACCATTGCTCCAGGTGAGAGGGGTTACTGTGCCCAGACTGCAGTGCAGGGGAAAGTGGGATACAGTGCTCAGGTCATGTGTCAACACAGAGGGGTGAAGGCTACACCCAAGGCTCAGGTTTCTAATGACAGCCAGTACATATGGACAATGCCTGTTTTTGTTCCAAAGGAAAATGACTATGCTCCTCACCTAATAGCCAGGGATGAGTACTTGCCCTGGCCTGTTGAGGTTGTTCTGGCCAGAAATCCACAGGACTTTCCCCTGGCTTTTAATTCTTCCCTGGAGTTGGTAGAGGGGAATAATGACAAGAATCTGCCATGCACACCCAGGATCAGGCCCCTTGCTGGTGGAGGTGTGAAGAAATTATTTTCCACATTGGCCCAAATGGAGTTGGGTGGTCCTCTAGTTTCAGCCGGACAGATGGGTTTACTGCTCAGGATTGGGGGGCTTGTACCGGTATTTGACCCTTCAAGATGCCTGCTAGCCTGGATGTATCACTTTCTATGGATTATAATATAGGTTTACAGGATGCTATTTCCTGCCCACCCCACTACTTGTTACTTCCTGCGGCCGCAGGAAAGAGGCGAACCACAGAATGCTTGTACTGGGATGGTATCTCTATGCCACAGAAATGCCGACATCTATCCATGGACACCGGGATTCTGCATTTTAAAATGGGGGCAAGCTGTCATGAACGATTTGGGGCCATGATGGGACCCCTTGAAACCCACAAGTAACTCTGCTATTTGGAATGCTGGCACGCTGCGTGTTAATGTCAAGAACTATTACAACGGACCTGAAACTTGTTGTGAGGACTGACTTGATTGTTTTTGTGTGTAGTATGGACCACAATAACTCATTTGGTGGTTACTAGATCATGTTATATGCACTGTAATAATGCATCTGTGATAGAAGTAGGCCCTAGGATGCTAGAATTATCTAAAAAATACTGCAGTCACTTATGTGACAAAGGATTAATTTTCTATAGAATCTTTATGGCCCTGCAATCGGCCACGTGTGAAGGCTCTGGCTTTATTCATGAAACGGGGAACTAGTTTTATGGCTCTGTAAGAGGAGAAAAAAAGGTGTAATTAGAAGCAAGCCAGACGCCTCTATACATCTGGAAATCATGTGGGTGAGGGGGGATAGCAAGCTATTTGCCTAGGAGGATGGGCTAGAACTGGGGGAAGGTCTGGTGTTTTGTGTAATTTTTTTGTGTTTAGATATATCTCTGTAACAATAAAGAAGTGGCCAGTCTGACTTTGTACACACTAAGAGTCTGCTTGTACTAATCCAAGGTACATGGTGTGTGATTCTTAGATCCTAATAATAAGGGTCTGAGGTGCATGTCTCTGCAGTAATGATGCTGTCATCTGAAGTGTCTGCTGGTGTCGAGATCTGAACAAAAAGTTGCGACCGTAGAGAGATAGAGTTTTGGGGTGAGCGTGGTCCCACAAAGCTGTCTGTCGTGACACTAGGTATATGACTTTTACCTACTTAATTGTGCTCTTAGACATCTAATCTAGATATATTTGTTTTCATTGTACAGCTATTTGGCTGTATTTATTTTATATTTTTAATATGCTGTTGAGTATGCTACAGAATTCTAGGTAATTTGTATATTCTTTGCCTTGGAAATGTTATTTCCGATTTATTTTAACATTTAATAAGCAAAAAGATTATATTTTCTATGTTTTTTATATTGGTTCCTTGAAGACAGTAACTGACTTCTTAGGGATCTATTTGGAGGACAATGTTATAAATAATATTGCAGTTAAGAAATGATATCTTTGTTGCTATAAGATCACAGTTAAAATATTCAATGTTTTAGCTTCGCATTGAGGTACATGTGGGATGTAAAAGGAGAAACTGTCCTCTAATCTATGAAGTAAAATTATTATTTTTTGACTGTGTGTTTTTGTTCTAGATAATTCTTAATAAGTTTTAGTACAAAAATGATAAAATTGATTTATGAATGATCACCAAAACTCATATTAAAAGGATCAGAGGAGATCTAAAATGTTGGATTCATTATTATGTAACCATGTAACAATACAAGTTCTAGTAGGGCATGCTATAAATGCTATAAATACATTGTTTGAGTGTCCCTTTAAAGTTCGATCAAATAGGAGAAATTAAAACTTTGTATATTTTTTGACTTTACACTTAGCATGACCAAGTTCTACAAAGTTTTAGCTTTTAAATTTTGATGTTTACTTGTTGTCATTTTTAATTTAGTGCATACAGATACACTACCACAGCATTTTCACCTACCTCATTACTTCTACAATCACACTTATCCAAGCCACTACCTTACTACCTTATTATAATTAGCAACCATCAAGCTACTATATCACTGTCTATTACTGTTCCGACCTAACGTTTGTATCCCTACTTGGCCCTTTCCCCTTTAGATTGTGAGTTCACCACCTTTCATAGCAGTTGGCTGACCTTCAAATATAATTGTAACTGCTTCCAACTGTAAAATCGCTGAGTAAAATGTTGGCTTGTTATATCTACTCAGTAATAATAATAATAATACAGCAGGAAATAATATAAATCGATTAATCTCTGTGATGCTTTCCCACTTAAATTGACATCTAGTTTATTATGACTGTTGAATACAAAGTTCAAAGTAGTTACAATTACAAGCCCCTTCTGGATTTTTACCTTACTGTGGTGAAGGGGCTTCTGTGCTTCAGTGAAATTGTGAGCTATACCATGTTGTGTCACCCAAGATGGGCATTTGTAGCAGAGAGGTCATACAAATCACAGACCACTGGAGAAGGAACTGGCAATCCACTCCAGTATCTTTGCTAAGAAAACTGCATGGATAAGCACAACCAGAGACATAATGAGATGGCACTGTAAGATGAGCCCCTCAGGTCAGAAGGTGCCTACCAAATGACTGGGAAGAGGAGATTAAAGTGGACCAGATCTAATGAGGTAGTTGGACCTAAGTTGAAATGATGCCCTGCTGCAGATGTGCCTGTACTGCTGTAAAGAACAATTCCACATTGGTACCTGGAGTGTTAGAACTATGAACCAAGGAAAACTGGATGTGGTTAAACATGAGATGACAAGTTTCATTATTGATATCCTGGAAATTAGTGAACTCAAATAGACTGGAATGTGACATTTCATTTCATAGCAAATTTGGAAAACTCAACAATGGCCAGTAGACTGGAAAATGTCAGTCTATATACCAATCCCCCAAAAAGGCAGTACAAGAGTGTTATTGCACTCATTTGACATGCCAGCAAGGTAATGCTTAATATCCTACAAGACTGGCTCCAACAATATATGGGCCGAGAATTACCAGATGTACAAGCCAGGCTTCAGAGAGACAGAGGCAAAAGAGATCAAATTGTAATAGAGAAAGCAAGAGACTTTGTGGAAAACATTTACATCTGCTTCATAGACTATTCTAAAGACTTTGATTGTGTGGATCACATCAAAATCTGGCAAGTTCTTAAACACAGGGTACCTGACCATCTCATCCTCCTCTTGCTGAATCCGTAAGTGGATCAAGAAGCCACAGTTAGTAGTTCAAGATCGGGAAAGGAATGTGCTAAGGCTGTATATTGTCACCTTTTTTATTCAACTTATATGTGGAATACATTATGCTTAAAGACAGATTGGAAGAATCTAAAGCTGGAATATTGCTGGGAGAAAGATCAACAACCTCATAAATGCAGATGATGTCTGAAGACAAGGAAGAACTAAAGGGCCTATAGATAAGGGTTAAGGTAGATTGTGCAAAAGCTGGCCTGCAGCTCAACATTAAAAAAATGAAGATCATGAAAAAAAACCAATCTCAGTTCCTGGCAAATAGATGGCGAGGCAGTGACAGATTTTATTTTATTGGGCTCCTTGATCTCTTCAGATGGTGACTGCAGGCATGAAATCAAAAGATGTTTGCTACTGTGGAGGAAAGCTAAGTCTGGATAAGCTAGGAAAAAGTAAAGATTATATTATAGTAGCATGGTTTCACAATAATTGAGGTTGAAAAAATTACTTTTAGTCCATCAAGTACAACCTTTTTAGATCTCCTCTGATCAGCAATATGCAGAATATGCAATATGCAAAAGAGAAAAAATATAAAATTCCTTCCTAAGCCCAGATACTGGTGATCGGACTCCTCCCCGGGTCAATACTCCCTCTCTAATTATCCAGGATAGCCCTGAATGCCCTTTTTCTAAAAAATATATATCCAATCCCTTTTTAAAGTTATATATCGAATCTGCTGTCACCACCTCCTTTGGTAGAGAATTCCACAGTTTAACCACCCTTACTGTGAAGAACCTTTTTCTTTCTTTAAGATGAAATCTTTTCACTTCTAATCTCAAAAGATGTCCTCTTGTCAGTTGAAAACCTCTTGGCACAAAAAGCTCACTTGCCAAAGCCTTGTATTGGCCCTGGATATATTTATATAAGGTAATCATATCCCCTCTTAGATGCCTTTTTACAAGAAACAAAATAGGTTAATTTGGCTAGTCTTTCTTCATAACTTAGCCTCTCCATTCCCCTTATTAGTTTTGTTGCCTTTCTCTGTACTTTTACAGCTCTAAAATGTCCTTTTTATGAAGTGGTGCCCACAATTGTACTCCATATTCCAAATGAGGAAGTACTAGGGATTTGTATTGTGGCAGAATTATATTTGCTTCCCTTGATTCTATATCCTTCTTAATACATGCTAATATTTACTTGCCTTTGTAGATGCTGCTTGGCATTGAGTACTTTTACCTAGACGGTTGTCCACAAGCACTCCCAAATCCATTTAAATATCTGATACCTCAAGATTTGCTCCATCACTAACATAGTTTCCGTAGTGTGTAAGGTTGGCTAGCACATGTGCACAGCGGAAACTATATTTGCAAAACTATAAAGACAGATAGACGACACACAGGGAGCGGGAGAGGGTACACAGAGAGAGAGGGAGGGGGCACTCAGGTAGAGAGAGAGACAGAGCAGATAATTTATTGTACCGCCATACCGACGGGCAAATGACAAGTTAACACTATTAATTGCATGGCTATTTTTCCTTCCCAGATGCATACATTTACATTTATTCAGAATAAATCTCATCTGCCATTTAGTTACCCACTTCTCTAATTTATTAAAATGCCTCTGATTTAATTATCTTGCACAACTTAGTGTCATTAGCAAAAATGGAGACAATACTTTCCAATCCTACTTTTAAATCATTAATAAATATGTTAAAAAGTACAGGACCTAATACTGAAGCCTGAGGAACCCCACTTATCACATTAGTCTTTTATCGAGCTCTCAATCCATTTGCAGATATTTACTGCAATTCCTGTATCCCTTAGTTTGCACAATAGTCTCCTATGTGGCACTGTATCAAAAGCATTTGCAAATCCAAAAAGACTACATCCACTGGGTTGCCTTGATCCAAGTTCCTACTAACCTCCTCATAGAAACTAATTAGGCTTGTTTGACATGATCTGTCCCTTATAAATCCATGTTGACTCCTACTTATAATCGTGTTTAAAAATACATATTCTTGTATACTATCCCTTTATAACCCTTCTAAAAGCTGTCTCTCTACAGAGGTGAGGCTTACAGGTCTATCATTTCCTGGATATGTTCTTGCTTTCCTGCCTTCTTAAATTGAGTTATCATCTCTGCTTTTCTCCAGTCATCTGGTAGAGACCCTGTGTTCAGTGATTCCTGAAAATGTTTGGCTATTACAGAACCCACTTCCATCAGTACCCTTGGGTGTATCCCACCAGGACCTGGGGCATTATTAAAATACATTTTACCAAACTCTTTTGGATTTGGTGAAGGTCGTGTAGCCCTATTTTGTTTGTGTATACCGAAGATAATAACCTATTTAGCTCATCTGCCTTTTCCTGGTTACAAATTATCAGATGAGCTGTGTCACATTGTAATGTTCCTATAGCCTTCTTCCCATCAATATATTTAAAAAATATTTTAGGGTTAGTCTTACTCTCCTTTGCAACTAACTTTTCATTTTCTATTTTAGCCAGTCTAATAGCCCTTTTGCAAGCCTTGTTAGTTTCCTTGTACTCACGTAAAGCAGCTTCTGTTCCCTCTTTTTTGTATAATTGAAATGCCTGTTTTTTACTCCTTATCTTCATCATCAAATCATTGTTAAGCCACATGTGATTTACTCCTTCTACTTTTATTTCCACATGGTATACAGTGATAAGTATGTATATTTAGCAAGAATTTAAACGTTGTCCATTTATGTTCAGTATTTTTACCTGTCAGTTCTCTGTCCCAGTCTATACGTTGTATTGCTGCCCTTAGACCGTTAAAATCTGCCCTTTTAAAATTAGGAGTTTTTGTTGGCCCCTTACAATTCTGTTTTTTTTACTTCAATCTCAAATGAGACTGTGTTGTGATCACTGTTTCCCAATGGTACACCTATTTCAACATTTGATACCATATCAATATTATTTATGTTGACTAAATCCAAGATAGCCTCGCTTCTAGTAGGTTATTGTATAACCTGGGCCAGATAATGATCCCTGAGTGTACTTAAGAACCTGTTGCCCTTAGCTAAACTGCTGGTCTAATTAATCCAGTTTATTTCAGGGTAGTTAAAATCCCCCATTATTAAAACTTGACCATGCTTAGCTGCATTTCAAATCTTTAACAATAGTTGTAGTTTCTCACTTTCAATTATATTTGGGGGTTTATAGCATACTCCAACTAATATTCTTTTAGAATTTGCTGCTCCTCTATTTAACTTTACCCACAAGCATTCAACATTGCCGCTAGTTCCAGCATAAACATCTTCTCTGACTATAGGCTTAAATCCAGGCTTAACATACAAACAAATCCCTCCTCCTCTTTTACCATTGCCTCTATCTTTCCTCAATAGGTTATAACCATCCAGATTAACAGTTCAGTCATGAGAGTCATCCTACCATGTTTCAGTAATTCCTATTAAATCCCACTTCTCATTATCTGCTAATAACTCTAACTCTCCCATTTTTTCTGACAAGCTTCTGGCATTAGCCAGCATTCACTTTATATGATGAGCCTGTAGTGTCACTGTACTTGAGTTACTTAGCAATACCTCCCTATTGACTATACTTACCCTCCCCCATCTCCTCCCCAGGACTAGTTAACTTATTCCTTACTAGAGATGTCGCGAATAGTTTCCCGGCGGACTGTTCCCGGTTAACATAGCATGTTCGTGTTCGCGGCGAACTGCGAACATATGCGATATTCGACCCGCCCCCTATACGTTATCATTGAGCAAACTTTGACCCTGCATGTCACAGTCAGCAGACACATTCCAGCCAATCAGCAGCATACACTCCCTTCCAGAGCCTTCTACCTCATGGACAGCAGCCATTTTGGAATCATAACTAACTTGCAGTCTTACTGAGAGGAGGCTGAGTGTAGGTGATACTGCATCAATAGGGAAAACCATAGCTAGGCTACTGTACACAGTGTGCAATACAGTCCTGAAGGACTCTTTTGATCTCTACTGCAAGGACACCCCTGTGTCTCTTCCCCCCTTATCATCATCCTCCCCTCACCTTAGCACCCAACCCTAACACCCCTCACACTTATCCATAAAACCCATCAACCTAACACCTAACCCTAACACCCCTCACACTTATCCCTAAGACCTAACAACCCTCACACTTATTCCTAACATGCCTCACCCTAACACCCCTTAAACTTATCCTTAACACCCCTCACCCTAACACCTAACCCTAACACCCCTCACACTTATCCCTAACACACCTCACCCTAACCCTAACACCCCTCACACTTATCCCTAACACCCCTCACCCTAACACCTGACCCTAACACCCCTCACACTTATCCCTAACACCCTTCAACCTAACCCTAGCACCCCTCACACTTATCCCTAACACCCCTTACCCTAACCCTAACCCTAACCCTTACACCCCTCAAACTTATCCCTATCACCCCTCACCCTAACACCAAACCCTAACACCCCTCACACTTATCCCTAACACCCCTCACCCTAACACCTAACCCCCTCACCCTTATCCCTAACATCCCTTACCCTAACACCCCTCAAACTTATCCCTGTGTCTCTTCCCCCCCTAATCATCAATGGAGGAGGGAGGATGATGAGAGAGGGGGAAAGAGACACAGGGGACAATGATGAGGGAGGGGGGGAAGAGACACAGGGGAAGATGATGAGGGAAGGGGAAAAGAGACACAGGGGAGGATTATGAGTGAGGGGGGAAAGAGACACAGGAGAGGATGATGATGGAGGGGGGAAGAGACACAGGGGAGGATGATGAGGGAGGTGGTAAAGAGATACAGGGGAGGATGATGAGGGAGGTGGGAGGATGATGAGGGAGGGGGGATGAGACACAGGGGAGGATGATGAGGAAGGGGGGAAAGAGACACCGGGGAGGATGATGAGGGAGGGGGTAAAGAGATACAGGGGAGGATGATGATGGAGGGGGATGTTAGGTTATTTATGCCCTTTATGGATTAAAACCAGACTCTGCATCGACTATGTAATTTTCCGTGGGAGTTTTGACATGGATCCCCCTCCGGCATGCCACAGTCGAGGTGTTAGTCCCCTTAAAACAACTTTTCCATCACTATTGTGGCCAGAAAGAGTCCCTGTGGGTTTTAAAATCCGCCTGCCCATTGAAGTCTTTGGCGGTTCGCCGGGTTCGCTGGTTCGCGGACATTTGCAACGGTTCGCGTTCGCGGTTCGCGTACCGAAATTTTTATGTTCGCGACATCACTATTCCTTACCCATTCTACAATTTCTACCCCATTACTTCTATCTAGTTCCTCCCCCCACCTACTAGTCTAAAAACTCTCCCAGCCATTCTACCATTCTTTCCTCTAGCACACTAGCTCCCTCTTTATTAAGATACAATCCATCTCTGTTATAGAGATTTTACCCAAGTCAGCCCAGTGCTCTAAAAATCCAAACCCATCCTTAATAAACCTCTATCATCATCAAAGGTCCACATAGTTAAAACTATAGAATTCCCAGTAGTAACAAATGAATGCTAAAGCTGGACCATAAAGAAGGCAGAGCACCATAGAATTGATGCCTTTGAAGTGTGGTGTCCATACTACAGGAAACCAAGCCAAACTATTCACTGGAAGGTATGATCATGAGGCTAAAGCTCCACTATTTTGGTCATATGAGATGAAGGGGTTCCATACAGAATACTCTAAAAAATTGAACCAAAACAAAGAAGGGGATGGCAGAGGTAGATATGATTAGAAGAGGTAATTGAAGCAATGAACATAAGTTTGATGAAACTCAGGGCTGACAGATGTGCCTGGCATCCTGTTGTCCATGGAGTCTCTGTGAGAGAGAGACACGCCTGAACAACTAAGCAACAAACAATTACAAAAATATGTCAGCCAACCAATATGGAAGGCTGCAAGAGTCTTGCTCTTGATCACAATCTAGAAGATATAGGTGCATAGGAGAAACATGGGGTTGTGGTGGAGCAGCAAGTTATATGTTCATATGTGTACAGGGCATTAGTTGGTATAAGGTAGTGCCCTGACAAGAATGGGTTGATAATTGTGAAACAATGGTAATATAGAACTATTGTGTTGCATCTTGTAATTATACATACTTTCCCTTCAGTTTGGGATATGTACACTATTAGAGGATAATATAGAATTTAATATGAAAACATAGAGCAAAAAAATGTTCATGAACAGTTGGATGTATTCCTGCTACTGTATGAAAAACGCTTAATTACCATTTTGTTTATTATATAAAAATGCGTTACTTGAGGCATTTCCTGAGAATCACCATAACCACTCTAAAAGCAGTTCTAAAAGCTAAACTATTTTCATGAATAATTAATGATTTTCAGTACTTTTTTTGCAAAAGTTTTAGTAAATGTAGAATTTGTCTCAGCAGATGAAAAAAGCACAAAATATAGATATTCTTACTTGGGAAACCACATACTGGTTAATCAGGTGTGCCTGTAGATGTTTGTTTGCAATTCTTATTATTTATTGTGTTTGAAATAAAATTGCAGCTTGAACAACAACATATAAACTACTCTGATGATTAAATACTTCCATTACAACATTTTAATTATTTCAGTCTAGGGTCCATTAAGCAGTCGCATATTAAAATGATGTTCCTGGATAAATATGGTAATATTATACCTAGGATATTTCACAAATTGTCAGGTTGTCATTGTACAGTTCCAAGATGTTAACATAATAAACTGGATCGTTGTCAGTTTCTTTGGAAATAGATACATTCACTGAATAACTACTTTATACTTTTGTATTTTATTTTAAACATACACCTTTAAATAACTACACTTGAAAATATGCGTTTATGAATTTATTAATTGACCCATTCTTTTTAGATATATCCAACTTTATTTTTTTAACTAACAAAGTTTTACTTCTTGATAAAAATGAAACTAGACAAACTTCCTCTTTTTATTTGCTACAAATTTTATTTTTGTACCCTAGCAGGATACTTACATGCTCATCAGCTTTGATTTGACAACAAAGATTTAAGAGGGATGTCTTCCACATCTGCGGACTCTCTGGTGGCTGATGTGGCCAAAAGAGTGACAGGCAGACACAATTTTTTATCCATCTCCTTTTGTCCTCAAGACCAGTCCTTGTGTGCTCTCCAAAGAGGAGAAAGCCAGGTGAATGGTACTTCTCCAGGCCTTGCAGTATGAAGCTAAAGCCGGCCATTGACAGTGGTCAATGTGAAAGGCATCAAGGGACTTTTTCAGTGAGTCCTTGTACCTCTTCTTTGGTCCTTCTCTGTCGCGATTACTTACCGACTATTCAAGCTTTGTACATACTTTTTTTTATGATGCCCACGAACAACATAAACCAATCATTGTTGTCCTAACCCATTTCCTAATTGCTTTTGTCCAATCATGATCTTCTAAATATTTCTTTGCCTGACTTGATATATAAACGTTTGCCTTTGAGCGTCTTTGTAAGTTGGGGAATTCCAATGTTCATGATAATAAAGATACCTTCTGCTTCACTTGGATCAAAATTGTTTGATTATTGTACAGAAAGCCATTATTTCAAATACTTTATCATGTAAACAACTTGTACTTATGAAAAATCTTACAAATAAAAAATAAAAATAATGCAAATATTGCTTGGCTACCATCTAAAGTTATTTTCATTCTCAGGTTTGTTGTTTTGTCATACAGTCGTGTCCAACTATCTGTGACCCCATGGACCGTAACACACCCGGCACAGCTTTATGTCCATTGTCATGCTGATCCACTTGGTTTTCATGGCAGAGATCGTGAAGTGGGTTTCCAGTTCCTTCTCGATGCATACAGCTTCTAGTATTCCTACATGGTCTCCCATCCAAGTACTGACCAGGCCCAACCTGGCTTCCGGGTGGTGTGACCTATTGGTTCCCTGACTGGAATCAAAACAAGGTCACAGCAGTGAAAGCACAAAATCCTAACCACTGGACCACCAGGGAACCCTACTCAGGTTTGGTTAATCAAAATACCACATAGTTAGAATGTGATCACAGTGGTTCTTTTATGGACAGTCAACAAAATAATAGATCTCATTGTCTACTATGCAAGTTAAACATTACTGTTATCACTGGCTAAAATGGACACAAACTTAGAGAATATAGTACAACATTATTTGAAAATACTTTTTATCTTTTTTTTTATTTTTTTATTGTCATTACGTTATTTGTTACCATTTATGTACATTTCAATACCTCCAAGCTGTTGATAGTTTTGATGAATTTATATGGAAGTGTTTTTTGTCACTGCTCTTTTATTTTTGTTTTGCAGACAAAAAAACTCTTGGAAGTACATCTGTGATTGCTGTGTCACAGTAGAGTTGTTTTGTTCAAGCAAAATTCAATGGACATAATAGTATTTGATAAATAAACAATAGCATGAAATGTTACCATACACACATAGACACAAAGAGATTTATTCTTTTGATTGTGTGCTTGTTGTTCATTGGCATTATATGTGAAGGAAAATGTTAATAATAACCCACCAAGTTGGTAGATTTCCAAAGAAGACAAAGATTTACCAAGAAAAAAGGCAAAACATTTTAATTCAATGTTTTTTTATCATAAGAATGAAAAAATAATTCAATGTGTGTCACATTTATATTACTATCCTGGACTGATATTCATTACTCATTATCTACAAGTCGACAGTAAAAAAATGTTTAAAACATAGACATACTTTACTTAATGTTAATTGTACATCTTCTATTAAAATATCATAATTTGTTTCCCTAAATCAAATTACTAATATATTGGTCAAAAATGAAAGTAATGTTCTCATGCCACAAACATCCCATTGCAACATTCCCTGTACGCCTTATTTCTCTCCTAGTTTAATATTCCCCATTATTTATTTTTTGCATCATTCCTTCCTCATTACACCTCTCATTTGTTTTGCCCACTTTTTTTGCTTTTATTTCAATAAATTCAAATTGCAACACTTTTTTACCTCATGCAGTGCTGCAACCGCAAAGATTATTTGAAGAGAGGGAGAGGCCCGCGATGAGCGCCTTCAGCCTGCAAGTTAGAGGGCGGAGAGCATTGCCAGGCTTCAAATTGTATTGCCGTAATTTTTGTGATGGGTAAGTCGCTAGTATATATTTATATATATATATATATATATATATATATATATATATATATAAAGTAATTGTTTTCTTTTATTAATATATTTTGATATTAAAAATATGTGACCATTGTTTTTATAGCTTTAATAGATTGAGATGTGTTTATGTTGTGTTAAAATATGATGTATTTATAGACAATGTATCAGAACATTTGTTTCTAGGCAATGTGGTTCTGTGTGACGTGTATTAACCCCATTGAGTACTAGGTTGTTTGGCCTTAATACTAACATCTCACATTTTTTAATTACACATATGTTGATATTGGATTGTTAAGTGTCAAATAATGTGGAAATGTCATCATTTTATAGTGCTTTTTGTGCTATACAGTCATTTTAAATGCTTATGGGGGACTCAGCAAGGGTTTGAAACACTTGAAAGTGGTCTTTGGTACACGTAAATCTTTTTGCAGGTACAGCAGTGCCCTGATTTGCGAGTGCTTCGTAAAATCTTTTTAGCATAGGGTTTAGATGCCAAAGTGTAAGGGAGTCAGTCGGATATTATTGTCAGTGCAAAACTCAATGGAGATTTTGCCTTGCTTTTCCGCTTTGTTGTGAAGTTCACTTGTATCAGTGACCCCTAGCAGTTCTCTCGCAATGTTTTAAGGATGGGTGACTAACATAGCTAGGTAGGAGTTACAGTGCTGCTACTGCACTAGTAATTGATTTTGCAGAGACTTACACAGAGTGCCCTAGATTTCTGTTTTTGACACTGATTCTCGACTACTTCAGTGGATTGTAGCCCCGAAATTTTCTCATCTGCAATAATTACATTGGTTGCAGTGATTGCAAAACTGCCAGCCATAGACCTCAAAACAATGACCTCTACTACTACTGTATAATGTTGCAGTGCCTTTTAAAACTTGTTTTTTTAGACTGAACAGTTTGGTTTTCTCCACTTCCTTGTCCAAATCCTGCTGGTCTGTTTTCATCAAAGGTGTGGAAGTGCTATTGCTATTTTTCTTCAGACTTTAATTTTATATAGCATTATCAGTCCAATAGGCAGCATTTTGGTTAAAAGTGCAATTTAAAATCAGGTCGAAACTGAGGAGAATTTGCAAGATAACTCCTCTCTAATAATGCCGCTGTTCTTAATCTCATTAAACATACTGGCCAATAAAGGGGCCAGCTGGTCTTTAAACGTTGTATAGAATAGTTTATCTAGGCCATCAATACCAGGGGCCTTATTGTTTTTTGTTTCAATAATAACCTTTATTATCTCTTTCTCCGTTATTGGTTCATTTAGATGTAATAATTCTTCCTCTGATATCTTAGGGAATTTAATATCCTTCAAAAAGTTTTTTATCTCACTCAAACTAGGTTTCTGAAAATCTTTCTGCTTCTCAATATTATATAATTCTGAGTAGTATTGGAAAAATATGTTGCCAATTTTTCCTGGATGGTTATATAGCTGATTGTCTTCTCCCCTGAGTCCCTGGATATGGTTTTGAATTTTTTGATTCTTAACTTTATTGGCCAAATATTTCCCCATTTTTCCTCCCATGAGGTAGTTGTTTTGTTGTGCTTTCCAAACCATTCTATCTTGAATTAACTGAAAGATCTTTTTAATTTGTAAATTGATATCTTTAATTTTTTTCATCTTTTGCATAGATGGAAGATTTTTATTGCTATTCTGTAATATATCTAACTGAATATAAAGATTTCTTAGGGTTGTTCCCCTAGCTCTCTTCATTTGCGCTTCTTTTTCTATTAGAATGCCTCTAACAAATGCTTTTAATGTACACCATATGAGTGAAGGAGATGATACTGAATCTATATTTAAGCGCATAAATTCTCTAATAGCTGTTCTTATTTCTTCTATATATATCTTATCTTTTAAAATCAGAGGTTCTATTCTCCACTTTCTTATTTTACCATAGGTTTCAACCCCTTTTAGTTCCAACATCAGTGGAAAGTGATCTGATAGTGCAGTAGATAAAATAGTTATTTTTTTTGTATCGTATACGACTGAAGGATCCCCTAAGAAATAATCTATTCTGGAGTATACATTATATTTCTTTGAGTGATATGTAAACTCTATCTTTTCTGGATTAAATGTTCTCCAAATATCAAAGAGGTCAAGCTCTATCATTAATTTTTTAATTCTTAATCTTAAATAACTCAAAGTATTATTATTTTTCTTATATTTAGATTTTGATCTATCCTGAACTGGATCCATAGCTAAATTTAAGTCTCCACATATAATAACTTTTCCTTTTTTATATTTATGAACTAACTTCAATATTTTTATAAGAAATCTCTCTTGATTCTTATTTGGGGCATATATATTTACAATTGTGTAGATGCTTTTATTTATTTCTCCTACCCACAATATATATCTTCCCTCTATATCAAATTTCCAAGAATCATTGATTGAAGATGTTCACTCAAAGTTTTGAACAGTCATTGATTTAATTTCATCTATAGAAATCTGCCGGTATCTTTACTGCACTCCAGTAGTAGGGGGCTCTTAATGATGGATACTATGGAGAAAAATACAATACAGACTAATGCATTACCAGATAAAACTGTACATTTTATTTGTGTATGCACTTTTATTGTTGGACGATAAGTTAATTGTAGTGATTGAAGGAATACAATTAAAATTTAAATCACAAGGTAGATTGATAACTCAGAAATTATTAGTTTGGAAAAGAATATGTGATAAGACTTTGTATGGTAATTAATGTGTGCAATAGTGTTAAATGTTTGATTAACAAAGATTGATGAAATTGTGGATAGTTCTATGGTATGATAAAGTGACATTAATAAAACCAATATGTAATGAATTTGAAAAATAAATTGTATAGTGATGTAGTGACAAATGTTAATATAATGTTTTGATGAAGAACCAACTGAATGTATAAATGCAAAATACAATGTCAGTGCTTAGTGTAATAATATGTGGATTGGATGGTTGATGGGACATGAAGTCAACACTATCAAGGAAAGGAGGATGGCAACCATACAACACATTGGTAGAAGGACTGTGAGACTAATAGGAGCGAAGAGCATGAGTTGTCCTGACAGGGTTTTATAATATTATTATGCCACCAAGCCCACCACAGGAAATTGTACAATGCCTGGGGAGGATGCCGCATCATAGATCGCAGCTGTCATTTTATTGCTTATAACATGGTATTGGCTCTCACAAGTATCTATTTAAACACATACTCTAATAAAGTGCACAGTGTTTTGTCTGCTAATGCACTAGTCTGTATTGTGATTTCCCTCCATAGTACCCACCTTTATGAGACCTACTAGCCACTTGCCCATCAAAAATTACGGCATAATATTTGCAAGCCTCGCAATGCTGTTGTTTGCCGCACAATGCGAGGCTCGATATGCACGGCTTCTCTCTCTCTCCTTCCCTCCTTCTGTGTCCTCTCTTTCCCTCTTCTCTCCTTCTCTCTCCTCTCTGCGAGCCTCGCAATAAGTGCCTTCAGCGACCTTTGCAGGCCTCGCAATGAATGCCCTTGGCTCCCATTGCGGGTCTCCGGTCACAAATGACAGGATAATATTTCATTTTTTGATCCCCTGTGTCTCTTTCCCCCCACTCACTCAACTCAACAAAACTGTGAGTGAACATCCTGATTTAATAGTTTTGATACTTCTTGTCCCTTAATAATTGCCAATTTGGAACAATAAAATTGAGATCCCTGCTCTGAACAGCGTATAATCTAGTGGAATCATAATTAGTTAATTTTATCAGGATCCTACTGTATATCCATTTCTTAAAATTGTATTGATAGTGAAACAGACCAGTATTTTCTATTCTTTACTTGCAAAGTCTGTAATATATATATATGCTAGAAATTGCACTTAATAATAAGAGTATAAATGTTTTTTTTTCTTTCCTGGCCTCTTAAAGCACAAGCTGTGTTAGTCAGTAACTGGGCAAAGTCATATTTACTGCAGTGCAGTGAGAACAACAGGATTCATCTAAATTAGACTCCTTCACCTTCATGACATTCCCTTCACTAATCTGAATGGTTTCCAGATGGTGTTTTAGTTGATAATCACACATGTTGCAAATGCTAGAGCGAAAACTATTAAAAGTAAAAACCGCAGGATGGTTATAATTATAATGATTGAAGCGTATGGTCATAGTTTGAAATAAATGATTTGAATCTGTTGAAGCCTCAATAAAGTTATCAAGTGTTTGACAGTATTTGATTGACATGTAGCAGTGAAATGAGAGTGATGGACAGCATACAAAAGCATGGTTACATTTATTTATTCACCTAAAAAAAAAAAACACAAAATATTAATCAGCTGCTATATAAGTCACTTAATTTTGGTGATAAGGATACAATATGAATTTCTTTGAGCCTCCCTAGATTTATAATATCAACAACACCCATAACAAAGTGCACTAGTGTTTTCTATATTTCGAAGAAGGTGGTTAACTTTTAGTAAATAATTAGCAAGTTTTAAAAGCGTGTCTAAAGTAAACATTTCTATTGTATGATGTGAAAGGTAACTAGTGTTTAGCAGGCTATATACATCATAGAGAGTACAAGGCACTTTATTTCAAAGAATTGAAAGACACATGATGAAGGGGGTGACAGAGGCAAGGATGGATAGATGAGGTAATTTCAATGAACATGAGCTTGATGGAGCTCAGAGGGTCAGTGCTGACAGATGTCCCTGCTGTGCTGCAGTCCATAGGTTCACAAAGAGTCGGACACAACTGAATGACTAAACAACATTTTTTTTTTTTTTACTTTATGGGTGTATGTTAACATAAAGTCACACTTCTTTCGATCTTCCATTTCTATGAGTGAAATTGCAAAAGTTACAGAGTGATTCAATTGAAAAAGCCTGCAGCTACATGGCCAAAAGCCTAAACCGTAAACCATGTACCCATAAGTAGCATTTCAGGCCATGATCATGATCAATTAAGCAAGGCTGCAACTACCATTTTAGAAACAGCCAATAGTAACTGAGACCCTCATCATGACATCAGTAAAACATGGCATTTAAATGTCAACAGCATATTTTTTTATTGCAGATTTATGAGCTTGAGACTATTGTGCAATTAATTATAATGTCTTTCATCGCTTTCCCCATCTTTTAAAGTGCAGTATTGATTTTGTATTTGCTTTTACAGTGCTATGAACAGGTGTTTAACCCCCTTGCGAGGGTTGGAAGGCAATTGCAGGCTTGAGGAATTTAGCAATTGAATAGCGATTTGTAACATTAACGGGCTTGAAAGATCAAAGGCATAGATGGGTCGGACTTACAATTTTGACAACCGAAGGGATTTTGAGCTTCTAACCCGCAAACTGATTGCGGGTAGCTAAAAGATGAAAAAAAAAACAAAAACATATAAAGATAAAGATAATTAAAAAAAGTGTAACAAGCCTGACATCCCAGAACTGTAGTGGGTACTCTGGTCCTCAGACCTCAACCCCGACGCGCATTTTGTCAGCGCCGAGCTGACATCATCAGGGGGGCATTTGTAAAACTGTAAAGGTCCATACACCTATAAATACTTAATTGACGTGTGATCTAAAAGTGCTGCGCTCAAGGAGCGTTCATTCCAAGTATGATGTCTTGTAAAGGACATAATGCTTCCAATGGTGAATTCTAGTTCCTATAAATTATCTAGGAACTACAAATATGGAACCCGTAAGTCATGGCAACAACGGCGGCCCGCAAGGGATATAATCCTTTCCATAGAGAGTTGCAGCTCCTACAGATTGTCTGAGAACCACAGACATGCAACCCAGGTATCACATCAACCATCTTGCACAGCAGTCAAACGCATATAGCTTATATTTGTGCAAAAACAAAAATTATCAGCAATTTAACTGGTATATGCTTTTTTATTTTTTTTACTTTTTTAACCAGGTCTATACTTCTGATGCTAGACATCTTAATGCTCTGAATAGAAGCATATATACACAGATTACCTCTACTTTAGTAGTTCAATATTATGTTATAAAATTAAAGTTATCAAAAATGACTGATCGATATCTTTATTAAACAGGATACTATGCAATTGGTATGCCTATACTTCATTTTTTAATATCCATATGACACAATTTATCATATATATATGTCCTCATTGGTGAATAAGAAAAAAACCTTTTTGATCCAAACCCATTACAGGGTTATATACCCTAATCTATGTGGGTTGATTATACTGGATAAAGTTATTATTTAGGTTTTGAAAGCATTTGATTACTAAAGCTAACTTAAGCCATTGGAAGCATTAAAATATTATTCAAGGGGGCACAGACAAAATCTAATCCATGAACATAGAGAAGCTGATGGGAAGAATGATAAAATGCAGGCCATTTTTTCATTTAACAATGCTACTAGTCTACTTAACAGCATTCTATGAAACCACTGGAAAATACTGTGTTTGGATAAAGACTTAAACCGGACATTACAGAAGCACCTTGGGTGACTTATCGATGTTGTAGGAAGATAAGAGACATTCGGGTGAATAGCCACATGAAGAAAACTAAGAGTTCATGGACTTGGCTACAACCACCAAATGGTTGCCATAGATGTGGCCATTGTGGCGAATGTAAAAATATTCTTCAAGTGAAAGTTTTTGAGCACCCATTGAATGGGGAGTTATTCCTTATTAAAAACTTTCTGATGTGCTCATCAATTGGAGTCATGTATGTGGCTGTATGTCCCTGTAAAAAAGTATATGTGGGTAAGTATATGAGAACCAAACGACAATTTCGTCGGAGAGTGTGGGAGCACTTATTCTCTATCAAGAAGCAAGGTGACAATCCAGTGGCACGGCACATGTTCAGTGCTTATGCGACCCATAGTAGTGACTTAAAATTCTGTGTTATTGACCAAATCAAGACAAACAAGCGAAAAGGTCACCTTAATAGCAGACTGATACACCTCGAATGCCAATGAATATACAAACTACAAGCTTATAATCCATCAGGCCTCAATGAAGGTTTTTCCTTTAAAGCTTTCTTATAAAGTATTTACATACCTACCATCAATTATCTATTAAGGACTCTTAAGTAGATAGTCTATGCGCTCCACCATTTCTAACATGTTTGTTTTGCCTCTTATGAGAAACTTTATTCCTAGTCTATATATCGAAATAAGTCACATTAAGGTAAAGCAAGTATGTGATTTGAAATAATTTGGATATTTCTCTTCATGGTGTTAGAACAAGAAGGTCCTCACCAAATGTACTGGCATTTCTTATCTAATAGTAGTTCTGTATACTTGTGGAATTCTCATTCCACTTATTAATCATCTTGTGGACCATATTGCAATCTAGACTTGGTTGAATTCATTCTCTAGATCTAATTTGGTAGTTCTGATTGAAACGTTATTTCAGTCTATTACGCATAAATAATGTAATATATATATAGCTTCTGTACCCCCTTGAATAATACTTTAATGTTTCCAATGGCTTAAGTTAGCTTTAGTAATCAATTGCTTTCAAAACTTAAAATAATAACTTTATCCAGTATAATCAACCCACATAGAATAGGGTATATACACTGTAATTTGTTTGGATCAAGAAGAGTTTTTTCTTATTCATAATAAGACCTGGTTAAAAAAAAAAAAAAAATTAAAAAGCACATACCAGTGAAATTGCTGATCAATATAAGCACTCTACTCAATGTTGTTCTTTACACAACTATAAAGCTATATGCATTTGAATGCTGTGCAAGGTGGTTGATGTGATCCCTGGGTTGTACGCCTGTAGTTCTCAGACAGTCTGTAGAAGGTGCAACTCGCCTTTAGAAGGATTATGTCCCTTGCGGGGAGCCGTGGTTGCCATGACTCCTGGGTTCCATATTTGTAGTTCCTAGATAATTTATAGGAACTACAATTCGCCATTGGAAGCATTATGTCCTTTACAAGACACTGTACTTGGAAAGAATGCTCCTTGAGCGTAGTGCTTTTAGATCTTGTGTCAAGTATTTATAGGTGTATGGACCTTTACAGTTTTACAGATGCCCCCCTGATGATGTCAGCTCAGAGCTGACGAAACGTGCGTCGGAGTTGAGGTCTGAGGAGCAGAGTACCCACTACAGTTCTGGGATGTTAGGCTTGTTACACTTACACTTTTTCATTACCTTTATCTTTATATGTTTTTTTTTGCACTTGCTGGTTATTGTGGGGTTTGTGTAACCTCCTCTTTGTGGGTCTATGTCCTGTCTGTTGTTTCTATTCTTTTACCTGTTTACTGCAATTAATTTGTCCTTTACCGTAGCTCTCACATTCCCTTTTTTCCTCTTATCCTATACCTATGCAGGTGTTAAGCAGCATTGATCTTTGCTTCATGTATTTACTTAATTATTTTACAGGCTCCATTACGGGCTCTTGTTACTACAATTTGCTCAACTGAATGAAGGCCTAAAATCCCTATTAAATTCGGGGACCGTGAGTCCAAATGAAGCCTGTAATAGCTGCGAGCTTGAAATTTGGCAGAGTTACGTTGCTATTAAATTAGAAGGGGCTGCGAGCTACGAGCTGGAGATGCAAAACCGTAAACCAGTATGTTGCACGTTGGATGTTCAGCTGTGAACAGGATCAATTAGTCAAACCCAAAGCTACGGGTTTAGACATAGCCAATGGCAAAAGAGATCACCAGCTTGGCTGAGAAAATCCTGCGGGAACCCCTGCAGGCTCCCGACATTACCCCTTGCTGCTAGGGTCCCTATTTGGGACCTCCGTGGCAGTTAAACAGTGAACCCCTGCCGTGGGGGGGTACTTCAAATACCCCAGCACCTAAAATTAACCCATCAGGACTCCTGCAGTTACCCTACATAAACCCTTGCAGCGGGGGTCCCAATCGGGACCCCCACTGCATTTAAAATTCAAATTTCCCACTGCGGATCCTTAACCCTTCTAACGGTAATCCAGAGTGTGGCTCAGGGTTAACTTTCAGTACCTAAAAGTGTAACTCCGAGCCGCACTCGGGATTACACTGAAGCATGTCCTCTCCGCCTTCCGACTCTGTCTAGGCGGGAAGTCATACACACCAGCTTAGGGTGGATTATTGTAGATACCACCATAAGCACAAGGAGTTTATACAGACCTGCTGGGTGGAGAGGAGATGAGCATGGGGGCCCTGGGGGGGTCAGAATGGGGGACTTGGGGGGGATCAGAATGGGGACCCTGGGGGGGAGAGGTCAGAATGGGGGAGCTGAGGGGGAGATCAGAAAGGGGTTAAACAGGTACCCTTAGGTTTAAAAAGGTACAGTTATGGTTAAATAGGACTAGATAGGGATTGGGTACATATAGGGTTAAGTGCTTAGTGATAGGGTTATTTAGGTATGGTTAGGGTTAAATACGGTTAATTATCTAGAGGGGATAACTACTTAGAGGGGGTTAATTAGTTAGAGGTGGGTTAATTACTTATAGGGGATTAATTAGTTAGAGAGGGGTTAATTAGTTAGATGGGAGGGTTAATTACTTAGAGGGAGGGTTAATTGCTTAGAGGGGGATTAATTAGTTAATGGGGGTTAATTACTTAGAGGGGGGTTAATTTGTTAGAGGGGGTTAATTAGTTAGATGGGAGGGTTAATTACTTAGAGAGAGGGTTAATTACTTAGAGGGGGGTTAATTAGTTAAAGGGGGTTAATTACTTAGAGGGTGGTTAATTTGTTAGAGGGGGATTAAATACTTAGAGTGGGGTTTAATTAGAAGGGGGGTTAATTAGTTGGAGGGGGGTTAATTACTTAGAGGGGGGTTAATTAGTTAGAGGGGGTTAGTTTAGATGTATTAGTTTATTGTGGTGGCTAATCGTATAGTGTATTGTAACGCTTAGACTTTGTGTAATGAGGGTCCTGGAGGACCCTCATGGCATTTATGGTGTTAATGTAGGGGTTGATAGTGTCCTATAGGGGTCTATATAGACCCCTATTGGACTGATGGGTTAATTATAGTCTCATGATGGTCTATATAGACCCCCATGAGTGATGGGGTTAATTTTAGGTGCCGGAGGGGACTTGAAACACCCCCGTGGCAGGGGTTCATTTTTTATTAATCGAGGGTCCTTTAAGGACCATTAAGGACTTGCAGGAATTTTGAATTTTAAATGCAGCGGAAGTCCTGATCGGGAGTTGTGGTGGGCTCGCTGTGCGCGCCCGCAAGCGTTAGCAACAACTTACAATGCTCCCAAATATATATGTGACTAGCGACTTGCCCGTCAAAAAATGACGGCAATGTGATGTATATGTTTGTGAAGTTGTTTAGTTATTTAAATATATTTTTGACCCTTGTAAGTATTGTGATATGAACATGTATTTTTTTTAAACGTTGATGTAATGGTTTTTTAAAATGAAATTTGTATCTGAAGAATTGTTCACTTTAATATACATAGAATCCAGAGAAAAGTAAAAAGTAAAAAGACTTTTTTAAACGTGGCGAATTTTAACATAAAGTTTAAAATATATGTAAGCAATAACCTTGAAAGTATATATTTTTAAAATTGAACTTTATTTTTTATGTAACTTTGTAATTTTTGCAAAACATTTGTCTAATTTTGAACATTATAAACAGGAACATAGTAAATACATTTTGTAACATAATTTTCAATTAAAAGTATTAACATTTGAATGTAAAAACAGTTTAACTTTAAATTAATCAGTATTAACATGCAATTTATATCAGAATAATTGTTAAGTTTAATATACATTGAATGTAGAGGAAGGCATACAGTAAAAACTCTCCTTAAACGGTACGTAATTAAAGTAATTAATTACTGAGCACATAAACTGGCGATAAACATTAATGTAGGTAGTAATCTTAAGATAACATAGAATATTTACATTGTGACTTAAAAGGTGCTTGAGCTCTTAACATGAACTTTGTAATATGTTGAATGAAATAACTTGAAAATATTGTTTTTAAACTTGTAACATTAGAAACATTAACATAGTGACTTAACATTTTAACATAATTTTTCATAGAAATGCAAGGCAAGTATTTTGTGAGGCGAATTATCCATAAACATGACTTCCATTAATTATGACTGAATTAAACAACCAATTGTTTTGTATTTTTGAATGTTTTTCCAAAATGTTTGCATGGCTTTAGTTTGTATCCTGCAAAGTTATAGTACTTCATAGTAGACAATGTTTTTAGTAAAAATACGTCCATCTTCTAATAAATCACCTTGACTTTCATTGTTTTCAATGTAAACTTTAATAGCCTGTGGATTTTTGCAGCGTGACAACGCAACGTACAATTGACCATGTGCAAAAACTGGTTCTTCCAAGTAAATACCCACAGATTTGAAAGTTTGACCTTTTGATTTATTAATGGTCATGGCAAATGCCATAATAATGGGAAATTGTCTTCTTTGAAGTATAAAAGGGAGACTACTTTCACTTGGTGCTAAATCTATTCTTGGTATGAAAACTCTCTCTCCTTTATGGGTCCCAGTTAAAATTTCAGCATCTATAAAATGGTCCTTTAATTGTTGAACAATTAATCTTGTGCCATTGCATAGGCCTTTTTTGGGGTTCATATTTCGCAGTAACATGATAATTGCACCTTTCTTTAGCTGCAAAATATGTGGTGGCATTCCAGAAGGAGTTAAAGAGTTAATGAATTCAGTTGAAAAGTTTGCCTGACTTTCATTGTCATCAGCAAGTACAGAATCAGCACTGTGATAATTTCTTTGTGGTGCATTAATTTTTTTAAAGATTTCATTATTGAGTATTAATGCATCTTTATTTTTACACGTCAGTATAACTTGGTTGGCAAGCTCGGAATATTCTTCGTTATTTATGCTCCCTTCAAATATAGCCGATATAATATCTTGTTGACAAATCATATGAGGTGGGATCTCTACAGTGTCGTCAGGTAAATGTAGTATTTTTTCTGTTCTGCCTTCTCCAATTTTAATAAGCCAATCATTGAAATCAGTTTGGCCTTCTGATCTCATATTTTGTTGCAGTTGAAGATGGGTAAAATGTTTCCATACTGTACTTGACTTTATACATGTTTCAATAATGTCTGTTCGATTTCCATGTACAACGACAGGTAATGTTTGTCTAAAATCGCCACCCAACAACATTACCTTTTCACCAAATGGAAAAATATTATCCATGACTTCACGAAGCAAACGGTCAATACATTGGAGGGCATAGCATGACATCATTGTGGCCTCATCTATTATAATTAATTTACATTTCTTCAATTTCTTTGCTTGTAAGGATGTCATGCGAATATCTGACACAGAATTTTCCAAAATAGGCACTGGCAGTTTAAATCCACTATGAACAGTTCTTCCACCTTCTAATAAAAGTGCAGCAATTCCAGTAGTGGCAAACGCCATTGCTATTTTTCCTTGTGCTCGTACTGAACTCATTAATAAATTGTACAAATATGTTTTCCCTGATCCGCCAGGTCCATCAAGATAGAAATAACGCTCTGTCACCATGTCATCATCTATAGCATTTTTAATGGCATGAAATGCTTGCAATTGTAGTGTATTTAAAGTTGCAAGTCTTTCTTCTGTTCTTTCTGCTTGTAGTTAAATGTCATAGTCTTCAAAGTTAATGTCATCTATTAGACCTGGATCAGGCAAATTAAAACTTGCACAACTTAATCCATGAGTTAAAAAGACTTCTTGAATTTCCATTAAGGCTTTTAAGTGTGCAATGGGTTCATTGTATCGTCGCATAAAGTCTTCAGCCATATTACTTTTAAAAGTCTCCCACAAAGCTAATGCATTTGGAGCATTTGAGAAGATACAAATAAAAGCAAATTGTTCTCTCATCTGTCGTGGCATTTGACATTGTGCTGCTTCTTCTAAACATCTTTCCCACTCTGTATCATCAGCGAGTAAGTTTCTATGTCTTGCAGCTAAATGGAAGGATTCATATACAATGTCATTAACAGTTCTTAATTGTTCAAAACTTTGTGCTCCTGGAACATTTAAAAGTAATATCCGTAAGCAAAAACGTTCAACATCTCTTGGACTGACTGTGTAAATTCGTGGAATTATTTTATTGCCTCTGGTTTTTCTTGCTCTCCATAATCCATTCACAAAAACATAGTGATATGGAATTTCAATATATAAGTATTGTGTTGCTTCAGCATCAGTGGAATTTAATGCAAACCATGCAGTTAGTGTAGTGTGACGATCTTCACTTTGGGCCAATGCATTCATTTCATTTCCAGCATGGAAATAGACTAAATGTCGTTGTGGCAAATGTACTGCTAACCTATATACTGCATGTGATCTATCATGCATTTCAAATTTTAAAAGCCGCCACATAGCTTCTGGTGCACTGACATAGCGAGCATCTACATGAGATGCAAGTTCATCATGTACTAACTCACTACTTTCAGGGTTGTCTGCACTTTTGACGACTACAGTAGCTGCATCGTAACCTTTGTAAATATATTTGTAGACATATTTAATGGATTTGATGGAAGTGCAGGCTTCTACGTTGATGTGGGCGTTGTACTTCATGAGTAAATGTGGATTGTAGGGTACTACATATGTATTGTCCACTTTTTTTCCACGAATAATGGCACTATCTCCTTCTCTTCTTTTATAAAGTGGATATCCATCACAATTTGCATATGTTTTGTCTCTATAATCTTTTGGAAAATCTTTTGAACATTGATTATTTTCCATACATGGTGATTGTGGATTAAGGTCTCCACAGGGTCCATGAATCATGCGATGAGTAACAATCTCATATAGTCTACCATATAGTTCTGGATCTGGTAGTTCAGCAACTATGACTGCATCCACTTTGTCCGAAATATCTAATGTATCTTTCTCTTGAAGTATTATGAGAAGATGTGCATGTGGAAGGCCTCTTTTTTGAAATTCAATGGTATATACATAAGCAAGACATTTGCCAAATAACTGATTTATAGTGAAGTCACGTATTCATTCATTTAATTTGATCTTAAAAACTCTGGCTACTAAATCTGGTCGATCTGAAGCACTTTGTCCAAGAAGTAGATTTTGATTAATTTCTGGCCATTGTGGATTACATGTAAATGTCACAAATAAATCTGGTTTTCCAAATTTTGTCACAATAGCCATAGCATCATTGTATCTTTCTCTCATATTTCGAGGCGATCCTTGAAAGGAAGATGGTAAAATGATGGCTTTGCCAGCTGTCATGTCTCTGCTTGTAGCCACGTCAGCAACATAGTCCATGAGTCCACAATATTGTTCTACACGTAGTTTATCTTGTTGATATTTTATAAAGTTTAAATTATTTGCCTCAACTTGCAAATATGAATCAATAATCCATTGTTGTGTTAGTTTCCCACCACATAAAATTGGATTAAATTCATCTCTAATGGCAATTTGAGCAACTTTAGATTCAAGCATAGAAACATTATTTCGGATTCTGGCTTTAGCATTTGGGTAACTGGGAAGGGTTAATTTTGGTTGCCAACCTGCTTCTCCGTGTGGGAAAAAGATGGGATATGTCATTGGATCTAAATTTGGACTTAAGATATTAATATTAATAAATGGTTGCTCCTCATTTCTGGGATATACTCTAATGTCTCTTTGAAATGGTGGTTCTCCTTCATCATTCTGAAAGACCATTGCAACCTCATTTGATGTTGGCAAGTTATAACGACGTTTATCAGTATGTCTGTCTCTTTTAAGCACCATATTAACCTTTGGCATGGGTAATTGATGTCTTTGTGCATGAAGTAGTTGTTCATTTTCTACTTCTGCCAATTTTTTGTAAGCTTTACTGTAGGGATTGTTGTCCATAATGTTATTTAGCTCTATAAAAACACTGGGTAAGCATTTTTTATTTTCTTCCATCTGCATACGTTGGTCAACAGCTTCCATTGCATCTAGGACATATAGTTGAGCGAATTTTCTTTGCTCTCCTTCCTCTGGATGTAAATGTGAAGTCCGATGATAAATTTGTCCTTGGACTTTAAAACAGTAAGGACCATGTCCTGGTACATTAGCAGCCAATGTTGCCCCCATAGATGCAAATGATATGGCACTATTGTAGGATCTTATGTTTGTCTTAAAATTTTTGTAATTTGGAAAAGTAGGTTCAGTCATAATATTTTGTAAATAGGTTGGAAATTGTTTCCTTTCTGGAAGTTTGAACTTGCCTTTTTGACAACAACTAATAAATTGTCCATCTCTGGGTCTCTCCTGTTTAAAATAATAAGCCTCACAAAAATGACATTGAGTAGTCATGTCCCCACAACTATGAACCTCTACTGCTAAAGACTTCAGTAAAGGACAATTTGCAAAGCATATCGGATGTTGACTTTCATATTCATCAGATGAAAAGTCATGAAATGTTTCAACAACAGGTTCTAAATGTTTAGTTTTTTTCGTGGATTTTCTTGGTATATGTTGTACTTGTTTGGTTGAAATGTCCTGTAAGTTTTTAGTAAGAGTTTGTAAATGCTTTGTTTTTGTAGTTTTTTTTGGTCTGTCTTGACTGGTATCTTGTAAAATGTCATCTGATGTTTTAGGAACAGTTTGTAAATGCTTTATTATCTTTTTATTTTTTTTGGTTGTATCTTTCATTTTTGCAGCTGATATTCTTTTATTTGCAAGTCTTTTGCGTTCTTTTTCTCGTCGAATTTCTTTCTCCTCCGGTGTCTGCTGGGCGGCCCATCTCTCTTGTCTTTCTCTAGTTTGACGTCTTTTCTTCTCTTCTTTGGTCTCGTTATCAGCCATATTAATCTGTAAAGGAAAAAAAATAAATGTAATTGTGTATATTTAAATTTGTAATTCCTGTTAAAGATTCTTGTGCACAATTGGTGAAATAAAAGGCAAATCATTAATGTATCATTTATATTTAGTTAAATTTATAATTCCTGTCCTCACTGGCTAAGAATTTGGCCAATGGAATACTGCTGTAAATAAGCATGTAACATATTTTTTTAAAATAATGGTTTTATTTATTAAAAACGTTGTTTGTGGATAGATATTTACCACTGCAAAACTTCTTTGCTAAAAAAAAAAGTGATGTGGTTATTGAGCTATGTATTGCATAGTAGCAATTTAAATAAAATAAGGGAGATAGTAAATTAATTATTTTATTTTTCTGTTGACACGGATGCAACTGAAAGCAGTTTCTTTAGTTTTATACTTTACTACTTATTATACTTTACCTTGGTTGAAGTGTGATTTAAATCCGAATGTTTGTTGGTCCTCGGTTCAAAATCGTTGTCCAATGGTGTGGTCCTCTGTTGGAAGTCCTCGTCCGATGGTGTGGTCCTGTGGCGATAGCCCTCGTCCGATGTTGTGGTCCTGTGACGATAGCCCTCGTCCGATGTTGTGGTCCTTTGGTGAAAGTCCTCGTCCGATGGTCTGGTCCTGTGTTGAAATTCCTCGTCCGATGGTCTGGTCCTGTGTTGAAATTCCTCGTCTGCTGGTCTGGTCCTGTGTTGAAATTCCTCGTCTGCTGGTCTGGTCCGAGTCCTCGTCCGATGGTCCGGTCCTGTGGAGAAAGTCCTCGTCCGATTGTCTTCACGCAGTATCTGTTGTAATAGAAAATAGAAAATGTTGTTTGAGTGAAATGTCTTTTAAATAATTAAAAAATTTATGAATTTGGCTGTATTGTATCAGTTATGGTTATTTTATTTTTTTTACTTTCTGTACAATCCCACGACTTTTGTTATTCTTATTTAAGGTTCTTAGTAAGGCTTGTGGGTTGTGATATATTAAATAAGAATATAAATTTAGTTTGCTATGTGTTTATGTTATTTTTTGTACAATCCTGTTTTGTGCACACCACTTGTGGTATACTTATTTAACCTTTATTGGGATGCCTATAGTTAGTGAAACATGAAATAATATAATTAATGTAGTTTGCTATGTGTTTGTGTTAGTTTTTGACAATCCTGTTTGGTGCGCACCACTTGTGCAAAAGTTATTTATTCTTGATTGTACTGGTTATAGGTTGTTAAACATTAAAGAAGAATGTTAATGTAGTTTCCTATGAGTTTGTGTGATTTTTTGTACAATGCTATTAGGTGCGCAACACTTTTGTTATTCTTATTTTTGCTTCTTTGTAAGGCTTATAGGTTGTTAAACATTGAATAAGAAATTATGTTTTGTGTGTAGCAGTTTGTGTCTCATTCAATTGCGATTTGGCTAATTGAATCGTGCCCTAAATAAGCACATAGCATATTTTTTTAAATAAGTTTTTAGTCATTTAAAAACTTTATTTTGCATATATTTTTAGTAACTAAAAACTTCTTTTAAAAAAATTGTTATGTTGTTATTTATAGCCCTATTCAATTGGGCAAATTGCAATTGAATGAGGGCCTTTGTGTGTACCATATGTTGCATAGTTTGCCCCTCATTCAATTGCATTTTTTACAATGTAATAGTACTCTAAGGCCGTCATTGAATTGCAATGTTGAAAATTGAATAGGGTTGTAAATAAGCACATCACATATATTTGTTAAAATAGAATAATGGCCTAAAAGTGCTTATTTATAGCCATATTTAATTGTCCAAAATAGCAATTGAATGAGGGCCTTTGGTTACTGCATTTGTTATATTGTGAGCTCCTCATTCAATTGTGTTTTGGCCAATGGAATAGAGCTCAATATCAGCACAGAGCATATTTTTTTACAGAATTTTGTATTTAGTGAACTTGTATCCAAAAGCAACGTGTTCACAAAATAAAAAGTTCCTTTAAAAAATATGCTCTGTGCTTATATAGAGCCCTATTGAAATGGGCAAATCACATTTGAGTGAGGCCCTTGGCCATTAAAGATATATAGGTCCTCATTGAATTGCAATTTTGCCAATTGAAGAGGGCTCTATATAATCACATAACATATTTATTGAGCAAAGTTTTTAGTTATTGAAAACCTTGATTGTGGTTAGAAGTTCAGTAACTAAAAAGTTCTGTCTAAAAAATATGTTATGTGCTTATATAGAGCCCTATTCAATTGAGGAAGTCGCAATTGAATAAGGCTCATGGTTCTTTCTTGTTTATACTTAATACTTTACCTTGATTGAAGTTTGGAATGACAGACGGTCCCCTCCTGCCAATCTTAATCCGCCGGTCTTCTTGTAGTGTCTGTTTGAAAAAGAAAGTGAAATAGTTATTTGTATATTTATAATTTTTCATCGAGCAAAGCATGGCCTTTTGAGCATGTAATGTCTTGTTGTATCTTACCTCTTCTTCTTTGTTGGTGTTCTTTAAAAGGGATTGTGCTTCACAGTGCACGGTGCAAATTGTTGAGAGACGCTATTGATGCAGAGTCTGTTTGAATATTCAAAGAAATAAAAAGATTCAGCTTTATATGATCTATTGAATTGCAGTAAATGAATGTCATTTAAATATAGTTCTGTAATTTTTTTCAATTGACCTTATTTTTTGTTGGGGGCTACACACATATGTCACATACATGAAGCACATTCCATAGTTTAATGTAATTATTTTGTGTGCGTGTGACATATCACTATACATGACTCATATTTAAATGGTTAAATTAACCTTATATTTTTTTTTCCAACACACATAAATGTGTGTGTGTGAGATGTAACTATAGATGATACACATATATGTGCGTGTGACATATCAGTATACATGATATATAATGTCATTTAAATGTAGTTGTTTACTGATTTTGTTTTAAGCTAATTTTGTTGCAGTGGCAATACACATAAATGTGCGTGTGACATGTCACTATGAAGGGGCAGTACACATAAATGTGTGTGTCACATGTCAATATACATGATACACATATATGTCCGTGTCACATGTCACTATGCAGGGGCAATACACATAAATGTGCGTGTCACATGTCACTATACATTATAGACATATATGTGCGTGTCAGATGTCACTATACATTATAGACATATATGTGCGTGTCAGATGTCACTATACATTACAGACATATATGTGCGTGTCACATGTCACTATACATAAACCTCTGTTTAATATTGAATTATGTTTTTTTGTTGTTTTGTTAAATGAACCGTATTTTTTTTTGAGCCTATACACAGAAATGTGCCATATATGTCACTACATAAATCCTATTTTTTTTTTTTATTTGTTTGACCTGTCCTGATAATAAAATGTAATATATTATAGCTTACCTCTCAGTTGTAATTTGCACAATGCAAAGTAGTAAATTAGTAAAGAATTGTCTTCTCAAGTAAAAGCAGCAGTTATCTCAGAAGTCACTCCGTTGATCACCTGAGGAGAAATGTATTTTTTTGTTTGAATTAGGCAGTATTTATAAACTTGTAGAAAGTTCTGGAAAGTGAGACCGTTAGAACGCAATACGCATGCGCTATTTGCGTTCCAGCTTACAATTTGCGTTACATCCGACATTTTCTGCGTATTACTGTTCAAAATGGTGTTTAATATGATTGTGATACGTTCCGCATAGTATGTGTTTCATTATTGCGAGTAAGTGTAGTGTAGTTACGTCTGAAGCCTCGTTTTCGTTTTGTTCGTCGGCCATTTTTTCTGTCGCTTAGCGATGGTATTAGTGTCTAAAGTGTTTTATTTTGATTTAAATGTAGGTGTAACTTGTTTTTTTGAGGTGCTGGCTGGTTCCTCTTGCAGTAGGTAAGCTTTTTATGTGTTTGTTGTGTGTCTTTCTTAAGTTTTAAATGTTTGTATGTCGGCGTGTTGCGTCCGATGTTTGCGAAGTCGTAATGTGTAGTAACGTGTCGCGTATGGTGTTTGCGTCTGTAGCCTCGTTTTCGTTTTATTCGTCGGCCATTTTTTGTGTCGCTTAACAAACTATTTAGTGTCTAAACTCTTTTATTTTGAGTGCAATTAAGTTGTAAGTTGCATTTTTGAGGTCCTGGGTGCTTCCTGTTTGTGTAGGTAACGTTTTTATGTATGTGCTGTGTGTATGTATTGTGTTTTTAATTTTGTAATGTTCGCGAGTTGCGTCCGAGTGTTGCGAGGCCGTAATGTGTGTGAACGTGTGTCGTATGTTGTTTGCGAGTGTCGTAATGTGTGTGAACGTGAGTCGTATGTTGTTTGCGAGTGTCGTAATGTGTTGCGACGTGAACTTTTTTTGAAATTTTGCAAGGGTCGCAGTTGCTGCAACTGAAGACCTTGCTTTGCGAGGTCCTCAGGTGCTGGCATGGAGCGCCTGCGGCGCTCCAAGCCAGCAACTGAGGCCCTCACTTTGCGAGGGTCCTCAGTTGCTGGCAAGGAGCACCTGCGGCGCTCCATGCCAGCAACTGAGAACCTGGCACAGTGCCCTCGCTTCGCGAGGGGTTCCTCTTGCTGTAGGTAAGCTTTTTATGTGTTTGTTGTGTGTCTTTCTTAAGTTTTAAATGTTTGTATGTCGGCGTGTTGCGTCCGATGTTTGTGAAGTCGTAATGTGTAGTAACGTGTCTCGTATGGTGTTTGCGTGTGTAGCCTCATTTTCGTTTTATTCGTCGGCCATTTTTTGTGTTGCTTAACAAACTATTTAGTGTCTAAACTCTTTTATTTTGAGTGCAATTAAGTTGTAAGTTGCATTTTTGAGGTCCTGGGTGCTTCCTGTTTGTGTAGGTAAGGTTTTTATGTATGTGCTGTGTGTATGTATTGTGTTTTTAATTTTGTAATGTTCGCGAGTTGCGTCCGAGTGTTGCGAGGCCGTAATGTGTGTGAACGTGTGTCGTATGTTGTTTGCGAGTGTCGTAATGTGTGTGAACGTGTGTCGTATGTTGTTTGCGAGTGTCGTAACGTGTTGCGACGTGAACTTTTTTTGAAATTTTGCAAGGGTCGCAGTTGCTACGCGAGCCCGCGGCCCTCGCAAAGCGAGGGCACTGTGCCAGGTTCTCAGTTGCTGGCATGGAGCGCCGAAGCCCGCAGCGTTAGCAACAAATCGTACGCTCACAACTATATATGTGATAGCATATATATATTTATAAATATATATATATATATATATATATATATATAGATTGTCATGGCTGTAGAATGCCAAGGCACCAGCTGTGAGATACCTTACAGACAGATGCCCTCAGCATTATAAGATAAGCTTATTGTGCCAGGGAAAGGGGCCCACTGAGATGGGTCATTGTGGGGGGACATTGTGATTTGTGTGTTATTCCTTGTTATGCCTGTTAGAAGTATGGGATAGTGGAAATTGCCTAGGTACCACTCGGTCGATACTATGGCACCCATGTTTATAGTTGGGGTGTGTGTAAGAACATTATAAAAGTAATGGGATGTATATATTGTGCTTTGGGGGTCTAGCACTTACAAGGGAAATATTGTATATGCCCAATATTTCCTAGTACTGGACTAGTCCTTATTATCCAGATTAGAGAGATAACTGACCCCAGGAGTCACATGACACAAGTATCTCTCTCCATTATCAAAAGTTCTTAGACTGGTGTATCTATGTCTATTGTGTGTAACTACCCCCTACCAAGAATACAGCGGGGAAAGGGGAAAACAATGGGTGATTAGACTTGTAGGCATAAGTGATAACATGAGCTAGAAGGTGATTGGGGTATGTGAAAATTCCAGATAGGCTCCAACTATTCCTGCCTTTAGATACAGGAATTGCCCTTAATATGCTGGCAATCTTCCTTGAAGGAATGGGCCTCTCGGTGACCGGCAGTCATATCAATCCTTCTTAAAGAAATACACCATAGTCTATGTATTTCAGAAGCATGGCTTTTAATGTGGACCCTCTTTACTGTATTTTTCAACAACAAAAGCCCTAGACAAAGGATTTTCCTCCCCCAGTTACTTCACAGTGTGCTGAACACATTCAAATCCCCCGTCCAGATTAGCATCACACAATCATAGCTTGCCCACCTTAAGGGGGACGGGGGACCACATGGCCTAAAACATACCCCATAACATATAATAGTTGTCAAATAGTCGTCATCACACTTTGCGTTGTGCATACAAGTTAGGCGATAAGCGCCGCAGGCGCTCATGGCTTGCGAGCCTTGCGAAGCAAAACGTTAACGCATAGCACTTAGTCGATGAGCACCGTTAACGCATAGCTTTTAGCATAGCGAGGCAAGCTCTTAAGGCAATTAAACACCCGGGACTTAGCCACAAAAAACTTAGTAAAAGCACAATCGCATTAGCCTTCAAGCACCTGACAAAAGCGGGACTTAGAAAAAAAAATACGAGACGCAGGGCTTTGAAAATAAAAATACGAGATAGCAAAAATACGAGGTTAACGGCCGAACCACAAACAACCAAAAAGCACAAAAAAACACAAAGAAAATACAATAATAATATATACAACAAAAATATCACCCACAGCACTAGGGAACAGGCAGGACGTCTGGGAGTAATGTAGAACGTGAATTTAATCCGATTTGGCGACTTTCACCACACGAAAATCGCCCAAGCAAAAAAAAAAAATGGCCACCCAAAAAAACTACAACGAGGCTACACACCTCGAACCGCGCAAAACACTGCCAAACGCCCTCAGACCTCCCAAAAACGCCAACTAAATATCAAATTAGCTTGCAACCTCACTTACAGGCTCCCTGCCTCTCCCCCTGTGCTGTGTATGAGATTGTAAGTGAATTTTCTTATTAATTGGCATCTTCTGGGGATCTTCCGATTGAGTTACAGGCTTGAAAAAAATGGCAGCCGTTAAATCTTAAAATAACTTTTTTGAGGCCTGTAACTTGTCTGCTGTTTTGAGCTTCTTCCCCCTGTTAAGCCAGTAACGTACGGGCCTTTGGCACTCATTGCAGCCCTGTTAAGCCAGTCACGTACGGCCCTCAATAAGCGTGGAAGGTGCTCAGGTGCAAACCTGTAACATTTGCGATGTGCGCCTTTGGTGCTCATTGCGCAAGCGCAAGCCCATAACTTTTAACATAGCGTGACCGATAAATCGTAATGGCAGCACCAGTCCCCTACCGAGGATTTCCCCTGAAAGTGGAGCATGTGCATCCTGGAGGCGGGGGGTGGGGTGGGGGGTGGTTGGGGGGGGTTTGGCACCAGGACCCTCCAATATCTAGCTCCACCGCTGCATCAAACCATTGTACTGCAATACAATGCGGGCTAGATATTGAATGAGGTGAGTCTGTGGGTATTTAAGCAGGATACAGCAGCTAAAGTGGGAATGATACTCTGGGAATGATACTCAAGGACAACCTTTAGCAGCAGTGACATAACCACTTAGCATGCTGGGAGCCTATAACTGACTGAGCTATCAGTCACAGCCACCTCCATGCTTCCTCCAGTCAGCTCTTGGGTATGAGAGACTAGAACAATCTGAGATCTCATGCTGAGAAAGACTAGCTGACAATCATAGCCAACTCCATAAACGCCAATATACTGTGTGGTTATGTACATCTTAATGGTTACAGATGCTACACACCCCTGCTCATTACTAATGCAAGGTGCTGGAGGAAAGCTATAAGAAGCATCTGAAGAAAATATAAACACAAATATATATTGGTTTTAAAAAATGTAATTTTAAAAACTGTATGTGCATGTTTATTTTACTTTCACTGCTCTGTCTGTATCTGATGAGCAGCTTGGATGACTTAAGTGGCTCTTTTAAGTAGCTCTTGTGACAACCAGCTCTTCGCTGGGCTTGAAATAACTTGGAGAAAACCAACACACAACAGTAAAAATCAGTAAGTGACACAATCTTATGGCTGTCATAATAGCCCTTCGTTCAGGTAGCCAACTAGCTAGGGTCCATCCTAGTCTGGTTGACAGTTCCAGAGGGAAAATTTTGTATAAACATTTAAATTTACTATGAAAAGGAATATTTCTTGTGTGACAAAACGAATACTGAAAATACTGTAGCCACAATTATACTGGAGCTCCTCCGGTATAAAACAAATTGTTAAAAGGTCTGGACTAGTGATGTCGCAAACTTCAAATTTTGGGTTCGCGAACAGCGAACGCAAACTTCATCAAATGTTCGCGAACGGGCGAACATCAGCGAACCGCCATAGACTTCAATGGGCAGGCGAATTTCAAAACCCACAGGGACTCTTTCTGGCCACAATAGTGATGGGAAAGTTGTTTCAAGGGGACTAACACCTGGATTGTGGCATGCCGGAGGGGGATCCATAGCAAAACTCCCACGGAAAATTACATAGTTGATGCAGAGTCTGGTTTTAAGCCATAAAGGGCATAAATCACCTAACATTCCTAAATTGTTTTGAATAACATGCTTTAAAACATCAGGTATGATGTTGTATCGATCAGGTAGTTTAAGGGTTACACCCGCTTCACAGTAACAGACCAATCTCCCTGTTAAATGCACCGCAAACAACCGCAAACAGTCCCTTTGCACAACCGCAAACTCCCCATTTGCACAAGGATGGATACCAAGCTAGCCATGTCCAGTTCCTTGTCCTCACTGATATCATTGAAGGTCTCTTCCTCCACCCAGCCACCAAGGGTCCCCGAAATGTGACAACAAGCCCCCTGGGACGCCTGCTTTGTTTGGTCTTCCACCTCCTCAAAGGCACCTTTCTCCACTGACTCCTCTTCTTCAGCCCAGCATGGAATATTATACACAGGTCAGAGTCTGGGGCATGGTCAGAGTCTGGGGCACTGCCCAGAATGCCCAGAATGGAATATTATACACAGGTCAGAGTCTGGGGGCTTCCACTGCCCAGCATGGAATATTATACACAGGTCAGAGTCTGGGGGCTTCCACTGCCCAGCATGGAATATTATACACAGGTCAGAGTCTGGGGGCTTCCTCTGCCCAGAATGGAATATTATACACAGGTCAGAGTCTGGGGGATCCACTGCCCAGCATGGAATATTATATACAGGTCAGAGTCTGGGGGCTTCCACTGCCCAGCATGGAATATTATACACAGGTCAGAGTCTGGGGGCTTCCACTGCACAGCATGGAAGATTATACGCGTTGCCTCTGTCTGCGTTATTATAAGGTGTGTACTGTTAAGTAGTACTATTCCTATCGGTTTAATCCCTGTTACGTCCACTATCAGGGGACGTGTATATGGCATTGATTTTTGTAAGCGGGAGAAAGAAAAAGATGCTTGGTCGGTCCTCCCACTTCAAATTTGGGGCACTGCGCGTGAAATCTAAGGTGCCACCAGATATGAGTCACTGTGCACTGGCAAAAGTTGGCAGAGTAGGCTCTGTAGGCCTCACACACACGCCTGTAGGCAGGCAATTGCTATTCAATCGATTACAGTAATAAAAGTGTTGTTTTATGTCACTGTACACTACGGTTGCACCAGATATGAGTGTCACTGTGCACTGGCAAAAGTTGGCAGAGTAGATGCAATAGGCTTCACACACACGCCTGTAGGCAGGCAATTGCTTTTCAATCTATTACAGTCAAAAAAGTGTTGTTTTATGTCACTGTACACTACGGTTGCACCAGATATGAGTGTCACTGTGCACTGGCAAAAGTTGGCAGAGTAGATGCAATAGGCTTCACACAAACGCCTATAGGCAGGCAATTGCTATTCAATCTATTACAGTAAAAAAAGTGTTGTTTTATGTCACTGTACACTACGGTTGCACCAGATATGACGTATCACTGTGCACTGGCAAAAGTTGGCAGAGTAGATGCAATAGGCTTCACACACACGCCTGTAGGCAGGCAATTGCTATTCAATCTATTACAGTCAAAAAAGTGTTGTTTTATTTCACTGAGCACAATATAAGCTGTGAGCCTGACACAGGCAACTGAAATTAGATTACAGGAAAAAAAATGGTACATGAAAATGTATGGTACACCACCAGGTATGAGTAATGAAAATAAGCACAATATAAGCTGTTAGGTGTTAGCTTGTCACACACACACGCTGGCAGGCAGGCATCTGCAATTGGATTACACAGAAAAAAATTATAAAATAAAATAAATGATGTTCTAGCCCTAAAAAGGGCTTTTTGGGTTGCTGTCCTTCAGATGGAAGGCTCTGGAAGGGAGTGTATGCTGCTGATTGGCTGGAATGTGTCTGCTGACTGTGAGGTGCAGGGTCAAAGTTTCCTCAATGATAAAGAATAGGGGGCGAACCCAAAAGCGCATGTGTTCGACGTTTGCGGCGAACGCGAACATGCATAAATCGCTGTGAATAGTCCGCCGGCGAACTGTTCGGGACATCACTAGTCTGGACCACATTTCACCAATACTGTCTTTTTGCTGCATAATTTTGATTTAGTTAATAACCTCTGGACTCAAGCAGTTTTTTATTGTTTTTAGGACATATCTTTGCAAATATCTGCTGAAGTCAAACCGCAATAAAACATATCTAAAAAGCTACGTTTACATACATATTTTTTTAACACGCATAGGGCTCCATTCCATTTCCATTCCATTTCCCTTCCATTCCATACCCCTTAAAGTAAACACAGTACACTAGCCCTAGGATTCTTTCTTATTATTTTTTTTGTTTAGTCACGTCCAAATCTCTGTGACCCTATGGACCAAAGTACGCCATGTACATCTCTCAGTCATTACCCCTCTGAGCGCCATCAAGTTCATGTATATTGCTTCAGTGACCTCATCTATCCATCCCCGCCTCTGTCATCCCCTTCTTCAAGTGCCTTCAATCTTCCCCAGCATCCAGAGTCTTTTCTAGGGAATCCTGCCTTCTCATGATATGACCAAAATATTTGAGCTTCAGCCTTATGTTCATACCTTCTAGTAGACAGTTTGTCTTGATTTTCTGAGATACCTCTTTATTGGATCTTCTTGCAGTCCAAGGGTAGTTCTCACCAACATCACAAATCAAAGGCGTCAATTCTGCTGCGCTCAGATTTATTTATGGTCCAGCTCTCACATCTGTTTTTTTTCAACTGGGAATACCGTAGTTCTCACTAGGTGGACCTTTGTTGATATTTTAATATCTTTACTTTTTACTAGCTTGTCCAAGGTTGCCGTATCTTTCCTCCTCACAAGCAAACATCATTTAATTTCATGGTTACAGTCACCATCTGAAGAGATCTTGGATCCCTGGAAATAAACTCTGTCACTGCCTCCACTTCTTCCCAGTCTATTTGCCAGTAATTGAGATTGCCATTTGCCGTGATCATGAGCAGCAGGCCAGCTTTTGCGCTTTTACTCTTTTACCCTCATTAATAGATCCTTTAGATTCTCCTCCCTTTCAGCCATCAAAGTACAGTAGTATTATATGAGTATCTTAGGTTGTTGATATCTCCAATAGACTAAAATTTGTCTGACCTCTCTGCTATGACCTGCCCATTTTGGGTGACCCAACATGGTAAAGCTCACAGCTTCATTGATGTACACAAGCCCCTTCATTACGACAAGGAAGCAATCCATTCCTTATCCCTATTTATCTGTATAAACATGCTCCCATGCATGAAAGGGGCTAAAAAAGAATACTGATAATACAGGGAATTTATGATCCATCTTCTATGACTCTCTACTCCTATGAGCCCAGGGATCCTCTGGGATTCCCCCTTTCTATGCACTATGAGTCAGAGGATCCCCTGGGACTCCCCCAACCAAAGCATCATGAGCCTGGGAGTCTCTAGGATTTTCCCTTACACCTTTTAGTACCTTTCACCTCGGGATCTCCCATCTAAAGTGCAACCTATAAGCACCATTAACCCCTATAATATGGGGGTCTACCTGGACTCCATGGTATTTTTACCTATAACCATAAGGGTCTGATAGGACCCCTACCTCCAATTAACCACAGAGGGTTCCGTTAAGAACCCCCATGGTATTGGGATTACATTTAAATACCACAGGATGTCAGTTAAAGACCTCTGTGGTACTGGAATTAAATGTAAATTCCACAAGGGTCTGTTGAGGACCTGTGTAGCATTGTGGTTAAGTGTAGGTGCCATGGGGGTCCATTATGAACCTCCATTATAGAGGGGTTAATTTTAGATGCTATGGGGGTCTATAGGGAGATTCAGGGATCATAAGGGCTAGCGCATAATATGGGGGAATCCCAGAGGATCTCCAGGCTCATACGTGCTACAATACAGGGGTAATACAAGGGGATCCCCTGGCTCATATTAGGTAGCAGGTGGCAAGAGGGAATCCTGGAGCATCCCTTGGCTCATCAAAGTATTTACCCTTTATTGGTGTCAGATTTAAAAAATCAATCTTGAAATCAGACACATTTAAGGTGTTAGCTTGTTGATAGTGTTTGATTTGATGCATTTGATACATATGCTCATGACAATATTTTTTTTTAAATTTAGATTATTAAAAAAACACAGGGTCAATTGACAGTTTTATAAAAGAAGAATGTTTTATGACAATTTTCCACCAATACTGTCAGGAACTGCTCAATAAATAAATGGAGCTGAACTCGCCATGCCTGTAGTGAGTTTTCAACTAGTAAATTATATATCTTAAATAATTAAAATTTGTCTTGACCTATTCTACTAAAATCAGTTGTCATAGAAACATTGTGTCTCTTACATTGAGATTACACTGCCATGGGTCAGCAACTCAAATAAAGAGAGTCAGAACCTTCTAAATATGTTTTATACATGTTCTTAAATAATAAAAAAAATGTGTTTCTTTATTTTAGCAAAAACAAGAACTTGTCCCTTGAAAGACTAAGATGAAGGTATTGATCCAGTCATTCTACTATTGCTGATTAAAGGACCGCTATACATTTTAAAATGTAACTTTTTTGAACAGGGACACTTGAGGATAGCCAACATGTTTTTAGAATCCAAAAATAAATCGCAAATATAAATGTATTACTCATTATTTGTGGTTTTGCTGCTATGAAGTTAAACATTTTGGTTTTAGCAGAATCTATTGAGGTGGAAGGAGACTGCTCAGGAAGTGCATATCTGGACAATGGGAATTTGGCATTTCTTTGAAGGAAAACTGGCAATTGAAGGTCTCCTTAACAACTTATATGTCGAGGATATATTGAACTAGTTAATTTCCCTCTATATACGTTATGGATTTTTAATGTTATTTTGATAACTCAATGTTTTTACTGAAAATAATAATATCATTCTTTTGCAGATACATTCGGTTTGGTCCCTTTTGCAAAATATTGTGTTGTTTTTTTTTCCAAATTGTATTCAACTTTGAACACTTACTACATAATTACGGCCCAGATGTTTATTTTTCTTGGCTGAAGGTATGTCCGAAGAAGAAAAAAAAATATGTTTTAATAAAAATTGTTTTACTGGTTGATCCATTATTTTGTGTTTTTAAATGTTCTTTGGTGGGGAAAAAAGAGGAAAAGGAGTCATTCTCTAATGAGTGATGTAAAGATATAGAAGAAGATCACATATTGGGAAGGTCAAGAGATATCTTCAAAAAGATTTGGGATTTCAAATGAACCTTTTATGCCAAAGTAGGTGTGACAAAAATGGTAAGGACGTAAAAGAAGAAGATCAGATAAAGAAAAGGCATCAGGAATACAAAAAAGATCTACTGTATATAGGACGGATCTTAACAGCATTGATAACCTAAGTAGTTTGTACAATGAACTGGAGTCAGACATCTTTGAGAGTGAAGTGAGATTGGCCCTAGGATGTCTTGCTGATAACAAGGTGGCAGGAATTGATGGAATTCCAGCTGTACTGTTCAAAATATTAGATGATGCTGTGAAAGTGTTGCTTGCCTTATGCCAATAAATTTGGAAAACTCAACAGTGGCCAGTGGACTTGAAAAGTTGAGTCTATATCCCAATCCCCCCAAAAAAACAATGCCAAAGAGTGCTCCAATTATCAAAAAGTATTTATCGATAGCATTTATTTCATGTGCTGGCAAAGTAATGAACCTTCAAGAACTATCAGATGTGCAAGACTTTTTTTTCAGAGGCAGAGACACAAGAGATCAAATGCCCACTGGATAATATACATAAACAAATTCCTCTGTTTCATTGCTTGTTCTAAAGCCTTTGTGTGGTAATCTCTTGAAACGATATGGTTACCAGACCATCTGCCTCCTGTGGAATCTGTGTGTGGATCAAGAAGCCAAGGTCAGAACCAAGCATTTGAAAAAATGAATGGTTAAAGAACAGGAAAGGAGTAAGACAATGTTGTATATTGTTACCATATTTATTCAATTTATTTGCAGAATACATAATTTGTAGAATGATTTTTCTTCTCGTGAGAAACATATGTACAATTATACACTCATTTTTGTAAAATCTATCTAAATATTAATCTATAGACAGTATGTAATCTGTGATTAAAATTATGTCTGTCACTTTATGTTTGATTTTGACCTTGTATTTTTGTCAGAAAGACCTTGGAATCAACTGTTTTCCAGAACTTTAGTTACATGATTTAGTTTAATTTTATACTTGTAACTTGAATATCTCTTACATTTATAAATATTGTAAAGCAGTGCTCAAAATATAAACTTTTATCAATTTATGCAATATCCCACTCTTGTTAACGATTCCAACAGAAATCAGTTGACACATACAAAATGAGTATAATGTTTATCTGTTGAGTCTGTTATTGTATGCGTGTGATGGACCAAAATCTAAAACTGTTTCCTGTTGCGTAATAAGAGCTTAGTTGAAAATTATATTTGCGTCTTACTTCTATAGTTCCCGTTTTGTCACCACTAAGCTAAGGAAAAGACTAAGCATATAACAAAGAGAAATACTTATGATACTAAACCTGTATTTATTATTTGTCTCCCTCTTAAAAGGATACCAATTAGGAGGCCACCCCTGGCCATGTAGTCATGAAGGGGTCCATATGCTTGAATTGATATTTTCCATTACTTCATAGCTTTTGCTGGACTTTAGTAGATTTCTTCTCTAAGTTTCCCAACTGTTATTACTAAAAAGATCCCTCCTTGTGAAGTGTTATGTGAAATACCTCTTAAGCACATGCTATTGCTTCTTCAGACTGGTATCTTCCATTAATCCTTCCAGCTGCAAACTCAACAAACCCTGCTTAGTGATACAAGACTTTAGATAAATGTAACAATACTGCATTATAATGTCTTTGAACAGCATCAAACACCATTCATGTGTTCAAGGGACACAATTATCTTTTATTTTGTACAGATACTCCTGTTAATTAGATTAGTGTATTGTTGCATTCATCTGCATCCATTGTGTATAATGTGGCTGTAGCATAAACAGCAGTTTTTTTTATCACTCAGCAGAAAATGTTATTAATTCACCAGCATTTCTTTTAATTTATAATTAGTTCATTGATAGAATGCTAGCTGCCAGTACATCAAAAAGGACTCAAGCTTCTATAGGCCTTAATATGTTTATATCGGTATTATAAATATCAATAAGCATTACTAGTATACTACTCATACAAGTGTGATTGTAGAATAATCATACAACATTAAAATATGTTAGCTCTGAGAAGCTTTGTAGCCTAAAATTAATAAAAACATATTAAGAGATGGAGATACTGCATGTGATATAGTTATTTTCCTTATTTGAAATTAGTTATTAATAGCATACAAAAATTACCCTAGATAATATATATATAAATGCAACAACTGAAATTAAATACTTAACTATGAGCCTCATTCAATTGAGGCATCGGGAGATCCGGGCTTCCGTAATGGAGGCCATAAGTTATTTTGCTATTCAATTTCGCTAAAATCGCAAATCGCTATTCAATTGCTCCGATTCCCCCTCTCTAACCACCCAGCCAAAGCCGCAAATAGCAAAAGTTGTTACACAAGTTATGAGTTCCAAGGAGGACTCGCAAAGGACTTAAAGACATGCCCAGAGCACTTTAAATGCAAATAAGAAATAAATACTGTACTTCAAAATATGGGGAAAGGGATGAAAGACATTAGAATTAATTGCACAACAGTCTCAAACTCATAAATCGGCAATCAAAAATCATTTATTTTTCTGTTTCATTTCGGGGTTTTTATTGATCTCGGGAATCAATGAGTTAATACATATCAGGTTACCCACATGGACTATCAGATTGGCTTCATTCATTTTTATAATTTTGGAGATTGCAGGTTTGCGGGGCTGATCGCATATCGGGCCCCGAATTTCTAGTTGATTGACATGCCACCTTTATGTTTTACTGACGTAATGATGATGGGCTCCTTTTCTATTGGCTGTTTCAAACTCGGGAGTTACGTCCTTGCTTAATTGATCAGGATCACGCTCTGAAATGCTACTTAAGATTGCATGGTTTACCGTTTTGGCTTGCGGGTTTGATCAATTGAATAGCAGCGCAAGTCTAGCATGCTGCGGGCCCTCAGCAGGCCCACAGACATATGGCCTACATCCCGGGAGTTACGGCCTCTATATATTTTATACCTAATGGTAATTGAAAATAAAGTTCCCACAAGGACAAAACAGTATTTTCTAGAAAACAAGAGTGTAACAGATCTACTGGCACCCCGACCGGGTACCTCCGTTGATGGATGCGTCCTCGTTTGCGTCGAGGCCTACAAGCACCGCACCGGACACCACAACCACCACAGACTCCACAACCGCCGTAGCTTAACTGGAGCCGCGCCGTCTTCCTTCCACCCTGTATGAATCTCCAGCATCCAGGATCGTGTGGGGAAGACCTCTCCTCCAACGAGAGTACATCAGGAACAAGGGTTCAGTAGTTACAGCTCCAGGGAGTATGCAAAAGCATAGCAATCCCCAGTATGATATAGCGATCCCCTCCAAGAATGAGACGAGGCTACGTTTTGAAGGGTCAAGCAGGACTCTCACCTTTATTAATTACAAAACACATTTTTAAACACTTCACATACACAGGAGGGGCAGTGACTACCTTTGGTCAACCCCTAATTACCTCTGGCCAATCAGACAGGGTTAAGGTGTGGGAGCCAGGAGTCCCCTCCCCCAGGAGCCGCCCACTAGGCGTGGCTAACTGCTCATTCTACCTCTGGCGGTGGAGAGAGTAACATCTCTAAGCTAACTTATTCCCCTGCTGGGAGTATGGGGAAACCCCAGGTCATCTCATTATTCAAGAGTCCCTACCCCCATTGTTCATGGTGCCATCTTGTCTGCTAAAACCCTTTTGTTCTGCTATCTCTTGTGTGGTTTAGCAGATACTATTAAGAGGCAGATGGGCAACTCCTGACAAAGTGTATGAGACCAAAGATATTTGACTGCATACCACACAATACAATATTTTTACAAATATAATAACAACATTTTATAACCCAGAACATATCTGCAGATAGCTTAGGTCTGAGCACACATTATTACTGAATGGCGCTCAGACCACATACATACAGTTCAATTGCCATGGAACCAAAGTCTTTCTGCATAGGAAAATAAAGTATTTAAATGCCGGTCCATAATCAAAAGGCAGGAGGCTGGCAAACAGTCCTCTCCAAGACAAAGTGGCGAAGGGCACTTCGTCACAAAGAGTTTACACCAGTTGTCCTCCTGGGACAATTTAATAACTCATAAGAACTCCTGTAGGGCAGAGTAAACCATGTAACCAAGCCCTAAAGATCCACAGACACAGGAGAGAGGTAAGACATGATTCACAGCATTGATGTAAGTATTTACACATCAAATGAAGGAGATTTAATTGATTATATTGGAGCTAATTGTGTCATTTTGTTGATTATCACCTTGTTATCTCAACATATTAATCACAGAAACAATTAGCACAAAATATTACATCTTGCATCAATGATTTGTATTTCATATAAAAATTACATCCAGTATAAACTTAATATACAATAAAGTTTGAACAGGCTTACTGAAAAGACTGTGTATTTATTTATGCTGTACTTAAAAAATAGATACTGGCCATAAATATGACACATTTTACTTACCTCATCCTTTTACTTTTCTCCTACAAGCTTACAGACTTTCCATTTTTTCTAACCAAATAAGATGAATTGTGGATGCTTATTATTAAGAAAAAAAAATGGAGATATTAAGTCATCTGAATAATGGTTGAACAGAAATGCACATTATAGGTTTAAGTGCTTTAGTTTCAGTAGTGACAAGAACAAAGCACACATTTATTTCAAAGAGTAAAAGTAAATTTATCATATTTTTATAATGCAAGTTATATAACTTGTGCACTGCCGTCTACATTTCTAGCATTTGACTGCTTTCTGTAATAATAGACAAAATATACTTGTCAACTCTTTTCTAGTTCCCAAAGTAAACTATTTTACTACATAAATTGTCTATAAAAGCAAGCTATGTTAAGCTAGCACCAATTCAGTTAGTTGAAGTTTCTCAAGTAGTAAAAAGTGCCAACATCGGGTGTAGGAACCAGAATAATTTCGGGGCAATACAGCTCACTGTATATACAGGCCGTAAAATAGCTTATATATACATACATGCAAACATAGAACAATCTGGGAAGATTTAGGTTTAGAGGCAAAAGAAAAATCCCAGGAAAGAAGGAAAGTGAAAGGTAATGGAGGTTAGAAAAGACTTAAACTATCAACAAAGGTCCGCATAGTTTGAACTATGGTATTCCCAGTATTAACATACGGATGTGAGAGTAGGACCATAAAGAAATCTGAGCGTGGTAGAATTGACGATGTAGAATTGTGGTGTAGGAGAAGACTACTTAGAGTCCCTAAATCAATACTTCAGGAAATCAAGACAAACTATTGAAGCTCAAATATTTTAATATCTTGTCAGGATTCCCTAGAAAAGACTCTGATGCTGGGAAAGATTGAAGGCACAAGAAGAAGGGGACGACGGAGGCGGATATGGATAGATGAGGTCACTGAAGCAATAAACATGAACTTGATGAAGCTCAAAGGGGCAGTGACTGAGAGATGCACCTGGTGTGGTGCGGTCCATTGAGTCAAGCAAAGTCGGACACGACTGAACAACTAAACAACAACAAGTGGACTGGAGATTAGGATGAAAATTAGAGAGGCTGACGTCGAGTTAGGAGTAGAAACAGGTAGGGGTACTTGGTGCATAAACTTAAATAGAATAAGGTCTGTGCCTTTAAGGCAGACCTGGCTGATGGAATGGAGGTGAATAAACAGGGTTATGCCTTTCACTAAGCATTGCAAGGCTGATGGTGCACATGGAGAAGGATGTCCGCTCCTTTAATCATCAAAAACTGTCTGGTAGCCACAGGACACAGGAGCTTTGCAGGAGGCCAAAAGAGAAAGACCGGGAGATGGCGCGGCATCAACCGCAGATGATTGAGAAGCAGCAGGAAGGAGAAAGAATCAAGAGGGAGGTAAGGTGGGCAGGGAAAATGGCATAGGGGCAAGCACACACCAAGGGAAACAAGGGAGAGACAAGAGGACTGGTGGAACGGGAGGGAGCGGAAGGGCAGACAGGAGAGGAGGGAGAGACCACAGGGGGACAAGCACGGCAGGGGAAGGCATAGGAGGGAGTTAACGGGAGAGGAGAACCCACACAATGGAGGGAGGCCCGGGAGCACAGGGAACATGGAAGGGGAACAAAAACAGCAGGACTTAACGGGAGAGTGAACAAGTGGGGGCATGAAGCAAAAAGAAGCGCAGAGCACAGGCATACAGCAATCAGACCTGTGTCATGATTAGCAGTGTGTGCAAGGTTGGGCAAGTGAGGGGAGGCTATATAGTGTTCTGGGAAGTAGTCTCTCCCACAATTACAGGTACTCACCTGGAGATATATATATATATATATATATATATATATATATATATATATATATATTTATATATATTTATATATATATATATATATATATATATATATATATATATATTTATATATATATATATATATATATATATATATAAATATATATATATATATATATATATATATATATATACATATATATATATATATATATATATATATATCCGGGTGATTGTATATATAGTATATATTATATACAAATATATACTAGGAAATTGCCCATCAAAAATTACGAGAAAAAAATTGTAAGGCTGAGAATCTGTGATCACTAGATGGTGAGAATCTGTGACCACAAGGTGGTGAGAATCTGTGACCACTAGGTGGTGAGAATCTGTGACCAATAGGTGGTGAGAATCTGTGACTACTAGGTGGTTGAGAATCTGTGACTACTAGGTGGTGAGAATCTGTGACCACTAGGTGGTGAGAATCTGTGACTACTAGGTGGTGAGAATCTGTGACCACTAGGTGGTGAGAATCTGTGACTACAAGGTGGTGAGAATCTGTGACCAATAGGTGGTGAGAATCTGTGACTACTAGGTGGTTGAGAATCTGTGACCAATAGGTGGTGAGAATCTGTGACTACTAGGTGGTGAGAATCTGTGACAACTAGGTGGTGAGAATCTGTGACTACTAGGTGGTGAGAATCTGTGACCAATAGGTGGTGAGAATCTGTGACTACTAGGTGGTTGAGAATCTGTGACTACTAGGTGGTGAGAATCTGTGACAACTAGGTGGTGAGAATCTGTGACTACTAGGTGGTGAGAATCTGTGACCAATAGGTGGTGAGAATCTGTGACTACTAGGTGGTTGAGAATCTGTGACTACTAGGTGGTGAGAATCTGTGACAACTAGGTGGTGAGAATCTGTGACTACTAGGTGGTGAGAATCTGTGACCACTAGGTGGTGAGAATCTGTGACTACAAGGTGGTGAGAATCTGTGACCACTAGGTATATATATTTGAAATCGGGAAATTGCATGCACGTCTCAAATAATTTCTAGTGTTTAAGATCAGTAGAGAACAGTGGGGGCTGGTGCATAGGGGCAATGGGGCAACCTAATCCCAGACTTAACTTTTTATTTTTACATTTATAAAATAACATTTCACATTTATAAATTGAAAAAAAAAAAACTGCTGTCACTTTAAATTATTAACCATAGTATCTGCCTTTCTCCCCCTAGCTAACCTGCTCCAGAGGGGTGAGTGTGGGCAGAGGCTGCTGTACATGCCCTGTGCCAGACCCCGTGTGTTAATCAAGCACCAGCAGCAATACTGCAGCTAGATGGCACTATGCTGTTCTTAGCACACAAGCTCCCCGTGTCTGCTGCCATATTCCTCATACCCAATCAATATGTTTCCCATACAATGTTTCCTCACATTTTCAAAAATATCTGTAACTACTAATAGTTCAAATAGAACTATATAGCATGAGTTTCATTGATAATTTGATTAAAATAAGTGAAAGCCACTTATACACACAATTTCAAGGAGTATCTGCAACAATCTGTAACCAGATCGCTAGTGACATTTCCTCTGACATTCTTCTAATATTCTTATCTTTTAATCACTGAAATACAAATAAATATCATATTTTTTGGAGTGATTAAAAGATAAGAATATTAGAAGAATGTCACAAGAAATGTGTGAGGTACTGTTTGGGCCTATATAGACCCGCATGTTTTTTAGGTACTGTTTGTGCCTATATAGACCTGCATGTTTAATTTTTTTTTTAGGTATGGTTTGGGCACATATAGGTCAATGTGACGTCAGGGGAAGGAGTCCACAAATGGGTGGGGCCTTGGAGGGGAGGATTCTTCCTATGGCTCCCCTCCAACTTGAAAGTTCACCAGCCGCCACTGGTAGTGAAGATACACTAAGCTATTGCAGGCATTTTCCATATAGGATACAGAGTTCATTCAAGGTCAATTGCCATTTATTTAAAATATGCAGAACTACACCTGAAAATAGACAAAATGCCCTTTGAATATAAAATAATACAGCCTCAGATTGCACCATGTCATATTTGCTCATATTAGGTAATAAATTAGAGGCTGTATTTTTTTATGTTCTAAGGACATTTTGTCTATTTCCATGTGTAGTCGCCTCCCATGTCAAAAACCAAAATGGTAGATTGCATGGCATTTAATTTTTTTTTTTTGACATGGGAGGAGATTTTGTTGCCAGAGCTGGTGGAAAGCTAATTAGTTTACAAGGACACCTTCATGAGGAAGTAGCAGACAGAATAATTATAATGGTATCACACAGTAAAGAATAGAAATTAATATGTAGATAATGTGCTTATTTTTTTACTTAAGGTAATTTATAATAGAATTTTGCCCACTATTAATTTTAGTGATAAAAGACCATATACAAAATTGACCACTGTTACACTTGCTTAGTGAATCTCCCTCAATGGTACTTGCATTGTTCTTATGTGTATCAAGTGAAAATATACATTTTCTTTATTTTTAATCTGGTGAAATTATTCAAGGAATATACAGATCTAGGATGCAGAATCCATGTTTTATAGCAACTCTATGGTTGCATTGAATCAGAACCAATTGTTTCAAACCCAAAACTAATAATTTAATAAATACACAATGCATTTAGAAAAGGGCAGTAGTGTCTGCGACCAGAATAACAGCTTTTGTCTATCAGCCAACAGCTATAAGTAGGCACATTAAAACATAATTTCCAGCTTCCACACAGAGCGGTATGTTTCATCTTATTAAAGGTAATGATTTAAATAATAACCTAAATAACATAATTTAGCACCTACAAGTTCACACTTTATTTGCCTTGTGTTGCATAATACCTTATATGTATTTGTAATATTTACTGGACATCTGAAGTGAATTTGTAAGAGCTTAAATTGTTAATGGGCAATAAGCTTTTAGAAACTTTGAAAAGAAATGCACCTTTTCTTTTTTAACTATTATATTCAATCTTGTTTTACTAGGTGGAGACCTCTGCTCTTAATGATTAATCATCTGGGAGGAACCCTGGAAGCAATCTAATATGGAAGTCCTGAAAATTGTGGAGAAATACAGCCTTATTAAATTGCGAATCAGTAAATTTAAAAGGGCTCTATTTAAGCACATAGCATATTTTTTTACAGAAGTTTTTAGTTAGTGAAGACCTTGCTTTTGGATAGAAGTTCACTAACTAAAAACTTCTGTAAATAAAATATGTTGTGTGCTTAAATAAAGCCCTTTTAAATTTACTGAATCACAATTTAATATGGCTGTTAGTCTGTAAGTCGTTAGTACAACTAGTACCAATAGAAGCACTGTGACCATGAGCTATGGATATGGGCCTTTGTAGGAACTGTTTGAAAGGGATCAGTGAATGAAAACAGAGCTTTCAAACACTTGAAAATAAAAATGATGTTTAGATATGCAAATAAATGGTAGTTTATTTTAATATTAAAAACAGGGAAGTGTCCATATCAACTTAAGGCAACTAGGAAAGTTGGATGCTGATATATGAAATACAAGTCCTAGAGTTCAGTCCTGCTTACCTAACACTCCAACACATGAGCACAAAAGGCTTTATTTTAGAAATTCAAACCTGCAATGAAAAGTGGTGACCATCGCAATTTCCTTTTCAGTTTAACTTCCTACAATTTATCATCTTGCGGAAGTTTGGAAGATGTAAAATGCAGAAACTGGAACTCACTCTCCAATTAGCCCACAAATCCTATTTCACCCTGCTCCCCACCCCCCAATTCTACATAGAAAATAAAACTGTTAGAGTACACCCATCATACCCTCTACAAATGGATTTATAATGTATTTAATCACAATTTATTGGGCCCTATTCTAATCTCTGAAAAGGCACTTAAGAGTGCCCTAACTGCAGAGTAAATCCTACATATCTACGTTAATCACTCATCTCTAAAACATTGCGAGAGAACTCCTACAGGTCACTGCTATGAGTGAACTTCACTACACAGATGAAAAGCAAGGCATAAATCTCCATTGAGTTTTGCACTGAAAATAAATTCTGAGTTACTTTCTGACACCCAAACCCTATGCTGATAAGATTTTACGGACCATTTGCAAATCAGGATAATGCCGTAATTGCAAAAAGCAGAAGAAAGATTTATGGGTACCAAAGACGACTCGCAAGTGGTCTTCAAAACATTGCAGGGGCCCCCAGAAGCATTAAAAGTGACCGTATAGAACAAAAAAGCACTATAAAAAAGTCAACATTATTTGACACTTAACAATCTGATATCAACATATGTGTAATTAAAAAAATATGACATGTTAGTATTAAGCCAGTTTTATGATGCAAAATCCAAGGTAACAAACAACCCAGTACTCAAGCGGTTAATATACATCACAAAACCACGTCGCCTAGGAACAAATGCTCTGATACATTGTCTATAAATATATCATATTTTAACATAAAATAAACACATCTTTATTTATTGAAGCTATAAATACAATTGTCACATCTTTTTAATATCAAAATCTATTAATAAATAAAAAACAATTACTTTATATCTCTGTTCCCTTGAAGCTGAAATTTCAGGAAGTTTTTACTGCACTTCCCACTCATGATAAGATTTATGATGTTCACATTTCCTATTGGCTCCTAGGACCATCTCATCCGTAAAGTTTGGTTTGGCTGCTCACTGTACAGAAATCTGTTTCGTCTAAGACAGGATTTATGGCTGTGCACTGAGTGCTCTAATCTGGGGGAGTGAAAGATGTACATTAGTGTAGAAGTTAGAGGAAAAAAGCTCCCGCAGCCAATTTACGGCAGTGCCCTAACGTAGAGCACCTGATTTACATACTCAGCTGGTTATATAAGTCATAAATGTGAATACTTTCCCAATTTAGAGTATTTCTTGGAAATTATATTAGTCTTTGGAAGTGTATCAATATAAATAGTAATGATTCAATAAAAAAAACTGTTAAAATTCTCAAGGTACCGTACTTATCGGCATATAACACGCACCGGCGTATAACACGCACCTCATTTTAAGAAGGAAATTTCTGGGGGAAAAAAATTCAAATAAAGAACTTAGAAGCAAAATCCTCAGCCTCAACCTCCCTCCTCATCCTCCCTCCTCAAGCCCCTCCTCAAACCCCCCATCCTCAACCCCCTCCTCCACCCCGCATCCTCATCATTCTTCCTCAACCCCCCTCCTCAACCTCAACCCCCCTCCTCAACCTCCCTCCTCATCCTTAACCTCCCTCCTCATCCTCAACCCCCCCTCATCCTCAACCTCCCTCCTCATCCTCAACCCCCCTCCTCATCCTCCCTCCTCAACCCCCTCCTCAAACCCCCCATCCTCAACCCCTTCCTTCACCCCCCATCCTCATCATTCTTCCTCAACCCCCCTCCTCAACCCCCCTCCTCAACCTCCCTCCTCATCCTCAACCTCCCTCCTCATCCTCAACCCCCCTCCTCATCCTCAACCTCCCTCCTCATCCTCAACCCCCCTCCTCATCCTCAACCCCCCTCCTCATCCTCAACCCCCCTCCTCATCCTCAACCTCCCTCCTCATCCTCAACCCCCTCCTCAACCTCCCTCCTCATCCTCCCTCCTCACCCCCCCATCCTCAACCCCTCCTCAACCTCCCTCCTCAAACCCCCTCCTCAACCCCCATCCTCAAATCCCCTCAACCCCCCTCCTCAACCCCCCCATCCTCATCCTCCTTCCTCAACCCCCCTATCCTCAACCCCCTCCTCAACCTCCCTCCTCAAACCCCCTCCTCAACCCCCCATCCTCAAACCCCCTCAACCCCCCTCCTCAACCCCCCTATCCTCATCCTCCTTCCTCAACCCCCCTATCCTAAACCCCTCCTCAACCTCCCTCCTCAAACCCCCCCTCACCCCCCCATCCTCAAACCCCCTCAACCCCCCCATCCTCATCCTCCTTCCTCAACCCCCCTATCCTCAACCCCCTCCTCAACCCCTCTCCTCAACCTCAACCCCCCTATCCTCAACCTCAACCCCCCCTCCTCAACCTCCCTCCTCATTCTAAACCCACCTCCGCATTCTAAACCCCCCTCCTCAACCTAAACCCCCCTCCTCAACCTAAACCCCCCTAAATACCTCCCCCTCACTTACCTGCTTCTGCTCCAGCCTCCGCTCCTTGATCCGGCGGGCATGTGACGTCACATGCGCGCCACGTCAAGGAGCGGAGCGGAGGCCGGAGCAAAAGCAGGTAAGTGAGGGGGGGGTTTTTAGGGGGGTTTAGGTTGAGGAGGGGGGTTTAGGTTGAGGGGGGGGTTAGGTTGAGGGGGGGTTTAGAATGAGGAGGGGGTTAGAATGCGGACGGTGGTTTAGAATGAGGAGGGAGGTTGAGGATGAGGAGGGGGGAGGGAATATTGGCGTATAACACGCACCTATCATTTGCTCCCTATTTTCAGGGAGAAAAAGTGCGTGTTATACGCCGATAAATACGGTAAGTGGCTACAATTATAAATAATGTATATTTATTTATTGAATAAAAATAAATTAATTCCCTGGCCTTCAGAAAATAAAATACATCTGCTCCTATGAAAAGCATTATAAAAGTTATACTCGAACCTAGAGATGTCTAATAGGTTCTAGGTAAAATGTACTGTGTAGGATAACATTATTTAAAATGTATATATTCTTACTAAGAGCATGGTGTTCATAGACAAACTTTGTCAATTTTTTACAAACGTTTGTCTAGAAAATATGTGTAAGATCCCAAAAAATTGTCAAACAAAAAATATTCCCAGTTGTTTAAGTGCAGTCCATCTTATTAGACAGGGTCCTACATCATCTTTGTGATGTAAAACATTGTCATAAATATGCTTATACCCTGAAGCTGATAAATCATCTAATGTGAATATGATTTATTTTTCAATATAAATATCCAATAAACAATTTAATATATTAATATGGTTTTACCATCTCCAAGGTATAATAAATTAGTAATTTTACCACCAATTTCTTTAATTTTTCATACCTATAAATTTCATATATCAGCTAATCAACTAAATGTAAAACTAATAACAATCTAAATATAATTATTATTTACCTCACAAATGTAAATAATTAATTATTTCTAATTGAATTGATCCTGCAGAAGGTTTTCCATGAAAATAAATATCTTCATTATAATCCACAATTTATTCATTTTTGTTCATTTTTAATTACGATTTGCTAGCACTGTATTGTTTTTGATTTGTGCTTTACTTAAAGTGGCAGGTGCTAGTGACATTGTAATTGTTCATTAAAGGACCACATTGGTAATTTATTTTTGAAATATTGTTTTTGGAATAACTAAACATGATAATGGACAAATTGCTTCAAGAAAGCAAAAATACATATTAAAATAAACAAGCACATCCTTTTGTTGTGGAAATACAAATATCCTTAACTTATTAGTGTGTGTGTGTATATATATATACTAGCGTATTACCCGTCAAAAAATGACGGCAATCAGATGTGTATGTTTTAAAAGTTGTTTAGTTATTAATATACATATGGAATTGTAAGGTAGCTAATGTTTTTTTTTGTGTACTACTGAAATATAGAATTCAAATTAATAAATTAATTTACATATTTTTATGCATTGTGTTGAAGAGCTGGCAATCTGTGTTGATGTTGCTGCAGCATTAGTGGTGTGGAGGTGCTGTGTAAGCGTGATGAACGTGTGCAGTGTAATAGTGTGCTTGCGCGATCTGAAACCGTTAACGTAGCTGTGTACTTCCGCATTATCCTAAAATGGCGGATAATGTGTTGTATGCGTCTTAGCGGATTATCGGTACGTGTTTTCCGTGGTTATAGTGCTGTAGCCTGGTTTTCGTTTTGTTCGTCCGTCATTTTTTCTGCGTCGCTCATTGCCAAAGTACTACGGTTTAACGGCTCGCCTCGCTGCGCGAGGCTCGCCGGGCGATGATCGCCTGCGGCGCTCATCACTAAGCCCGCTAAAGTACTACGGTTTAACATTAAATTTGTTTGCCACACAACATGACACTACATTTGTCCCTTTCGCTCATTGCCAAAGTACTACGGTTTAACAGCCGCGATGATCGCCTGCGGCGCTCATCGCTAAGCCCGTTTAGGTACTACGGTTTAACATTACATTTGTTTGCCACACAACATGACGCTACATTTGTCCCTTTTTTTTTTCTTAAAATAAATACATTTTTTTAAAATAAAATTATTATTTTTGTAATTTGCAACATATTTCATCAAATGCGTTGTTTTAGGCTGTAAATCCGATGTTGCGCGAGACAAAGTCGTTAAATCTGTGTTAATGCGTAAATCTGTAATTGCGTTTCGTAAAATGAAGTCGCTACTGTCTTTTTACTCATTGAGCGGTTAATCCGCATCCTTTATCTCGTAGTTTTTCTAACACATACGTCTATGGCTGTGTTTTACGCAGTTCGTAGTAGTATAGCCTCGTTTTCATTTTTTTCGGCGGCCATTTTTTTCTCACTTAGCCGATTTTCGATCTTTGTAACTCTGCAAAATCGCTGTAAATTGGAGTTCCACCTCACTTCCAGAGGTCCTGCCTGCTTCCCCAAGCTGTAAGTAACCTTTATTTTATTTTTTTGTGTGTATTTAGTGTTTTTTGGATTGTTTTGGTTCCGCCGCTTACGTCGTAATTTTTTCAGCTCGTATTTTTTTTGTAAGTGCTACGAAGTAATGGCTCGCCTCGCTACGCGAGGCTCGCCTGCAATGAGCGCCTGCGGCGCTCATTGCCAAAGTGCTACGAAGTAACGGCTCACCTCGCTACGCGAGGCTCACCGGGGCGATGAGCGCCTGCGGCGCTCATCGCTAAGTCGTACGCACTACGCAATAGAGCGGTTTAACGGCTCGCCTCGCTGCGCGAGGCTCGCCGGGCGATGAGCGCCTGCGGCGCTCATCGCAAAGTCGTACGCACTGCGCAACGCAGCGTGACGACGTCTCGTAGTTAGACAATTATAATATGTGATAGATATATAAAATAAAATAAAAATATATATACATAAATATATATATTTATTTATATATATATATATATATATATATATATATAATAATGAAGAGTAAGGTAGCCGTGAGTGTCCAGTATCCAGATAAATAATAAGAGTTTTGCAGTATATAGTGATACCTTTTTTATTGGACACACATAATCATAAATAAATGACAAGCTTTCGAGAGTGTTGTCCTCCCTTTATCAAGTCTGAAGCAAAACATTGTGTTTTGCTTCAGACTTGATAAAGGGAGGACAACACTCTCGAAAGCTTGTCATTTATTTATGATTATGTGTGTCCAATAAAAAAGGTATCACTATATGCTGCAAAACTCTTATTATTTATATATATATATATATATATATATATATATATATATATATATATATATCATTTAGCACTTGTGAATTTTAGCTCTGATCTTGTACTTTTTCATTGTAGGCCATAAGTTATGAAACAGTTAATTCTGCTTGTAATTTAATTAATTGTTTTTATTTTATAAGTGTAAACAAGTCCCTATTTCTCATAATAAATTTCCTGTAAGAGACATTAAACAATTATTTAGCCTAACAAATATGTACAGTATTTCAGTAGCTCAACAAAGCCAGCACTCGATCTATGCACAGAGATGGGAGTCTTTTTTGTGCATCTAGTGACGTACCAAGACATGCTTGATGCGTGCTAATCAAATGTGTTATATCTTATAGGTCTACTAATATCAATAATCCTTTATTGGATGTTGGTGGGTTATACCATGTTTCTAAAAGGTGTGAATGGATTATCTCATTGTGTTTATGTAAATATTATAAAAATCTATGGGCCTCATTCTATTAGCGGCCGCAGCCGTTGCGGGGCCGCAAGGACCGGCCGCAAGCTATTCGGCTATTCTATTCCCTTACGGCCGGAGGCTCCGGCAGGCTTGCGGCCGGTGCCTTGCTATCTCTTGCGGACGCTCGCGCCAGAGGAAAGCCTTTGATCTAAAACGGCCGCAAGAGTTTTGCAATTCAATTGCTCCGGGAAACCTCTCTGCAAGGCTAAAAACGAGCCGCTGCTTACTTGCAGGAAAGAGGTCCCGCTAGCACCAATTAAGCACATAAAATAGCTCAAATAAAGCCATCCTGCACTTTGAGAAGACTATAAAGGGATTTTAGGTGTTAGAAAAAATAGCACATAATTATCCTGTACTCAAATCCGTAAAATATTTTATTTTTAATATCTGTAAAATATCCATGTAAAAAGTCCAGAGTGCTTGGAGCACCTCAGACATGCCCACGCCGCAGCCGGAAAATAAACAGTTAATTTGAACTTGGGTTTGGGCTGATGTGCAAGCTTGAGAGTGGGTTCCTTTTAATCCTCATGTCCCCCAATATGATCCCTAGCATTTACAGAGCTGTACAGTGCAGGCTTGAATTTATTTTTGAGTTTTTATATTTCACAGATTACGGCCGGTTCCAAGATATGCGGCCGGCCGTAAAAGGAGATCCTTGCGGGGCCGTATAATAGAATCGCGAGTTAACTGAACCCCCGCAAGGAATCGCAGCCTTACGGCCGATTTACGGCCGCTAATAGAATGAGGCCCTATGTTTACAATTCTGCCCAGTCAGCCAGCCAGTATGCTATTAGCAGCTATTTTGGATGTTTTTGCTGCTGACCCACGTTTTGTCTAAATAAACTGTAATAATAAGAAAATTATCAGAGGACTCAGTTTTTTTGGTATCATGACTAGGTTTCGGAGACGAATATGGTTTGTGGGTATTTTTTTTTTTTTTCTCCAACACTTTATATTTTACAATTTTATATCCTGCTTGCTACTTTTTCACAAAATTGGTGTGCTGAAGCAACGATAGCAAATTCCAAAGAGGTATAGATAAATAAAGGATAATAAACTAGTGGACTTTTTTTTTTTTTTTTTTTTTTTTAAATAGTAAGTTTTAGAAAAATATGGCCACAGTGGTGCTTGAGCTATCATAATTATATAAAACAAAAAATTGTGGTAAAGTGAATAAATGAGTTTTCTTACTCAAATTGTCGTACTGATGCGAACAAAGTCAAGGGCCCCATTTAGTAAAGAAAGTGATGACTATGAATTGGTGAGGGGTGTGTTGTACATATAAGTGTATGTTAGAAAGATGAGCTTTCATTGAGCCTTTAGGGAGAGGCTGGTGGATTATGGTACTGAAATGCTCTTGTCAGTAGTGGAAGAGAAGCGTTAGTGTGGACAGAAAAAAATGGTGGTTGAAGCATGACCTTTGCAATATCGACCATGGAAATGCGATACAACATCCTCTTATCACCCCTTAAACCAACCAACTCCCATATTATCTCTTTAGACTTTCAGTTTTACCCAATAACAGACATAGAAAAAATAGAGGAATTTTAGCTACCACACCTTCTACTTAAGTACAAACATTATAAAAGGAAGGGGACAGTTAAAATAACTTATTTGCATCTGTAAATAACATGACAAATACTATGCCCCCTCCAAAGAATCAGCTTAGATTATACCTGTCTGGTCTTTGTGATCCCCAATTTAGTGAGCAATTGTATCTGATCCCTTAAATAAATAAATAAATAGATTCAACTCTCGACCTTATAAACTGGAGCATAAAATTAACAACTTTTATCCACAGGTATAACAAACAAAGAATAAAACAGAGAAGGAAGGGTAGTTCACTGCAGTTCCACCATATTGTATGGGCTGATATGGACCTTCCTAACCATAAAAAATAAAACAGCAACTCTGGGCCCAAAGTCACTTTCTCTTCACTTTTTCTTCTACGCGGTCTCCCATATTTAGGTATTCACTTAGTAGCAGTAGCAGGCAACAGCAAAGAAGAAATCAAAATTGAGCCACACACTTTCTATAAACATTTTTGTGCATTATCAAGTTTATGTAGAAAATATAGAAATTGACCACAATAGTATTTGCTCCATTTTAGGCACATAAAAAAGGATCAATCTATGTCACTTTGGACAATGGCATATTAAATTACTTGTAGGTTATTGTGTAAATTGTATATTATATAAATGCTAAAAGGTAGACATATGGTTTCACCCACAGGTACTGATGATATACTCTGAAACAGTATAGTATGCTACATGTAAAGTTAGTTCCCCTGCAAAAAATATAGGAATACAATTATTTGATAAAGGGCTTTCATTTTAGTATTACATTAGTTTATTTATTTTTGAATGTTATCTATTGTTAAAACACAAACTAAACAATGTACCCACATCGCATTAATTAATCAAACTACTGAAAACCATATTTTGCCGACTAACACTGAATTTCTCTGAGACATGCTAAATCCAAGCCAAAATGTAACCACCTTCAATATAATACTTATAGTCGTTGTTGCATGTGTAATAATAAAGGACCTTGGACCCTCTACTAATAATCTGCCTTCATTATAAGTAGACAAGGTTAAAAAAAACAAGGTTAAAAACAAAAATCACCACATAGGTTGTATGAGGAGTAAAGTGTTTTTTTTATTTATTGTGGATGTGGCAGTTTTCACTGTGTCTCTTCTAGCCCACTTGGTTGCTATGTGCTAGAGTGGATAGGTAGGAAGGGATTAGAGGGAGGTGTATAGCCCGTTGTAGCCCAAATGAGCTAGTTGGAACTAGAGTGGGCTAGTTAGGTAGGGAACACAATTACATAAACAGGAATTTATTTATTTTAAAATTATTTATCGTTAATACATATTTCTTTTCAACCCAACAAACCAACCCGCTAAAATCCCCCTTGTTTTATTTGTTTTGTTTTTTATTTGAAATATTAATTGACATACAATGCATAAACAGACATACATACTAACTATTGCACATCAAGTGAGAAATGGAAACAATATACCAAACAGAATTGATTATACAGATTAGACAACAAATAAAAAAGGAAACCTGTATATTAGAACCACATATTTTAAGAAGATTATTAGAAATATTCTTATATAGTTAATACATATTTATCCCAAGTCGGCCAATTTAACATCAGGCCTTCATCATGTTGTTAATTGTATTTATTACTTCTTTCTAAGAAGGAATTAAAGGCTGTTTCCAATGTTCAATTAATAACCATTTCACAGTTAAAAGGATATGGGAAATTAAGAATTTGTCTTTAGTGTTCTAACCGGTTTATGTGCATGTGTAGTAAGGCTGTTTGGGGATTAAAGGGAAATTGTTTCCCCACCAACTTTGATATCCCTGCAATCCACAGCCCTTCCAACAAAGATTTCCTTAATGTTGGTCTATTTTTTCATGTCCTGGTGGACTAGATACCATCTTTGAATTAGTTTGAAAAACATTTCCATATAAGTAATATTAATTGCCGACTTTCAACCAATCAAATAGTTTCCGTCCAAGTAGCTTCCTCGAACCCTATTCTTAAGTCTGAAACCCAAGCTTCCATGCCTCTGGACTTCTCAAACCTTATGTTCTCCATAATTACTTTATTACATTTGGAAATGATATGTGAATTAAACTATTTAATCAGAAATCTTTCCATTTCTGTCAAGTTATCCATATTAGTTATATTGGATCTCGAGTGGCATAAAAGCTTTTTTTTTTTTAAGGTTTCATATTTCAGCCAAGAAAAGTTATTTAACTCAAACTTATTCTGGACATCTCTTTTGTCCAATAATGTAGCCTACGAATATAAGTAATTTATATATTTGATCCCCTTTTTTTGTCAAGCGGATAATACTAGATTTTTTCCTTCATTTAGTAGGATTTCTATAGGGGATGCTAAAGAAGCAACTTGTATTAAATGCAATTTAGTTCTATTTTTGCACCAGAATTTCACTATGGATCTTTTTCCACCGGAATATTTTTAATTATTAACTGCTCTATATTTGGGAACCATAATATGGTTTGGATAGGTAAGGTCTCCACTAGATCTTCTTCAATCTTTTTCCAAATGGATTTTTTAATGATTTTTTTATGGTAAACTAGGATAGTATCGTGAATTTATTTTATTGAGGGAGATCCTATATCGCCCTTTTCAAAAATTTCTAATTTTTTTTTTTATTCTCACTTTTTCCCCCAAATAGATATAATTATCTAGGAGATTTTTAATTAACTTAAGAGTACAGTTTGGTATTTTTGGGGGGATACATCTAAAAGGTAAATTATTTTGGGGATAACAGACATATTAATGGCAGCTATCCTCGCTGACCTAGATACATTTAGTATTTTCCAGTCATTAGTAGTTCTAATTTGTTTCAACAGATCTTTTAAATTGTCTTTGAACAGATTATTAATTTAAAAGGAAATTGTTATCCCCAAATGTACTATCTCTTTCGAATTACAATTGTATAAATATTGCTGTTGCAGAGACTGCTTTAATTTCATATTTATTTCTCTAAATAAAGCATCTGTTTTGGAAAAATTGATCTTAATATATGAAAGTTTTCTAAACTCAGATAAAATCTTATGTAAACTTGCACACAACATTTCAGGTTTAGTCATTGTTACCATGATGTCATCTGTGAATAGCATAATTTTGTAGTTTTTCCTTTCCTATTTGTTACCCCACTTATCTCTTCTGTATTTCTTATGGTTGTTGTAGCTAGGGGTTCCATAAATAAAATAAATAATAAGGGGGATAATGGACACCCCTGGTTGGTACCATTAGTAATGCTAAACATCTGCCCAATAATGCATGCTCTTCGGTTAGTGTATAGTTTCTTGATTGATTTCGAAGCAAATTCTCGTAAGCCAAATTTCTGTGGAACCACCTCTAAGAAATCCCAGCTGGCCCTTTCAAAGGCCTTTTCGGCATCAAGTGACAGGATCAGCGTGGGTAAATCCTTTTTTTGCCATAGGCTAGGATATTAATCAAGCTCTGTGTGTTATCCGAGGCTTGACATCCTCTTACAAAGCCTGTCTGATCTAGATGTACTAATTTAGAGATTATATGGTTTAAAATCTTAGCATACATTTTTAGATAAATTTTTATTAACGAAATAGGATGAAATATGAATATTTATTTTTGCTTCGGAAAGATCTGGGATTCATTTCCCTGTATTTTATTTTATTTCATTATACGTTACATAAAGAATTAATGAATTCCCCAGAAAATATTCGATAATATGATTGATCGTATCCATCGATCCCAGGGGCTTTTGTTTTTACTCCTTTGTGATTACTTCAACTATTTCTTCCTTACTAATATCTCTATTCAAGATATTTAACTCCTCTGATGTTATCTTAGGTAAATTTACCAGTTCTGCCACCTAAAATAAATTGAGACTGCTGATATTTCCATAGTAATCTGTCAGCCTGAAGTTGTAATATTTTTTTTTATTTGCTGATTGATTGTATTAATTAATTTCTCATTTTCTATAGTTGGTACTAACTTATTTTGGCAATAGATTTTCTCCAGATCAATATATAATTTGCTGAGCGCAAAATCAAAAGACCTCGGATAACCACCTTATGGGTACACCACAGGATTGAAACTGATTCCACGGAGTCATTATTTTCTCTAAAAAAATCTCTGCATTTAATTTGCTAATAAAATCCTGTTTTTTTTAATAATGCTGGGTCCATTCTCCAGTTACTTCTCTTTTTTACTTCCATAAGATTGTCTATTTTTATACTTGGCATCAAGTGATCTGACCAAGGGGTCAGCTGAATTTTTATTTCTTTGATTAATCTCAAAGCCTGTATATCTACCAATGTAATCTAGAGTACAATCTAAAGCGATTGGAATAAAATGCAAAATCTTTTTCAAAAGGGTGTAGCACTCTCCAGGCATCTAACAGATCCATATTATATTGTTATATATATATTATTATATTAATTTATCTAAAAAATTCTCTGGATGTCTTCATAATTTGAGATTTTCATTTTATTATTAGTAAACACGATCTGTCTTTTATGGGATCTGGAACCATATTGTAGTCCCCACATATCAAAAGAAGGCCTTTCCTAACTTTTTAAATTTCTTTCAGCAATTTTTTCAGGTAGCTGATTAGTTTTTTATTAGGGAGGTACAACTTTACCAAAATTATTGTCTTATTATTTATGGCTCCAGTCCATATAATATATCGCCCTTGAGGATCTTAGTATATTCTTCTTGAATGTTTAATCTTTTATTGAAGAAGATAGAAACACCCTTAGATTTGTTATTGAATGTTGCATCTAGCCTTCTGTTTAAATTACTGTTATTTGTACCGTATAATGAGATGTATCCCCTTTTAGATGTAGACATAAAATGTCTGCTTTACATTTCATATAGTTTACACAGGCTTCTTTCCTCTTGGTTGGAGTTCAATCCGTTCACACTGTGTGATATAATTCTAAATCCATAATTATTGTAGTTTAATGTATATCGGGTCTGTTATACATTTCCCCCTTACTAGTGTTTCTGTATACTACCATAAATCTCTAAGATTCTTTCCCTGAAATGTTCTCTTGGTAGTTGATTCTATTAATACCTCCTTTCATACAAAGACATTTATTCCCACAGACGATTTTCACTTCATTCAAACAGACATTCATATGCCAAAAGGGCATTATTTCTAATCCCCCCTTGGGTTCAACAGGGCTATATCGCTGATCTAAGGATATGTAGGAATAAGATGTTTTACCATCTTGGTTGGAGGGCTGCATCTTATGGTATATAACTTATATTCACTTTAAACAGCAAGTTAGAGATACATATCTTAAATAATAAACAAATATCAAAATATATTTACTATGTATTAATAATTCCAACTTTATCATTCTAATACATTACGCTAGTAATGAAAGTGATCCGAAATATATAACTGTGTCTTCAATTTAGTTATAATTAGTTCAAAACAGCAATTTATCTTTACTGGTGCTTTCATATGTCCATAGTACTAATTTACCTAGGCCCTCATTCTATTATCGGCCGTAAATCGTCCGTAAGGCTGCGATTCCTTGCGGGGTTCCTGTTAACTCGCAATTCAATTATACGGCCCACAAGGATCTCCTCTTACGGCCGGCCGCATATCTTGAAACCGGCCGTAAGCTCTGAAATCTAAAAACACATTCTATTATCGGCCGTAAATCGTCCGTAAGGCTGCGATTCCTTGCGGGGGTTCTGTTAACTCGCAATTCAATTATACTGCCCGCAAGGATCTCCTCTTACGGCCGGCCGCATATCTTGAAACCGGCCGTAAGCTCTGAAATCTAAAAACACAAAAATAAATTCAAGCCTGCACTGTACAGCTCTGTAAATGCTAGGGATCATATTGGGGGACATGAGGATTAAAAGTAACCCACTCTCAAGCTTGCACATCAGCCCAAACCCGAGTTTACATTAACTGTTTATTTTCTGGCTGCGGCATGGGCGGGTCTGAGGTGCTCCAAGCACTCTGGACTTTTTACATGTATATTTTACGTATATTAAAAAAAAAATATTTTACGGATTTGAGTATAGGGTAATTATGTGCTATTTTTGCTAACATCGAATATCACTTTATAGACTCTGCAAAGTGCAGGATGGCTTTATTTGGGCTATTTTATGTGCTTAATTGGTGCTAGCGGGACCTCTTTCCTGCAAGTAAGCTGCGGCTCGCTTTTAGCCTTGCAGAGAGGGTTCCCGGAGCAATTGAATTGCAAATAGGAATTTCTTACGGACGATTTCCTTGCGGTCGTTTTAGATCAAAGGCTTTCCTCCGGCGCGAGCGGCCGCAAGGCACCGGCCGCAAGCCTGCCGGAATCCCCGGCCGGAGGGGAATAGAATAGCAGAATAGCTTGCGGCCGGTCCTTGCGGCCCCGCAATGGCTACGGCCGCTAATAGAATGAGGCCCTTAGTGTATTATTCTCTAATAGTGTTTTAATTTAAAATAAAGTGATCCCACTATCGATTGGTCTCCTGTGTTATATTTTATAAAAGCAAAAATCCTTATTGCTCTAGATTAATACTGAATCTCTTACCATTGTATTTACAAATCATCTAGCTATTTTTATCATTCTAATACACTACTCTCATTAGTGACAGTGATCAAGTGCCTGTGTCAATATTCTAATTTTGGCGTCAACGACATCTTTATAAAAGTATTCTCTTCTATTTTATTTCCCCAACCTTGTGATTAACAACAATATAACGAGAGAGGAAGAAAAAAAGAAAAAAAAAATTTGTTTCTCAAAATTGCTGACTAGTATCTTAACCATAGTGCATTTACAGGTCATTTAGTTTTTAGACATTCTGGCGATTTAAAGGTAAGTTCTGGTTTTGTATTTAGATTAGTAGCTTTCTCCTTTGTTAAATTCCTGTTCTGGAGAAGGTATAATACATCTTGAACAGAATTAACTGAATGCCAAATTGAATGTTTCCAAATCATTAGATCACTTGGAAATTTCCATTTATATTTAATTTCTTCCGGTCTTAGAGAATGAGTGATTACGGCATATTCATTTCTCTTGGCTAGGGTATAAGCGGAAATATCAGAAGATTTTAATTTTATCATATGGAATGTCCAAAGTTTTCTTAGTATAGCTGGCTTTCATTATAGCCTCCTTGAAGGGCAAACAATGTAACTTTACAATGACATCTCTACTCATGGATTTTTCTAAGTTCTTTGGACTCGGTAATCTGTGGACTGCATCCATTTTACAGTCCTCTTTTTGAGAATTCTGGAACTAAACTCGGAAACAAATCTTCTGCATATTTATTTAGATCGCTGCCTTGTATATTTTCTGAGTCGGATGTTATATTTTCGAGAGCTTTTTTACTTAACTCTTCATTTTTTGTTTCCAATGTTGAAGTATATTTCATTAAAGAGTTATTATCCATAATTAATTTATCACTTTTATTTGCTATATCTTCAATTTTAGCGTTAACTTTGGTGATAGAATTTGTGATTATAGCTAATTGCTTTGTTATTTCTTCAGTAAAATTAGTTTGAAACTCTTGAAAGAATTCCTTCATTTTTTAACAAGTCAAGATTTCATCTTCTTGCGGTGATAACGACCTTTCGGATGAGGAATGAGATGATCGTTCTAAGGACAGATTATTTGTTTGATCCATCAAAAAGGATTCAGCTTGTGATGTATTTAATACTCTGGTTACTTTCACTTTGGATTTAGATGGCATGTTTGCCTTTTTTACATCCATGTCAGGCAATAATATAGCAAGTGAAAAAAGTATAAAGGATTGTCTTGGTTATTTCTATCGAGTCGTCTTTTTAGTAATAGTTCCATTTCTCTCCTTCTTATTTACAATAGGATAGGATAGTAGTGATGTCGTTAACATCAAATGTTTGCGAACGGGCGAACCCCGCGAACTGCCATAGACTTCAATGGGCAGATGAATTTCAAAACCCACAGGGACTCTTTCTGGCCACAATAGTGATGGGAAAGTTGTTTCAAGGGTACTAACACCTGGACAGTGGCATGCCGGAGGGGGATCCATGGCAAAACTCCCACGGAAAATTACATAATTGATGCAGAGTCTGGTTTTAAGCCATAAGGGGCATAAATCACCTAACATTCCTAAATTGTTTGGAATAACCTGCTTTAAAACATCAGGTATGATGTTGTATCGATCAGGTAGTGTAAGGGTTACACCCGCTTCACAGTAACAGACCAATCTCCCCGTTTAATGCACCGCAAACAACCGCAAACAGTTCCTTTGCACAACCGCAAACTCCCCATTTGCACAAGGTTGGATACCAAGCTAGCCATGTCCCGTTCCTTGTCCTCACTGATGTCATTGAAGGTCTCTTCCTCCACCCAGCCACCAAGGGTCCCTGAAAGGTGACAACAAGCCCCCTGGGACGCCTGCTGTGTTTGGTCTTCCACCTCTTTAAAGCCACCTTCCTCCTCTGACTCCTCTTCTTCAGACTCCTCTCACTGCGTTGCCTCTGTCTGCTTTTTTATAAGGTGTGTACTGTTAAGTAGTACTATTCCTATCGGTTTAATCGCTGTTACGTCCACTATTAGGGGACGTGTATATGGCATTGATTTTTGGAACAGGGAGATGGAAAAAGATGCTTGGTCGGACCTCCTACTTCAAATTTGGGGCACTGCGCGTGCAATCTAAGGTGCCACCAGATATGAGTGTCACTGTGCACTGGCAAAAGTTGGTAGAGTAGATGCAATAGGCTTCACACACACGCCCGTAGGCAGGCAATTGCTATTCAATCGATTACAGTCAAAAAAGTGTTATTTTATTTCACTGAGCACAATATAAGCTGTGAGCCTGACACAGGCAGGCAACTAAAATTAGATTAAAGGAAAAAAGGGTTGTTTTTTTCCATGTATGGTACACCAACTATGACTGGTGAAACAGAGCAGAATATTAGCCTGTCCTTCAGATGGAAGGCTCTGGAAGGGAGTGTATGCTGCTGATTGGCTGGAATGTGTCTGCTGACTGTGAGGTGCAGGGTCAAATTTTCCTCAATGATAAAGTATAGGGGGCGTACCGAAAAGTGCATGTGTTCGCAATCCGCTGCGAACGCGAACATGCCAAAATCGCTGCGAATAGTCAGCGGGCAAACTGTCCGCGACATCTCTATAGGATAGTAATCCTTACTGTATATGCTATCAATGATAGCTATGTAAAGTCTGTCAGTCTCCCTGGGATTTTACTGACCCAGCTTGTTTTAATGTTGTAAATTATTTCAGTCCACTATAACCAAAGGAACCCCTTCTCCTCCCACTCTCTTACATAAAATTTTTGATTTAAGTTGTATGTTTTACATCCGTTTAATTAATTCAGATTTGTTTATCAATAATTATGAGGAATATATATAAAAGATAGTATAAGAAAAATAATACTTATCTTTATCAGTGAATGAGTTCAGTCTCTCCACCCTCTGTTTCCTCCGTCTCTTACAGTCATTTACTGTAGGGCAACAGAGTGTTCTTTGCTACTTTATTTTCACAGGCCCAATTCACCCTTTCTTGTAGGATTTAACAGGACCTCTTGTAATACTCCCAGTGCTTCTAGTTGAAGCTTTATCTATATGGTCTCACCTTTAGTTTTCCTTTATTTTGCTCTTCTAAAGGCCAGATTTCCCCCCACCACTAGTATCTCCTGGTAATCACAGCCTCTCACTTCTTGCAGAAATACCCACCAGAGAGCTTATAGAGAGTGAAGGGGAGAGGCCCAAGTCCATATACACCACCCACAGTCTTTTCCTCTCTCTTCACATTCTCTCTACTCACTCAGAAGTTGCTCTAGATCTCCACTGCTCGTGAGTCTTACCGGGCTGTGCTCCTCTCTTCTCATGGGAGTACCCGCCAAGCCTTGTGGCTCTGATGGCCACTTCAGCACTTCAGCTACGGGTATCGGGTATGGATATCGGGTGAATGAGCTGCTGTGGGGTTGGTGTCATAAACGGATGGATGCTGTCAGTGACAGAAGGCCATGGAGAGTGGGGGAAAGAGGATCACCTCTGCAGACGCCATTCACAGCCTCCAACCATTCTAGCATCTGGAACGCCTTGTTAATTAGGAGTCCAACGTTAATTAGGAGTCCAACCCCTCTTAAATGACTTTATTACCCATTATTATTACCCTACTCTGAACCAAGGATCCATGATCTGTTTTTATAGATATGCCAACCTATGGGAAAGGGGTGGGTTCAGAAGTGGGAGGTTTTAGCTAGGTTATACAAGCTCATGTTAAGAGGGTAATTCCAGTGACGCTTTCAAGGCCTGATAGCTAATGTGCCTTATTAATAGTTATGTAACTGTAGAAGGTATCTTTCTTTTTTGTCTTAGTATATTTGTCCAAACTATTATATTATTATTATTATTAATAATATTAATAATAATAATAATAATAATAATAATAATATTTTATTGTTATTATCCTTTATTTGTAATGCGCCAACATATTTCGTAGCGATATACAGAGGTTGAGTACTTTATATTTGCACAGAATGCATAGCTATGTTTGCTGAACTGGCAAAACAAAGCTAACACATTTCATGATGTGATGCACAAACTTCTGGTAACTGTACCTTCTGTCTGGGGGCCTCCCCGTTTTGCATAAGAAACTTCCAATGCAGTCTCCTCTCACCTCACGAAGATGATAAGCAAAAGGCCAAAATGGTAGATCCCACAGCAGCATAATTTCATATAAAAGCTAATATTTTAGAGGCTGTATTACTTTATTTTCCACTCTAAATATTTTGAATATTTTCAAGTACAGTTCTTCAAAATGGTATAATTTAAATATATGACCAGAGTGATCCTTTAATGTATCTACAAAGAGGATGCATCTTTAGTTGTGCGTCTTCAAAATAGTATAAAACACTTCTAAAGAAAGAGTTGTACTTTATACATGCAATTAAAATCCATTAATGTCAGGTGCTTGGCGCCTGTTTTGTATTTCTTTATATTTCCCTGTGTGGTTCCAATGTAGACATATTTAAATTTAAAAACTGATATAAAATCATAAAAGTAAAAGCTGTTATGAGATTCAATCAGTATTCAGCATGACAGGTAAAGCTATTCTGCTGCATTAATGTAAAGGGAGTCTATGAAGCCTTCATGCAGATTCAGAGTACTGAGCATCATTCATGGTGCATACTAATAGTATCAAAAAGCAATTTCAAAGATTACATTCAGAAAGAAGAAGTTTCAAGAAGTGGCTGAACTGCATTCAAATTCTTATCTCTACTCATCCAGATGTAAAATGATTGAAAATACTCTTAAAATACATTTAATAGTTTGATTATTTAACTTGTTTAATTTTATACATAAGTTATAATTTAACTTGCATATTAAAGACAGGTATGTCAGATTAATCAAATAGTGCATTTTTTCTCGTATTAATACATTGTTAAAACAAAGGGATAACACTACTAGCTCATGAGTTAGTATGGTATAAAGTGCATTATTGATTAATGTGGTGTCAGACACTGCCCATCACAGGTCGCAACAGCTGGAATGCACAAGAGATTCTAGTGCATGGGCGTAGGAGCCCCAAAAAATCTGGGAGGGGAGATAACTCAACTCTACACCCGGGACAGGAAGCCGGGGTGGATCTACTACCGGTGCACCTGGTGCAATGCACTGGGGCCCTATACTGGAGGAAGGGGCCCACTGCTGCAGTGCCCCTCAAACTATATATATATATGCAGGTTTTTAAACTTGTTTTAGACATTCAAATGTGGACACAGATGTACTATTTATTCTCTCTCTCTCTCTCTCTCTCTCTCTCTCTCTCTCTCTCTCTATATATATATATATATATATATATATATATATATATAGAATACATTATTGGTTAAAGCTTTCATGGGGAAGCTATGCTGCTCCATAGTGGCCAAATTTGACAATGCATGTTTAAGTATAATTTTTGCTATTTTTGTGTGTGTCCCCTATTCATTTAATATGTGGGGGATTTGTCTGTACTCCCCCCCCGTCCCCATCTTCTCTCCAGTTCCTACTCCCCTGCCCCAATTGCAGCAAACAATAAACACAAAAATGAATCTGTACTGATACATGGACTGTTGTGTATCACAGAATGTACTAAGCAAATGCACGAAGCTATGATCGCTTTGTATTTGGTGCTGATTGTTATCCTCTCTTTTCACTCTAATTGGGGAGGAGGAATCATGTAGGTCTAAGCACTCCTTAAAACTCTAAAATCATAAATTCATTGGTGCAAAATCAATTTGCTTCAAACCTTAAGTACTCCTTTAGTCCTTCCAGATAGTAGTTGGTAGCTGCAGCTCTTCATTCCTGCTTTTGTGCTTCCAAATGAGGTCACTTCTGAAGCAGCTCATAGCTGATGAAACACGTACAGACATTTTCAGTATTTCTTCATCCAATCAAAACAACAAAGCCTTTACTATATATTTTTACATGTGTGAATACTAAGGGACTGAAAAGGCTACAGTTAACTTGTGCCTCACCTAGCTCAGTGTTACCTAACTAAATGTACATATAGTATTAAGCCTGTTTGTATGTACTAAACAGTAAAGAGACCGCAAGCATAACCTTGTCCTGGCACCTGTCAAAATAATTATTACAAAGAAGATGTAATTCAATGTTTATAGTATTATTTATAAAATGTAATTTACAGCATCTACTATAATAAATCCCTTCTGGATTGCAACCTTGTTGTGGTGAAGGGGCTTTTGTACCTTAATGAAGCTGTGAGCCATGTAAATTCACTCAGGATGGGCAAGTCATGACAGAGAGGACAGACAAATTGTGGTCCACTGGAGAATTAACTGGCAACCCACTCCAGTATCTTTGCCAAGAAAACCTTATGGATATGCACAACCAGACACAAGATGTGCCTGTGTGCTCAGGTCCATAGGGTCATGGAGAGTTAGACTTGACTGAATGACTGAACAACAGTATTATAACAAAGCTCTAATGGTTGATGGTGCATGTCAATACAACTTATTTTCACATATAACCCTGTGTTATTTGTTTATTATTTCAGCGTTGCTATAACAATGTGTTTTTGAGTTTTTCATTTGAAGATACCATTACAATAGGGAAGTCATAGATCATAAAGGGATTCTTGTGGCCACAGAACATGCCTCTCAAACCCTTTGTTCCTAACTATAAATTTTAGTGCACCCTGCCCATATGCTGATGTAACCTGTACATGAAGAGAATGAACTAACTGCTGCAACATTCACATTTTTGTGAAAACATTTTAGAGAGAGCCTAATAATATATGTGTCCAGACAATAGATCAGTGGTAGCCAACCTGGTCCCTACCAACCACTAGTGGGTGATTCAAGCTTTTATGGTGGGCGGTGGGGTAATCACTAGTTACGTCACATATCAGAGACCCGCAGCCCCACGCTTGGCTGGTTGGAGAGTTGGTGAGAGAGCCTGGGGACAACAGTCAGGAACAGATCAGTATCTAGTAAGTAAAGGGTGATACATAGCTAGGGTCATATGATTTATGTAACCAGAAATGAGATAGGGTAGATTGAGTTACTGAGGCACTGGTGGGTGGTAAGGAAATGTTACTATCAAAAGTAGGTGGTAGGTATAAAACGGTTGATGACTCCTGCTATAGATCATATTTCTTCCATCTAAAAGATGTATAAAACATTTGGAACACAAAAGGTTGCAGTTGTATATCCTTTAGCTGTCAAGTTTTTGTTTATGCTCAAACCAATTCTTTGAAAAGCTCTGCTAGTTCTGAGAAACGTTGTTAGGAGCTATGACATTGAATTTGTCTCTAATTTAGGAGCCTCCAGTAAATTAAAGCCAATGTTACAAGTGATAAATATATTAGGTCACTATATTTAAGGTGACAGGTAATAACTGGCAGCATTTATACCTGTTTAATGGGATATACTATTGATTTGTTCTATTTTTAATTTGTGCATATGATTTTTAATGGTTTGAATGATTCACAGCGGCAAAACATTAATTTACTGAGAGCACAAGTTTAGCATTTGGGGTTATATGCACTTTAGAAATTAGCAGGGGCGGCTCGTGCATAGGGGCAAATGGGCAACCTCCCTCCAAGAATGAATGCACCAACTTAATCCCCCATCACTTACTTGTTTAATTTAAATACATTTAATTAAAAAATAATTACATCATGTTCAATCTTTTATTTTTTTTATATTTGCTGCAGTCACTTTTCTTATATGATGAATCCTTTGGCAAGCAGTTAAACACACTGACTTATCACATCTCCCCCTGCTGGTGACTTGCCTAGTACTACAGATCAGGGCACAATGCAATGAGCTTGTCTGTTACACACAGCATCACCCAGTCAGAATGACTGGGAGGGAGCTGAAACTGTGGAGACCCATTGGGGCAAACCCCAGCTAATCACTGACACTGCCCCAGCCAATTAGGACTGCTACATTGCAGTATGCAGTGCATACTGGGAGATGTAGTTCAGTGATAGCTGCTATACTGATAGAGCTGTTAAGGACTGGGTGAGTAAATTCTGTCTGTTATTCTCTCTCTCTGTTTCTTGTTCTCTGTGACGCTCTTATTCTCTCTGTGTGACTTGTACTCCTTCTCATATTGCCTGTCTCTTCCCCCAGGCACCATGCATCTAGATAGATAGATAGATAGATAGGCAGCTTCATAATGAAGACTAGTAGTTTTGTCATGACAGTTTGCTTTTAATTTGATACTGAAACAATGGTTTCTATTTAGTGCAAAAAACATTTGTGAGTATATAGTTTTTATACAAGTTTCCAAATTTGTATTTATTGAAGCAGTTTTTGTGCTGAAGTACAAATCCTCCCCCGACACACACATTTTTGTTCCCTCTATAATCTCTCTTTCTCTCTCCTCTTTCTGAATAAAGTTTAATGGGGGGAACAAACAACAACTCCTGCCTCAGTGTGCTGGCTGCAGAGCCTCAGCCATCTTAGTACTCTATATGTTGCTGACTACCCTGTATATATCAGACAAGCTGGAAGGAAGGCTCCTAGAATACAGCTTATATTCTACTAGCGACTTGCCCGTCAAAAATTGACGGTCAAAATTGTAAGGCTGGGAATGCTGTTTGGCACACAATATAATTTTTTATTCTTCCTTCGGCGCTCATTGCAAGCACCTTGCTGAGTGCCTTTGGCGCTCATCGCAAGGCTCACAAGGAACGCTAAAAGCGCTCATTGCGAACCTCTCCCCTGATGTACTTTTGCTCCTCTGAGCACCCTCTGCGCTCATTGCACCTGTGGAGCTCATTGCAATGGCCGTGCTGAACACCTTTGGCGCTCTTTGCGAGCCTCTCCCCTCGTGTACGTTTGCTCCTCTGAGCGCTCTCAGTGCTCATTGTGAGCCCGGTGCTGAACGCGTTTGGCACTCATTGCGATCCTCTCCTCTGCTCTACTTTTGATTTTCTGAGTACCCTGTGTGCTGACTGTAAGCACCGTGCTGAACGCTTTTGGCGCTCATCGCGTGACTCGCAATGATCGCCTTCGGTGCTCATTTGCTCATTGCGAGTCTCTCCTCTTGTGTAGTTTTGGGGGTCTGACCACCTTTGTCAGTCATTGCAAGAGGTGTGTTGATTGGCATTGGCGCTCATTGCAAGCCTCTCCCCTCTTGTCCTTTTGCTCCTCTGAGCACCCTCGACTCTCATTGTGAGTCCCATGCTGAACGGCTTTGTGGCTCATTGCGATCCTCTCCCCTGTTTCTTTTTTATTTTTTCTAAATATATATTTTTTAATTCTAATTAATTAATTAATGAAATAATAATTTCATATACTTTACCTTTTTGTAATGAATATATCCAGCAATCAATATCCTGAAGAGCTAACAATCTGTTCTGATTTTCCTGCAGCATACAATGTACATTTGCACTGGTGCTGACCAGAGGTGTTAAGTGTCAGCAATGTGTGAAGTGTAAAAAGGTTTTGGGCATTTTGTAATGGTAATGTTATTAGTTGTAAGTTAGTGTTGTAAAATGGAGGCGATAGTCTATGCGTTACGCGGGTGCGGAGCATTTTCCATTGTCCCTAATAGTGTATTTTATACCTAGTACTTGCCTGTGTCACTCGTGCCTATGGCGCTCATCTCCACCAGAGCAAGGAGCGCCTTTGGAACTCCTTGCTAGCAACTGTGGCCCTTGCTTCACGAGGGCTGCAGTTGCAGCAGGCTTCCTATGCGAGCCTGAAAGCGTTAGCAATAACCCATATTGCTCACAACTATATATGTGACATTTACATAGAATAAAGCATCTGCATCCCTATGAAGGACCTCCTTCCAGGCTCCTAGGATACAGGTTATATTCTATATTTAAAAAAGAATAAGGCATCTGCATCCCTATGAAGGACCTCCTTCCAGGCTTCTAGAAAGCAGCCTGTTGCGCTCCTACAAATGTTTCCCAGGTTCCCATATTTTAGAGATTTTAATATTCTTCTCCACCCCTTTGTATGTGTATATATGTGTGTGTAAGTATATCCACAAGCACATATATAATGTATATGACATGTGTGTTTATATATATATATATATATATATATATATATATATATTATTTATATATCTATATTATATATATATATATATATATATATATATATATATATAATATAGAATATACAGTAATTATATATGTACTTGTGGAGCTTGCAATCAACAGTTTTAGTACAGTTTAGTATAACAGTTAATATCTGATTTTATTTAATTCAAATATTTAATTGGGTGGTTTTACTTCAATTTCAGTTCTTGTAGTGTCAAGTAAAAAAACTTGATGTCTGCTTTTTAGGTTTTACTTCAATCAGTCTACCTGTGTAGTGTTGTAAAAATGTATTCAAATATAGTATTGTTTTCCCCATTACTTTTGTTTTTGTTCAGTCATGTCCATCTCTCAGTGACCCTATGGACCACAGCACATCAGGCACATCTGTCTGCCACTACCCTCTGAGCTTCCTCAAGTTCATGTTCATTGCTTCAATAACCTCATCTATAAATCTCCTACTCTGTCATTCACTTATTCGTATGCCTTATATTTTTTCCACAATCAGGGTCTTTTCTTGGAAATCCTGTCTTATGTGCTGAATTGTTCTTTACTGCTTGCTTATCTATCCCTCTCACTATCCCCCTCTCTTTCTCCATCCCTCTCTCTCGATCCCTGTCTCTCTCTATGGGATAATTTTTGTCTATTTCTATGAGCTGCCACGGCTATACATCCTGATCTACAGCCTTATTAAATTGCAATTCGGTAAATTTAATAGGGCTCTATTTAAGCATATTTTTTTACAGAAGTTTTTAGTTAGTGAAGACCTTGCTTTTGGATAGAAGTTCACTAACTAAAAACTTCTGTAAAAAAAATATGCTGTGTGCTTAATTAGAGCACTTTTAAATTTACCGAATAGCAATTTAATAAGGCTGCTAATATATTTTATATGTATTCTATTTAATTATTGCATATCATCAAGAAAATGCAAGCACTTCCCATCATAAGAATAGTGAGCAAAACCAGCACCACCTCACACTCATCATACATAAAGTGACAGGGAAAAAAATCAAGTAAGTGAGTGGAGTATCTGTCAGTGGGCAGGGCCAGTTGTGAACATGTTGTAAAGGGGAGGAGTTTCTACTTTTGGGCAGAGTCAATTTAAGGGGAGAAGCCAGGTCTCTGCTTTCTGCCCCACCAACTTGGTAAGTCACCAGCCGCCACTAGAAAGGAGGTTCCACAATGTTGGACATAGGCCTTGGGCATATGTTCATTTAAATCCCATGTCTTGGGAATATTTAACCCCATTATTATTAGTACAACAAAAAATGTGTGTGTCTTCCAGATTGAGAATTACCCCATAAACTACAATTAAGTTTCCCTTTGAAGGATATTTTAATCATAGCTAAACAATACTCTCAAATTAGTCCATGAGTTAATTATTTTATAAGCAGTGTCATTTATATATCTTTTATATCATTCAAATAAACTTCCCATTTTTTAAAATATTATTAATATTATTAATAATAATAATAATAATAATAATAATATGAATTTCATTAGTTTTAAGCATTGGAATTTTTGCTGTTTTTGGAGCTTTTTATTTTTTTTGAATTCATAAATACTTTTACCAATGCTAGGAAATCCATGCTGTGTTGTAAGCCAATCACAGGTAACATCCTGGGATGCATCTTGTGTTTGATACACTCTATAAAGTTAAATAGTCCATCAAGTTCACCTTTTGTAGATCTGATCTGCAATATGTGAATTAATTGTTAATTGATCCAGAGGAAGGCAAACAGAAAAAAAAAACAGATATCAATCACTATAAATGACAACTGACATGGGTAAGAGGAATCAGTTTTTAATAGCTAGTTTTTCTACCTTTTTTCTTCTGCATTTGTCAATTCCATTGTGAAAAGGAATATTACACAGTCTCTTTCTATTTTTTTTTCTAATTGTTACTCTGTCATGTCTAGATTTATACCTCTCTAACAAGTATTTAATTTTCTGATGCAATTCTGTTAATAGCGGGAAGGAAGAGCTGACTTGCAAGACGTGAAATGCAAAGCATGTATGTCTCACTGTCAATAACACTTTTATTGTGTTGAATGGGGTGGAAATTTAAAACAACTGATGCATCAGCAGCTTATAAGACATTAGGATCATCAGGTGATGTCTGGCTGCAAGCTCAGTAAAATATTTCTGAAACTCAATAATAGACAATGAACTTGTAATCTTTCTCCAAGTTCAAATACCAAGTAGTTGAAAGAATAAAACAAAACTATGTGAGTCTGCGACTCCATGGGTTAAATGAAGAATTTAAAAAAATATGATTTTGTTTTCCAATAATAGTTTCAAAATTGCCTCTGAGTTAAAACAAAGACGGGGTTTAGCCTTAATGTATATATATATATATATATATATATATATATATATATATATATATATATATACAGTATATATACATATATATATATATATATAATCTCATTGGCACTGGCCATCCATTGAGGAGGCTGTTTATTTATTTCGGAGAAACAATTGCTGGTTATATGGCATAAGGACTGATAACAGATTGGGGCTTACTGTTTTCAGCATGAATACTCCTGCTTACTGATCAAAGCTAAGTTTAACTTAGCATTTTATATATATGGAGGTTTAATCACTGATATTGCAATGGGTGAAACAATTTGATTAGATGTATATAAATCTTTTTTCCCCTATATAAGCCATATGTTTCTGCGGCCACTTTTTCTTGAGAAATCAGTACACAACTACATTGATTACAAATTAGAGATATATTTATGCTATGTTCAAGCAGGAACAATACAGAGACATTGTTCTATCTTCCTCTTTGTGTAGTTTGTGGATTATTCCTTATTCTCATACATATTTTTTGTCAATTGATGATTTTTTTATGTATTTTTAACTTTCTAGTCCAACCAATATCTGAGGATTTTGTTCTCATGTGTAGTAGGTTCTTATCTCCAGGGTTTAGAAATTGGGGACAAGTGGCACACCTCTGTTATCCTATAGAGCTTGAGGGCCTAAGCAAGAAAAAGTATCTTCCTACACTAGGTAGAGTCTCGGAGGTAGGAGGTATCCACTGAGATCACACGGTTCCTTCTATTCTAACCCAGGTGTGGGGGTCTTCACCACATTTATTTTGCCCTTGTCACCCTTGATTTCCCTGCTGAAAGTTGTATCCTACACTTATATTATGATTTATAATGGTGGGTTATGTTGAGTGAACCATTCTTATTGCGCCATTGTTTAGTGCCCATTAAAAGTTTATAGTGCATTTGTAATAGTACATTTGAACTTGTTTCAGGCCCAGAATTCCGAGAAATACAGTTATTACACTGCAATCTGGGAATCTTGGCATGGACATGCAAATGTGCCCACATAGGATACGCTCTTGCAATCCATAACCACGTGGCTTCCCTTAAGCATATGCCTGATGTCTCAAACAGCTTTGAGCAAAGCTAGGGCTAGATTATACACAAGCTAGGAATCCCACACACATACATCTGTTTCAAGGTTACTGGCTATCATCAGTGTTGGGCCGGATCCTTAGCTTATGTAGTGCGTATTTTGAGTAGGTAATACACCACAACAATAATTTAATATATGGTGTGCAAAAGAGCGACAGAAGCCCTCCTCCGTACAGTAGTACACTAAATAAATAGTACATCTGTGTTCATATTTGAATGTCTAAAACAAGTTAAAAAACCTGCTTCCAGCTCAGAATTATGAGAAACACAGTTATTACACAGCACTCTGGATACCTTGGCTAAGAGTATTATTAAGCAGAAACATGTATATAAGCTAGATTTTAATAAGAAAAAAATGCATGTGTGTGAGGGGTGTTTACATTATTGGACAACAATTCTTGCATTTAGTGATACAAGCAGCCAGGGCAGGGAAATGGTCTGTTGTTAATTTCAGCCAGGTGCAAATATTTAACGACTGCCCCTGTCATTGCTCTATCCTCACCATCCCTCCATCCACTGCTAAAGAAAATACATCCACACGATCCAGCTCTTTAGAAAGAAGTGATGTAAAAAGTACAAAATACATTCCTGTACTCCAAAAATAATGTTTTATGCTTATGCCTTACTCAGCTGCTAATGTTATTTTGTTACATAATTCACACACAAGGGCATTTTTCTTAAACTTCAGTGGTCTTTTAATAACAACTTTCTTGTGTCCTTGTATCTCCTTGTATCTCCTTAAAGCACCAGACTAAAAACTAATTAGGAAAGTGTTACTGAGAAGCAAAATGCAGGATCAATAAAGCAATTAAGCTTAATTGGTTGTTTTAGATTTGGTATTTTCTATTTATGCTACAATATTACTTTGAACACAAATATTTGTCTGGTTATATGTTTTGTCTGTATGTTTTGCTATTTGTTTATTTACATGTTTGCCTGGTTCTTGGTCCAGATTATTTTAGATTCTCTCCACTGTAGACTGGCAATACCAAACCCTAGTAGTAAAAGCACAGAATCAGACCAGCATTTGAGAAGTTGTCATACAGGGCCACTGTAGGGGTCATATTACAGGGTTTCTTGCATAAGCGTAGGGGATACAGTTTAAAAAGAAAAAAAAACGGTGTCCCTGAGTGGTGCCATTCAACTCTACTCCCAGGACAAGCAGCAGGGGTGCATCTTCCTCTGGTGCACCCAATGCAATGCACTGAGTTCCTGTGCTGCAATACACCTCAAATTTTTATTTTTGTTTAAATTCTCAAAAATTATTTTTATGAATATGTTTTTCCAATAAAAAAGGTATCAATATATACTGCAATAATCTGATTATTCATCTGGATTACTGGACACTGACGGCTACCTCACTTTATTTATTTAGATATAGATATAGATATCATGGGTTAAAGCTTTCATTGGAAAAGCATACTGCTCCATAATTCCGGTGCCCTCTAGTGGCCAAATCTGATTATCTTTAATTTTGCTATTTTTTGTGTCCCCTGTTTATATCATGTGGGGGAGGGATTTGACCCTCTAACCCCCACCCCAGTTCCCATGCCCCTGGTTTCTTGTCCTTATTTAATAAGGCCCTCATTCAATTGCGATTTGGCCAATTGAATAGTGCTCTAAATAAGCACCTAACATATTTTTTTTAAATATGTTTTTAGATAGTGAAAACCTTGCTTTTGGATAGATGTTTACGAACTAAAAACTTCTTAAAAAAATATGTTATGTGCTTATTTAGACCCCTATTCAATTGGCCAAATTGCAATTGAATGAGGGCCTAAGTATTTGGTAAATAAATCAGTTTTGAAGAAAAATATTAATTTAGTGTAACTTCTAAAAGTTACTTTAAAATTTTTGGATCTACAATCTGCTCTTTGGTGTTATGCTGGATAATTAGAGAGGGAGTAGTGATCCAGGAAGGAATCACATTGCCAGTATTTGGGGTAAGAAAGGATGGATATATATATATATATATATATATATATATATATATATATATATATATATATATATATATATAAATATATATATATATATATATATACACTGCTCAAAAAAATAAAGGGAACACTTAAACAACACAATGTAACTCCAAGTCAATCACACTTCTGTAAAATCAAACTGTCCACTTAGGAATCAACACTGAGTGACAATCAATTTCACATGCTGTTGTGCAAATGGGATAGACAACAGGTAGAAATTATGGGCAATTAGCAAGACACCCCCAATAAAGGAGTGATTTTGCAGGTGGTGACCACAGACCACTTCTCAGTTCCTATGCTTTCTGGCTGATGTTTTGGTCACTTTTTAATGCTGGTGGTGCTTTCACTCTAGTGGTAGCATGAGACAGAGTTTACAACCCACACAAGTGGCTCAGGTAGTGCAGCTCATCCAGGATGGCACATCAATGCGAGCTGTGGCAAGAAGGTTTGCTGTGTCTGTCAGCGTAGTGTCCAGAGCATGGAGGCGCTACCAGTAGACAGGCCAGTACATCAGGAGATGTGGAGGAGGCCGTATGAGGGCAACAACCCAGCATCAGGACCGCTACCTCCGCCTTTGTGCAAGGAGGAACAGGAAGAGCACTGCCAGAGCCCTGCAAAATGACCTCCAGCAGGTCACAAATGTGCATGTGTCTGCTCAAACGGTCAGAAACAGACTCCATGAGGGTGGTATGAGGGCCCGACATCCACCGGTGGGGGTTGTGCTTACAGCCCAACACCGTGCAGTATGTTTGGCATTTGCCAGAGAACACCAAGATTGGCAAATTTGCCACTGGCACCCTGTGCTCTTCACAGATGAAAGCAGGTTCACACTGAGCACATGTGACAGACGTGACAGGGTCTGGAGACGCTGTGGAGACCGTTCTGCTGCCTGCAACATCATCCAGTTTGGCAGTGGATCAGTAATGGTGTGGGGTGGCATTTCTTTGGGGGGCCACACAGCCCTCCATGTGCTCGCCAGAGGTAGCCTGACTGCCAATAGGTTCCGAGATGAGATCCTCAGACCCCTTGTGAGACCATATGCTAGTGTGGTTGGCCCTGGGTTCCTCCTAATGCAAGACAATGCTAGACCTCATGTGGCTGGAGTGTATCAGCAGTTCCTGCAAGACAAAGGCGTTGATTCTATGGACTTGCCCGCCCGTTACCCAGACTTGAATCCAATTGAGCACATCTGGGACATTATGTCTCGCTCCATCCACCAACGTCACGTTGCACCACAGACTGTCCAGGAGTTGGCAGATGCTTTAGTCCAGGTATTGGAGGAGATCCCTCAGGAGACCATCCGCCACCACATCAGGAGCATGCCCAGGCGTTGTAGGGAGGTCATACAGGCACGTGGAGGCCACACACACTACTGAGCCTCATGTTGACTTGTTTTAAGGACATTACATCAAAGTTGGATCAGCCTGTAGTGTGTTTTTCCACTTTCATAATGGGGGTGACTCCAAATACAGACCTCCATGGGTTGAAATAAGAATATTTAATTCATTCAGATCTAGGATGTGTTATTTTAGTGTTCCCTTTATTTTTTTGAGCAGTGTATAAATATATATATATATATATATATATATATATATATATATATATATATATATATATATATATATATATATATAAATCTCCACTATGAGACAATTGCAATGTTTCAATGTTTTCTGTTTGCCTTCAGCTGGATCAATTAACAATTAATCAACATTTCACTAGCATCAGATGAGAGGTTGACATTGATTGGGCTAAACATCTTTTTTTCAACCTTAATTACTATGGGCCTCATTCTATTGTGATTTGGTCAATTGAATAGAGCTCTAAATAAGCACATAGCATCTTTTTTTACAGAAGTTTTTAGTTAGTGAAGACCTTGCTTTTGGATAGAAGTTCACTAACTAAACACTTCTGTAAAAAAAATATGCTATGTGCTTATATAGTGCCCTATTCAGTTGGACAAATCGCAATTGAATGAGGCCCTATGTTACTGTATTGTGCATTTTTGGAATGAAAAAAAAACTGTACACTTTAATGGAGCTGAACTTAATATAAATAACATGAAGCAGATAACGGAATATATACAATGCTCTATGAGTTATGTAACACAGTAAAAAGGGGAAGAATGTTTCTTAGAAAAAATATATGAACAAGAGGTCATCAACTGATGTTAGAAAATGAGTCTTGGGTGAAATGCAAAGAAGTATTTATTTACTTAAATCAGTCTGACTACATGGAAGTTTCCAAAGATCAAACAAGTCCTGAAACTTGAAGCAGGTAAAAAAATAGTTAGTCCAGATGTATGCTTGACTGCTGTCAAATCTTGTATTTATAATAATAACTAGCGAATTGCCCGTCAAAAAATGACGGCAATGAAATTGTAAGTGAGCTAATGCTGTTTGGTGTATAATAATACATTAATAAATTAATATACTTTACCTATTTTGAAGTAATATATGCAGGAAGCATTCTGTTGAAGAGCTGACAATCTGTTTTGATGTTGCTGGAGCATTAGTGGTGTGGAGCTGCTGTGTAAGCGTGGTGAATGTGTGGAGTGTAATAGTGTGCGTGCGCGAGACTAAACCGTTAGCGTAGTTGTGTACTTCCGCATTGTTCTAAAATGGAGGCTAATGTGTGGTATGCGTCTGTAGCGGAATATCCGTAGGTCTTTTGTGATGTTTTGCGTGTTCATTGGGGTGTTTTGTGTGTTTAGAGTGCTGTAGCCTCGTTTTCGATTAGAGAATTTTTTAGTGTCTAAACTCTTTTATTTTGAGTTAAATGAAGGTGTAACTTCATTTTCTGAGGTCCGCGGGTTGCGGACGAGTTTTGCATGGTCGTAATTGGTGGTAACGTGTCTCGTATGTTGTTTGCGTTATGTCGTGAATTTGCGAGCGTCGCAGTTGCTGACAAGGAGCGCCTTCGGCGCTCCATGCAAGCAACTGAGGCCCTCGCTTTGCGAGGGCGGCGGGCTCGCTACGCGAGCCCGCAAGCGTTAGCAACAACTTGTATGCTCACAACTATATATATACACTAGCGAATTGCCCGTCAAAAAATGACGGCAATGAAATTGTAAGGTAGCTAATGCTGTTTGGTGTATAATAAATATGTAATACATTACTAAATGAATATACTGTACCTATTTTGAAGCATTGTGATGAAGAGCTGGCAATGTGTGTTGATGTTGCTGCAGCATTAGTGGTGTGGAGCTGCTGTGTAAGCATGCTGAATGTGTGCACTGTGTGGTATGAATATCCGTATGTCGTTTGTGGCGTTTTGTAAGTTTCTTGTGGTGTTTTGCGAGTTTCTTGTGGTGTTTTGCGAGTTTAGAGTGCTTTAGCCTCGTTTTCGTTTTGTTCGGCGGCCATTTTTTCTCTTGCTTAGATTTTTTTTTAGTCTCTAAACTCTTTTATTTCGAGTAAAATCGAGGTCTAAGTTGCATTTTTGAGGTCCTGGGTGCTCCCTCTTGGTGTAGGTAAGGTTTTTTTGTATGTGCTGTGTGTATGTATTGTGTTTTACATTTTGTAATGTTCGCGAGTTGCGTCCGAGTGTTGCGAGGCCGTAATGTGTGTGAACGTGTGTCGTATGTTGTTTGCGAGTGTCGTAATGTGTGTGTCGTGCTGTTTGGGTTGCGACGTGAAGTTTGCGAGGGTCGCAGTTGCTGGCATGGAGCGCCTACGGCGCTCCATGCCAGCAACTGAGACCCTCGGGCAGTGCCCTCGCTTCGCGAGGGCCTTGGCTCGCTGCGCGAGCCCGCAGCGTTAGCAACAACTCGTACGCTCACAACTATATATGTGATATATATATATATATATTCAGAAATAAAAAAACAGGAGGGCTGTCGTGCGCTAACATAAAATTATATCATAACGCTGCCCAGATCACATTCAAACCCCAAGCACACATCAGTGAACAACAACCAGCCTGGGTATTTCTGGAAAATTACCAAACTAAAACTCCAAACATGGGAATCCGTTATATGGAATCCATCAATTCCTCCACATATACTGAAACATAACAAAGCTTTTGATAACTAACTGGAAAAGGGCTAACTCAAAAAATCAATTAGCAGTCAGATTAACAGAACTATCCCCTACACTTACATCTCAACCTATTTGGGACAGCTTGAGAGAGGATTCTAAAAATTGGTGGACAACAGCTAAACTTGACAAATTAGGTAATTGGATATCAATTGGACAATTCCTTACCAATTGAGGATTAACTATAAAATCCCACTCTAGGAGCATTACAAATATTGTAAAATAAAACATTTAGTGACCACATTAATAAAAAAAAATGGGGTAAACCGCAAACCAACTGGTTATCCCTTATATGCAGCAAAGTCCCTCTAACCAGAGGTGTCCTTGGATCTATTTACTCTATACTAAATGCCCTGACAACAAATATCAAAACTAACTTTATGAAACAATGGAAATCAGACATGGAAACTCAATGGGATCCATATAAGTGGGAAAAAAATCTGCACAAATATAAACAAAGGCTCACAAAATTACAGTCTACTTGAAACTTCTATAAAGGTGCTGCACAGAGCTTCTCACACCTGATAGATTACATAAAATCAACACACAAACATCTTCAAGTTGTTATAGACTATGTCAAAATACAGGTACATTTCTCCACACTTGGTGGGAATGCCCGATAGTTCAAAATAGTTGGACCAAAGTCATGGAATTAGCATCTACCATTTTGAAGACAACAATACACCCTCCGATAGATATTTGCCTATTGGGGACTATTCTCCTCTACTACAAAAGCGACATAATAAATGGCTACAATTCCTGCCTATGGCCACGAAAAGCCACATTGCAAATAAATGTAAGACGCCACAACTTCGCGTCCAAGAAAGATTACATAAACTAAATTTCATAATGATTAATGAAAAAATGACGCATGTCATATCCAATACATATCCAATATTTACAGAAATATGGGATGCATAGTGGTTCGCAAGTGGATTTTCCTTGTGTCCAGGTGAGAAGGCAGAAGTTAGTATAAACAGGTGAAGTTGCAAACTTGTGAGCTTGCGAACATTTTCAGTATCAAGTGCAATTCTAGTAAAAGCGTAGGAGCGTAAATAAATAGAGGGACTTCAAAGAAAGGCGAGGGCAGATTTATAGTGCAAAGGAGGAAAACTTTATACAAATATATTATTTTATATTCTTTATTTTTCCCACTGAGATTTTGTAGACAATAATAATAAATATGAGTCAGTCCAGTGGCAACCTCATTCAGTTTACATCCTGTCATATGTATGCAATACTGGAACAGATGATCCGGGGTCCATACCTCTGTGAGAAGTGTGAGATCTGGAGAGGAGAATTGCAGCACTTAGTGATATTGCTCCACTGGAAAGGGGGTTGAGCTGAGCTGGGCCTAGAATGGAGGTTGGAGCTGGGGCTAGTGAGGATGTCCAGGGAGGTAGCTGGGTTACAGTTAGAAGGGGAATCAGGGGGAACAGGAGGAGGCAGGCTAGTTCTGAGTTGGCAAACACTAACAGATTTCCCGATTGAGTGAAACTGTTGAGGATGTCCATTCAGGAATGGCAATGCCATATAGAGCTGTTCCCTCTAACAGCCAGGAGAACAGCTCTACTGGAGGAGAGGGAGGACAGAATAGGCAGAGCAACCGACAGGTTTTGGTTGTAGGGGACTCTATTATTAGGAAGTTAGAAAGGGTGATTTGTCACCCAGATCCCAGCAATTGAACAGTTTGCTGTCTCCCGGGTGCTCGGGTTCGTCATGTTGTGAATCGGGTATACAAATTATTGGGAGGGGCTGGAAATGAACCGGCGGTCTTAGTACATATTGGTACCAATGACAATGTTAGTGGAAGATGGAGTGTCCTAAAGAATGATTTTAGAGAACTAGGTAATAAGCTGAAGGCAAGGACCTCCAAGGTAGTATTTTCTGAGATATTACCAGTGCCACGAGCTAGCCCAGGGAGGAAGAAGGAGCTTAGGGAGGTTAATGTGTGGCTAAAGATGTGGTGCACTAAGAAGGGGTTTGGTTTTTTAGAGCACTGGGCTGACTTCTCACTTCGGTACAATCTCTACAGTAGGGATGGATTGCACCTTAATGATGAAGGAGCTTTTGTGCTAGGGGATAGGATGGTAGAAAGGCTAGGATAGGATAAACTTGATAGGATGTTAAACTTGAATTTAAGCCTATAGTCAGAGAAGATATTTATGGCGGAACAAGTGATAAAGTTGAATGTTTGTGGGTAGAGTTAAATAGCCGAGCAGCAAATTCCAAAAGAATATAAGTAGAAGTATGCTATAAACCCCTAAATATGTCTGAAAGTGAGGAAATACAATTATTGTTACAGATTGGAAAGCAGCTAAGCATGGGCAAGTTCTAATAATTTTAATTACCCTGAAATAAACTGGAAAAATTAGACCAGCAGTTCATCTAAGGGGAGCAGGTTCTTGAGTACACTCAGGGATCATTATCTGGCCCAGGTTATACAAGAGCCTAATAGAAATGAAGCTATCTTATATTTAGTCATCACAAATAATATTGATATAGTATCAAATGTTGAAATAGGGCAACCTTTGGGAAACAGTGATCACAACACAGTCTGAGATTGAATTAAAAAAAACTAAATTTTAAGGGGCAAACAAAAACTCTTAATTTTAAAAGGGCAGATTTTAACTGTCTAAGGGCAGCAATACAAAGTATAGTCTGGGACAGAGAACTGATACATACTGAACATAAATGGACAACATTTAAATCCTTACTAAATATACACAAACATCACCCTATTCCATGTGGGAATAAAAGTAAAAGAAAAATAATATCTTAGGGAGGTAAACCCATTAGTGCTTAACACTACAAATTGGAATATAAGGGCAACAGTGGGTTAGTCATATTCACTTGAAAGTAGAAATTGTATTCAATAGGAAAAACAACGTTGATTAAAAAAGTTTAAAAGGAAAGATTAAAAACAATATGAACAATGGTTCCTTTGGTAGCTACTGTAACCTTTATTGTCACTCTTTTATTTACCATTCATGGAGTGTGGTTACATAGCAAATGATTTTGCAGAGTATAATAGGGGCACTTGCTCACTCACTTCTGAGCTATAAATTAAAGTCACAGGTATACATATATATGAAATGCTATTAAATTTATTAGCGAGTCATGCAGTCACCTATTAACTATTTCATATAGGTGGAAAGGGACAGAGGACCTGGGAGATAATCGGTCTTATAAGGGGAGGCTGTGTGCAGTAAGGTATACGATCAATACATGCAGCGAACCTGCCTTCCTGTATGTGTAAATAAACACAGGTCTAACGCTCTTAATTTGTAGTATGTAGATCTTTCCCCCATCCCCATAAGTCTTTAGCTGCTTATGATATAGGCAGTGATGATTTGAAAATCAGTTAAAGCCCTTAAAGATGCCTCTGCACTTTCCTAATCAGTATTATCGCGCCTCCATTAGCTCGGAGGTTCGTGCTTCCTGGTTACAGAGTGAGTGATGACGTCACGCTACGCTTGCCTGCTTCCTGACATGTTTCTACGTGTAAAACGTCTTTCTCAAAGGATTAAGGCATGTACTACTGCTGTAGGCTTTATAAAGGGAACGGTAGTCATAGTTACCAAATCCACTGTGAGTACTACACATCAAAACATCTCTTTTGTGCAGAATAGCTTATGCTTATAAATGGAAGGAAAGATAAGACAAAATGGGGATATCATGATAATCCCATATATAACTATGTAAATATTGAAAAAAAGGTCTTTCAACATCAAGCCTTATAGTAGAAGGTGTAATAAGCATGTTCATATTGAGGGATTAGACCATTTTTATAGGTATAAAAATCCAAGGTTATAAAAAGTCCCATAACGTGTGGTAAAAAGAGGAAATGTAAACCTCTTATTATAAGGGGTATAATATATTATACCCCAATAATGGATAAAATTACCTATAATGTATATGAAAAAAAGAAGAAAGGAATAATAATAATAATAATATCTAACACTAAATAAAGTGCAATAGATGTAGTGCTCCATATGTGGGAAAAGGACATAAAAGTCCTGTGCTAGGACCCATAGGCCCCGGATCTATTAAATGAATACATAGAGGACGTGTGAAAAAGGCACAAGAATTATGGAAAAAGAGTGAAGGTCCCATACAAAGTGACCTGTAAGGCCAAGATGGGCAATAAGTAAAGTGCCATAAGTGCAGTGCTACATGTATATAATCATGGATAATACCTATGATAATGGTTCTATATTACAACATTATTCATTGGAAGAACAACTATAAGGAGAAGGTCCAGGCCAACAAAATAGACCTATTACCAAAAAATAAGTAAGACATATTAAGGGTATCATGTCTATAGTACTTAAATGAAGGGTGTGTAGGAAAAACCTTCATTTAGACCATTCGGTACTTGTGCTTTAAAAGTAAAAGGAGTAAATACCATCCAATGTGGCTTAACAATGATTTAAAGATCAAGATATGGAGTAAAAAATAGGCATTTAAATAATACAAACAAGAGGGGACAGAGACTGCTTTACGGGAATACAAGGAAATCAACAAGGCTTGCAAAAGCGCTAATAGAATGGCTCAAATAGAAAATGAAAAATTAATTGCAAAAGAGAGTAAGACTAACCCTAAAATATTTTTTAAGTATATTAATGGGAAGAGGGCGAAGAAGGAAGCTATAGGGCCATCTGAAAATTAGTGACCAGGAAAAGGCAGATGAGCTAAATAGGTTATTTTCTTTTCGGTATACACAAGGGAGGAACCAGTAGTTGGAATACATCCAACGGTAATGAGGGAACTGGGTTCTGTAATAGCCAAACCATTATATTTAATTTTTCAAGATTCACTCAACACAGGGTCTCTACCAGATGACTGGAGAAAAGTGGATGTGATACCTATATTTAAAAAGAGAGCAAGAGCAAATCCGGGGAATTATAGACCAGTGAGCCTCACTTCTGTAGTGGGGAAGCTTTTAGAAGGGTTAATAAGGGATAATATACAAGAATATATCTATTTGAACAGGATTATAAGTAGGAGTCAACATGGATTTATGAGGGATAGGTCATGTCAAACAAATCTAATTAGTTTCTATGTGGAGGTTAGTAGGAACCTGGATCAAGGCAACTCAGTGGATGTAGTCTTTTTGGATTTTGCAATAGCTTTTGATACAGTGCCACATGGGAGGCTATTGTGCAAACTAAGAGATACAGGAATTGCAGTAAATATCTGCTCATGGATTGAGAGCTGGCTAAAAGACAGGAACATACTCTGATTGGACTAATGTGGTAAGTGGGGTTCCTCAGGGTTCAGTATTAGGTCCTCTCCTTTTTAACATATTTATTAATGACTTAGAGGTAGGATTGGAGTGTGGTGTCTCCATTTTCGCTGATGACACGAAGTTGTGCAAGGTAATTAAATCAGATAATGATGTGCTTTCCCTCCAAAGGGATTTACATAAAATTGAGGAATGGTCATCTAAATGGCAGATGAGATTTAATACGAATAAATGTAAAGTTATGCATCTGGGAAGGAAAAATAGCCATGCAATGTATAATCTTAATTGAGCAAATCTAGGTGTATCAGATATTGAAAGGGATTTGGGAGTGCTTGTGGACAACCACCTAGGTAACAGTGCTCAAAGTGAAGCAGCAGCTGCAAAGGCAATAATTAGCATGTATTAAGAAGGGAATAGAAGCAAGGGAAGCAAATATAATTCTGCCACTATACAAATCTCTAGTATGCACTCATTTGGAATATGGAGTAGAATTTTAGGCACCACTTCATAAAAAGGACATTTTAGAGCTTGAAAAGGTACAGAGGAGGGCAACAAAACTAATAAGGGGAATGGAGGGGCTAAGTTATGAAGAAAGACTAACCAAATTAAACTTATTTTCTTTAGAAAAAAGGCATCTAAGGGGAGATATGACTATCTTATATATAAATACATCCATGGTCAGTATAAAGATTTGTCAAGGGAGCTTTTTGTGCCAAGAGGTTTTCAACTGACAAGAGGACATCCCTTGAGGTTAGAAGTAAAATGATTCCACCTTAAAGAAAGAAAAGGGTTCTTCACAGTATGGGTGGTTAATATGTGGAATTCTCTACCAGAGGAGGTGGTGACAGCGGATTCGATAGATAACTTTAAAAGGGGACTGGATTTAATTCAAATTAAAAAGGGAATTCAGGGTTATCATGGATAATTAGAGAGACAGTATTGATACAGGGAAAAATCCTATTGCCAGTATCTGGGGTCAGGAAGAAATTATTTTTTTTCCCTTTAAGACGATTGGCTAAGTCTCGCTTGTTTTGTTTTTTTTTCTGTTTGCCCTCTGGATTAATAATAAAAAATAATAATAATAATAATTGATTAATAATTAACAGCTAATTAATTAATATTTAATCCGCATATTGCAGATCAGAGGAGATCTTAAAAGGTTGAGGACTGAAAGTCTTTTTTCAACCTTAAATACTATGGGCCTCATTCTATTATCGGCCGCAGCCGTTGCGGGGCCGCAAGGACCGGCCGCAAGCTATTCTGCTATTCTATTCCCCTCCGGCCGGGGATTCCGGCAGGCTTGCGGCCGGTGCCTTGCTGTTAGTGATGTCGCGAACCTAAAATTTTACCGCAAACGCGAACCTCCGCAAATGTTTGCGAACCTGCGAACATCGGCGAACCGCCATAGACTTCAATGGGCAGGCGAATTTTAAAACCCACAGGGACTCTTTCTGGCCACAATAGTGATTGGAAAGTTGTTTCAAGGGGTCTAACAACTGGACTGTGGCATGCCGGAGGGGGATCCATGGCAAAACTCCCACGGAAAATTACTTAGTTGATACAGAGTCTGGTTTTAAGCCAAAAAGGGCATAAATTACCTAACATTCCTAAATTGTTTGGAATAACGTGCTTTAAAACATCAGGTATGATGTTGTATCGATCAGGTAGTGTAAGGGTTACACCTTACATGACTGGGGGTCTATAGGTGACATTAGTACTGACCTTTATCTGACTGGGTGTCTATAGAGTGACATTAGTACTGACCTTTATATGACTGGGGGTCTATAGGTGACATTAGTACTGACCTTTATCTGACTGGGTGTCTATAGAGGGACATTAGTAATGACCTTTATATGACTGGGGGTCTATAGAGGGACATTAGTACTGACCTTTATCTGACTGGGTGTCTATAGAGGGACATTAGTAATGACCCTTATCTGACTGGGTGTCTATAGAGGGACATTAGTACTGACCTTTAGCTGACTGGGTGTCTATAGAGGGACATTAGTACTGACCTTTAGCTGACTGGGTGTCTATAGAGGGACATTAGTACTGACTTTTATCTGACTGGGTGTCTATAGAGTGACATTAGTACTGACCTTTATCTGACTGGCTGTCTATAGAGTGACATTAGTACTGACCTTTATATGACAGGGGGTCTATAGGTGACATTAGTACTGACCTTTATCTGACTGGGTGTCTATAGAGGGACATTAGTAATGACCTTTATATGACTTGGGGTCTATAGAGGGACATTAGTACTGACCTTTATCTGACTGGGTGTCTATAGAGGGACATTAGTAATGACCTTTATCTGACTGGGTGTCTATAGAGGGACATTAGTACTGACCTTTATATGACTGGGGGTCTATAGGTGACATTAGTACTGACCTTTATATGACTGGGGGTCTATAGGTGACATTAGTACTGACCTTTATCTGACTGGGTGTCTATAGAGGGACATTAGTAATGACCTTTATCTGACTGGGTGTCTATAGAGGGACATTAGTACTGACCTTTAGCTGACTGGGTGTCTATAGAGGGACATTAGTACTGACCTTTGTCTGACTGGGTGTCTATAGAGTGACATTAGTACTGACCTTTATATGACTGGGAGTCTATAGGTGACATTAGTACTGACCTTTATCTGACTGGGTGTCTATAGAGGGACATTAGTAATGACCTTTATATGACTGGGGGTCTATAGGTGACATTAGTACTGACCTTTATCTGGCTGGGTGTCTATAGAGGGACATTAGTAATGACCTTTATATGACTGGGGGTCTATAGAGGGACATTAGTACTGACCTTTATCTGACTGGGTGTCTATAGAGTGACATTAGTCCTGACCTCCTGCTGCAGTATTATTACTCCCAGTACTCCCAGGCTTGCTACTATTAGATATAATAACCTCAGTTTTGTTTCCTTATCTGTTGGTAACATCAAAATATGATTATTAAATATTTCATATTTGTTTGTTTTTTTCTCCCAAAGTGAACCCCTTTGTGTGTGTCCCACAGATGTGGCGTTTCCGCTCTGCGTATGTTGCAGTTGCACCGCTCAAAAAGTATGAAAAGAGACCCCCCCCCCCCTTGAAGCCCATTAATGACATCATCAGTAAATTGTATGTAACAGATTCCAGTGTTTAGGGTTTATGACCCAATACTGCGATCATATCACTTATGACAAAAATCTGTATTTGTTGTATTATTCAGACGCGCGTGCATCTTTGTGTTACATTTCCTGATACTTTTATTATCTTGATCTTTATATATTTACTAGCGACTTGCCCATCAAAAAATGGCGGCAATAAGATTGTAAGGCAGGTAATGGTTTGGACGAGACATTCATTTTTTTGGCGGTCTGAGATCCTTCGGCGCTCATTGCGAGGCTGTTGGTTGTATTTTTTTTCTGATAGCCGCTTTTGCTGTTATTCTTTGGTCGGCGGTGATGTGTTTTTTGCGCTTATTGCAAGGCTTTGTATGCTATGAGCAGCGTTGGCGCTCGTTGTGAGGCGCGCAGTGAATGGCATTTTTTTTGTTTAATGTGTTAATGTTTTTTTTGTGTATATGTATTTTTATATGCTAATGAAATAATTACTAAATGAATATACTTTACCTATTTGTAAGTAATATATGCAGGAAGCATTGTGCTGAAGAGCTGACAATCTGTTTTCATGTTCCTGCAGCATACAATGTAGGTTTTCAGTGCTGTGTAAGTGTCAGCAATGTGTGCAGTGTGTAGTGTAAATAGGCTGCGTGCGCGAGGGGAAGCCGTTAGGGTAGCTGGGTACTTCCGCGTTGTGTAAGTTAGTGTTGTAAAATGGCGGGGAATGTGTATGTGGTACGCGGGTGTGGATGATTTAGCGTCCTTGTTAATAGTGTATCTTTACCTCGTACGGCTTTTTAGGAAAATCCGTATGTGTTTTGCGTGTTTAGGGTCCTGTAGCCTCGTTTTCTTTTTTTCAAGGGCCATTTTTTCTCTCACTTAGGTGATTTTCGGGTGTCTAAACTCATGAATTTGGACTTAAATGGAGGTGTAACTTCACTTGCAGAGGTCCTCGGTGCCCACCTTGCTGTGGTGTTTTTAATGTTTTTAAGTGCGTGCGGTTCGGGCGTTAAGGTCATATTTTTGTGAGCTTGTAATGTTTTTTTTTCTAAGTCCCGTATTTTTGGATGGTAAGTCCGTAAATTTGATGGTGTAAGTCCCGCCTGCGGCTCATTGCAGCCGACGTGGGAGCCTTCGGCGCTCCTTGCCAGCAACTCTGGCCCTCGCTTCGCAAGCCCGCAGCGTTAGCAACAACCCGCCTGCTCACAACTATATATGTGATATCTGTAACGTCTTCCCCAGTTGGCACTTGTAAATCGGCTAAGCGACAAAAAAAATGGCGTCCGGAAAAAATGAAAACGAGGCTACACGACCCCAAACCGCGCAAAACATCGCCAGCCATGTACGACTTTTACCTAGGAGCGGACGAGGTACAAAATACACTATTATAAATAATGGAAACTGCTGGCGAGCCGCGTAACACATACACAATCGCTGCCATTTTACAACACTAACTTGCAACTAATAACATTACAAATCTAAAATGGCGCGTTACATGACTATATAAGCGGTTTCCCCTCGTGCACTGCGCACATTGCTGACACTTACACCTCGGGTCACCAACAGTCCAAATGTACACTGTAAGCTGCAGGAAAATCAAAACTGATTGTTAGCTCTTCAGGTTATTGATCACTGGATATATTAATTACAAATAGGTAAAGTATTTTAGTAATTAATTAATTCATTATTATTTAAAAAAATATATATAAAAAAAATACGCTTAATAGCATATTTTACACTGCGGTTACTTTACATACATTAACGCTTCGCACTTCCTAATACATTTGTTCATTCACAATAGTTATTATCGTGCATTCATTTAATAAGTATTAATTAGTAATGGAAAATAAAAATGTAGACTTTACACTACACTAAAATGTTTTACTTTTTACTCTGCAGTTATATATCTGGATTACTGCTCATTGGCTGCCAGCGATAGCACTCTCAAAGCAGTTACAAATCTAAATCACTTTATTATGCTCTGAGACCTGAATACATTTTTTAATTTACACTGCACAAAAAAATTATATATTTAACACTGTACTTATATATCTGTCTTTGCGATGAGCGCCGAAGATTGATCGTTGCAAAGCACGAAACATGAAGGACACGAGGGAAGAGACTCACAATGAGCGCCGAAGGTCCTCAGAGTACAAAAAGCATCACATTGTGTGGCAAACTTTATTGCCATGGCTTCAAACTTTATTGCCCCATCATTTGTGCCAGGCAAGTCGCTAGTGATATAATATAACATAATGCAATACAATATTATACAGTACATATGGTTGTTGGAACTGGGGGGGGGTAAGGGGTAACCCCCTCCCCCAGATTTCTTATCGTATGTATGTATGCGTATACAAGCTAACAGGGGAGGAGAGAGGAGGAGGAAACACAGGGGAGAGGGAGAGGAAGACACAGGGGAGGGGAGAGGGGGAGGAAGACACAGTGGAGAGGGGGAGGAAGACACAGGGCAGAGGGGGGAAGAGAAACAGGGTAAGGGAGAGGTGAGGGGAAGAGACACATGGGAGGGGGGAGAGACACAGGAGAGAGTGGGGGGTAGAGACACAGGGGAGAGGGGGGGGAGAGACTAATGGGAGGGAGTGGTGAGGAGACACCGGGGAGAGAAAAGGGGGTAAAGACACAGAGGAGGGGGGGGGATGAAACACAGGGGAAGGGAGAGGGGGTAGAGGCACAGGGGAGAGGGGGTAGAGACACAGGGGAGAAGGGGGAAGAGACACAGATGAGGGGGGAGAGACACAGGGGAGAGGGAAGGGGGTAAAGACACAGGGGAGGGGGGAAAGAAACACGGGAAGGGAGAGGGGGGTAGAAACACAGGGGAGGGGGGAGTGACACAGGGAAGAGGGAAGGGGGAAAAGACACAGGAGAGGGGGGAAAGAAACACTGGGGAAGGGAGAGGGGGTAGAGACACAGGCAAGGGTGGGAGAGACACAGGGGAGAGGGGGGGAGAGAGACACATGGGAGGGAGTGGGGGGGGGGGGAGACACAGGGGAGGTCTTCTGCTTTATTATTATTCTTATTATTATTACTATATAATGTGTAGATGTACCGGCTGGGCATGCTCTTGAGCATTATTATTATTATTGTTATTATTATTATTATTAGTAGTATATAATGTGTAGATGTACCGGCTGGGCATGCTCTTGTGTATTATTATTATTATTATTATTATTATTATTATTACTATATAATGTGTAGATGTACTGGCTGGGCATGCTCTTGTGCATTATTATTATTATTAGTAGTAGTATTTTACTACTACTAATAATAATAATAATAATAATAATAATGCACAAGAGCATGCCCAGCTGGTGCATCTACACATTATATAATAATAATAATAATAATAATAATAATAATAATAATAATAATAATAATGCATGCCCAGCTGGTACATCTACACATTAATTAGTAGTAATAATAATAATAATAATGCACAAGAGTCCTTCAGCACTGCATAAACTTGCCTAGCTATGGTTTTCCCTATTGATGCAGTATCATCCAAACTGTCCCTCCTCTCAGTAAGACTGCAAGTTACTTATGATTCCAAAATGGCTGCTGTCCATGAGGTGAAAGGGTGTGGAAGGGAGTGTATGCTGCTGATTGGCTGGAATGTGTCTGCTGACTGTGACATGCAGGTTCAAAGTTTGCTCAATGATAAAGTATTGGGGGCGGGTCGAATCTCGCATATGTTCGCAGTTCGCAGCGAACGCGAACATGCTATGTTCGCCGAAAAAAGTCCGCCGGCGAACTATTCGCGACATCTCTACTTGCTATCTCTTGCGGCCGCTCGCGCCAGAGGGAATCCTTTGATCTAAAAAGGCCGCAAGGAAATCGGCCGTAAGAAAATACTATTTGCAATTCAATTGCTCCGGGAATCCTCTCTGCAAGGCTAAAACCGAGCCGCAGCTTACTTGCAGGAAAGAGGTCCCGCTAGCACCAATTAAGCACAAAATATAGCCCAAATAAAGCCATCCTGCACTTTGAGAAGACTATAAAGTGATTTTCGGTGTTAGCAATAATAGCACAAAATTCCCCTATACTCAAATCCGTAAAATATATATTTTTTAATATAAGTCAAATATCCATGTAAAAAGTCCATAGGGCTTGGAGCACCTCAGACCCGCCCACGCCGCAGCCGGAAAATAAACAGTTAATTTAAACTCGGGTTTGGGCTGATGTGCAAGCTTGAGAGTGGGTTACTTTTAATCCTCATGTCCCCCAATATGATCCCTAGCATTTACAGAGCTTTACAGAGCTGTCTTGAATTAATTTTTGACTTTTTAGATTTCTGAGCTTACAAGATTTATGGCCGGCCGTAAGAGGAGATCCTTGCGGGGCCATTTAATTGAATTGCGAGGTAACGGGACTCCCGCAAGGAATCGCAGCCTTACGGCCGGTTTGCGGCCGATAATAGAATGAGGCCCTATATAACTACTATGCAACTATGTAACTCCCCAAACTCAATCACAATCATCTAAATATTACAAATATCACAAAGCAAACACTAAAAAATTATATTAAAACTGGCTGAATTGATAACCTCTCAGAGTATAAAGCGCAAGCTACACAGGTACGGATTCAATGACAACTTTATTGACAAAATTGTAATCTGGAGTTCAAACCCATTAGGGATAAAATAAATAAACACAATCAGCTATGACTCACTCAAGTGTATTTCCCCCACCCCTCACCTGAATGTTAGGGTTAGTTCGGTTTAATTTAATATGCTTTAGGTTCATTTAGTTAATATGTTTTACAGCTACAGTCAAAAAGAAAAAAAGGAAAAAACTGGAGGAAGGTCACAGTTAAACAAAAGAACTACAACTACAAAAAAAAAATGTATACAAAGACTTTCAGATTTTATTAAATGCAGAGCACTGGCAGATATAACTGGCCTTTCACTTTGTGGAGACAGACACTTCCTGTGTATTGTATCCAAACGATAAATTCCACAGCAGCATATTTCCATATTAAAGATATCAAATTAGAGATTCCTTAGGCACGCCATAAAATACCACAACATATACTTCAACACAGAGTACGGTGACAAACACTTAAAAACACTGTCTGCATCTTTCAGACAGAAGGGCTACAAACTCTGCATCTTTACCCAGAAAATAATCTTTGCCATTAAAACACCCTGTAAATACCTGTTAAAATATAAATCAAAAGAAACTACTTTATGAACAATTCTAGTGACCACATACCATCCAGCTTTAGAGAAAATAAGGAAAATAATCAAAGATTTACAACCACTGCTGCCTTGAGGACTCTTAGTTAAAAATTCAACCCCCCATCCCAGCATTGAAATAGCCACTAAACCTGAAACAAAAATTGAACTGAACAGAAATTATTACACAATTATGTGAGCACATTTGTAATGACGACACAGCCACACATAACAACACCTATTACATCAGGGGGTTTATATAATACTGTCATGTTCAGGAGGGCCCACTGGACCTTTGGGGCTTCTTGAAATATGGGGGGCCCTGGATTAACATGGACTGGTATTGCCCTATTGGCATGAGGTGCTCAATATTTGCCTGGGGTATGATTGTAATGTTAAGTACGAGAATCCCCATAGTATGTTTAGTCTCTAAATGCTGCATTTCCCCATGGGCTAATAAAGAGTGTTCAGTATGGACTATAGTTATAGTCAGTAACTCTGCAGTCCTACTATCTTTGTCCCAGTGGTTCCTTGGCCCTGTGTCGTGATTAAATACTGATCTGGGTGTATATTTGCTTTCCAGGTTCTGGCCGAGCCCAATTGAAAAAGCGGTCATGACAGCTGGTGGCAAGCGGTGCAAATCCCTGTAAGGATAAAAAGCAGGATGAAGGAGCTCTTGTTGGATGATGAGCTCCATCGGGGTGAAGAAAGCTAGTGACAACAGACCCTGTCCCTGGTCCAGAGGGGCAACCTCTGAAGGAGAGGAAATTAATAAGAGATTTAAGCAATGGAAGACCAGTATGTTAAATGTAACCAATGATCAGCTACTGGCCCTTCGTACTCAGATCATCCAGGAGGTTCAATGGGAAAACCAAAAAGGGTATACCTGTTTGTCACTAGGAGCTACAGAACTAAAGGATCCACCATCAGCTAGGATAAAAACAGACTATAATAGTTTTAGGCAGTTTTCTGTAGAAAAGGTTGGACATTGATGGGTTCCTCTAAGATTTAGAACAACAGTGCGAGCTACATCAGATACCAGAAGCGGAGTGGATTAGGCTTAGGTCAGCAAACTCAGTGGGAGAGACATTGAAGCATTTGAGGCTAGGAAACCAGCAAACACATGAGGAGGTACAATTGGTGCTGTTTGCCATTTATGCTGTGACCACATACAGTAGATTTATATGCAGAAGTTTCATATCATAACCAGAGGTGCAGGAGACACATACGCTGAAGTCATCTACAGGATGAGACATGCCTCCAGGAGCTGCTGGTAGGGTAAGGAGGTAATCACCTTGGAGGAGGCAGCCACCTTGGAGGAGGCAATAGATGTAATATTATTGGAACAATTTTATTGTATCTGTTCTGAAGGGTTAAGTGCTTGGGTCCAGGATCAGAATCCTGTCACAGAGGAGGAGGCTGCACGCCTGGCAGATCATTTTGTGGCCATTCAAGGTGAGACTGTGGGTAAGGGCTCCTGCAACACTACTAAGTGGGAGCACCTCGCCCCGCAGCCACCTACCCTGTTTCATAAAGAGTTGGCAGCCCTAGGGGACCCACAGGACTGGCCCACCGACCCACAAATCTTAATAGCCCTTGCCCTGCCATGAGGAGCAGGAGGGGTTTGGCTGTCATCAACCAGGGAACGGGAAACGAGAATGCCCTAATATGCCTTGTAGGGTGGAAGGCAACCCCACTAAACCAGTCTACTATCTGCAGGAGCTTGTCTGCCACAGAGCCTGGAGCGACTAAGACCAGACCCAGGCAGATGGAATTCTACCCCACCATTCATGCTGTACACCATGGTTCGGTGGATAACAGGACCTAGCACGTACAGACAGTTTTGGTTTAGGGTAAGGAGACCCAGGTTTCAGAGATACAGGGGATGCAGTGACCGTGGTACATCCAGATGTAGTACCCCACACTGCAGTCCTCCCCAAGACCATGGAGGTCATGGTGGCTGGAGGTCAAAAATTTACTATTCTAGTTGCCCGTTTGCAGTTAGATTGGGACACTGGGAAAAGAGTATGTGAAGTTGGGAGTTATGCATGGGCTCCCAGCCAAAGTTTTATTGGGCAACATTTTTAGGCACCTGGAGAGTCGGTACGTTGCTACCAAGGTTGCCAGGAGTGAGCCAGGAGAGGAGGACGAGGCTGGGTATAAGTCTGTCACCTGTTGGGGCACCAGGGCTGAGTTGGGTCAGCGTAGGGGAGGTGAAGGTAGAGTTGAGAGAAGATGAGACCTTGGCTGGGGCTAGGCAAAGGGCTGACAAGCGAGAGAAGGGTCCCGAGAGAGAGGAGTATGTATGGGAAGAGGGAGTACTTTACAGGGTCACCCCAGAAGATGAAGGGGACTGTGATGATCTGGGAGTAGGGGCTATTACCACCCAGGGCCATCTGCGATAGACTACAGGTTAATTACCCACAGGGACAAGTTACTTGCAGGGTTAAGATAAGATCAGTATTGCATTCACCAGGAGCAACATAACATTTCTATCCGTCTCAGCAGTCAACTGATTTATTTTTGGAAATAAACAATATTAATAGGGGATAGATACAGGGGCGTGTATACAACACAAAAATGACAGGGAGTGGCAGACAAACACAGGAGATTGACTTCTCATGGGGTCTAATAGTCTGGCACCTGTGAACAATACACCAACCTCCAATACACACATGTCATCTCTAGCTGTCTAGCACATAAGATATATAATTAGCTCATCTGGCAAACATTGGGGGAAAAAAACAATTACAATATAATCACTGGTTCCTGTCTGTATACAATGTGTCATTGTACACCTATTTTGTTTAACTGTTTTGTGACCATTTAGTTACATTTTAAACCTAACACAGAACACAGTAACATGGGGTATTGCATATAGTATAAAGGATAAGGCAGAGACATATGCCATAAGACCATATGAAGCATGGTGATACACTATGGCGCTATATTTTGGGGCTATTTCCGCACCACCGACCTGCCCACTTTTCCCAGGTGGCAATATAATTCCCCTACCCATTTTTAATGGGGTGGTATGTCCACTATGGTGGCTCAATGCACCAGGATCCAGGCCCTGGAAATGGGTAACAGGGAGGGGGTGAAAGAAGTTAAGAAACAGATGGATGTTCACCAGAAGTCTATGTGCAGACTGCTGGAGATAGCCCACAAGGTACCTCTAGCTAGTCACATGGGGGTGAAGATGACATGTCCTTGCCTTACCAGAGTGTTCTATTGGCCGGGGCTTAACCATGATTTTACTACCTACTGTAACTCCTGTGATGCCTGCCAGCAATATGGTAGGCTAAGGAGTGATATCCTGGTCCCTATTCAACCCTTGCCAGTAATGGATACCCCATTTCAGAGAGTGGCTATTGACCTTATGGGCCCCCTAGCAAGAAGCAGCAGGATCAGGAAGAAGTTCATTCTAACCATAGTGGACTATGCTACCAGGTATTCTAAGGCTGTTCCTTTGGCTAACATTTTGGCCACTAAGGCTGCAGAGGCTCTTTTATGGCCAGGGTAACCCAACAGCTATGGACATTATATTGCATCAAACACCTGAGTTCTTCCCCATACTACCCTCAAACCATAGGTCTATGTAAAGAATTCAATGATACCCTTAAGTGGATACTCTGTACCTTCACAGAGCAAGAAAAAAATTGTGAGTGTCTACTCCACTACCTTCCATTTGCATACAGAGAAGTACCACAGGAGTCCACCAGGTTCTCTCCCTTTGGATGGTAGACAGATAAGTGGACCCTTGAACGTGATCAGGGAAGCATGGGATGGTGACTATGGGCAGAATCAGGAGTCAGTGGCTTTATATGACCTAGCTTTTAGGGAACACATGCAGGAGACCCAAAATATTATGAGAGAGGAGAGAGAACTGGAGGTAGGGCAAGATAAAAATGTAGAGAATGGTGGCTCAGGTATCTAACCTAAGAACCAAATGTATAAGTATATTACTTAGGGTGCTCCTGAGGATACATTACATATAATGTCTGGGAAGAAGAAAATATCCCATTCTTTTGGTAGGACATTCAGTATCTCTTTACATTTTCAGCAACAGCTGTATATTAGAATTTCTGTGCACTTTGACTGCTTTCTTTATATTGTATTTATTTATAGTTCTCACTATCTTATAGTTGCATATTATATAATATGTGACTCATAGCATGTGTCACTTTATATCAAGTATCATATGAAGCACTTTATTTTGCACAATAGTCACATTGCAAGTCCATTGTCATTCAGAACTTTATAAAGTTTGCCTATTGTGGACAGAATTTACAATTTTGGGGTACCTTATCAGTCAAGCCAATATTTCTGTGGTCTCTCTGCAGCCTACGTTCACATATTTTAATATGGATTTTACTAGTTAATAAAAGTTAAGTTTTATAATTTAGTTTATTATCTTTTTCTGAGATTTAGGTTATTAGGTAGGGCAAGCTATATTAATGTTTGTACCCCAGCCCCAAGATAAGCTCCAAGCCACTTGGGAAGGGCCCTATGCATTGCTAAGAAAATGAACTCCCACACATATGTAGTAATGGCAAACCCAAGTAGGAAGATTACTAGAGTGTATAAATCGTATAAATCAATTGAAGGACTTTCATAGGAGACCTCACAATCTATTGGCAACTTGCCTGCCTACTGGCAGTGATCCAGAAGAGGGAGTTTTACCTAATCTCTCAGCTCTAACCAGACCCAACCCCCAGATAGAGGTGGTAGAGCAGTATGTAATTTAAGCTTACATACAAAAAGACAGTTGGTGGATACCCTTACCCAGGTTCAGGCTCTGTTCTCCTCTAGCCCCTGGTGAATTTCTCTAGGTGTACATGAGGCCTTGACAGAAGGTTGCCCCTCTCTGAAGCAAACTTCCTATCATGTCACTGAAACAGTGAGGGCTAGCATCACTGACAAACTGATGGAGATATTATGATTAGGGGTGATTAAACATTCTAGTAGCCCCTGGGCTTCCCCAGTAGTGCTGGTGCCTAAGAAAGCTGAAACCACTCATTTTTGCTTGGACTATCGTAAGCTAAATGAACAGACCAAAACCGATGCTTACCCTATACCACACATGGATTAGTTGTTGGACCGTCTGGGTACTGTTAAGTACCTCACCACTCTGGACCTCTCCAAGGGGTACTGGCAAATTCCCCTTGCTGAGGCAGCCAAAGAGAAGTTGACCTTCATCACCCCTTTTGGACTAAACCAGTTCAAGGTAATGCTATTTGGGATGAAAAATACCCCTTCATGCTTTCAAATATTAGTAGACTGATTGTTACAAGGGCACCAGGTGTATGCTCAAGCTTACCTAGATGACATTGCCATATTCAGTAATACCTGGGATGATGATCTCCAGCATATCAGAAACATTCTATGGTAAAAGTTGAAGTTAATCTTAATATTTCTAGATGTAGAGGAATTTTGCATAGTATAAATCCGCCTGGGAAACCTCCATCAATGTTTAGATGGGAGGAGGAACTGGGATTTGAATGTTCAACTGAAGTTTGGTTCAACGCTTTACAATTTACCCATAAGAATTTGATTAATGTTTCACTAAGGGAAGTAAATTTTAAACTTTATCAAAGATGGTACTATGATCCAGTAAAAATACATAATATAATACCAGAACAGAATAACCAATGTTGGAGGAAATGCGGCCAAGAAGGCACGCACTCTCACATGTGGGGGTACAAAAGGTATGGGCTATATCTATTTTGAATGTTTCAGTTATTTGTAAAGAGGTTATTATCCCTTCTCCCGAGTTAATATTATTAATATTATTAATATTAATATTATTTAATATATTTCCATATCATTTGGATGCTAGTATTAAAGCAGTGGTATTAAACACTTTATTAGTAAACAAGTGGTTAATAGCAATGAAATGGAAAGATGGAACCATCCCTTCCTGGAATGAGATCAAAAATATAATGGAAAGGAATAGGCAAATTGAGAAAGATTTTCCCCATATTACTTCAAAACGGAGGGAAAAGGATAAGTTGAAGTGGGAAAGATGGGACAAACATTTCTCAGCTAAAAATGAATTATAGGATGAGAGGTTAAAAAGTGTTTGTTTGCCCTTATCTTCTTTTTCTGCCTTTACAAATTTAGCTTTTTTCTGTTTTCTCTTATTTATGTCCTAAATGTATTATGGAAACCTATTACTATGTTAGTTTTGTTGTATTATGTGCTTTATTGTAGTATGTATGATGCTTAAAATAAAATAAATAAGTAAAAAAGAAGCATACTAGATACTATTAGAGGAGCCAAACTGACCATTTGTCCTGACAATTGTCAGTGGGCCAGGGCAGAGGTACAATACCTAGGACATTGGGTGGGTAGTGGTCAGATCAGACCAGAATCAGCCAGAATAGAGGGAATAATTGCATGGCTCAGACCCTCCCCCCAGGGTATTACAGAAAGTTTATTATCTGTTACTGTGCCACTGCCAAGCTTTTGACAGACCTGATCTGGAAGAAGATGGTCGAATGGGCCCCTTTCTGCGAAACAGCTTTTAGGGCCCTGAAAGAGGCTCTCCCCTGCTCCCCTGTTTTTTCTACCCTGGACTACACCAAACCCTTCATTGTGCAGACAGATGCCTCCACTTTTGGACTATGAGTAGTCCTCAGTCAGAAGGACGAGCAGGGAATTGAGCATCCCATAACCTTCCTCGTAGAAAGCTACTGCCAAGAGAAGTTGCCTATGCAGTAGTGGAAAGGGAGTGTTTGGCTGTGGTTTGGGAACTGAAGAAATTATTTGTATGGTCGGGGAGTTCATATTAGTGACTCATCACAAACGCTTATGTTGGCTATCCAGAGTGGCAGGGGATAATGGCAGACTGATGAGATGGAGCATGGCCCTACAGACTTTCAATTTTGGCATACAGCTGCAACCGGGGCAAGGTCCATCAAAATGCACATGTACTCTTAAGACAAGAGGACAAGTAAGCACAATGTAGCTAGAAAGGATGATTTCCTAGGCTACACTTTTAAAAGGGAGGAAGATGTTGTCATGCTCAGGAGGGCCCACTGGACTTTTGGGGACTGTTGAAATATGGGGTGCCCTGGATTAACATAGACTGGTATTGCCTTGTAGGCATGAGGTACTCAATATTGCCTGTGGTATGACTATACAGTTATGTTAAGTACAAGAATCCCCATAGCATGTTTTGTCTCTAAAAGCTGCATTTTTCCCAGGGAGTTTAATAAAATGTACTCCCTGGGTCTCCCTGGGAAAGAAGGGTGCAGTTATGGGGTAACCTGATTGTGAAATAAAACATTTCCAGGAGTTTACATTTTGGCCATATATAGGAATGTAGGGGGAGATGCATTATTGTTATTGATGCTACATCTGACTGACTAGATTTACAGTTGGTGACTCTGCAATCATGCTATCTTGGTTCTGGTGGTCTCTTGGTTCTGTGTGGTGATTAAATACTGGTCTGGGTGTATCCCTCTTTTCAGGCGTATCTACAATAACCTACAGGAGCCGCTGGGTGGTTGAGAACCAGGTTCTGGCCAAGCCCAATTGAAGTAGAAGTACAAATACATAATCTACAACGTACAATACAATGTAATATATGTGAAATGGGCTGTTACATTTGGAAACAAGTTTAAAACTGCACTTAAGGATGAATCTGCATATACATTCTAGTAAAAAGCATAATGAAGACAGTTATTGTACCACAGTTGGACACCATTTTAAACAGAAAGATTACTCCATGAAAAATACTGTAAATCAAATTAGTTGAGGGAATTTCAAAAACATCCAGGAGAGAAAAACATTTGACATTAAGATTATCACATCCTTCAACACTAAAGGACTTAATGTTGACACATTATCAAAATTTTGCGTTAATATGCCTCACTTATGCTCATGATGTTGTATGTGCATGTTTGTTACCTATCTATAATTATGTTAATTCCTCCTATATATGTATTCTGTGATGTATATAGTGCATTCTTATACTTTCCCTACGATGCTAGTTCCACTCTCTCTGGATCACTGTTTTCATTAAAACTTCCATGTAATATCAGTTTTGCTTCAGACTTGATAAAGAGAGGTCAAAACTCAAGAAAGTTTGTCACTCTAAATAAAACTTCAGTTCAAAAAAAAAAGTTATCACTATATACTACAATACTCATTATTCATCTATAGCAGTAGTACCTACAACGTTGATGAAGGTCTTCTAGTAAGGGGTGATTGGTATGTAAATCTCAAAGTAATAGCAGAGCATCATGTTCAGCCTTCACAAAGACTACACACGGAGAACAGTATTTTCACTGGTTAAGGAGTGCTGACGTGGGAGCATTGGATGAGGTGGAAGAGAGAAGAAAAGCATGCATATATACTGCATATTACAAATGTCCCTGAATGTGCTGACAGGGTAATAGAAAATGTAAGCACATAGAATCTATTTTGTAAGCACATAGAATCTATTTTAATAAGTATTATTAACAACACCATTAATTATTCTAATTTTTAAAGAAAAAAAAAGCAAGAATTTACAAGTTTGCTCTGCATGCACATCTGCAAAGTATCTGCTCACCACAGGGAAGAGGGGCGACTAAGCCATGACTCTCTCAACATGGCAGGCATTTGGACTCCGTATATTGGACTATATTATGCATAACTTCTTTAATGTAATTCATTAATTGAATTGCTTTTTGCATAAAATAGGAATACTTAATTATTCAAATTTGCTTGTTCAACTTCTTCTATAGGTTTTTTCATAATGCATCTTAGGGCCTCATTCAATTGCGAGTTGGCCAAATGAATAGGACTCTATATAGGCACATAGCATATTTTTTTTTACAGAAGTTTTTAGTTAGTGAACTTCTATCCAAAATCAAGGTCCTCACTAACTAAAAACTTTACTGTAAAAAAAACTGTAAAAAAATATGCTATGTGCTTATATAGAGCCCTATTCAATTGGCAAAATTGCAATTAAATGAGGCCCTTAGTGTTTTTTAGTAATCTTAAATGTGAAAATGTGATTCTTTTACTCTTCTGTTACTCGCAGATAACTCTGGAAGAGCAGATATGCAACTGTGGTTAAATTGCAAATCATATCCTAACAGGTAAATAAAAATAACACCTGCTATGTGTAATTTTATTTCCACAGTTTCACATTGACTTTACGTTTGCTTTATTTTCAAGGCATTAAGGGCCTCATTCTATTAGCGGCCGCAGCCGTTGCGGGGCCGCAAGGACCGGCTGCAAGCTATTCTGCTATTCTATTCCCTTACGGCCGGAGGCTCCGGCAGGCTTGCGGCCGGTGCCTTGCTATCTCTTGCAGCCGCTCGCGCCGGAGGAAATCCTTTGATCTAAAACGGCCGCAAGAGTTTTGCAATTCAATTGCTCCGGGAAACCTCTCTGCAAGGCTAAAAGCGAGCCGCAGCTTACTTGCAGGAAAGAGGTCTCGCTAGCACCAATTAAGCACATAAAATAGCTCAAATAAAGCCATCCTGCACTTTGAGAAGACTATAAAGGGATTTTAGGTGTTAGAAAAAATAGCACATAATTATCCTGTACTCAAATCCGTAAAATATTTTATTTTTAATATCCGTAAAATATCCATGTAAAAAGTCCAGAGTGCTTGGAGCACCTCAGACACACCCACGCCGCAGCCGGAAAATAAACAGTTAATTTGAACTCGGGTTTGGGCAGATGTGCAAGCTTGAGAGTGGGTTCCTTTTAATCCTCATGTCCCCCAATATGATCCCTAGCATTTACAGAGCTGTACAGTGCAGGCTTGAATTTATTTTTGAGTTTTTATATTTCACAGATTACGGCCGGTTCCAAGATATGCGGCCGGCCGTAAAAGGAGATCCTTGCGGGGCCGTATAATAGAATCGCGAGTTAACTGAACCCCCGCAAGGAATCGCAGCCTTACGGCCGATTTACGGCCGATAATAGAATGAGGCCCTAAGTCTGCGGGCACTCCAAACTGGATAAATTGTTGAACTGCCATGAATGGGCCTTATTCTATTGGCCAATTTGTAAAATGATAAACACATAAAAATACTGCTCTAAATATTGCCACATATTCGATTAGCTACTAGAAATCAGAATACGAGTTCCTCTGCCACAATGACTATGGGCCTGCCAAAGTACGCAAATTTGAGCTTAGAACTTAATTGGTTTTAGCACAGCTCGAACATTACGAGCTCTAAGTAATTCAAGTTAGACAAAATCAATATTCTACTAGACCCATATCGCTAGGTCGCAAATTAAGTCTAACTCGCAATTGAAAAAAGTATCAAGTTTCTGTTAAAAATAGTATGAGTACAAAATAGGACTCTCATGGGCTTTTTCAAACACTTTTTAGAGCTGTAACAGCAATTCAACGCACAATACCATATGTTAAAAGCATGGGAAGGCATGGAAATACATTAGAATTAATTGCATAAAAGTCTCAAACACACAAATATGCAATTCAAAAATATTATTTTTAAATGTTATTTCTGAGTAATATCGATCCCAGGACTCAAGGGGTTAATACATTTTATGAAACCCACATGGACAAAAAAAGATGATGTAATTAGTGATGTCCCGAACAGTTCGCCGGAGAACTATTCGCAGCAATTTTCGCATGTTCGCGTCTGCCGCGAACGGCGAACACATGCGCTTTTCGGTTCGCCCCCTATACTTTATCATTGAAGAAATTTTGAACATCATTTATTTTATTTTATAATTTTTTTTGTGTAATCTCTGCCTTCCTGCCAGCGTGTGTGTGTGACAGGCTAACACCTAACAGCTTATATTGTGCTTATTTTCACTACTCATACCTGGTGGTGTAATATACATTGAAAACAACCATTTTTTTCCTGTAATCTAATTTCAGTGTCCTGCCTGTGTCAGGCTCACAGCTTATATTGTGCTCAGTGACATAAAACACTTTTTTAATAGATTGAATAGCAATTGCCTGCCTACAGGCGTGTGTGTGAAGCCTATTGCATCTACTCTGACAACTTTTGCCAGTGCACAGTGATACGTCATATCTGGTGCAACCGTAGTGTACGGTGACATAAAACAACACTTTTTTGACTGTAATAGATTGAATAGCAATTGCCTGCCTACAGGCGTGTGTGTGAAGCCTATTGCATCTACTCTGCCAACTTTTGCCAGTGCACAGTGACACTCATATCTGGTGGCACCTTAGATTGCATGCGCAGTGCCCCAAATTTGAAGTGGGAGGACCGACCAAGCATCTTTTTCCATCTCCCGCTTCCAAAAATCCATGCCATATACACGTCCACGTGGGTTTTGAAATTCGGCTGCGCATTGAAGTCTATGGCGGTTCGCCGATGTTCGCCTGTTCGCGAACATTTGATGAAGTTCGCGTTCGCTGTTCGCGAACCCAAAATTTGATATTTGCAACATCACTAGATGTAATGCATTTTATAGAGTGCTAGGCTGCTTGATTGCGAGTCCAATCAGCAAATATTACTAATTGGCACTAACTAATTATAGGCCTCCAATTGCAGATTACTTCTAACTGTTTTACTGATGTCATGACGCTCTTATTTGCTATTGGCTGTGCCTAAGAAGTCAATTACGGACTTGCTTAGTTATTGTCAGGTCAAATGATCACTCCCCCTGAAATCAGACTTAAAAAGGTGGGGTTTACGACTTCAGGCTTGCAGTCAGAATTTGCGAACTGGAGTCAAAAATAATACATCAAAACATTTATATGAAAAAAACCACCTGCAGCCAAATGTATTAGTTTGAGGTGTTTGTGAGCTTCTAGTAGAATATGACCCAATGTCTTTAACTAATTAAATCATTCTGAACATAGTTGCAGCTATCTGCAGTTAATCGATTGTAACTTGACTGTACATCACAAAGCCCTAACATGCTCAACTTATAATGTGTAATTTAACAACACTATAATGATCTAGTGCCAAGTTTGGTGCAAAAGGTAATTTTTTATAACAACATGGAGTGTATTTTGTAACAACAAGGAGAGATCTTATTATTAAAGGGAAGGGTTTAGCAATACCATAAGTGAAAATTACCACCTTGTTCCTGCCTCATGGCATAGTCAGTTCATATCCAGAGAGATTTTTTTATAACATGGGCCCAAGGACACTGATTATATTACAGCCACCAGGTAATTTTTATGCTATTTGATTTAGCAAATCTGGGTGAAATTATTCTTTAAGAATGGCTGCATCCCAGGGCAGTTATTAACTGATCATGTAAGCAGCCTTATACTATGGGAAGAAGCAAAAGACCCCTGTGCAGTTCTGACTTATAGCCAGGTATTATTCCTATTGTCTGGTAAGTTACCTCCAGACATTGCTATCCTGAATAAGTATTGCCATCCAATATCTCATGCTCATCAGCTGGCCATTAGTTAGCATTTATAACTTATCCATAAGGACAGGGAAATTATGAATTAACAACTGAGGACTGGAAAAATCCTCATTATAATAAAACACACACATCTATAGGGCAGAAATATTATTGCCCCTACAATGTGCGATTAGAAACAACATTGTGGCATTATATTTCACTGAATTAGCCTACTTTTATATCCCCCTTTTCTCTCCAAGCCTGGATTTTTTAAAAGGTTTTAATTCGCTGCTTTGATCCAACATTTATTAAAGTGATAGTTGTTATATTCAATGATATTTACCGTATATACTCGAGTATAAGCTGACCTGAGTATAAGCCGAGGGTGGGAAATGTGCTGCTCCCTGTGTCCCTCTTGTGCCCTATGTTTCCCCCTCTCTCTCCTGTGTCTCTTCTCCCCTCTCCCTTCTCTGTGTCTCTTCCCCCCTCTCCCTTTCCTGTGTCTCTTCCCCCCTCTCCCTTCCCTGTGTCTCTTCCCCCACTTCTCATCCTCAACCTCCCTCCTCAACCCCACTCCTCATCCTCAACCTCCCTCCTCATCCTCAACCTCCCTCCTCAACCCCCTCATCCTCAGCCCCCCTCCTTAACCCCCCCATCCCCATCCTGCTCCTCAACCCCCCTATCCTCATCCTTAACCTCCCTCCTCAACATCCCTCCTTATCCTCAACCCCCTCCTCAACCTCCCTCCTCAACCCCCTCCTCAAGCTCCCTCCTCAACCTCCCTCCTCATCCTCAACCCCCCTCCTAATTCTAAACCCCCCTCCTCATTCTACCCCTCTAAATCCCCCCCCCTCTCCCTTTCCCCTCACTTACCTGCATCTGAAGCTTCTGCTACCGCCTCCGCTCCTTCCGGCGTCTTGACGTGGCGCCCATGTGATGTCACGGCATTAGCATATACCGGGTGATGGCACCTGGTATATGCTAATTACGTGGCGCGCATGTGACGTCACATCATTAGCATATACTGGGTGCCGGCACCCGGTATATGCTAATGACGTGGCGCGTATGTGACGCGGGGGGGGGGGGGGGGGGGTAGAGTGTCTCGAGTATAAGCCGAGGGGGCCCTTTTTAGCCTTAAAAAAAGGGCTGAAAAACTTGGCTTATACTCGAGTATATACGGTACCCTTGTTGTTACAAAATAGGTTAATTTAGGTGGTAAACACCTGGGATCTAGCATTCCTGATTATCTTGTGCAACATGGAGTGTACCATGTTTTTAATATTAAAATAATCTACTTAATTGTTTATTTGCATAGTGAAAAAAGTGATTAAAATCTCTGTTTTTTACTCACAGAAACCTTCCCAACTGTCCCTGCAAAAAATCCCCCCAATAGCTCATGCACACAATGAGCCTTATTTTATTATAAATCTCCAAATACCTCTAATCTGGAATTTTGGCTGCAGGTTTTTTTTTCTATAAATATTTAGATGTATTCTGTCTGACAATATTTAAGCAAGCCTGTAATTTACTTTTTACAAACAGCCAATAGTAAATGCGTTTGTCATCATGACATCAGTAAAACAAGGAAGCTAGACATAATCTGCAATTGGATGCTAAGAATTAATTAGTGCCAATAAGTAAGCTCGTCGGGCTCGCAATCTTGCACTCTAGCACTCTATAAAATGCATTAGAGCATCTGTTCTAGTCCATGTGGGTTTTATGATATATATTAACACCTTGAGTCCCAGGATCAATATTACTCAGAAAAAACATTTAAAAAATATTTTTAAATTGCATATTTGCGGGTTCGAGACTGTGCAATTAATTCTAATGTTTTTTTTTATGCCTCCCTGTGCTTTTAAAGTATGGTATTGTGTGCTTAATTGCTGATACAGCATTAATATGTGTTTGAAAAATGCCTTGCGGGCATATTTAGTACTCATAATGTCTTAATACAAAATTGATATGTTCTTCAGTTGAGGGTCAGACTTTATTTGAGAGTTAGAGCTACGGGTCTAATAGAATATTTATTTTGTGTAACTTTAATTAGTTAGAGCTTATAATATTCAACCTTTTCTAAAACCAATGGAGTTCAAAGGCCGGTTTTGCATCTTAATCGGATTGTGAGTTGCTAATAGAATATGTGGCAATATTAAGAGGGATTTTAAGCGTGTATAATTTTACAAATTGGGCAATAGAATACGGCCCAATGTTTCTATAGTACTGTTTCAGCAGATATTTAGTAACATGCTGCTGCAACTTACATAGAAGCCTCCTAGAATCAGCAGAACTCAGCAGCAACGGAGGACATGCAGTGCTTAATCAGAACTGCAAATGCAGTCACATGGAATAAAAATGTAACATTTTAAAAATAAGTAAGGTTATCCTTAAGTTCCCCTTTTTTAATACTATACATAATTCTCTTTCATGTGTGTGAATGATTATATATTTTATGACAGAACGTTGTCAAGTAGACTTACATAAAGAAATGTCACTGCATATATACATTTCAGTGCATAAAACAGCATAATTGAATTTATTGCACTGCATTATAGATTTCGGTGCATTTCAATGTACTGCACTACATTATCGTGAACATGCGCTGCCCTAGGCCTCGGCCTTGTGAGCATAGGCAGAAGGACAGAGGTTAGGCAGATATTGCAGACATCTTGGACATCAGATGGAAAATTGGAGTTACTGAAAAGAATGAGCCAAAGCTGGATGCCTCCTGTGTCACACTTCTCTACATCTAGTTCAATCACTCTACTAAACACTGAAAAGTAGACGCTAAACCGAAGACAAACATATTATGCTTTTATAGAAAAGAATATGCCAAAATGTCTGATCTACACCAACATTGAAAATGAGTTTTGATTCAATCCCAGTCATGCAGATCTGCACTGTTATTTGAATTTAGAGAGGATGCATGAACATGTTAGGTTAGATTCTCAAACCTCATACATTTTTATCTATACTAAATGCAGTAAGCCAGCTCTGTAGAACCAACTAAATTTACTTCACTTGCAGCTAGTCTTTTTGCAAAGAAAACAATTTTCATCTCTCTATTATTCTGGTCTTGGCCAGTCTTATGCTCTTATTTTGAATTATTTAGACATTTTGTGAACTCAAGCAGTAAAATAGCTCTTGTAATTCACTGGTAGCCAGGCAGTATTCCTATAACATGTCCACAGACATAATTAACTTGTATTTTTCTATGGCAAACACTTCTGTTAAGGTTGGGTAATTTTTGTCCATGCTGGTATATTGTAATTTTTGTTCCTTGGTTATTTTTTTTATTTTTTTTGCTATGCTAGTGTTGATCTTTAAGAGTTGCACAGTTGTTATTATCCTTTTGTTTTTAATAAGATTTTACTCTGCATTTCGTTTAATTTAAGATCCATACCTGCTTATCTTTGCTTTGTTCTTTTACTCATGCACTTAAAAGCGACAGGGATATGGATGAGGTTATCTTTTATGCCACCATATTGATTTCTCCTCTTGAACCTATTTGTTGTGAGTTATGGCCTAATTTTACTTATCGTGTAGAAAGACACAGCCCTTTTCTGTGTTGATAGTTGTATTTACAAGTGATAAGCTTATATGCAAGCTGCAAAAGTCCTTGGAAGGACAATGCTTTAGAGAGGGCATTTAAGGTACTAATTGACATATAATTATTTTTTTAAGTAAATAGCTGAATTATTGCCAGCTGAAGATAGGTATCAGGCAATGTGTTAAGTATACATGTTTACTGAAACAATTACATATAAACCAGGTCTGTAATATCTTTGACTGCTCCAGTGGAAATCACAGTATTACCCAGTCTTCACTGAATGAAAGAAAAAATGAAAGTAAAAATGTTTAATGCATTTTAATTTTCTTTTATTGGATTTAAGGCAATTGAGAATATTTATAAGCTGTGATATATTGAAGTACAACTATGGCGAAGGTCAACAGTTATACTCCCAATATATCTTCTATACCCGGTCAGCTATTTTCGCTCCTTTAGGGTCCAAACCGCAACAGATATCCACAAAAAAACCTGCATGAGTATAGGAATTTAATTTAATAACACATTGACCCAGTGACATAGATAGTGAATGTAGGGCCAAAAATATAGATATAGATCTTTCAATCTTGATTCCCCCCCCCCCACACTAGTCTTCGATGCTGGTAGCAGTTGGCCCCTATGCCTTTTGCACCCACAGTTGCCTTGCCACTGGATTGACAATCCGGTACTTAATATGGATATTGTGGAAAACTTGTACTTTACCAACCACTGAGAATTGTAGTTGGACTACCCTGACTATACTGTCTATTTCCAATATGTCAAGAGATTACATTTAAGTTATTGTAAGTGCTTTTAATAGAACTTAAAACCTACTTTTATTTCCCATGCAAAAACTTTTTTTTTTTTTTATATTTAACTCTACTTGGACATTATACAAAATATTTACGCAATCATGTGACAGTATTGAAGCACTATCATAAAATAACCTGCTAACATTTTGATGGAACCATTACTTAGGATCTGTGAGGCTAAGGTCCAAAATGTAAAAAGCAAGCAACAGACATATAATAGGGATTAGAGTTCAGGCTGGAAGCAAGATCAAAATTTAAGGGTACGTCCAAGATGCCACTCTAAGACTGCAGTAGTAATGGACTGAAAAGGCAGCAACAAGAGTTGTTGACAATTCTGTCAGCACCGGGATAGCAGGAGACTGTAAGTATGAGCATTAAGATGTTATAAGCAGCACTGGTAGACAGGAGCTAGAGGACAGGTGGTACAGGTACCCAGGAGGTACTCAAGGACAGGTAGTGCAGGTACCCAGGAGGTGCTGAAGGACAGGTGTGGTGGTACAGGTACCCAGGAGGTATTGATGGGATCAGATAGCTCAGCAATAAGGGTATCTAGGAAGTGCAGGAGAAGGAATGCATGTATACAAAGACAATATGCAGAAGGACACAGTAGTGTATGGTATATATATAACCCAGATGCTAAAGACATTAGCAAGTCAGCTAAAAATTATGTGTGGCCTCTTTAAATACCAGGTTGCAGCATGTGCACTATTACAGACAAAGGAAGAGCTAAATAGCTTTTTCTAGGGCTAGAGAGGGTCCCAGGGCTAGGCAGTAAAGGCCCTGGCAAAAATAGGGCATTTTTAGATTTTAAGTTGCCCTAGAACCGGGCCTCGTGGACCTAGGCTGAAACACACCCATGTGACAAAATCATACAGCTTAAACCAATAATTCATAAAAATCTGTTAGTGTTCATCAGCAATTATATATACAAAGATATTTATTCAGAAATGGTATGTGAGAAATCATTGTGACTCATTTCCGCAGATGCTATTTCAGTTGCAACAAAGAAAATGAATGCCCGTGGCCCTTTACACAAGAATTTTAGGGAAGAGATCTGAGAGTTTGTAGTATGAAGAAGTTAACATAACCTAAATTGGGAGGGAATATCAGGCATTCTGTATTGAACATAGTATAGAACTATTGTAGTTTGGTAAACGCTTCATATACTTGTGAACTATGTAACAAACAAACAAGATTAGCAGCTATGTAAGATAGGAACATAAAATCATTTAAATCATATATCTGTCTGACTGTGCCTATGCCATGGGGAATTCCATCTTAGTCTGTTATTCTGCCTGTAGCTTGAGGGGAAGGGTTATTGTATGGGACCTTGCTCTTAAATATATTTATACTAGCGACTTGCCCGTGAATTTTTTTTACGGTCAATAAAATGTTAAAGCTGTAAATGCTGTTTGTGACACAATGTGATTCTCTGAGACTCTTAACCTTTTTGTTATCTACAAAGAAGTACAAAAATGTTATAATATATTTTTATTATTTTTAACAATGAACTGTTTAACCATCTTAAACTTTTTAATTGTCATGTATACAGTAATAATATAACAATCCATGAAATGTGTATGAATATGTATTGTAAACCATTACATAAAGTTTTCTAACATGCAACTTATAAACAGTGATGAATTAATTTTTTTTAACAATACTAACAAAATCGCTGAACTTTGTTTAAATGAGTCTCTTAAACCATTACAGAATGCTTCTTAACATACAATTGGTATTTAAAAACCTGGTAAAGTACATAGGTATTGAATCCAGAGGAAGGCAAACAGTAAAAAAAAACAATGCAACTTAGCCAATTGTCTCAAAAGGGGAAAAAAATGAATTCCTTCCTGACCCCATTAAATGGAGACCGTCTTACTACCTGGATGAATCGTGTCTATTTAATTATACATTTAATTTTTTTAACAAATGTTTATGCTGCAGCTGACTTAAATCTCTACTAACATTCAATAAATTAACTTTTCAAACCTTGTGAAATACATTGTTAACAATGTAAACATTAACGTAAGATAATAACATTTTACATTAATTTATTTAAAAATATAGTGATCTTGAATATTGAATCCAGAGGAAGGAAAACCAAAAAAAAAATCCCAATTAAACTTGGTCAATTTTTTGAAAGTGGTGCAAAAATTAATTGCTTCCTGACTCCATTAAGTGGCAATCGGATTCCTCCCTGGATCAATATTCTATATATCATGAAACATTTAAATTTTTCAACAAATGATGATGCTGCTACTAACATTAAACCTTATTTACATAGAATGAAACAACTTTTCAGTCCTTTGCAAACAGAATTTTAACATTAAAAACATGAAATAAAATTATTAAAATTGAAACAGTAAAGGTAAGAAAATGCAAATTAACAGTTTTGTGGGGACAATCCTGGCGAAAGTGACTTCCAAGACATTCTATTTTTTTTTTTTGTCTGTGAAAGTGGTTCCCTTTCAAAGAGCCCAGCAGACTTTTAATTGTGTCTATGGGATGTAACCACTGTTTTTTTTTTTATTGTATTATTTCTTCCTTTTTTGTTGGTTATTATTGTAGTTTTCTCAAATTGTAGATATAGTTTTGTAAGTGAAATAGTGGTCCTCTAAGAAGAAACCAAGTGGCATAACATTTCTTCCTGGAAATGAAACCACTATTTTCTCTGATTACAAAACCTCATAGTACACAAAGTTTTTGGAAACATAAATCCATTGTGTAGTAGATCACCCTTACTTTGATTGTGTTCAATTGAAACTTTAATCTCATCTGGATTTGTGCACCTTGAAAAAGCAACATAGAGTTGTCCATGTGCAAAATCTGGTTCCTGTAAAAAAAATACCCACAGACTTAAAAGTTTGTCATTGGGATTTATTGATGGTCATGGCAAATGCCATGGTAACTGGAAATTGTCTCCTTTGGAGGACAAAAGGCAAACCACTCTCACTTGGAGCCAAATCAATTCTTGGTATAAAAACTTGTTCACCTTTATGGGTCCCAGTCATGATTTCTGCATGTATAAAATTATCTATTAATTCGTGCAAAGTCCTTTTTTTGGGATTCATATTTCTCAATAGCATGACAATTGCCCCTTTTTTTCAATTGCAAAACATGTGGTGGCATTCCAGATGTGGTTAAAGTATTAATAAATTCTATACTAAAATTTGATTCACTGTCTTTATCATCAGCCAGAACTGAATCTGCACTGTAATAATTATTTTGGGGTGCGTTGATGAATTTTAAAATTTCATTATTTAGATTCAAGGCATCTATATGTTTTGATGTTAATATCACTTTGTTTGTAATGTCTGAGTAATTGTCATATTTAATGATAATTTGAGGTGTGTAAATATTTTCCACAGTTTACTTGTCTTGATACATGTTTCAATGATGTCAGTCCTATTTCCATGTGACACAACAGGTAATGTTTGCCTAAAATCTGCTCCTAACAATAATCCCCCTTCAACCAAATGGCAAATTAATATCTCTTACTTATTTTAATAATCTATCAATACATTGCAAGGCATGACATGACATCATTGTTGCCTCATATATGATAATTAATTTACTTTTTTTTTTATTTTTTGGCTTGTAAAGAATTTAGTTGAATATTTGACACTGATGTTTCTAAAATGGCAACTGGCAGTTTAAATCCACTATGCACAGTCCTGCCACCTTCTACCAAAAGTGCGGCAATTCCAGTTGTTGCAAATAGCATTGCTATTTGACCCTGTGCTCGAATGCAACTCATCAAATAATTGTACAGATACATTTTTCCTGATCCACCAGGGCCATCTAGATAGAAATAACGGTCTTTGACCATTTAATCCTCTGTAGCATTTGTGATGGCATTAAATGCTTGCAATTGTAAAGTATTTAAAGTTGTCCTCTTTTCTTCTGTTTTTTGTTTTTGAAGCTCAGTGTCATAATCATCAAAGTTGATGTCATCTATAAGTCCCGGAGCAGGCAAATTAAAACTTGCACAATTTAATCCATGAGCAAGAAAAATGTCTTGAATTTCCATTAAAGTTTTTAAGAGTGCAATTGGCTCATTGTAACGTTTCAAGAAGTCTTCCAACATACTTAATTTAAATGTTTCCCACAAAGTAAATGCATCAGGTACATTGCAAAAGAAGCAAATGAATGCAAATTGTTCTCTCATTTACTTTTGCATTTGGCATAGTGCTGCTTCTTCCAGACACCTCTCCCATTCTGTATCATCTGCTATGAAGTTTTGATGTCTTGCAGCTAAAAGGAAAGTATCATAAACTATGTCATTCACTGTGCGTAAATGTTCAAAACTTTGTGCACTGGGAACATGTAAAAGAAGTAATCTTAAACTTAAACTTTCAATGTCTCTTGGACTGGAGGTATAAATGTGTGGTATAATTTTATGAGTATCTCTTTTTTGTTGTCGCCATAGACCATTAAAAATACATAGTGATATGGAATCTCAATACATAAAAATTGTCTGGCCTGAGTGTCCTGGCAGTTTAATTGAAACCATGCTGTAAGTGTTGTTTCTCTGTGTTCACTTTGGGCTAAGGCTGTTCTTTCATTGGCTGCAGTAAAGCAAACAAATTGACTTTGTGGCAAATGTACAGCTAATCGGTATAGAGCATGTGACTAATCATGCATCTCAAATTTCAGAAGATGCCACATTGCTTCCGGAGCACTGACATATCGAGCATCTAAATAATTAGAAAGTTCGTCATGTAAGATGGGATTTTTCTTTTCGTTTTGTGCAACTTGAACAACAACAGTTGCTGCATCATATCCTTTGTATATATATATATATATTTATACACATATTTGATGGATTAATTGGAAGTGCAAGCTTCCACATGTATATGTGCATTGTACTTCATGAGCAAATGTTGATTGTATGGAACGACATATCTATTATCAACCTTTTGTCCACGAATGATAGCTGTTTGTCCTTGTCTTCTTTTATACAACGGGTATCCATCACAGTTAACATAAGTTTGCATTTTAAATTTGTTTTGGAAATTCTTTTCTACATTTTGTATTTTCCATACATGATGAATTTGGATTGATATCTCCACATGGCCCATGAATCATTCTGTGTGTTACAATCTCAAAAAGTTTTGAATATTTTTCTAGATGTAGCAGTTTAGCAGTAATTACTGAATCCACTCTCTCTGCAGTATTCAACGTATATTTTTCCTGCAGGATTAAAAGTATGTGTGCAGGTGGTGGGCCTCTTTTTTGAAATTCAATGGTATAAACAAAAGACACACATTTTCCAAATAACTGTGCTTTAGTTATATCATGTATTAATGAATTTAGTTTTATTTTGAATAGTCTTGCTACTAAATCTGATCAGTCAGAAATAGTTTGTCCCAGATTTAAATTTTCCTTGATCTCTGTCTATTGTGGATTACAGGTGAATGTAATGAATATATCTGTTTTTCCAAATTTAGTGACAATAGCCATGGCATCATTATATCTTTCTCGCATATTGCGAGGAGATCCTTGGAAAGTGGATGGCAAAATGATTGCTCTTTCAGCTGGAATGTCTCTGTTGGTAGCCAATTCAGTGACTTAATCCATCAATCCACAATATTGTTCTACTCAAAGCTTATTTTGTTGAAATGTTATAAAATTTAAATTATTTGCTTCAACTTGTAGATAGGAATCAATAATCCATTGTTGTGTGAGTTTGCCCCCACATAAAATAGGATTAAAAGAATCCAGAACAGCAGTTTGTTCCCCTTTATATTCCAGCATAGAAATATTTTATCTAACACGAACCTTACTACTGGGATAACCTTGCAATTGTGATTTTGGTTCCCATCCAGGTTCACAATTTGGAAAGTAAAAGGAATATATCATTGGATCCAAATGACAACTTAATATATTTATGTTTATAAAAGGTTGTTCTTCATTGCATGGATATATTCTAATATCCCGCTGAAAAGGTGGTTTACCAACTTAATTTTTTAAGACCATGGCAATCTAATTTACTGTTGGTAAATTATACCGTCTTTGATCAGTGTTGCGATCTCTTTTTAAAACCATATATACTCTTGGCATTGTCAATTGATGTCTTTGAGTATGTTGCTGTTGTTCTTTTTCAACCTGCACTAATTGTTTGTATGCTTGACTGTATGGGTTGTTGGCCATAATTTTATCCAGCTGTTCAAAGTCTATGCGCAAACTTTGTTTATTTTCTGGAAGCGTCATCCTTTGTTCAACAGCTTCTATTGTATCACATAAACCTGTGCAAAATCCCTTTGCTCTCTTACTTGTGGGTGTAAATGGGAAGTGCAGTGGTAAATTTGTCCTTGAACTCTAAAACAGTAAGGACCATGTCCTGGGACATTTTCTGCTAATGTAGCACCTATTAAAGCAAATGAAATTGCACTGTTATAAGACCTTATGTTTTTTTTTTTAAATTGGTATACTTTGGAAATGTTGGATGCTCATGTTACTTTGTAAGTAATTTGGAAATGTGTGTCTTTGTGGAAGTCTCCGCATTTGGTCTTTCCTTGAGAAAATGATAGGTCTCACAAAACTGACAAACAAAAATGAGTGTCTACTGTTAGTACTGTAACAAATGCAGTATACTGAGCTTCCTCAACATAGATATCACTACAACTTTCTATATCTACATTGGTGTCATGTGTATGAACATTGGTATCAATAGGCAATATTGGATCATTCTGCAATGTTTCAAAGACATGTTTTTATTTACTTTTTCATTTCTTTGAAGCTCCAGCACACTCACTTTGTGCTTTCTTACTCATTTTTCTTTTATTTAAAAGTCTCTGTCGGTCTTCTTCTCTTAAGCATTGGGAAGTTTTGGGTGACTGTGCATCTCTCCACCTTTGCTTCCTTTCCCTTGCCGCTCTTCTTTTGCGTTCAATCCTGTCTTCTCCGTTGTCCGCCATTGTAATCTGTAATTGTAAATACAGGTGTAAGATGTAATGTTTTTTGTACTGTACATATTATTTGTAGCTGCTCTCGATCCAAAGCTAAATAGCATTAGTTAAAGAATGCAATGATTTGAAAAGCAATTTGAATTTTTCCATGAAATAAATGAAACCATTTTTTTTTATTATTGGCAAAGCACTGCACATAAATATATTAATACGTCTTTTTTTTTGTACTAATTAATTATTAAGTCATTACTAAATGAATATACGTTAATGAATTAATCAATAACTGACATCAATGGTAAATCTAAAGAGTTAATTATGTTTTCCTAAAGAAGGGCAAACAGAAACTGCTATGAGCAAAGTATAGATGGGGCTTAAAATAATGTGCAATTTTGTAATTTTCTTCATGATGAAATCAATTTACCTCTGAGGTCTAATTTACGTTCTCTAAAAGTTAATTATGTAAGCATATATATATGCCAATTTTTTTTGCTTTTTTTGTTATTGTAAATGAAAAATTAAATACTAAAGGTCTCATTCATTTGCAAGTTGTGCAATGCAATAGGGCACTATATAAGCACATAGCATCTTTTTTTGTTACTTTTAAGAGAAAAAAAAACTTAGTTTTGGATAGATGTTCATTAACTAAAAAGGTATGTCAAAATAATATGCTATGTCCTTATATAGAGCCCTATTCAATTTTACAAATTGCAATTGAATGAGGCCCTAAATAAATATAGGTTAATAAATTAATCATTAACTGTCATCAATACAAAACATTAAGGGCATCATGAAATCATATACCTGTGAAACTGATCCTTGAGAATTCACTCTCTGTCTTCAGTCAGGTGCAGAGATGAGTAATCTGTGAAATAACATGTAAAACATTTTTAATGTTTGTATTCAATTAATTCATGAGTGAATGAAACAGTGATGTTTAATTTGCATAAATGTAAAATATAAATGCATAATCATCAATATATTCCTAAATAAAATCATTATAACATTTTAAATGTAGCACATGTCAGAATGTAAGAAAGTGCTTTGAATATTTAAGTGCTTTGAAAGTCCTATCCTTGTCAGGCAATTATAAGCCCTCCAGATATTTAAGTGCTTTGTAAAATGTACATATATTTTTTATATATTATTATGAATTAATAGTTCCAAAAGCAATGTACATGAATGAGCAGTAAGGCAGATATATAAGTTCATGTTAAAAATTGTTATTACTTTTTTTGTAGTGTAGTTATATATAAATATATATATTTTTAATGATTACTAATTATGAATTAATTCAAATATTATTATACATTAAATAATCAATAACTGTTATCAATTTAAAAAAATAAAAATGAATCCTTTCCCCCCCCAAGTACATAATTAAATGATATACCTGTAAAGGTGATCTTTATGCTGTTCAAAGGCTGCAAACATCACTCTCTGTGTTGAGTCAGCTGTATAGACGATGAAACTGTCAAATAAGATGGAAAGCATTTGTAATATTTGGCTTCATCCCTATCAGATAATCAGCAGCAAAACATATATATTGGCATAGATGCAAAACATAAACGCATACTCATCAATATATTGATAAATAAAACCATTATTTTTGTAATGATTACTAATTATTAATTAAAATATTAATATATGTTAATTAATCAATAACTGTCATTAATTAAAAATAAAAAGACTGTAATCCTTTTTTTTTCATAAGAACATAATTTAATGATCTACCTGTAAAGGTGATCATTATGGTGTTGAAAGGCTGCAAATTCACTCTCTGCGACGCTGAAACTGTCAAATAAGATGGAAAGCATTTGTAATATTTAGATTCATCACTATGAGGCAATCAGCAGCAACACGGATATATCAGTGCATAGTAAAATATACATATTGTTTGTGGTCCTTTTTTTTTTGTGGTAATATTACAAATGAATAATTAACAAATGAATGTACAATAATAATCAATGAAGCAATGAGTAAATGTATTCTAAAGAGCTAAGCATTAATATATTACTAAACTAAAGGCATTGTAAAATATAGAATATTTGTTGTTCATAATGATTACTAATAATCAATTAATAAAATAATGTACATTAATAATTAAGGAATCAATATAAATAAATCTAAATATATTAGAAATAGTTAAGCATTAATGTATTAATAAACTTTATGCATTTTAAAATGTTATATATTTTTTTCTTAATGATTACTAATTACTAATTAATAAATTAAAGTATATTATTAATTAATTATTCAATGAATTAATATATTACAAACAGCTAAGCATGAAAGTATTGCTAAACTAAAGCAAGTGTAAATTATAACTTTGTTGCTCAATTTGTTTAGCTAATCATATATTTTTTATTAATAATTAATTAATGAATTATTTATTAATGATTATTAATATACTTTACCTATTTGTATTTAATATTCAGCAATCAGTATCCTGAAGAGCTAACAATCTCTTTGGATTTTCCGGAAGCAGAAAATGTCCACTCAGACTGTCATCACCCGAGGAGAAAGTGTCAGTTCTGTGGCAAGTGTGCCCTATATATAGGCTGCGAGTGCGAGACAAAACCTTTGGTTTAGGCGGGAAATCCGCCATTTCACAATCTTAATATATTATATAAATTAAAATATGTATATTTGTAAGTTAGTATTGTAAAATGGCGGCATTAGTATATGTTTTACGTGTTTCACCATCATTTTATGTCCTTCCTATTAGTATTTTTCTACCGCGTACGTCGCTGGCTGTGTTTTGCGCAGTTCGGGGGTTGTGTAGCCTCGTTTTCATTTTTTCGGACGCCATTTTTTTTCTTGCTAAGTAGTTTTTCAAGTGCTGAAACTGCCTAAAGTCAACATAAATTTGCTTTTCACCTCACTTCCAGACGTCCTGGCTGTTCTCCCGTGCTCTGTGTGATGTTTTTGTTGTATTTTATTCTAATTTTTTTGTTTTTTTCTTGTTTTTTGTTTTGCGCGGTTTGATCGTTAACTTTGTATTTTTCCTATGACGTATTGTTTTTTTCTTAGTCCAGTGTCTCGTATGTTTTTTGTTTTAAGTCCCTCTTTCATCAACTACTTGCAGCCTAGGGTGATCCCGCGTATTCTTAGTGTTTGTAGGCTAAGTCCCGCATGTTTCATTACCTCCACTGATCGCCTCGCAAGCTCGCAAGCAATGAGCGTCTTTGTCACTCATCGCCTAAGTGCTGCACATTTTAGTGGTTTAACGGCTCGCCTAGCTTCACAAGGCTAGCATGCAATGAGCGCCTTCAGAGCTCATTGCCTAAGTGCTCTGAGTCTAACGTCTCGCCTCGCTTTGCAAGGCTTGCCGGCGATGAGCCTAACTGTGCTATCCAGAGATCACTTTTCAACATAACCCAATCCAGATCTTATCTGAATTCATAGTTCCTCTTAGGAACAGAGACAAAATAACTGCCATCATAAAAACAAAACTGAATGCAGCAGATAAAGACAGATTAGAGGGAATCCAGGCCTTTGCTGTGTATATGAACTATGTAAAGGTTGTGTAGAAAAGTTAGGGCTCTATTCAACTGGCAAAATCACAATTACTTGTACTCATAAAGCAGCTTGTAAATGTTACAGATATTCAATTGGCTACAATTAGCTACTCACATTGCAATTGCAATTTACCCACCCACAATCACTATGGGCCAGACAAAGCTGCAAAAACGGCCTTAGAACTCCATTGGTTTTAGCACAGCTCAAGATTTCCAAGTGCTTAATAATTACAGTTACACAAAATCAATATTCTATTAGACCCATAGAGCTAGCTTGCAAATAAAGTCTGGTACAATGTATCAAGTTTCTGTCAAAAATGTTAAGAGTTCTGAATAGGACTCGCAAGGGCTTCTTCAAACACTTATCACAGCTCAGCAGCAATTTAAAGCACACTATTGTACCTCACAGGCACCGGAAAGCATATAAATACATTAGAATGAATTGCACAACAGTCTTAAACCCACAAATATGCGTTTACAAAATCATTTTTTTCTTTTTTTTGTGTGAAATGGATTTTGGGACTTAAGGGGTTAATACATTTCATGGAACCAACATGGACTAAAACAGTGCTTTAATGATTTTTATTGATCTCTACATTGCTCAATTGCGAGTCTGATCGCTAAATTTACTTCTCAACATTAATTAATCAGTAGTCTCTGAGTGAAGTTTAAGTATAAACTCCACGTTTTACTGACGTCATGATGACCATCTCATTTACTATTGGCTGTGTCTAAGAAGAATATTACGGCTTGCTTAAATCTTGTCAAATGATCACGCCCCCTGAAATCCAATTTACGAGTGCATGGTTTCTGTGTGAAGGCTGTGAGAGGACAGTTTTGAGTTAGAGAAAATTAAATACATCTACATTTTTAGAAAAAATGTGACTCGCAGCCAAAAGTTCAATTTGGAGGCAATTTCGAGCTTGCAATTTAATGGTGCCCTAATATGGGCCATAAAATAAATGCTGGAGTTTCTGCTAAATTCCAAAAAGATTTTGGGCCCATAGAAACATGTACCACAACTACTTAATAATAATTCACTTACTCACAATCCATATAAGCACATAGCATATTTTTTTTTACAGAGGATTTTAGTTAGTGAGGATCTTGCTTTTTGATAGAAGTTCACTATCTAAAAACATCTAACGTCTCGCCTCGCTTTGCAAGGCTCGCCGGCAATGAGCCTAACTGTGCTATCCAGAGATCACTTTTCAACATAACCCAATCCAGATCTTATCTGAATTCATAGTTCCTCTTAGGAACAGAGACAAAATAACTGCCATCATAAAAACAAAACTGAATGCAGCAGATAAAGTTTAAAGGATATATTTATTTATTTTAAAATACTGTACAAACATTCTGCATGTTATCAAGTTCTTCAAAGAGAATCCTAAGAATATGATAAGTCCGTGGTCATTTAATTTAAATAAAAACGGACAACCGTACAAAATGTAATCAATGTTGGAATTTTATTATCTTTCGCTGCACTGAGTCAGGAGGACTAATGTAGTTCAAGAAACAGTGCACTTGTTGTTGAACTATGAAACAAATTGGCAACATCTGTAGCTGAGTAAGTCCTGGACATATAACCATTTTTTTGGAAATCATTTTTGAAGACTCCGCTTATGAGTAAAGGAATCCATGTTATATTTTTTTACGTCGCTTCCTGATTCAACCAAAGGGGGGCAGCAAAGAGAGAAGAGAATGCTTGTGCCAATTCAGCCCCTTGTGTTTTATGTATAATATCCAATATATTTTACAGAAAGACAAGCTTAAAGTGTGAGTGGACAGATTAGAGGGAATCCAGGACTTTGCTGTGTATATGAACTATGTAAAGGTTGTGTAGAAAAGTTAGGGCTCTAATCAATTGGCAAAATCACAATTACTTGTACTCATAAAGCAGCTCGTAAATGTTACAGATATTCAATTGGCTACAATTAGCTACTCACATTCCAATTTCAATTTACCCACCCACAATCACTATGGGCCAGACAAAGCTGCAAAAACGGCCTTAGAACTCCATTGGTTTTAGTACAGCTCAAGATTTCCAAGTGCTAAATAATTAGTTACACAAAATCAATATTCTATTAGACCCATAGAGCTAGCTTGCAAATAAAGTCTGGTACAATGTATCAAGTTTCTCTCAAAAATGTTAAGAGTTCTGAATAGGACTCGCAAGGGCTTCTTCAAACACTTATCACAGCTCAGCAGCAATTTATAGCACACTATTGTACCTCACAGGCACCGGAAAGCATATAAATACATTAGAATGAATTGTACAACAGTCTTAAACCCACAAATATGCGTTTACAAAATCATTTTTTTATTTTTTTTGTGTGAAATGGATTTTGGGACTTAAGGGGTTAATACATTTCATGGAACCAACATGGACTAAAACAGTGCTTTAATGATTTTTGTTGATCTCTACATTGCTCAATTGCGAGTCTGATCGCTAAATTTACTTCTCAACATTAATTAATCAGTAGTCTCTGAGTGAAGTTTAAGTATAAACTCCATGTTTTACTGACGTCATGATGACCATCTCATTTACTATTGGCTGTGTCTAAGAAGAATATTACGGCTTGCTTAAATCTTGTCAAATGATCACGACCCCTGAAATCCAATTTACGAGTGCATGGTTTCTGTGTGAAGGCTGTGAGAGGACAGTTTTGAGTTAGAGACAATTAAATACATCTACATTTTTAGAAAAAATGTGACTAGCAGCCAAAAGTTCAATTTGGAGGCAATTGCGAGCTTGCAATTTAATGGTGCCCTAATATGGGCCATAGAATAAATGCTGGAGTTTCTGCTAAATTCCAAAAAGATTTTGGGCCCACAGAAACATGTACCACAACTACTTAATAATAATTCACTTACTCACAATCCATATAAGCACATAGCATATTCTCTTTTACAGAAGATTTTAGTTAGTGAGGATCTTACTTTTTGATGGAAGTTCACTATCTAAAAACATCTGTAAAAAAAATTTGCTATGTGCTTATATAGAGCCCTATTCAATTGGCCAAATCGCATTTGAATGAGGCCAAATGTATTTTGTATTTTTTATAACAAATTAGTGCCACACAATTGCTTTTTGTGGTTTTACAGCACATGCCTATGTTTTTCTGATTGTGCTGGAAAACCGAAAGGGATTCTGTGCTTTTTTTTTCTCTCTGTGGAATTAGCAAGAACATCTAAAAACTAGAGAAACATTACATAAAATATTGTTTGTAAGATAAAGTCACTGTAAATTTTCTATTTACAGAAATAAAAAAATAAAAAACTGATGTTGGTTCTCTTTCAGTTAGAGAGGTTTATATAAAAAAAAAAAAAAAAAAAAGAGTTATGTCCAATGACTAGGATGAGATGAGATTTATGTGGGATGTAATGTACATAACGTTCTGGCAGTGGTGGAAAGAAATTTGTGACAGATATAAGACCCTATTTAATTGTCCAAACACAATTACGTGAGCCCGTAATGGAGCCCGTAAATGTTACGGATATTCAATTGATTACGTTTAGCTACTTGAATTCCATTTACAGGCTCAAAATCACTGCGGTTGTTAAAAACGTAACTCTGTTTTATCTCCTCCTGTGATGTGCCAAGGTCGCAAATATTAACAGTGCTAAGTATGGAAAATTTATATTTAATCGCAAATGTTCATGTAGCCCGTTCTACTGCGTAAATGGCAAATGTATCAAAAAATTATGTGAGTACTATATAGGACTCACAAGGGGGTTCAACACCTTTTTGTAGCACTGCAGAAGCAAATATTATTGTACTTAAAAATACTGGGAAAGCAATTAAAGACATTAGAATTAATCGCACAACAGTCTCAAGCTCGCAAATCTGCAAAAAAACGATATTTTTTTTAAGTTTTATTTCTATGTTCGATCGATCCCAGAAATCAAGGAGTTAATACATATCATGGAACTTGCATGGACTAGAACAGTTGCTTTAATGATTTTTATTAATTTCTACATTGTTGGATTGCGAGTTATATTGCACAACGGATTTCTGAACACTAATTAATTGTAGTTTTATTGACGTCATGATGACAGTCTCATTTACTATTGGCTTTGTCTAAAATGTAAATTATGAGCTTGCTTAATTGGAAATGATCATGCCCTGAAATGTTACTTATGGTTTCATGGTTTGCATGTGGGGTCTGTGAGCCTGTAATTACGGATTAGTGACAATTGAATACATCTAAATGTTTAGAAAAATTTGACCTGCAGCCAAAAGTTTGGTTTGGAGGTAATTATGGGCTTGCAATTAAATAGGGTCCATACTGTTTTGCAGGAGGCTTGTATAGCTACTCTGCCCATGTTTTCTCCCTTGTATTCCTCTGGAAACGCTTGGTTTTATAGAAAACACAACATTCATATGTGTCATAACATTTTTCTTCTTCTGCTATCCAATGATTATATTGTTACTGACTTTATATAAAGTTGCATATTCTTATTGTAATAGAACATTAACCATTTTCAATGTTCATGTATAAAATAGAGTATAAAATAGGATGCCTTTACAGTAGGGTTGTCCAACTGAAATCCATTTTCACCCCATCATCAGAAAATACCACATACTATTACAGACAGAAAAGTAACTGCCTACAGAATTTTTTTGGGAATATGAACATACTAGTCATAGCTCTAACTTTATTGGCCTAGGTAGAATTAAACCACAGCTTGGAACTGTCTACAAACTGCCAATTTGTGTTGACAATACATACACTGTGACAAACAATGGCAATCTGAAATGTAATCAAACATAAATATGACCCCAGAGAACCCTTGGTAAACACATCTGTAAATCTACTAATATGAGTGATTTCAAATCTTAATTGAATAAAAAATTAGATCTGTTATTCACACAACTCTTTATTAGAATGACCAGTCATTTATGCTATAGAGGTGCTGTATACATATGTGTGTACTGGACCATCACACTGAGTAATTGTCACTTTTCCAAGCAACACAAGATGTTAAACAGCTATTAGGATTTTCATGATCACTAATTAAAGCTCTGAGGAGCAAAAAGGCTAAATATTGAGCAAACATAAAAAAGATAAAAGTATCAACCAAATGCAGTTCTCTGTACTGGATTAAAGCCTTTTTAAGAATCTCATACAGATGGGAAAAATTTGAATAACAAAAGTATGTGTGAATATCTAATACTGTACTATTCATAGGAAAGGAAAAAAGGGCTTATTAATTGGTTCCCACATTCAGCTCAGAAATCCCGCACCAATTATTATCTCTCAGATGTTTTGATGAAATGCTATAGGGAGCTATTGTAAAAGTTTTCTCCATGAAATCTAAAAGGCTACATTGTCTCATGTTATTTATAACCAAAAAAAAATAAATACTTTCTGATGTTTAAAATCATTATTCTACAGATTTTTTCTTATAATTCTTTAGGGATAAGATGACATCAAGCATGGTGTCTCTTAGTTTCATTTTAAATATAACATTTAAAAGCCTGTCAGTAAGATGGATATGCTTTATAAAAGTTGTTTTCCTTTGAGATATGGTGCAGTCTTCCTGGAGTCGAGTTGATGGCATAATGTAAGACAAGTTGCACACCAAATAAAATAAATATGCATAATACATGGGGCAGGGTAAATACAAGTGCAATGAATGTAAGATTCCATGACATATTTTTCCCTGAGTCATTATAATAAAAAAATATTAATCACTTCTCTGAAATAATATACAAATATTCTGAAGTCCTTTATGAAACACTTAGAAATCTTTATTAAATGATGTAGTCTTATACCAGACAATATAATTTAATATTGTTATTCTTATATTTATCAAATAAAAAAACTGTAAATAAAAGACATTCATAAGTGGCTGGTTTGTTTTTTCATGTCTAGTCTATTCCCAAAAATTGGAGTATAAGATCTGAAGTCCATTACTGATGTTATATGCGTGGAGTAACAGATGAAACACTCTCTTGATAACAGCAGAATGTGGACGATTGTTTAGAGAGGGGTTTGAGATCCAGGGTCAGCAGAGATCTGCCATCCCAAGGTCTACGACTGCATCAAACCTCAGTAAAGAACCTGAGGGACAACCGGAGATGGGGCTATCGGAGAGGAGAAGACAACAGCCAGAGGAATTGGACACACAGAGCCAGATGGTAGAATGCGAGGATACTCAGATTATAAATCTTTCGATGAGATCCCTTACTACGACACAGATGTCCTTACTGAAAAAGGGTCTGTCCTTCTCCCTGAGCTCTGAACATGACTCCTTTGATGTCCATAGAAATCTTCATTTGTCTGCCAGAAAAATACTTATTAAAAGATTTTTCATAAATAAGGAAATGGAAAAATTGGAAAATATAAAAGACAAAGAAATGACTCTGGATCCAAAGGATCACGTACCAGGTGATCTAAAATTGAAATCCACATTCAACCAACCTATCTCAATCTGTTTAGCATTGGAGGTCTTCATCAAGCTGGTAACACAAGATTTAGACAAACTGAAGACAGCCAAAATTCATAACATGACCAAAACAGACAAGAGATGAAGAAATGGGATGATGTAGTAATCAAACACTCAGATAAGAGGGGTAGCATTGTCAGATGGCCGATTGAGAGCCACACAGGCAAGAGCTACACAGGCAATTGAGAGATGCAAACTGCTATAAAAAACTACTAGGAGATCCAACGGATAACTTCCTGGACATATACAATAAGCTCATCATGCAAGCTGAGATTGATGGTCTTATCTCTGATAGAGAACAATTTTTTGAAAAGCACTGAACCAAGAATTACAACATTCTACATGCTGCCTAAATACATAAAGATAAGAGAAATCCACCGGAAACACAGATCATTTCAGGCAATGGACGCCTTGGAGTAAAAGCCAGTCAATTTCTGGACAACAAACTGAGACACATTGAGTTAAGCTTACCATCATATGTATGTGATACAATGGATGTTGTCTTGATCCAACTACCTTACTGGCATCATGCGACATTGAAAGCTTTAACACATCAATCAACCATCAAGCACGCTGCAAAGCCATTGAATATTTCCTACAAATGGAATCTTCAGCAAACAAGGAGAGAATCACTTTGTAGTCACACTGCTTAAATATGTACTGCAACATAACTACTTTGTATTCAATAACTGTTTTTACCTACAACGGAGAAGAACAGCAATGGGTTCGACCTGCACCCCAACATACTCGAACCTATACCTGGGATGGTGGGAAAGGTAACATGTGTTCATTGACATAAATACCAAATTTACAGACCATATTGTACTATGGTTAAGGTATATTGATGACCTACTTAATAATTTTCATTGACCAACTCAATACTTTTCATTGACCAACTCAATACAAACCAGTTGAATCTGAGACTGACGCACCACATTAACGAAACCTCAGTAAATTTCCTAGACCTAACCATATCTAAGGACGAAGAAGACAATGTGAGAAAGGATCTGATCCGAAAACAGACAGCGACAAATAGCACCCTCCACAAGACCAAGCTCTCATTTTCCACCCTTCAAGAAAGCGATCCCATTTGGTGAATTCCTCAGGGCCAGAAGAAACTGTTCAGATCTCGTTATATTCAAGATGAGAGCAAATGAGCTGAGTGCTAGACTAGTACAAAGAGGGTACAGCAAGAAACATGTAAAAAGAGGGTTCCACAAAGCACTTCATACACAGAGAGAAGATCTACTATTTCCTAAAGTCCGACAAAAGACATAAAAAGATAAGATTCATTGGCTCCGTCAACAAGAATTCTGAACAAACACGTCAATATATTGAAGACAGATGAAATACTCAACACCATCGTTGCCACAAGATACAGATGGGATGGAGAAGGTCAATGAATGTTGTCTTGTTAGAAGTTATTTTGTGAGAAAACGGAAATCATCAAGGGCCTTACCTAATGGCACATATGGATGTAGCCTTAGTAAATTTTGTGGACACATGACTAGGGTCCACAACCTACAGGACAGACTAGGCAAGGAAATCAAACTGAATGGATTTTACAACTGCAGCACTGTAGCAGTAATTTATTGCCTGGAATGCCCGTGTCACTTAAAGTATGTGGGCAAGATGAAAAGAGAACTAAGAAAAAGACTTGGTGAACACATCAAGAACATTACAAAAGATTTGGAGAAAAACAGGATTATCATTTCAGTAGCAAGACACTTTGATCTCCATCATGATTCCAAACCCATGATCAAATGTTGGGTCTTAGAGAAAGTTTCTCTTGCCATCAGGAAGGGCAATTTGGATTCACTACTTCTCCAGAAAGAAGCAAGATGGATCACAATCCTGAATACTGTAATCCCAGGGGGAGCTGAATGAAGGGAATAACTTTTCAGCTTTTTTATAATCAGTCTTTTCTTAGATGATTCAATAGTCCACATAGCATTCATAAAAAACATAATCACCACCATTAATTGGGGTTCCCTTACCATATCATGAGTGGTTCATGTAGCATCGTAGATATTTCAGGCTCAAAAGTTTATTTGCTCTTTTCACAGGAATAAAATAATTTATCCCCGCAAATTCTATTTTTTAACCACATTAATTTTTTTATTCCTTCAAAGCTAATTGACATGACTCAATCTTACCAAAGGGTAATTTATTGTGAGATTATTAATCTTTCTCTAACTTTACAATTTAACACTACCTTCACGCATATCCCTTTCAGGAGTAAAGATATTGGACCGGGATAATAGTTACCATAATCAGGTGTCCATAATTAAAAACATTCATGTGACTCCTATACGCCATGGAGGATGACACACTAGTTGTTGCATATGTCAATATTGTAGTATGTCCCTTTAGTAAGAAAACCCAGTGAGGTTCTCAATCTAAGGATCGGATCATTGATTCTAATGAAGAAAAATCATCTTGTACACATTTGTAACTAAGCCTTTGATATAATTAACTCTACCGAATTGTTTAGGTAGGGGAGATTACTAGATTACTAACTCTTCCTAATATTAATTGCACGCAATATTGATTTCAAGACTATGAAATCATGTTTTGCCATAGATACCAATCTTTAAGTAACATCCTACTATAGGGTACTTTTTATAACCCTTTTAATAAAGTCACGTGATAACTATTTATGTCATTACCATGCTAAGTAGAATATAACATAAATCATAATATTATAACTTGTAGCATAGAGTTAATTAACCTATGAGAGATATCAATGATATTCTCATCATCAATTTATGTCATCCTTCAATAAGTAGGCATTGTCAGCGTTTCACTAGAGCCAACAACGGACATTGAGGAGATTTCAGCCTAATTAATATTCATTTGAGGCGCCATAGGACAGAATAATATGCCATCATAATAGTGCTCTCATAACAGAGCATAGATACACAACAATAGTAAACTATATTGGGGAGAATATGGCTCATGGCTTCATGACATCAATACAACTGTGTGTAATGACCTATAATTTATTCTTACTCATCGCTGTAATATTATGTATGCTATACTACTTAGTGTTTCTTATCAATACATATACATAACCAGTGACGGATATATACATTGCTCATAAATGTTCACTAATCAAGTAATTTTCATACTTAATGATAGTTTTCAACATTCATACAGAAATTAAGCAGAGTCCAGTGCACACATAATATATTTTATTAATACATTACAATGCATTATAACTCAATCCTTGAAGCAGCTGTGACTTCTGTGTTTAATCTTTAAGTCATCTTTCATCCAGATACGTTACCTGTGAATAGAAGATATCAGACCACTAATCCAATCAATCATACTGATACTTACCCTATTTAAGCCGGGATTGGCTGCTGTCTCACAAAGGTCTCAGAAAGCCAAAGACACCAAACGTGCGCGTCAGACTTATCCTGCAGATGCACAGAGTGGACATCAGAGGCCCCACTGCGGAGAGAGGTCGAGATGCGATCATGTCTCCAGCATATACCTGACACTACTTCAATGAGTGGACAGGATAAGATGGTGCAATGGAACATATAGGATCCTGACAAGACATAAACAGAAAGGTATTTGGAGAATCATCCCTAGAAATGGAGATAGGAGATAGCAATCTCAATTTTGTAGGGGACAAGTGGTGGGTCCTGGTACTACCACCACAAAATAGCTAAACAGGTCCACAGAGCTAAGATAATTAAATTCCTGCTACCTAGAAATTTACTGTACATTTTCTGTCCACTTCATAACCACAGAGAATATTTTTGAATGGTTGGCCAGTAATAGGCATAATGTATGTGTAAACATATTATTAAAAAACCTAATAAAAGTTAAAATGTTTTTATTTTTTATTTTTTATTTATTTCCTTACTCCAGTACCAGAGCAATAGATCATTAGCAATAGATCATTAGCAAATATAACTAGGGGGTATCCAGCTTTAAGAAGTATGTTTCTTTTCTTCTCTTTTACTATTATCACACTCAGTTGGCCACTATTAACCCTTTTCCTATACTGTGTTGTATCCAGAAGGTACAAGTTCAAATATGATATATAGGCCTAACACCTAATGATTAAATGTCGCATAAACTATCCTTTTTAAAATCCCTAGCACTCCTAATTATACAAAATAAATAAACGACATTACTGAAAATAATAAACTGCATTGCTGAAAAAAAAAAATTAAATAAAATAAAAATCCCTACATTACATAAAAAACAACAACACTACATTACATAAAAAACAACCATCCTTACTAAAAATAGAAAAGGATAAATTAGACCACTTACCTTGTCAAAATGTCCCTCCAGTGATGCCCTGGTCTTCAGTTTTTCATCCCAGACAGGGCCCTCCAAAACTGTCCACAGTTCCGGTCACACCTACAAAAAAAAAAAGACACATCACAGTTAATACAAAACATACATACAACATGTAATATAATATAGTCAGAATAGTCCACTTACCTGTCCAAAATGCCTCTCCAGCGATGCCCCATTCTTCATTCAGTTGTTGCATGCAAGGCCCCTCCCCAAAATCTCCTGACGGTCTAAAAAATAAAAAATAAACTAACGTAGCTCCTCCTTTAAGGAGCTCCCAGCCGCAAATGGAGGCCCCATTTCTATTTTTTGAGCGGAGCATGCGCAGGATCCTCAAATTGCGACGGGGAGCTCCTCAAGGGAGGAGCTGCATTAGTTTTTGAATTTTTTAGAACGTCAGGAAATTTTTTGGAGGGGCCCTGCCTACGACGACTGAATGAAGACTTGGGCTTCGCTGAAGGGGCATTTTGGACAGGCAAGTGGACTATTCAGACTTTATTATATTACATGTTGTATGTATGTTTGTATTAACTATAATGTGTCTTTTTCAGTAATGCAGTTTATTATTTTCAGTACTGTAGTTTATTTATTTTGTATAATGTAGAGTTTTTTTTCTTATGAGTAGATGTTTTTTATTTTGTGTAATTAGCGGGATGCTAGTAGTTTTATTAGGGGTTGGTAGGTAGTGTAGGGGATAATAGGGTAGAGTAGAGGGGGTTAATAGGATAGGGTAGGGGGGGTTAATATGATAGGGTAGAGGGGGGTTAATATGATAGGGTAGAGGGGGGTTAATAGAATGGGATAGGGTAGGAAAGGGTTAGACTTTGTGTCATAAGGGTCCAGGAGGACCCTCAAGGCACTTATAGTGTTATGGAACTGATGGGGTTAATTAGAGGCACATGAGGGTCTATATAGGCCGCGACAGGGGTTAATTTTCTAGGTAGCGCGGGTCCTTTAAGGACCTTTAAGTTCCTTTCAGGACGCTCGAGGCAGGAATTTTTAATTCTTACATGCAGCTGGGTCCCTATAGGGAACCCCGCTGTAAGGGGTAATATGAGGACACTGCGGGGGTCGTGATGGGGACCCCCAGCTAGGAGGGTTAACTTTAGGTGCCGGGGGGGATTTCGGGAGCCATCCCACAAGCTTTAATCAGCAATTATGGCAATCTCTTTTGCCATTGGCTACGTCCAACCCGTTACTACGGGTTTGACTAATTGATCCTGTTCACAGCCGCACATTGGATCCAACGTGTGGCAAACTGGGTTACGATTCAGCGTCTACGGCCCGTAGTTCGCAGCACCTTCCAATTTATTAGCCCTATAACACGGGGAAATGTCAAGTCTGCAGTCGTTACAGGCCTCACGTTAGAGTTACTGGCCTCCAAATTTTATGAAGCAGCATGTACTGGAATTGACAGCATTAATTATGGTTTGAAATGGTAAAATACCTTTTTGGTTACTCAGATCAAAATATGTGGATAATATGGATGGGAATCAATAACTTGGCCAAACAAATCCTGAGTGCATAACACTAATTCAAACCCAAAAATCTGTAAAAAAAAGGGGGCTAACTTTATTAATTTTTAATTAACAACGCTGAACCAATAAAAAAAAAATCCCTGCAACTCACTTTTGGTTAAAGAAAAGGACAAAGTTAAGGTAGAGACAAACTTATAATCCTCAATGGGATGCCTTCTACCTAGATAGGGTCAGATAACTTGGAGCACAAATCTAGCTTATGTCCCTATAAAAGACATTAAAGGAGAAAAAAAAAATATATATATATATACAGTAAATACTCCTATTTCCAATCTGACATGCCAAAACTGTAGGATATATCAACTAATATTTCTCAAAATGCAGGTTTGTTTAAAATCTTATACACACACTTTAAAAGCAATTCCTGTCTTTATAATGCCATTACTAATGAATGCTCAGACTCCTAAAGATTTAATTTTAAACTCGCCAAACGCTGCAAATACTTGATTGCCTTTGACAAAGCCACTAGGATGTTCGGCTACCCTGATGCCATTTTATTTAATGCCAAGAAATATTAGAGCTGTGATTAGGCTTTTTGTTAAACTCCTTGGTCCAGGACCAAAAAATGAAAGAGATATTCAATGAGTGATCTGTGGGAGTCTGAGTGACCATTCATTAGTAATGGACATTCAGACAGTATGTAAAACAACACTGATGCCAAGATATTACTCCAGGATTCAATCTACCATCTGTAAAGAACAGGTTGGTAGAACTTTTTTAAAAATACGCACCTATGACAGTCCAGTTTCTCTAGTAATTTTGGATCCCTTCTGGTACTAAACTTATAACACAGCCTAATAGTGGCTAACAAAACTGACATATCTTCTGCTGTCCCAATTATTACTATTAATGCAAATATATTTGGTTGATTTAACACCATTTTTAACAATGATTGTGGTAGGATCTCCTCACAGGATCTCAAACAAAGATTGTGCTGGTCAAGAACAAACATTTTATAAAGGAGGCATATGTTTTAATGTTGGTGCAAAAACAGGTGTAATTGCTAATGAAGGGCCTTTTCTATTGGACAATTCATAAATGTATACACACTTAAAACATTTCAATTGTGGGATTGAGTCACTAGAATACATCTAAACAATTAGAGAATAAAAAAACACCCACAGACAAAATGACAGGCTTCTTATCTATTGAATAAGGGTCAGACTTGTTACTAATATGGACAGAAGTAATGTAAAACATATACAAAAGTTTGGCACTAACAAGCATGGTAGTAACTTAATTGACAATCAAATGGTAGTCCCTTTTTCATGGGCGCTCCAATTAAAAAAAAGATGATTGGCATAATCTCCTGAAAGAGTCAAGATTGGTATTTAAGAGTAAATAAATAAAATTAATCAGATTATATTTATCAACTTAGATCTCTAGATAAGCATACTACCACTTTAGTTTGATTTCTTGCTAGATTAAATACAGTTCCTATATGAGAAGGTAGAAGGTCGGAAGAATAGAGGAAGGCGAGAAAACCTTTAGATTATGACATATCCACAATTAATAAAGAGCACCTTAGGATGATTAATCCTAATTCATTGTACTATTTATTTACTTTATTAGAAGTAACCATTATGGTTTTGTTATTGTAATAGTTACTTTAATGTATATTATAATAATATTAATAAAACTATAGCAAAAAGGATCAAAAGCGGGGGCAGACCAAAACATTTGCAAATCCCTCTGTTTGTGCCTTTCTCAGAAAGTCAGAGCTCAAGTGACTGAGAGACTGAATCACGGTTAGTGGTTAAAGCAGTAGTGATTGTAAACAAGTTCTAACTTAGATAATGTTTGGAGATGGAGTGACTCTGGTTGCACTGGTGAGTATGCAAGTTGTTGTCGTGAGGCCCTCACCTTTCATGCAATATAGTAATATCCAAATTCACAGACAAATAGCACACTGTCTATATATGTATTTATGTTGTAAACTGGGATAATTTCTACTTAAGGCTCAATATTTCATTTTGTGATTGTAAAGTTCGCCCCTGGAGACTGGATATGGGGAGGGGGCATTTGACCGGGCTATAGTGCTGGGGAGTGTTAGTTAGTGGTAGGTAAGGCTTAATTGGAGGCTTTATGTAGGGAGGTTTTCCTGCCCTTATAGCAGTCGTCGAGGAAGCAACCAATTTTAGACACATTGGTACTGCAGCTGAGAGAGCAAGTGGTGGTGCACGGGCCCCAGTGGCTGCAGGCAGTGGTGGCAACAATCAAGCCACCCACAGATGAAGAAGAGGAGCCGGTCGGAGAGCCTGGAGTGACCAGAGGCCACAGAAGAGGGAGGCCAGTAAGTAGATCCAGGCCTCCCCAGAGACTCAGCCCATCAGAAGAGACCCTCTGGCAGAGAAAGCAGAGTGGGACGCCCGCGAGGAGACGGCTGTGCAGACCAGCGGGTCTAGTGAGCGAGGGAGTGGCAAGACAGCAGGAGGAAGGAGGAAGATCGGACCTGGAAGAGCCAAAAGTGACTTACCTGTCAGGAGTCGGCGGATGGGAGCAGGAGGTCTGTGAGGAATTGACTCTGCTGGGATTCGAACCCTGGTTTGCATGTTGCTGGACCTCTTCCCTACCGGTAGGCCAGCCTGCCTCTTGCAGATTTGCCTGAGATCTGATACCTTGACTCTAAAAGCAATGAAATCAGTGACAACTCTCTTTAGCTGTGTCTGGTCAGCTGTGTGGTTCTTGGCCTATATAAGGCACTTCCTGTCTCTGTATCCTTGCCAGATTATTGTTGGTTCCTGATCCCTTCAATAAAGCTTGTTCCTGTTTCACCTACAAGTTGCTGAACTGGATTATTGCTGACCTTGGCTACTGGTCTCCACAACCTTGTGATTCCTATATCATTACAAGGTCTGAGGATGGCGGTGGCACGTCGTGGCAAGCAGGATGGAGGGCCTGGAAGGATTCCTGTGCAGAAGAACGGTTGCGGCAAACAGTCGGTGGCGGAGATCCATCCGCGAAAGAAGATCTGGTCGCGCAGTGAGGATGGAGCAGCGCAGACGGATGCGAGTGAGGGGAATCGCAGTGTGTGAAGGACGGAGGTCTGAGGAGGCGGGACAGAGGGCACTGAAAGTGAAATGGGGCAAGCAAGGAGAGGGGCAGAGAGGAGTCAGAGCTAGGCCTGGTGGGTCCGCATTAAAGGTAGCTGGGAAAGGGGCTCAAGCTTGGAGCTAGAAATAGAGAGGGATAGTGAGTGAACAGAAGAGGAGAGAAGCAGTAGGGAAGGTAGCAGCTGCCTCCTATCTGTTTTCTGTGACCAAGGGGGAGGTCCATTTGACCGGAGCAGGGCACGACTAAAAGCAGGTCAGGCGGAGAGATCAGCGGATTCACCGAGTAGGAGAAGCAGGCGGCCGCAGCAGGACAGAAGGTTGAGTCCACGTTCATCGCTGCATCGGTCATTGACACCGATTGGCAGGAGACGTGGTGGACAGGAGCTGGAGGCCAGAACAGGTGGCTTCGGTAAGAGCAGGCAGTCAACCTATGCTTGTGATTTCAGAGGCAGGAAGACGCCGGAGAGATGGGGAGACAGGAGTGGCGGGTTGCCGTCAGCGGCGTGCAGGAACAGAAGTACGCCTTCCCCTGTTAGGATGTCAGGGTCAGGAAGGAGGTCACCGAGGCAGCACAGAGGTTATGGTGACAGGAGGTGGGGTGACAGAAGCAGGGAGAGAGATTCTTATCAGAGGCTTCAGAGACAACGGCGGAGACAAGGAGCTGGGACTGCCTTCCGGTAGATGCATGAGGGTACAGGAGGAAGGACGTAGAGCATGTGGTAGAAGTCCGGAGAGCAGGATGGGTCAACTGCTACCTCTGCAAAATGGGAGGAGTATCAATGAAGCAACGGAAGCAGGGATTACAGCCCCCTTGGAGGCCGCAGAAGGGAGGCATACGGGTGATTCTTCAATGCACACATAGCCCAATCATAACACACATAGCTTACCAGTCTTTATGTCTGGTTTAAAGAGTTTGCTGTCTCAGTTTGAGGGGGGTAGTAATCTGGGCCCTGAAGCAGCGTGGGTGCAGGACAGGGCAGTGGTGGTGAGCCAGGCATTACCTTGTAGTGGAGAGGTTATGGCAGAGGTTGGCGAGGTAGCTGGGACCAGTGAAGAAATCGAGGAGGTAACGGAAACTTCTAGTGTGGTAAAGGAGGGGGAGATTCTAATTAAGGTGGCTGATACAGCCATGAAAAAGTTAGCCCTATGCTCGATTGGGCCCATCGGGGAACATGGGTCTAAGGAGATTAAAGAAAAATTTGGAGGAGGGAGTTTGTAGAATTGTTCTCGTTGTTGCCTTTGGATAATTTTATTGAAGTCAAGCACGATGGGAAGAAGGAGGATTCAAAAAAGGAGGAGGAAAAGCGTAGGAGGAGGTATTGAAAAAATTTCAAGAATTTTACTAACTGGCTTCAGGCATATGTAATTTTTGCCAGTATAGTGGGGGAAATGCATCCAGAGTACTGCTCTTCTCTTTTCTGTTACCTGGACGAGATTAGGGGATCCATCGGATTTACGGGGGTTTAGCTGGGTGGGCTTATGATGAGACGTTTAGACAAAAAAGGGCAGTGTGTCCTAGTATGCAGTGGGATGACAGGGATATGGGAAATTGGCTTAAAATCGTTACCCCTTTAAGGTTGGTAACAGTCGGAGGGCCTAAACATGCGGCAAGTAGTATGGATATAAAAGGGTGTTGTTTTGCTTTCAATGAGAGTTTATGCAATTAGGGGGCTTTGTGTAAGTTTAAGCATGAGTGTTAGGAGTGTGGGTTATCCCACCCATCTTTTTCATTACTTTAGAAAGTCAAAAGGGCAAAAGCCAGGTGAGCAATCTCAAAAAGGGGAGGAGCCCTGTACTATTAGAAAGGATGGGAGTATGGCTAAATCAGTACCCTAAGGTCGTAGGTAAGGGGGCTGATGCTAGTTTGTTGGTTAATGGTTTTGAGTTTTGTTTTCCTATCCCATCTGTGACTGGGGGGGGGGGGGCATTGAATAGGCCCCTAACTTAAAATCAGCTAGGGACAATCCTGAGACAGTTAGGGGAAGCTTTTGGAGGAGGTGAAAAAAGGTAGTATGGCGGGTCCTTTTGAGGTGGTTCCGATTACTGGATTGAGGGTGTCACCTTTGGACCTGGTACCTAAGAAGGAGACTGGCTCTGTCAGGCTAATTCACCACCTGTCTTACCCTAAGGGTTGCTCAGTGAATTATGGGATTGATAAAGAGCTGGTATCGGTTATGTATGCTTCATTTAATCAGGCGGTTAAGTTAATGGGCTCGCAAGGAGGCATGGTTGGCCAAGTTGGACATTAAGTCTGCTTTTGTTACCCGTTCACCCGGAATCCCATCATCTACTGGGCTGTTTTAACTTAGGCTGTTATTTCGTTGATTTGTTCGTCCCGATGGGGTGTTCTATTTCGTGTTCTTATTTTGAAAAGTTTAGTTCTTTCCTTCAGTCGGTCCTGTGTCGGCGGACTGGGTTAGCATCGACGGTTCATTACCTCAATGATTTCTTATTGGTGGGACCGGCGGAGTCGCCAAATTGCGTTCATTTCAGGAGCTGGTGTTAGATTTCGGCATTCCCCTTGCGGAGGATAAGACTGAGGGCCCATGTAAGTCTCTTAGTTTTTTAAGCATTTTGATTGATACTGTTAAGATGGAGTGTAGGCTTCCGGTTAATAAGGTTAAGAACCTTAGGGAGTCAGTTTCAGGGGTGTTGGGTTGCAAGAAGGTCATGTTAAAAGTAATGCAATCCCTCCTTGGAAAACTCAATTTTGCATGCAGCATTATTCCGATGGGGAGAATTTTCTCTAGGAGGCTATCATTAGCCACAGCGGGCGTTAGGCCATCTCATCACCATATTAGGATAATGGCGGAACTCAGGGCTGACCTTCGGGTTTGGGATATTTTTCCTGGCATTTTAATGGGTGCACACTGATATTGGAGAAGCCTGTGTTCAACAGAACTCTGGAGTTGTATACTGATGCGGCTGGCTCAAAAAGTGTCCAGAGGATTGGTTTAGGTGCGGTTTGACTAGGAATTTAATGTTTCTCGAGTTGTTTCCGACTGTGGTAGCTTTGTTCCTGTGGGGAGATTTGAGGGACAGGCATGTAATATTCCATTGCAACAACGTAAGTGTGGTGCAGGCGATTAATTCAACTACTGCCTCTTCACCTCCAGTAGTCAAGCTGCTGAGGCAATTGGTATTGCAATGTCTGTGCTTAAATACGCTGATCAGGGCTACTCACATAGCCGGGGTGAAGAACATCATAGCAGACGCTTTGTCAAGGGGAAATTGGAGTAAATTCAGGGATGCTGCACCATTAGTGGAGACAGCCCCTGAGCACTTCCCACCTCACCTATGGAATCTGGGTAATTAAATTGCATTCAGGGCTAATCTGGGTATTGGGGTTTCTTTATTACTGCCCAGGTAGGCTACATTGCCAATGATGTGTACGTTATAACTAAAAGTCTTGCATTTATACTGTTATACTGCCTTGTTTCTCTTGCTTACAGGGGCCCCATTACAGTTATGGATTGTGGGGCATTCATACATATATTGGGCACGAAGGTCAGTAGCTATTCAGGATAATGGTCAACAGTTGGGTTTTCCAGAGGAAGCAGTCTCTGTAAAATGGTTTGGGATTTGGGGAATTAAGTGGGGACATGTTTTGGAAAAAATAGTTGGGTATGCGAGGTTATTCCCTCCTCCGGAGATCTTATTGTTGCATGTGGGGGGAAATGACCTGGGTTTTATGCCCATGAAGGAGTTCATTCGTATTATGAATTGGGATATTTTGAGGCTTAGGGAGTTATTCCCGGGTTTGTTGGTTATCTGGTCTTAGCTTCTGCCCAGATTAAAATGGAGAGGAGCTAATGACCATAAAAGGTTGGATGGGGCTAGGAGCAGGGTGAACAAGATAATGGCATCATATGTTAGGAGGTTGGGGGGGGGTTCTATTCGACATAGATACTTGGAGGTCCCCCGGGGTCATGAGTTTTATTCATCTGATGGGGTGTACTTTAATGAAGTGGGGTTAGCTTTATTTAATTATACATTGAAGGTGGGTATCATCCAGGCCATGGAGGGGGTTGGCAGTGCTTAGACCGTCAGTCTTGCGGGTGGTGGGGGTGCAGCATTTGCCTTAGGTGGGAGCAAATTGATTGAGAAGGTATCCGGTCCTGGTTGGTACCCCAATTCAGTAATTGTGTTTTTATTGGGTTGGGTTTTATGGTTTATTAACACACCTTGTCACATATGCCTAGGTCAAAGAAAAGTTTAGCTTTTGTACATTTCTTGCCTTGCACTTTTACATTTCCCCAATTCAATAAAATACCCAGAGGAGATCACTAATACATATAATATCATAGTGTTTTCTCCATTAAGCCCCAACTATTTATAATTTATAAAGCAGTTTCAGAAAAGGTTAATTCAGCCACATCATAATTTTATATTGTTGAAACCTACATTTACAAAAAAAAACATTTAGGCTCCATAGAGTTTATCTGTTCATCCTATACAGCCAATGAGCCAATGAGAACATCCAAACAACATGAAGTTTACAAGTCCTATATTTCAACTTAACGTTTTATGATGGCATGAGCAATTAAGGGCAGATGTACTTTGATGCACTGGACAATATTCAGTGATGATATTGCTTGAGATAACGTTCAATGTTCTTTACATTGCAATGAAAATCTTTTGTGTTATATCCAGTTTTCTTTTGACATTTCAGGCATCAAGCGATGTCATAAAATATACTCAACATTCAAATATTGTACTTAAGTGTAATGTCCTGTTTTTTACAGATAGGTCTCTTCTCAGTCATTCCTCAGTGATTTACCATTCAACCTACCATTCACATCTGTAGTTTCTTGTATCACATATTATAATTGTCTAACTACGAATCGTCGTCAAGCTGCGTTGCGTAGTGTGTACGACTTAGCGATGAGCGCCGCAGGCGCTCATCGCCCGGCGAGCCTCGCGTAGCGGGGCGAGCCGTTAAACCGTAGTGTTGCGTAGTGCTTACGACTTAGCGATGAGCGCTGCAGGCGCTCATCGCCCGGCGAGCTGTTACACCGTACCACTTTGCCATCGCTTGGCGAGCCTCGCGTAGCCAGGCGAGCCGTTAAATCGTACCACTTTGGCAATGAGCGCGTTACATCATAGGATTTAGGTGAGCCTCGCATAGCGAGGCGAGCCGTTAAACCGTAGCACTTACAAAAAAAATATGAGGTGAAAAAAATTACGAGATAAGCGGCGGAACAAAAATAGTAAAAAAAAAACACTAAATACACACTAAAAAATAAAACAAAGGTCACTTACAGCATGGGGAACCAGGCAGGACGTCTGGAAGTGAGTTAGAACTGAAATTTAGATTGATTTAGCCGAGTTACAAAGATCGAAAATCGGCTAAGCGAGAAAAAAATGGCCGCCGGAAAAAATGAAAACGAGGCTATACTACTACGAACTGCGTAAAACAAAGCCACAGACGTATGTGTTTGAAAAACAACGAGATAAAGGATGCGGATTAACCGCGCAATGAGTAAAAAGACAGTAGCGAGTACATTTTACGAAACGATATTACCGATTTACGCATTAACACAGATTTTCCGCCTTTGGCTCGCGCCACATAGAATTTCCCGCCGAAAACAACGCATTTGGCTCGCGCAACTGCGGATTTCCCGCCTAAAACTATGAATTTGTCTCGTGCACAAACCCTATATATAGGGCACATTTCACACATGACTGACACTTTCTCCTCAGGTGATGACAGTCTGACTGGATGTTTTTGGATGCCGGCAAATCGCAAGAGATTGTTAACTCTTCAGTATACTGCTTCAGCATTATTACATTAAAAAAGGTAAATATATTATTTATAATTATTAATTAATAAATTGGTACTTAATTAATAAATAATATATAAGAAATTTAATTAATAGAAAATTAATATTGTGCTTATTATTTATAATTATTAATTAATAAATTGGTACTTAATTAATAAATAAGAAATAAGAAATTTAATTAATATAACAATAATATTGTGCTTACCTGTGTGAAACAATTGTGAATAACATTCATAATGTACATTAATTAATTAATTATTAATATCAAAATTAAAAATGTAAATAAAAAAAAAACATATTTATTAATTAATTATTAATGTACATTAATTTAACAATTATTTTGTTATATGTCGTGATTACCTGTGTGAAACTATTGTTAATAACATTCATAATGTACATTAATTAATTAGGAATACATTGATTCATTAATTATTAATGTACATTAATTTAAGAACTTTTTTGTGATATGTCGTGATTACCTGTGGGTAAGAATTGTAAATAACATTCATTACTAATTATTAATATTAAAAAAGGTTAACGTTTAAGAATGTAATTATTAATGTATGTACATTATTTAAATAATTCAGTTCTTATATATTTTGTATACCACTCAAAAAAAAAAAAAAAGGGAACATGCTTATGTGTTGATGTTAATTTAGTCAGACATTAATTTAATATTAATACACATTCATTGAATCTTATTTAAAGACTAACAGTAATATTGAGTGTATGTTTAAAATCTATGCTTTCATATGTGTGTTCATGTTGATTTATTGATATATTTATTTCATGTTTTTAATCTATGCAAAATAGCTATGTTAAGCCTTATTGATTAATACAGATGAAGTAACATATTATACATTTTACTATTTTGTATAATTGCAGTGAATTCTACGTGAATGACCAGAGATAGTGACGTTTGCACAAATTGAACATCATAAAGATCATTTGGACAGGTATAGAATTTTAATTATATTACTATGGCAAAATATTAAAAAAGATGATGTTTTTAATGTAGACAAATATATGTCTGTTGATGTTAATTTAATGTTATTGATGAAGCAAAAGTTTAAAAATATTATCTATTTCATTTTACAGTTTATTCGGATCTGCAAGGGAATAAACAGACAGTGTGACGTTTGCAGCCTTTGAATAACATCAACATCATCTTCACAGGTATAAAATTTTATTTTGTAGTGACGTATAGAAAAAGCCTATGGGCCTCATTCAATTGCGATTTGGCCAATTGAATAAGGCTCTATATAAGCACATATCATATTTTTTTACACAAGTTTTTAGTTAGTGAACTTCTATCCAAAAGCAAGGTATTCACTAACTAAAAATGTATGTAAAAAAATATGCTCTGTTCTTATATAGAGCCCTATTCAATTGGCAAAGTCGCAATTGAATGAGGCCCTATGTATTATATTTTTTGTGAAAATTTACATTGATTGAAAATGGATAGTACTTATTGAGTCATTAAGTAATAATAATATTTAAAGAAAAGAAGAAGCTTTAAACACTTGCAAAAAAATAAAAGGATGGTATGCTGTGAATTCAATCAAGAAAGAATGTCATTGAAAGATTAGTAATATAAAGATGGATATGTGCAGCTATTTCAGATTTCATATATGTGAATAAAATACTTTGAAAAATGGTTTCATTTCTTTCAGACTAAAGTGCAACAATTGAAAATGTTTTATTAGTTTAAGCATCTACTTTAATCTAAAAGTACAAATCGTAAAAAAAATGTATATAAAACAAAGAACAAACAATAATTACATCTCTATTTAAAATTACAGATTAAAATGGCGGACAATGGAGAAGACAAAATTGAACGCAAAAGAAGATTGGCAAGGGAAAGGAAGCAAAGGTGGAGAGATGCTCAGACACCAGAAACTTCACAACGCTTGCGAGAAGAAGATCGACAGAGACTTTTAAATAAAAGAAAGATGAGTAAGAAAGCCGCAAGTGAGTGTGTTGGGGCTTCAAAGAAACGTAAAAGTAAACAAAAACATCTCTGTGAACCATTGTCCAATGACTCTATTTTGCAGAATGTCTTAAATGTAGAAACACAAGAAAAAAATGTACATATAGAAAGTGGGTCTGATATTTATGTTGAAGAAATGCATGATAATGTGTTTACTACTGCAGTAGAAGTAGATACTCATTATTGTGGGTTACTTAATGTGGTTTGTCAGTTTTGTGGGGCCTATCATTTTATAAAGGAAAGACCTACTGACGGAAATTTCATTAGTTGCTGTCAGAAAGGAAAGGTTAAACTTCCAGTAAGACACCCATTTCCATATTATTTAGAATGCATTATGAGTGATCCAACATTTCCAAATTATAATAATTTCAAACAAAACATAAGGTCTTATAACAGTGCAAGTTCATTCGCTTCAATGGGTGCAACATTAGCAGAAAATGTACCAGGACATGGTCCTTACTGTTTCAGAGTTCAAGGTCAAATATACCATCGAACTTCACATTTACACCCACAAGAAGGACAGCAAAGGAAATTAGCACAGTTATATGTCTTAGATACGATGGAAGCTGTGGAACAAAGAATGACACTTCCAGAAAATAGACAGTGTTTGCGCATAGTCTTTGAACAGCTTGAAAACATTATGGAAAAAAACCCATATAGTAAAGCATACAAACAATTAGCACAGCTTGAAAAAGAACAACAGGAACATGCTCAAAGACATCAATTGCCTACACCAAGAGTCAATATGGTGTTAAAAAGAGATCGCAACACTGATCAAAGAAGATATAATTTACCTACTGTAAACGAGGTTGCCATGGTGTTTAAAAATGAAGATGGTGAACCACCTTTTCAGCGGGATATTAGAATATATCCACGCAATGAAGAACAACCATTTATCAACATTAATATATTAAGCTGTAATTTAGATCCAATGACATATCCCATTTTCTTTCCAAATGGGGAACCAGGATGGGAACCAAAATTACAATTGGAAAGCTATCCTAATACTAAACTTCGTATTAGATCTAATATTTCCATGCTGGAATATAAAGTGGCACAAACTGCTATCCGTGATTGTTTTAATCCAATTTTACATGGAGGAAAACTCACTCAACAATGGATTATTGATTCATATTTACAAGTTGAAGCCAATAATCTAAATTGTATTAAATATCAACAAAATAAATTACGAGTAGAACAGTATTGTGGATTAATGGATTATGTGGCAGATTTAGCTTCCAACAGAGACATTCCAGCTGGAAGAGCAATTATTTTGCCATCCTCTTTCCAAGGATCTCCTCGCAATATGCGAGAAAGGTATAATGATGCCATGGCTATTGTTACAAAATTTGGAAAACCAGATTTATTTATTACATTCACGTGTAATCCACAATGGCCAGAGATCAAGGAAAATTTGAATCTGGGACAAAGTACTTCTGACCGACCAGATTTAGTGGCAAGAGTATTTAAAATCAAACTCAATTCATTAATTCATGATATCACTAAAGCACACTTATTTGGACAATGTGTGGCTTATGTTTACACCATTGAATTTCAAAAAAGGGGATTGCCACATGCTCACATACTTTTAATACTGCAGGAAAAAGACAAGTTGAACACTGCAGAGAGAGTGGATTCAGTAATTTGTGCAGAATTGCCAGACCAAGAAAAATATAAAAAACTTTGGGAGATTGTTACACATAGAATGATTCATGGCCCATGTGGAGAGATAAATCCGAATTCACCATGTATGGAAAATAAAAAATGTACTAAAGAATTTCCAAAACAATTTCAACTGGAAAATTGTGCAAATTGTGATGGATATCCTTTGTATAAAAGAACACAAGGACAAACAGCTATTATCCGTGGCCAAAAGGTTGATAATAGATTTGTCGTTCCATACAATCCACATTTGCTCATTAAGTACAATGCACACATCAATGTGGAAGCTTGCACTTCAATTAAATCAATTAAGTATGTGTATAAATATATATACAAAGGATACGATGCAGCTACTGTTGTTGTACAAGGTGTTGGAAATGAAAACGAAAATCCAATTTTACATGATGAACTATCAAATTATTTAGATGCTCGGTATGTGAGTGCTCCTGAAGCAATGTGGCGCCTTTTGAAATTTGAGATGCATGATCGGTCACATGTTATCTATCGTTTAGCTGCACATTTGCCTCAAAGTCAGATGGTTTGCTTTACTCAAGGAAATGAAAGATCTGCATTATATCAAAGTGAAGACAGAGATACTACGCTTACTGCGTAGTTTAAATTAAACTGTCAGGATACGCAGGCCAGACAATTTTTATACATAGAGATACCATATCACTATGTATTTGTAAATGGTCTATGGCGACAACGAAGAAGAGATAGTCATAAAATCATACCACGCATTTATACCGTCAGTCCAAGGGATATTGAACGTTTCAGCTTAAGATTACTTCTGCTACATGTTCCCGGTGCACAGAGTTTTGAGCATTTACGTACAGTGAATAACATAGTTTATGATACATTCCTATTAGCTGCAAGACATCAAAATTTCATAGCTGATGATACAGAATGGGAGAGGTGTCTGGAAGAAGCAGCACTCTGTCAAATGCCTAAGCAAATGAGACAACAATTTGCATTCATTTGTATATTTTGCAATGTACCTGATGCTTTCACTTTGTGGGAAACATTTAAATTAAACATGTCAGAAGATTTCTTGAAACGTTACAGAGAACCAATAGCTCTGTTAAAAACATTGATGGAAATCCAAGAAATATTGTTGGCTCATGGATTAAATTGTGCAAGTTTTAATTTACCTGATCCAGCACTTATAGATGACATCAATTTTGATGATTATGACACTGAGCTTCAAAAACAAAAAACCCAAGAAAAATTGGCAACTTTAAATACTTTACAGTTAGAAGCATTTCATGCCATCACAAATGCTACAGATGATGAAATGGTCAAAGACCGGTATTTCTATCTAGACGGACCAGGTGGATCAGGAAAAACTTATCTGTACAATTGTTTGATGAGTTATATTCGATCACAGGGTCAGATAGCTATGCCATTTGCAACAACTGGAATTGCTGCACTTTTGTTAGATGGTGGGAGAACTGTGCATAGTGGATTTAAGCTGCCAGTTCCCATTTTGGAAACATCAGTGTCAGATATTCAACTCAATTCAATACAAGCAAAGAAATTCAAACTAACTAAACTAATTATCATAGATGAGGCAACAATGATGTCATGTCATGCACTGCAATGTATTGACAGATTATTAAAAGAAGTAATGGATAATAAGTTGCCTTTTGGTGGAAAGGTGATGCTGTTAGGGGGCGATTTTAGGCAAACATTGCCTGTTGTGCCACACGGAAATAGAACAGAGATCATTGAAACATGTATCAAGACCAGTAAACTGTGGCAAATATTTACACATCTCAAATTAGAATTAAATATGAGATCTGAAGGCCAAAATGAATTCAATGACTGGCTCATTAAAATCGGAGATGGAAAACATCTAGAAATACAGCATTTACCAAAAGGAACCAGTTTTTGCACATGGACAACTCTATGTGGCTTTTTCAAGGTGCACTAATCCAAAAGAAATTAAAGTGCATGTTGAAGAAAACGAAACTCAGGGTCATTTATTGGACAATGGATGTGTTTGCACCGAAAACATTGTCTACTATGAGGTGTTGGAAAGATAGAGGACAATGGTTTCATTTAATGCCAACATTTATGGGACTCAATATGATTGCACAAAAAAAACATTTCACATAAAACATCCAAAGAAAAAACAGTAAAATATCCTTAAACAGATTGGAATGGGTTCAAAGTTTTATAGTTACATGATTGGCCGCACAAAACAATTAACTGACTTTTTCAAGTTTATAACAGTTAAATGTTATTGTTTGATGTTAAAATTTCAGATGTTAAATATGTGTTTTTTGAATTTTGAAAAAAGTTTGGTCAATATATATGTGGTATAGTCAAATATGTATTGTTAGTATAAAGTTTAAATAATTGAATAATAATTGGAAATGTATTATTTAAAGACAAAGTATTGATTCTGGGAGAAATCCGATCTCCAGTTAATGGGGTCAGGAAGGAATTATTTTTTTTCCCTCTTTGATACAATTGGACAAGTTTCAATAGAGGGTTTTTATTGTTTGCCTTCCTCTGAATTCAATGCTAATTTAGTTTAACAAGAGTTTTACAAATATGTTACAAATGATAAAAAGCATGTTATTGTTAAAACAATTTACTTACTCTAAGTTAATATAGTCCGCAGTTACTCAGTGATAAATATATATAGAAAAGTGTTAGTATTGTTAACAAAATGTTGAACGAATGTTTCACATACAAGTTTCATGTTACAAAGTTTCATGTTTGTGAAATATAAGTTGAAAGTTAAAAAAATAAAAAGTTAAAATAAATAATGTGTTTTTATTTTATTTTTTTAAAAAGGGAACAAATGTAGGTGACTCCTTTTGTGTTGCAAACAAATTTCACAACATTTAATTTTTATTGACCGTCATTTTTTGACGGGCAAGTCGCTAGTAATATATAAAAATACAAATATGTAAATTTATAAAGTTTATAATGTAAGTTTATAAAATAGATATACTTATGTATATGAGAATATAATTTCTACATTTGGAAAGATTTTTATAAACTACGTGTACAAAAAGATGAAATGTTGAAGAATTCTTTGAGTATATGGGGTGTCCCAAACATCATACCAATATCATACCTCCAAAACAATATTCAAATCTGCTTACAGATACAAAAAAAAAATACTTATACAAGGGTTGCCTTGAAGGCATATCTAAATTTCCTGGATCATTAATGCATCTGACAGATGAGAATTAATAGTATATGCAAACATTTTTTGCATGAAAGACACCCCCCCATTTAAACACTTAGCTTGTAGTTAGCAAAATGTCTTGTAATTTCTGACAGTTGAAAATTAGGATAAACACCACTCCAAACCCAGGCTATATTAACATAAAATTCATAATTTGTTTTGGCCAATCAGGAGGAAGCAGAGGCTGAAATATATGTATCACAATCTAGGGTTCCTGTCGCGATATAGTGTGGCACCATGTTAGAAGGTGCTATGTATCACATATATAGTTGTCAGTTCCCGGAACACTTACGATGTTGGTCACAGCTGTCGACCGCGCCGGACTTAGGCTGCCATGAGTGCCAAAGGAGCTCTTTGCACTGCTCACCTCGCTTACACCAACTTGTTCACATTCAACTAATGCAGGTTCATCAGGGTTCATTACTAGCTACTCTTATTTTTAGCTTATTTCTTGCAAGTGATTTTCAACAAACAAGAGTTCACCTGGTTTGTGGAACTCACTACTAAAGAAGTCTTTACAAGAGGTCCCTGGAGGGCCACACACATGCCTGGATTTGATGTTATCCCTGCAGTGCACAGGTGAGTCAATCACTTCTTCAGTCATCCTGATTGACTCTGATTGACCTGTGCAAAGAAAGGCTATCTTAAAATCCAGACTTCTGTGTGTCCTTCCAGGACAAAATTTGTCCATCCCTGGTCTATACGATATGTGTTGGTCATATAGCAATCATTGGGCCTAACTGGAAATCCACATCATTTATTGTTCTCTTCAAAGACTTAACATACATTATATGCTAACTGTTTTTTTCACTATTTTGAACCAGTTGCCATTGTAGGAAGCTTCTTTTAGCATGTTGTATAGAGATGTGGCGAATAGTTCGCCGGCGGACTGTTCCCGGCGAACATAGCATGTTCGCGTTCGCGGCGAACTGCGAACATATGCGATATTCAACCCGCCCCCTATACTTTATCATTGAGCAAACTTTTACCCTGCATGTCACAGTCAGCAGACACATTCCAGCCAATCAGCAGCATACACTCCCTTCCAGAGCCTTCTACCTCATGGACAGCAGCCATTTTGGAATCATAACTAACTTGCAGTCTTACTGAGAGGAGGCTGAGTGTAGGTGATACTGCATCAATATAGAAAACCATAGCTAGGCTACTGTACACAGTGTGCAATACAGTCCTGAAGGACTCTTTTGATCTCTGCTGCAAAGACACCCCTTGTGTCTCTTCCCCCCCTTATCATCATCCTCCCCTCACCTTAGCACCCAACCCTAACACCCCTCACACTTATCCATAACACCCATCAACCTAACACCTAACCCTAACACCCCTCACACTTATTCCTAACATGCCTCACCCTAACACCCCTTACACTTATCCTTAACACCCCTAACCCTAACACCCCTCACACTTATCCATAACACCCCTCACCCTAACACCTAACCCTAACACCCCTCACACTTATCCCTAACACCCCTCACCCTAACCCTAACACCCCTCACCCTTATCCCTAACACCCCTCACACTTATCCCTAACACCCCTCACACTTATCCCTAACACCCCTCACCCTAACCCTTACACCCCTCACCCTAACCCTAACACCCCTCACACTTATCCCTAACACCCCTCACCCTAACACCTAACCCTAACACCCCTCACACTTATCCCTAACACCCCTCACCCTAACCCTAACACCCCTCACACTTATCCATAACACCCATCAACCTTACACCTAACCCTAACATTCTCACATGTATCCCTAAGACCTAACACCCCTCACACTTATCCCTAACACCCCTCACCCTAACCCTAACACCCCTCACACTTATCCCTAACACCCCTAACACCTAACCCTAACACCACTCACACTTATCCCTAACACCCCTCACCCTAAAACCTAACCCTAACACCCCTCACACTTATCCCTAACACCCCTCACACTTATCCCTAACACCCCTCACCCTAACCCTAACACCCCTCACACTTATCCCTAACACCCCTCACCCTAACACCCCTCACACTTAGCCCTAACAGGCCTCACCCTAACACCTAACCCCCTTACCCTTATCCCTAACACCCCTTACACTCACATTCTCACACTTATCCCTGTGTCTCTTCCCCCCTAAATCATCAAGGGAGGGGGGAGGATGATGAGGGAGGGGGGAAAGAGACACAGGGGAGGATGATGAGGGGGGGAATAGACACAGGGGAAGATGATGAGGGAGGGGGAAAAGAGACACAGGAGAGGATGATGAGGGAGGGGGAAAGAGACACAGGAGAGGATGATGAGGGAGGTGGGAGGATGATGAGGGAGGGGGGATGAGACACAGGGGAGGATGATGAGGGAGGGGGTAAAGAGATACAGGGGAGGATGATGAGGGAGGTGGGAGGATGATGAGGGAGGGGGGATGAGACACAGGGGAGGATGATGAGGAAGGGGGGAAAGAGACACAGGGGAGGATGATGATGGAGGGGGTAAAGAGATACAGGGGAGGATGATGAGGGAGGTGGGAGGATGATGAGGGAGGGGGGATGAGACACAGGGGAGGATGATGAGGAAGGGGGGAAAGAGACACAGGGGAGGATGACGATGGAGGGGGATGTTAGGTTATTAATGCCCTTTATGGATTAAAACCATACTCTGCATCAACTATGTAATTTTCTGTGGGAGTTTTCACATGGATCCCCCTCCGGCATGCCACAGTCCAGGTGTTAGTCCCCTTAAAACAACTTTTCCATCACTATTGTGGCCAGAAAGTGTCCCTGTGGGTTTTAATATCCGCCTTCCCATTGAAGTCTATGGCGGTTCGCCGGGTTCGCTGGTTAGCGAACATTTGCGGCGGTTCGCGTTCGTGGTTCGCGAACCGAAAGTTTTATGTTCGCGACATCACTAATGTTGTATTATTGAATAATCCTATCATACTTCATCATGTTTGGATGTATACTCCCTCCATGTTCTCTACAGTTCTACAAAAAGATTGAAAGACCTCAGAGATTTTTTTTACAAGCTGCATTCAGAAAGTGTCCTTAAAAAGTCCTCAGCTTACATACGACCCATACTTAAGAATGGGCTCCCAAGTCTTTTTATATGTGTTTGTTTTTATATTTTGTTTTTTTGACTTAAACGAAAGAGCACAAAGGGCTAGTATAATTATTACACCATTACATTGTATTATAATTACCACATATGAGCCATTTTATTCTTTTTATTCTTTTTCTTATTTTTTTTATTAAATAGGGATCTGAATTATATACAAATCCAACCTAAAGATGATCTTAGGAACGTATCTCGTCTCTAACCCGGTGATCGCATGTATAGAATATTTGTTCACTGCAGTAATACATTTTATTAAAGTATATACTTTGTTGTTTCTCTATAGCCAGTAGGTTTAGTGAATCCTTTACCAATACATCTTTACTGTACACAGATGACTGCTATTCCATTATCTGATTTTTTGGCACATAACTTTTCTAATTAAACTCTGGATGATAAATTCAGTTTATCTTGGCTCTCACCTATTTTCACTTTACAGTAGAAATAAACCAGATTCATTTTTTCAATGGATCCCACTGAGAACCCTAAACCTTTTTTTATCATATCTTTTCATTGGCTTCTTTTGCCAAAGGCATAACACATTTTTTTGTGTGGTTTATCTTTCTTCATGGCTTTAGTAGTCAATGCATTTATCATTTTTTGTGTAAAATATTTTTTAGTATTGCAAAGCTATACAGGCACAATAGAATTAGAAGCAAGTCAGGTTGACTGACCTTCAGTGAACCTTTTTGCCAGCATATGAAAAATAAGGGGAAGATAAGAAACTGGTTTAAAGATGTGTGGTGTCCCCAGTTGTGTAGCTACAGCTTTTGTCACCAGGGGGGCTATCCCAGAGTTTGTCAACCCCCCCCCCGCCCTCCCAGTTGCGAATATATATATATATATATATATATATATATACACTCAGTATATATATATATATATATATATATATATATATATATATATTTATATATATATATATATTTATACACATATAAGTCCCATTTTTTTTCCTCTGGTGCCATCATTATACATACTTCATATATATATCTATGTTAGATACTAAGCTGGTTGGTCCCAGCGGGTATAGTTAGCGTTAAAAAATGGATGTTGTGGCCTGATGTAGTACTGGCTCACTTGAAGATTCTCAACTCTTGCAAGAACAATTGCTCTATTAATTGTTCAAAAGTGTGTTGCGTGCAGGGGCTGTGCTGCTTCCTCAATTGACACACCGTTCATGTAGGTGTCTTCCATTATTTTTAATTGTGGGGTTATTGTTTATACTTGTACCTAACCCCTGTTTTGTGCTGTGGAATGTGTTGCTGCATTATAAATAAAGGATAATAATAAACAAAATAATAATAATAGAATGTTTATAAAAACAAGAGGGAACGGGGAGAGAGGGCGCACAAACTCAATAGATCAATAGAAAAACTGCTGTGGTTTTTACATTCAACTGTTTGTGACTCTCACCTGGAGAGACCTCAAATGTTAAGAGGTATAGAGATCGCATTCAATATAATCTCCAAGTGAAATGTCAATCTTCTTCACCTCTGGCAAATAGATACCACTTGATCCTCATCTTCTGAGCCTGTGAAATGGCTCTCCTATTGAAAAGCCTGATGCTCTAAAAAATGTGTTAAACCTAACAGAGCTCCTCCTATTAGGAGCTCCCTTGCCATCCAATGGCATTTGTAGCATAAATTTAAAAAAATCCTCTTTTCTGGTGGGCTGAAATATGTGTTGTATGTTTTTTACTTGCATGCCTGCTAATAGTTGCCCCCATTCTAATCAGTATATTACACCAAACCAAGCATCTAGGAACAAAAAGAAAATGAGAACGTCATGACTATTATAATCAGTGAGAACAAGTGCAGTAACTGCGGGAAGAAATCATGTATATTTATATATATGTATGTTTAATTAATTATATGTGACAATTGTATTTACATATATATATATATATATATATATATATATATATATATATATAATTGTGTTATACATATTTATAAATATACAATGCATTAGAACATTTGTGTCTAGTCCATGTGGTTTCCTGATATGTATTAACCATTTGAGTACTGGGTTGTGTGGTACCCTGGATGTTGTATAATGAAACTGAAATAATAAAATATCATATGTTTTCAGTCCACATATGTTTATATTGGACTGTCAAATAATGAAGAACATTCATCATCCTTTATTGTATTTTGGTGCTATATTGGATTCATTAGCTGTTGCTTCGGCACGTAGCAATGGATTTAAAACCATTTGTGAGTGGCCTTTAGCACACAGCCCTGATTTGCGAGTTATTAGCAAAGTCTTATTAGCATAGGGTCATATTCTATTAGCTACTTGCAATTGCCTTGAACTCATAAATTTGGCTTTGGGTGTTATTTTAATAAATGCTTATATGCATTCCATTGACTTAAGAATTCATTAGTGCCAATCACATAATCGTTTTCGTAATTGCGAGTTGTCATCATGCAATGTTAAATGTTACGGGCTTAGGCATGCGCAATGAGAGCCAAAGGCACTCATTGCAGGGCTTGCGATGAGCGCCAGGCCCGCACCACTTTGCTGCAATGCAGGCATGCAATTGTGGTCTTCCAGGGTTCCTCTAAGGGTCCTCTGTCCCGTCATAGTGGTTATTTGACCAAGGACGCTCCACTGATGGAGGATGGAAACAGATTGAAGGCGCTCATGTCGATGCCTGGGATCGGCGCCGAAGGCCGTAGGACTTTGGCGCTGAACGCGAGGCACGCAAGACTTTGAAATTTTTTTCGATTTGAACGGCCGATATTTTTTGAAGCACGTAACTCAGAAGCTGTCGAAAGACCACCAAAAGATGGCAATTAACTAATAAAATGAACTTACAACCTCACACACAGCACAGGGGGAGAGGCAGGGAGCCTGTGAGTGAGGTTGCAAGCTAATTTGAGGATTAATTGGCGTCCGTGTTTGAAAATCGGCTAAGCGAGGAAAATAACGGTGGCGGTAAAGATGCAAATGTCTTTAAAAAGGCTCAAAACGAGGCAGAAGCCAGTAACACTTAGCCCATCAACGCGAGCCCTGCAACACTTTGAAAATTCAACCAACGGCTCTCATCGCGAGGCATGCAAGACTTTAACAGAGTCAGAGTACACCCCTCACATTTTTGTAAATATGTTATTATATCTTTTCATGTGACAACACTGAAGAAATGACACTCTGCTACAATGTAAAGTAGTAAGTGTACAGCCTGCATAACAGTGTAAATTTGCTGTCCCCTCAAAATAACTCAACACAAAGCCATTAATGTCTAAACTGTTGACAACAAAAGTGAATACACCCCTAAGTGGAAATGCCCAAACTGAGACCAATTAGCGATTTTCCCTCCAGGGTGTCATGTCACTCATTATTATTATAAGGTCCCAGGTGTGAATGGGGAGCAGGTGTTTTAAATTTGGTGTTATCGCTCTCACATTCTCTCATACTGGTCACTGGAAGTTCAACATGGCACCTCATGGCAAAGAACAGTTTGCTGAAGACAGCCAGACTAAGGACATGGATTACTTGAACCATGTCCTGTGGTACAATGAGACCAAGATAAACTTATTTGGTTTAGATGGTGTCAAGCTTGTGTGGCGGCAATCAGGTGAGAAGTACAAAGACAAGTGTGTCTTGCCTATAGTCAAGCATGGTGGTGGGAGTGTCATGGTCTGGGCCTGCATGAGTGCTGTTGGCACTGGGGAGTTACAGTTCATTGAGGGAACCATGAATGCCAACATGTAATGGGACATACTGAAGCAGAGGATGATCCCTTCTCTTCGAAGACTGGGCCGCAGGACAGTATACCAACATGAAAACGACCCCAAACAAACTTCCCAGACTACCACTGCCTTGCTTAAGAAGCTGAAGGTAAAGGCAATGGACTGGCCAAGCATTTCTCCAACCTTAACCCTATTGAGCATCTGTGGGGCATCCTCGAACAGAAGGTGGGGGAGTGCAAGGTCTCTAACATCCACCAGCTCTGTGATGTCCTCATGGAGGAGTGGAAGAGGGCTCCAGTGGCAACCTGTGAAGCTCTGGTGAGCTCCATGCCCATGAGGGTTAAGGCAGTGCTGGAAAATAATGGTGGCCACACAAAATATTGACAGTTTGGGCCCAATGGTTTAGACATTAATGGTTGTGTGTTGAGTTATTTTGAGGGGACAGCAAATTTACACTGTTATACAGGCTTTATACTTACTACTTTACATTGTAGCAGAGTGTCATTTCTTCAGTGTTGTCACATGAAAATATATAATAAAATATTTCCAAAAGTGTGAGGGGTGTACTCACTTTTGTGAGATATATGTTTGTGTGTATATATATATATATATATATATATATATATATATATACATATATATATATATATATATATATACATATATATATATATATATATATATATACATATATATATATATATATATATATATATATATATAAATACATATATATATATATATACATATATACATATATATATATATATATATATATATATATATATATATATATATATACATACATATATATATATATATATAGAAGAATGAAACAGCCATGAATGTCCAGTAATCTAGTAATTATAAATCTGTACATATATATATAGATTAATAATGAGGATTGCAGTATATTATAATAGCTTTTGTATTGGACAATCATCTTATTTAGAGTGATAAGCTTTCAAGAGGTTCAACCTCTCTTTATCAAGTCTGAAGCAATACTAACATGAGATGGAACCCTCAGTTTGAATAAAAACAACAGATGCAGGGAGAGTGGAGACAGCATCTGACATCACCAGCTAAATACTTCTCACTTCGGTACAATCTCTACAGTAGGGATGGATTGCACCTTAATGATCAGGGAGCTTTTGTACTAGGGGATAGGATGGTAGAAAGGCTGGGGGAGTTTTTAAACAAGTAGGTGTGGGGGAGGGACTCGATATAAGTAATGGGGTAGAAAGTGTAGAGGGTATAAGGGAAGAATTAACAACTCATAGGGGAGGAGATGAGGGGAGGGGTTGTATAGTCAATAGGGAGGTAGTACTAAGTAATTCAAGTACAGTGGCAGGCACTTCAGATCTACAGACTCATAACATAAGGTGTATGCTTGCTAATGCCAGAAGCTTGCCAGGAAAAATTGGAGAGTTAGAATTATTAGCAATTAATGAAAAATGGGATTTAATAGGCATTACCGAAACGTGGTGGGATGAATCTCATGACTGGACTGTTAATCTGAAAGGTTATAACCTATTTAGAAAAGATAGAGGCAATGGAAAATGAGGAGGAGGAGGGATTTGTCTGTATGTTAAGCCTGAATTTAAGCCTATAGTAAGAGAAGATATTTATGGTGGACCTAGTGATAAAGCTGAATGCTTGTGGGTAGATTGCAGAGCAGCAAATTTCAAAAGAATATTAGTAGGAGTATGCTATAAACCCCCAAATATAGCTTAAAGTGAGGAAATACAATTATTGTTACAGATTGAAAATGCAGCTAAGCATGGGCAAGTTCTAATAATGGGATATTTTTATTACCCTGAAATAGACTGGATAAATGAGACCAGTAGTTCATCTAAGGGGAGCAGGTTCTTGAGTACACTCAGGGATCATTATCTGGCCCAGGTTATACAAGAGCCTACTAGAAATGAAGCTTAGATTTACTCATCACAGATAATATTGATATAGTATCAAATGATGGAATAGGGCAACCTTTGGGAAACAGTGATCACGACACAGTCTCATTTGAGATTGAATTAAATAAAAACAAAAATTTTAGGGGCCAACGATAACTCTTTATTTTAAAAGGGCAGATTTTAACAGTCTAAGGGTAGCAATACAAAGTATAGACTGGGACAGAGAACTGGCAGGTAAAAATACTGAACATAAATGGACAACATTTAAATACTTTCTAAATATACATACACATCGGCATATACCGTGTGGGAATAAAAATAAAAGGAGTAAATCCCATCCAATGTGGCTTAACAATGATTTAAAGATCAAGATACGGAGGAAAAAACAGGCATTTAAATTATACAAACAAGAGGGAACAAAGACTGCTTTACAGGAACACAAGGAAATCAACAAGGCTTGCAAAAGCGCGATTAGACTGGTTAAAATAGAAAATGAAAAATGAATTGCAAAAGAGAGTAAGCCTAACCCTAAAATATGTTTTAAGTATATTAATGGGAAGAAGGCGAGAAAGGAAGCTATAGAAACATTAAAATGTGACACATGCCATCTGATAATTAGTGACCAGGAAAAGGCAGATGAGCTAAATAGGTTCTTTTCTTCGATATACACAAGGGAGGTACCAGTGGTTGGGACACGGCAAAATAATGGGGCTACACTACCTTTGCCAACTAATTGGTTAACACAGGAAGTAATCCAAAAGAGGTTGGAAAAAATAAATGTTAATAAAGCCCTGGGTCCTGATGGAATACATCCAAGGGTACTAAAGGAACTGGGTTCTGTAATAGCCAAACCATTATATTTACTTTTTCAAGATTCACTCAACACAGGGTCTCTACCAGATGACTGGAGAAAAGCTGATGTGATACCTATATTTAAAAAGGGAGCAAGAGCAAATCCGGGGAATTATAGACCAGTGAGCCTCACTTCTGTAGTGGGGAAGCTTTTAGAAGGGTTAATAAGGGATAATATACAAGAATATGTCTATTTGAACAGGATTATAAGTAGGAGTCAACATGAATTTATGAGGGATAGGTCATGTCAAACAAATCTAATTAGTTTCTATGAGGAGGTTAGTAGGAACCTGGATCAAGGCAACTCAGTGGATGTAGTCTTTTTGGATTTTGCAAAGGCTTTTGATACAGTGCCACATTGGAGACTATTGTGCAAACTAAGAGATACAGGACTTGCAGTAAATATCTGCTCATGGATTGAGAGGTGGCTAAAAGACAGGAAGCAAAGGGTTTTTGTAAATGGAACATGTCTGTAAGTGGGGTTCCTCAGGGTTCAGTATTAGGTCCTCTCCTTTTTAACATATTTATTAAGGACTTAGAGGTAGGATTGGAGTGTGGTGTCTCCATTTTCGCTGATGACACGAATTTGTTCAAGGTAATTAAATCAGATAGTGATGTGCTTTCCCTCCAAAGGGATTTACATAAAAGATGAGAAATGTGGTTGAGGAGGGAGGATGAGGGGGGGGGGTTTAGGAGTGGGGTTGAGGAGGGGGATGGGGTTTGAGGAGTGAGATTGGTGAGGCGGGTTGAGGAGAGAGGTTGAGGAGGGGGGTTGAGGATGAGGAGGGAGGTTGAGGAGGGGGGTTGAGGAGAGGGATTGAGGAGGGGGGTTGAGGAGGGGGTTAAGGATGAGGAGGGAGATTGAAGAGTGGGTTGAGGAGGGGGGTTAAAGATGAGAAATGTGGTTGAGGAGGGAGGATGAGGAGGGGGGTTTAGGAGTGGGGTTGAGGAGGGGGAGGGGGGTTGAGGAGGAAAGTTGAGGAGGGGGATTGAGGAGGGAGGATGAGGAGGGGGTTTGAGGATGAGGAGGGTGGTTGAGGAGGGGGTTGAGGAGAGAGGATTAGGAGGGGGGTTGTGAAGAGAGGATGAGGAGGGTGATAATGGAGGGGGAAGGGAGAGGGGGGGGGAGACACAAGGGAGGTAGAGGGGGGAAGAGACACAGGGGAGAGAGAGGGCACAGAGGGCACACACGAGGGGGACACAGAAGACACAAGAGGGACACAGGGGGCAGCACATTTCCCACCCTCAGCTTATACTCGAGTCACTAAGTTTTCTCAGTGTTTTGTGGTAAAATAGGTGCCTCGGCTTATACCTGGGTCATCTTATACTCGAGTATATACGGTATACACATATACATAGAAAAACATAGCACTGTAGTCCACAGTGATGTATTTCCTGTTGAACAAACTCCTTACTAAAAGGGCTAAGTCTGTTATAATAAGAACAATTCACATGACATTCTGATAATGTGTTAGAAAACCCAAGCCCATATTAAGTCCTGTATTTTTAGTGTTGAATAATGCGATCATCTTTAATTCAAATTTCTCTTGGATGTTTTTAACTTTTACTCTGAGTATTTTGACTTTTACGTTTTGGATGGAGTGATAATTTTGGCTAAGATGGTGTCCCACCGGGCTACAGTCTTCATTATGCATTCTTACTGAATGCCTGTGTAGATTCATCCTTAAGTGCATTTTTTGTCTAGTGTCTCCAATGTAACAGCCTGTGTCACATAAACTACATTGTATTTTATAAACCACATTGGATAATGTGCATGTATATGATCCTTTTGATGGTATAGGTCTTGTTGTTATGTGTGGCTGTGTCATCATTATAAATGTGTTGAGATAATTTACAGGCACGTTTGTTACAAGGTTTAGTTCCATTTTCCATATTCAGTTGTTCATTGGCCAATTTTCTGCAGACAAGTTTTTGTTTCAGGTTTTGCTGGTTGTTTAAATGCGAGGATGAGCAGTTTGGGGAGTATATCTTTTAATTCAGTATCTTCAATTAGTAATAGCTGAAAATCTGTGACAATTTTTTCCGTATTTTCTCTAAAATTGGATCGTATGTGGTCACTAGAGGTATACGTGAAGTCGTTTTTTCTGTTTTGTACTTTAACAGGTGTTCACGGGGTATTTTGATGGCAGTGGTTATTTTTTGGGTAATAATATGGGGTTTGTAACCCTTTTGTATAAAAGATTCAGACAATGTTTTTAAATTTTTATCACATACTCCAGTGTTTGAGCAGATCTGATGGTATCTAATAGCTTGACTATGGATGATGGCTTGTTTAGTGTGGGAGGGATGAAAATTGGAGCTGTGTAGGTAGTTACATCTGTCCGTGGGTTTCCGATATACAGATGAGTGGAGAGTGCCATTGGTGATGGATATAGAAGTGTATCCATTTATCTGTATCCATTTACAAACCATACAAATACAACCGTTACATAGATGATCTGTTCCTCATATGGACAGAAGGAGAAAGCAAACTCAGAGACTTTCACAGTTCATTCAACACCTTCCATTCATCTATAAAACTTAAAATGGATTTCTCTACAGAACAGGTAAGCTTTCTAGACACTACTATATCCATCACCAATGGCACTGCTTTTTACTAATATTGCCACAGTTAATAATCAAATATCAATTCTCTTAGTAACTCATATATCTGTTTTACTTAGAGTATTCTCTAAGATAACTCACATTTTCCAGTAATCTTTTTTTTTCCATACAGTTGTTAAAATGGAACGTTACTTATAGAGAAAATGTATGCAAAACAATATACACCATATGCCTATATTTAAACTCTTAGGTCTCGCCAGATTTTACAAATCCTCTGTGAGAATAATACAAGAGTTTTATTCTTGCTGCAGACAATATAAGGGTCAATTGCTTATTATACATTGTGGAAATAATGACTATATATATATGTTTCTATATTTCAGGTTGGATTCACATGATTCTTTTTCCAGTTTTTTTTATTAATGCTCCTATATTTGAAATAGCGTTTGTTATCTTTCCTGTGTAGAATCAACCCTTTTATATTATTATGATTTGTGGTGATTAACTTTTCACCAACCCTTCGGATTGCTCATATTATGCAATCCAAACAGCTTATTACTAAGTTTTCTTTATAGTGTTTGACACTTTCTTTGTATTCTGCTGGTTAATAATAGGCAATGATATAGGACTAAACCCAATCTGCTTTATTCAGGTTTCATGCTCCTCTCATTTATATTTGATGGCAGTTTCTAAAAATGTTTTATTTTATGCTTAAATTTATAATTTCTTATGTGATAGTGTTAACTATAAAATATATAATTCCCTTATGGTGAGTTACCTTTCACCACTACTTATTCTTTATCTTTGCATTTTACTGGTTTATGCTAGACAATGTTATAAGGGCTTAATCTCATTAGAATCTCATTAGCTTTATACTTTATACTTCTTTAACCAAATTAACATTTAATGGCACATTTATATATTTGTTATTGTTTCTTATTTATATTTATATTTAAAATATTGATATTTAAAATATAATTACCTCATGGTGAATTACCTTTCACCACTACTTTAACCTTTACCCTAAATTAAATTGTTAGAAGTCTAAAATAGAAGTTTAAAATATTTTTTTCAATTTTGTGCATTCATTGCTTTGCATCATTGCACCAGTTTCCATATGCATACAAACACAGGACCGAAGGCAATTCAGGCCTGCAGCCCCATTACATTCCAGCCTCGTAGATACGAGGTTTGTACATAAGCCCTATGTGCTTCAAATTTAAAAAGTTACAACGCTATTGAATTAGCCCTGTTTCGAGCAACGTGTGAGCTACGCAGCAGGGCCATCTGTGTCAAACAAGGAGAAACAGTGCAGGAGGAGTGATAGCAAGACGATCTTGCAGGCTCCCATACCCCATCACTTGCCGCAGGGGTCCTGAACGGGACCTCCGCGACAGTTCTGCATACAGGCCCTGCCGTGGTGGGTACTCCACGTACCCCCCCGGGCACATAAAATTAAACCCCACATTAACCACTTGCTGCAGGGGTCCATAGGGACCCCGGCATCCCCCCCACATTAACTCCTTGCAGCGTGGTCCCCGATCTGCATAGATCAGGCCCCCACTGCATTTAAAAAATTCAAATTCCCCGTTGCAGTTCCTTAAAGGGCCTGTGGCACACCATTAGAAGATCCCAGCCATGGCACCTAAAATTAACACCCCTCTATGCTGGGGGCCCCATTGGGTCCCCCAAAGTGTCCCCATATTAACCACTTGCTGCATGGATCCATAGGGACACCCGCAGCCCCCCACATTAACCACCTGCAGCAGGGTTTCCTGATCGGCATAATTCAGGCCCAAGCTGCATTTAAAAAAATCAAATTGCCCTCCTCGAAGGTCCTTAAAGGACCGTAAAGGTCCTGAAAGAACCCGCGCTAAAAATATAATACTATTAAGACCCTCATAGGACAATGATAACCCTATTAACCCCATAAGTGCCATGAGGGTCCTCCAGGACCCCCATGACAACAAGTAAAAACACTACACTACACTATTCCCCCAATAAACCGCCATTTCTAAACTAATCACCCTCTATCCTAACCTATTAACCCCTACATAACACTACCTAGCTAACCCCCTAGTAAACTCCCCACCTCACTAATTACACAAAATAAAAAAAGCTAAAGTACAAAAACAAAAAAAGGACATTACAAGCCCCCCACTACAAAAAAAAGATACATATATAATTAAATATACATAACATTACAGTAATAAAGACATTATAAATATACCTCTAACTGCTATACATTACCCCCTATCTAGACATTACCCCCTATCTATACATTTCCCCCTATCTAGACATCACCCCTATCTAGACATTACCCCCTATCTAGACATTACCCCCTATCTATACAATATTCCCTAAAGCTAAGCTAAAATAGAATAAATACAACACCTTTGCAGATGTCCCTTCAGATTGCACCCCCCAGGAAAAAAGAAACAACAGATTACTACAGATTTAAACATTACATATAATAAATAAGTATTATAAATACATTTTTAAACTTACTTTTCCAGCATGTCCCCATCAGTCTTCTTCTGTTCTCCGGCTCGGCCCCTGGAAAAAAAATGACACATTAGTCACACATAAACACAACTACACAAAACATAAATTAACAATAAACATTATAAATTTAAAACTTACCTGTCCGCGATGTCCCCAGCTTTCTCCTCTTCTGCTGACTTGGCCCTTGATGAATCCTCGTTCTAATTATTATTATTTTTTTTAAACTAACGGAGCGCCGCACTCATGGAGCTCCCCGACGCTAATGAGGCCTCCAGAGCCTCTTCCGGTAGGAAATTGGCAATGGCGCTTTCGGATTGGCTGAAAAAGCTGTCAATCAAATTTCAGCCAATCAGAAGGTGCCAAGGTGTGAGCCAATCAAAATTGGATACACCCCTATATCCCATTCTGATTGGCTGAAGGACCTGACAATCTTTTTTAAACCAATCAGAAGGCCCTATTGCCTTCAGCCAATCACCCTGTGGGGGTGTATCCCATTGTGATTGGCTGAAGGCAATAGTGCCTTCTGATTGATTTAAACAAGATTCACAGGTCCTTCAGCCAAAAAGAATGGGATATAGGGGTGTATCCCATTCTGACTGGCTCACACCTTGGCACCTACTGATTGGCTGACATTTGATTGACAGCCTTTTCTGCCAACCAGAAGAGGATATGGAGGCCTCATTAGAGTCAGGGAGCTCCGTGAGTGCAGAGCTCTGTTAGTGTTTTTTGTTTTTGTTTTTTTAGAGCATCAATATTTTATTCATTAAGGGCCCAGCCGGGGCAGAAGAGGAGAAGGCCGGGGACATCATGGACAGGTACGTTTTACATTTGAAATGTTTATTGTTTGTTTGGTGTATTTGTGTTAATGTGTGACTAATGTTATGTATCTTTTTTCCAGGGGTCGAGCCGAAGAACAGAAGAAGCTGGATGGGGACATGCTGGAAAGGCAAATTTAATACTGTATTTTTAATATTTATTTATTATATATATAATGTTGAATTCTTTACTTATCTGATGTGTATTTTTTCCCTAGTGGGTGTGATCTAAAGGGACATCTGCAAAGGTAAGTGGTTTTATTTATTCTATGTTAGCTTAGATTTAGGGGGTATTGTATAGATAGGGGGTAATGTTTAGATAGGGGGTTATGTCTAGATTGGGGGATATGTCTAGATTTGGGGTTATGTCTAGATTGGGGGTTATGTCTAGATTGGGGGTTATGTCTAGATTTGGAGTTATGTCTAGATTTGGAGTTATGTCTAGATTGGGGGTTATGTCTACATAAGGGGTTATGTATAGATAAGGGGTGCTGTCTAGATGGGGGAAATGTATTGTAGTTAGGGGTATATTTATAATTTCTTTATTACTGTAATGTTATGTATATTTATGTATGCCTTTTTCTTTGCAGGTGTGCAATCATTTTTTATTTTTGGTACCTTAGCTTTTTTATTTTTGGTAACCTAGGTTATTTTATTTTTTGTACCTTAGCTTGTTTTTATTTTGTTTAATTAGTGGTGTGGGTGGTTTACTAGGGGGTTAGGTAGATAGTGTTGGTAGTGGTTAATAGGTTAGGCTAGAGGTGGGGTTAGTTTAGATTTAGTGGTTTATTGGGGGGGGAATAGTGTAGCGTAGTGTTTGTACTTAGTGTTATGAGGGTCCTGGAAGACCCTCATGGCACTTCGGTGGTTAATAATAGGGTTATCATTGTCCTATGAGGGTCTTCATAGACCCTTATGGGACTGATTGGGTTTAATAGAGGCTTATAGGGGTCTGTATAGAACCCCATTAGTGGTGTGATTAAGTAGGGCTAGAAGTGGTGTGACAGGGCCAGCCTTTGGCTACTGGTTGCTCCTGTGATTTTCCCATAAACCCCTAAATCCGATATACTTTTATCTTTGCTTTAATCAAGGCTTTCCAAAACAAAGAAGAACTTAACTTCAGCATAAAACAAACATCTAAAGAAACGGGCTTGCTAATTTTCAGGAACACCCTGACTAGCCCTGAGACTTCTCGGTCTGCATGTAAAACAGTACCCTTTCACACAGAGGGGTGGTACCTTTAAGTCCATCCTCTCCTCTTGCAGTAAACAGTCTCTCTTGTAACTTTGTTGCAGTCACGCAGACTGATCCTCTAATGGCAGCTTCCAATGCTGCTCTGGCACCCACACTGTAAGTCCAGCCAGGTCCTGATCAGGAGCTGTGTCTCTTTCTCCTCCCAGGTCACGCTGAACACCCTGTGTCTCTTGTTATTATGCCGGATGTACACTCCAGGCAATCCTCGCTCACTTGCCAGTGTCTCTCAGTCTTTCAATCAGTATTATAAGCAGTCTTCCTGACTGTCTTACTTCAGTACTTATTCCAGCTCTCAGGATCCAGCAGCAGCAGAGAACCTTAGACAGCACCATCTCAGCCCAAGTTGTCTTTCACCAAACAGACTGCAGATCCACACACTGCTCACAGCTCTTCATCAGCCACCCCCTGCTGAGTGCTCAGTAGTTATTTTAAGGCAGAATGTAGCTGGGCTTAATTAGTCTGTTGTAGGAGGCTTAACTCTTTCACTTCCCAGGGGAGAAGTCTTGACGAGCTCTCTTCTGACCCCTAGTGGCACTTCATCACAGGGGTTAAATAGGTCCAGTTAGAGTTATTAGGTTCAGATAGGTTTAAATAGGCCCAGTTAGGGTTAGATTAGCCCATTAAGGGTTATTAGGTCCAGATAGGTTTAAATAGGCCCAGTTAGGGTTAGACAGGGTTTAGTATGGGTTAAAGGGGTATAGTTAGGGTTAAGGGTTTAATGGGGTATAGTTAGGGTTAATAGTGTAGTGTAGTACTTATACTTTGTCACATTAATAGTGTCCTATAGACCCCTATTGGACTGAGGGGGTTAATTATAGTCTCATTGGGGCTCTGTATATAGCCCCATGAGTTATAGGGTTAATTAAGTGCTCATGGGGCTCTGTATAGAGCCCCATGAGCACTTAATTAACCCTATAACTCACGGGGCTCTGTATAGAGCCTCATGAGTTACAGGGTTAATTAAGTGTTCATGGGGCTCTGTATTGAACCCCATGAGTTACAGGGTTAATTAAGTGATGGGGTTAATTTTAGGTGCCTGGGAGGGCACTTATAGTACCCCCGCAGTAGTGGTTAATATTTTTTAGCACGGGACCTTTCAGGATCTTTACAGTACATTAAAGACCCGCGAGGTGGGACATTTTAATTGATTAAATGCAGCGGGGGCTGGATCCATGCCGATCCGGGGCCCATGCAGCAAGGGATTAATGTGGGGGACTAAGGGGTCCCGATGGGGGTTATTGAGGGGGTTAATGTTAGGTGCTGCAGGGGTACTGCAAGTCTGGAATGGTTAATAGGGTGCTGCGGGCCCTTTAAGGACCCACGGCAGGAAATTAAACATTTTTAAATGCAGCGGGGGCCTAATCAATGCCGATCGGGGACCCCCACTGCAAGGGGTAATGTGGGGAGGCTGCAAGGGTCTCAATAGGAACCTCTGCAGCATGGGGATGTGTTTAGGGACCAGGGAGAAGCATCAGACGGCTGTGTCCGGCTACTCGAATGCAGCACGTAGAGGCTTTAGGATCCCTTGCGGGCACTTTTTTGTGCCCGTAGGGATTCTTCCGAGCTGCAAGGTTCACCCCTCAGATTTATGGCTGCGTGTTACTATGTAGCTCTCCCGGAGCCTATTTTCGGACGTTTTTGGGTCTCATCTTGCAAAGGAGGCTACGAGGGATATATTGTGGAATCGGTCCTCGCAAACAGCAAAAAAATGTCTTTTGCGAGGACGGAGGGAATTATGAGGGCTAATTTAATGAGGATGTTAGCATGTAAATTTCTTGTTAACCCCTGCTAAACTAAAACATATAGGATACTGCCCAAAATCCAGTGTATGTCAATTCTCTGGACTGAATGAGTATCTTCTAGCTCTTTGTGATACCTTCACTGTTTTTCCCTATACATATGCTGCTTAGAGTAGATCGGAACTTGTAAATGTAAATGGCGTCACTCAGTTGTGTCCGACTCTCCGTGACCTCAGAGAAAACACACCATGTTGATCCACTTGGTTTTGATGTCAGAGATGCTGGAGTGGGTTGCCAGTCCCTTCTCCAGTGGGCCAGAGCATGCAACTCCTGGTATTCCCAGGTGGTCTCCCATCCACATACTGACCAGTGTGACCTCTTGGTTTGCGGGCTGGATTCGAAACAAGGACAGGAACTTAACTCCTTCAAAACTTGAAATATAGAACAGGGGAGAAAACCGCAAAAAACAAACAAAAAAACTCTCCATTGTGAAGTATTTTAAAACCACACCATTTATTACAAAGCTAATAGCTCCACCCCCCTGATGAAGTTTAATGTGTTGGTATACTAATCTTTGTTATCTATTGGATTTAAATTCCCATGTCGCTACTCCATAATTGTACTAAGAAGATTTTCTAGGATATTGTGATCTATCTTCTATAATTTGGATATCAAGGTAAACCAGGAAGAAGAATCCTTGATGACAGAATGACACTGTTATCTGGTCTTTGACACATTTTCTTATGTAACTTATGTTACAATAAATGGTGTTATTTCAATACTACACATTTGAGAATAGTTGCACTTGTCTCTCACTTGTTCTATAATCTAATTTAGTAAGATCAACTTGGCATTCACTTGACAATTCATTTTTGCATTGGAACCAGACATTGTCAAACCTTAGCAAAGCTGACCCATAGATTGCTGATCAGCAGCAATTCCATGCAATCAAAATATATTGTTAAATTCTGATATAATAAATAATGTCTCTTGAAATCTCTAAGAAGAAAATAACACTGTAGATGTGGTTATAACAAAATAGACTACTGTGGAAAATAATACTAAATTACACTGAAGTCTACATACCTATAGGACTTCCAATTACATTTTAATTAAATGCTTCATTTGAGTACAATAGGGGTGAGACAGTTGAAAAGTAATTAGTATTGGGAGACATTCATTTATCACATTGTTTACTTCCATGAAATTAGTTCAGTAAAATTATTTAATATGTAACCATTATTGTGAAACTCAATCAAAGACAATGACTAAAAATGCTAACATGGGAATGCTGTTATTCCCTATTTTACAACACTTTGCATGGTATATGTATACAATATTTATGTACAATAAATAAGCACAATTACAAATGGGATTATATAAGTTTTGCCATATTAAAAGGACCACTGAGGTCAGATTTATTTCTTTTGGATATTTTATTACTAAAAATTATAATGGGCTAAAAAAAACACCTGCCAAACTCTCATTGTGCAGAAAGATACTTCCTGTACATTGAAAAGTCTCCCAACTTTGGAAGTGGTTCTCCTGAAACCAAAATGGTAGATTCCACAGAAACACAATAGGACAAAAAAGTAATACATTATAGGTGTATTATTTTGTTTTTAGATTCTGAAAACACATTGTCTGTTTTCAAGTGTAGTTCTTCAAAACAGCAATTTTAAAAATGTAACCATAGTGGTGCTTTAAGGAAACAAAGTCTTACATTGCTGTTTGAAATATTTGTTCACAGTGGTGGAGTATGATGCTTTGTGAGAATGGAAAATGGTGACAGTATTTTGTCAAGTGGTGGTACATGGAGTTAAATGACCACTGTAGACTTCATACTCTTGCGAAGTATGTAAAGAAAATAGCATCATCAGGTATGCAGGGAAGAAATATAAAATAATTTCAGAGAAAACTGTATATTTAGATGACTGTTTAATTGATCCATCTTAGTCTGTAACTCGAATGGGCAGGTTTTTCTATGGGGCCTTATTCTGCCATTAACTACTATTGTCAAGTGACTTTTTGAAAAGGGCCTTTTGTAACAGGAGTACATACTACATATTTGTGTCAATTGTTTTTCTCCTCTAAGGTTTCAAAAAGACAATATGTCCATCATCACTAAAGCAAACCAGAATACAGTAGTTAAAAACTAAAGACTGTAATACTTTATATCAAATGGTTTTACCACATTTTGTCCATTATTAAGTCAAAATATTACTCTGCAGTGATCCTTTAAGGTACTAGTGCAATTTATGGTTTACAGATTTGGGTGACACTTGCAAGTTTGTTATATGTGGACAGAATTTGTGGAATACTAAGGAATTAGAGATAACAGGGATGACATATTGCATTGTATTTTGATTAATAAACCATCACAATTATTACTTAAGAAATCACTGGGATCATATTTAATATTTTCAAGATTTGTTTAGAATGTCAAAATATATTACAAGCTCTAATTTATTATCCTTTATGTGAAATTATGCTGCTGTGTAATTGGCCATTTTGTGAGCATAAAATGTGTTTTTTCTAATAAATTATTTGTGGTCATCCCTATCACCCTGAAGTAGCTGGTGGTCTTGGAGTAAGCTACACCCAATCGTGGTCTACTAAGAGGGCCAAAAACTGACTTGATATTATTTGCCAAGCTTTTTAAATGCTTCTCTAATCACTGACTTGGGATTGGGAATGTAACAGCTGTAACAATTCATTTTCCAATGACCCATATCTATAATGATGTGGACGGAGGTTTGACTTTTGGAGGGGGATTAGGTTGCTCTAATTCTGAATAAGTGGCATTAATATTTGAAAGGGTTGAGACCTAGTCTGGAGTGGATAAGCCTGATATCATGGATAAATGTGGCGGTAGATAAGTGTTGACTGGATATGCTGTGTAATGGGTGGAAAGTGTTTTTGTCTTTAAATGACTCGTGGAGAATATGTAGTGTAATTGCTGGGCGGGTTTCATAGTATGTGGGATAGCAGGTGATTGATATGGGAGAGTTGCTAGTTTTGGTGGATTGAAGGTGGAGTATACAAGTGTCTGCTGTAAATGTGATGTCTTGTTTCGTAAGGTAGTGCCACTGTGATTGAAATATGGTAAACTCGCTGGGTCTCAAAAATCTGAAGAAAACTAAGCTGGCTGCTTTGATAGAGATGGTACTTTTGGCTCCAAATGGGTTATTGGAAAGGAAGGATATCAATTTTTTGATAAATCACTAGTGATTGGGAGTCTAGTTGATTTTGAAAATTGGGAATGTTTTTTTAGGCCTTTAAGGAACAATTTAGCAGGTGGTGTTTGTAGTATATCCAACAATAGAAAAAGCCTTACTATCGTTCCAAGTGCTTAACACTAACCATCAGTGAACAAGAAACTTAAATAATAGGAACTTTATGTGAAACTCTTAAAAACAAATATTAAAGACCCTCTGTTAGAATCAACAAAATCCTGGATGGATTGATCAGTCAAAAATATCAATTGGAATTTACACAGACCATTAAATGCCGAATAAGTCTATACAAAGCAATCCCTATGTCTCATTTCAGAGACCTCCTATCTGACAGTCTATGGTGTGCCCCACAAGCTGCCTAATAGCCCAATATCACATTGAGTCCAAGAAATAATCTATCAGTACAAAATGGGTATTTTGTAACAACCCATCATATATCTTCCCAATTAGGCAAAGAAAACTGCTGAATGACTCAATACTGATAGAGTAGAAATGCTGCCTGATGGGTTTTTCCCCCGTTTCTCCACATTGGCCTTTTCAATTGTACACAGTTCAAAATCAATTCTGCTGGTAAAAAGGTGCATACGTGATGATGTCACTCGTTTGTCATTATCAACAATCTTTATTAAATTAAAATGCCCATGAAGGGGACTGTTTCTGAAGGTAAAGATATAATAGAGAGAAACATGGACGTCAATGTGATGATGTCACACATGCGTCTGTGCCTCGGTGTCATTTTGAATCAACATTGTGCAGAGTTATAGCAAAACATTACTTAATGAACATACAAAGATGGATTATGTGTAACTAAATATACCAAAGCAATAAATTAAATACATTTACAATGTGTGCATATTATAATGTGGTGGATCATGGTGAACCAGTAATATAATAATAATTAGACTAATAAGAATAAAAATAATTATTTATTGAAAATCATAGTAAATGATAGTTAATATACTATCATTGTAATCAAATGGATAGCAGTAAGTGAGAATAAAACAATTAAATACATGATGAATATATAATAAACTAGCGACTTGCCCATCAAAAATGACGGCAATAAAAAGTTAAGCCTGGCAATGCTGTTTGCCACACAATGGGAGCCTCCCCCTCTACTTTAGTGGCCTTGCTATGAGCGCCTTTGGTGCTCATCACGGGCCTCGCATGGGCGCCTTTGGTGCTCATCACGTGCTTTGCAATGAGCACCTTTTGAGGCTCATTACGGGCCTTGCAATGAGCACCTTCGGTGCTCATTGTGAGCCTCCCCCCTCTACCTCTCCCACCCTCTACTTTATTGGGTTCGCGATGAGCGCCTTTGTGTCTCTTTCACCCTCTCCCTCCCTTGTGCTTTATCCCCCCTCCCATGTGTCTCTTTCCCCCGTCCCCCATCTGTCTCTTCCTCCCTCCCTCCCTTGTGTTTCACTTGTTTGCCCCCATTTCCCTCCCCTGTGTATATTCCCCCCTCCTATCCCTCCCCTGTGTCTCTTCCCCCTCTTCTCACTCCCCTGTCACTTCTCCCCTCCTCTCACTCCCCTGTTTCTTCCCCACCACTCACTCCCCTGTGTCTCTTCCCCGTGTCTCTTTTCTTCCTGTGTCTCTTCCCCACCTCTCCCTCCCCTGTGTCTGTTCCCCCTCCTCTGTATCCCTTCCCCCCTCCCTCCCCTGTGTCTCTTCCCCCTCCCTCCCATCTGTCTCTTTCCCCCTCCCTCCCATCTGTCTATTCCCCACCTCTTTCTCCCCTGTGTCTGTTCCCTCTTCCCCTGTGTCTCTTCCCCTCTCTCCCTCCCATTTGTCTCTTTCCCCCTCCCCTGTGTCACTTCTCCCCCTCTCCCTCCCCTTTGTCTCTTTCCCTCCTGCGTCTCTTCCAGACTTCTCCCTCCCCTGTGTCTGTTCCGCCCTCCCCTGTGTCTGTTCCCCTACTATGTCTCTTCCCCCTCTCCCTCCCATGTCTCTCTTTCCTCTTCTCCCGTGTCTCTTTCCCCCTCCCCTGTGTCTCTTTCCCCCTCCCATGTGTCTCTTTCCCCCTCCCCTCCCTCCCTGTGTCTCTTTTCCCTTCTCCTTTGTCTCTTCCACCCTCCCTCCCCTGTGTCTCTCACCACTCCCTCCCATGTGTCTCTTTCCCCCTCCCTCCCTGTGTCTTTTCCCTCTCCCCTGTGTCTTTTCCCTCTTCCTCTCCCTCCCCTGTGTCTCTTCCCCCTTCTCTCACTCCCCTTTGTCTATTCCCCCTCCTCCCCTGTGTGTATTTCCCCCCTCCTCCACTGTGTGTCTCTGCCCCTCCTCCTCTGTGTGTCTTTCTCCCCTCCTCCCCTGTGTGCCTCTCCCCTGTGTGTCTCTCCCCTCCTCCTCTGTGTGCCTTCCCTCCTCCACTGTGTATCTTTTCCTCCCTAGTCTGGCTCCGTTCTCTTCCCCCCCTCACTTGTGTCTCTTACCCCCCCCCATTTACCTCCCCTGTGCCTTTCCCCCCTCCCCTGTGTCTTTTCCCTCTTCCTCTCCCTCTCCTGTATCTCTTTCCCCTCCCCTACCTCCCCTGTGTCTCTTCCCCCTTCTCTCATTCCCCTGTGTCTCACCCCCTCCTCCTCTGTGTGTCTCTTCCCTCTTCCCCTGTCTGTCTCTCCCCTCTTGCCCTGTGTGTCTCTCCCCTCCTCCCCTGTGTGTCTCTCCCCTCCTCCCCGTGTGTCTCTCTCCCCTCCTGCTCTGTTTGTCTCTCTCCCCTCCTCCCCTGTGTGCCTCTCCCCTGTGTGTCTCTCCCCTCCTTCCCTGTGTGCCTCCCCTCCTCCACTGTGTGTCTCTTCCTCCCTTCTCTGGCTCCATTCTCTTTCACCCCTCACTTGTGTCTCTTACCCCCCATGTACCTCCCCTGTGCCTTTTCCCCCTCCCCTGTGTCTTTTCCCTCTTCCTCTCCCTCCCCTGTATCTCTTCCCCCTTCTCTCACTCCCCTGTGTCTCACCCCCTCCTCCCCTGTGTGTCTCTCCCCTCTTTCCCTGTCTATCTCTCCCCTCTTCCCCTGTCTGTCTCTCCACTCCTCCCCTGTCTGTCTCTCCCCTCCTCCACTGTTTGCCTTTCCCCTCCTCCCGTGTGTGTCTCACCTCCTCCTGTGTGCCTCTTCCTCCCTTGCCGTGCGCATGCACGGTTGACACTGCGCAATACGCATGACCGGCGCAGTACGCATGTATGCGACCAGCGCATTGTGGATGCGCAGCTGATGCAGTGCGCATGCACGCGTCCAGCGCAGTGTGCATGCACAGCTCACGCCTCACGCTGCGAGTGGGCACGCCCAGCGCTGTGGGCATGCGCGACTCACGCTGCGAAATGCACATGCGCGGGACTTTCTGCAATCGGTCGTAGTTGTCAAAATGCGATTTGTCGCAAGCATGACGCCGAATCGCAGTTTGACAACTATTATATGTGATGAATGCTGTATTGACTTATGGTGAATGTGCAAAGAAACAACATTAATTAAATACATGATACTTGTTGATTGTGATAAATATGTGTTATAGACAATGTGATTTGGCCAATTGAATAGGTCTCTATATAAGCACAGAGCATTATTTTACAGAAGTTTTTAGTTAGTAAACTTCTATCCAAAAACAAGGTCTTCTCTAACTAAAACACTTCTGTAAAAAATATATGCTCTGTGCTTATATAGAGACCCATTCAATTGGCCAAATCGTAACTGAATGAGGCCCATGGTATGAATATACTGTTTTTTATCAAGTTGGGTGTGTATTCACTCTCACAATTTCTCACAGTAGGTTAGCTTCACATTGTTGTACGGGTTTATAGATACAGTTCTTATCTATAATTCATTCCTAAGTCATATTCAATTTCACTCATTTTATATCTCACACTCATTTAGATATATTTTTCACGATATTAAATATTATTTATTTTACAGCTTCCCTCTGGTTTTATATCCCTACACCTCCAAGACACTTTTAAACTTCAACACTTCCTTTCTTCCCTGTTTTGAGTAGATCCATATTTCTTACAATCAGAAAGTATCATGTGTTTCATAGTTACATAGTTACATAGTTACATAGTAATTAAGGTTGAAAAAAGACTTGCAGTTCATCAAGTTCAACCTTTTAAGATCTTCTCTGATCTGCAATATGTAGATTAGTTATTAATTAATTCATTGATTAATTATTAATCAATGATTTAATTATTTATTTTTAACTTAATTTAATTTTTTCAATTACTAATTAATCCAGAAGAAGGCAAACAGAAAAAAAACCCAAGTGAAACTTAGCAAATCGTCTCAAAGGGAAAAAAAAGACTTATAACTTAGCCCCTCCATTCCCCTTATTAGTTTTGTTGCCCTCCTCTGTACCTTTTCCAGCTCTAAAATGTCCTTATTATTATTGCATGGCTATTTTTCCTTCCCAGATGCATAACTTTACATTTATTCGTATTAAATCTCATCTGCGATTTACATGCCCATTCCTCGATTTTATGTAAATCCCTTTAGAGGGAAAGCACATCACTATATGATTTAATTACCTCAGCGAAAATGGAGACGCTACTTTTCAGTCCCACCTCTAAGTCCTTAATAAATTTGTTAAGAAGGAGAGGACCTAATACTGAACCCTGAGGAACCCCACTTGCCACATTAGTACAATCGGAGTATGTTCCATTTACAACAACCCTTTGCTTCCTGTCTTTTAGCCAGCTCTCAATCCATGCTCAGATATTTACTGCAATTCCTGTATCTCTTAGTTTGCACAATAGCCTCCCACGTGGCACTGTATCAAAAGCCTTTGCAAAATCCAAAAAGACTACATCCACTGAGTTGCCTTGATCCAGGTTCCTACTAACCTTGTCATAGAAACTAATTAGATTTGTTTGACATGACCTATCCCTCATAAATCCATGTTGACTCCTACTTATAGTATTGTTCAAATAGACATATTCTTGTATATTATCCCTTATTAACCCTTCTAAAAGCTTCCCCACTACAGAAGTGAGGCTCACTGGTCTATAATTCCTCGGATTTGCTCTTGCTCCCTTTTTAAATATAGGTATCACATCAGCTTTTCTCCAGTCATCTGGTAGAGACCCTGTGTTGAGTGAATCTTGAAAAATGAAATATAATGGTTTGGCTATTACAGAACCCAGTTCCCTCAGTACCTGTGGATGTATTCCATCAGGACCCAGGGATTTATTAACATTCATTTTTTCCAACCTCTTTTGGATTACTTCTTGAATTAACCAATTATTTGGTAAAGGTAGTGTAGCCCCATTATGTTGCAGTGTCCCAACCAAGGGAACCTCCCTTGTGTATACCGAAGAAAAGAACCATTTAGCTCATCTGACTTTTCCTGGTCACTAATTTTCAGACGGCCTGTGTCACATTGTAATGTTCCTATAGCTACCTTCCTCACCTTCTTCCCATTTATATACTTAAAACATATTTTAGGGTTAGTCTTACTCTTTTTTGCAATTCATTTTTCATTTTCAATTTTAGCCAGTCTAATAGCGCTTTTGCAAGCCTTGTTGATTTCCTTGTACTCCCGGAAAGCAGTCTCTATCCCCTCTTGTTTGTATAATTTAAATGCCTGTTTTTTACTCTGTATCTTGATCTTTAAATCATTGTTAGGCCACATTGGATGTGATTTACTCCTTTTACTTTTATTCCCACTTGGTATATGGTGATAAGTATGTATATTTAGTAAGGATTTAAATGTTGTCCATTTATGTTCAGTGTTTTTAACTATCAGTTCTCCGTCCCAGTCTATACTTTGTATGGCTGCCCTTTGATCGTTAAAATCTGCAATTTTAAAATTAAGAGTTTTTGTTTGCTAATTAAAATTTAGTTTTTTTTTATTCAATCTCAAATGAGACTGTGTTGTGATCACTTTTTCCCAACGGTTGCCCCATTCCAACATTTGATACTATATCAATATAATTTGTGATGACTAAATCTAAGGTAGCTTGATTTCTAGTAGGCTCTTGTATAACCTGGGCCAGATAATGATCCCTGAGTGTACTCAAGAACCTGCTCCTCTTAGCTGAACTGCTGGTCTCATTTATCCAGTTTATTTCAGGGTAATTAAAAGCTCCCATTACTAGAACTTGCCAATGCTTAGCTGCATTTCCAATCTGAAACAATAATTTTATTTCCTCACATTTAGCCATATTTGGGGGTTAACACATAACATACTCCTACTAATATTCCTTTGGAATTTGCTGCTACGCTATTTAACTCTACCCACAATCATTCAACTTTATCACTAGTTCCGCCATAAATTTATTCTCAGACAAATCTCTCCTCCTCTTCTACCATTGCCTCTATCTTTCCTAAATAGGTTATAACCATCCAGATTAATAGTCCAGTCATGAGATTCATCCCACCACATTTCAGTAATACCTATTATATCGCATTTTTCATTAATTGCTAATAATTCTAACTCTCCCATTTTTCCTGGCAAGCTTCTGGCATTAGCAAGCATACACCTTATGCTATGAGTCTGTAGTTCTGAAGTGCCAGCCACTGCACTTGAGTTACTTAGTACTACCTCCCTATTGTCTATACTACCCCTTCCCCCATCTCCTCCCCTATGAGTTGTTAATTCATCCCTTACACCCTCTACACTTTCTAACCCATTACTTATATCTAGTCCCTTCCCCCACCTACTAGTTTTAAAACTCCTCCAGCCTTTCTACCATCCTATCTCCTAGCACAAAAGCTCCCTCGTCATTAAGGTGCAATCCATCACTGCTGTAGAGATTTTACCGAAGTGAGAATTCAGCCCAGTGCTCTAAAAACCCAACCCCCTCCTTAGTGCACCACATCTTTAGCCATGCATTAACCCCCTAATCTCCTTCTGCCTCCCTGGGCTGGTACGTGGCACTGGTAGTATCTCAGAAAATACTAAGTTGGAGGTCCTTGCCTTGAGCTTATTTCCTGGTTCTCTAAAATCATTCTTTAGGACTCTCCATCTTTCACTAACTTTGTCATTGGTACCAATATGTACCAAGACCGCCAGTTCATTTCCAGCCCCTCCCAATAATTTATCTACCCGATCCAAAACATGATGAACCCCAGCATCCGAGAGACAGCAAACTGTTCGATTGCTGTGATCTGGGTAACAAATCACCCTGTCTACCTTCCTAATAATAGCGTCCCCTACCACCAAAACCTGTCTGTTGCTCTGCCTATTCTGCACTCCCACTCCTCCAGTAGAACTGTTCTCCTGGCTGTTAGAGGGAACAGCTCTATCTGGCATTGCCATTCCTGAATGGACATCCCCAACAATTTCACTTTCTGTTAATCTGTTAGTATTTGCCAACTCAGAACTGGCCTGCCTCCTCCTGTTCCCCCTGATTCCCCTTCTAACTGTCATCCAGCTACCTCCCTGGACATCCTCACTAGCCTCAGCTCCACCCTCCATGCTAGGCCCAGCTAAACTGTGCTCAGTGAGCACCAACTCCCTTTCCAATGGAGCAATATCACTAAGTTTTGCAATTCTCCTCTCCAGTTCTCCAATTTGAGCTTCCAGAGAGGCAACATGCTCACACCTGCCACAGAGGTATGGACCCTGGAACATCTGTTCCAGTATTGCACACATATGTATATATAGGATGTGCACTGAGTGAGGTTGCCACTGGACTGACTCATAATTATTGTTATTGTCTACAAAAATTCAGTGGGAAAAATAAATAATAGAAAATAATATATTTGTATACACTTTTGTAAAAAAATAAAATAAATAAATAAATAAAAAATAAATAAAAAATAAATATAGATATATTTTTCTTTTCTTCCTCCTTTGCACTATAAATCTGTTCTCCCTTTTCTTTGAAATCCCGCCTTTTATTTAAACTCCTACACTTTTACTAGAATTGTACTTGATACTTGAAATGTTCGCAAGCTTACAAGTTTGCCCCTTCTCCTGTTTATATTAACTTCTGCCTTCTCACCTGGGCACAATTAGTGCACTCTGCAATTTATCAGCCTTTCATTTGCTAAGGAAAATCCTCTTGCAAAATTAATGTTGTTTCTTTTCACATTCACCATAAGTCAATATAGCATTAATTTATTATATATTCATCATGTATTTAATTGTTTTATTCTCACTTACTGCTATCCATTTGATTACAATGATAGTAAATTAACTGTCATTTACTTTGATTTTTAACAATTATTTCTTATTATTCTTATTATTCTAATTATTATTCTATTACTTGTTCACCATGCTCTACCACATTATAATATGTACACATTGTAAATGCATTTCATTTATTTGCTTTGTTGTATTTAGTTACTCATAATCCATCTTTGTATGTTCATTAAGTACTGTATTGCTATAGTTCTGCACATTGTGTGTTTATCTAAATAAAGTTGATTCAAAAAGACACTGAGGCGCAGATGCACGATTGACATCATCAAGTTGAAGTCCATGTCTCTCTCTATTATACCTTTACCTTCAAAAACAGTCACCTTCAATGGCATGTTAATCTAATAGACAAATGCGTAACGTCATCACGTTTTTACCCACAAAATTGATTTTGAAGCTATATTAGTGGTTAGTGCTGCTTAGTGGTGCCTGCTGTTTTAGCACTCATTAGCCTTTGAAAAAGCCAATGTGGCAAAACGGGGGGAAAACCCATCAGGCAGCATTTCTATTCTATCAGTATTGAGTCATTCAGCAGTTTTCTTTCCCAAATGGGAAGATATATGATGGGTTGCTACAAAATACCTATTTTGTACTGATAGATTATTTCTTGGACCCAATGTGGTTTAGAATTGGCTAAAGTTTGTTGTTTTTAGCAATATGAATGATTTTTTAAACCTTTATATACCTGGTCTAGAATGTAAGCGTTTTGATTCAGTCTATACTCCTTTATTATAGGGCTATTAGCCAGCTTGTGGGGCACACCATAGCCCGTCAGATAGGAGGTCTCTGAAATGAGACACAAGTGGTGATTGCAACTAAGATTTGTTCATTAGCTACATATTTACATAGTTACATAGTATTTAAGGTTGAAAAAAGACTTGCAGTCCATCAAGATCAACCCTCCAAGATCTCCTCTGATCTGCAATATGCGGATTTACTATTAATTAATTAGTTGTATATAAAAAAATAATAATAATAATAATAATCAATTCCCTCCTGATCCCAGACACTGGCGACAGACTTCTCCCTGGATCAATACTGCCTCTCTAATTATCCATGATAACCCTGAATTCCCTTTTTAATTAGAAATAAATCCAGTCCCCTTTTAAAGTTATCTATCGAATCCGCTGTCACCACCTTCTCTGGTAGAGAATTCCACAGATTAACCACGCTTACTGTGAAGAACCCTTTTCTTTCTTTAAGGTGGAATCTTTTTATTTCTAACCTCAAGTGATGTCCTCTTGTCAGTTGAAAACATCTTGGCACAAAAAGCTCCCTTGACAAATCTTTATACTGACCCTGGATGTATTTATATAAGGTAATCATATAATTTTGTTAGTCTTTCTTCATAACGTAGCCCCTCCATTCCCCTTATTAGTTTTGTTGCCCTCCTCTGTACCCTTTCCAGCTCTAAAATGTCCTTTTTATGAAGTGGTGCCCAAAATTGTACTCCATATTCCAAATGAGGGCGTACTAGAGATTTGTATAGTGGCAGAAATATATTTGCTTCCCTGGCTTCTATACCCTTCTTAATACATGCTAATATTGTATTTGCCTTTGCAGCTGCTGCTTGGCTTTGAGCACTGTTACCTAGGTGGTTGTCCACAAGCACTCCCAAATCCGTTTCAATATCTGATACACCTAAATTTGCTCCATTAAGATTATACATTGCATGGCTATTTTTCCTTCCCAGATGCATAACTTTACATTTATTCGTATTAAATCGCATCTGCCATTTAGATACCCATTTCTCAATTTTATGTAAATCCCCTTGGTGGGAAAGCACATCACTATCTGATTTAATTACCTTGAGCAACTTCGTGTCATCAGAGAAAATGGAGACATCACACTCCAATCCTACCTCTAAGTCATTAATAAATATGTTAAAAAGGAGAGGACCTAATACTGAACCCTGAGGAACCCCACTTACCACATTAGTCCAATCGGGGGAATGTTCCATTTACAAAAACCCTTTGCTTCCTATCTTTTAGCCAGCTCTCAATCCATGAGCAGATATTTACTGCAACTCCTGTATCTCTTAGTTTGCACAATAGTCTCCCATGTGGCACTGTATCAAAAGACTTTGCAAAATCCAGAAAGACTACATCCACTGAGTTGCCATGAACCAGGTTCCTACTAACCTCCTCATAGAAACTAATTAGATTTATTTGACATGACCTATCCCTCATAAATCCATGTTGACTCCTACTTATAATCCTGTTCAAATAGACATATTCTTGTATATTATCCCTTATTAACCCTTCTAAAAGCTTGCCCACTACAGAAGTGAGGCTCACTGCTCTATAATTCCCCGGATTTGCTCTTGCTCCCTTCTTAAATATAGGTATCACATCAGCTTTTCTCCAGTCATCTGGTAGAGACCCTGTGTTGAGTGAATCTTGAAAAATTAAATATAATGGCTTGGCTTGTGAGAATTGAAACTAAGTTCCTGATAAATACGTTTTGATGGTGGTAACTTGTGTAGTTGGAGCTTTTGATTGCAATGGGCTGCAAAAGCTAGAAATACTGATAATGTGATGGTGATGTGCTATGGTGGTTGGATAGAAACAATTGAAAGAGATTCCATGCCCTTTGATAAGTCTGACAGTTATTGGCTGATAAGCCTACTAGCATAATTTGTCAGATTTGATGGAGTAGAGGTTCTAATCCTGGATTTGTGGCAGGTAGGGTTATGGAGGAGCCCGGAGGAGTTGACAGATAGTCATGTGGATGGCAACGTAGATGAATGAGGAAGAGTTGATTGAAAATACGGATGGAGGAAGAAATTGTGTCAAAGGCAAAGGTAGGCTAAGTTCCTGAAGAGTAAAATTGTCATAGGATCAAACAATTTCAAGTGTTTCATAATATTATAGGTGGCATAGTTGGTGTTTTTTTAGAATCCCAAGCATTGGTGACAGTCAGGGCTGGGATCCCGAGTGTGGAGTTAATGCCTATGAGGTGATAATCTCTTGATTGAAGAGAACCTTGACGTGGGAGAAAGTGGTGAAGATTAGCAGATATGGGGATGACCATGAAGAATGAGAAAGGAAAAATTATCTTCCTTTCCATGTATTGAGAAATGTATTTCATAGAAAGAGATCTTAGTTGGACTGCTCGATTAAGGTGATTGTCAATTGTTTATTTTCAGGCTTGGCCTTCCTTGTGGAAGTATTTTTGTTGCTTAGTTTAGCTGGCCTAGAAGACATTGATGGTTTTGGTATTGGCTATGGAAATACTTTGCATGTGTTCCTTAAGTTATTCCAATTTGTTTGGTGGTACATCTTTTTAGTTTTTTGAAGACTCATGCAAGGAGCATTAGGAGGTTTGATGAATAAAAAGTTATCTAGGTAATGAATTGCACTTGAGCATTTTCATTTTATGGAGTCAGATCCAGCAGAATGCCCCTGAAAATTGGTCAAACATTTTTGAGCTGCTCTTAGATCCAAAAGTGAGTCTGCAGGCAATAGCGTAGGAAGGTGGTGCGTGGTGGGTAGAGTGCCCGGGTATCACCTCTTTGGGATGGCAAAATGCCCCCACCTGCCTTCCACCGCATGTGGCTCTTATTCCACTTCCCCCGGTCCCCTGCTCCTGGTCCCTGCTCTCTGCTTGTGTCTGCTGGCAGGGGGAGGAGCCAGCAGAGGGAAGAGCCAGCAGATCAGCAGCACGGAGCAGGAGCAGGAGGTAAGAGAAACGACGGAAAGGGGGAGAGGGAGGCATGGGGGGAGATGGGGAGACATAGAGGGGGAGAGGAAGGCATGGGGGGAGATGGGGAGACATAGAGGGAGAGAAGCCATGGAGGGAGGGAGAGGCATGGAGAAGAGAGGCAAAGGGGAAAAAGGGAGACACATAGAGGGAGAGAAAGGGAAGGGGCAGGCATGGAGGGAGATGGGGGAACATGTGGGAAGAGGGGCAGAAGGAGGCATGGAGGGAGAGACATGGAGGGAGAGGGGGAGAAGGAGGCATGGAGGTAGAGGGAGGGGATTTGGAGGGAGAGAGAGGCATGAGGAAGAGAGGCAAAGGGGAAAAGGGAGACACATGGAGGGAGAGAAAGGGATGGGGGAGACATGGATGAAAAAAAAAATAATTAACTAATTAATAAAAGAATTTATATATATATATATATATATATCTTTTTTTATTCTTCCTCCTTTGCACTATAAATCTGCCATGCCTTTTCTTTGAATTCCCTCCTTTTATTTAAACTCCTACACTTTTACTTGAATTGCAATTGATACTAGAAATGTTCGCAAGCTCACAAGACTAACCCTAAAATATTTGTTAAGTAGTATGTATATTAATTAAGTATATTATTAAGGCCAGGAACCTATAGGAACACTACAATGTGACACAGGCCGTCTGATAATTAGTGACCAGCAAAAGGCAGATGAGCTAAATAGTTTATTTTCTTCGGTATACACAAGGGAGGTGTCAGAGGTTGGGACACGGCAAAATAATGGGGCTACACTACCTTTGCCAAATAATTGGTTAACACAGGAAGTAATCCAAAAGAGGTTGGAAAAAATAAATGTTAATAAAGCCCTGGGTCCTGATGGAATACATCCAAGGGTACTAAAGGAACTGGGTTCTGTAATAGCCAAACCATTATATTTACTTTTTCAAGATTCACTCAACACAGGGTCTCTACCAGATGACTGGAGAAAAGCTGATGTGATACCTATATTTAAAAAGGGAGCAAGAGCAAATCCGAGGAATTATAGACCAGTGAGCCTCACTTCTGTAGTGGGGAAGCTTTTAGAAGGGTTAATAAGGGATAATATACAAGAATATGTCTATTTGAACAATACTATAAGTAGGAGTCAACATGGATTTATGAGGGATAGGTCATGTCAAACAAATCTAATTAGTTTCTATGAGGAGGTTAGTAGGAACCTGGTTCATGGCAACTCAGTGGATGTAGTCTTTCTGGATTTTGCAAAGTCTTTTGATACAGTGCCACATGGGAGACTATTGTGCAAACTAAGAGATACAGGAGTTGCAGTAAATATCTGCTCATGGATTGAGAGCTGGCTAAAAGATAGGAAGCAAAGGGTTTTTGTAAATGGAACATTCCCCCGATTGGACTAATGTGGTAAGTGGGGTTCCTCAGGGTTCAGTATTAGGTCCTCTCCTTTTTAACATATTTATTAATGACTTAGACGTAGGATTGGAGTGTGATGTCTCCATTTTCTCTGATGACACGAAGTTGCTCAAGGTAATTAAATCAGATAGTGATGTGCCTTCCCACCAAGGGGATTTACATAAAATTGAGAAATGGGCATCTAAATGGCAGATGAGATTTAATACGAATAAATGTAAAGTTATGCATCTGGGAAGGAAAAATAGCCATGCAATGTATAATCTTAATGGAGCAAATCTAGGTGTATCAGATATTGAAACGGATTTGGGAGTGCTTGTGGACAACCACCTAGGTAACAGTGCTCAAAGCCAAGCAGCAGCTGCAAAGGCAAATAAAATATTATCATGTATTAAGAAGGGTATAGAAGCCAGGGAAGCAAATATATTTCTGCCACTATACAAATCTCTAGTACGCCCTCATTTGGAATATGGAGTACAATTTTGGGCACCACTTCATAAAAAGGACATTTTAGAGCTGGAAAAGGTACAGAGGAGGGCAACAAAACTAATAAGGGGAATGGAGGGGCTAAGTTATGAAGAAAGACTAACAAAATTAAACGTATTTTCTCTAGAAAAAAGGCATCTAAGAGGAGATATGATTACCTTATATAAATACATCCAGGGTCAGTATAAAGATTTGTCAAGGGAGCTTTTTGTGCCAAGATGTTTTCAACTGACAAGAGGACATCACTTGAGGTTAGAAATAAAAAGATTCCACCTTAAAGAAAGAAAAGGGTTCTTCACAGTAAGGGTGGTTAATCTGTGGAATTCTCTAACAGAGGAGGTGGTGACAGTGGATTCGATAGATAACTTTAAAAGGGGACTGGATTTATTTCTAATTAAAATGGGAATTCAGGGTTATCATGGATAATTGGAGAGGCAGTATTGTTCCAGGGAGAAGTCCGGTCGCCGGGATCAGGAGGAAATCGAGATTTTTTTTTATTTTATACAACTGATTAATTATTAATCTGCATATTGCAGATCAGAGGATATCTTGGAGGGTTGATCTTGATGGACTGCAAGTCTTTTTTCAACCTTAAATACTATGTAACTATGTAACTATGTAACAAGTTCGGCATGGGTAAGGTGGGATACAAATGGAGGGAGAGAAAGGTAAGAGGGGGACATGGAGGGAGAGGGGAGACATTGGGGGAGAGGGAAAAAGGCAAAGGAGAGACACATGGGGGAGACATGCAGGGAGAGGAGGAAACATGGAGGAGAGGTAGCTATGGGTGAGAAAAGGAGACATGGAGGAGAGAGACAGGCATGGGCGAGAGAGGCTGACACATGGAGGGAGGGAGAGGCAAGGGGAGACATGCAAGGAGAGTAGGAGACATGGGCAAGAAGAATGCATGGGGGGAGAAGGAGAGGAATGGGTAGACAGGCAAGGGGAAAGAGGGAGACATATGGAGGGAGAGGCAGGAGAGGAGAGGGGGATACATAGGGCTAGGGGGAGAGCGAGATAAAGACAGAGGGAGAGCGAAAAAAATAGAGGGATAGAATGAGAGGGGGAGCGAGAGGAGAGAGAAGAGAAAGAAAGGGGGAAAGAGTGAGGGAGGGGAGTGAGAGACTGGGGGATAGGGAGAATAAGAGAAAGCAGATAGAGAGTGAGGGGAGAGAGAGGGGGAAGATTGAGAGAGCTCATCGCCTTTGTGCTGCAAGTTTTAGTGCCTTAATGGCTCGCCTCGCTACGCGAAGCTTGCAGACGCCTAAGTGCTCATATGCACCACGCAAAGCATGACAACGTCTCATAGTTTGACAACTATTATATGTGATATTTATATATATATATATATATTTATATATATATACATATCACATATATAGTTGACGTGCTTGTGCATGCGCAATGAGCGCCGAAGGTGCTCAGTGTGAGGCCTGAAAGTTACGGGTTTGACAAGGGCTGCAATGACCGTGAGGCCCCCCATTAAGCAGAGGGGAGAAGAGGCTCGCAATGAGCGACAATGCAATTATTGCGAGGCCCGCAATGAGAGCTAAAGGCGCTCATTGCTATGGTGGAAATTTAGAGGGCGTGAGAGGCTTCCAATGAGTGCCAAAGGCACTTATCGCGAGGCCCGTAAAGCAGAGAGGAGGGAGATTTGCAATGAGCAATGAAGGCGCTCACCTAGAGGCCCGCAACTAGCGCCAAAGGCGCACATTGCTAGGGTCGAAACTTAGAGGGGTGAGAAGCTTGCAATGAGCATCAACGGTGCTCATCACAAAGCCCGCAAATGAGAAGGCTACAAAAGGCTTCAGAGTGACAGCCTTCAAAAAATTAATGTTTTAACAGCCACCATTTTTTTCATGCCCGTCACTCGGAAGCTGTTCGGAGGCTCCCAAAAAGACGCCAATTGATTACAAAATTAACTGACAACATCACACACAGCACAGGGGGAGAGGCAGGGAGCCTGTGAGGCTGAAAGCTCATTTGTTATTCAATTGGCATTTTTTGGAAGTCTGAAAACAGCTAAGCAAGAAAAAAAAGGCAGCGTAAATCCGTAATTTTTTTTCAAGGCCTAAGTCATACACACCACCAAAGTGTGATGATGTCTTATAGTTTGCCAACTATTATATGTTTATGACCTATAAACTGTACAACTCAATTGAAAAACAAACTAAAATCTTTTAGGTAGAGGGAAGAAAAAATATAAAAATAAAATAATATGGTTGCATAAGTATGCACACCCTTAAAGTAATACTTTGTTGAAGCACCTTTTGATTTTATTACAGCACTCAGTCTTTTTGGGTATGAGTCTATCAGCATGGCACATTTTTGCCCACTCTTCTTTGCAAAAACAATCCAAATCTGTCAGATTGCGAGGGCATCTCCTTTGCACAGCCCTCTTAAGATCACCCCACAGATTTTCAATCGGATTCAGGCCTGGGCTCTGGCTGTGCCATTCCATAACTTTAATCTTCTTCTGTTGAAGCCATTCCTTTGTTGATTTGGATGTATGCTTTGGGTCGTTGTCATGCTGAAAGTTCCTCTTCATGTTCAGCTTTCTAGCAGAAGCCTGAAGGTTTTGTGCCAATATTGACTGGTATTTGGAACTGTTTATAATTCCCTCTATCTTAACTAAGGCCCCAGATCCAGCTGAAGAAAAACAGCCCCAAAGCATGATGCTGCCTGCACCATGCTTCACTGTGGGTATGGTGTTCTTTTAGTAATGTGCAGTGTTGTTTTTGAGCCAAACATATCTTTTGGATTTATGGCCAAAAAGTTCCACCTTGGTTTCATCAGACCATAACACCTTTGCCCACATGCTTTTGGGAGACTTCAGATGTGTTTTTGCAAAATGTAGCCTGGCTTGGATGTTTTTCTTCGTAAGAAAAGGCTTTCATCTTGCCACTCTACCCCATAGCCCAGACATATGAAGAATACTGGAGATTGTTATCACATGTACCACACAGCCAGTACTTGCCAGATATTCCTGAAGCTCTTTTAATGTTGCTGTAGGCCTCTTGGTAGCCTCCCAGACCAGTTTTCTTCTCGTCTTTTCATCAATTTTGGAGGGAGCTCCAGTTCTTGGTAATGTCACTTTTGTGCCATATTTTTTCCACTTGATGATGACTGTCTTCACTGTGTTCCATGGTATATCTAATGCCTTGGAAATTCTTTTGTACCCTTCTCCTGACTGATACCTTTTAACAATGAGATACCTCTGATGCTTTGGAAGCTCTCTGTGGACCATGGCTTTTGCTGTGGGATGCGACTAAGAAATTTTTAGGAAAGACCAACTAGAGCAGCTGAACTTTATTTGGGGTTAATCAGAGCACTTTAAATGATGGCAGGTGTATGCTGACTTCTATTTAACACAATTTGGAATGTGATTGCTTAATTCTGAACACAGCTACATCCCCAGTTATAAGAGGGTGTGCAGACTTATGCAACCACATTATTTTTCTTTTTTTTTTTCCTATTTGTTTTTCAATTGAGTTGTACAGTTTATAGGTCACATTAAAGGTGGAAAAAGTTCTGAAATGATTTATCTTTGTCTAATTTTTTTACAGCACAGAAACCTGACATTTTAAGACGGGTGTGTAGACTTTTTATATCCACTGTATATATATATATATATATATATATATATATATATATATATATATATATATATATATATATATATATATAAATATATATAGTAAATAAATAGTAAATCTGTGCTGACATCTGAATGTCTAAAGCAAATTAAAGAACCTGCTTCCAGCTCAGAATTCCAAAAAAAAGCTGTTATTACACTGCATTCTGGGAAGCAGAGCTGGGACATGCAAATGTGCCCACAAATGTCTCGCTCTTCAATCCATAGCCATTATCAAACATGGCTTCCTTTAAGCTTATGCATGCTGTATTACACAGCTTTAATGCAAAGCCAAGGTTGGATTAAACACAAGCTGAGTATCCTATCCATGTACAGAAGCTTCAAGCTTACTGGCTATCATTAGCATGGAGTGGGATCTCAACTTGTGTTGTGGACTTTATATGTAGGATATATATATATATATATATATATATATATATATATATATGTATATATATGTGTGTGTGTTTGCATGGGGGGGGGGCAGGCGTCAATAGCTCTAGCTACATCACTGTCTGCAGGCTATATAATAAAGGCTCTCCCACTTAACACCATTGAAGTACCAGAGCTTGGGGTGGATGGGAAGCTGTTTGAATGTATCTTGTATGTCTATTTTAGACCGCCAACATCTTATACCTAAACACAGGATGGTGTTGATGGCATACTGAAGCGAATATTCTACGAATGAGATGAGATAGTTAATGCTTGGTATGTATTGGCCATGAGGCACAGATAAGACAATCACTAGATATTTTTTTAAAGAGTATTCCCTGTTTGTTATTCCTAGAGAGTTTATTTTCCAGATTGGGAATGGCAGAGATGTAAATGGCCCTTATATATATATCCTTTATTGACCGCAACTGTTAGGAGTTTTTTCACAACCTCAGGTTCCTTCGTAGCTGTGAGAAAATTGTTGCTATCGAAGCACTCAGTCTCAGTCTTTTTGGGTATGAGTCTATCAGCATGGCACATTTTTGCCCACTCTTCTTTGCAAAAACAATCCAAATCTGTCAGATTGCGAGGGCATCTCCTTTGCACAGCCCTCTTAAGATCACCCCACAGATTTTCAATCGGATTCAGGCCTGGGCTCTGGCTGTGCCATTCCATAACTTTAATCTTCTTCTGTTGAAGCCATTCCTTTGTTGATTTGGATGTATGCTTTGGGTCGTTGTCATGCTGAAAGTTCCTCTTCATGTTCAGCTTTCTAGCAGAAGCCTGAAGGTTTTGTGCCAATATTGACTGGTATTTGGAACTGTTTATAATTCCCTCTATCTTAACTAAGGCCCCAGATCCAGCTGAAGAAAAACAGCCCCAAAGCATGATGCTGCCTGCACCATGCTTCACTGTGGGTATGGTGTTCTTTTAGTAATGTGCAGTGTTGTTTTTGAGCCAAACATATCTTTTGGATTTATGGCCAAAAAGTTCAACCTTGGTTTCATCAGACCATAACACCTTTGCCCACATGCTTTTGGGAGACTTCAGATGTGTTTTTGCAAAATGTAGCCTGGCTTGGATGTTTTTCTTCGTAAGAAAAGGCTTTCATCTTGCCACTCTACCCCATAGCCCAGACATATGAATAATACTGGAGATTGTTATCACATGTACCACACAGCCAGTACTTGCCAGATATTCCTGAAGCTCTTTTAATGTTGCTGTAGGCCTCTTGGTAGCCTCCCAGACCAGTTTTCTTCTCGTCTTTTCATCAATTTTGGAGGGAGCTCCAGTTCTTGGTAATGTCACTTTTGTGCCATATTTTTTCCACTTGATGATGACTGTCTTCACTGTGTTCCATGGTATATCTAATGCCTTGGAAATTCTTTTGTACCCTTCTCCTGACTGATACCTTTTAACAATGAGATACCTCTGATGCTTTGGAAGCTCTCTGTGGACCATGGCTTTTGCTGTGGGATGCGACTAAGAAATTTTTAGGAAAGACCAACTACAGCAGCTGAACTTTATTTGGGGTTAATCAGAGCACTTTAAATGATGGCAGGTGTATGCTGACTTCTATTTAACACAATTTGGAATGTGATTGCTTAATTCTGAACACAGCTACATCCCCAGTTATAAGAGGGTGTGCAGACTTATGCAACCACATTATTTTTCTTTTTTTTTTTCCTATTTGTTTTTCAATTGAGTTGTACAGTTTATAGGTCACATTAAAGGTGGAAAAAGTTCTGAAATGATTTATCTTTGTCTAATTTTTTTACAGCACAGAAACCTGACATTTTAAGACGGGTGTGTAGACTTTTTATATCCACTGTATATATATATATATATATATATATATATATATATATATATATATATAAATATATATAGTAAATAAATAGTAAATCTGTGCTGACATCTGAATGTCTAAAGCAAATTAAAGAACCTGCTTCCAGCTCAGAATTCCAAAAAAAAGCTGTTATTACACTGCATTCTGGGAAGCAGAGCTGGGACATGCAAATGTGCCCACAAATGTCTCGCTCTTCAATCCATAGCCATTATCAAACATGGCTTCCTTTAAGCTTATGCATGCTGTATTACACAGCTTTAATGCAAAGCCAAGGTTGGATTAAACACAAGCTGAGTATCCTATCCATGTACAGAAGCTTCAAGCTTACTGGCTATCATTAGCATGGAGTGGGATCTCAACTTGTGTTGTGGACTTTATATGTAGGATATATATATATATATATATATATATATATATGTATATATATGTGTGTGTGTTTGCATGGGGGGGGGGCAGGCGTCAATAGCTCTAGCTACATCACTGTCTGCAGGCTATATAATAAAGGCTCTCCCACTTAACACCATTGAAGTACCAGAGCTTGGGGTGGATGGGAAGCTGTTTGAATGTATCTTGTATGTCTATTTTAGACCGCCAACATCTTATACCTAAACACAGGATGGTGTTGATGGCATACTGAAGCGAATATTCTACGAATGAGATGAGATAGTTAATGCTTGGTATGTATTGGCCATGAGGCACAGATAAGACAATCACTAGATATTTTTTTAAAGAGTATTCCCTGTTTGTTATTCCTAGAGAGTTTATTTTCCAGATTGGGAATGGAAGAGATGTAAATGGCCCTTATATATATATCCTTTATTGACCGCAACTGTTAGGAGTTTTTTCACAACCTCAGGTTCCTTCGTAGCTGTGAGAAAATTGTTGCTATCGAAGGAAGCCTGAGGTAATGCTGAAACCCCAGTTTGGAACCCTTCAGAAAAGTCAATAGTGAGGTAAGCAATGAAATGGTTGACACCAGTTTTGGCTGGTAGGTTGAGGGCTAATTTTCATTTTTGGTTCATTACTAAAGGGCAGATAGGCTTGGTATGCACTTTATGACAGATCGCGCAAACGTGAAGGACGTAAAACTAACCCGAAGGACGCAAAACTAGCCCCAAGGACGTAAAAAGTGCTCAGAGGGCCCATAGCTTTGCATTGTCATTTTTGACAGGCAATTTCCTAGTATAATAATAATATAATACAATAATTAAACTTGTTAAAAGGCTGCAGCCAGCTTGGCTGCGAAAGAATGATGGTAATCACGGTAAGAAGGGTGCATATAGTCATCTAGTTCTTCTCTGCACTGGGGATATGCCAAGCATATAATGTCCCTGTAAATGCTGAAACTGAGGACAAACTCTGTAACAGTGAACTTGCGGTTCAGTCTTGGATCCTTGGATTTGATGGTGACAATTATGTCGCCTTGAGATATGCTTTTAGGTTATGTTGAGTTGGCAGATGTTATCAGCAAGGAAACTAAGTTTATTTATTTCCCCTAGATAATATCCCTCCGCAGGTAAGCCAGAATGAAATGTGCTGGCATCTGGATTGCAGCAGCTCACCTTGTTCAGAAGTAGGAGGAGAAAAAGGGATGACAACTGATGTCTAAGTTGGATTTTTGAGTTGTGAGAGTTAAAAGTGGCAATATCCATGATCATTGTTTGAATTTGGATGATTTGCTTATTAGCCTGGTTTCATGTAGGAGTTGGCAGAGCGCCATCTTCCTGGATGATGCAGGGAGATGAAGTAGCTACTAATGGGGTGGTTTCTGCATAATAATAGTTTGGGTTTTCCATTTAGTATGATCTATAACATAAGGAACATGATGAGAGATGTAGTTGAGGAGTAGATGGGTGGGCCCGATGTTGGCACATGCAACTAGAGGCTATGTGCTCTCACAGCGACTATAGTTTGAAGCGACTTAGTGACACCAAGCGATTAAGCATGTTTAGCAACTTGCTGAAAATTATGAATTGTATGGACACATACAGTGGAAGATCGAAGTGGTTAGCTAATTTGGATAAGATGTGAGGTGAACAATAACTTTGTAAGCCCTAGGTTACATATAATTGTGATATCCTTAGGCTGGAAGTATAACTGTAGCATCGGTAGTGAAAGTAGTATATGGATTGATTTATGTGACTGTGAGAGGGTGAAGGGAGGGGAGTAGATTTTATGATCAGGTGGAAGGCAGGTATGATAGAGGTTTGACCAAGCAGTGGGTAGGTAAACACTGTGCTAATGATGTGAAGGAGTAATGATAGAGAGTAGTGGGAATAGGTAGTGGTAGGACAGAGAGTAGTGGGTATATGGTAGTGGATTTTGAGGTAGGGAAGGCGGTGGAGGAAGAAAATTTGAAGGAGAGGGGTGTGTGGAAAATGCAGTCAGAGACATGTTTATTCAGTGTGAGGAGATGGAGTGAAGAAAGGGTACTAGTATATAAGGGATTGTAGGAATGATAATGAAGTGAAGGCAAATTCATCATGCGTTAACAGCTAGGCAATGGTGGGTAGGCAAAGACTGCTGCCTACCAATGTGCTGAGGCAGCCGAGAGAAAACCTGAAATCTGGAGAGGAGGCAAGAGGAAACAACAGAGAGGAAAAAAATGGAGGGGAAAAGATGGAGGGGGCAGAAGGTACAAGGGGCAGTACAGGAAGGGCTGAGAAAGGGAAGACTGCAGGGCACGCAATAAGGGTAGGGGGGAGCAAATAAGAAAATGACATGAGAGGAGATGAGGAGCACAAGGGAAGATAGAGGAGAGAGGATGAGGAGACAGAGAAAGTAATATAAAACCTGACAAACAGGAACTAACATGCAGAGGAAACAAGCAGAGGGACAGCAAAAGGGTAAGCCAGGTACATACAGCACTCAGCAGCACAGAGGAACAACATTATGAACATGTGCAAGGTAAGAGGAATGGGGCTGGCTTTTTAAATGGGTGAGGGAGAGGGTAATTTTTAAAGGGCGTGAGGGAGAGGTAATTTACGCAGGTATATAAATGTTTTAACTAGGTGAGGGTTTTATTATTTTTCAGTGTAATTGTCATATAACATTTTAAGTTGTTCAATTACTAAGCCTCCAGAGTAAATAATAGATCCTTAGCTTTTGAAATCTGGCACTTTCTGCCAGTTCTCTCTTATGTGAGGAGCCATTATTGGGACATTTATAGTTAATAAAAACTGTATTCATCCTTTATTTTATGTTATTTATAAAATGTTTTCATAATCTATAGATGTATTTATAAATGCATGTGTTTTTTCTCTGTATGAAGGAATTTCAGTTTCCTTAATTTCCCCTTCATTCTTTATTTTTTCTTCTCTCTCCTGGGTGCTATTTCAAATTATTTACTAATCATAAGAGATTATATCATCTTTCTCCTTGACAAGTTAGACATAGGGATGTTATACCAAGATACACATGTATCTGGGATTTTATTTTCACAGATTCATAAATTGTTTCTTGGAATGCACAATTGGACAGCTACTTAGATAAACTTTTCAAATACTTAGATAGCAGCTTTTCTATATAGTTTAAGGTTGTTAGGTTATCCGAATATTATTTTTCCCTTTTAGTGAAATAGGGTATATACAGTTATTTTCCCATAATGCCTTAAGCAAAGGTATTACATAATTATATTTCCATTGGTTGAAAAAGCCCATGTGACTGGATCTTGGAATGTAGCCCCAGATAATGATTGGTATATCTAGGTGAAAGGGAGGAAGACCTGGAGATATTGGAAGATTTTTCATTTCATATTCCTGCAATAATAATTTTACTATTTCCTGAAAAGAAGAAAAAAAAACGGATTACTTTATAAACTCCAAATTGGCAAAGTATAGATTTATTTCCCTTACATTTTGTAATTCAGTTGAAATTAGTATTATGTACAATTTGTCTGTTATAATTTGCCAAATGGTTACAAACTATAAAAGGTATTGGTATGATTGTCAATCCACAATCTTGTTTTTGTGACCTATTTGTACAAAAACAGATACATTAGTTTTTTTTTTAATTCATTAAACTGTGGTACAAAATTCACAGTTGTATAACATTATACCAATAGGCAAGTTTATTAAGACTTCCTATTACAGCATATATTTTTTTTAATCACAATGACTTAGTTTTATTATTGGTTATTTCTCTTATTTGTTTATATTATTATTCTATATTCTAATTCTACATGGGTTCTTCTACATATGTAATTGTTTATTTTATTTAGCATATTGATTATTCCTTTATGAATATGTCATATCATTGAAGGTTAATATTATGCATTGCTCTATGGTATAAGTACTGATGTAATCTACGCTTTATATGCTGCTGATTTTATATGGTAGATTATCTGTATATGGATTAGTTTACTAGTTCTGACAGATTGTTTATTATGCCTTGCTATTATAAGTAGACATTGTTTTGCAGTATATATTTGTCAATAAATTGATACTGAACTTATAATTATTTTTCTTATCATTTAAAATTGTATTCATATTTAAATTACTGACACCATGTCACACCATGTCACACAGGAAAGGAAATGTGAGGTTCCAAAAGCTGAGGATAAAATCAGTTGCCTAAAGAGTAACATTTTAAATGAAGCATATGTATATACTGTAATTTTGACACCAAGTTATAAGAATATCAGGGTACCTTCTTCTATGAATATGCATCAGCAATTTAATACTGAGACCAATATGACAACTTCATACTTACATCCACAAAACCATTTCTCTCATTGTGTGTTTTTGGGGGGCTAGGAAACACTCAATTATCAATATCCTGATAACAAATAGTCTAATATAGAGCTCTGGTTCTTCTCTGACCACCAGCAGTCTGATATTTTGCCTAGAAGCATATATATATATATATATATATATATATATATAGATATAGATTTATTGTAGGCATGTTGTTTTATGATGCCAAGACAACAATAGTTCTCTATTGATGAATATCTATTCAATGGGTTTACTTCTAGTACATTATTTAATTGACTAGCACATGCTATTATGGAACATAATGCACTAAGGACCTCATTTAAATGTGATTTGGCCATTTGAATAGGGCTCTATATAAGCACATAGCATATGTTTTTAGAGATTTTTTTAGTTTGTGAAGACCTTGCTTTTGGATAGAAGTTCACAAACTAAAAACTTCTGTAAAAAAATATGCTCTGTGCATATATAGAGCCCTATTCAATTGGCCAAATCACATTTGAATGTGGCCCAAAGAAAGGAGAACTGATATTCAGTGCTTGGGTGCCATTTCTACTAATGGAATAATAAAAAAGGGTTCAACATCTGTAATACAATGTCATTAGAATGTTGCATTGTGTTCAGAGCAGCATCCAAGACCTTTACTATTATTGATTAAAGCTGCTCATCATGTTATACTGATATTGTACAAACATATGCACATAATATAATGTATATACAGTAATAGAATAACATGACCCCTATTCAGTTATTCAAATTACCAAGAAATATATGAATTCGATCAGCTAAGGTTGAAAAAATATAATCTTTGTAATTCAATTACATGATGTTACATATGTTTTTCATGGATAATTGTCTTTCTACGAAATGTCAAATAACATTGCAATCTCAACTGAAATTATTTGAATCACATGCCAATTTGCACAAATATATTATTCAGTCTGTTTTATTACAAGCACAAATTTACTACATATGAAGAAAGTAGAATAATATTCACATTTAAGTAAAAATGGCCATTGTGATACACAAAGCTACTGTAATATGGCCAAGCCAGCATGCCTTCAACAATGGCCACAATACAGCTACACAAAAGCTGAATTGTCACCAGCCTAAAAAAATCTATGAATAGGTGATAACTCCACACCAGATAATATTACATAGTTCCTTCTCTCACTCAATGTCTCAAAACTCTCAGGCAAACAGGCTGCACATTTCTGCCTAAAATACTATAGAAGACACTAAACTGGTGATAAAATAATGAAAGTATGTTAAGTTTCTAGGACTCAGTAGGTTCACTAAAACATACAATAAAGCAGAACAATTAATTACAATGCTTAGATTAGAAAAACAGCTCAATGTTCCTTAATAATGTCCCTTTGAAATAATGTAAAGGCAGTTCATAGGATATGAAGATGAGGCTTGTGTGTGGTGAAGAAAATGAGGAAGTTCAGGTCAGGTTATTAAAACAGCCCTGAAATGGAAATGAAATCCAAAAAAATGCCAATGTAATATCACATAATCGGGCTGCTGCTTGTAGATGCTATAACAGATCACTCTATGGAATAAGTAAAATATAAAAGGAAAGAGCAAACATTCACTACAAAGCAATACCAATATGAAAGATTTATAAAAAAACTAAACTTTAAATATACTGTGACAGAGTTATACAAGTGGTTGGTGTGAGCCACAGAATTCACAAAGCTTCCTTGCACCGGAGGTCTGATATAGTTAACTTCCCTAAGCCATTGATTAGGTGCACCTGACTTGACTTAAGACTGCTCCTGGAATTTAGGTGGGGCCACTATGGACTGCAACTGGGTTTATGGCCTACAGTCTGTGTGTGGCATACAGGTGTCTGAAGATGGAAAAACATACAGATCGAAAGACTGCAGCTTGGAGCTCATGATCCTTCTATAGCAGTGGAGACCTAGAGTTCTGCAGAATACAGGCCAGGTATTTTGAAGAAACTATTGGACTGATTTTTTTTTGTATTTGCTCCACCAAAGTTTAGCTGGATAGCTAGATAATAAGGGAATGTAGTGCTTCAGTGGAAACTAGGCATGTTATTTATCTGGATTTGTTTTTATGTATTATTTTGGGACACAGGCTAATATTATAGTAAAATTTGGAAACATATTAAAGCCTCCTGTAATTGTGTTCCTCCATCAAAGTGCCGGAAACATGGGCACAAAGCCAGTGGAGACTGTAACGTGACACAACACTCATAAAAGTAAAATAAAAATCTAGACTTGTATGTCTTAAAAGAATCTTTTAGAATGATTAGTACTAAAATAATTGCTATTTTCATATTATGAATTTAAACAAGTCATCCAAGATGATCTGCAGATCAAAATGTGAAACAATAATGGTTGCTTCACTCCTTCATGTTTTGTGATGTGATATGTTACGTCCTGGGAGGTCACAAAGTTACATATATTGATAATTAATTGTATATTACTTATATATTGAAAGTATACTTGTAAAGGTAAAATGTGGTTGCTAAAAAAAAAAAAATCTGATAATATTGTAGTAGCATGTCAGTTTTTAAGCAAACACATCATTGGCTGAATGTATCAGAAGAACATTAATAGAAAGTAATGATCAATCATATCTAAAGATTTTACAGCTTGGTACTGGGCTATTATTTCTCTACGTGTGTAGTTTTATCTGGGGTCAGAAACTTTTGGCTTTAGAACCAAACATGGATATTAATTAACATATACAGTATCTCACAAAAGTGAGTACACCCCTTACATTTTTGTTCATATTTTATTATATCTTTTCATGTGACAACACTGAAGAAATGACACTCTGCTACAATGTAAAGTAGTAAGTGTACAGCCAGTATAACAGTGTAAATTTGCTGTCTCCTCAAAATAACTCAACACACAGCCATGAATGTCTAAACTGTTTTCAACAAAAGTGAGTACACCCCTAAGTGGAAATGTTCAAATTGGGCCCAAAGTGTCAATATTTTGTGTGGCCACCATTATTTTTCAGCACTGCCTTAACCCTCGTGGGCATGGAGTTCACCGGAGCTTCACAGGTGAACAACTGGAGTCATCTTCAACTCCTCCATGATGACATCACAGAGCTGGTGGATGTTAGATACCTTGCACTCCCTCATCTTCCGTTTGAGGATGCCCCCCAGATGCTCAATAGGGTTTAAGTCAGGAGACATGCTTGGCCAGTCCATCACTTTTACCTTCAGCTTCCTTAGCAAGGCAGTGGTCATCTTGGAGGTGTGTTTTGGGTCGTCATCATGCTGGAATACTGCGCTGCGGCCCAGTCTCCGAAGGGAGGGGATCATGCTCTGCTTCAGTATGTCACAGTACATGTTGGCATTCATGGTTCACTCAATGAACTGTAGCTCCCCAGTACCGGCAGCACTCATGCAGGCCCAGACCATGAGACTCCCACCACCATGCTTGACTGTAGGCAAGACACACTTGGCTTTGTACTGCTCACCTAGTTGCCACCACACACGATTGACACCATCTGAACCAAATAAGTTTATCTTGGTCTCATCGGACCACAGGACATGGTTCCAGTAATCAATGTCATTAGTCTTATTGTCTTTAGCCAACTGTTTGAGAGATTTCTTGTGCATCATCTTTAGAAGAGGCTTACATCTGGGACGACAGCCATGCAGACCAATTTGATGCAATGTGCGGCGTATGGACTGAGCACTAACAGGCTGACCCCCCTTCAACCTCTGCAACAATGCTGGCAGCACTCTATTTCCAAAGACAACCTCTGGATATGATGCTAAGCATGTGCACTCAACTTCTTTGGTCGATCATGGCGAGGCCTGTTCTGAGTGGAACCTGTCCTGTGAAACCGCTGTATGGTCTTGCCCATCATGCTGCAGCTCAGTTTTAGGGTCTTGGCAGTCTTCTTATATCTTGCCATGAGGTGCCATGTTGAACTTCCAATGACCAGAATGAGAGAGTGTGAGAGCGATAACACCAAATTTAACACACCGGCTCCCCATTCACACCTGAGACCTTGTAACACTAACGAGTCACATGATACCGGGGAGGGAAAATGGATAATTATGCCCAATTTGGACATTTCCACTTAGGGATGTACTCACTTTTGTTGTAAACTGTTTAGACATTAATGGCTGTGTGTTTAGTTATTTTCAGGGGACAGCAAATTTACACTGTTATACAGGTCGTACACTTACTATTTTAAATTATTTTTGTCTTGTACATAAACCCTGTATAGTGCTACAGGATAAGTTGATGTGTTACAAATAAAGGCTAATAATCTGTGTGTATATGTTAACGCACTATTTGCAATTCAGATTATTAAGCATCATATATATATGGGGATCTTTGCGATGTTCGTAATGTTTGCGATGTTAGTCACGTACTTGCGGCCCTCGCAGAGCAAGGAACGCCTGCAAGCCTTGCAAAGCGAGGCGAACCGAGCCGTTGATGCACTCATGTTGGTCACGCTTTTGCGTCCCTCACGAAGTGAGGCTCACAATCGACTGTGAGCCTTGCGAATCGAGTTGGTGCTCATTGCACTGCGAGCCTCCCAAAGCAGGGCGAGCAGTTGAAGCAAGCAGGGCTTTTGAGGGATGCAACTATGAGCCAAGAGCGTAACTCTAAAAATGCAAAAAAAACAGCTAAATTAAAAAAAATAATAACACACTCACACACAGCACAGGGGGAGAGCCATGATGCCTGGGAGTGAGGTTGCAAGTGAATTAAAGGCATATTTGGAGTTTTTCATCAATCCATAATTGGCTAAGCAAAGAAAGAAATGGCAGCCGAAAAACGTAAAAAAATCCAAAACTGGATGAAGACGAGGCAGGCATGCGACATTTAGAAAATACACGAAAACACCGGCAACGCCAGACACGCAGGACTTTGAAAATAAAACCAACGGCAGTCAGCGCGTATCACGCAAAATACAGCAGACACACAGAGGAGAAAGACACAGGGAAGGGACAGGGGTAGATGGTGGAAAGAGACACATGGCATTCCCAAGCACAAAATGTGCACGTTAACAAAACATGCAATGAGCGGTCCGTACAGTAGGCTGGAGGAAAGGCTTGCAATGAGCACCAAAGGCGCTCATCGCAGGGCTTGCGATGAGCACAGCTAGCGGAGGGTCTTGCAATTAGCACCGAAGGTGATCAGTGCAAAGCAGGAAAGTTGAAGTACATGGGGGAGAGGCTCACAATCAGCACTGAAGGTGCTCAGAGGAGCAGAAGCCTCACATTGTGTGGCAAACAGCATTGCCAGCCTTACAATGTTATTCCCGTCATTTTATACGGGCAAGTTCCTAGTATAATATAGTAGCGATATAGTGCTAGGACATTCTCTACAGTGGACAAAAATGGCTTATAAAAATAATAAGGTTGTAAGAAGTTTTGTTTTCTTAGATATCTTTGTATATAATGTTTTATTGCCATCTGTCATATAAATCATAATGTGTGACTTCTTGAAAAGCCATTATTTAATTTTAATAAAATATGATTAAAAAAAGTTTCCATAAGTATTTATGTTTTGGTAGTCAAAATGTCTATTAAGCTCAGTGATGCAGCTATTAAATAGAGGGCCCTGGTGAAAATAATTTGGGGCCCCCCTTACAGCTTCTCTAAGGTGGTATCTTTAAAGATCAATAAAGAAGAGAATAAACTGTAGGTGGTCAAATGACCCCTAGGGTGATCACTTTTTTATATAAAAAAAATTCCCCTAGTAAATTAAGAGACCTGCTTTACTCCAGGTAACATGGTCCCCAACCACTGACTAAGCACCAATAATTGGCTGACAATATACCAGTATAATACTGCAGATAGACAGGCCTGAGCAGTGGCTGATCTCAGCCTAAATCAGTTATTTTGTGTCATTAATATCTTTCTCATATTGTTTTCTAAATTGAACAGCAGTTCATATAATAACATAAGGACAAATAAGCTTTTGAAAACAGGGAATAATTGAAAGAGAAGTAGCCTTTATCTCCAAGCTTAGAGAGTAGGTAATATGGAAGTGCATTACAAGCTAAAACATTAGTATTTCTAATGGTTTTCTTGCACAGCAAGCATGTTGTTGTACTGCTTATTGCAAATGAAAGAGCAACCCTTGAGTTAGAGAGGACAATTGATTTTGTAATTTCTAGCACAATAGTGTGGTAAAGTAATCTTTCATTCTTTTGCGCTCTAACCTCTTAAAAAATCTTATGGTACTCAACGATTTCACAAAGCACAACTGTGTTTAAACATCTGGATGTAGCAATCATTGGCACGACATGGAACATGTTTCTTGCTAAATAATCGGGAAATATTTCTATAACAAAGGAATTTGGCAGGTAAGAATCTCTTAGAAGCTTTACTGCAGCTTGAGAGCTTGATGTTATTGGTAATACTGATAAAATGCAATAGTTGTTTTAGAATAGAGCCATCATAACCAATCCACTTCAACAAGTTAGAAAATATGCTATTGATATCTGTATTATAAAACTGAATTAAAGGGACCAGACACTTTTTCAACAATTTTGCAACATGTTTATTTATTTACAATTAGTTTGTGCAAGTTTTCTAGGTACAAATGGAAACTATATATTTTTTATCTTTCAATATAAGTACAGCTTTTTAATAGTACAATATATTTTTTTTTTTGTATTATATGTAATGGGTAATAAAATTAAAAAAAAAAAATAAGTAAAATTATATACTTCAGATTATATTTTGTTCCATTAACAATACCAATTATATAATTGAAATTTAAACTTAGAAAATATGATTTGGATACCAAGTATAATGGTACCAAATGCAGAAATGTACACAGATTCGTGATCAATGAAGGCCAGAAACTTTTAAGACAACAAAATAAATTAAATTGAATCACCTATCTGAGAATAAAATACTGCTTTTCCTGAATTATTTAACATATCTCCCAGGTTGATCAGATTATATTTATATAACTTTACAGCTCTCTAAATTATATTTCCAGTAGAGTAAGTCCTATGCCTATAAAGTTAAACAAATTATCTGATTACCAGTAGTAAACATTTGTATCATTTAGTAAGTGCACCTATTTATTATTAGTTTGATTTATTCTGAAATAACTGGTGTTTCAGGGAGAGGGTTTCCCTATCCAATGGTGCAGAGGACACCATTGGATAGGGAAACCCTCCATCCTATCCAATGGTGCAAAGGACAAATTGGGAATTCAGTGTCCCTTTGACTAATTCAATAATTCTTTGTATAAAAGCAAACAATTCCATGTTTTATGTTAATTATTAGGATGAACATATCTGTGCCATTTGACTTGGTTTTCATATTATTATAATAATAATTTGTTTTTAGATGATAACATTAAAATAAATCTTATAACAAAAGGTGTTATTATATGGAGGGTTCCTTGTTTTTAATATTAAATTAATCTGCCTAAAAGTTTATTTGCATATTTAAACTTTATTTTAATAACAAGTTGTTACGACCACTAGATTTGGGTACTACGCTCATGCCAATTCTCTCTCTCTATGTGTCACAACTTTTTGTTCAGATCTCAGCATTAGTTTACCCAGTCCAAAAGGTCACAGGGTGGTACCCAGTTCGGGTGACAGTTCCCAAGGTGACATGGATAGCCCCCCTCCCAAAAAACAGGTCCAGTGCCCTCCTCTTCCCAATGTCTGAGAGGAAACATTTTCCTTGGCAGCCCCATAAAATAATACCTCTAGAGACGAACATACCAGTCTGATCCTGAAGCCAGCATCCATGATGGTGTTCTGGACTGGAGGCTCCACTTCCTGAGATGACATCTGAATCAGGGCCTCACATCCTTCTTCTTCGTCTCTCACCGTCTGGGCATAGGGCTCACCTCCATTGGGATCTTTGGTCACTGGGTCCACTGGCATGGTCTCACAGCTCTCTCATACTGTCCCTTGATTTATGGCTGGCCCCTGGACCATGATCAGGGCACTGTGCCCCAGATCTCCTTGCTTTGGTACATAATAAGGAATGTGGTCCCTCTTTAGCTGATTTGCTGTGTCTCTGTTTGGCAGGATCTCAGGGATGATAACCTCCCCTGTCGTCTGGTCTGTGGCTAGCTCTCTGACATTTTTTATCTCCGAAACAGAGCATATATTTTATTAGTTGGTTCAACATTTTTATACCGTTTTTACATGCCAACATCAAAGATTCCGTTGCCCTTATTCAATCAAAGTTTCACACTTCTTAGTCCTTTAATTGTGCCAAGTGGTCTAGGACTCCCATTATGACCCGGCACCAGCCTGTGTACTTCCCCAGCCAGAGTCTACAGTCTCAGCAAACAGCTATCTCCATTTAGGATCTGGACATAGCAGGGGTTGATAAGTATATGGGCAAGGGATTGAGGTCCATCCCGTGTGACGTGCCATCAAGCTGTTGTAGAGAGCTTCAGGGCCTCAGGGAGGGGATTCCATATTAGTCAGCTAAAAATAATAGAGGGTGGTAGATTGGCTATCTGGTCCAGGATACCCTATATGCAAGGAACAGATTTTTTGGGGAGCTTGGATATTAGGGGAACTGTCAGTTGACTTTATCCACTTTCTAGCCAATTTCCTCCCAGGTAGCGACACCTTTATTGAGTCGGAGGCAAGTTAGCCTTTGGGAGTCGAGGGACTCCGTTGTGTATTCACTTTTACTGGCCAACCAGGACTTTCATAAGATTTATAGCAATATGGGCTCTTTATAAGATGGTATGGGGGGTCTGGAACAATTGTTGCATTCCTGTTAATGTTGCAAGTTTGTTACATACAGTACATTACAAGCATGTAAAGTGTTTACCAAACTATATTGACCGTTTCAACTATTCATATTACCAAGAAACAAACAAAAAAAAGGTTTTGATCTATATTACTAGTATCCTTGGTGCATAACACCACTTATGGTTTGAAAATTAACAAAACAATCTTTAATTTGATACTGAAAATCTGAAAACTACTCCGCTTAAAATTTATAAAAATAGATAGAGATACTATATGTGTTTAAGTATGTATGAGGTATGAAAAACATTTATATTCCCTCATTATTAAGTATTCTTCTATAAACAATCCTCATTAATCAGAATATACTGATTCTCCTGTTGTATACAGGATATGCTGATAATCACAGGATTGAGAAAAATAACATAAAAACACGTATATCTACAGTTGCAAGCAAAAGTATGTGAACCCTTTGGAATGATATGGATTTCTGCACAAATTGGTCAAAAAATTTGATCTGATCTTCATCTAAGTCACAACAATAGACAATCACAGTCTGCTTAAACAAATAACACACAAAGTATTAAATGTTGCCATGTTTTTATTCAACACACCACGTAAACATTCACAGTGCAGGTGGAAAAAGTATGTGAACCCTTGGATTTAATAACTGGTTGAACCTCCTTTGGCAGCAATAACTACAACCAAATGTTTCCTGTAGTTGCAGATCAGATGTGCACAACGGTCAGGAGTAATTCTTGACCATTTCTCTTTACAGAACTGTTTCAGTTCAGCAATATTCTTGGGATGTCTGGTGTGAATCGCTTTCTTGAGGTCATGCCACAACATCTCAATCGGGTTGAGGTCAGGACTCTGACTGGGCCACTTCAGAAGGTGTATTTTCTTCTGTTTAACCCATTCTGTTGTTGATTTACATCTATGCTTTGGGTCGTTGTCCTGTTGTAACACCCATCTTCTGTTGAGCTTCAGCTGGTGGACAGATGGCCTTAAGTTCTCCTGCAAAATGTCTTCATAAACTTGGGAATTCATTTTTCCTTCGATGATAGCAATCCGTCTAGGCCCTGACGCAGCAAAGCAGCCCCAAACCATGATGCCCCTACCACCGTACTTCACAGTTGGGATGAGGTTTTGATGTTGGTGTGCTGTGCCTCTTTTTTTCCACACATAGTGTTGTGTGTTTCTTCCAAACAACTCAACTTTAGTTTCATCTGTCCACAAAAAATTTTGCCAGTACTGCTGTGGAACATCCAGGTGCTCTTGTGCAAACTGTAAACGTGCAGCAATGTTTTGCTTGGATAGCAGTGTCTTCCTCTGTGGTATCCTCCCATGAAATCCATTCTTGTTTAGTGTTTTACATATTGTAGATTCGCTAACAGGGATTTTAGCATATGCCAGAGACTTTTGTAAGTCTTTAGCTGACACTCTAGGATTCTTCTTCACCTCATTGAGCAGTCTGTGCTGTGCTCTTGCAGTCATCTTTACAGGACGGCCACTCCTAGGGAGAGTAGCAGCAGTGCTGAACTTTCTCCATTTATAGACAATTTGTCTTACTGTGGACTGATGAACAGCAAGGCTTTTGGAGATACTTTTATAACCCTTTCCAGCTTTATGCAAGTCAACAATTCTTAATCGTAGGTCTTCTGAGAGCTCTTTTGTGTGAGGCATCATTTACATCAGGCAACGCTTCTTGTGAAAAGCAAACCCAGAACTGGTGTGTGTTTTTTATAGGACAGGGCAGCTGTAACCAACACCTCCAATCTCATCTCATTGATTGGACTCCAGATGGCTGACACCTCACTCCAATTAGCTTTTGGAGATGTCATTAGTCTAGGGGTTCACATACTTTTTCCACCTGCACTGTGAATGTTTACATGGTGTGTTCAATAACAACATGGTAACATGTAATTCTTTGTGTGTTATTAGTTTAAGCAGAGTGTGATTGTCTATTGTTGTGACTTAGATGAAGATCAGATCACATTTTATGACCAATTTGTGCAGAAATCCATATCATTCCAAAGGGTTCACATACTTTTGCTTGCAACTGTATATATATAATAAAAACAAAAAAAGTCTGTAACCAGGGATAATTTAAATATAAATGAAAGTCAATATAATCAATTATAATGCACTCTATATAAGAGTATATATGTGAAAAAGATCACACTACTAGATCAGAGCTAAGAAACACATAGCAGTATAACAATATACTTGCTGTTCAATAAACAAGCTCTCCATTATCCAGTGTGATAACAAAGTGACCCAAATGGTATTAAACTTAGCTTTCAGTAGTCTCTGGTTCAGACAGGTGTGAAAAATAGATTGCCAACGGGCCGTTTTGTCCCTCCTCATGGACTTCTTCTCAGGCTTATAACTTTTGCTGGCTTGTTTGGCTTATTTATAGCCTAAAGACACTTCCGGGTCTTAATTGCTCTAAATGCGTAGTGACGTATTGCGTGATGACGTAACGGCATTTACGCTTATGCGTACTTCCGGAATTTCAAGTTGTGTCAACTTTATTTGTATTAACGAAGGTTGCACTGACGTGAGTGCGTCAGCGCAGTGACGTAACGACGTTAGTCAAGGGATGTTAAATTTTATTAGCTCAACTAGGGACAAAACGCGCAAAAATATTACCACATTGAACACAGTGTTTTTTTTTCTGCGAACTGCCATTGATATAGATGTATGTAGATCACCTAAAAATGATTCCTTGCATCAAAAAGAATATATATATATATATATATATATATATATATGTGTATATATAAATTGGCCACTGTTCGTACTATCTTATCTTTATTGTAGAAGCAAAACGTTCATTAACCGTTTTGCAAAAAAAATTAAGCTAAAACATAGCACAACAACTTGACTAAGGCAAGTCACTAGATGAGTACCGCAACAATGTTGTATCTGGGAGACCAGCCAAGTGTCTTGACTCATTGCTGTTAATTGTCAACTTCCTTATTAAACTAAACCATTTAAAATGTCAACATATTAACTGCATCATTTTAGAGGACAGAGATAATAACATGAATCCTCCTATAACATAGCGCCATCTAAATGCCAGTTAGAAATTAATGACTGAAAAACTGTTAGGTTATTTTAATAATAGCTTCTATTTTTCACATTACAACATATTTACTCATAGTTACACATGTAGTGGAAGCAATTTGTTGTGGATGCTTCATATTAACTACATGAGATAGCTCTTCTGTTGCAGAGCAATTCATTTTATTTTTATTGCTTGTTACTGTACAGTAACGATCTCCCATAGCCAATTATTCTAAGATTATTTTCACATTAAGGAAACATAAACTCCTGTGACTGCTAGATTGCTTCTTGTTTTTTGTATTGTTCAATGGCCTTAACCCCTACTGAATTGCTTCCTTATTATGGTGAAGGGGCTTGTGTACCTCAATAAAGCTGTTAGCCACCCTAGATGGACAGGTCATGGCAGAGGGGTCAGACAAATCACAGCCCACTGGAGGAGGAGCAGGAAACCCAGTTTAGTATATTTGCCATGGAAATCTTATGTATGAGCAAAACCAGACACATAATGTGCCTGGCGAGCTGTGGTCCATAGAGTCACAGATAGCTGGATATGACTGAACGACTAAACAATTACAACACATGGTCTTAAAGGAGACATCCCCTTAAGCACAAGTTATTCTTATATGGAGGATTACATTTACATATGTTTAAATCTATTTGTAAACTTTTCACTTGACTTTTATTGCTAGGAATTTTCTAAATTTGTGATATGGACTGCTGAAAAACGCTAAAAAAATTAATGTAAAGTTTAGAACTGCAGCTGTAACCTGATAGAGTCCACTTTTTTTGACACAATTAAAATACACAGATAAGAATTCCATATTCCTGTAACTGAAACGGAGCATAGTTGTTGCTTTTAATGGTGGCTTACACTTTCCTTAAACATGGATCAATAGCTGGTAAAGTAGGCAGGTTTCATAACCATGATTGTTAATCCACCTTAAAACAAATCCACCTTAAGGAGTTAATGTGGATCACATGATGAGCTGCAACCAATCTTGTCAACCCTAGAGCCATAATATTTTCTCCTTGTGATTTGACTTGCTGTTCCTTAAGCCTTGACCTCTTACTGTTTTCTTCCTGCTCTGACCTAGGAAGTGTAATTTTTTTTCTGCATGAACACATTGTATCATAACCTTTAGTCTGTCTAGAACAGACCTGGGCATTCTGGGGCCCATGGGCCACATCCGGCTCTTTGGCTGTCCCTGTCCGGACCCCTACAGTGGCCTACATGGGATACATATTTATGTCCTGAACAAAAAAACACTGCCAAATGTAAAAGGGGCAATTTGTGAGCAGGAGTGTTGTGACTAACTGGAATGGATAGCATTCTGTAGATACTGCTCCTGGCACTGAGAAAATAAAATAAAGCTATAAAATTAATATTGAGCAGAATTAAGTTCAGCCTATGGTCAGGCCCTCCACAACATTCCTGGTTTCTCATGTGGCCCCTTTGGGAAATTAATTGCTCACCCCTGATCTAGAAACATCAAATCTATGCAAGATGAAGGACAAGAAAAGCACAACCAAGCACAATAGGCCTAATAGGCCTAATAGATCTGTTAAAAAAAAAATATCGAGCATGGTACAGATATGTACTCATATTTGGTGACCTTAAAACAAGTGACATTTAGACAACCCATGGATCTTTCCTGTACACTGGCCTCAAGCAGTGGCAGCGATTGGCCACTAGGTGGTGTGGCCAAGATGTCAGTGAGTTTCTTGTCAGTGTAAAGCTTACAATCTGCCAGTACCCTAACTCTAACACCTAACCCTAACATTAACCCTAACCCTAATAACTAACACTAAACCCTAAGAAATTCAGTGAAAAAGCAGGCACTCACTCTGGCCAGCCAACAGGAAAGGTCCCAATACGTTTCTTAGACATCTGGGGGCAAGTTTTACAACACATACAATGTTTTAGCTCAGTTACAGCTTGTATGTCACAGTTATTGTAGAGGCCGATGCTTCAAGCATGAGAGTCTCAAAAGCATGCAGTCCAGAAAGAGACCCAAGAAAGGTGATTACCCAGTAGGGGAACAGCTGCAGAGGGAGAGAGAGACTGCTCTTTTCTTCGGAATACACTACTTTCACCTAATTGGTTAATGCAGGAAGAAATCTAAAAGAGGTTAGAAAAAATAAAAGTTAATAAAGCCTCAGGTCCCGATGGTATACATCCAAGAGTACTGGGGGAACTGGGCTCTGTAATGGCCAAACCATTATATCAAAATTTTCAAGATTTGCTCAATACAGGATCTCTACCAGATGATTAGAGAAAAGCAGAGGTGATATCTATATTTAAGAAGGGAGCAAGAGCAAATTTAGGGAATTATAGACCTGTAAGCCTCACTTCTGTAGTGGGAAAGCTTTTAGAAAGGTTAATAATGGATAGTAAACAAGAACATGTCTATTTAAACAAGATTATAAGTAGGAGCCAACATGGATTTATGAAGGATAGGTCATGTAAAAAAAGAAAAAAATCGTTTCTATGAAGAGGTCAGTAGAAAGTTGGATCAAGGAAACCCAGTGGATGTAGTCTTTTTGAATTTTGCAAAGGCTTTTAATACAGTGCCACATGGGAGACTATTGTGCAAACTGAGGGATATAGGAATATCTGCTTATGGATTAAGAGCTGGCTAAAAGACTGGAAGCAAAGGGTTGTTGTATATGGAACATACTCGGATTTGACTAATGTGATAAGTGGGGTACCCTCAGGGTCCAGTATTAGGTCCTCTCCTTTATTATTTATGTATTAATGACTTAGAAGTAGGATTGGAAAGCATTGTCTCCATTTTGCTGATGACACTAAGTTGTGCAAAGTAATTAAAACAGATAATGATGTACTTTCCCTCCAAAGGGATTTGGATAATTTAGAAAAATGGGCGACTAAATGGCAGATGAGATTTAATATGAATAAATGTAAAATGTATGCATCTGGGAGGGAAAATAGCCATGCAATTTATAATCTTAATGGAGCAAATCTATTTGCGAGTGCTTGTGGACAACCACCTAGGTAACAGTGCTCAATGCCAAGCAGCATCTGCAATGGCAAGTAAAATATTAGCATGTATTAGGAAGGGTATAGAAGCAAGGGAAGCAAACTCCAGCCAGAGGGTTAAAGTGACTGCTCCAACCAGAGGAGCAAGAGAGAGAGAGAGACCGGAGACTACAATCAAGTAACCCCTGAGAAGTAATCCCTGAGAGAACTACTGGAGAGTGCGTTAAGGATGCTGAATTTATTTTGCTGAGTCATATATATACAGTAAAACCCCTGTTGTCCGGCACCCACAAGGACTCCCTATTGCCGGATAACTGTAGCTGCCGGTTAATCGGGAGTCCTCAATTTTAAGGGTCTAAACGAACCTTAAACCCCCCAAAAAAAAAAAAAAATGCCTTTACAAAGTCATTAGCACCTAAACCGGGCCATTTAGGGCCCAAAAAAACAATTAGGAAAAAGTCAACATTTTCTTTGCAGTCTAGAGAGGACGGATAGTGGTGGTTATGTGGGTTCAGCAGGACTTTTTTGAATTTGGGGAATTGATGCCGGTGCTGGTTGCTTGAGAGCCGGGTTGTAAGGTGCCGGATTACCGGGATTCCACTTATATATACAGTATATATATATATATAGTATCTCACAAAAGTGAGTACACCCCTCACATTTTTGGAAATATTTTATTATATTTTTTCATGTGACAATACTGAAGAAATGACACTCTGTTACAATGTAAAGTAGTAAGTGTACAGCCTGTATAACAATGTAAATTTGCTGTCCCCTGAAAATAACTCAACACACAGCCATTCATGTCTAAACAGTTGGCAACAAAAGTGAGTACACCCCTAAGTGGAAATGTCCAAATTGAGCCCAATGTGTAAATTTTTTGTGTGGCCACCATTATTTTCCAGCACTAACTTAACCCTCATGGGTATGGAGTTCCTCTTCCACTCCTCCATGATGACACCACGGAGCTGGTGGATGTTAGAGACCTTACACTCTCCCACCTTCCCTTTAATGATGCCCCACAAATGCTCAATAGGGTTTAGGTCTGGTCTAACATGTTTGGCCATTCCATTACCTTTACCTTCAGCTTCTTTAGCAAGGCAATGGTCGTCTTGGAGGTGTGTTTGGGGTCGTTACCATGTTGGAATACTGCCCTGCAGCCTAGTCTCTGAATAGAGGGGATCATGCTCTGCTTCAGTATGTCACAGTACATGTTGGCATTCATGGTTCCCTCAATGAACTGTAGTTCCCCAGTGCCGGTGAACTCCATGCCCATGTTAAGGTAGTGCTGGAAAATAATGGTGGCCACACAAAATATTGACACCTTCTGTTTGCAGATTATGCCTAACTTCCATGTTTTACTGACATCATGATGATGGTCTCATTTACTATTGGCTGTGTCTAAGAAGTAAATTAAGGGCTTGCTTAAATATTGTCTGATCATATTATCACACCACCTGAAATCCTACTTAAAAAGACAGGGTTTACGGGTTTATACTTAAGGAGGTGCATTGCAAGCTTTAGTCAATAGAATACATCTAAACATTTGGAGAAAAATACACCCACAGCCAAAATTAGGCATTTGCAGGCTTCTAATAGAATAGGGCTCATTGCTTTTTTTTAACAAGGAGGAGACTGAAAGACTACTTTGCCCAGAAAAATAACATAAAGGTACAGTACAGACACTGAAATATATTCCTAAAGATGGGTCAATTTGGGCTCTATTTAAGCACACAGCATATTTTGTTTACAGAAGTTTTTAGTTAGTGAAGACCTTGCTTTTCGATAGAAGTTCACAACTAAATACTTCTGTAAAAAAAATATGCTGGGTGCTTAAATAAAGCCCTTTTAAATTTACAGAATCACAATTTAATAAGGCTGTAAATGGTTTGGTTTTAGACAGAAATCTGCATTTCCACTGGTTTATTAACTCACTAAAATATGCATACTTTTTACATTGACAAAGACATTGGCAGAAATTAACTGTTCCCTGTGTTATTTACTAAAATTAAAACTGCTATAAGATTCCAATATCCTTTATGAGTTGGTGTGAGAATTAAATAAAAATATATCTTAGGTAATGAACTGAAACAGTGTAACCCTGCAGAAAGCAGATTTTTTTTGTGCCCCTACAGATTCAAATGATTACTGGTTCCCGTACAGATTCAAATGATTTACAGCCTTATTACATTGCGATTCAGCCAATTGAATAGGGCTCTATATAAGCACAGAGCATATTTTTTTTACAGAAGTTTTTAGTTAGTGAAGATTTTGCTTTTGTATAGAAGTTCATTAACTAAAAACTTCTGTAAAAAATATATGCTCTGTGCTTATATAGAGACCTATTCAATTGGCCGAATCACAATTTAATAAGGCTGTTAATGTGTAAAGTATGTTGGTTATATTTGTGAGTGGTCTTTTTTGCATTTCTGTCAGTAAAAAATAATTTTTGAATATTTGTACTATTTCCTATTTTTAAGACAGGACAATGGTCTCCAATAATAAATACTTCAGAAAAGACAAATATTGCTTCCCTATTCAATCACTGACAAATAAGAAGAGTGCAGAAAAAATATTCATAAAAATAACTTTATAAAATACTTCCAGAGAGTCAGTTCAGTCATATTTAAGGATAATTGCACCTTAAACTCTGAGCACTGTTGCTGTAATAGTTTAAAACCATCACATTCTAGTCAGTATTCCCATACTGTGCACTGGTATTTTTAACAGGAAACTGGCATTATTTTTGCAAATTGTACACATATATTTATATTATTTTTGTGTGCTTTCCTGTAGTGCATCTTCATTTTTTCTGTTTGTTCTCATTCCTTTGTCAACTTTAAGAACATTGCAGTTTCTAGTTCCTTTATATACAGTATTTTATCGTAAATTGACTATATCTATGACCTTGCTGCTAAGTGGCAAGTTTATTTGAAAGTAAAAACACATAATCTCCTCTGATCCTTGTAATATTTGGATTAGTTGTTAAATGATCCAAAGAAAGGCAAACAAAAATAAAACATTGAAATATTTCCAATTGTCTCATAAATTATTATTCCTCCTCATGGCCAGATTACTCATTAGGGAAACTAGGCAGCTGCCTAGGGCACCCGCCTGGAACTAAAGTATAGTTTAGAGTTCTCACTGCTCCCTCTTCCCATGTGTTTCCAGTATGTAGAGGAAGGACTTGCACCAGAGGAGCATAAGTACGTTTATACAGTATAACGTTTTTTCACTAAAATGTTTTTTTTGTAAGGAAACATTGGTAGAAAGTAGCTCCTCAATAGTATTTATTCCTGGAGGCAGGTTATTAATTGATTATAGGTAATCTGTCTGAATGACTATTAATACTGTATGATTATAAATATTTCTGGCTTTGTTTTTATTTATGTATTTATATTTACATTTATATATTGTTATGCTAATTATATGTGACCCTTGCTGAATATGTGTATATTTGTTTAGTTATAATTGATCCTAGTTAGATATTTATGTATTATAATTATTAGTGACCCTAACTGAATATGCATACATTTGTGTACATTTGCCTATATGTGTTTATTCACACAGGGTCAACCATTATTATAAAATAAATATAAATGTATATGATTTTAGGAAGCCCTGGCTGAATATATACTTAGAAAAAAAAAATAAGGGACCCTGGAGGAATTATGCTTATAGATGACCCTGATTAAATATGTGTGTGTTTATACATTCATATGATGATAGGTGAACCTACGTGAATATGTATACATTAATATAATAATTGATAATTGAGGTTAAATACTTATATTATAAATGGCTTATGTCCCGTATTTGTCTATAGAAGACTTTGGCTGAATATGTGTTTGTTTGCTTTAGACACTGACTAAATAGTGATATACTGTATTACTAGGATGATTCAACGTGACCCTCTCTGAATATTTATACATTAATATGATTATAAGAGACCCTGGCTGAATATGTGTACAGATATGGTATTAGAGGGGACCTAAATATGTAAATATTTAAATATTTATCTGATTGCAAAGGCCCATGGCTGAATATGTGCATACTTATTTCAATGTAGGTGGCCCTAGCTGGTTATGTATATATATGTGTATTATAATCATAATGGGCCCTGGTCTAATATGTTTAGATTGTATGAGTAAAAGTGATCCTGACTGAATATGATGACATTCATATCTAGGGAACCAAGTGGCGGCTGGTGAAATGTTAAACTGGAAGGGCGGTAGACTTTAGAAATGTTATATATATATATATATATATATATATATATATATATATATATATATATATATATATACACTGTATATATACATACACATATATATCATGGATTTCACCAGGGTCTATATGCTCGTTGCCCTCACATAGAAAAATATAAATAATATTGGCCATCATCAAAAGCATTTAATAAAGCAGTAATAGCTCGGTGTGTGTATGAGTAGCTATGGCAGAATTGTCTGTGATTTCCTCACACAGCAAGAGAGGGATATACACGGACATAAAAGCGAAAAATGGGTTCATGCATACCTTGCGCACACACTTACAGGGGCCCCGAAAAGGTAGATATGGCACTGCTCCTCCTCCTCCTTAAATCCAATTTTTCTTCAAAAAATATATTAAACCCCTTTTTAAAGTTATCGATTAAATCTGTTGTCACAACCTCCTTTATTTGAGAGTTCCACAGTCTGACTGCCCTTACTTTGAAGAACCATTTTATTTCTTTAAGGTAGAATCTTTTTTTTCTAACCTCAAAAAACCTGTTGAAAACCCCTTGGCACAAAAAGCTCTCCCGACAAAGCCTTATTTTGACCATATACCCTTTTTAATACATGCTAATATTTTACTTGATTTGGACTGAGTATTGTTACGTAGTTGGTTGTCCACAAGCACACCCAAATCCCTTTCAATCTCTGATATCCTTAGATTTGTTCAGTTTAAATTATAACTTGCATGCCTATGTTTTCCTTCCAAAATGCATAAATATCTGCAATTTAGTTGCCCATTTTTCTAATTTAGAAAAGTTCATATTTTTTTCCAATTGTTCCTGCATTTTTTTTTATTTAATTCATTTTTATTGAAATAAAAGGAAAATACACAAAATCTAATTATACATTGCACGTGTGTTACAGTATATTGGTATCATAAAATTCTCCATGCATTTTAAATTTTTTCTTTATTTTCATTTTTTTTCTTTCCTTTTCTAATTGATTTTGATTAACCATAAAGACTTAATAAAGAAAGAAAACAAGAATAATATAAGAGAAAACAAAGGGGGGGGGATTTTGTGGACTCTCTCCATAATGCAGTGAAATGTATCTTTCTCTTTTTTTAGAGCCCATGTGTGTCCCAGCAGGATGCCCATTTTTAATAATTGTTATCTAGTTCCGCTCAAATCGTACTCATCGTGTGTATGTATTATATTATTCTCTTAACTTCCTCAAATATGGAAATGTTTGTTTTCCAAGTTTTTGCTAGTACACTTCTGGAGGCTAAGAAAATCTGATTTGTTAGGAATTTTTATTCCATAGGTAGTTTTGGGATGTCCTGGGAGCGCTTTTTCTGTTTTTTTGGGAACATGAAATCCCCACAGTATTCCCAGAATGTCTCAGTGTACTTGTTTCGTTACAGCCTTTAAAACATTTACCATCCAGGGATGGATTTGAGATTTGTAGTCTTGATGGAGTGAGGTGCCATCTTAAAAGAGTTTTAAAAGCATTCTCTATTAAAGTTATAGAGGGGAGCTTGCTGCATTTTTAGTCCTTTGTTGTCCCATATTACCCTTTGTAAAGCTTTCCAATTGCAGAAGTGAGGCTTAAAGGTCGATAGCTCTCTGGATTTGCTCTTGCTCACTTCTTAAACATAGCTATAATATCTGTTTCTTTTCCAGTCATCTAGTAGTAAACCTACAGTGAGTCTTGAAAAGTTAGATATAAAAGTTTAATAGTTACATAAGTCAGTTCCTTCAATACCATTGGATGTATTCCATGAGGACCGGGTGCTTTATTAACATTTATCAATCTCTTTTGGATTTCTCCCTGTATTAACCAGTTATTTAATGAAGGTAGTGTGGCCCAATTTTGTTGGAGTTGAACCACCTTGTGTATGTAGAAGAAAATAAAATGTTCATCTCATTTGCTTTTCCCTGGTCACTAGTTATCAGTTGGCCTGTTCCACACTATAATATTATTATTTTCCCCTTTTAATATCTAAAAAAACAAAACACTCAATTTCAATGTGTTAATGTAATTTTTGCATTATCATTTCTAATACTTTGCATAGTTGGAGAACCAAGTACTAAACTGAGGTGATGTGTGGAAGTAACTTTTAGCTAAACTTGTCACCCTAAATTGTTTTAACAAAAATTTAAACAGAATCACAAAAGAAATATACTTTTTGCACGTTTGGCTTTTTCTTAAAACCCAATTTAGAGTTATTATAGTTTTTTTATAATATATTTTTTGTGAATATATGAGAGTTGTAAACTTGCACTAGCATGTTGCTTTCTACGTTATATTAAATAAATATCTGGGGAAACTTTTGACTTTGGATTCCATTATCAGGTTAAAGCAATGGGTAATGAGACAGTAACAGTAACACATTCGTAATTAACCCTCCTAATCTTCACTTCTTTTAGTTTTTATGTTGTGCCTCATACATTTCCATCTACAGACACAAGTAGATAGATTGATCAGAAACAGATAAAGATCTGTTTAATCAGTTTTCTGATTGTTTTAATTTTTTGGGTATTTTCAGTGAAGGCAGTTAGAAAAATAACATTTGCAGTCCCTCACTAATTCAACACTTTTTGATGTACCGTATATACTCGAGTATAAGCCGACCAGAGTATAAGCCGAGGCACCTATTTTACCACAAACTACAGGGTAAAATGAGTGACTCGAGTATAAGACGAGGGTGGCGAAATGTGCTGCCCCCTGTGTCCCTCTTGTGCCCTCTGTGTCCCCCTCTTGTGTCCCCCTCTCTCTTCCATGTCTCTTCTCCCCTCTCCCTTCCTGTGTCTCTTCCCCCCTCTCCCTTCCCTGTGTCTCTTCCCCTTCTCCCTTCCCTGTGTCTCTTCCCCCTCTTCATTCTCATCATCCCTCCTCATCCTCAACCTCCCTCCTCAACCCCCTCATCCTCAACCCCTTCCTCCTCAACCCCCTCCTCAACCCCCCTCCTCAACCTCCCTCCTCAACCCCCATCCTCATCCTCAACCCCCCCATCCTCAACCCCCTCCTCATCCTCAACCCCCTCCTCATCCTCAACCCCCTCCTCATCCTCAACCCCCTCCTCATCCTCAACCCCCTCCTCATCCTCAACCTCCCTCCTCATCCTCAACCTCCCTCCTTATCCTCAGCCCCCTCCTCATCCTCAACCCCCTCCTCATCCTCAACCCCACTCCTCATCCTCCCTCCTCATCCTCAACCTCCCTCCTCAACCTCCCTCCTCATCCTCAACCTCCCTCCTCAACCTCCCTCCTCAACCTCCCTCCTCAACCCTCCCTCCTCAACCCTCCCTCCTCAACCCTCCCTCCTCAACCCTCTCCTCATCCTCAACCTCCCTCCTCATCCTCAACCCCCTCTTTATCCTCAACCCCTTCCTCAACCTCCCTCCTCAACCTCAACCCCCCATCCTCAACCCCCTCCTTAACCTCAACCCCCCATCCTCAACCCCCTCCTCAACCTCCCTCCTCATCCTCAACCCCCCCTCATTCTAAATCCCCCCTCCTCATTCTAAAGCCCCCTCATTCTACCCCTCTAAATACCCCCCCTCTCCCTTTCCCCTCACTTACCTGCATCTGAAGCTCCTGCTCCGGCCTCCGCTCCTTCCGGGTCTTGACGTGGCGCGCATGTGACGTCACGGCATTAGCATATACCGGGTGCCTCGAGTATAAGTAGAGGGGGCCCTTTTTAGCCTTAAAAAAAGGGCAGAAAAACTTGGCTTTTACTCGAGTATATACGGTAATCAATTATTGATTTTTATTTTGTTAAGACTTATATAGTGTACATTATTTTAGCTTAAAAATAGAAATTTTATAAGTAGGATCATATTGATACCCATGATTAAGCCCCTCAAGGAGTGTAACGGATTGTTGGGGTAATTCACACTGGACCACACAGCTTTGGGCCATTACAGCAAGTACAGAGTGAACCTGCTTTTCAGGATTGATAGCATTTTTGCTGAATCGTAAGTATTGCGTTAATTAATCTATATAGCTTAAATTTCCTGTATTGGTTTATGTACCACCTGTATGCTGTTGCTATATTAGCATTTGTCTCATTTGCTGCTTTATACATTGATGGTGGATTAGTATATATTTTTTCTTTTAACCATATCCTTTTAGATTTTAGATTCTAGCACCCCTATTATTTAAGCATGTTTTGCTATATATGAGGTTTGCTTATTACTACACAAATACCTGTATAAACTATGTGTAAGCATATCAGATAAATATCAGGATCAATTGGGCCTTGGCTTTGTTGCCAAGACAATGCATATTATAGATATTGGCGCACATTAGTGATTGATCTGTCTTGGATTTTTTATTAGTGAGTTGATTATCCCTCATTATTAAAGTTGCTAACAAATTACTAGGTGTAAAGCACCAGGGATTTTTAGACTTTTTAAAATATTATATTGAACTAAGCCACAATATTTTTTGCAAAGTTGACTATAACTTCAAGTTGTTGCATAAATAAATGTAGGAAGGGGATTATAATCTACATTTGGTTTCCTATGTAAAGATTATAAGGCAATAACATTTTTTTTTTATTATTTTCAAGATTTTGACACCATAGCCATCTCATATCATTAGATAGATCTGAGACAGAAATTCTTTAGTTGTCCATACTGTCAACTTTCTGATAATAATTACAAGTGGATAGTAAAAAGGCTAAATCTTAATAAGTTTCCTTTCATAAATGTGACTATTTGAAGGCTCATCTGTGAATGTGATGGATGCATTTTAAGCACATATTGTTGGTAATGGTCTAAGTGGACAAATGGAAATCAGTGTCATTCCAGATCTCCATTGTATCGTCTACATGTTCAATATAGAACATTGAATAGTATCCATCTAACCGGAACTCCTCTAGTGCTGTAATATTATGCTTAAAGGGTGTGACAGATTCACTGCCACTCTCAGGATCCGTGCCTTGTTTTCCAGCACCACAATGGAGTACTCTGGAGCCTTTTAAATGTTTAGTAGATTGGGGCTGTTTATTTGTCAGCATACAACAGAAAATAAAACCAAACAGAAAATAAGTCCTAGCTTCTCATTGAAGCCCTGCATAACTGAACTGTAGTTTCCCTTACTGTCTTATGTAGGCGTGCAAACATACAGTCCATACAACGGTAGCAGAGGTGTCTTTTCCTCTCACCTCTCTTAGGCTCTGTATCTCCGGCCTCTCTTTCCAAAGCAGATCCCTCCTGCGGTCATCACCTTGAGGGACTTTCTGTTCCTCTCATCTGCGTACCTTCTCTTAAAAGCTTCTGGCTTTGTTCCATTAGCTTTCAGTGCAGCCTCTGACTTCGGTTCTGCACACTTCCACGCTCCAGCACTGTCAAACAGCTTTCCCCCTGGAGACAGCGACCGCTGGTCCTGATTGCAGCCACACCCCTGCCTTTTGAGCAGGTTGTTAACTCTCTCATTCCTGGGGAAAAGTCTTGAAGAGCTCTCTTCTGCCCTCTGGTGGCACTTCACCACAAGGGACATGGAATGGAATTCTTTTATCAAGCATTTAATATTTAAATACCACGTTATTGAAACTATTGGGAAGTTGACATGTACATCTCTTGATTTAATAGGCAAACAAGTATGAATCATAAATCTATATTACTGTTTGTTGACTGACATGAGCAAGCCCCCAGATGACTTAAACATTTGCAGCCTTGTGATTCAGTGAATTTAAAAGGGCTCTATATAAGCACACAGCATATTTTTTTACACAAGTTTTTAGTTAGCGAAGACCTTGCTTTTGGATAGTAGTTCACTAACTAAAAACTTCTGTAAAAAAATATGCTGTGTGCTTAAATAGAGCCCTTTTAAATTTACCGAATTGCAATTTAATAAGGCTGTAAGTTACATTGTGGTGCATCATTTGAAGAAAGAAAACACAGAGGTACATCATTAAATTACCTCTTAAAGATGCAACAAATAAAAATGCTTTTATTGTATAACTTATATTTGAAGCTGCACTGGTTTCATATCTATTATCATTTAAATGGAGAAGAAAAATACATTTAGCAGAGCATAAACTAGTATATCTCAAATTATACTAGTGAAAATGATAAGTTATACACTGAAAATGTGGCATTAAGTTATCAATAAACTCCAAAGTGGGATAAATAATAATAACATGGTAGTTGTTGTTTATAAAATTGATTATATGTTAAGTGAATAAAATTGTGGTGAAATAATATGTATGATATTAGATTATATTTGTACAATATGCTTAGAATGATTGTTATACCTTTATGTGACATTGCAGTTTACAAATGTTATGTAGTTTCACATGTGTGACTTTGAATCTAAGTTTAAAACCCTACCAAGACAGGTAAGGATTGTTAGACTCTCAGAGGGCCCATGCTACAGTGAGAAATATGGTCCAATTAATAATATAATGAATGTCTCTACCTCTCAGTTGTCCCTGAGACCAGAACACATGGTTATGCAAATGTGAAAGTGCTTGTGCAAATAAAAATTCATACATAAGAAAGATAGAACTATTTGAAACTTGTGATGGATCAGAACACAATAGTCTAAGCTGGTGAAGTGAAATGAGAAAAATATATAAATAAAACTATTTGTTATAAATAGAAAACAGAAAATTGGCATGTGCGTAAGTAATCACCCCCTTTGTTATGAAGCCCATAAAATGCTCTGGTGCAACCAATTACCTTCAGAAGTCACATAATTAGTGAAATGATGTCCACCTGTGTGCAATCTAAGTGTCACATGATCTGTCATTACATATACACCCCTTTTTTGAAAGGCCCCAGAGGCTGCAACATCTTGTCAAGAGGCACCACTAACCAAACACTGCCATGAGGACCAAGGAACTTTCCAAATAAGTAAGGGACAATGTTGTTGAGAAGTACAACTCAGGGGTAGGTTATAAAAAAATATCCAAATCTTTGTTGATCCCCAGGAGCACCATCAAATCTATCATAACCAAATGGAAAGAAAATGGCACAACAGCAAACCTGCCAAGAGACGGCCGCCCACTAAAACTCAAAGACCAGACAAGTAGAGCTTTAATCAGAGAGGCAGCACAGAGACCTAAGGTAACCCTGGAGAAGCTGCAGAGTTCCCCAGCAGAGACTGGAGTATCTGTACATAGGACGACAATAAGCCATACGCTCCATAGAGTTGGGCTTTATGGCAGAGTGGCCAGAAGAAAGCCATTACTTTCAGCAAAAAACAAAATGGCATGTTTTGAGTTTGCAAAAAGGCATGTGGGAGACTCCCAAAATATATTGAGGAAGGTGCTCTGATCTGATGAGACGAAAATTGAACATTTCTGCCATCATGAAAACACTATGTCTGGCGCAAACCAAATACATCACATCACCCAAAGAACACCATCCCCACAGTGAAACATGGTGGTGGCAGCATCATGCTGTGGGATATTTTTCAGTAGCCAGGACTGGGAAACTGGTTAAAGTTGAGGGAAAGATTGATGGTGATCAAAACAGAGATATTCTTGAGCAAAACCTGTACCACTCTGTGCGGGATTTGAGGCTATGATGGAGGTTCACCTTCCAGCAGGATAATGACCCCAAACACACTGCTAAAGCAAAACTTGAGTGGATTAAGGGGAAACATGTAAATGTGTTGGAATGGACTAGTCAAAGCCCAGACCTCAATCCAATAGAAAATCTGTGGTCAGACTTAAAGATTGCTGTTCACAAGTGCAAACCATCCAACTTGAAGGAGCTAGAGCAGTTTTGCAAGGAGGAATGGGCAAAAATCCCAGGGGTAAGATGTGCCAAGCTCATGGAGACTCACCCATAGCGACTTGAAGATATGACTTTAGGAGGGTGAATAGTTATGCACATTGACTTTTTCTGTTATTTTGTCCTATTTGTTGTTTGTTTCACAATAAAAAAAAACCTCTTCAAAGTTGTGGGCATGTTCTGTAAATTAAATGATGCAAATCCTCAAACAATCCATGTTAATTCTAGGTTGTGAGGCAATAAAACACAGAAAAATGCCAAGGGGGTTGAATACTTTTGCAAGGCACTGTAAGTGTGCTCATACAACAAGGGTGCTGTTTAGTTCTTCAATTTTGCAAATATCTAAATTTTACCCTTGGGAAGCACCTTTTAAACTTTTGCACCAAGAAATATTTACACACTGAGCAACCATATATGTATATATATTTTTAATATCATCTGGAATCCTGCATTCAGCTGGAAAAATCCTTTCCTGTTTCCACTACCTTTTTATTTTCCTTCTTTCAGACAGCCATTTTGCCTTCTTAGTTTTCTTTCTTTTTGGTTATATTTTGTGGTGCTGTTCTCTGGACAATGACACAAACTTCTGCCCAAAGTTCTATCTACCATGACTAGTTCCTTAAATCTGTTATTTACCTCCACTGCATATTTACTGGCACATTCAGACGTTTGGTCTGATGATTTTCCCTCTTTTTTTCAAGGTTAATTTTGCAATAAGAAGCTCCACAATCTGCTCCAGGTCTCATTTTTTGCTGACTGTATAGAGCGCTCACATCTTTGGTTGCAAAGTATAAAGTCAATGTGATTTCTATATGGTCGATCTGTTAATGTCCACCTGTAGAGTATTTTCTGAGGATGTTGGAAGGGGGTGTTTACTATGATCAGAGAATTATCTTGGCATAATTCTACTAATATCTGATCTGCTTCATTGTGTACTTCAAGCCAAATTTGCCTATCTTTTGGTTCTCTATTTTAGAATTCCTTCTCCTTTGATGAGATTAACATATTTTCTTGGTTTTATATGTATGATGTGTTGAATATCATCATAGAATTAGACAACTTCAACCTCTTCAGCATTCATGGTTGGATCATAGACTGGGAGCACTGTGATGTTAAATGGCATGCCATGAATTTAAATTAAAATCATTTCTTCCTGGTTCTTGACCACAGTAGAGGATCTGGTGGTTGTCTAACATGAAATATCCCATTCCTGTCCATTTGAGTTTACTAATCAATATTTAATCTTGTCATCTCATCTTTGACTACGTCCAGTTTTCCTTGCTACGGAACCGAGTCAGCTGGTTAGACTAGTGCTCCAGATCTCCAAAGAAGTGAGGAGCACTTGATCACCACAGGAATGCACAAACACAGGATTCAGTTCCCCAAGAAATACAATAGCCACCCCAAAATAATATACAGCAGTTCTTTCACTTGTTTAGTAAATCAGAGAACAACAATAATTATAAAAAAAAGTGTGATTTTATAATAACTCAAACAATATGGAGAATTAAACATTTTGTATTGATGTATTATACATTGCTTTATTGATGTGGTTAACCACACACATCCACTTGTGCTGGTTTTCTGTTTCAGTGGCTGCTCCACTTTCCAATGGCGTGAGTTGTAGCAAGAACCCCTCCGGACAAATTTGTCCATTCTTAGAAAACACATTTTTATTAAACATATGTATATGAGAGTCAGTGTTGGTTCTTTTATGAAGATGGAATTTTAATAAGTCTCTGTAATATAGGTTATGTATTTATCTCTCATTTATATGGCACCAACATATTATGTAGCGCTGGGGTACAGTAAAACATGGGTATGACAATATGAAATTTGAGAGACTAATTCAAAAGGAGTTGGCCACCCTTTCCTTGACAAACAATCATATAGATGACACTTTTATATAAAGTGCCTTTTATGACCGAGAGTTTTGCAAGCTTGCAGCCTAAAGGATCAATCAAAGAAAAGGATGACGGATATTGTGAATAGCAAAACGTTGGAAAATTGAGCATGCAGATGAAAGTGATTTGAACAGAAGCAGTGAGTTGTTACATTTGTAGCACTAATAAAATTGCATTATTTTCTTCAACCATCAGTTATTTATTTCCATGTTAAAGAATTAGATCTGTTTATTCAATTACTACCTCATTAGTAAACTCATCATATATGTTGTACCTTAGATAAATACATGCAGACAATATAGAATATTATTCTGTAATATATTCTGCACAATAAATTATCTAATAACTAATTTCAGTACCAAGGAATCTGACAAGCTAACAAGATGCAAAATGAAATATAATTCGAATACATGAAGCCTCTGTTCATGTATCAGCTGTAGTTGGACATATTTAATTAACTGAGGAAATATGTTCTAGTATGTCAATATGCAGTTGTTATTTACATGTTAATCATCTTCAAAATGCTGTCTGCTATTAACATTTTGATAGAAAAATGATGTATAGAAAACATCTCCATAAATTATATTATATTTGCATCTTCTCACATTTTTACATATCTACAAAATAAAATAACTAGATACTACATGAAAATGCACTTAATGTGCACGTGAGAAAAGTAAAAGAAAAGGCAAAACATGTCTAATTATATATATATATATATATATATATATATATATATATATATATATATATACACACATATACACTAGGAAATTGCCTGTCAAAAATGACGGGAGTAAAATTGTAAGGCTGGCAATGTTGTTTTACACACAATGCGAGGCTATGAGTGTTACTGCTTTAAGTTAAATGTTACTGCCTTGGATTAAGTGTTACTGGCTTGTGTTAACTGTTACTGGCTTTGGGCTCTTTTTTCCTGCCTTCGGCCTCGTTTTCAACTTGTTTACGTTTTTTTGTCCGCCATATTTTTGTCGCTTTTCGATTGGGAAAAAACGGCAAATATGCCTCAAATTAACTTGTAACCTCACTCACAGGCTCCCTGGCTCTCCCCCTGTGCTGTGTGTGGCCCTCATTCAATTGCAATTTGGCCAATTGAATAGGGCCCTAAATAAGCACATAGCATATTTTTTTTAAAGAAGGTTTTAGTTAGTGAAAACCTTGCTTTTGGATAGATTCTTACTAACTAAAAACTTCTTTAAAAAAAATATGTTATGTGCTTATTTAGAGGCCTATTCAATTGGCCAAATTGCAATTGAATGAGGGCCTGTGAGTGTGTAAGTTAATTTTAGGCATATTTTTGTTTTTCTTGTTTATTGTTCTGTTCAGAGACACATAAGTGACTGCAGATAAATGTAAAGACAATTTTATCAGCAATTGTTTTCCATGTTGATATGTTCAGTTTTGGAATAATTTTTTGTGAAACCACTTACTGACCTTCAGATGTAGATTGCATTACTTTAACATCTCATGTGATGTGAAAGGCAGATTAATTTGAACGTTATATTTATACTAGCGACTTGCCCATCAAAAAATGACGGCAATACAATTGTAAGGCAGGTAATGCTGTTTGTCACACAACGTAAATCTTTTGGTTGTGTGAGTACCTTCAGCGCTGATTGCGAGCCTCGCTCTGAGCACCTTCAGTGCTCAACGCGTGGCTCGCAAGGAGCTCCTTCTGCGCTCATTGCGAGCCTCCTGGTTGGTGTATTTTTGGTTATCAGAGCTCCTTTGGTGCTCATTGCAAGGTTTGCGCCGATCGCCTTTTGGCGCTCATTTCGAGCCTTTCCCCTGGTGTCGTTTTGGTCCTCTAAACTACATTGGTGCTCCTAGTGAGGCGAGCGCTGAGCGCCTTTAGCGTTTCTTGTGATCCTGTCGTCTGTTTTTTTTTCTGTCTATGTATCTTTAATGATAATTAATTAAATCATATATTAATATACTTTACCTATTTGTAATTAATATATGCAGGACGCAATATGCTGAAGAGTTAACAATCTGTTTTGATGTTCCTGTAGCATACAATGTACATTGTCCCTGTTGGTGAGCTGAGTTGTAAGTGTCAGCAATGTGTGCAGTTTGTAGTGTAAATAGGCTGCGTGCGCGAGGGGAAACTGTGTAGTTCCGCATTTTGTAATGGTAATGTTATTTAGTTTGCAGTTAGTGTTGTAAAATGGCGGCGAATGTGTATATTTTACGCGGGTGTGGAGCATTTAGCGTTCTTCCTAATAGTGTATTTTGTAGCTTGTATGGTTCTGTGTAAAAGTCGTATGTGCCTGTCGGTGTTTCGAATGCTTAGGGGTCGTGTAGCCTCATTTTCTTTTTTTTCAGAAGTAATGTTTTCTCTTGCTTAGGGGATTGTCGACTAGCGAAAGTCTTGAAATTGGACTTAAATTCGTGTGTAACCTCACTCCCAGACGTCCTTGCTGAATGTAATATTTTTTTTTTGTATTGTGCGTGGTTCGGTCGTTAAGTTCAGAATTTTTGCGCCTTATTTATTTATTTTTTCTAAGTGGCGGTTTCCTTTTGTAAGTGTTACAGGCCGTAATTTTTTTGAGGCGATTTTTTTTAAAGTGCAACGGGTCTCGCACTATAAATTGTGTATTTGAGTTTCTGTTGATGTGTAGTTCCGCGGGTTGTAGGTATGATGCGCAAGTCGTGTGGGGTTGTAGGGATGAGCACCTATGGCGCTCATCTCAACCAGCACAGGGAGAGCCTTCGGCGCTCCCTGCCTATGTCGTATGGGATCCTAGGGATGAGCGCCTATGGCGCTCATTTCCACCGGCTTCGCGAGGGCCGCAGTTGCAGCGGGCTCGCTTTGCAGGCCGCAATTTTAACGTTACATTACCAAAGGATTTTGGCAAGGTCGTGCTGCTGAGAACTATATATGTGATTGGATCTAGATATAGTGGATCCCTTACCCTAAAGATCCAGTGCCAAGAGAATACTTCACATAGCCATGACTGGCACATGGTAGTTTGTGATATTTTTATTTTTGCAAGTCAAGATACAATGATACTATAATCATAAGGTAGTTCTACGCCACTATATATCAGCAACATAAAGACATGTTAGAAATGGAGATTTTTTTCTTATCTTAAACTGCTTTCTTACATGCCTTTTTCTTTTCAAACTCACACATTCATTTCTAGAACAAATAAATTACAGTAATACAAAGAAAACTGAGACAAAAGAGAAGCATGTACTGTCTAACAGCCTTATTAAATTGCGATTCAGTAAATTTAAAAGGGCTCTATTTAAGCACATAGCATATTTTTTTTTACAGAAGTTTTTAGTTAGTGAACTTCTATCCAAAAGCAAGGTCTTCACTAACTAAAAACTTCTGTACAGAAAATATGTTGTGTGCTTAAATAGAGCCCTTTTAAATTTACTGAATCGCAATTTAATAAGGCTGTTAGACAGTACATGCTTCTCTTTTGTCTCAGTTTTCTGCCTGAATTTAATAAGGCTGTAAATGTCTGAAAAGACTAAACATTTAACCTATTCCAATGCATATATGGTTACTTCAGGAAAGGGCGCAGTTTGGAACTGAGGTGTAAATTAGTTACAAATGTTTACAGCCCTGATAGTGCTCCTTGTAAGTTGGCCCCCGGCCACTTCACCCATAGGGTGATTATAATGATCATGTAATGTTAGAACACAGAATTCATAAACTGATCTTACTGTTTAATGGAAAGTGGCAGAAAATGCTTGGAGAGTGAAACAAAGAGAAGCTTGCAATACTTTGTTATTCAAAGATTCAGTTTTGTCGCCCCTCCATTTAGCTCTTGTATACATCTACACTCCAGTCTGCACATTATTTCCCCCTTCATCCTCTATCTTTACCTCCTCCCATGCCGACCTAAAGGTCTGTTCTTGCAGAATTCTTTCTAGAATTCCCTACTTCACCAGACTCTGCCCTAATATCCACACATTAGCTTAAACCTCACCTCGCCATATAAACATCTCATTTACCTCCTTTAAAAGTTATCTAGTTTGGTTGCCTCACTCCTCTCTTTCAGTCATGATCTAACACCTATCCACCAAGCACTGCCCACATATCATGTCTCTGCAACTCCAACTACCTCTTAGATCACAAGAGCTCTCATCTGCTGTAAAACCAGTCTCTAGTAGATTCTTTTTCTGTGTTTACAATATTTTTTTATGTGCCATTTGTACCACTAGCTGACATTCTACAAAAAAGATATAAAATTATTAAAATTATTTATTGTAATGATGCTCACCCAGAAGAAGTGCTGAGAGACCTTGTTTTTCTTGCAAGTACAGTAACCTGAACACACAAAGAATATGTGCCAAGAATGTTTACTTCTAGTACAAAGACTTTGTCAGATAATTTTGGTAAAATGTGCAAATTAGAAAAAAATCTTTGTCTACTGTGCCATATCATGCTGGCTTTAAGGTTTGCTAGCTGCCATCATTCTGAACTGATATGTAATAATTTGGGAAAATAACCGAGCTTACTAAGAGAGAGGTCATTGCAAGAAAGATACAGACATAGGTGGGAGCTTATACTCATGAATACATTGTAGCATGAAAATGGCAAACATCTTTTCAAAGTGTAGTAAAAATGATGTAAGTAACAGGTATTTCTTCATCTAAACAGCAAGAAGCATATAATCAGCAATACTGTTCCAAACAAAGCTAGGTGTAAGCTTTTTCTTATATGCATAACAAACATGACATGCATATTTATATTTTGGCTTTTCCTTATGCTTAGAAAATATTATATTTTCAAAAGACCTAAGTAATATAATTTACTGTTTTTGTACCATAGTCGCCTGCCCTCTACTTCACACCCTTTGATCTTACTGTATTGATTTTTCCTGCAATGGAGCTACCATAACTCTGCTGCAGTTTACTAAACAACTCGGCCATACTATGGTCTTAGCAGGAGCTACAACATCACTGCAGTAGCAAGCATGCCAGCTAGAAGAATGTCACTGAACTACAAGCTTAACGTTTACTGTTTATCTCTATGCCAGAGATTAAGAGGTCTAGTCAGCACTACCCATGTACCTGTACATTTCTATACCTCTGCTAACGCAATCATCTCTTAAAGCCAATTTTTCAGAAGTCCAAAATATTCAAGATCTTAAACAGGATTTTGTATTTAACAAAGCCATGTCCATATTACTATGTCTTCACATAGTGACTTTATTCCTGCATGATGAACCCATGATGTGAGCCCACCAATATCTCAAGACACTTCTTCCACCTCTTAGGCTGCTATGTTTTGTTTTTATGATTACCCCCATAAGATTAATATAGCTGAAGCTGTATTGGGAAATGTACGTCGAGAGGTGTCTCGGTAAGTGCTATATGGCAGATTTGAGACAAAGGGCTTCTCATAGTGGCTGCAACAAGCCAACACGCTAGCCAATTTCAACTTGGTCTGTCTGGAATTTTGAAGGATGAATTGGCAGGGTGGACGCACTGTCGTTTTCCCAAAGTCATACTTTGATCATTCAAACTCATAGAAGACATTGAAAATGGAAGTAGGGAAAGCTAACGGCGCCTCATCTAATAGTTAATTCTGCTAAAGCACCTGTACTAGCATCCATCCACAAAAGCAGAAATGAATGAACAAATTCAGATTGGAGCTTTCAGGGGGCTCCAGCTGGAAACAACCTATATATGTATTGTGCCAAGCCTGAATACATTGTACAATCCTGTTCTTTAAATGGAACTACTCTGGATATCGAATGCAGCCAGCAGATAACCATAGGACTGCACTGTTGTCCTTCATTATTCTCCTCCTCAGTCTTGGATCAGATTTAATTAATGAAACATGAGTCATTTTTCAATTCATAATTATGTAGTCCTCTACTGCAGTCAATAACATTAGATTCCCAACCAATCAGACTGTGATCATCAGTGTTTCAATCGAACACTGTAAACACAATTCTATTAGGCTTCTTCCTCCAACACGCTTTGACAATAGCAGGAGGGGAGAAGTGCACTGGGAACAACTAACTTTCTCCTGTGTCTGTTACCATCCCCAGTGTTGTGACTATTACATGCACTCTTGGCTTACTGGAAGAGTGCTAGATGATATGACATTATTGGGAAGCATAGTTGTAGGGAGATTAGTGATGCACTTTACTAATATTTGTAGGCGTTTTATACCACTAAAATATCTGCAGAACCACTGACATGATCTTCTCCACAATTTTAGTGAAAGTCTACATCCCCCACAGAGGTGCATCTTGTACCTAAAATGTTAATTACAAAATAGCTTATAATATCTCCAATAAAGACAAACCTACCATCGCTAAATTCAATGGAAGGTGCTGACTATCATCCCTCCTTTGATGTGATTTGACAATTAACTCCCAAAATAACTCACCTTCAAGAGGCAACCAAGCCCTCAATATATGGTAAGACTGTGATGCTTGTTTGTTTTGCATCTATTAATTAAAAAAAGTATTAACTTAATATAAATGCAACAATATTATATGATTTTTTTTCTGACGTGTAACAAAGAAGGTATTGTCACACATAAACTATTTTACAGTAGGATTTTTGACTGATCCCCCAGAGAGTATGCTTGGCTGTTAATAAACCACAATTATCCAAGCTCTTAATTTTCTACAAGGTAACATTAAATCAAGTATATCAGCTATTAAATAATCTTATTAAGCTCATATGTAAACCAAACATTATGATGATGATGATGTATAAAGCAAAACCGTATAAAAAACATGATATCTATAATGGATGGCAATCAGTTATATGTACCAATCAAGACAGTCTGCATCATATGCAATACACTCTTTATCCATAATATACAACTCTAAAGAGTCTAACTGCAAACTTTTCCCGTACTGACACGGTACATAGAACCAGCAGCATTTCAAGGATGCTGGATAGTCATGAAACCAGTAATTATCAGTTCCATACTGTGATGAACAAATGCTGTGTCCCAGAGCTAGCTGTTCCCTTGTTTTATTTCATACAACAGGGAAGAAAAACAATATTAAACTCAATGCTTCTATTTTGGCACAAAGTTAAAGAAAGTTATCTCTTTCTCGTCAATTTGAAGGCCAGGTGTGTTTTAATTATTCATTACAAATAGAATTGTTAATGAGAAAGGAATTGCTGATTATATAAAAGAATATATAAGTGTAGGTGGATAGTTCCACAGATATGGAAAACATCACATAGTCCTAAGACAAAGGTTTGGCACACAATCCAAAGCAATATGCCAGTTTATAATAACTGATCGACAGTGTACTTGCCCACTTAGGATGGCTGGAATCAGAAAAACATTTTAATGTTTTCTATGTAATGAAAAATATATAAAATACCACTGTGTTGTAGACTGGCAAAAATGTACATCAAATATCAAATATTCTTTGAAGGGAACCTTAAAATATCCAGTTGTTAAGAGATTTGCAAATTGTGCACCCCAATGTTTTAATTATTAGTATTTAAATACTACAGAAATATATAAATACCTAATGAAATGTTTAAAAATATAGTTATATAGGACCCAAAAAGAACAACTGAGATCAATATTATCAAGGATATATATATATATATTCTCAATTTAAAGTAAGAATTGTAACTATGACTAAATTACCAGAAGAGTGTATTGTTATATCAAAATATGACTGCCTGTGTGTGTGAGACTCTCCTGGTGGGTGTGAAAACCCCCTCAATGACGCCATGGTCCTGCCAAGCGTGACAGACACTGCTTTTTATATTATAAGATAACCAAATTTACCAAATATTGTTGTAAATATTTTAAGAATTATTTTCTTCATATACTGTATACTGTGTACTTACACATAATAAATCTATTAATTTACTAGCGACTTGCCCGTCAAAAATCACGGCAATAAAATGTTAAGCCTGGCAATGCTGTGTGCCACACAATGTGAGGCTCTGCCCTGTCTGAGCACCTTTGGTGCTCATCTGTAGCTTCTCCTTCCGTCTACCTTATGTTCCCCTCAATGAGCGCCTTCGGTGCTGATTGCGGCCATCGACATGATCGCCTTTTGTGCTCATTGCGGCCCCCTGTCATTTTTAAAATTTTAAAGTCTTGCGTGCCTCGAGATGATTGCCTATGGCGCTCATGGCAAGCTCTACCTTCCTCATCGCGTAGGCGCTCATTGTGCATGTGCAAGCCTGTAACTTTTAACATAGCGTGACCTACAATTCGTAACTACCACAACTATTATAGTTGATTGAGTTTTGTCTCTGTGTTCTTAAGAACCTCACATTACTGTGAATATTTTTTATAGTGTATAAAGAGTTACATTTTCCCTTGTGACCAAACTGGAGTTTTGTGTAACTTTTATTGTTCTGGGTAACTGAATCTTAACCGTTAAGATATTGTAACTTAACCATCTGTAAGTAGCTATATAATCTCTGACTTGTGATGATCATACTGTATATGTATAAGTTGTTAGGCATCCCTGAAGACTGACTTATAAGGCTTCAGGGACCAGCCTTTGAGAACCATTTTTTTGGTTAGTGGTACCATATACAAGTGGTACCTTAGTACTTGTTGTTTATTGGTTCTGAAAGGCCAGAAGAGGGGCAAAAACATTGAGTACCAAAAGATAAGGAGTTATGTAAATTGACTCAAACAGGTTTTAGCAAGCATGATGAGTACCAAGAAAGCATTGCTCAATTTTTTGCTCAGCAAAATGCATTGAATACCAAATTCAATGAGTTTTGAGGCAGATGAGTACCAATGTACCACGGTAAAATGAATATATATATTAACCACTTATCACCAATGAAATCATATTATTGATATTAATTAAATATTGTAGGTTTCTTGATTCTGAAGGTATTAATGTTTATGTACATACACATGTATATATTAATGAATATAATAATACATGAATGAATACAGACCTAAACACACTGGAATTCTTACATGATTTTCATAGTGATAATCTTGTGAGCTGAGGGGAATGGGAGCTACTTTAGGACATTATTAGCTTCTTATTTTGGAAATGTGTTTTATTTTTAATACACTCAACATAAGTTGTGTCTCTTACACCAACTAAATGTTTGTTTAGCAGAAAAGAAAATGTTTTTCTATGTAAATAAAACATGTATTTAGAAATCTGAATATGTTGCAAATGAATGTGTTTAATTATTCCTTGAATATCATAACATTCAAAAGACAACCACTGTAATTTCTTTTTTGTTTTAAAAAGGATCTAAATAGTTCATATGCAATTTAAAATGATCATACACCTTTCACATTTAATGGCTGTTTCCATTATAGGAATTGATAATTGCAAGTGCATTTGCATCCCTTCAAAATCAAGTTGAGATTTAACTGGATTGGAAAGTAATTTTATCCTGCATTTGATTTATTAAATATTCTTATAGCTTATCCGATTTTAATTGAATTAATCTATTTTGCCATCATGGATGTTTAATATTTTTTTTCTAATCATAGTTATTAGAATATGCCTAATACAGAACTTTATTCTGCCATTTCAGTTCTCTGAATGTGTACAATATGTTAACCTAAAGAGCTGGACAGTATAACGCGCAAAGAGTTTTAAAATAAACAACAAGTAATAAATATCTAATTTAGGGGATTTGCACTGAAAAGAGGGATAAGGTGAGTTGTTTTATCTACAGTGCCATGCAAAAGTATTCACCCCCTTGACTTTTTACCTATTTTGTTACATTACAGCCTTAAGTTCAATGTTTTGTTAATCTGAATTTTATGTGATGGATCAGAACACAATAGTCTAAGTTGGTGAAGTGAAATGAGAAAATATATACATAAAACAATTTTTTTAGAAAAAGAAATCAGAAAATTGGCACGTGCTTATGCATTCACCCCCTTTGTTATGAAGCCCATAACAAGCTCTGGTGAAACCAATTACCTTCAGAAGTCACATAATTAGTGAAATGATGTCCACCTGTGTGCAATCTAACTGTCACATGATCTGTCATTACATATGCACCCCTTTTTTGAAAGGTCCCAGAGGCTGCAACACCTAAGCAAGAGGCACCACTAACCAAACACTGCCATGAAGACCAAGGAACTCTCCAAACAAAAAAGGGACAATGTTGCTGAGAATTACAAGTTAGGGTTAGGTTATAAAATAATATCCGAATCTTTGATGATCCCCAGGAGCAAATGGAAAGAACATGGCACAACAGCAAACCTGCCAAGAGACGGCCGCCCACCAAAACTTACAGACTGGGCAAGGAGGGCATTAATCAGAGAGGCAGCACAGAGACCTATGGTAACGCTGGACGAGCTGCAGAGTTCCACAGCAGAGACAGGAGTATCTGTACATAGGACGACAATAAGCCGTACGCTAGAGTTGGGCTTTATGGCAGAGTGGCCAGAAGAAAGCCATTACCTTCAGCAAAAAACAAAATGGCACGTTTTGATTTTGCGAAAAGGCATGTGGGAGACTGCCAAAATGTATGGAGGAAGGTGCTCTGGTCTGATGAGACTAAAATTGAACTTTTCGGCCATGAAAGAAATGCTATGTTTGGCAGAAACCCAACACATCACATCACCCAAAGAACACCATCTCCACAGTGAAACATGGTGGTGGCAGCATCATGCTGTGGGGATGTTTTTCAGCAGCAAGGACTGAGAAACTGGTCAGAGTTGAGGGAAAGATGGATGGTGCTAAATACAGGGATATTCTTGAGCAAAACCTGTAGCACTCTGTGCGTGATTTGAGGCTAGGACGGAGGTTCACCTTCCAGCAGGACAATGACTCCAAACGCACTGCTAAAATAACACTTGCGTGGTTTAGGGAGAAACCTGTAAGTGTGTTGGAATGGCCTAGTCAAAGCCCAGACCTCAATCGAATAGAAAATCTGTGGTCAGACTTAAAGATTGCTGTTCACAAGCGCAAACCATCCAACTTGAAGGAGCTGGAGCAGTTTTGCAAAGAGGAATGGGCAAAAATCCTCGTGGTAAGATGTGGCAAGCTCATAGAGACGTATCCAAAGTGACTTGAAGCTGTGATTGCTGCAAAAGGTGGCTCTAAAATTATTGAGTTTAGGGGGGTGAATATTGACTTTTTCTGTTATTTTGTCCTATTGGTTGTTTGCTTCACAATAAAAAAAAACATCTTCAAAGTTGTGGGCATGTTCTGTAATTTAAATGGTGGAAATCTTTAAATAATCTATGTTAATTCCAGGTTGTGAGGCAACAAAACAAAAAATGCCAAGGGGGATGAATACTTGTGCAAGGCACTGTAGGTGAAGAAATGTTCCCAACCATGTAAGGAATAAATATAAATATATATATATATATATATATATATATATATATATATATATATATATATATATAAATATATATATATACATATTCATAATTTTATTTGTTTATCTATTTTGTATTAATGCTCGTTTATAAGTTGGCCACTATCATATCAATGATGATTTGGAACTTCCTATTTGTTACATTTTAAAGGTATATGGAGGATTCCCTGTTTTTAACTTTTTCTAATCTAATACACACTGCTTATATCAGAAACACACATTCTATACACATAAACACTTATTTTACATAAAACAAAATTGATTTCCACACCCCCAGTGGTGCCTACATTGGCACCTGCTACTAACTAATATAAACATTGCATTAAGGTACATTTTTTAACACTATACTTACCTTCAAGACAACAGCAGCACAATACAGAGATCCAGAACAGAATCCCCTAATATTGCAACAATGTTTTAGCTGCCTCTGATTGGCCAGAATGAATTATGAGTTTTATACTAATTTAGCTTGGATTTTCACTGTATTCCTTCTCAAAATCAACTGCCAGAAAACTGAAGATTTTGCAAACTTTAGCGTAAGTTTATTAGTGTTTATTTTGGTATTATTTTCATGCAAAAGCATGTTTTTATACACTACTGATTCTCAGATGTCAGATTTATTCATAATCCATGAAACTTAAAAGCAGGAAATACATTTTCTGTTAGAAGATTTAAATTAAATTCATATTGATAGTATTAAATAACAGATAAATACTGAATTTGATCCATACTATTATTCTAGAGTTAGGTGACTATAGGCTCCAGTACATATTTGCTCGTAGCAGCGAGAAATAGCTCTCTTATAACTTGGGAGATTTTTTTGCATGCATGTTAACATGTTAAATCAACCTAAAGTTGTGGGAGGAGCCTAAACCGGTTACCTACTTGCACAAGTGGTTTATCTAATGTTTGCTCAATCACTGGTCAGCTTCCGGTCTGTCCTGCTACTCGTTTCACTCTTCATTTTTGCCTGATCACATTCTTGTCTCACGATTTTATTGGCCATCTGCTTTCTTTTGCCCCCTTATTCTGCCTTCCTCGCTGCCTGACTTTCCCAGTGTTTGCTCTGCTCCTAATGTATCATAGCCCTGCATGTCTCCTGTTCTCTTGTCTCCTCTTGCCTTTTCTTTTTGATCACTAAATAAATATGGTATCAATATTCATTATCACTGAATGGTGTTTATTATATGCCTGACAATGTCTTTCTCCTCAGTATTATAGGAAGTTTCTCCTCCTCACCCACATGTACTTACAAGGTCAGTAATAATACACAATACATGAGATCACAATAGTTTTACATCTGAATATGCAGGTTAGTGTTAGAACAGTAAGCTGTGAATAAATATTTTTCTGACTGGTAAAAAGTCATAAAGAGTCGAGGGACTCATCTGAGAACAAACAATATCTAAGTAGGTTTGCTCTACAGGTCTGGTTACCTACTCACTTGTGCCCTTCACAGGGAGAAATCTCCTGTAGTATATCAGTCTGGTCTCACTCAAAAGAGTGACCCAGCCTGAAATACCAGGCAATTCTACCCAGAACAGCATCAACGGCAAACCCCAGAAGCGTTTCAGGCTCTGTGGGCCTCGTCAGTGAGGTGCAGCTGAACTCCCTAAGGCACAGTGAGCAAGGAGTCCACGTCTGGTTCCCACTATACCCCATAAGGTGAGAAAATGTAAACAAAAAGAGCAGAGGTGCTCATCTGAGAATGAACAATACCTAGGTTTGCTCTATAATTCTGGTTACCTACTCAGAGAGCAACCTTTTTATGAGCTATGCAGAAATAGGAAGAGGTAATTAGGAGGCAATTGCTTGGTCCACAGCAGACCAAGTGGGCATTAGAGAAATACTTGCAGGTGATACAGGGCTCCAGTGCATGGGTAGTATCCTCCCAATTCCCCTATCTGCAATGATCCCGATGATAGCCAGGAATCCTCCCAATAACTGCTATTAACCGGGGGAACCCCAAGCCCTTCCCTTCCCAATGATCGGGGCCACCCTTGGGTTACTCCCTTCCCCATTAAATGATCTCCATGGCAGTTAATATTAATCCAAGGCAAACTGCAGAGGCTGCCTGGAAACTTTAGAGATTAGATTACCCATGCTGTTAAAGCATTGTGCGTCAAAGGTATAGATTAACTGGGAACAGCAACACCACTCTTAAATTAAGTAGAGTACCTTCAATTTCATGTTGTTCAGGATTACAGTTTAGGCAGCACAAAACATGTAGCTAGGAATTCCAAACATAACTATGATATTAGCAATCAATAAAATATAACTACTGCATGAACGACAGTACGTAAAAACTGGTGATTTGTGGATTATGCATGGCAATCTATATACTTTACTACCTAGGCATGTCTTTTTACATAGAGAGTAATTAGCAGAGTGCCGAGTGCAGCGTGCTCTGTGTGAGGCTCTATGGGGGAAGGCTGTGATTAATAGGTACAGCATCCCTGTGTACTCGGATTACACTGCACTGGCCAGTAATCTTATATTTTGCAGTTAGCATCAGATACTGCCACCAGCTAAGGTGTCAGTAACAGGAGAATGTGACTTTGGGAGACATGGAAGGATGTGTACTATTTATCATATATTCAAACACTTGTACAGTCAAGTTCTCTATGTCTTTCATGACCCCAGAATGACTCACATTCGACCAATCAAATTTAAAGATAGAAAGCACAGGGTGGACCTTTTATTTTGAATCCTATTAGTGCCAAGTTATTGGTTCCTCTAACTGCTTATAATTAGTGTGAAGAAAGTTCTGAAGATCCAAATCACATATCTCTATTTAGAGCTATGATCACAAGATAAAAACAGAGTTACATGTGGTGTTTCATTAAAAAAATTCCCATTGATCTCCAGTTTTCTTCTTGCCATGTTAAAAAAAGTCATCCTATCTTGCATTTGAAGTTAGAAATGGACTTATTTTTAATAATTTCTCCATATAAAACAATTATCACTGCTTTGCATTCAAAAGTTTAATGTAAAATAAAATGAGACATAAAAACATACTTGTACTTGTTTAAATCATTGTATTTTCATGTTAATTGTAAATCAGCATGTATTCATATAATATATATTAAACAAGTTCTAATTGAAAAGAACCTAAAACAAAAAGAACTACTAAGGACACTTATTAATCAAACATGAATCCCTGTCTTTTGTGTGGAAGCCTTGAGTGGTACTTATTTTTATATAGTTTGAATCCTATTATGCCACAAAGGAAATGCATTATGTTTTAAAACTTCCATTATATCAAAGACCTAAGTAAGTGCTCTCATACCCACAAAAATATATTTGTGTTAAGCTTTATGTGTCATTTTGTATAGGCTGCATTCCACTTCTTTAAAGTGAGAGCATTTTTTGTTCATATTATTATTTTTGATCTAATTATCACTCCAAAATGAATTGAAATTATTAAACAGAATATAAATACAACACTATTCACCAATCATTATGCACCAATTTACAAAATAAATTAGCATAAATCAACAAAAGAAAGGGAAATAATGAGCCTAAACTGTAAAAATGTAGCTTTTTGTTTTTGATAGTTATATTATGTTATTATAATTTTTTTGGGCATGTTACAGCTTAATGTGACATTAATGCAATGTCAAAAGAAACACTCACTAAGCTTAGTTGTGAAGGACAAGTATATATTTACTACCTGACTTGGCATTTCATGACAGCTCCCTTGACTCTGCAGGTGTCCAGCTCTGGCAACCATTAGCGTGTCTGGATCCCCTTGCCTGCCTTGGAACCTTTTGTCTAGTCTAGAACCACTGTCAGTTTGACCATCAATGTTATTTGTTTATGTTGTACCAAGTTATTTCGGGTTCTAGATCATCTCCTTGATCATGCCATGTTCAGTCTTGACTTGAATTCTTGGGTTCAGGTCAGGTATCCCAACCTTTACTTTAGTTTTGTTTCCTTCTGCTGCTATCAACAAACTCACATCACATATAAGTTTAGATGCTTTCTTACAGCAACTTCCATTGAAATAAAAAACAGGACTCAAAAGGTGAATGTAACAGTTGCTGAACATTTTTATAGTAATTGCATATTCAGTTAAAAATCTAGTTATAACTATGAGAATAAGACATAAAAAAACCCGTCTGCTTTCAGCATACAGGGCACGCCTGAATTGTGAGATTTTGTTTTTATCTCAGCACCCAGCTTGTCTCAGGACCATTTCTCAGGAAATCATAGGTTACAGGCTCTTACTAGCTTATTAAAAAATAAAACTCCCTAATTCCTTGTACTTAAGATCAAGAACAAGCACACACCATTTGATTAGTGTATCAGACAGAGACAGACTTTATTCTTCTTTCAGACACATTTATAAACCAAACAATAAACCCACATGGCCCCCTCCCCATTTTCTTTAGCCAAACCCCCGTGGTTCATCCTACAGCTCTTTTTTTTATCTGGTTTTATTCTCACTGTCTCCTGAGGAGCAATTAATTATGTGGGGTATGGTTTTACAATACTTCTTGTTTATATGGGATATTGGAGTTAAAATTTCACTCACTCATCCCCCACATTTCACACAGTCCGTGACGTCAGGGGCTATGACAGTTCAGTATTTAGCCGTAAAGTTCCCTTATTGGTAGAGTTCAGGGGAGTCTCATTCCGGCCGCAAAAATCAGTCATGACAGGGTCTGACTGTGTATTGACCAGCAGAGGTGTTATTGTAGTAGATGTTACTATATAGACCACAATAAGTCTACATTTTCTATTCTGTTGTGGGCTTCATCAGTGGATAATAATTGATTTAAACCATGGGAATCAAATTTTTTTTCAGGTTGCAAAGTTAAATGTATCAGCTGTATCACTGTGAGTTTAGAGATGAAAAATGTATTTGTGCATAATGTAATGGATTTTCCACATAAAACATGTCCCTAAAATACGCCTATAGCAAAGGTCAATGTTAGGATGTGAAGTCACAAGGAAACCTATTTATCTTATTAAAAACATTTATTGTTTTTCAAATATTAAGCTTGCTGTTTTTTTTTAAATCTGATTAAAAGAAATAGAGTTATTTATCCCATTGAGAACACAGACTGTTTTATAGAAACTAGATAAAAGAACGGACTGCACTCTAATGACAATATTAGTACCTAGAACATCGCCTTATACTATAGAAATAGGGGCAATGAAGACATACTCAAATAGTTAATGATGGACGGATTTATTAAACATAGTGAACAATACAGAGCATTAAGGAAAACATATTATATTTGGAGATATCTTATGTTTCTTTATATTTTCCCTTTATACAGATATGTGATTTTATATTGTTCACTATGTCTCAAGTTAATTCTTCATTAGTTATTTGTATATACATGTTTATTGCCTTTATTTTTATAGTGTAAGGGGGCATTCTGTGTAGTAATATCCCAATTTTTTTGTCTAGCGCTGTTACATATTTAAATACATAGGGCCCTATTCAATTGAGCCCTCAGGAGATCCGTGCGTCCGTAAGGGAGCCCATAAGTTATTATACTATTTAATTGGCTTCTTTTTGCGGGCACCGACCGGGTTACAGGCTCCGGCCTCCGATTCTATTTGATGGGTTGCATCGCAAGTTCCAGCCCATCCAAGCCTTTAAAGTTTCACAGCCGCAAAATTTAAGTTCGCTAAAAACACAAATCGCTGTTCAATTGCTGCAATGCTTCAAGCCCGCAAATGTTTTCACACCCATAAAGGGCACACATCCTACGAGTACCATATAGGACTTGCAAAGGGGTTACAGACATGTCCAAAGCACTCTAAATGCAAATATCAATTCTATACTGCACTGTAAATGATGGGCAACACGCTGGAAGACATTAGAATTAATTGCACAACAGTCTCAAGCCCATAATTCTGCAATATTAAATATTATTTTATATGCATCATTTCATGCTTATATCAATCATGTGAATCAATGAGTTAATACATATCAGGCCACCCACATGGACTAGAACATTGACTTCATTCATTTTTATTATTTTGTACTTTGTAGGTTTGCAGGTCTGATCGCATAGTGGACCCCGAAACGATAATTGATTGACATGTAGACTCCATGTTTTACTGACTTCATGATGACAGGTTCCTTTTCTATTGTCTGTTTCTAAATCGGGAGTTACGGCCTTGTTTAACTGATCATGTTCACACCTCGAAATGCTACATACGATGGCATGGTTTACGATTTACGCTCTTGGGCCGGGGCTTGCGATCTTGTCCAATTGAATAGTATCATAACTTGAGCTGGCAGTGGGTCCGCAGACATACGGCCTACACACCTCGAGTTGCGTCTTCCGAATTGAATGAGGCTCATAGTTTCCCTTAATCATGGCCAATGCTGCACTCCTCCCCACTTTCCTCCATGACATGGACATTGTTGTCCAAATGACAAACACATCCACTATAGATTGCATTAACTATGCATAGAAAAGTGCAGAAATAACTATGATTAAGGGAAACTATATTTAACATTCTATTTTGTCCCTTAACTTTTCTTTGCTGCTGTTGCTTGCACATGCATTTCAATGTTAATTATTGGTGAGCCAAAAATAGATTTAACTTTAAAACAGCAATCTGTAGTTTTCTGTAGAATATTTTCAAAGCAGAAACAATGACTTTTTCTAAAATATTATGGCTTCTATTTGCTCAAGCAAAGAGATTTTATTAATTGTAAATTAAACAATTATATATCAATGAGAATGCTAATCTCTACATCAGTAATGCCAAAATCTGTTCACAAATGTTTTAAACCCTCACCTTGAAAAACCTCAAACACATAGGTATAAAGATTTTCTTTGTCATGCTGGACGTCTGGTCTCACTGGAGATCAATCCTGTGCAGTCTCTCAGCGTCTTGCATCGTGTTCCTCATTAAGCAGTCTATAGACCTGGTGTGTGTGATGTTTATGTGCAGCTGATTGCTTTAATCCTCTTGAACTTATTGTGGATCCTCATGTACAATGATTCTGGATTACTCTGTCAGATTCACTATAGGACTATAGTCATTCAGGCGTTAGAAGAGTCATTCACTGTATACAGTTCCAATACTGCACCAATCAGGTGAGATTCCCAGGATATTCTAACTGAGGAATTTGCAGTAGAAGTATTGAAATGCATTATAGACACATTCTTTTTACATTGTTATTTATTTACATTTGTTTTAATAAAATATTTGTATATGAATGCATAAATAAATTGTATTAAGAATACAATACATTATGGCATTTGTGATCAGGTGTTGTCATTTTCTGTACAACTCGAGTAATCTGAACCAGGAGTTTGTGTGCTTTCTCTTCCCTTCTTTTTTCTTTTTGCAATTTAGACACTCTCATAGTTACTTACAGTGCCTTGCAAAAGTATTCACCGCCTCTTGTCATTTTTCGTGTTTTGTTGCCTCACAACCTGGAATTAAAGGATTGTATGAGGATTTGCATCATTTCATTTACGGAACATGTCCACAACTTTGAAGATGTTTTTTTTTTATTTTTATTATGAAACAAACAACAAATTGGACAAAATAACAGAAAAAGTCAATGTACATAACTATTCACCCCCCTTTAAAGTCAATACTTTGTAGAGCCACCATTTGTGGCAATCACAGCTCCAAGTCGCTTTGGATAAGTCTCTATGAGCTTGCCACATCTTACCACTGGGATATTTGCCCATTCCTCCTTGCAAAACTGCTCCAGCTCCTTCAAGTTGGATGGTTTGTGTTTGTGAACAGCAATCTCTAAGTCTGACCACAGATTTCTATTGGATTGAGGTCTGGGCTTTGACTAGGCCATTCCAACACATTTACATGTTTCCCCTTAAACCACTCAAGTGTTACCAGAGGAAGGCAAGCAGTAAAAAAAAACAAAAAAACAAGTGAAACTTGCCAATTGTTTCAAAAGGGAGAAAATGTATTCCTTCCTGACCCCAGATACTGGCGATCTGACTCCTCCCTGGATCAATGATCCCTCTCTAAATATCCAGGATAACCCTGAATGCCATTTTTATTTAGAAACATGTCAAATTCCTTTTTAAAGTTATCTATCAAATTCGCTGTCACCACCTCCTTTGGTAGAGAATTCCACCCTTACTGTGAAGAACCATTTTCTTTCTTTATGGTGAAATCGTTTTACTTCTAACCTCAAATGATGCCCTCTTGTCAGTTGAAAACCTCTTGGCACAAAAAATCCACTTGACAAAGCCTTATATTGACACTGGATATATTTATACTAGACAGTTGCCCGTCAAAAAATGACAGCAATTTGTGGTATACTTTTCATGTGGCTCTTTCCCCCAATCCTCTTGTGTCTCTTTCCCCTCCTCTGCCTCCCGTGTCTCTTTCCCCCTTCTCCCTCCACTGTGTCTCCTCCCCCCTCCCTTGTGTTTCTTTCCCCGCTAATACCTCCCTCCCTCCCATGTGTCTTTCTCCTCCTCTTTCCCCGCCTTGGGCTCTCATTGCGTGCCACTCCTTTCCATTCCATGCCCATTGCGGGCCTCGCAAAGAGCTTCTTTGCCGCTCATTGTGGGCCTCGGCCTGCGCCATGCGCCTGCAAAAACCCGCAACTTTGCAGTACCTCTACCCCCTCTCGCACCCATTGCAGGACTTTCCCCCCTCTACCTTCTGCTCCCATTGCGGCCTACACACAAACTCGCAGTTTGTCAACTATATATGGGATAAGTTAATCATCTCCCCTCTTAGACACCTTTTTTTCTAGAGAAAATAAGTTTAATTTGGTCTTTCTTCATAACTTAGCCCCTCCATTCCCCTTTTTAGTTTTGTTGCCCTTTTCTATGCTTTTCTGAGCTCTAAAATTTCCTTTTTATGAAGTGTTGCCCAAAATTGTATTCCATATTCCAAATAAGGACGTACTAGGGATTTGTACAGTGGGAGAATTATATCTGCTTCCCTTGTGTCTATACGCTTCTTAATACATGCTAATATTGTATTTGCCTTTCCTGCTGCTGCTTAACATTGAGCACTGTTACCTAGGTGGTTGTCCACAAGAACTCCCAAATCGCTTTCAATATCTGATACACCTAGATTTGCTCCATTAAGATTATAAATTGCATGGCTAATTTTCCTTCCTAAATGCATAACTTTACATTTATTCATATTATATGCCATCTGCCATTTAGTCGCCCATTTCTCTAATCTATGCAAACCGCTTTGGAGGGAAAGTACATACTTTTATGATTTAATTACCTTGTACAACTTTGTGTCATCAGCAAAAATGGAGACAATACTTTCCAGTCCAACTTCTAAGTCATTAATAAATATGTTAAAATGGAGAGGACCTAACACTGAACTCTGAATAACCCCACTTAACACATTAGTCCAATCAGAGTATGTTCCATTTACAACAACCCTTTGCCTCATGTCTTTTAGCCAGCTCTCTATCCATGAGCACTTATGTACTGCAATTCCTGTATTCCTTAGTTTAGACAATAGTCTTCCATGTGGCACTGTACCAAAAGCCTTTGCAAAATCTAAAAAGATGGATGGTGCTAAATACAGGGATATTCTTGAGCAAAACCTGTACCACTCTGTGTGTGTGATTTGAAGCTAGGATGGAGGGTCACCTTCCAGCAGGACAATGATACCAAACACAGCAACACTTGAGTGGTTTAAGGGGAAGCATGTAAATGTGTAGGAATGGCCTAGTCAAAGCCCAGACCTCAATCTACCTCAATCTAATAGAAAAATCTGTGGTCAGACTTAAAGATTGCTTTTCACAAGCACAAACCAACCAACTTGAAGGAGCTGGAGCAGTTTGCCCAGGAATGGGCAAAAATCCCAGTGGTAAGATGCTCATAGAGACTTACCCAAAGCGACTTGGAGCTGTGATTACCACAAAAGGTTGCTCTACAAAGTATTGACTTTAAGGGGGGTGAATAGTTATGCACATTGACTTTTTCTGTTATTTTGTCCAACATCTTCAAAGTTGTGGGAATGTTCTGTAAATTAAATGATGCAAATCTTCAAACAATCCATGTTAATTCCAGGTTGTGAGGCAACAAAACATGAAAAATGCCAAGGGGGGGGGGGGGAGACTTTTGCGAGGCACTGTAGATTTATGGTTCAAAAACAGATTCCCTTTCTTAATAATATTTTTTACATTTTATAATTTTTACATTTCACAGAATTAAAAAAATTAACACTTATAGTGAATTTACAGTCAAATATTTCTATACACACAGATAATATGAGAGCAGTGGCCTGTTTTGTTTTGTTTCTGCATTTCGTTTGTTTGTTACTGGTTGAAGTAGGCAACTTTTGTACATTAATATAGTCAATGTAGATGCATACCACACTGAGATACCATGATGTAGAAAGGAGCTCAACCTAACCCAACAATTTTGGGTATATGAAAATTAATGAGATTTTCTTAGCCTCCAGAAGTGTACTAGCAAAAAATTGGAAAACTAACATTCACACATTTGAAGAAGTTAAGAGAAATATTCAATACATATACATGATGAGTACGATTTCAGCAGAACAAGATGAAAATGATAAAAAATGGGCATTCTGCTGTGACAAATGGACTCTAAAACTAGGCTGGAACTAAAAAAAGAGAAAGATAAAACTTAATGCCCGACCTGCATTATGAAGAGTGTCCAAAAATGTTATAGCCCTCCTCTTTCCTATACCCTCTACTTCATTTTTTTCCATATATTATTATTGTTTTGTTTTTTTGTGTAATATTAAGCCTTTATGGCTAATCAAAATCAAAAGGAAAACAAAAAAGAAAAAGTAAGAAAAGGTTTAAGATACATGTAGCCCTATTAAATTCCAAGCCCATAGCAGCAACGTGATCCCCGCAACGACTGCTGCTTGAAAATTGGCAGAGTTACAGAGCTATTAAATTAGACCATGGCGCGAGTTACAGGCTTGAGACGGAAACCCGTAAACCATATTTCACACGTTGGATGTGCGGCCGTGAACATGATCAATTAGTCAAACCTGTAGTTACAGGTATAGATGGAGCCAATGGCAAAAGAGATCGTCATCATTACGTCACTGAAAAATGGAAGTTAGATTTCAAAGCCTTACGGGCTTCAATTACGGGTTTTGATCGGACCTGCATTCCAGAAATTATGCAATATTGAGAAATCCGTAAATATGATATTCTAGTCCATGCAAGTTCCATTATATGTATTAACACATTGATTGTCGAAACGGAAATTAAACTTAATAAAAATAAAGCATTTTATATTGCAGATTTGCGAGCTTGAGAATGTTGTCCCTTTACCTATAAGTACAGTGGTGTGTGTATATTTGCATTTAGAGTGCTCTGGATAGGGCTTTAACCACCCTAGCGGGTCCTCTCTAGTCCCCTTTGGCTTTTTGGTTCCATTTGCGGGTCATGGGCTTGAACGCCAGTGAATTTGTTGCAATTTAATACCATGATTGGAACCTAACAGCTACAAGCTTGACAGATCAAAGGATTTATGGGTGCACAGATCAAATGTTAAAGTCCTTTAGTCTTTTCTCGCCTTTACCCTGCAAGTCGTTGGCTGTTTACTTTACGGGGCCAATTTAATAGCCACAAGTCTTGAGGCCTACGTTATGGGCTACAGTTTTCAACATGGAGGGAATTTAATAGGGATAATGGAGTAGTTTACTATACCATTATACTGTAACAAACTTGCAATGTATAATTAGATTTTGTGAACTTTTCTTGTGTTTCAATAAAAAAAAAGAATAAATGGTGATATTCAAAGAAGGGGGAACTACCATATCTATAACCTCAGTCAACCACTATAAATTGATAATAATTGATTTTCTCTCTTCTTTCTGGATGAACTGAACAGATTAGTAAAGTAAGTCTAGAATATTTAGATATAATTGTTACTGATAACTCTGATACGAGTGGATGATATTTTGTGAGGCAATTAATAATGCTACAAGAACATATTTGTCATCTAAGATATCTGTACAAATAGTATTTTGAATGTAATGGGAAGCCATTATAGTTGGTAGTTGTGGCTTATTGAGAACACCTGGATTACTGAAAGTTGAACCCTGAGGAGCAGCTTGAGGGGCTGCAGTATTTTCTAGTTTATTAATTCTGGTATTGATGTAAGAAAGCAATTTGAAAATTTGATTAATGGTGGCTGAATCACATGTTTCGCGAGAGGGGTCATTAGTTTGATTAAGCAAAAGCAGTTCATATAATTATTTTGTATAATGTCGGTATAAGCCAGGATCTGTAAGAAGATGGGCTGGTCAGCTATTGATTTGGTTCAGCCTGGGATACGATGGAGGCTGCTCCCTCTGAATTAGAACCTCCCCCGTGTTCGGACAGCAATACAAATTGAAATAGCTATTGCAGGGTTATTAACATGTATTGAAATTGTGAAAGCTTGTAGAAGAATACTTATTTTGATGAAGGTCTGGAAAACAAAATAGGACGCACACACCACCAGGCTTCATCTGTATCACTATCTACTGCTACTTTGCACTATTAGGAAGTGGCCCTCACAAACATCATCTGGCTAAATCTGACTCACTCAGTCTTCTGCATACAATCCACCATTAAGAAGAGGCCACACACACACCACCTGACTTCATCTGTATCACTATCTACTGCTACTTTGCACTATTAGGACGAGGCCCTCAAAAACATAATCTGGCTAAATCTGACTCACTCTGTCTTCTGCATACAATCCACCATTAAGAAGAGGCCACACACACACCACACCAATTCCCTCCCACAGCCGCCCTCCTGCCTACCTTTAACTGTTGGAGCTTTATAGCAGTCTAGTCACCTAACTTTCCCATTAGCTGGCTATATTATCTGACCACCAGGGGCAGATAATTTATTACATACTTGAGCCATTCACATCCACTGACTCTCTATTAGTCCATTACTTTCTCCCACTAAATGTAAAACATTTTTTAACTTTGCATACCTCTTTACCTAATCAAGCTATCCCTTTCTTCCTGAACCTTGCAACTCCATGGCCCGCATTCAATTGCGATTTGGCCAATTGAATAGGGCTCTAAATAAGCACATAACATATTTTTTTTAAAGAAGTTTTTAGTTAGTAAGCATCTATCCAAAAGCAAGGTTTTTACTAACTAAAAACTTCTTTAAAAAAAAATGCTATGTGCTTATTTAGAGCCTTATTCAATTGGCCAAATCGCAATTGAATGAGACCCCTTGTCTTTTCTTTCCCAGGTTTCTGCCTCTCCCATTCCCTTTTAGATTGTAAGTAGGGAGTTTCTAATTTTGAAGGTTGCTTTGGAATAGAGCACTTTCTACAAAGATTTTTAGCTCAAAACAGGGCCATCCAATTTCTGCAGGTGTTAAAATTGTATTTTTCCTTGTTCTCTTCCCTTGTACAGCACTACAGCATATGTTGGCGCAATACAAATAAACATTAATAATAATAATGATAAATGATAAAAGGTGGGGATTGAAATAAATAAAAAATAAGAATTATGTTGATGACGTTATGGGAGTGGGATAAAATATAATTTGGAAATATTATAAAGACTGAAAATCTTTATGGCAAAAAGCACCTCTAAATTGAGATGACATAAGTAAATCTGAATTTAGGTTATAAGAGTTCCTATGAATTGAGACAATATGAGTATCCCCAAATTGAGGTGATTTGAGTTCCTTCAATTAGCGGTGATAAGAGTGAAACAAGGTGAACCATAGATCTGTTGAATACATTATAGAGATATTGGGGTGAGCAAATTATGACATTTTTGCAGCACAAAAAAGGACTAAAAGAAGAGGAAGAAAAAACTACAAACATGGCAGATAATTGTGACATTATCAAGTTGTGCACCACCTCATGAGCATGAGGATGCTGTGAGAACTTTGTGAGGTTAGTATAGTGTAGCGGTAGTACCAATGAGAAACTTACTGAAAAAGTAATATGACTGGAATGAAATTAAAGTAATTATATTAAAATTGAGAATAAACATGCAGAAATGAAAAAAAGTGAGATATTGGTGGCAAATAAAGGTACAAATAAACCTTTGTGAATAATAGTAAGCACTGATTCAAAATACGCCTCAGATTCAAATAAAAAAAAAACTATTAAAGCAATTGACTGAATAAATAGAACTAAATAGATCTATCTATCTATCTATCTATCTATCTATCTATCTATCTCCCACTAACCTCTGCACACTTCACTCATTTATATTGTGCTGAACGTCCGTCAGTCCCCCTGCAAGCTGCCATTTCTTCATTATCTCTGTGGATATGTTTCCCACTCCTGGTTTATTTTATTCCTATTATTCCTATTTGCTTCCCCTATCCTCCCTCGCCTTTACTCGCTTTTCCCCTTAAGTCCCTTTGCTGCCACTGCTCTCTGCCTCAGTGCCCATTTTTCACCTCTCCTCTCCCTTTCCCCTCCTAATTTCAAGCTTCTCTTTTCCCCTTCTCCACTCCTTGGCCCGTCTCTCCTCCAAGGTTCCTCTCTCTACCTCTTCCGTCTCCTGCTTTTTTCCTTTGTGGTGCTGTTTCACTGCTCTGATAATTGGCTTTGTTTCCTGCTTCCTTCGGACCCACTTTCCTTGGCACCGTCGCACAACTCTGTTGCTGGCCAACTGTTCAGTATGCCAAAGAGGATAATGCTATATCCTACATCTCCAGGCTGGTACCTAGAAGCTGGCTGTCTAAGTCAGATATCAAAGATGCAAACTAATTCCTATAGACCTTGACCCCTGGCCATGGGTGTAGGAACTTCCCCTGGCCACTCAAGGGCATCAAGTGAAAGGACAAATACTTCTTTGCCACCCGCATAACTTTTAGGTTTAAAAGCAGATCCAAAAATCTTTGATTCCTTCACTGAGAGATTGTGCTGGAGACTTTTCAATGTAACATGTTTCCAGACCATTATCCACTCTTTGAATTACTTCCCTCTCATCGAAGCGCCAAACTCTAAACCAACAAGCCTCCAGAAAACCATCCTCAACTATCCTCAACTCCTTGGCCTCTAAACCCAAATATCACCTCCTTATAGACATCTCTAGACAAACACTTTCAACCGCACCTTTAGAAATTATGTTCCGCTCACACTTCTACAAAAATTCATCTCAACCCATTCTCATATTTAAGCTACTCATTTAGAATATGAGCAGCCTCCTCTGCCTCTCAAAACCACGTTTGTGCCTAAATAATCAAAACCATGTGACAGTGTAAATCTGCTACAACTGATAGGTCACTGGAGTCCTCTTCCACTCCTCCATGATGACATCACGGAGCTGGTGGATGTTAGAGACCTTGCACACCCCCACCTTCCATTTGAGGATGCCCCACAGATGCTCAATAGAGTTTAGATCTGGAGACATGCTTGGCCAGTTCATCACCTTTACGTTCAGCTTCTTTAGCAAGGCAGTGGTCATCTTGGAGGTGTGTTTGGGGTCGTTATCATGTTGGAATACTGCCCTGTGGCCCAGTACGTCAAAGTACATGATGGCATTCATGGTTCCCTCAATGAACTAGAGCTCATTGCAGCCAACGGCCAGGAGGTGAAGCAGCAGCGAAGTACTTAGGCTGCATTGTGAGGGTCGCAACTGCGAGCCAAGCGCGTTACTCTAAAAACCCTAAAAACAAAGACAACATTTTAACACACTCACAGACAGCACAGCGGGAGAGCCAGGAAGCCTGGGAGTGAGGTTGCAAGCGATTTTGAGTCATATTTGTGGGTTTTCGTCAATCCAAAATCGGCTATCAAGGAAAAAAATGACGGACGAAAAACGTAATAAATTCTGAAACTGCATGAAAACGAGGCTGAGCAAAGCCAGGCAAGCGGGACTTACAAAATACATGACGGCAAAGACAGTAACACACCAACAACGCAGGCCCGTGGGACATTAAAAATAAAACAAACGGCCTTCGGCGCTTAACACACAAACATTCAGCAGACACGCAGAGGACAAACACACAGGGAAGGGACAGGGGGAGATGCTGGAAAGAGACACTTGGCATTCACAAGCACAAAACTTGCAGGTTAACGAAACCTGCAATGAGCGACCCATACAGTAGGCGGGAGGAAAGGCTCGCAATGAGCGCCGAAGGCTGTGCAAAGCAGGAAAGTGGAAGTACACGGGGGAGAGGCTCGCAATGAGTGCCAAAGACGCTTGATCTTAGCTATTAGAGGATTAAAAACTAACCTCACCTTCCTACTGAGCTTTCAAATTATCTTCTTTTTTCCATTGTCTGTTATATTAAGGAAATAGTTGGCTCTATGAATAAAGATTTGAAACATTTTAATTAAACTTATTTTTCAACTTTTAACTTTGAATAATCTGTGTTATCAGAGTTTATTAACTTGCTTTTTATCAAAAAACCCTGTTATCAAGTGTTCCAATTTCTGACCTTAAGGGGCTATGGCCTGCCAGATTTTTAGGAAACCTTGGTTGAGAACTATTAGCAATTTAATTTTATTGAGTTACTACTGGTGCTCATTTAGTAACAGTCTCAAAATCTAGAAAGGCTTCAGCCTTCCAAGACTAAAGTGGTGCTCTTATAGCAATAGCCTGAACATCTAGTGTGGCTTCTGCCTTCCAGGACTAGAGTTGTACAAGCCTGGTCTAGCATTTATTATGTCGTTTTCAGAGTTTGTGAAAGCTTGACTAGTTTTAACTGACTGCTCCAAAGTATATGGAAGTGAAACAGTTAACATCCATGAATATTCTTGCTTTTGAGTTTAATTGCTAATTGTCCACCACGAGCAAACATACAGGGTTGAATTTTTTTTTAAATAATACATAGTGGTTTTTATCAAGTGGAACTATTATTTCAGTATACAATGGGCACATATTGAATTTTTTGTTTCGCTGTTATATTATTTTCTGAGCACTTTAATCAATGTATAATTTGGCACTGGGGCAGAGGATTCTGGGAGACCAAAAAGCTGCTCCCAGGCAGCAGTATCCAGTATGATTCTGAGGGTTGAGAATGAAAGATCTAAAAAGTGAATCTTAGCCAGTGTATAGGGTTTATGTTTAAAAAACTACTTTGTAGTCCTATATTTAAAAATATAAACATTTGAAGAAATACACATAAAATTGACTGAATGTTTTAGAATGTGAAAAAAAAACAGTACAGTTATTTTTATTTTATATGCTAATGTTTATTCTTCTTTGGTTTCTCCTAATTAACTTGGATGAGATGTAATGCACAGGCAGAGTCTCACTGCACAATAGGAATATAGCAGCTACAACTGCCAGTGCTGTCTGCAGGATTGCTGGAAAGTTTATTTTGTCTATAACATTTTTTCCAAATCTTCTCCTCAGGGACCCCCATACAGGTTAGGATTTGGGTATGAAACTGTGCGAATGCAGGCAATACAATGATTATTCAACAGGCTGTGGAGCCTGTATCACCTGTATCTATACTGTTACATATAAATTGTGGCCTGTATGGGGATCCCTGAGTGGAGGTTTGGGAACTATTGATTTAAAAGGATGCCCTTTCCTGAGAATGTATTAGACAAAAGCAACACAGGAGAGAAAACTGAATCATACGCTAAAGAAAAAAAATAAAGGTTGAGCTTTTTGTTCTCCTTTATGAAAACACTGTGACCATTATCAAATTTAGTTATTTAAAACACTATAAAGAAAAAAAAATGAACACAGTGGTCTGTTTAAAGGCAAGTTCCACCTAAATAAGGTTTTCTTTATGATAAAGAGAAGATTAACTACCGCATATACTCGAGTATAAGCCGACCCGAGGCACCTATTTTACCACAAAATACTGGGTAAAATGAGTGACTCGAGTATAAGCCGAGGGTGGGAAATGTGCTGCCCCCTGTGTCCCCCCTCTCTCTCCTGTGTCTCTTCTCCCCTCTCCCTTCCCTGTGTCTCTTCCCCCTCCCTTATCATCCTCCTCAACCCCCTCCTCATTCTCAACCTCCCTGCTCAACCCCACTCCTCATCCTCAACCTCCCTCCTCATCCTCAACCTCCCCCTCATCCTCAACCCCCTCATCCTCAACCCCCCCATCCTCAACCCCCCCATCCTCAACCACAACCCCCCTCCTCATCCTCAACCTCCCTCCTCATCCTCAACCTCCCTCCTCATCCTCAACCTCTCTCCTCATCCTCATCCCCCTCCTCATCCTCCCTCCTCAACCCCCCCTCAACCTCACTCCTCAACCCCCCATCCTCATCCTCCCCCCTCAACCCCCATCCTCCCCCCTCAACCCCCATCCTCATCCTCAACCCCCCATCCTCACCCCCCCTCAACCTCAACCCCCCCCTCCTCAACATCAACCCCCTCCGCAACCCCCCTCCTCAACCCCCCATCCTCAACCCCCCATCCTCAACCCCCCTCCTCAACCCCCATCCTCATCCTCAACCTCCCTCCTCCTCATCAACCCTCTCCTCAACCCCCATCCTCAACCCCCCTCCTCAACCCCTCATCCTCATCCTCAACCCCCCATCCTCATCCCCCTCCTCACCCCCCAACCTCAACCCCCCCTCAACCTCCCTCCTCCTCATCAACCGCCTCCTCACCTCCCCCTCAACCTCCCTCCTCACTGTCTCCCCTCTAAATACCTCCCCCTCACTTACCTGCTTCTTCGCCGGCCTCTGCTCCATCTTGACCCCGGCGGGCATGTGACGTCACATGCGCGCAGCGGCATTAGCATATACCGGGTGCCGGCGCCGGGTATATGGTATTGACGCGGCGCGCATGTGACGTCACATGTGCGCCGGGGTCAAGACTGAACAGAGGCCGGAGAAGAAGCAGGTAATTGAGGGGGAGGTATTTAGAGGGGAGACAGGGAGGAGGGGGTTGAGGAGGGGGTTGATGAGGAGGAGGGGGGTTGATGAGGAGGAGGGGGGTTGAGGATGAGGAGGGGGAGGGAAAGAGACACAGGGGGGTAGAGAGACACGGGAGGCTTAGAGAGACACTAGGGGGTTAGAGAGACACGGGGGAGTAGAGAGACACGGGGGGGGTTAGAGAGACACTAGGGGGAGTGACTCGAGTATAAGCCGAGGGGGCCCTTTTTAGCCTTAAAAAAAGGGCTGAAAAACTCGGCTTTTACTCGAGTATATACGGTATTTATGTAAAATTGAAGGTTGAATAAGAATTGACTTATAAAAGTTCAAATATATGTGTAAAGGTTTTGGCACCTGGCTTTTATGGGTGCAAGACATCTGTATATCATGTGATGTAAGCGGCTGAGGAACAGAGAACATAAGCTTAGAACGCAGCTGCAGTCTGATTGGCTCTTGGTATATCTCTTAATATTTTGACCCAATCAGATCTTAGAGTTCAGTATCAGCGATAAAAAAAAAAATCAATTTGTTAAATGGCAGCCTTTGCTCTTCATAAACATGGAGGAGTAGCTGACACTAGACAAGGGCCAATAGGTGGCACGGTTAAAATGTTCTTCTATTTCCTAGGGTTATGATTAGGGTAAGGGGTTGATTTAGGGTTTAAAGGTTAGATTTAGGGGTTAGGGATTGGGTAGTGGCAGATGATAAGCTTTACATAGTAAATGTAAAGCTGTGTAAAGATTATCATCTGCCACTACCCTTTGCCTATCCATAATTCTAAACTAACGCTCACAATAACGAGAAATTGAATGAAATCTCAGCCACATCATCTAGTGTCCTCTGGCTGCCACTGCTGGTGGAAAGACCCCTTGTATTTTGTGACAGCTACTCCTCCATGTTTATGAAGAGTGAAAGCTGCCATTTTACAAATTGATTTTTTTAGCACTGATACTGAGCTCTGAGAGCTGATTGGATCAACAGTTTAAGATATATACCAAGAGCCAATCAGACTGCAGCTCAGTTTAATGGATAAGTGATACAGCCTTTAAGTGGAAGTGATAGGAAAAAATACAGAAAGAACAAGTCAATGTCTGAAGCCTGCATAAGGTTATCCTAAGAAATGAGGTAGATACAATTTGCAGAATAGATGGGTCTTAATTGCAGTCAAATATATATTTATACCTTTATGACAAAAATACAATACCTACTAGTATGTATAGTACAGAGTTGTTTTTATCCTAGGACCATGTTGCCTAGGATGGTACATAATTACCAGTACAATATGTGTATTTATTTAACTCATTTCTGGCATGCTGTATGTAAATTATACATGAACATACAATATATATATATATATATATATATATATATATATATATATATATATAGTAAATAAATAGTACATTTGAATGTCTAAACTAAGTTACAAAATGTATTTCCTGCTCAGAATTGCGAGAAATACGGTTATTACACTCCATTCTGGGAACTGGGCAGGGACATGCAAATGTGCCCACAAAGGCTTTGCTCTTGTAATCCAATACAAATTTAAACATAGCTTCCTTTAAGCATATGCCTTCTGGATTAATCCAATTTAGGCAAAGCTTATGATGGATTATACACAAGCCAGGACCCTACCCACGTACATCCATTTCAAGGTTACTGCCTCTCATCAGCGTGCGATCCTTAGCTTGTCTAGTAGATTTTATGAGGAGGTAATTCACCATAACAATAATTTAATTTATGGTGGGCAAAAGAGTGTCAGAACCCCACCAACCTACAGTAGTATAGTTTGTTTATATATATATATGTGAATAAAATAATCGACACTTAGATTTTAAGCTCTTATTACGAGTACCAGTGCTGTGCCAGAATGCAGCTTTTGTTTATTATATGTACTCACTGCTCTTAATTCTATGGCATATGTTGGTGCTTTACAAATACATAAATAAATAAAACAAAATATGTTATTTCAGCACAAGCAAAATCACTGTAACTTTGTCACCTTTCATTGAGCTTTCCATCCTGTTCCCAAGCATTACTAAACCAAACATACAAATACGGATTACTGAAAGCTTTATATGTAAGTGTTTGAAATATAGAGCGACTGGGGGGTCACATATAGAGCCCTGCTATTAAATACAAGAACAAGCAGCAATACTGATACAGAACTGCTGTGAGATGAAATCAGACCCTGCCTTTGCTGATTTGCTTTGAACATTGCACAGTAACTTACAACATGAAGACAAAATATTTGCAGAACAAAGGGATTGTTATTTTAGGGAAAAAATAGACAAACAGCATAAAAATCATTAAAGCTCTTTATTATTGAGAGAATCCGCAGCCTTAGAAACTGACAAACACAAAATTATAAAATTGACGGTTATCAAAATTATTTTCAATAGGATTCTAAAAAAGACTGGCTTTCTTTTTTTCTTGCTTTTCACAGCTGCATTCAGATAAGATAAAACATTTCAAATGTATTTTTTGATATGGGCATTTGAAATACATTAAAAGACAATAGTAACTTATTTCAAAGACTCTTTGTGATCCATAAAAGAACCTAACAAATTTTCTGGTTGTTTGCTCCTTTGAATAGCGGGATACGCTAATAAATGACATACCATAAAGCTGCACATTTAGATGATTCAATTGGATCCTATTAATTCCGCCCATTATACAATTTCAGCACAGGTAGTAAGCTATAATTACCATGTCATATTATAAATTACACAAGCTTGTGACTTAATATTCTAGGGCACTGTGTCAAGCCCTTCTTGGAATTCAAGTTTTACGTAAAAACACTTTGTTAATATAACAGTTGTATATATTGTTGATGCTGAGGAAGTTTGAAGTCCATTAGAACAAAGTGACCGTCTTTAGACTCTGCCAATTACAATCTCTCTCCTTTTCTGACATATTGTATGTACATTAAGGTGAGTTTTTCTCATGTAAGTGTACTCAGCTCAGAATTCCAAGAAATAGTTATTGTACTGCACTCTGGGAAACTGGGCGGGGACATGCATATGACTCCACAATGCATTTTCATTCTTTAATCCAATCCCACTTTATACATGGCTCATTATAGCATGTGCCTGCTATATAAAACAGCTCTGATGCATAGCATAGGATGGATTATGCATGAGTTAGGACACATACCCACAAATATTACTGTATCAGTCTTAAATGGATCTCGTCCGTGTGGGGCTGGTACCTACCTTATGCTATAAATTTTGTAGGAAGGCTATCAACCACAACATCATTTAGCTTATAAAGGGCAAAAGAGTGATAAAGCCCACCACCCAAGAGAGTACAGTAAATAAATAGTACATCATTGTTCACATTTGAATATCACATACTTGTGATAAAGGACCTAAGTAGGCAACAAAACCTGCTGATGGCAGTTTCTTCATACAATGAAAAGTTGCCTTAAATTTTGTCCCTGGTACTAGATTGATATACTGCAGATGCAGATGGAGACACAAGTGAGATGTTAGGTATGCCCCCCTTTATAAGCTGAAAATATGGGAAAATGTGAAACCATCCTGTTCTCGTTTGGAAACTAATCTAAGTGTGGTTCAGGTTGAGATTTGCTCTTTGGTGGTCCAGTAGTTAGGATTCAGTGCTTTCACCACTGCAACCTGGGTTTGATTCCAGTCAGGGAACCAAGAGGTCACACTACCCTGAAGACATGCATAATTGTGCAGGGTCCGTATTTGGATGGGAGACTATCTAGGAATACCAGGAGCTGTATGCTGTAGTCCACTGGAGAAAGAACTGGCAACCCACCGCAGTATCTATGCCATGAATACCAAGTAGATCAGCATGGTGTGCTACTGTCCCTGAGGTCACAGAGAGTTGGACACGACTGAACGATGAAAACACAAAACAAGGTTGAGGATAAGTTTATTTTTCCTATGTTAGAATACACAGACACTAAGGAGCCCGTAAGCTAATTGCTATTCGATTGGAGTCTTTTTGCGGGCTACAAACGGGTTACGGGCTTTAAATCCTTGCGGTTGTTACAACTGGAACTTACAGCCTCCCGAAGCCTTTGATCTTTCACGTCAGCAAGAGTTACGATAGCTAAAATCGCAAATCGCTATTCAATTGCAAAATTCCCCAAGCCCACAAATGTTTTCACACCCATAAACGGCAAATGTAGAAGAAAATCCTAGAGAGGACCCACAAAGGGGTTAAACACCTGATTGAAGCACGGTAAAAGAAAAAAAAATCTATACTGCACTGCAAATAACGGGGAAAGCAATGGCAGACATTAGAATTAATTGCACAACAGTCTCAAGCTCGCAAATCTGCAGTCAAAAAGTATTTTATTTTATGTTTAATTTTGGCGTTATACCAATCTCGGGAATCAACAAGTTAATACATATCAGGCCACCCACATGGACTAAAACACTATCGGCATTAAGTTTTATTATTTTGTGTTTTACGGTTTTGCGTGTTCGATCTCATATCGGACCTACAAACCGTAATTGATTGACATGTAATCTAGGTTTTACTGATGTCATGATGACAGTCTAATTTTCTATTGGCTATTTCGAAATGGGTAGTTACGGTCTTGCTAAATTGATCATGTTCTGCCACTGAACTGCTACATACGATGGCATGGTTTACGGTTTTGGATTTCTGCCCGTAACTTGAGGGCTTGTTCATCGAATAGCACCGGAATCGGAGATGAACTGGAGCCCGCAGACATATGGCCACGATCCCGTGAGATGCGGTCTTGCAATTGAATCGGGCTCTATAATCATAAAATACCAATAATCTGCAACTTCATTTGTCCGTAACATACGGAAGCAGAAGCAAAGGTAAGCTATAAAGTAAACGTTGAATAGGAGTATTTCCATTATGCTATAATGCTTTCTTTTGTTCCTTTTTTTATGTGCAAAGTTACATTTATTTGTAGAACAAATAAATATAATAATACAAAAAAGTGGAACATAAGATAAAATGTCAGTAAAAGGCTAGAAAAAAGAGCTTTGAACATGCCTGCATGGGTGCTACAGGACAGAGGGCTCAGTATAGACCTAAGGCTCAAGTGTCTGCAAAAAATGGCATTCATGCTGCTGACCCTCGTAAATTGGTGCCCTGAGCTGTAGCCCTCTGTTCCCAATGTAAAGTTGGCTATGCCCACAGAAAATAAAACACATTGGTATAGTCTACATCAACATGTGCATGTTTTAAAATATCGCTAAAATATCAAAAAATAGTTCCACCCAATCTCAAATAATTTTCTGGTGTCATCATTCATAACATGACACATGGAGTCAGCTATGACATCACTGATAGGATCCCATATGACATTGTAAATGACGCCATCAATGGAATCACAATATATGTCCTATGACATAAATTAACTTCTACTAATACATTATATTTGTTTGATTTTCTAATAAGTGAGCTTTTGATATTAGTGATACCACCACAAAAACTCCTTTAAATATATGACTGAAGTTGTCTATATTGGTTTATCAGTCTGGGAAATTATGTGATCATGTAAGATGTGATGTCTGAAAACATACACTCACACACATATAGAATAAAACAGTTAATTGGTACTAATTATTGGTACTAATTATTATTAATTGGTACTAATATGCACAACCAATATTTCTCCACACCCAAACACTTTAGGATGTAAGTTTGTGAGTTTTCAATCTTGTTAGGTGCTATAGGGAAAGCACTATGTATGTTTGATTTTAAGCTCAATAACAAGGTCCTACATTCTTTTGCAATATGTTAAACCCATCTTGATTTGTATTTAACCCCTGTATAGCGCTGCAGAATATGTTGGCGCTTTACAAATATATAGGATAATATTACTAACAATATAGTATACAAAGAATATTGTCAAAGGGATGGTCCATAAAATATATGATTTTCTTGAAATTGATCCAATAATAATATAAAAAAGTCAAAACATTCATTCATTATTTCCAATAACTAATATCAGTTCTTCTCTGTGCTACTCATATGTATAAAACAAAAATGATCAGTTTTTGTTTTTCATACTTAAAAAGTATGTTGGAAAAATTCAGTTTTGACATAATTACTTCTCAAGGGAAGTTCAAATGTTCTTCTGCAAGTCTTGTAAATCTTATAGATAGAACATTTTTTCTCAAACCAACATGCAACTAAAAATCTTACAGAACAATATTTCATCCTTGAGAATTGCAACTTTTTGGGGGGTTGATATCCATAATTTTTACACTGAAAATGAGATTTCTCCTGCAGACTTTTTGGCTAAGCTGTTTATACATAATTGATCTTTCATGAAAATATTTTGGATACATTTGTATCTGACAAAGAGGGAGGAGGTAATAAAGCAGTGTTTTGACATATATTCTCCAAACAGGGTATATCTTTATTCATACACTTTCTATACATAACAGAACAATAGGGGCCATAAAAACATTAACAAAGTAAACATTTCCTAGCTTGAATTTTCCTCCCTTGGGTTGTCCTGACCCAATCTCATTGTGGCAAATGTGGGCAGGCTTCCTATGGGCCAGAGTGGAATTTGGATGCATCCAATAGAGTGGTGTCCTTCACCTGAGTTTAACTTCAAGCCCCATATTATTATTATTTTTTATTATTATTGACTTTTATTTGTAATCTCCGACATATTCCGTAGAGCTTAACAGGGTAGATACAAGACAAAAACAAACTTAACAAATTACAAAAGAATGGAGGGCCCTGTTAATGAGTTTTAACAAAAGCAAACAAAGTGCTTTCTCTAAAGCACGCAATAAGAATGAAAACTCACAAACTTACAGTTTAAAGGGTATGGGTGAGGTATAGAAAGGTTACGTACAATATATTGCGTAAATTACAGCTGACAGTGATAAGCTTCTTTAAATAGAGTTTTTATTGAGGTTTTGAAGGATTTGAGGCAGGAGGATAGTCTAGTGGAGCTAGACAAGGACTTCCAAAGAATAGTGGCAGCACAAAAAAAGCCCTGAAGGCGGGTATGAGAGGAGGGGATAAGAGAGGAGGAAAGAAGAATGTCATTAGTAGAACATAGTTCTGGCGCAGAGAGGTACATTTGGGTGTCATCAGTATATACAATAGATGATATTAAAATCCAAAAGTTTATTAGGGTGCCAAGCGAGGAAGTGTAGATGGAGAAAAGGAGTGGACCTATGACAGAACTTTGAGGTAAGCCAAAGTCAGAGGGCAAGGCAATGAAGAGAAGCCAAAGAAGGACGCACTAAATGTTTGATTTTCTAGATATGATGTGAACCAAGAGAGGTCAGTGTCACAGATGCCAACAGAGTGGAGCATTTGGATAGGAAGAGGATGGTCAAAAGTGTCAAAGGCAGTGGAGAGATCCAGGAGTATAAGAATGGAAAAGTGGCGGTTTGCAAGTTAAGACTCTGTGGAGTATTGGGACTGGAAACCAGATTGGAACGGGTCAGGGAGCGAGTTGGAGGAAATAAATTACGAGAGATGATTGTAGACCCTGTACAGATACCTAGGTTTGGGGAGACCATTGTTTGCGGATGCCATATGGTAACTGGGTAGCGTACGTTAGGTGAATAGGATAATGGAGACTATTGTGTGTGAATGGTGGGCCATAATTGGATTAATTGCCTCCTTCATCAGCAGGTTTCTTTGCAACAGTGCCTGGGCCCTAGCTCTGTTTGGGAGAAGGGGGAGAGGTAACCTGCAGGGGCAAGTTCGTAAGAGTCCGTCACAGTTGATTTAACAAACCGAGAAATAAGTACATATGGCCTTATTCAATTTCTAGGCCGCAGAGTATGTTATACAGGGTGTATGTCTGCAGGCTTTAAATTTGCTAGAATTACTGAGCGATTCAATTGAATGAGTGAGCAATTTATGGGCCGAAAGCCCAAAACCGTAAACCATGCAATCATATGTAGCATTTCCAAGTGTGAGCATGATCAATTAAGTTAGGTCATACCTATCAATTTAGAAAGGGCTAATAGTCAGTATTACGTCAGTAAAACATGGAGGTTACACATCAATCAATTAGCATTTTGAGGTATGGTATGCAATAAGCCCCGCAATTCGGCAATGTAAAACATATTAAAAATGAATGACAATACTGTTTCAGTCATGTAGGTGGCCTGATATATATAAACTCCTTGATCCCCGAAATTGATATGAGCCAAAAATGAATCCTAAAAAAAAAAATATTGCAGATTTTCGAGCTTGAGACTGTTGTGCAAATAATTCTGATGTCTTTCATCGCTTTCCTGTTTTTTAAAGTGCAGTATTGATTTTGTATTTGCTTTTACAGTGCTACGATCAGGTGTTTAACCCCCTTGCGAGTCCTATCTGGTACTCGTGGGATTTTCATCTACATTTGCCATTTACGGGTGTGAAATCATTTGCGGGCTTGAGGAATTGTAGTAATTGAATAGTGATTTGCGATTTAAGCAATTGTAACTTTTGAGGGCTTGAAAGATCAAAGGCTTTGATGGGTTGTAATTTACGATTTTGACAACCGCAGGGATTTTTAGCCTGTAACCCGTAGATCATTTGCGATTAGCTAAAATACCCCAATTGAATAGCAAATTAGATTACGGCTCTAGGAACTTACAATTGCTCAATTGAATAGGGGAAATAGTACCTTGTGACGTACAAGACAAAAGTACCTCAACATCAAAGAAGAAATATATAAAATTATGTATTTCTTAAAAGTTCAAAGTCTTAAATATTCAATAGGTCTTACTCCACACAAACATCAACTCACAAATTTGCCAAAATTTGCATTTTTACTATTTTACTGTTTTGCTCTTTATTACTTTTAGAGGCATGAAAGATCAATCATTATAGTGGCTGCAATGATCTGCTCTTCGTGTCGGGCTTGAGAAGGCTTAGTAGAGTCAACCCTACCCCGCAGTATCGTTATTGGTCCGTTTGGAAATCCTCTCTGTACGTCAGCAGGACCTTAGCCAGACACTCCCCAATAACATCAGACTTTTTTGGCAGCAGGAATCCGGTTGGGCTCTAGTTGATCAGAGTAAAACTTAGGATGCAGTTAGACAATAACTCAAGGATACACACTATTATCTATGTGTTCCAGGAGCAACTGATTTATTTTGAAAATACTCACATATTTAAAGGGGATAGGACACAAGCTGTGGTGACAGATAATTAAAGGAAATTTACCCCACAGGGAGTCTTGCACCTCTAATAAACATAATGCTGTCTAGACCCTGAATAGACCACATGGGAGATGGGATTAACTTAAAAGGATAAAAACAGATAACAATACAATAGAAGTTTTGTCCTTTTTGCTTAGACTGAAATGCACTTGTGTTGTGCACACCTATGTGCTAGAACAGTGGCTCCCAGATTGTGGGTCCATCAGTGGTCCAGGTTAAAACTGAAAAAAAAAAAAATAGAAATAATATTAAGAAAATTAATAAAAATGCATACACATCAATACAGAATGCCTATATTGGAGTATATGGTTTAGAAATGTGCAGGCTATGTGCCAACATATCACATCACATTTTTATGAAGCATTGACCCTCAGCAGTATCACTGGAGAAGGTACTGACAACCCACTCCAGTATCTTTGCCATGAATACTAAGTGGATCAGCATGGTGTGCTGCTGTCCATGATGTGACAGAGAAACAGACACAACTGAACAAAACAAAACACAAGGAAATCTTATTTGTTTGTAAAAAGTTAAATATTTTCAAAGGGTTAATTTATAATTTTACTTTCTAATAAATCTTATGGTTCAAAATGTATGTAATACCAATAGTTATGTGGCCCACCTGAATGAAGTTCACAGACCACTGGTTTGGGAGCCTCTGAATCTAGATCATATAGTAAAGAATGAACTAAAATAGTCTTTTAATAACAAGATGTTTTACATTTGATGTATTTCAAAGCAGCGTGAGTTTTACTACTGAGACTGCACTGACAAAAAGTTAATAAAGGTGAGAATCTGGGGTCGATGAGACAATTTCATAATGATGTGTCATTTTAGACACTGCAGTTCCTTTGATAATAAAACCCATAAGTAAATGAAAAAATGTGGAGATAACAGATTTAAAAAAAGCTTTCAGTCTACCACTTAACTATGCACTGAAAATGCACTAAAGCATTCTCTCCTAAGGCAGTATGTCCAGACAGACTGTCTCCAAACATGAACTGCTGCTTCAGAGCATTATATTGTACGCTGAGGCTCCAAAGAGCATCTCGGTATCATGGGAATGTTGAAATGCAGATATTTACAGTATTTTAAAAATGCAGATACAGTAGTATTAAAGATCCTGTCAAGCTGCAGCAGAATGGGAAATAAAATGCATGTGTTGGAATAAAACAGAATTTATTAATGTTGACATTGAGGGCTGATAATGGAAAATAGTTAATAGTGTATTTATGTTATAGTATCTATTGGGTATCTACTGACATACATGTATAAAAATATTTGCAATCATAATACAGCACTGCCATTTGAAAAAGACACTCCAAGTAGGGTAAGTATTTAGGGAACCATCAGAAATCTTGGGGTCCAGTAAAAATTTAATATTCAAAGACCAGAACCGACTACAGCCATTTTTATAACTTCTCATCTCTCATAACACGTAAGAGATAGTATGGTTTTTTTTGTTTCTTCTAAGCTTTATGATGAACATATCAGCACATAATACAAAGGCTCCCACTGAGACCGAAAAATGTACAGACTTAGCATTCGCAAATATGACCCGCAGGACTTCTAAAAAAAAATGATGATCTCGCAAAAATACGACATTAGTGCCCGAAACCCGTGCACATAAAAACATTAAAACCACAAAAATACACACAGCAAACACATAAAAAGCTTACTCACAGCAAAGGGGGCACCCAGCACCTCTAAAAGTGAAGTTACACCTCAAATTAAGTAGAAATTCAAGAGTTTAGACACCCAAAAATCCCCTGAGCAAGAGAAAAAAACGAAAACGAGGCTACAAGACCTAAACATGCAAAACACCACAAAATACATACAGACTTTTCCAAAAAGCCTTACGAGGTCCAAGAACAAGGATGCAAAATCAGCCACAGCCACGTACTATACACATTAGGCGCCATTTTACAACACTAACTTACGCAATGCAGAAGTACACAGCTACCCTAACGGATTTTCGACACTATTTACACAACACACTGCACACATTGCTGACACTTACTCAGCAGCTCCACAACACTGAAAACACACATTGTATGCTGCGCAAAACATCAAAAGAGATTGTCAGCTCTTCAACACAATACTTCCTGCATATATTACTTCAAAATAGGTCAAGTATATTAATTTATTCATTTCTTAATTATTTCCAACGCTGCTCATAGCACACAAACAAACAACAGCCTCGCAATGAGAGCCGAAGGCTCTCGGAACACCTACAAAATTAATGTCGCGACCATTAGCTGCCTTACAATCTTATTGCAGTCATTTTTTGACGGGCAAGTCACTAGTAGATATATATATTTGAACAGGATTATAAGTAGGAGTCAACATGGATTTATGAGGGATAGGTCATGTCAAACAAATCTAATTTGTTTTTTACGAGGAGGTTAGTAGGAACCTGGATCAAGGCAACTCAGTGGATGCAGTCTTTTTGGATTTTACAAAAGGCTTTTGATACAGGGCCACATGGGAGACTATTGTGCAAACTAAGAGATACAGGAATTGCAGTAAATATCTGCTGATGGATTAAGAGCTGGCTAAAAGACAGGAAGCAAAGGGTTGTTGTAAATGGAACATACTCCGATTGGACTAATGTGGTAAGTGGGGTTTCTCAGGGTTCAGTATTAGGTCTTCTCCTTTTTAACATATTTATTAATGACTTAGAGTTAGGATTGGAGTGTGGTGTCTCCATTTTCGCTGATGACACAAAGCTGTGTAAGGTAATTAAATCAGATAATGATGTGCTTACACTCCAAATGAATTTAGATAAAATTGAGGAATAGGCATCTAAATGGCAGATGAGATTTAATAAGAATAAATGTAAAGTTGTGCATCTGGGAAAGAAAAATAGCCATGAAATGTATAATCTTAATGGAGCAAATCTAGGTGTATCAGATATTGAAAGGGATTTGGGAGTGTTTGTGGACAACCACCTAGGCAACAGTGCTCAAAGCGAAGCAGCAGCTGCAAAGGCAAATAAAATATTAGCATGTATTAAGAAAAGTATAGAAGCAAGGGAAGCAAATATAATTCTGCGACTATACAAATCTCTAGTGTGCCCTCATTTGGAATATGGAGTACAATTTTGGGCACCACTTCATGAAAAGGACATTTTAGAGCTGGAAAAGGTACAGAGGAGGGCAACAAAACTAATAAGGGGAATGGAGGGGCTAAGTCATGAAGAAAGACTAACCAAATTAAACTTATTTTATCTAGAAAAAAGGCATCTAAGAGGAGATATAATTACCTTATATAAATACATCCAGGGTCAGTATAAAGATTTTTGTGCTAAGCAGTTTTCAATTGACAAGACGACATCCCTTGAGGTTAGAAGTAAAAAGATTCCACAATAAAGAAAGAAAAGGGTTCTTCACAGTAAGGGTGGTTAATCTGTGGAATTCTCTACCAGAGGAGCTGGTGACAACTGATTAGATAGATAACTTTAAAAGGGGACTGGATTTATTTCTAATTAAAAAGGGAATTCAGGGTTATCATGGATAATTAGAGAGGCAGTATTGATCCAGGGAGAAATCCGGTCGCCGGTGTCTGGGGTCGGGAAGGAATAAATACATTTTAAAAAATTCCCTTTGAGGCGATTTGCTAAGTCTCGCTTGGTTTTTTTTCTGTTTGCCTTCCTCTTGATTAATTAATAATTAAAAAAAGAATAATTAAAAAAGAAAAATAATAATTGATTAATAATTAATTAACAACTAATTCATTAATATTTAGTCCGCATATTGCAGATCAGAGGAGATCTTAATAGGTTGAACTTGATGGACTGAAAGTCTTTTTTCAACCTTAAATACTATGGGCCTCATTAAATTCCAGCCTCGTAAATAAGAGGCTTCTACTTAAGCCCTACGTACTGCACAGTTTCTCTAATGTACAATGCTATTAAATTAGCCCTGCTGCGAGCAACGTATGAGCTACGCAGCAGGGCCGTACGTATCTACACTGCGTAAATGTACATGAGGAGTGACAGCCTGCGAGATGATATCGCAGGCTCCCACTCCTCATCAAGTGCTGCGGGGGTCCTAAAAGGGACCTCTGCGGCAGTCCCCCACATAAGCCCTGCCGTTGGGGGTACTCCAAAAAAAACCCAGGCACCTAAAATTAACCCCCCCTCAATGCGGGGGTCCCCGTCGGGACCCCCGAAGTGTCCTCACATGAACACCTTGCTGCAGGGGTCCATAGGAACTCCCGCAGCCCCCACACATTAACCCCTTGCAGCGGGGGTCCCCGATCGGCACCGATCAGGCCCCCGCTGCATTTCAAACTTTTAAATTCCCAGCCGCTGCTCCTTAAAGGGCCCGCGGCACACTATTACCCAATCCCTGCCGCGGCACCTAAAATTAACCCCCCTCTATGCTGGGGGTCCCCATCGGAACCCCCGAAGTGTCCCCACATTAACCCCCTGCAGCGGGGGGCCCCGATCGGCACTGATCGTGACCCTGCTGCAATTCAATTTTCAATTTGCCGCCTCGCGGGTCCTCAAAGGACCGTAAGGTCCTGAAAGGACTCGCACTAAATATATTAACCCCAGGCAACTATAATTACCCATTAACTCATGGTGGTCAATCCAGACCACCATAAGGCCTAAATTAACCCATTAACTCATGGTGGTCAATCCAGACCACCATAAGGCCTAAATTAACCCATTAACTCATGATGGTCACTACAGACCACCATAAGGCTCTATTTAACCCCATCAGTCCCATAAGGGTATATTATTACCATTATGGGCCTGTTACAACCCAACATTAACCACATAAGTGCCATGATGGTCCTCAAGGACCATCATGACACTAACTACAAACACTACACTATAACCCCCAATAAACCATTTAATCGAAACTAACCCCCCTCTACACTAATCTATTAACACTTACACTACCTACCTACCCCCTAATAAACCTCCCCAACACTCTAATTACAAAAAACAAAAAAACAACCTTACAGAAAACAAAAAAACCTACAGTACAGAAAAAAAAAAAAACTACAGTACAGAAAAAAAAAATACATTACAACCCCACCCCCACTACAGAAAACAAAAAAATACATTACAACCCCACCCCCCACTACAGAAAATAAAAAAATTACACACCTGAAAAGGAAAGACAGATAAACACAATACAATACATACATATAATACATTACATACATTACATACAATACATGACATTACATACATTACATATAATATATTAAATATAATATATTACATATAATATATTAAATATAATATATTACATATAATATATTACATATAGTCCAAATCAAATACCCCCTATCTATCTAACATACAATCTATTTAATTTAAAAAAAATCCTAACTATATCAAATACATCCCCCTATCTATCTAATATACAATAAATCCTAATTACATACACAGACCCTTATTCTAAAATAAAATAAAATAATTACAGTCCTAACTACACAGACCCTAATTCTAAGCTAAAATCAATAAATTAAGACCACTTACCTTTAAGATGTTGCTTCAGATCACTAACCTATGGGTCAAACAAAAAAAAATAATTAGTACAAAACATTAACATTCAATAAATAAACATTCTATACATTCTAAATAATATACTCACCTTTACAGCATGTCACGTCATTGTTTAGCTCTTCTGGCGCGGCCCTGTTAAAAAAAAACACAATACATGAACACATTAGTACAATATATCAACAATAAATAAAATACACATATAAACATCTAAATATACATTTAACTTACCTCCCAGCGATGTCCCTGGCCTTCTCTCCTTCAGCCCCGGCTGGGCCGCGGAACAATCCGCGCTCTAAAAAAAAAAAAAAACTAACTGGCAGACCTCCCCGACGCTAATGAACCTCCCAGAGTCGTTTCCAGGAGGAAATTGGCATTGGCGGCTTGTGATTGGCTGAAAAAGCTGTCAGCCAATCAAAAGTCGTCAATGTAGGAGCCAATTAGGATGCGCAGATGTCTTCTACCAATCACTCCGTGGGGGTGTATCCCATAGTGATTGGCTGAAGGCATCTGAGCCTTGTGATTGGTTCCCAGAAAGATAGACAAGTGTTTTAGCCAATCAGGGTGGGATATTGGGGTGTATCCCATCCTGATTGGCTCACACATTGACGACTTTTGATTGGCTGAAATTGATAGACAGCTTTTTCAGCCAATCACAAGCCGCCAATGCCAATTTCCTCCCGGAAACGACTCTGGGAGGTTCATTAGCGTCGGGGAGGTCTGCCAGTGCAGACCTCCGTTAGTTTTTTTTTTTTTTTTTTTAGAGCGCGGATAGTTCCGCTGCCCAGCCGGGGCTGAAGGAGAGAAGGCCGGGGACATCGCTGGGAGGTAAGTTAAATGTATATTTAGATGTTTATATGTGTATTTTATTTATTGTTGATATATTGTATTAATGTATTCATGTATTGTGGTTTTTTTTAAAAGGGCCGCGCCGGAAGAGCTAAACAATGACGGGACATGCTGTAAAGGTGAGTATATTATTTAGAATGTATAGAATGTTTATTTATTGGATGTTAATGTTTTGTACTAATTATTTTTTTTTGTTTGACCCATAGGTTAGTGATCTGAAGCAACATCTTAAAGGTAAGTGGTCTTAATTTATTGATTTTAGCTTAGAATTAGGGTCTGTGTAGTTAGGACTGTAATTATTTTATTTTATTTTAGAATAAGGGTCTGTGTATGTAGTTAGGATTTATTGTATATTAGATAGATAGGGGGATGTATTTGATATAGTTAGGATTTTTTTTAAATTAAATAGATTGTATGTTAGATAGATAGGGGGTATTTGATTTGGACTATATGTAATATATTATATGTAATATATTATATTTAATATTTTATATGTAATATATTATATTTAATATATTATATGTAATATATTATATGTAATATATTATATTTAATATATTATATTTAATATATTATATGTAATGTATGTAATGTCATGTATTGTATGTAATGTATGTAATGTATTATATGTATGTATTGTATTGTGTTTATCTGTCTTTCCTTTTCAGGTGTGTAATTTTTTTATTTTCTGTAGTGGGGGTGGGGTTGTAATGTATTTTTTTGTTTTCTGTAGTGGGGGGTGGGGTTGTAATGTATTTTTTTTTCTGTACTGTAGTTTTTTTTTTTTTTTCTGTAAGGTAGGTTTTTTGTTTTTTGTAATTAGAGTGTTGGGGAGGTTTATTAGGGGGTAGGTAGTGTAGGTAGGTAGTGTAAGTGTTAATAGATTAGTGTAGAGGGGGGTTAGTTTCGATTAAATGGTTTATTGGGGGTTATAGTGTAGTGTTTGTAGTTAGTGTCATGATGGTCCTTGATGTTGGGTTGTAACAGGCCCATAATGGTAATAATATACCCTTATGGGACTGATGGGGTTAATTTAGGCCTTATGGTGGTCTGTATTGACCACCATGAGTTAATGGGTTAATTTAGGCCTTATGGTGGTCTGTATTGACCACCATGAGTTAATGGGTTAATTTAGGCCTTATGGTGGTCTGTATTGACCACCATGAGTTAATGGGTTAATTTAGGCCTTATGGTGGTTTGGATTGACCACCATGAGTTAATGGGTTAATTTAGGCCTTATGGTGGTCTGTATTGACCACCATGAGTTAATGGGTTAATTTAGGCCTTATGGTGGTCTGTATTGACCACCATGAGTTAATGGGTTAATTTAGGCCTTATGGTGGTCTGTATTGACCACCATGAGTTAATGGGTTAATTATAGTTGCCTGGGGTTAATATTTTTAGTGCGAGTCCTTTTAGGACCTTTACGGTCCTTTGAGGACCCGCGAGGCGTGAAATTTAAAATTGAATTGCAGCAGGGTCACGATCGGTGCCGATCCCGGACCCCCGCTGCAGGGGGTTTATGTGGGGACACTTCGGGGGTCCCGATGGGGACCCCCAGCATAGAAGGGGGTTAATTTTAGGTGCCGCGGCCGGGATTGGGTAATAGTGTGCCGCGGCCCCTTTAAGGAGCCGCGGCGGGGAATTTAAACGTTTTAAATGCAGTGGGGGGCCTGATCTATGCAGATCGGGGACCCCCCCTGCAATGGGTTTATGTGGGGACACTTCGGGGGTCCCGATGGGGACCCCCAGCATAGAGGGGGGTTAATTTTAGGTGCCGCGGCCAGGATTGGGTAATAGTGTGCAGCGGCCCCTTTAAGGAGCCGCGGCGGGGAATTTAAAAGTTTTAAATGCAGCGGGGGGCCTGATCTATGCAGATCGGGGACCCCCGCGGCAAGGGGTTAATGTGGGGGTGCTGCAGGGGTCCTGATAGAGACCCCTGCAGCATGGGGATTTGTATAGGGTGCAGGGGGGAGCCTCACACTGCTGTCTCGGGCTGTTCCGAGGCAGCACGTAGAGGCTTTCGGATCCCTTGCATGCACTTTTTGTCCACGTAGGGATTCTTACGATATGCGAGAATCATGCGTAGATTTAAGGCTACGTAGCTCTCTCGGAGCCTATTCTCGGCCATTTTCTCGCAGTCATATCGCAAAGCAGTCTGCGAGAGATTCGGTACTCGCAAACAGCAGGAAAACTGCCTTTTGCGAGCACCGAGAGAACTACGAGAGATAATTTAATAGGACCCTATGTAACTATGTAACTATGTAACTATGTAACTATATATATATATATATATATATTTGTGGTCGGGTCCCTCTCCCAATGATGGTGTACGTCGAACCATTGCTCTCCAGTGATAGGAATGTCCTTGCGGACATTTGGGAGAGGATCCCCCCCACAATCCCAGGGAAACAACCTGGACATAAGCTTTGCGGTCGGGCCCCTCTCCTTGTGTAGCTGAGGTGTGGCCTATTGCTACGAACTAGTGTCTAACCCCCTTTTCAATGCTATCTAATACTTATAATAAATTATGAGACATTTTCTAGTTGCGGGTCAGATTTAATTTGCAAGCTACTTACATTTTTGTTATTAAATATCGATTTTGAGTCTTTAGTACTGTTAACTTGTGTGGGCTTGAAAAATCAATGGAGGAGATAGAGCTGAGTTCCGGCTTTGGCTGGCCTGTAGTGATAGTGGGAGGGTAACTCACAATTGGAATGCGAGTAGCTAATTGTAGCCAATTGAATAACCAAAACCAAATAATAGCGATTCTCCTACATGATTCATTTTCCTCTCCTCCCTCTATATTACATTTTCAGCTTAGCCCCTTAGGGCTTCTTTCCCCAGTTTAACATTCACATGCCTCCATGTTTTTTTTTATTTATCCTCCCTCTACACACTCTTACTTCTTCATTTTCATCCAGTTTAAATCATTCTTTACTATTTAATTAAATGTACTCCTTCCTGCAAGGGACGTGAGAGTCAGAGGGGGTTTCCTAGAGTAGGCTGTGATTTTGGACGATGACCCACTGGGAAGGAAGCCTGTTGATGCTCTGTTTACAAAGGGGCAAAATAGTGACGGCCATTACAAAATTACAAAGGTATTTATAATCCTTACCTGCTGGCTGCAGGGGGGTTCGCTGGCTGTCCAGTGGTTAGGAATCAGTGCAACCTGGGTTTGATTTCAGCCACCAAGAGGTCACACCACTGTGAAGCGGTATGTAGGGTTGGGACTGGTCAGTACTTGGATTAGAGACCACCTAGGAATACCGGGAGCTGTATACTGTGGCCTACCAGAAAAGGAACTGGCAATCCACTCCAGTATCTCTGCCATGAATACCAAGTGGATCAGCATGGTGTGTTGCGATCCATGATGTCACGGAAGGTCGGACACAACTGAACTATGCAAACACACTAGCTTCAGGAATCTGCGGGCCCAGAGTACAGTATTCCTATATCTCCATGTTAGCAGCCTGATGTTTATGATAGTGTTGATTTATATTCATTAATAGAACTTCACTACAAGTTGTTCCATCTGGAAAAAGTAGAGGCATCATTAAGACGTTAATAGATATGTAATCTAACTATGTAATCTGACTATGTTATCGAACTATGGTATACCCTGTAGTAACATACAGATGTGAGAGCTGGACCATAAAGAATTCTGAGTGCCATAGAAGAAGACTGCTTAGAGTCTATTGGACCGTCAGATGATCCAATAAATCAGTACTTCAGGAAATCAAGACAAACTGTTCACTAGAAGGAATGATCATGAGGCTGAAGCTCAAGTATTTTGGCAGGATTCCCTAGAAATGACTCTGATGCTGGGAAAGATTGAAGGCACAAGAAGAAGCGGATGACAGAGATTGAGATGGATAGATGAGCTCACTGAAGCAATGAACATGAACTTGATGGAGCTCAGAGGGGCAGTGACTGAGAGATGTACCTGGCGTGCTGTGGTCCATAGAGTCACAGAGAGTCAGGTCAGATGTGACTGAACAACTAAACAACAACAAATCTACGCCTAACAAGTGATATTCTGATAAGTAAACTGGGGATCTATAACAACCGGAATATGCATAATGATCATAACATTTCAAGCTTTTTTATCATTACACATTGGCATGATCACATATATAGTTGTCAGTGTTGGTGACGTTGGTGATGTTGGTAATGCAGTTGCATGCCTTGCGTAGCAACGCAAGCAGTTGGCATTACCAACAACCGACACCGGGGGGGGCTGCAATGAGCTTTAAATGAGATTTATTAAAAGTTATGTTTTACCTGTAGATGGATAACAGATGCCTATCTCTCTGTCTAAGTTAAGCTCCTGGCATACACTTTATAATATTTATCTTTCATGCAAGTTTTCCCCAACTAGGCAAACACTCTGCCACGTGTTTGGACAATTTAGATCTTAAATGAAACAGTCTACACAGTACCTTAAGGCTAAAAAAACACTTAAGATCATCTTTCAAATAAAATACAAAAACACAAGGCATGCACTAATACTCATCAGACTCAAAATTGCTGTGGCTCAAGAAAATGCACCCTAGTTTGTGAACTTTATTGCTGATACAGGGCCTCATTCAATTTGAGACTCTTAGCTTGCAAAGTTAGGCTTTTTCAACAAAAGTTACTACGCTTTTTTTCAGTAATGCTACACATGTATTCAAATGCCTTCACTCGTAATATTATGTATTTCCCATGAATACGACAATCCATGTCTTGTCAGTAAAATGCGCTGTGTAGAATAACTTGTCTACTCGTAATATTATGCCAAATCTTGCATTTTACTTTGATTCTTGATGAGACAGAGCCCAACGAACCAGTTGAAAACATAAATGTAAAATGAGTATGAATAAACACCTGCAATATGCGTGTAAGCATTTTTGCGAGTAAATAAGTAGAGTGTGCCCATAGGGCTAGCCATTTAATAGCAATGCATTAGAGCATATGTTGTAGTCCATATGGGATTCCTGATATTTATTAACCACTTAAGTATTGAGTTTGATGTTACCATAGATATGGTACAATGACACAAACATAATAATAAAAAAAAAAATTTAAGTTGCACATTTGTGCCTATGTGACTGTCCAGTGTTCAATTCTAATGTACTCTTTCTAGTACTGTCCTGCCTCCTTATCTGCTTTCACACGTCTCAGAAAGGCTTTTAAAACCATTTACAGCTGCTCTTCAATGCACATAAATATTTTCTTTTAAATTATGAGTTAAGAGTCATAAGTAATTTCCTAGTGCTCAGTAAACTTTCAATCAAATAGCAACTTAGTGTAAATCTGAACCTTAAATACTACAGAGGTCCAAAAATAAGTGGGAAAGCATGTCATAATTTGCCTGGCGTGTTCTACTAAATTACGGGTAGCTCACTCACAATCATGAGAAAAGCACTCAAATGAATAGTTAGGTAATGTTACTGACCACTTTTTGTGGTGTAACTTTACCAAATAGGGAATTAAATATGGTCCATTTTTAGATTCTGTAGATGAAGTACTGGCTATAGACCCCAAAGCTTAGTATTTCTGGCCTATATGAGACCAGAAATAAATGTTATCTATTATCTTAGCCTGAATTCTACCACCATCTCCTCAAGACAGACTGAGAAAAGTAATAATGCTCTCAGATTTGTCCTGTGCCAATGGCACTCTGAAGTCTTGCCAGGGTGCTCTGGAAAAATTCTGTGATGAAGCTGCAAATCACAGTATTTTTCAGATTGGCAAAAAGCAAATACATGAGGCATCGGAGCATACATCTATACCTCGATTATTGTACTACCCAGTACCTATAATTCAATTTGTCTTGGGGCAGCAATCCTAAAAGGAGGGCCTACAGAGATATATATAGGTAGATGTTTCTAGAATTATTTTGAAAGGCTTGATGAATTTCAAAGGAAGGGCATGAAATATAATAACAAAAAACTATTTGATTTCCATCCTCCTAAATGCTTAGTAATGTGAATTGAAAAATCCTTTTGGAAGCAGGGAGGGGATGTTGTCCTGATATGAAAAGAGTGGCCTGAAGAATCAATGCCTAATCTAGCGAAGTAGAATACCAATAGCTGAGTAGATAACAATAATGGCTTGATTGAATATGAGGTGAGGAGAAAGAATGTAAGGCAAGGAAGTTCTCAAGGAAGGACAAAATGGGCCATATTCTATTAGCTACTTGCAAATGCATTAAACTCATACATTTGGCTTTGGGTGTTTTTTAAAATAAACGTTTATATGCATTCTATTGATTTAAGAATTCGTTAGCGCCAATAAGTAATATTTGCCGAATATGTAGCAATATTAAAAGTGATTTTAAGTGTGTATAAATTTACAAGTAAGGCAATAGAATAGGGCCCTTAGTGGACATTTTAATAAATTAAGGAATAGTAATTGTAAGACATTTTAATTTGAGGAATAGGAGGTAGTGGTACTTATGCATGAATAGATCAAATTATATAAGGAAAGAACTTTGAGAAATAGGCAATATTAATTCCAAGGTTTTAGGATAAATAGTAACAGTAAGACATAAAAGAGTACAATTTGCCTATCGATGTCATGATTAATTTAACACAACAGCTGATAACTCTTCAAAAGTTGATCATGCACTGATTTTTTAAAATTTTGTGGTAAGCTGAATTGAATTTTTTGAAAGAGCAACTTGACAATACACAGTTATTGGGCCAGGAAATAAAAAAAAAATCCATTCCATCCAAGAGTCCATTCCATTATTAAGCCATTAAGTACATTTCTTTTTTTTTTCAGCTTCCAAGTGAACATGACTAAATGAGGATAGGATTGTTATGTTAATTTATGTTCCTCCTTGAGATGTAAAGTGGGCAGCAATATTCAGATAACCCAATAATAAGTGTAAATTTTGTTTTGTATACTGGTTATTAGACACTAATTTGTTTACTACTTAACAAATTCACCTAATTGTGTCTGGGGAAATGCTGGCTTGTATAGAAGCTTAGTCAAACAGTTTTCTTAGAAATTTAGTTTGTTTAGTAGACCTTATCTTGTATTATTAGCTGTTGGGATAGAAAATTGTTGAGATAAAGTAAGAACATGGACATTTGTAGTTTAATATAATCCAAATAATGATTTCTGCACATTTGTTAATATTGTTTGACTACTTCTAGAGGTTAATGTTGTGCCCAAGAAATACTTATTGTCCCATCTGGTGCCATTAATATGCCACAAGTCAAAATCAATGGGTAATAAATAAAAATCTTCCATAATATGGATTTTTTTTTTACAGATGTCAGTCTGTATCAATTGTATAACATAATCTTTACAGGTATATATGACAATAAATTCATCATATGGAAGTTAATGATACTTGGAATTGAAAAAATGTGCACAACTCCAATAATAATGTTTAAGAAAATCAAAATGACCAAAGAGAAACTTATTTTACATGTTCTCTTCAAGTAACAGATAGATCATATTATTATTATGAATGTAATATGCTGATTTTAAATTGTCTGATTCAAAAGGCTCCTCTAACTGTTTTACTCTGACACTTTTTTTCTGTTTTAAAAAATGTTTTAAAGTAAACAAAATTAAGAGAAAATCTACAGCCTTATTAAATTGCGATTCAGTAAATTTAAAAGCACTCTATTTAAGCACACAGCATATTTTTTTACAAAAGTTTTTAGTTAGTGAACTTCTATCCAAAAGCAAGGTCTTCAGTAACTAAAAACTTCTGTAAATAAAATATTCTGTGTGCTTAGATAGAGCCCTATTAAATTTACCGAATCGCAATTTAATAAGGCTGCTAGATTCTATTTTATGTTCCTCCTTGAGATGTAAAGTGGGCAGCAATATTCAGATAACCCAATAATAAGTGTAAATTTTGTTTTGTATACTGGTTATTAGACACTAATTTGTTTACTACTTAACAAATTCAGCTGATTGTGTCTGGGGAAATGCTGGCTTGTATAGAAGCTTAGTCAAACAGTTTTCTTAGAAATGTAGTTTGTTTAGTAGACCTTATCTTGTATTATTAGCTGTTGGGAATAATAGGCTTATTGTATAAATCAAGCATTTTCTGAAGATTTTGCTTAGTGGAACTTGAAGAATAAATACAAAGAAAATTGTTGAGATAAAGTAAGAACATGGACATTTGTAGTTTAATATAATCCAAATAATGATTTCTGCACATTTGTTAATATTGTTTGACTACTTCTAGAGGTTAATGTTGTGCCCAAGAAATACTTATTGTCCCATCTGGTGCCATTAATATGCCACAAGTCAAAATCAATGGGTAATAAATAAAAATCTTCCATAATATGGATTTTTTTTTTACAGATGTCAGTCTGTATCAATTGTATAACATAATCTTTACAGGTATATATGACAATAAATTCATCATATGGAAGTTAATGATACTTGGAATTGAAAAAATGTGCACAACTCCAATAATAATGTTTAAGAAAATCAAAATGACCAAAGAGAAACTTATTTTACATGTTCTCTTCAAGTAACAGATAGATCATATTATTATTATGAATGTAATATGCTGATTTTAAATTGTCTGATTCAAAAGGCTCCTCTAACTGTTTTACTCTGACACTTTTTTTCTGTTTTAAAAAATGTTTTAAAGTAAACAAAATTAAGAGAAAATCTACAGCCTTATTAAATTGCGATTCAGTAAATTTAAAAGCACTCTATTTAAGCACACAGCATATTTTTTTACAAAAGTTTTTAGTTAGTGAACTTCTATCCAAAAGCAAGGTCTTCAGTAACTAAAAACTTCTGTAAATAAAATATTCTGTGTGCTTAAATAGAGCCCTATTAAATTTACCGAATAGCAATTTAATAAGGCTGCTAATTTCTATTTTCTGTTAACAATAATTCGAAGATACACTGATCTAACTAAATGTTGCAGTACAAATAAATTGTTTGACTAACAGACCCAGTTGAATTATACATATGCTGATATTTTGTTAAATTAATAATTGTTTTTTTTTTGTTGTTAAAACGACCTCCTTAAAACATTTATTATAGTTTGCTTACTCAAGAACATATTCCACAGTAACCCTATTAAATTATTTATTGCCAAAAGTGTCCTTCATCGTTCCTAATTCATGACATATGCCTGCAACATCCAAAACAACTGCTTGAAACAAATACTATTAAACAAACAAAATAATGTCATTAATGCACTAATCTGTTTTCTAGACTAAGCTTAAATAAATTGCAAAATATATATAAACATTGCAATAAATTGCAATAACCTGCTTGTCTTATTGGTTCCTAGGACACTTCCTGAAAATCCGTAGACTATAAAATAACTGCTCCATTTACAAACTCTATTTATTTTTTTATTTACTTTTTTCTTACAACAGACATAGAAACATTCACAGTCACATACTACGGAAATTTGCCTTAGCTCCTTTGCTCCAATGTTACCATTCTCCTCATTATTTTTGAGGAATAAACCTGGCACTCAACAATGGTGCATCTTAAAATGTATTTATCAAACTTATTACCGTTTAAAGGTAGCAGAGTTTAAGCAACAGCTATTGTAGGTTATGACTTGTATTATAATGACCTGACAAACCCAAAACATCCATCTGGGAATCATGGTTTACTCCAAGTGAGCCAGACTCAAAGGGATGGAGTTTAAGCTCCTCATCACTGTAAACCTGTAGCATGGGCAATTCACATATTACACTATGACGTTATATGCATGTGCTGGAGCTAATTTTTTTCTGATGACAGTTACACAATTAGTTCAACTTGTCTAAATAAAGCACATTTCATTAATATGGCTTCTTTGAATGTTCTCTCATCTAGGTTAATAGTCTTTGTATTTCATATGGGAATTAACTCCATGGTTGGCCAGAAAAATATAAACATTTTCCTAACCATCAATAATTTTATTTTCCTGATCAATTTCCATGGAAATATTTATCAATTTCCTTTCCCTTGTATTAGTATATGTTTTTTTTTTAGTTTAAAGGAAATTATTATACACTCTGGCTGACATTTAAAATAACTGAAAACTATCAAATTTATAAATATCCCTGTAATAAATACTTTACTAATCATATAGCATTTAAAATAAATGTTTGGGTTCATTCATGACAGACAATAATCAGCATCAAACAATTCCCACATAATTCCAACTAATTTATACTTCAAAAATAACAGAAGGATGGATTAAGAAAATTACCAGATCTTATTGACTAAAAGGCTAATATATTGCACTTTAACAAACTTCTTATATAAAAGGTCTCATTGCATTTTGAATGCTATCTGTATATCAACCCTTATATAGTCTTGCGACCCAGAGACCATTTATTAACAGTCTCGGATTTCCGAGACTTGCAACCTCAGGCCGCTTAGTACACTAAGTTTTACCATCTGCGCATATTTACAGCTCCGGATCTATTATCCACAGCACTACAAAAAAAAAAAAGGTAAGTTAAGTCTTCTCAGTTCCCTCAGCTCCCAGACATGCAATAACCATTTTGGCAGATTTCCAAATGAGGTCCTGTCTTACCTTCTCTAAGGTGGCCACAGACTGTGTGAGGATGATATTGCTGGATCTCAGCAGTGCCTCCAAATGTGGTGGAAAAAATTACTCTTAGTTTCTCTCAGGCAAATGACACACTCAACAAAACAGTAAAAACCAGGTTCTCATTACCTTGAATTTTCTTTATTACGAGACGGTTGGAGAGTGCTAACTGAGTCTTACATACAAGGTCTCATAGCAGATTGAATGGAGCGAAGGACATAAAAACAGCTGAATAACGCAACTGGAAATACCACCAAAACCATAATTATACCTCAAATTCACTTCCACCCTCACACACAGCACAGGTGGAGAGCCAGGGAGCCCATGAGTGAGGTTGCAAGTTAATTTAAGGCATATTTGCCATTTTTTTAACATTGAAAATTGCCTGAGCGGGAAAAAAAATTGTGAACATTTTTTAACAGGATGAAAATCAGGCCGAAGGTAGTAAATAAAGAGCCTGAAGCCAGTAATACTTATCTTAAGCCAGTAACGCTTAACCCAAGCCAGTAACACTCATCGCAAGGCCCCTAAACTACACAGTGGGGGGGGAGCGCAAGGCTCACAATGAGCACCGAAGGTGGTCAGAGGGACCATAGGCTTGCATTGTGTGGCAAACAGCACTGCCAGGCTTAAAATTTTACTCCCGTCATTTTTGACAGGAAATTTCCTAGTATAGTATTTAATAATTATATATATAACTAGCAACTTGCCCTTGACGGAAATAACATGTGAAGCCTGCTGTTTGCCACACAATGGGAGCCTCTCCCCTTCTACTTTACCGGCCGCCCCCTCTACCTTCGGCGCTGATCACAGGCCTCGCAATGAGCACCTTTGGAGCTCATTGGGAGCGTCTCCCCCCCCCCCCCCCCCGTCTACTTGACGGGATACACTCATTACGATCCTCTCCCATCCTATACTTGACAGGATACGCTCATTGCGAGCCTCTCCCCCCCTTTCCTTTACTGGCCTTGCGATGAGCGCCATCAATGCTGACACTTTCTCCTCAGGTGATCAACAGTCCAACTGTACATTTTCTGATGCAGGAAAATCCAAAGAGATTTTTAGCTCTTCAGCATATTGATTGCTGCATATTAAATATAAATAGGTAAAGTATATTAATTTTTTAATTCATATTAATTAAAAAATTCACTGTACTAAAAAAATTGTATATTTTACAGTGTACTTATATATCTGTCTTCACTATGAGCGCCAAAGGTGATCGTTGCAAAGAGGGAAAGTTGAATAACACAAAGGGGGAGAGGCCAAAGGCGCTTATTGCGAGCCATGCAATGAGCGCCAAAGGGGCTCAGCAAGGGGCTCACAATGAGCGCAGAAGGTTCTCATAGGAACAAAAGCCTTACATTGTATGGCAAACAGCATTTTGGATCACTACCTTGTCCTGGTGAAGGGGCTTGTGCACTTCAATGAAGCTGTGAGCTATACCATGTAGGATCACCCAAGACAGGCAGATCATAGCAGAGAGGTCAGACAAACACTATTAACCCTAACTATACTCCATTAACCAATACTAAACCCTATTTAACCCTAACTGTACCTATTTAAACCGAACTGGGCCAATCTAACCCTAACGGGACCTATTTAACCCCTTCTAAGCTTATTTAACCCCATCACTCATGGGGGTCTGTACAGACCCCCATAAGCCTCCATCTAAGCCCATCACTTATGGGGGACGATATAGACCCCCATAAGCCTCCATCTAACTCATCGCTTATGGGGGGTCTATACAGATCCCCATAAGCCTCCATCAAACCCATCACTTATGGGGGACTATACACACAACCATAAGTCTCCATTTAACTCATCGCTTATGGGGATTTATCTAACCCCCATAAGCTTCCATCTAAGGCCATCACTTATGGGGGTCTATACAGACCCCCATAAGCCTCCATCTAACTCATCACTTATGGGGGTCTATACAGACCCCTGTAAGCCTCTATTTAACCCAATCAGTCCCATAAGGGTCTATGAAGACCGTATAATTAACCCCATAAGTGCCATGAGGGTCCTCCAGGACCCCCATGACACTAAGTACAAACACTACACTACAATACCCCCCCAATAAACATCTAAATCTAAACTAACCGCCCTGTACCCTAACCTATTAACCCCTACCTACCTAACAATACCTACCTACCCCCTATTAAACCCCCACCTCACTAATTACACAAAATAAAAAAAACTATTTCACCAAAAATATAAAAACCTGTTAACAAAAATAAAAAAAGTACATTACACCTCCCCACTACAAAATATAAAAAAAGTTACACACCTGCAAAGAAAAGGCATACACAAATATTCATAACATCACAGTAGAAAATACATTATAAATATACCCCTAACTACAATGCATTATCCCTATCTATACATGACCCCCAATCTATACATTCACCCTATGTAGAATACATTAAACCATAAATCTGTAGACTGTTGTCACTTTCAATCAGATAGTAGCCAATCAGAAGGCGCAGATGCCTTCAGACAATCACCCCGCAGGGGTGTATCACATTCTGATTGGCTGAAGGCAATAGTGCCTTCTGATTGGTTCAAAAATGACTGACAGCTCGATAAGCCAATCAGGATGGAATATAGGGGTGTATCTCATTCTGATTGGTTTACACCTTGGTCCCTTCTGATTGGCTGACATTTGATTGTCAGCCATTTCAGGCAATCAGAGGCGCAGTTTCAGGTTTTTTTAGAAGCCTTTATTAGCATCGGGTAGCTCCTCCAGGGAGGAGCTCCTTTATTTATTTTTTTATTAGCGCAGGTTTTTGAAGGGCCCAGCCGGGTCAGAAGATGACAAGTCCAGGGACATTGCGGACTGGTAAGTTTTATGTATTTTATGTGTAGTGGTGTTAATGTTTTGTGTTTATCTGTGTATGTGTTGTACTAATGTTATGTATCTTTTATCCAGGGGCCGATCCAGGGAACAAAAGAAGAAGCATGGGGACATGCTGGAAAGGTGAGTATAATACTGTAATTACAATGTGTATTTGTTATATGTATTGTTTTTTACTAATTAGATGTTTCTTTTTTTCCTACGGTTTTCCTTTTTTTTTCCTGAAGCAAAGGTAAGTGGTCTAAATTATTCTATTTTAGCTTAGATTTATGGTTTAATGTGGTCTAAAAAATGTAAAGATAGGGGAATTGTATTGTAGCCAGGGGTATATTTATAATATATTTGTTACTGTAATGTTATGTATATTTAAATATAAATGTAATATATTTTTTAAATCATTGGAGAGGAATTGTATTAATGATTAAAGTTTAATTTAAGACATTTGCCTCCTGTGGTTAAGAAATTATAGTGGTACTTTCATAAGTTTCTGCTGATTCTTATTCCCTGCTTCTGCATTTTGAAATAAACATCCATAAGGCACGTGAACAGTTTACACATTTTACATTCATGAATCAAGAAGCAGTGATATTCATTAAAAACTTAATATAATACTTTAGTTTGTAAAATCATTACTATTCTACATTTAGTCTTCTGATTATATTCAAAATATTCTGAAGATTATATACTCATTTAATTGGACTGCAGTGTGTTATAATTATTTTTTATTACTTTGAAATAGGCTTCATAAGACACCTGTTGATTGTATTAAGTATTTTCTAATTGTGTCCAGCAACTGTGATTATTGAACAATTAACAATCTTCTGCGATCATGCTATGTAATTGTGGGAAGAAAGAAAAATGTGAGGCTGTTGGATATCTATTGAATCAAATGGTTAATGGCCCATTTTTACAGATTCAATTACAGCAAAGAAATAATGATATGCAATGCCCAATATGTTACTGTTTATTTATGAAGACATGGAGCTGTTTTGCACATCTTTCTTTATTATGGAGAATTAGTGTAAGCAGTGTAGTTAAACAATTTCATGGAAGAGGCACCCTTCCGAAATCTATCATCAAGGATTACCAGACAGGTCAGGATTTAGGTTTAACACTGTCTGGTAATCATGATCTGTTTGATACTAATTGCTTCATCTATGTTTACACAGTGTTAGATCGAAATCAAGGGAAACAATGGAATATTCTTTTGTGCTATGTGCTTAATATAAAGAGCAGCAAAGTGAACCACTTGTGCTTAAATGAAGACTTTGGTCACAGTCCTTACAAGCTTAGGAGAAGGTAACTCAGCTAATCCATTAGGAGCTGCTGCTGCCTCTAGTAGAAAGTTGGTCACAGCAATGATCTACACCAGGGGTGGGCAAGTTCGATCCTGGAGAGCCGTACACAGGCCAGGATCTGGTGATATCCATGCTGCACACAGGTGTAGCAATCACTTCTTCAGTCATTCTGATTGACTCACCTGTGCACAGAAAGGATATCCTCAAATGCTGTCGTGTGGGGCTCTCCAGAACCGAACTTGCCCACCCCTGATCTACACTGACAGCAAAAAAGCAGAAATGGCTGAAGTGTCTGCTCAGGCGCAAATCATGTAGGAAAGTATATTTTTCTTTACTGTTTCTTATTTTTAAAAGTAAAAAATAAAAAGACCTTCATATGTTGTTCAGAATTGCACCAGTTTATTTGCATTATGCCACAGGGGGTGAAGAAACACGTGACCAGCATTAGTCCCAGCTGTACAGCCCCAGAGCAGGAAGTGTTTGAGAGATACTCCTTTTGAGTACTATTAGATTTCTGGCTTGTTTTTGCGCAGATCCTAGCAGGTCCACTCTAATTTACATACCTTCTGTATTTTTGTTCTGAAACATAAATCATAACATGCCTGGGGGGTCATTGAGCTTTGGGCAATACAATAAAGTTTACTATGCATTGTTACAACCGCCAGATTTGGGGACTACGCTCACCCCAATTCTGGGTTGCGAATATTTGTTCAACCTCCAAAACCAGCCAGAACACCTTCCTGTTCCTCTCAGACCGAGACACCACCTTTAGTGCAAATCAGACTGTCTTCTTCTTTAATGGCTGCACAAAAAAACAACTGGCCATTTTAGAAAAACATAAAAAAAACATTCATGAATTGGGGAGGGGTTAAGTTTGAATTCCCCACCTGGATGCACAAGCACCAATCAGTTGAAAAGCTGCACTGCCTGAATAAACATAGTCCAATCAGCATAGCGACAGAGATGATGTCACAGAAAGGGGCTGCCCTCCTTTGGGCGCTGGTCTGTGTTACCTGTGCCACATACAGCTATAGAACAAACAGGACTTGTTACTTGCGCCATCTTGTTTGGTCACTGATGATTCAATATTACAAATAGCAGTACAACACACTAATAACCTTTAAACATTACACATAAAAGCATCATTTCATAATCCCCCAAAAAATCAATCATAACATGCATGTAAAAGAATATTTTTCCTGAATTCTGAAAAAATCTACTTTTAATCCTTAAACAAAAGCATGTTGAAATATGAAATTTTAATATTGTAAGGTCCTATAATGATGTGGCAGAATCACAGGCTACATAACTAACCTGTGTAATTCAAGGAAACAATTATTTACTCCAGCTCTTTCTCTGGGGCAAATATCATTCTCTTTTGGCCACTTACCACAAGTAATCACAGCATGCCCTCTTCCAGCCCTAACAATATGAGATATTTATTTTATTTTAGATTTATATCTACACACTTGTTACCAAAGGTAGAATATCTGGCTCTTTTATAATATGTTGTCCTCCATTCTCCATTGAGCTTATGGTAGTTTGTGTTTTTTGGACAATGAGCATTATTGTAAAGTTTATATGCCACTGTGTCAATTCAGAATCAGCTTCTAGCACCAACTTTTAATATTTATTTTTAATACATGCTGTTCAGGCAATAATATAGCCTCTGAAAACTACTTTTAATGTCCCTAAAATAGAGGGATGGATTATCTAACTGGTAGGCCTTGGTTATGTGGTATGCCCTCAAACTATTAATCACAATTTGGGTGAACCAAACTGACAGCTCTTACTGTGATTGAACCCCTAATTGTTTCTGGGCTAGATGGATCTTGAAATTAGTCAGAGATTACTGTATTCTTGATTATATTGTCAACATTTTTTTTCCAAAATAGAGAGTGATATAAAGAACAACTCAATACATACATTGGAGTTCCTCAGGGTATTCATGAGTTAGAATTAGGATTGGAAAGTAATGTCTCCATTTTTGCTGATGGCACTGAGTTGGGCAAGGTAATTAAATCAGATAATGATGTACTTTCTCTCCAAAGGGATTTGGATAAATTAGAGAAATGGGTGACTAAATGGCAGATGAGATGGCAGACAAGACTTAATATGAATAAATGTAAGTTTATGCATCTGTGAAGGAAAAATAGCCATGCAATTTATATTCTTAAAGGGATATGTAAGTTTCCTGGATTATGAATGCATCTGATAGAGTAGAATTAATAGTATATGAAAAAAAAAATGTTTGCATGAAAAAATACCAAAATAAACATTTAAATACTTACAGTGAAGTTAGCAAAATCTATTGTAATTCTGACAGTTTAAAATTAAGGTTATCACCCCCTCCAATCCGGTGAGATTAAATATTTGAGACATAGCACTATGTTAGTTGCTATGGCAACACAACACAGCATATACAGGAAGCAGGGATGAATCATGTCCCAGCAGTGACTTGGAGGCTGACAGCACTGCTCTACTATTGGCTGAGTAAGCAAGAGCAGGTAAATAGTGGGTTATTATTGCTCCCCGAATGCTGCATGCTGATTGGGTGGGGATCAGGAAGTTGTGTAGACACCCCCTGGGGGTGTGAACGCAATCATTAGAGGGATTTTTAGATATTAATAAACATAAAATGTTTTATGAGATGTAATGCATAAATATAGGCTGCTTTTTTTGCCTTTAGTGTGCAGAAATGTACAAATCACTAGTACGTCATTTGGAATATGGAGGACAATTTTTGGCACCACTTTATAAAAAGGACATTTTAGAGCTGGAAAAAGTACAGAGAAGGGCAACAAAACTAATAAGGGGAATGGAGGGGCTAAGTTATGAAGAAAGACTAACCAAATTAAACTTATTTTCTCTAGAATAAAGGTGTCTAAGAGGGGACATGATTATCTTATATAAATACATCCAGGGTCAATGCAAGGCTTTGTCAAGTGAGCTTCTTGTGCCAAGAGGTTTTCAACTGACAAGAGGACTTCATTTGAGATTAGAAGCGAAAAGATTTCACTTTAAAGAAAGAAAAGGGTTCTTCACATTAAGGGGGTAATTCTGTGGAATTCTCTACCAAAGGAGGTTGTTACAGCAGATTTAATAGATAACTTTAAACAGTGATTGGATATATTTTTAAATAAAAAGGGCATTCAGGGTTATCCTGGATAATTAGAGAGGGAGTATTGATCCAGGGAGGAGTCAGATCGCCAGTATCTGAGGTCAGAAAGAATTTTATATTTTTTCACTCTTTTGAGACAATTGGCAAAGTTTCACTGATTTTTTTTTGTTTGCTTCCTCTGGATCAATTAACAATTAACAATTAATCTGCATATTAGAGGCGATCTAAGACCTTTTTTCAACCTCAATTACTTTGTAACTATGTAACATTACATGGAATAGAAGAATTGTGAAAAGATAATAAAATTGCTGCCTGTCATAAATGTTTGGAGCACTTTTGCTGTCAATCTGAGGTTTGTAAGTCGTTTACCTAAATGGGTTTTGAATCTATCCAATAAATCATATGTGAAATGTAAATCATCAGCTAGGAGTTTTAAGACTAGAGTTTACAGAAATATACTGTTCTATAGAGTTTGAATAATAAAACTTCACTAATATATATTGGGAACAGTCTATCTCTAGGTGCATGAAGATGTATCTACCATAAGCTATTGAATAGCTATTAAAATGGTTGCAGCGCAGACTCTTCTGTATTAGGATGGTTAATATAGTAGAATGGAGATATAGTTGGTCATCTAGCAAGATTATATTTAATCATGTTCTATTGGTGGAAGATGAGTCTTCTGAATATATATCACTGTTCAATTATTTAAAATGTTTCATGTGTTGCCTGTGTTTACAGGGATGATGAAATCTTCTAGGACTCAGTGTCTGATGTTCAGAGTTGCTACTGATGAAGCACCAGCTCCTAGCAGTTTGTGTACCTGCCTCCTCATAACTTTCTTGGCCTGGACACTAACAATATGTGCAAATGGGGCTGGTACTTGGGCCACAGTTACTTGGTGAGTGAGTATCGGGATCCCAGGGGAGACTAAGGGAGGTTAGATCATAGGGGAAGTTAATTACTATTATTATTGCTGAGGATAGTCACCAAGGTTATCTTGATGTCTTTGTGAGATAGTGAGTTGCCAGAACAAAGCCACACTTGGCCTTCAGAGGGGGTTGGGGGTATAGGACTGCTCAAATTAAGTATTGCTTTTGACTTGAAAAACAAAGATACATCCTTTGAATTCTCATCACTACATATAAAACGATTGTCCAATAAAAAAAGAAACACTGCAATATATCACTACTTTTGTTAAGGGGTTATTTAATTCAGTACAGCTACTACATCATTGTAAATATCACTGTAAACATGTTGAAATACCTTTTATATTTTTTAAATCATTTCATGTTTCACTGAGAAATCTGTGTTTATATGTATGAAAGCCTGCCCATAGTCTGCTCCTTTTTAGATCTCCTCTGATCTGCAATATGTGAATTCATTGTTAATTGTTAATTGATCAAGAGGAAGTCAAACAGCAAAAAACCCAAGTGAAACTTTGCCAATTGTCTCAAAAGGGATAAACTAAAATTCCTTTCTGACCCCAGATACTGGCAATCAGAATACTCCCTAGATCAATACTCCCTAGATCAATACTCCCTCTCTAATTATCCAGGATACCTCTGAATGCCCTTTTTATTTAAAAATATATCCAATCCATTTTTAACGTTATCTATCAAATCCACTTTCACCTCCTCCTTTGGTAAAGAATTTCACAATTTAACCACCCTTACTGTGAAGAACCCTTTTCTTTCTTTAAAGTGGAAACATTTTACTTCTAACCTCAAAGGATGTCTTCTTGTTAGTTGAAAATCTCTTGGCACAAAAAGTTCTCTTGACAAAGCCTTATATTGACCCTGGTTATATAATGGGTTACCATTCCTCTTAACGTTGTTCTAAGAATAAGGAATATTAGGTAGTTTCTGTGGGTCCTTGGTATGCAGACTATTTTTGTATAATTTTTGATTTTCTGACATCCAAGCTCCAGAATGCTAACAACAGGATGGGGTGGAGAAAGACTACACCCAAGTCACTTAGAAACCTAACACAAAGGTTTACTTCATTGTCTTACTTGGAGAACCAGCAAATGATACAAGTGGGATGCTGTAGGCATGACCATTTCATCTAAAATTCTGCAGATTCAAACAGCCTGGTAATTATAACTGCAGTACTGTATCCTATTATTCCTGATACATATAACAAATAATTGATAATACTAAATATAATTTTATATCTATTTATACAATCTAAAATTTACAAGTATTTTACAAGATTTAAAAAATGCAAACATCAACAATCTAAGGGGAGTTGTTGAGACAAATAGTGAGGAAGAAGATAATAAGATAAGAGGAATTACATTAAGCCTCATTCAATTGCTCAATTTTGGAGATCCAGGCTCACAAGTAGACATCGCAAGTTACTTTGCTATTCAATTAGCTTCCATTTGTGGCCTCCGATCGAGTAACTTGCTCCGACATGTGATTCCTAGTTAGCCATTGCAATTAGTCAAATCACAAGCTAATGCCCTCAAAGCCTTTTATCTTTCTCAGCTTCAAGAATCCCGAACGCAAAAATCACAAATCATTATTCAATTGCTCAGTTTCCCCCTTCTAACCACTCCGTCAAGCCTGCAAATGGCAAAATCCAACCCCAACTTAATGGTACCAAGAAGGTCTTGCAAGTGCTTGAAAAGCCCTTCTGTATCCTGCCCCTAAATATCCCTACTGCTCCTGCAGCATTTAAAAAAAAAATTCCCACTGTGGGTTCTTAAATGGCCCGTGGCACACAAATTGTTAACCCCATGCCGCGTGGGTACTAATATTAACCCCCACCCCTACAGAATGCAATACAGGGGTGTATCCCATTGTGATTGGTTGAAAGCCTTTGCGCCTTCTGACTGGCTTATATAACTATCAGTCATATTTCAGGCAATCAGACGCAGATGCTTGGAGCCAATCAGAATGGGATACACCCCACAGGGGTGTATCCCATTGTGATTGGCTGAAAGCAATAGCGCCTGCTGATTGGCTGAGAGCAATTGCGCCTTCTGATTGGCTGAAAGGATTGACGGTTATATCAGTCAATTAGAAGGCACAAATGCTTTCAGCCAATCACAATGGGATACATTCTAATTGGCTGTAATCTGATTGACTGTGATTCCAGCCAATCAGAAGGCACAATTTGGGTTTTTGATATCGGAGCATGAACTGGAACCTCCATTTTGGGCTGGGAACTCTTTAAGGGAGGAGCTTTGTTACTTTTTTTTTTAAACGTCAGGATTTTTTGAGGGGCCATGCCTGTGCCGGAGTACTGAAGACAGGGGCATCGCTGGACACCACTGGAGGGGTATTTGGGCCAGGTAAGTAGACTATTAACCTTATTTTATTACAGGTTTTCAGTATATGTTTATTAACTGTAATGTTTCTTTTTTTTTAGGTGTGACAGGACATCTGGACATTTTTGGAGGGGCCTTTCCTGGGACAGAAAACTGAAGACCAGGGCATCGCTGGACACTGCTGGAGGGGCATTTTGGCCAGGTCAGTGGACTAATGAACTATTTCCTTTTGACAGGTTGTAATTTTATTTTTTATTTTCTGTAGTGTTTTTATTTTCTGTAGTTAGTCAATTGTTATTTTTTGTAATTAGTGTTTTTTTCTTGTAATGTATTTTTTATTATTTTTTGTACTTAGTGGGGTGTTAGGGATTTTATTAGGGGTTAAGTAGGTAGTGTAGGGGCTAATAGGGTAGGGTAGGAGTTAGGTAGGTAGTGTAGGGGTTAATAATGTAGGGTAGGAGTTAATAGGGTAGGGTATGGGTTAGCTGGTAGAATAGGGGTTAATAGGGTAGAATAGGAGTTAATAGGGAAGGGTAGGGGTTAATATGATAGGATAGAGGGTGTTAATAGCATAGGGGTTTACTGGGTACAGTTTGGGTTAAATGGTCCAGTTAGGGTTAACTAGGTCTAGTTGGGGTTAAATAGTTACAGTTAAGGTATATTGGGTACAGCTAGGGTTAAATAGGACTAGATAGGGATTAAGTGGTTAGTGATAGGGTTAATTAGTTATGGTGAGGGTTAAATATGGTTAATTAATTGGAGGGGGGTTAAATACTTAGATGGTGGTTAATAATTTGAGGGGGGGTAATTTAGATTAATTATTTTATTTGGGTGGCTTAAAGTGTAGTGTAGTGTAGGGTAGCGCTTAGACAGTGTCATGAGGGTCCTGGAGGACCCACATGGCATTTATAGTGTTAATGTGAGATAATTATTGTCTCATAAGTGTCTATATAGACCCTTATGGGACTGATGGGGTTAATTAGGGGCTCATGGTGGTCTGCATAGAGCTCCATGAGTGATGGGGTTAATTACAATTATAATTCAGTTCAGTTAAGGACCAACGGTGGGGAATTTTAAATTTTAAATGCTGTGGGGATCCACATCGGGACCCTTGCAGCAAGAGTTAATAAGGGCACACCCTGGGGGTCACGATGTGGACCCTGCAGCATAGGCGGGTTAATGTTAGTTGTCGCGGGAGTACTTACAGTACCCCGCAGCCGGGATTGTGCATTTCTGTGCAGTGGGCCCTTTAAGGATCCACGGTGGGAATTTTGAATTATTAAATGCTGAGACCACTTCATCATGGGGCTCAATATGAGGGTTTGCAGGTCAGATCGCATATGGTGCCCAAATCAATGACGGGCTCCATTGCGATTAGCTGTTTCTGACTGGGGTTACTGGCTTGAATAAATGATCATGTTCAGACCCGGAAATGCTACTGCTGATGGCAAGGTTTCCGATTTTTGCTATCGGAACAAAACTTGCGGGTCCTGATAATTGAATAGCATTGCAAACGGAGACCTAATAGAGCATGCAACTCGATCGCAGGCATTTGGCTGGCTGCGATCGAGTTGCAAACCCCGAATTGAATGAGGCTCATAGCCACTATACAATAGAGATCTTATCTGAATCAACAGTTCCTCTCACTCCTCCCAGGTATCTATTTTCTTTAGAAAAGAAATACAAAATCAGACATGTCCAGTGAAAACAAGCTGGATATGTTAAACTGTTTAGACTTTTTCCCCCATTGGCAGGGTGGAGAATTTGCTGTTGTACATGTTGGCGAGATTTATTGCCATTATACCACAAAACATCTGATGTATGCTTAAGGTGTATAGACCAAGGCATCAGTCTTTTACATTTATATTACTAGAAGAATCAAGTCTACAATATCCTTAATTTGCTGCTACTAAATAAGATAAAATTGATATGCAGAAGAAAATGACCAAAGATATTTAACAAAGCCAATAAGTTACTGAAAATAAGTCTGAAGATGTAAACTGATAGAGAAAAGTTATCATTTAACCCAGCCAGAGAATCGACACAGCTTTATGTATAGACAATCAGTACACTGTTGCTGTCTTTGGGTTTTCAGTGCATTGCTGACAATGATGGACAAGGCCAGCTGTTTTATGAGTATTCCCTACTCCAGGCTGTACATACATTTGCTGACAGTATAATACCAAATTCTAGATTGTTCAAAAAACATTTTGTAAAGGACCCATGTAGTTTGGGAAAATATCACATTTGTGAAGTATTTAAAAAACTAATAACAACAGCTATGTAAATCAAATTTCAGTCTTGGGTAGCTAGTCTGGCTGTAGCCTGAGGCAAAAGGTTATCAAAGATTATAGTTATATTTTGTTTCAGTATCAAGTAGTTATAATGATCTAATTTCAACAAAAATGAATAGATTGATTTCTCCAAAGGCAAAATGACTACGGTCAGTAACGAAACAGTGAATGCAACATTTAACAGTTAAAGACTGGGAAACCTCTAACAAAACAAGTCTCAAGCCAATGGAGATCATTGTGTTGGTAGTAAACATTATATCTGAAAATGTAATAACTACAGGACCTTCTAGATATAAATCACCCCCCACTCCTTTGGATTTCAGCAACACTTTGCAGTTACGTTTTAAACCAATGAATATAACTTTTGTTAATGGTCAATGTTTAATTAAATCATCTAGTTTATGTTGTTAGGATACTACAGTGGCCCTTTAAACTGACTTGATACTATAATAAACTAAACATATAAACTAATTTCTAACTTTTTTGGCTGTACTTCGAGTCATCATTTAAAAAAATGCTGTAAATAGTTATTTTCCTTTATAATTACAAACGAAAATATAAATTCCTGTATATATTTTAACAATGAGTGAGAAATTGCAGTATTAAAAAGTATCAATAAATCTACATTAATACCCAAGGGATGCATAGACACCATTGTCTGGTTAAGCTATTCAATTAAGTAGAATCTATCTTTTCTTTCTGAGATAGAGTTGGGACAGCTTTATCTCTAATTGCTCCCTTTTTCTCACAGTGCCGTGCTTACTGAACAACCGAAGCAGAATAAGATACTCTTTTCTGCTTTGTCATGGAGATTAGAAGTTCATTCAAGGTTGCACAGTGAAGAACAGAATTGGATTCCCTTGTTCTTAGCAAACTGATTAAGGTGGGTAACTACTCTGTATCATGTGATTAGAGAAGCGTGTAAAATACACAATCCAAAACTGACATAAATCTCACAGGAGACATGAGCTGTAACACTATATGACTAAAGATAAAATATTAGACATTGCAAAGCTTGTACTGTACTAGATATTTATTAATTTATTACAAAACGATATAACCAAAGTGAAATTAAGAGGTAATAAAAGTTAGAAGTGTTATAATACTTAGTTTTTTCCTTTTTTTGTAATGGTTTAAACTTTCTCCTTTAAATTGTTTTTTTCTATATTGCATATAAGGTGGAGGTTATCTCAATTGCCTTTCTATCCACAGTAACATACTGTTGTGACCAATAAAACAATGCATTTATATCATTTTCCTGTTCTTCCACTCTCAAATATAATGTAAACAATAGTTTTGTAAATGCTGTGGGCGTTTTTTTCTTGTGCTACATCATTCATTAAAGATTAAAAGACTCTTTAGACAGCTGCAGCCTTATTAAATTGCGATTTAGCCAATTGAATAGGGCTCTATATAAGCACATAGCATATTTTTTACAGAAGTTTTTAGTTAGTGAAGACCTTGCTTTTGGATAGAAGTTCATTAAAAACTTCTGTAAAAAAATATGCTCTGTGCTTATATAGAGCCCTATTCAATTGGCTGAATAGCAATTTAATAAGGCTGTTCGTTTTGTTTCACATAAATGTTTTATCTACATTAATTAAATTAATTATATCCCCCTCAATGTAATAGTTCTATACCATTTACACTTAATACTTCTAAGAAGCTCGAATAATAACAGATCTGCACATTCTATGACTCACCCCCTCTTTCTATATGTCTACAGAGAGGAGCTTCATAATTATCAGTGTAATACAGCTACTTTCAGACACACAGCATATCACTACATGCTTGTTAACAGAATTACACTGTGAGTATGAAGCACCTCCCTGTGGGTGTAGCCACAGCTTTGAAACATGGCATCCTTCAAGAGAGATAACATGAGGAAAGGTAACGGTCCCACAAGGTAAAAAAAATGATTTTTGGAAGTAAGTTATATGTACATTTTATATCCACTACATTGATATACTATTTAATCTAATTAAAACAAAACATATATGTCAATCAAAATATTGCTAAAGAGTAACTTTTTAGACACAAAAAGAACGTAGATAATGGAGAAGCTTATAGAGTGTTCCCAAACCTACACATAATGGTAATTAAATACATTCCTATACCTGGTAGTTTGCTTGATTCCTCAGTAAATAACAGCAGAAACCAATAATCCTCAGTGGTCTAAATGATAGGATTTGCCAGTTAAGGAATTACTGTACCTTACTTTTTTTGCCTCTGTTCTGTGATTACTCCTGAGCAGTAAGTGTGTTGTGTACTTGTGCATTGATTAGTGGCAGCTGAGAGAGGGTGTTGTTTTGTCTGTGTAAAGCTACATCATTGTGTGGCTTTTTGTGGTCTTTTTGCCTCTTTTCTGTGATTTCTCCTGAGCAGTAAGTGTGTTTGGGTACTTGTGCAGTGATTAGTGGGCAGGTGAGTAGTAAGAACCTAATATAAGCCGGGGGAGGAGCAAACTTGTAAACTTGCGAACACTTCAAATAAAAGTGCAGTTCTAGTATAAGTTTAGGAATTTAAATAAAAGGAGGAGTGCAAAGAAAAGGCGGAGCACATTGTAGTGCTTTATACAATGTTTTTCTAACTGTAATTAGTAATTAGGAGTCAGTCCAGTGCCAACCTCACTCTATGTACATCCTGTCACATGTATGAACTGCTGGAACAGCTGATCCAGGGTCCGTACCTCTCTGAAGCTCAAATTGGATAACTGCAGAGGAGAATTGCAGCACTTAGTTATATTGCTCCACTGGAAAGGGAGTTGGTGCTCACTGAGCACAGTTTAGCTGGGCCTTGCATGGAAGGTGAAGATGTGGCTAGTCAGGATGTCCAAGGAGGTAGCTGGGTTACAGTTACAAGGGGAAGCAGGAGGAACAGGAGCAGGAGGCAGGCCAGTAATGAGTTGGCACACACCAACAGATTTGCCAGATTGAGTGAGACTGTTGGGAGCTGTTCCCTGGGAGGGCAGCATAGGCAGAGCAAGAGAAAGGTTTTGGTGGTAAGGGACTTTATTATTAGGAAGCTAGACAGGGTGATTTGTCACCCACATCCCAGCAATCGAACAGTTTGCTGTCTCCCGAGTGCTCGGGTTAGGCATGTTGATGATCGGGTAGATAAGTTATTGGGAGGGGCTGTAATGGATCTGGCAGTCTTGGTACATATTGGTACCAATGACAAAGTTAGTGGAAGATGGAGTGTCCTAAATAATGATTTTATAGAACTAGGTAATAAGCTGAATGCAAGGACCTCCAAGGTAGTAAGAAGGAAAATGTTGTTCACAGTAAGGGTGGTTAATCTGTGGTATTCTCTACCAAGAAAGGTGGTGACAGCGGATTTGATAAATAACTTTAAAAAGGGATTGGATACATTTTTAAATAAAAAGGGCATTCAGGGCTATCCTGGATAATTAGAGAGGGAGTATTGATCCAGGGAGGAATCTGAGCGCCAGTACCTGGGGTCAGGAAGGAATTTTATATATTTTTTCTCCAATTGGCAAAGTTTCACTTGTGATTTTTTCTGTTTGCCTTCCTCTTGATCAATTAATAATTAACAATTAATCTGCATATTGCAGATCAGAGAAGATCTAAAAACGTTGAACTTGATGGGCTAAAGATATTTTATCAACCTCAATTACTATGTAACTATGTAACTGCTGTAAGATGTGTATGTGCTACACCCAGTAGATATGAAATATGTAAATAAAAAGTGAAGGAGGGCATAGTTTAATATATTTTTTCTTTTTGAAAACAAAACATTTTTTTTTAGAAATATGCTAATAATTCATATTATGTGTTTGCATTACATTTACATTTTATTTATTTTTCTCTTTCCTTCAAAGTACAGTTCATTTTTTAATAATATTTTACATCAATAGGTAATTTTAATTATTGATTGAAGAGCAAGAAGACTCTTCTGTCTCCAATGGACAAACCATGAAAAAAAAGAATAGAAATTAAATAAAAAATGTGGTTATTTTAAAAAAAGCTCTCAGACGTGGACTGTTTCCGTTCTATTGAGCTAGTAGTAGTGCTTTGTGGTGTTCTCAAGAATATGCATTAGTAAATATAATTTTTTTTACGGAGGGAGAAGAAATCTGATGTTGTCATGATACTGTATTTATGACCCTTCTTCATTTATGGTCTAAACTTAAAATATTGCCTCCATGCAATAATTTGTGATAATAGTCAATATTTATCAAAACAACACTGAAATTGTACTTTTTTAGGTGCAATTATTGTGTCTCTATTAGTTTCTGGGCCAGTCTTTTTGGTCAAGCATCTCTAATGACTGCCTTGTGCCAATGTCTTCAAGGGAGTAGCCTGGCCATGGACACCATCATCTTTGTATTTCTATAATAGCAAGAATCTTTTGGCCACTCTCCCTCTCTGCATAACAGAGACCTTAGTGAGTGTCATTGTAAAGCTTGTCACCCCATATTGAACTAGTCCCTCTGCATACACATGGGTGCTACCCAATATTTTTTTACTGGGGCATCATTAGGTACAAGACCAGCCCTGATAATTGTGCTCCTTATTAGAACTAGCTATCTTTTGTTTGATAAACAAACACAACTAATCTTATCATCCTTTGATTCAAACAAAGGGTAATCAATAGCACCCGGACAAATTCTCTGCAATGGTTATCTAGTGCAAAAACACTTTATGCTTCCTGAGCATTACAATGCCTTCCTCAACATTGTGTTTTTGAAACAGATGTATACCATACTCACAAATCTCCCACATAGTGTATGACTGATGATTACAATATTTACACCAGTATCCAATACACACTCAAGTGTGAGTAATCTAAATGTAATATGTTATGGATATAATATATTCCAGATTAATTTTTGACCAAAGTGGCTATTTTCATAAGGTGTTCATGATTCTCGTTCTCACAAGCTTCTGTCTTCCAGTTCATGGCAACTAAGTATGCATGTGGCCTTACAAAATATAAAAGGTATTGACATACAAAGTGAAACAGTCTGACAACACAAGATATAAAGTTTTTGCACTCTCTCGTATACAGTATAACTATTCATTAATTTTGTTTTCCTAGCTCTACTCTCTCAACTGTGTATTTATCGTGGTGATATGACCATTAAAATAGTACAATTAGTAAGGTCACTTCTACAAGGATCTGCTCTTAGAAGCACTCAGTCGGAGCTTTTGTTTTCTTGACAGCTATGAAATCTATATCTTTACAGACATGAAATGTTTTTGGCTTTTGCTAGGTACATAATATACCTAAATATCCATTCACTTTTCTGTACTTTATTGTATTCAGAAATTATTATATGTATTAGTAAATATATTTTTTTTTAAGGAGGGAGAAGAAATCCGATGTTGTCATGATACTGTATTTATGACCCTTCTTCATTTAGATTTTAAACTTAAAATATTGCCTCCATGCAATAATTTGTGATAATAGTCAATATTTATCAAAACACCACTGAAGTTGTACTTTTTTAGGTGCAATTATTTGTGACTCGTAGTTTCTGTGCCAGTCTTTTTGGCCAAGCATCTCTAATGACTGCCTTGGGCCAATGTCTTCAATGGAGTAGCTTTCTACCTTCCATTTTTTTAATTTATATCTGTTTGGGTCTGCCCCCTGTAGCTCATGTAACTCTTGAATACACTGGTTGTGAAGTTCAATGTTTCAAATGAACCTGTCATTGACCTCTCTCAAGTAGCATATTGCCTCTCCTATATCTTGAAGCTGTTTCTTCTGATTGGTTGTTATTAAGATCCAGTCTTTCTTCCAGCAATCACACCTCATCTTGGAGTATGGCCTCCTCTCAGTACGTGTTGTAGGTTCCTGTAACTGGGAGTAATTCTGGCTGCTACTGTGTCTTCCTGCTCTGTTTAACTATAGTTCCTACTCCTGTTCTCTATTGAACTGATCTTTTGCTATTGACCTTTATTGTTAGTGACCTTGTTGCATTTCTGCAGTCCCCTGATCTTGTGGCTTGTCTGACAATTCTTTGCCTGTGCCCTTGGACTTGTTACTTTGGACTTGTCATCTTCAGGTACCTCACCCCAGAAGGGTTTCAGCCAGACAGTCCTAACGGATACATAGGTATATTATATTCCTTGTAAATATCTGGAAACCTTCCATATCACTTTAACAAGTATATGCTCATCCAGGACTAGCTAGTCTGCATTGGTTGCCTACTCCATTGATTTCTGAGGTAATCAGTCAATAAATGAATAGTCATCCAGCCATTCCTGTACTTTTATACTGTTCAGAGAATATACTTAAGCAACTGTATAAACCTTAATACAGTTTATATTGTTCACCGGTTCTAGATACAGAGTACAGAATACAGAGTTTGCACAATTAAATTAGAAATAATAAACACAATTAAAAAATAAACAATAAAAAAATAGAAATGCATTCATACATTGTAAAAAAAAGTATTTGTATCTAACTAAAGGCTGACTGAATACATACATCTAACCCACTTAAATAAATGCAGAGAGAGCCTCATAGATACAGCATGTCCATGCGAATAACAGAAGAAGAATTGGCTGTCAAAAGTAATGTTACTTTGATAGAAGGTCTGTAAAAACCCAATCACCAGTGTGCTCCACGCTTTTCAAGGTTTCCATCATTCCTAAGTCATTGTGCCCAATTTCTCATTTTCTGTGTTTTAAGGTTATTGATGGTGACTTTCTAAAAGCCAAGGCATGCTTTCCATCCCCAGTACTAGATTCTCAGTGAGGCTCTTAACTTCAATAAACAAGCATGACTGCATAAGGAAAATTCCTACAGAGAAGCCTGAAGTCGAAATTTGACTTTGAAGATTTTTTCTGCTTGCTCGCTGCTGGATGCAACAAACAAAGCTACTACAAATTCTCCTGTGGTGATGTACTGGTTGTAACCTCAAACTTGTGTGCAGGGCTAAAGAAGCTAAAGATGTATAACATAGATCTGTAAAACAAACAATATTGGTGTTGCTGAGAGTCTAATGAATTTATTCAAGCTTAAAACCATACTGACAACTAGAAATCTACACACACACACTATAATAAAAATATATATTATTAAAAGTTATGATTTTTTAAGGTTTATGTTGAAATCGGCCATGCATTTAATGAAACAATTTAAAATGCTATATTTTCGTGTTTACTTTGTAATCTCATGTTTACAGTAAGTAATTTTGAAAAATGTTACTTTATAATGAGAAAAATATTTTTGTAAAGAAAAACAGAGAAGGCTTTAATAATTATAGTATTAACTAGCAACTTGTCCGTCAAAAAATGACGGCTATAAAACTTAAAGCCATGGCAATGCTGTTTGCCACACAATGTGAGGCTATGGCCCTTCTGAACACCTTTGGCGCTCATTGCGAGCCTCTTCCCCCGTGTACTATTGCTGTTTGCCACACAATGCGAGGCTCTGCCCCCTCTGAGCACCTTTGGATCTCATTGCGAGCCTCTCCCCCAATGTAGTTTAGGGCCTTGCAATGAGTGTTACTGACTCTGGTTAAGTGTTACTGCCTTGGGTTAAGTGTTACTGGCTTGGGTTAAGAGATACCGGCTTGTGTTAAGTGTTACTGCCTACTTTTTTACTGCCTTCACCCTCGTTTTCATCCTGTTCCGCTTTTTCAGCCTCCATTTTTTTCTTGCTTAGGCGATTTTCGATCATGTAAAATGTGGCTCAAATTGACTTGCAACCTCACTCACAGGCTTCTTGACTCTCCCCCTGTGCTGTGGGTGAGTTTGTAAGTCAATTTGAGGCATATTTAATTTAATTTTGTTTTTCGTTCGATTTTCGTGGTTCGGCCGTTAAATTCGTAATTTTTGCGAGGTCTGGAATTTTTTCTTGCGATGGCCTTCAGAGCTCATTGCAGCTAAGTCTTGCGGGCCTCACGATGAGCGCCTGCTGCGCTCATCTCTACCCCTGCAATGAGCGCCTTTGGCAATCATTGTAGCTAAGTCCCGCAGGCATCGCGATGAGCGCCTGCATTACTCATCTTCACCACTGCAATAAGCGCCTTCAGCGCTCATTGCAGCTAAGTCCTGTGGGCCTCAACAGGACTACAATTTGCAGTAATACAACTATATTACTGATACTTATAATAGTATTTATAAACCTCCAATATGTTCAGTAACCATATGTACAGAGGGTACAGTGAATAAATAAGCTTATAATACATTTGCATACAGGTAAAGAAGGTGTAGAGGGCCCTGCTCATGTAAGAGCTTACAATCTTGGTTGGTGAGGGTATTGGAAACAAAATAAGGGAGGGATGCTTGTTGATGGTCCGGTGTGATTGCAGAATCTGAGCACAGAAGGTGTTCGCTGTATGAAATGGCTAATACTAAGGAACCAGTTAGTAGACTTCTCTGAACAGATTAGGTTTTCATAGTATGTTTGAGAGTGTGAAATGTAATTATAGTGGGCATGGGAAGCCAGTGAAGGGACTGGCAAACTGGGGCAGCATATGAAAATGACTTGTGAGATATATGAGCCTAGCAGAACTTGGATGGGGGGACTCTAGTGAAGTGAAGTATGGTTAGGAGTGAGACTGCAGTAGTCCATGCTTGAAATAAGTGAGTGAATTAGGATTTTGGTTGTTTCCTCTGTTAAAAAAAAAGAATGCATTTTGGACATGTTTCACAGATAAAGTTGCTTGGTCAAAGTGATTAGTGATTGGATTTGAGGAGTGAAACAGAAAACTGAATCCAGAAAATGTATTCAACTGTTAATTAATGTCTGCATAAAGTGCTTTAATAAGGCCAACTTTCCTATAGGGAGAGGAGGCAGACTAATTATATTTCTATTAGTCCTATTTTAAGCATTTAAGACATTGCTTCACTACATTCAAGGTCTCCTTAACTGTGTATAAGAAGATAAGGAAATAAAAAACAAAATGGCAGCTTCAGTGATATCCTTTGCATTATATTGCAATGCACAGGAAAGTTGAGGCAGGGATTGGAATCGTAGAACATCATCAGGTTCCATTTATAGCGGAGAAGTCAGATAGATAGGAGTGGTAGATTTATTAGACTAGGATGGACAGTTAATTACTTCTGACATCAACTATATTCTCAATCCTGTGAAGTTTTTATAGTTTTTTTCAATTTAAGAAATGGAGGAATGGGATCTGAAAGTTACTGAAACTGATGTAGGATGTGTAGGACTGTGTGTAAATTGTAATTTATTGGGATTTTGATCATAGCAACAAATTGCAGCTTCATAATTTCATAAAACCCACATTAAGCAGATGTAAATCTCTAAAGCAGGAATCTGTTACTGACTTTGAGAGAGTGTGCCTTGTAGCTTTAGAGCTGGAGTAGGCTGTGGATATGTCAGTTGTGTTTACATGATACTGTTAAATAAAGACAGTGTTTTTCTGGATAACAATAAGCACCAATAGTAGATACATATATGATCCTAGATAGACAGTTGGAAGCTAATCTCTGATGGTGTGTGAAAATGCTCCATGTACATTCAAATGAAGAACTTTGCTTACAAGATGCTTTTCTACTGTTATATTACATGTATTATTTTAGGAAAGAAAGTTCAAAAGGATTGGAAACTGTGGTGAGGATAGTATTTTGCACATTTATGATGGTCTTGTAAGAATATTGAAACATTCTTGTGTTATATATAACATTATCTATACTATTATTGGATTTCAGTAGAAGAGACATGTACATTTTCATTATTGTTTATAAGGATAGAGAAATGTGTAAAAGAGTGACAATACTTGAGAATCACTTCAATTTATCCATAGTGCAAGCAGCTGTTGACTGTGGAGCTGTAATGATTTGCTTACTACAGCTATAGATGTACTTAAGCAGATGGTCGAATTTGTCTTACAAATTTAATACTGGTGTAACCGGTTACAAACTACTTTGCAAAAATACCCTATTCAATCGAGCAATTGTTAGATACTGGAGCCATTAATTTGCTATTCAATTTTTCGCCTTTTAGCGAGCTGCAAACGATCTGCGGGTTACAGGGTGAAAATCACTGCGGTTGTCAAAATCGTAACTGCGACCCAGCTAAGCCTTTGATCTTTCAAGCCTGTAAATGTTACAATCGCAAATTGCTATTCAATTGCTACAATTCCTCAAGCCCGCAAATGTTATCACAGCTGTAAATGGCTAATGTAGAAGAAAATCCTACCCATACCAGAAAGGACATTTAAGGGGGTTAAACACCTGATTGTAGCACTGTAAATGCAAATACAAAATCAATACTTCACTTTAAAAGACAGAAAAGTAAGATATTAGAATTAATTGCACAAGTGTCAAGCTCACAAATCTGCAATAAAAAAGTATTTTTTTTACATTTTATTTTCATGTTATATTGATCCCAGGCATCAAGGAGTTAATACATATCAGGCCACCAACATAGACTAGAACAGCATCGTCATTCATTTTTATTATTTTGTACATTGCCGATTGCGAGTCTGATCGCATGTCGAACCTCTAAACACTAATTTGATTGATGTTTAACTTCCATGTTTTACTGACATCAGGATGATGGTCTCATTTACTATTGGCTGTTTCTATATCGGTAGTTACGGCCTTACTTAATTGGTCATGATCATGCTCTGAAATGAAACTTACGGGTGCATGGTTTCCGGTTTCGGCTTTTGACCCTTAAATTGCGGGCTTGTTTAATTGAACTGCTCTGTGACTGCAGCAAATTTAAAGCCTGCAGACTTATGGTCTGTATAACGTAACTGCGGGCTTACAATTAAATAGGGGTCCTTGACATTTGGCCGAGCGGCTTACTGAATAAGGACATGATCAGGGCTTGGAGAACATAGTAATATGTTATTGCTTAATACTATTTATTAGATTTTGTGTTGGACAAATATTTGTGTTTTCATATATAAATTGCGATTGTCATGAGATGGATGGATTGAAATTAAATATTGCGTGTACACTAGTGTTTTAGTCTGTGCAAAGTGATAGAAATGTGAAATGTTAATCATGCGTTCTAAACCTCTAGAGACCTATGACGTGAACACTGGTTTGAACCTGTAAATATGTTTACTGAAAAGGGTAAAATAGTAACAATACTGCAAATTTTAATTAAACTTTATTTTGTGAGATTAGCAGTAATATTTATCTACATTTCAATTACATTCATCATTTATGTAAATACTGCTATTATAATTACAATTGAAACTATTCTCAAGAAGAAAAAAGTAGCCAAATGTTATTCACGTTACAGAAAAGCTATGCATTCTGGTATTACCAAGTGTTCATTGTGTTAACAATGTCTGTCGGTGCTTATGCCAATGAGCACTTGCCATCTTTGAATTTGGTTGTTTGTAATTCAGTGATGGTGCGAAGGAGGCAGTTTAACCTATGGATAAAAAATGAGGGAAGGTCAACACTGTTGATTGTCCATATGCTAGAGCACATCTCATTTTTAATGTAAAAAAGAGGAAAATAATGTTCAATGTCAAGCACCATTGCTTCATTATGCTTATATTTAAACACTTATGTATTACTTGTATGCCTTTATAGGTAGAACGGACAAACATTGAACTTGAACCACAAGAAAGACATTAATTGTAAAAAAAAAACAGGTTTTAGTTTGTCTGGAATATCTTATTCTTCGTATTAATCCCATTGGGGCACATTTCTGATTTTCAATAGACTTCTGAGGATCTCAACTGATTCAGCCTTCGATCAGTTTATTATTCACTCTCTGTTCTAGACCAAGATTTGTTTGTCAAGTTATGAGTTAACTAGTCAATTTAGGGATCACTGCACACAACGCTCTTGAATTCCACAATATACCGCACCCTTGTTTGTGTGGTTCTTGAAACAGGCCTGTGCAGATTTATTAAAGATATTGTCCAGTGGTAACTAATAATTTAAGCTTGCTATTTTAGTGGTGGAGTTACTACCAGTGCAGGAGGTACACAGCACCAAGCCATGATACAGATGGCCCACAGCCAACATCAGCAACCTGGAGGAAAAGGAGATTCTTAATTGATTAGGGGAGAGGGACATATACTTATTTTTAAAGAAAGGTTATCTGATAACCCTACGGCTGATCATATTGCTTAAGTATATTTTTTCCTTTTTTATTGACCTTCAGGGACACAAAGCTGCTAAACAGAAGTTGCAATTTGGGCCCATCATTTTGCGCTGGGGCTATCCATTCACTAGCTCCAGCACTGCTCAGTTTTTTTTTCCTTATAGAGTTATCATGTGGGAGAGCATTATTTAGTAAATTTAAGTTTCTGGCTTTGAACTGGTCTTGATTATAACTTGTTACATACCACTCACTCTTCCACACTTTTTTGGACGTAACTCTGTGCCTTTCTCTAGGTTTAATATGTTATTATTAGTGTTCATCTATACATTTATATGTGTAGATGTTTGTATTGAAATATTCAAATAAAATTCTACAGAAAGTCTGGTACATTATATTCTGCTTTTAGAAAAAATCAGCAATCAAGTGCATCATGGCTTACTAAATGTGACTTTCTGGGCAGAGAGCCTGATCTTTATTGGTAGGGAACCAGAATAAAAGCTTGGCTCAGCAATGCGAGAAACAGAGATATTCTGAAAATGTATTTGCTCAGCAAAGTATCTTGTGTTCAGGTCTTAGGATCAAATTTACACCTTATGCATACAATATATTGAAATAAAATTATGTATTACAATATGTGGTATTTTCCTTTGCATTTCAAAACTAATTTGGTGAAATGGGCTGCATCCATTAGAGTATATTTGTTTGTTTTTTACCATTATATTGCTGGATTTGATATTGTTTTACTTCATGCATTTTCAAGTTGTTTTAGCTGTGAGTATCTCATATTTTATTTTATAATATAAAGAATATGTTTCCGCTTATGTTATGCTTTTAGGATGTTTGTGCATGAAAGCTAAGTAGATATGCCAAATGTGCTGTGCTCCCATTGCCACCATTCAACAGCAAATTGAACATATGCACAAATGCATGTGCCAATGGTTCACAAGACCTGGTTACCATGATAACTTTTGTGCCATGTATTTATACAAAGCCTCAACATGCAGATATGTACTAGGTCTCATTGCTGTAACTTAAACGACCACTATAGATTGGGAAAGTCGTCTAGGTTTATAACAAAAAAACAACATTAGCAGCTGTGTAAGCTATCAACATATTCACATTTTATTTAAATGAATATATTATAGTGCTCGTGTCTGAAGGATGCCATGTTTTTATCTTCCACAGTTCCTTCTGACTTAGAGACTCTCTGGCAGTGTTCTGTTATTTTTATTATCTCTTCAAGAGTTGAAGGAGAGTGGAGTGAGGGAGATTTGTGGATTCATTGGTTGATTCAGATAAGATCTAAGCACAGAGCACCTTCTCCCAACCACATTATTGGCATCTTGCAAGTATGCAGCCTGCCCTACTCTATAACGGCTCCCATGTGTCTTGGAGAGGAATTACTATTACTATCATGGCAGATTCCATGCACTAGCAGAGTACGCTAAAACAATGATTTTCTCTGAAACTACGTTTATACCCATGACGTGCACATTTGCTAATGTTAGCTTGTTTTATATTTCACAAACCTATGAAATTTTTATTAATCTAACGTTGTCCTTTAACTTGTGTTGTATTTTGTTTCTTGAAATCTATTCTTTATATCTTTTCCAAAATATCCATACAAGTTTATAGGCCAGTGTTATACACTTATTTTAACTTTGCATAGGTTAAGTCACAGGTATATCTGAAAATAGATTGTATTGGATGATTAATTTCTAAACACATTTTAAGAATTTCAAGAGTGAAATTGTTTGTTTTACTGGAAATACAAATCATTTACATGATTTGAACATTTTTTATGATATCTAGCTGACATGAAATAGGATTCCAAAACACTATAATACTACCCATTAAAATAGGTATGAATGGTGGATTTCAATTATTTATTACTAGCGACTTGCCCGTCAAAAAATGACGGCAATACAATTGTAAGCAGGTATTCCTGTTTGCCACAGAGAGTAAGTGTTTTGGTGATCTGAGATCCTTGTGCGCTCATTGCGAGGCTGGCGCTAAACGCCTTTGGGTTGGTGTATTTGTTGTTATCATAGGCGCTTTTGCGCTTATTGTAAGGTCCGCAGTGATGTTGTTTTTGTCGCTTATTGAAAGGCTCTCCCATGGTGTAGTTTGTGTCCTATGAGCACCGTTGGCGCTCCTTGTGGGTGGCGCAGTGAAGGTGTTTGTGGTTGTTTGCCATAGTGTGGTGTTAATTTGTTTTTGTTTTGTGTATATTTTTTTATGCTAATTAATTAATTAATGAAATCATAAATAAATATACTTTACCTGTTTGTAATTAATATATGCAGCAAGGAATTTTGAGTGTGTAAACTTTGTAAATTTGACAGAATTAAAGGTTTAAGCTGTGTTGCAGAGGTCCTGGGTGTCCCCCCTTGCTGTGGGTAAGGTTTTTATTTTATTTTTGTCCGTTTTTTTGTGTTTAATGTTTGCCGCTGTGCGTGGATTGTCCGTCAAGGTCATATTTTTGTGAGTCTGTAATAGATTTTTTCGAAGTCCCGCGGGTCGTATTTTTTTTTGTTTAAGTCCGCATTTTTTTATTTTCTAAGTTCCGGGGCTTGTATTTTTTTGTGTAAGTCCGAGGTTAGTTATAGCATGCTTTTTTTTTTTTTTCAAAGTTCCACTTGTGTGGTTATTTGTAACCAGTTGTGAGGCGCCATAGAGCCTACACCTATGCAAATGCAGCCCCTCGCTTCACGAAGGTCCGCATTTGCGGCCTGCAATGCGCCTGTGGCTCATTGCAATCGACGTGGGAGCCTTGTAAGGGGTCGCCTTTGGTGCTCCTTGCCAGAAACTGCGGCGGGCTCGCTATGAGAGCCCGCAAGCGTAAGCAACAACCAGCATTGCTGAGAATTATATATGTAACACTGTCTTAAGCATGGGATTGACAAATCCATTCTTGGAAAACATACAAAAAGACATATAAATGACATCATGCAAAGGAGTACCAGTAAGCCTCCATACAAACCTAATCATTCAAACTCCTAAAGGCACAGTAAGTCAGTCATCATCAAGTGTATCCCTAATAAGCCCACATCAATTCTGCTTACATAAGGAATTAAGATATGATGTGTGACAAAGCATTGACTATATAGAACCACATTCCTTAATATTGGTGTGCAAAACCTCAAGTCACTGGAGATGATTATTAGTCTGAATTACCACTATGATGAAAACAAGATGAATGTGCTTGAGCACATCTGTACTTGTGGACTGTGTAAGACATTTCCAGTAGTTCCTCAAGAAAGCCCAGCTACTTACTTGACGTTTTGGCCCAATACATAAAAAGGTGTCCCACCACAGTGCACACTTTTTGGATTACTATTAAGTTAATGTGAATATAAGGTTTACAATGTTGTGACTTCATCTGCCTATTAACAAATCCCATCAGCCTTGAAAATCCAGCAGCGATAAAAAAAACTGATCTGGAACAAATGAGTACTGAAAATAGCAGCATTAAAAATCAGGCTGTAAATTTGGAATCTCATACCTTCTATAAGTCGGAAATTTGTAAACTGTCTGAATGAATCAGTAGGGAACTTTTTTTAGTTGCCCAACCCATGAGAAAACAAAAGGGGGGGGGGGGGGGGAGCGAACACCACCAAATAGTGCAATAAAAGATTATTTAATAACACAAATAAAACAAGTCACATAAGGTAATGCACTCACATTTTTCACCCTAATAAGTATGAGGTATATAAGCCAATGACACCTCCAAATGAATCATTCCATGGGGATGTTCATACAGATGGTATCTCCAAGGGTCAGAAGTTAGTCCCAAAAAGTCCAGGCAGACTGGATACAAAATCTTTGTTGTAGCCAAAGATGAAGCAAAAATGCTGGATAAATCTCCAATGGCAAAAGGAGAGGGGACCAAATGTATCAGACCAACAGGGAATGAAGGAAAGAATGAGGAATCCGATAAATGGATGTGAAATATATATATTTGTAATTTTATATATATATATATATATATATATATATATATATATATACAGTATATATACAGTATATATATATATATATATATACACACACATATATATATATATATATATATATATATATATATATATATATATTGTATATATAATATATAAAATTAATAAAAAATATAATGTAATAAAAACAATCACCAAACGCGTTTCGCTCACAATATCGTGGAGCTTCCTCAATAGTATCTTAGGAAGACACACTTGCAAAATATATAGCACAAATAATACATTTATCTGGGTATACACATAAGTCTATGCTGCTATGGAGTCATGGTAACTAGACAAAGTTCATTTTGGAGTTGGTGTGGCAATGTTACCTATGCTTAGATGTGATGTATAGATGCAATCTGTTCTTATGGGCTGGACCATTGTGGCTTACTAATGTTTTACAAAAATAGTAGTCCAAAGTGGATCTGGCTTGGTATTGACTTGAGACTGCCACTGCAGGATCACAAGAGAAATGCAATCAGAATATTGTTGCTGTAATCTGAAATAGGCACCAATTGTGTATGGACTGCATTATGTCTGACCACTCCAGTTGAAGCATCAGAGTTATGCATGCATGCCAGTAGCACATATAGTCAAAATAGTACTATGCACAGTGCAAAAAAGATGCATGTGCTTTTGTGAAAGCAGATATATGCACAGCTTACAGCAATGGATGCTGCCCAGGTGTACCCAAGGATGCAGTGCTAGAGTTACGGCCTGAAGAGAAACTAGACCCAGAGTTGATACCATAAGACATATATTCACTAAATTGCATAATTGTACGAAAGTCTTAATTGAAAAATCTATTGTTTGTAATTTACTTGTAAGCATTCACAAAACTGTTGCTAAAATGCCTATTTATATCACCTTGCCAATAATAATTAAAACATTTTTAACAAAGTATGTTGGAAAGTTGTTTAACTTAACTACACTATCATATATATATATATATATAGTTGTCGTAATTGTGAGATTGTTGGTAACGCTATGTTAAAAGGTACAGGCTTGCTCATTTTAAATGAGCACCAAAGTTGTGGGTTTGCCGAGGTCTGCAATGAGCTCTGAAGGTCCCACTCAATGCAAGGCCCACAAAGTAGAGGGGGGGGGGACGCTCTCAATGAGCGCCTAAGGTGCTCATTGCGATGCCCGCAACTCAGAGGGGGGAGAGCCTTGCATTGTGTGGCTTCACATTTTTTGCCGGCATTTTTGCAGTGCAAGTTACTAGTACTATATAGTGCTGGAGCTGGGAAGCTTTCATCTAAAATTAAATTACTTTATATAACTAATTCACTGCTGATACACTAATGAAGAGAAAATATGTGAACCACATAGGAAAACATTATGACATTGTTATTACCTTTATCTTTAATCAAGCAAAGACAGTGCTCAGGTGCATTTTTCAATATTATAGATAATTAATGAAAAGAGGGCACGTTTTTTAACTGTGACAATAAGCTTTCTTTCTTTTCAGATTTTTGCCTTTGTTGTGTATGAAGAATAGAGTCAATTGTAAGCATTCAAAACTTCTTACAAGGATGTAACTTAGTCGATATTAGGATGTAAGGTCCTCTTCACCTTGACAAGTCAGGTAAACAAATGAATAGAGCTTAGCTTGTAGATAGCAACTGCAGTTCATACAAATGTTGATCGTAAGTTGCAATGCCTTGAGTGTTGCTGGGGCAGAATATAGGGGATACAGTTTTTTTAAGACATAATTTACCCCAAATTAAGGAGAGGTCTTTTTGGAGGGAGGTTGAATTGTGAGGAGACTATCAGCCTCATTAAATTGGAGCTACGTTGTCATTTTAGGGCTATTTGCGTGATAAGATGCCTCATAATGTTGCTTGCAGCGGACTATGCGTGGTAACACGAAGGACGTCTGAGAATAGGCTACGTTGAAAGCTATGCTGAACTTAACTCAAGTAAATCCTTTGAAGCATAAACTAACCGCAAATTATTTAATTCAGCTATTAAAGTGCAACGTGGTCACTTGTAAGTAAGCACGTAACACGCAAATGGAGCCCAGAGGCCAACGTGTGCTCTAGAGCACCCGCAATGGGGGTAAAGTACAATACGTAGTACTTCTAATGTACATAACATCACTCTACTGTACATTTATTATAAGGGAAAGGGATGTTAAATCTTAGAATTAATAGCACAAAATTTTCAGGCCCGCCAATCGGCTTAGAAAAATTCCTTTATTTCACAATTATTTTTTGTGTTATCTCGATCCCTGCAATCAATGTGTTACGACATATACTGTAACTTGGATGTAATAGAATATAATATGTACGGCTTTATTAATATCGCATTATTTCTGGCCTGTTGGACAGATCGCAGACTGGATTTGACGAACGTAGGACTTTGAAATCTACCCTCCCCTTTTTCAGTGACGTAACGCTTACAATCTCTCTTTCCATTGGCTCCATCTGAACCTGTAACTACGTGCTTGCTTAATTGTTTGTGTTCGAGTACACAACCCCCGAAGGCCGAGAACTGGTTTACAAAATAGCGTCTCACGCTCGTGGCTCGCAGCCCTTTATAATTTCATAGCAATGTAACAAATTTTAAGCATGCAGCCTTACGTGCTTCACATTGGACTTACATGGCTGGAATTTAATATGGCCCTAAATTTTTAGAAAAGAAAGCAGGAAAGAAGTGTGCAGGAAATACTCTTTCTTTGAAAGAAAGCTTAAAAAACAATTGAGGATGACTGACTAGAAATTCATATTTTCAGATTAGATGCAGTTGTATAACCCGCCATAAAAAGAGTATTATTTTATATAGAATAAGTGAAAGAAATAATTAGATGACAATGAAAAGTGAATTAATAGCTAGGGGGATGTGAACTGAAATTATCATTCTTCTGTTAAGTAACTAATAATTATTTTCCAGCTTATGCATGAAACCAGCTCACAAATTAGATTTCATACTTACAAATTGTGTCTGTAGGTGAGTGCTTGAGGTCCAGTGATCACCAGCCATTACGGTTTAGAAAACAAGGTGACACAAAATCAATAGCTTTAGATTTAGAAAGCCTTATTCTTCTTATTTAAGCAATTCCTTGACAGGGAAGGTCCTTTTATCAGGTGCACAGAAACAGCGGGGTGTCTGAAACATGTTTCTTCACTCTGACTGTATTATGTATGTTTGTAAAAGCAATAGAAAATGAGAGGCAGCTATTGTAAAACAAAAAGCAAAGCTCACTTATTAAATGCAAAAGTGTCTGAGAAATATACTATAAAATCAAGTTGGTGGGTCCATCAAAAGGTACTGAAGGAACTAAGAACGTTGCTTGCCCCATTAGATGAAGTTCTCAAGCAGTAAGACAGTATTGTCAGAGACAGTACAATGTAATTAGAGAATAGCTATTTTAGCACTCTATGCTCATTACTGGGTGGTGTGTTGGGACTCAATAATGGCAAAGTTATAGGAACCATCTTTGAAAGAAAGCAAGAATTTGATGTAAAATTGTTAAATTTAGGTGATATTTTCTTTCATCTCTTTAAACAAAGTGGTATATCCGTAAATACTAACATGATTTTAGCAATGCATTTGATACATGATAACCTGTCTTAGGGCCTCATTCAATTGCGATTTGGCCAATTGAATAGGGGTCTATTGAATAGGGGTCATATATTTAAAGAAGTTTTTAGTTAGTGAAAACCTTGCTTTTGGATAGATGTTTACTAACTAAAAACGTATTTAAAAAATATATGTTATGTGCTTATTTAGAGCCCTATTCAATTGGCCAAATTGCAATTGAATGAGGTCCACAGTGTGGCTGTCAGTTTTGATCAAAATACTTCTCATTAAAGAAACATTTTGAGACTTCTTAACTACAACTTTTTTATTGTCAGACTACATGCTATGTCCGTCTCTGTCCATTGTTCCACCCCAAATAATTTCTCCACACCCTATAAATGTGTGAATTTATATGCCATTATGTTTTTTCTTTACATTTATAAATATTCTGAATATAGAATAAAATATAAATCACAATCTACAACATCACTAGTTATCAATTTATTTGTATCTGAGAGCGTATCAAAGTATATTTTACAGTGAACTTCGTTTTAAACTGATGTTGATTGCAAATTTGAAATAATTTAAGGTTTTAAGACTTTAAAATATTACCCTAGAATTTTTGTTTTTTCTTTTTCCATTTTTATTCTCATACTAATTTAGCATGCTTTCACCCAAGAGGAGAAATCTTAAGTTCCTGGGTCGCTGGCAGTCTTTGAGGTCCTCTGCTCTAGAACAGGCTTCTCCAAAGTGTCCTTAGGCCTAGAGCTAGGCTGGTAGATTTCACTATTTTGATGTTAGCACCTACAAATAAATTACATGAGTGGACTTCTTATTTATCCACCTGTGCACACGCAATACTTCAGGGAATCCTGAAGCAATATCATCCTTTGGGAACTGGGAGTTTGGAAGTCCTGCTCTAAAGGAATGATTGGTTTATCTTTACCATTTTGTTTCTTCACTAAATAAAACATGATTTAGCTGAATAGTTCTCTGGGTAAAATATGGTAGCATTCATTTTGTCCCATTTCTTATTCATTGCAATGGATTCTGGAGTTCTCATATAATGCTTTTCATAGAAAATTACTACTTTCTGGCTTTCACAGTTTATCTGCAGCTGACATCCCCACTGTAAATAATCAGTCTTATCAGGTTCTGAAAACGCAGGAGAAACACTTTAACAATACTGAATACAGACACTGTAACTGTCGAAATATAATTTTCATTCACATTAGTAATGTATAAATGCTCAGAAATTCCAGCAGATATCAGGTAAATCAATTGCCATATATACTGTTATGGGTGATCACCTTAATTTTTCTAAAGCACTGGTTTGATATTTGCTTTGTTACTGATGTCCAATTGTTTGTTTAATTATATTACACTGTTCTAAATCATGAAACAGTACAGAACCTGTCTAGCTACTCTAGGACCTCCAATACGATACTAAATATAGATTGTGCTTCATTTAATTTAATAACATTATACCATGATAATTTATTAGCTGTAATTGGCCAGAATATATGGCAGCTTCTGGCTTGTGTTTCTTCTTAATATTAGCAAATCATCTAGTAAAATGTGTTTTAAACTTGTTTTACTATGTGACACTTTATTTTTAAAATGCAAGTGGTGCTTCAAAGTATTTAACTGATTTATTATATCGAAAGATAATAGTAATTGCATGTTGGGGCTCGGTCAGATACATTAACATTACTATAGTGTGTAAGATTTTCTGTGTTAAACGGCATAGTGTTTCTAACCTACAGAACATGGAGGACATTAAAAGAAGTGTGGTATTTATTATTGTTATGTTTATTTGTTCAGTTGTTTCTGACTCTCCTTGACCCTATGCACTGCAGCACAGCAGGCACATCTGTCATCCACTGCTGCTCGGAGCTCCTTCAAGCTCATGTTCGTTACTTCATGGACCTCATCTATCCATCTCCACCTCTGCTGTCCCCTTCTTTGTGTGCCTCCAATCTTTCACAGCATCAGAGACTTTTATTATTATTAACTTTTATTTGTATTGCGCCAGTATATTCCGTAGCACTGTACAGGGATAAGATCACGGAAAATAAAATATAAACAAAACATAATGAAAAAAATTAGGGCCCTGTTTTGAGTTTAGAATCTTTGTAGAAAATGCTTTTTTTCCAAAGCACCGTACAAGACTGGAAACTCTCCACTTACAATCTAAAGGGAGAGAAAGAGCAGAGAAGAGTAACAGATAAGGAATAAGAAGGGTCTGCAAGTGAATGTTAGAAAGATTATTAATTATTTGGAGGGATCTGAAAGGAGAGGCTCTAATGTGTAATATGTTGTCTGACCCCTAGTGGTGAGAAATGTAATCTGAAAGTTGGAAAGTCAGGGGATTTAATGGGTCTATAAATTAAATCTGAATAGGGGCAGGGAGGGAAGGAACTGCTCACAGGGCTTCACAGAGGTAGCAGGCCACTGTTTGCAGATAAGACTTGGCACTACAAGAACATGGAAAACATGGTGTGTCTCCTCATGATATGGCCAACATATTTGAACTTTAGAAATTGTTGTAATTGTTACAAGGGTTGATTGACCATAGTAATGGTGCCTGGGCGCTTGGAGCAATTGGTCTCAATATTCAATTGTACCTTGAATCTTTCCTTGGTAGAAGATTTTCCTCTGGGGACTCTGTATAATGCTTTTGTCACTATTTGTTGTGTTCCTCTATTTCAGCTGTAGTGCTGCCCTCTCCGTCAGATACTGTCCACAATAGTGTCGTAGACGTGTAGAAAGACAAAAAAGAGGGTACCCGTTGGCTTTTTGGCTCCATTTGTGGGTTACGGAGTTGAACGCCGGTGGATTTGTAGAAATTTAATAATGATTTTCGAACGTAACAGTTATGGGCTTGGCAGATCAAAGGAATTGCTGCTACGGAGTTCAGATTTCAACATCCCGTAGTGTTTTTGCCCTCTAACCCACAATTCGTTAGCATGTTGCTTTACCAGGCCAATTAAATAGCCTTAAGACTTGCGGGCTAGGTTACGGGCTACAGTTTTACACGTTGAGGGAATTTAATAGGGCTGTTGATGTACTGCAAATATTGAATAGCCCTACAGAGAATTGGGAGACACCTGACCGGAGTGAAGAATCAGATGAGAATATTTGAGCTTTTGCCTCAACAGTATTTGAGCTTTTGCCTCAACAGTGAACAGTTTTCTCCAACACCACAATTCAAAGGCATCAATTCTTCTGCACTCAGCCTTCATGTCTGCAGTCACTATCTGAAGAGATCTTGAAGTCCAGGAAAGTAAAATCTGTCACTGCCTCCACTTTTTCCCCATCTATTTGCCAGGAAATGAGACTGCTGTTTGCCATGATTTTCATCTTTTTAATGTTCAGCAGCAGGCCAGGTTTTGCACTCTCGTCCTCTTTTACACTCATCAATAGGCTTTTTGGTTCTTCCTCATTTTCATCCATCAGAACAGTATCAACCTCATACAATGAGGTTGTTGATATTTCTTCAAGCATTATTAATTCCGGCTTTGGATTTTTCCAGTCCAGCCTTACACATTATGTATTCAGCATATAATCTGAATAAATTGGTTGACAATATAAAACCTTGTCACACTCCCGATCTTGAACCATACGGTTGTTCCATGTTTGGTTCTGACCAGGCTTCTTGGTCCATATACAGATTCCTAAGGGGATGGATGAGATCTGTCTGGTACCCCATCTCTTTAAAAACTTTCCACATTTTGTTGTGATCCAGAATAGTCTATGAATCAGAGATAAATGTTTTTTCTGGAACTCTTGCTTTCTCTATAATCCAGCAGATCTTGGCAATTTGATCTCTTGTGCCTCTCCCTCTGCAAAACCCAGCTTGCACATCTGGTTGTTCTCAGTCTATATATTATTGGAGTCGAGCTTGTAGGTTCTTAAGCATTACCTTGCTGGCATGTGAAAGGAGTGCAACTGTTAATAAATGGAGCACTATTTATTTTTTGAGGGATTTTCAGGTACTGGTATATAGACTAACCTTTTCCAGTCTAATTTGTTTGGCATAAGGCAAGCAACACATTTTCACAGCATCGGCTTCTAGGATTTTGAATAGTTCAGTTGCAATTCCATCAACTCCGGCAGGCTTGTTATCAACAGAATTTCCTAAGGCCCTCTCACTTCACTCTCAAAGGTGTCTGGCACCAGTTCATTGGACATACTATTTAGGTTCTTAATGCTATATAGATCTTCGGTGTATTACAGACACCACTTCTTTATCTGATCTGATCCTTCACTGGGGCCTTCCATTCACCGCCACTGTAGTTGGTGTTCTTTCAGATAGACAATAGGGTCTTGAAGTTTGACGATTCTCAAGTCTGGTCATGTGAACCTCAAGGAAATTGATTGTGGATGCAATATCAGTTAATAACTTTGCATTTGTGTTAGTTGCTTGCTAGGTATTTGGACAGGATGTTGTTCAGGGTTTTGTCTGTTACATAGTAAGCAGAACAATTCAACTTTCATAACAGTGGCAGGGTATTTTGAACACTGCAAGGTACCGTCCTTAATCGGTATGATGAGTCGCTGCCAGAAACTGTAGGAGGTCGGGATTGAGAGGATGTGGCCTATTACGGGAGGCTTTCCACATCGGATAATGCCTGATTGGCCATATTGGTATATGAGAAACTGCCTGAAAAAGGAGATTCATTAGACAGAGAATTGATGATCTTTACTAGCATTTCTACTTCTCTATGTGAGACTTGAACGACTGATTGGCTAGAATGCTAGCCAATAAGCAAACAGTGCAGTAGATTTTGAGTGTCTATTGTCTGTAAAGGATCATAGTACAATGTTTGTGGCTCAGTAATCAATGACAGAGTGCTATAACAAACAACCAATGTCTGAGATAGAGGGTTTTGGGCTGAATAGAAAGCATGAGGGTTGTCTAATCTAATAGCAATAGGTGTAGGGATTTGGCAGTTACTGATGAACAAAGTATAAAAGTTCAAACTTAATCTGTCGGGTGATAAATAGGGCTAGGGACTGGGGGTCACTATGTGTGACATACACGGCTGTGGAGTGGAATACATGGGGGTTTAGAGGACAAATTAAGTGGCTCATGGTATGAAGGTACATGTATGAGGGATACGAGTGCTGCAAAGAATGGATGAGTTGAGATGACAAATCATAATTTTTATAAAGATTAAACAATAACAATTAATAAATGTAGTTGTCAAAGAATAAAATAACATTGAAACATTTTCAGATGTAATAACTGCTCTGTCCTAAACTAAGCTGAGGGTAAGGACAATGAGCTGAAGCAGATAGCGTTTTAACTGTTTTAAAACAATGAAATAGACTGCTAGATGCCAGCAACTACAGGTACACTGTGTAAACAAACATTTGACTTATAAAACAAATGGCAACAATAATTTCCCTTGGCTCCCTATACAAAACATTTTTTATAGGCCAGCGAATATTGTAATTTATTGTTTGGGATAGAAGTCATATATTCTTAATATTTATAATGTTATCAGTATAATATCAGCCTTTTATTTCCATATAATTTGAAGAGGTTTTATCCGGTGTTCTGTACTCCTCCATTTTACTCTTTTATATATAGAACTCTGAATTCTATTCATGCCCATTTGCCAGCATTGTCTAGGAATTTTAAACATTGCACGTCCAGTTGTCTATCAAAATTACATGGCATTACACTGAATCATTAATGATGACATTTCAGACCTTGTTTCGCTTGGCATTTGCCTTAAAACACTGCCCAAATACTTTGTTACTGATGTCCACTTATACATATAATTGTATTACACTGCTCTGAATCATAAAAAATCTAGCTAGCCTAGGACCTCCAGTACAATATTAAACTTCTGGCTTGTAATTTGTTTTTACCTTAGCAAATCATCTTGTAAACTGTGTCTTAAACCTTTTGTTTTTAAAATGCACATGATGTCTCAAAGTCTTCATCAATGTCGTCAGATGTGTGTATGTATTATATATATATGTATATATTTCTTTTGAAGTGTTAGTTTTAGTAAATTCTCTCACATGTAATGGTAAATGTTTGTGAGAGATAGTGAATGAATGCTATTTATTAATATGAAAATTTAGTTTTGAAATGTATATTTTATTTTAAATTACATTTGTTAAGCAGACGGTGAGTAGTGATGTCCCAAACAGTTCGCCCGCGAACTATTACATTTGTTAAGCAGACGGTGAGTAGTGATGTCCCAAACAGTTCGCCCGCGAACTATTCGCAGCGATTTTTGCATGTTCGCGTTCGCAGCAAACGGCGAACACATGCGCTTTTGGGTTCGCCCCCTATTCTTTATCATTGAGGAAACTTTGACCCTGCACCTCACAGTCAGCAGACAGACTCCAGTCAATCAGCAGCATACACTCCCTTCCAGAGCCTTACATCTGAAGGACAGCAACCCAAAAAGCCCTTTTTAGGGCTAGAACATCATTTATTTTATGTTATAATTTTTTTCTGTGTAATCTAATTGCATATGCCTGCCTGCCAGCATGTGTGTGTGACAGGCTAACACCTAACTGCTTATATTGTGCTCAGTGAAATAAAACAACACTTTTTTGACTGTAATAGATTGAATATCAGTTGCCTGCCTACAGGCGTGTGTGTGAAGCCCTTTTGCATCTACTCTGCCAACTTTTGCCAGTGCACAGTGATACGTCATATCTGGTGCAACCGTAGTGTACAGTGACATAAAACAACACTTTTTTGACTGTAATAGATTAAATAGCAATTGCCTGCCTACAGGCGTGTGTGTGAAGCCTATTGCATCTACTCTGCCAACTTTTGCCAGTGCACAGTGACACTCATATCTGGTGGCACCTTAGATTGCACGCGCAGTGCCCCAAATTTGAAGTGGGAGAACCGAGCAAGCATCTTTTTCCATCTCCCGCTTCCAAAAATCCATGCCATATACACGTCCCCTGATAGTGGACGTAACAGGGATTAAACCGATAGGAATAGTACTACTTAACAGTACACACCTTATAATAACGCAGACAGAGGCAACGCGTATAATCTTCCATGCTGTGCAGTGGAAGCCCCCAGACTCTGACCTGTGTATAATATTCCATGCTGGGCAGTGGAAGCCCCCAGACTCTGACCTGTGTATAATATTCCATGCTGTGCAGTGGAAGCCCCCAGACTCTGACCTGTGTATAATATTCCATGCTGTGCAGTGGAAGCCCCAGACTCTGACCTGTGTATAATATTCCATGCTGGGCAGTGGAAGCCCCCAGACTCTGACCTGTGTATAATATTCCATGCTGGGCAGTTGAAGCCCCCAGACTCTGACCTGTATATAATATTCCATGCTGTGCAGTGGAAGCCCCCAGACTCTGATCTGTGTATAATATTACATGCTGGGCAGTGGAAGCCCCAGACTCTGACCTGTGTATAATATTCATGCTGGGCAGTGGAAGCCCCCAGACTCTGACCTGTGTATAATATTCCATGCTGGGCAGTGGAAGTCCCCATACTCTGACCTGTGTGTAATCTTCCATGCTGGGCAGTGGAAGCCCCCAGACTCTGACCTGTGTATAATCTTCCATGCTGTGCAGTGGAAGCCCCCAGACTCTGACCTGTGTATAATATTCCATGCTGGGCAGTGGAAGCCCCCAGACTCTGGGAGTCTGAAGAAGAGGAGTCAGAGGAGGAAGGTGGCTTTGAGGAGGTGGAAGACCAAACACAGCAGGCGTCCCAGGGGGCTTGTTGTCACCTTTCGGGGACCCTTGCTGGCTGGGTGGAGGAAGAGACCTTCAATGACATCAGTGAGGACAAGGAACGGGACATGGCTAGCTTGGTATCCAACCTTGTGCAAATGGGGAGTTTGCGGTTGTGCAAAGGGACTGTTTGCGGTTGTTTGCGGTGCATTAAACGGGGAGATTGGTCTGTTACTGTGAAGCGGGTGTAACCCTTACACTACCTGATCGATACAACATCATACCTGATGTTTTAAAGCATGTTATTCCAAATAATTTAGGAATGTTAGGTGATTTATGCCCTTTATGGCTTAAAACCAGACTCTGCATCAACTATGTAATGTTCCGTGGGGGTTTTGCCATGGATCCCCCTCCGGCATGCCACAGTCCAGGTGTTAGTCCCCTTGAAACAACTTTCCCATTACTATTGTGGCCAGAAAGAGTCCCTGTGGGTTTTGAAATTTGCTTGCCCATTGAAGTCTATGGGGTTCGCCGATGTTCGTCCGTTCGCGAACATTTGATGAAGTTCGCGTTCGCTGTTCGAGAACCCAAAATTTGATGTTTGCGACATCACTAACGGTGAGCGAATATCATAATATGTGTTGGTAAGTGATTGAATGGAGTACGTACTGTAATGAGTGAGAGAGTCTTTAAGCATAAAATGATTTCATGATACTAAATAACATTCACTCACCATTATCAGTGAACATTTGGAGTAAGCAACGAGCAAATATAATTACAAAAACTAAAATATGATAATTAACATGTTCATTTCAAAACATACCTTTCATTAGCTGTATTCAACAAGCTTTCACAATAAATAGAGAGAGAATTGTATAAAACTGCAAAAACTCAACTGACCAAAATTGACTGGTCAAACATCATGGAATCTGACAAGTCTTTACTGAGCGTCGCCATTACATTATATTTTTAAACTATTATATGTTAAAAATGGCTCAAGCAAGTTAAAATAAAATCCTATGCCTATAAACCTATGCATATATAAAAAAAAGTATTGCCCAAAAAAAGTTGATGTCCCTGCCTGAAAAACTGCTGAACTATAGAAACATAGGTTTGATGACAGATTTGACTGTTTATCTAGTTTGCTCCTTCTATCATCGTAAACACTTAACTTAACTAAACCTCAGGATAATCTTATGCTGATCTGAGGCAAACTTAAATTCCTTAACTGTATTTAACCCAACTTCTTCTACTAGCTAGATAGAAAATTGGATAACTACAACACTTAATAGTAAAATAAATACTACCATTTGTTTCCACTTCTACTTTTTAGTATTATCATTACAGTTATTTATTTTAAAGTATAGAATAAAGTTTGTTCTTTTAATTATGAATTCCTTTTACCAATAGAATTTAATGTCAACTTTAACTGATAATATAATGTATGATCACTTCACCAAAATCTCATGTCGTGCAGTATGGCTAAAGGACTGGGAGACAAAGGGAGATAGAGCTGGAGTTGTATATATGTATACACCTATTTGTGCTTCATTTTCATTAAATTATTTGTTTTCTAGTGAAATGAAAGGTACATATGGTACCCGAGCTGTTTTGTCAATGAGTAAAATTAAATTCTAAGCTTTACAAGCACTTCTGCTGCCAGTTTCTACTCTATCTTTGACTTGAAATTAAACCAAAACACTTTTTTTTTCATTGGACCATTCCAGATACTTTTAAAGAACAACAAATGCCTCATAAATCTACATAAGTTCAAAAGCCAACTTCATTTCAGGTATTAAGTCCTCTGTTTTGATTTGCACGCCACATTTGGAAGCATAATGTCTCATGCTAAAAGATTTTATTATTTGGTGCCCCAGCATTATCCAAAAAAACACAGCTGGTCTTGCAAAGGACAGATTGTAATGTTTGCTATGCTCCACAAACCCTTCATACTTTCTCTAGTACAGATGTCTCTCTAATGCTTTCTCAATGATCTGTCGGATCGGATTGCAGGCCTCTGGGTATGCCATACTTATATCTATTTTTCATTCCCTTGCTATCTCTTAGCAAGCCATTCTTCCAGAGAAGAGTTACAACACTCTCTTATGCCTTGATGAATCTATATATTAAAAATAATTTGTAGAGCTGGTTGAATATGTTTTAGGGAACACATATATATTTGTTTACTGGGATTTCACAGTCTTGTATTATCCATCTTTAAGAGGAGTTTTTATAAACATTACCAAGATTTTGATTTTTTTTTTTAATATTTGCTGTTAAAAAAAAGTGATGAAATGATAGTCTAAGGTACTCAGTTCCATCCAATTTTTACCCAGGGTTACAAAACTTATTTTATTTGTTTTTGATTTCTGCACACAAAACATTAATTCAAACCATTAATTCAAATCATAGCATTGTAGGCAAGAATGGAGCAAGTAGCTACCTTTGCACAATATTACCCAATTTCTGTATTAGTATATTAAAATTATATTTATATTTATTTTTAATAATAGTAAGGTTTTGATACAGATTAAAAGAAAAACTTGCTGGTAACATTGCCTGGGAACAGATATAAGGCACAAATCTGTATCCTTATCTATATTTTTTTGTGAAATGAGTAATGTTCACAACTAATATACAGTTTAAAATGATCTAATTAAAATAATTTTAGACTTTAAATTAGACAGGATGATTAATTACTAAAATGCTGTATATTCAGGTGTACTTATAGGTTCACTAAACAATCACCCAACCAATGCCAATGAGCAAAGTGGCAAGTTAGTATGACAGAGACAGAGAGCAAGTCTATGGCAGCATAAAACTCCACATGGTGAAGATTGAAACAAATCTTTAAGAGGCCATTTACATCACCGTAAGTGCTCTTCATGGTAAGAAAGAGCACAAGATTGTATATTAAAACAATCTATTTTTTATAGTAATAACAGATAAAAAATCTAAACTTTTCTGTCCTGCCAGATAGCCGAGCTGCGCAGTGAAGTCAGTGGTTGATACCAGTTTTTCCTGCACTCAGGAATGCACTGATAACTTAACCCATAACTGACCTATATAGGAGATTCCAGCATGTAGCTGAGGGTCAGGGTGTAGGCGGTCAGTGACACATGTAAACACAGATGTGATTTGATTTGATTTCTCAGTAAAAAATGCATGTATTTCCAAAATGTTAAAGTATTTCAACATACTTTTAGGATATCTTTACTGTAATGTGGTCCAAATTGTACTTAATGAAGTGACCCTCTAATGGTACACTAAAAATAACAAACTCACAATGGTATAAGATTAAAAATGTTGTAGAAATCTGGTATGCAGTAGAATCTTGGTTTATCACTTTTGACAAAAACATTTAGACTATGACAAACATCTGGGTGCCACTTAAAAGTACCAGCTAAATGTGTACATTAATAAAAACATAACATGTAAAAAATGTTGACAAATATAATAAAAAAAAAAAAAAAAAAAACATGTATAGTGTGTAATATGGTATAAAAACATCCCTCCTAAACCTATGCATTGTGTTGCAGAGTTTTTTTAAGGTATGGGCGTCTTTGGGAAAATTGGGTATCCTTGTATTTCCTCTTAACTGTACAAATCATTTGTGAGACATAGTTAATTGAATAAAATTATTAACTAATATAATATATACTGTAACACATTTATTCATATTAATCCCTTGCACCTCATGTATTTTTAAACAATAGTTTCCATATTGAGCTTAATTGAACCTTTGGGTGATCTTTGTTCGTGTTGGGCATATGATGTTCATTTATGCAAAATCTGTACCAGCACAGTTTTTTTTTATTAGGTCACAACAAATTGAAAATAGCCTATCACATTTCTGCTCACATGGTTTAATAGTAAATGTTGTTTTTTAAATAATTCAGTAAGAATTTTATTAATGGTCAATGGTTAATTAAAAAATGTTGCTCCTGGTGTTAAGGAATAACAATGGTCTATTAAGGAATTTAGTGGACTAATTAAATGTCAATTTAAGAAATACTAAATTGTTTTCTACCATTGTATGACCTGCTGTTCATTAACAAAAATAATATAGTTGCGAGCTTTCACTTTATTTGCGGGAATACAGATTTTAAGCTTTTATTATGACCTTTATTTTCTAAGTTCTTATATAGCACTAAACTAAATGTGACACTTTTGAATACTGAGCAAAAACAAAATTGTTTAGCTTTAGGACAGCACTGCTAAACGTTGAGTTAGGTAAATCTGTGCAGAATAGTTTTTGATGTCCTGCATGCTTCATCAGTTCTTCTGGTTGGCTGGATACTGTCTAGTTCTCATTTGAAACTAATGTAAATCATTTCATTTTTTTGTAGCTTTCACCTTCAACTTCATATTGGCAAAACCTTATATCACCCCAATGAACCATCTAAAGAGGTTTGAAGATATTTCTTTTTCACTTTTCATTTTAGTTTAATACTGGCAATTTGAGACATAAAGAAAATTATTTCTGGGCACAAATTCACAACTTTATTTAAGTATATATTCTACTTAAGAAAGATATTTTTTCTTAGACAAGAAGTGGCAGGTTTTCATTTGTTCACTTTAATGGTTATATTAATATCTTTATTAATTATTAATATCTATCTGTTGTTGAATGTAAACTAAATAGAACATGAAATGCCTAAATTATTGAATAAAAAAAAGAGTATAATACCAGATTAGTCTGATCTTTCAGATTTTTCCAAAATATGGCAAACGTCTGAAAATGCTAAGCTATAAATACCCACTAAGCACATCACCATCATCACATCCCTCTTTACTCTTTGTGAAACTGATGAGCCATGAGCTCATTGGTTTTATTCTTCATTTTTTCTCATCTCATCACACAACAATTTCTGGCCTGGGCAGAAGTGTGGCTAAAGAAGCACAGAGGGAACCGGGGTCCCAAGTGGGCGTGGTAGTTGGGTCCGGCATGGGGGTAGGCCCTACACTGTATCGGGATTACAAGAGGAGGGCGCTGGTTCACTGCACCAACTGCACCAGTGGTAGCTCCGCCCTTGCTTAGAGATTCCAATGGATGTTTATTTTCATAAAACTGTCTGTCATGTGGATTATCCCTTTTCTTTTCATTGAGTGTCATTCCAATCGAGGATTAGAGGTTTTCCATTCCTTCTCTGAAAGAATATTTGACAATTTGTGTTTATTTTGGTGTTCTTATGTGGGTGCTGGAAATGAGATCCTGGACTATACTCCTGAATCTGATACAGCCAAGAAACTTATGAAGCACTCAAATGTATCCATATGGAGCCAAGTGCACTGCATATGTGTACTTGACTGACAGGATAAGTCTTTGCAAATATATTTCTCAGATTCTGCCTCACATGATATTTCTTGGCAGTTGGTGCATGTACTTGGCCATGCAGGATCAGTAGCAACAACAGGCCAATATTTGCTGATATACTTATTAATCACCCTTGTACCAGAAGTGAAAGAAGCAAAAATCAAATCTTGTCTGGATGTGAAATGAGTCCGGTGATATAAAAGATCCTTCTGTGTGAAATGGAGTGCCTTCTCATAGGCCTCATCAAGTATAGCTCTCTTATATCCTCTGCTCATTAATCTTTGATAGATATCATTTACTTTATTCTTGCTGTTTATAAATATGAATTATTCCTTTCAATATGTATGAATCGTGTGTTAGGTATAGCTTGTTTACAACATCTCAGATGAACGCTGTCTGCATTTAAAATACGTAGGTTTAAGGCATACTCAAGTGGCTAGAACAAAATTACTTCTAATGAAAACTAAATCCTGAAATTAACACTTTCACTGCTATATGATGCTGAAAAATGACTAGAATATTCTATAATATTAAGCTCATTTACAAACTTTTAAAAGGAGGCAGTGTTTAGATGCAATTAGGATATGACAAAAATATTGTCTGAAATAATAAAATGTTATTGACAAGTACACGCTTTATACAAAACAGCGTTTATTAAACCAACAATAAATCAAGAATAACAACTGTATGCATCAAAACACTTGAAACCAGTCTATGTTCGGATAGATCACAATATAAAATCAGTGGGAAGTTTAAATCAAATATCTATTCCACAGACTATCAGCCTTTTTAAAAATTGCAATTCGGTAAATTCAAAAGAGCTCTTTTTAAGCACACAGCATATTTTTTTTACAGACATTTTTAGTCAGTGAACTTCTATCCAAAAGCAAGGTCTTCACGAGCTAAAAACTTCTGTAAAAAAAATATGCTATCTGCTATCTGCTAAATAGAGCCCTTTTAAATTTGCAGAATCGCAATTTAATAAGGCTGTATATTTGGTACGAGCATTTAGTGATATGGCAGATTCATAATTAACAATCAATGTATTCTATGAAACAGCAAAGAGCAAAATCAGGTATAAAACCTACATAGAAATCGATACATCAAGATATACAGAATTAGTAAAAAACTTCTTATGTTATAATGTAAAACGAGGAAATTGCCTGTCAAAAATGTCAGCCTGGCTGTTTAGCACACATTGCAAGACTCCTCCCCCTCTACTTTAGGGCCTCGCGATGAGCGCCTTCGGTGCTGTGTGTGAGGTTCTAAGCTAATTTTGTAAACAATTGGCGTCTTTTGATGGCCTCCGAGCGGCTTCTGTGTTACAGGCTTGAAAAAAATGGCGACCGTTAAACCTGTAATTTATTTTAAGCCTGTAACTCAGAAGCCGTTTGTAGCTTCTCCCCCTCTCCATTGTGGATCTCACGATGAGCGCCTTCGGCCCTCATTGCAAGGCCCGAAAAAAATGTAGGGAAAGAAACTCTCTTTGCAGACAGCCTCTGTGTTTTCTGTGTTAGATGCAATCCGGCAGCATTTAACCCTTCCACTGCCAGATAACACCATAAATCTCTCTCCCTCAAATTTGTTTTGTTTTTGCACTTTTTTCTTTAAAAAAAAAAAAACAATAAAAATCATAAAACTACAATAAAAAAATTATAAAATGAGTAAAACAAAAACAGGTTCAAACATGAGGGATAAGGTACCTAAGAAGCCTCAGAGGCCAAAATGGGGAATAATGGCCCCTGAAAATCCAGGCTGCAGCAATGCACAGCATAGGCCCCAGACAAATAAGACAACCCCAGCTCCTGGAGAAAAAACATTGTCTGCCAGCAGAGCTACTCCTGTGACTAATACCTGGTCGTAGGTGGTTTCTGCTGGCCCCAGCAATACCATCGCTGGGGCTGAGGGGCCGATCACCAGGAAGCATGGGGTTAAGTGTCAGATGTCTGGGGTTTATAGTATTGAGATATATCTGCGTGCTGCAGCTAATGTCATCAGCCCCTCTGTTATAGTAGCAGCCAGCAAAATGTACGGGAAAGCTGTCTTCTTTACCCGTACGCTGGCTGCTGCTCACAAACTTATACAGAGGGGCATCACAGTGGGGGATTATATGTTCCAATTGAACCCCTGGAAGGGTTGGGCACTAAAGTTACACTCTCAAATGTGCCCCCCTTCCTACCAGACTCCCTCCTGCGCCCCCACCTGCAAGCCCTAGGGGAAATAAAAACACCAATTATAAAACTTCCCCTGGGGTGAAGAGAGAGAGCACTAAAACACGTGCTCTCTTTAAAGAGGTAGGTGCAAATGTGCCTGCCCAGGGGCACAGAGAACATTGAGGGGTCTTTTGGGGTTCCATTTAGGGGTGTGCTGTACAGAATATTTTACATCACTGCGGAGGTGCAATGTTATCTTTGCAAGGGGCTGGGACACACACGTAGGAATTGCCCTAATGTTAAACATACTGTCCCAGCCTCAGCAAATGGCACCTCCAATAGTATAGCACCCATCCCCGCTGAGCACATAACAGCGGAGACCTCAAGGGTCATAGCCCCCCCTGAGAGCTCAGGTAAGGAGGCCGCTCCTCATACCACCACCACGGCCTCCAAGCCCCCTTCTTCCCCACAAAAGCCATCTGTGTCTGCGGTCTCCAGCAAAACTGCAGACACAGGGAAGAAGGGGAAGAATGTCACCATTCCTTCCAGTGTCACGGCTGTTTTCCCAAAGTCCCTTTCTGCCCCCAAAATAAAAACATCAGTTAGTGTGGGGGAACAGGATATGCAGAGGGATAATAACCCCTCTGCAGGGGAGGCAGTTGGTGACAGCTCCTCTTCCAGGAGTGACGTCCCCAGGAAGAGGACACATAAGACCAACAGGGAGGTAGATGAAAAGTGGGAGGTGCTCTATTTTGGAACACCTCCCTCCAAAAGCAGAAAGAGGAGTAAAACATCTTCTTGTCATCCGGTGGTATTGTCTGGCCCGGTTATTATACTCAGCCAGCAGGTGCCAGACCACACAACTCTCCCTCCAGACCTAAAAGGGGATAATGTGCATAAGGGTCTGGAGGAAAAGCAGGGGCAAGAGGGTCTCCCAAGTGAGTCAGGGGTGGAAAAGAAAGATCAGGTTCTGCCTCTGGCCTATGAGGGGGGCCCCAGTAAAGCCCCTGCTGAATGGGTGGTCAGTGTCCCTGAAGTGCTGAGCTTCGGAGACACCAGTCTGTCTCCTTCTCCGATATCACACTCCAGTGACATACCTCGGGCTTTGTTAGAACCCCAGGCTGAGTCACTACCGGAGGGGGGGAATATAGGCCTGACCCCCATTCAGGACCTGATAGATTTGTCTGTCAGAGGGGATGTGGCACCAGGGGAAGTGGATATGGGGAGGGTGATAAGGCAGGTTTTCCTGTAAACATCATGGGGGAGCCTGTCAACCCTCCTCAGCTTTCCACTGACCCTAACATCAGTGCAATCCAAGCTGAGAAAGCAGCAGGGGAAATGGCAGAGGAGGCATATAAAGCCTCCAAGACTTCCACTAAGGAAGCCATGCCAGCCACTGCTGTGTAGCCAGCTACCCCTGAATGCACCCCTGAAGCTGCAGGGGTGCAACAGCAATCTCAGGGTCCACTATTTAGCGTGAAGGGTGCTAAAGGGACTCCTTCTATATCATCCGAGTGGGGGTCCCTTAGAATGAAGCTGAGGAAACTAACCCCAGCCGGGGAAGATGGGGTAAAAGCCCTCAGCCAAGAGGAGCCCAGGGGTGATCCACAAGAGGGGACATCAGATTCTAAGTGGGTTATCCCTGTCAAGGAATTAGATCAATTCCTTGTAAGTACCGTTCATGGGCAAAAGAAAAGGAAGGTGCAGCTGGCCTTGAGAAAGTGGAGTAATATGTTGTTTATTATCCACTCTCTCCAGCACTATCTAGAGGTCAGCAATAGGGCCAAGAATTCTGGGACTGCTGAGTATTCTTTATTTCTTTAAAATGTGCGTGGACTATCAGCAGTCTCAAGAGACTGAGGAACGCACAATTCCTGACACGCAGTAATGGCTTTGCACATCAGCATGCTTAATACCAACGGCTGTCAAGCCAGTTTCCGCAGGTTCCAGGTACTCTCCTTTTTACATCAGGGAAGGTACTCTGTGAGTTTCCTGCAGGAAACTCATACCACTCCAGAGGCTGAGGCCTCGTGGCAACTGGAGTGGAGAGGCAGGGTCTTTTTCAGCCACCTCACATCGACGTTGTGTGGAGTAGTGACCCTGTTCTCAGAGTCTTTTCAGCCAGAGCTGTTGCTTGTGAAAGACGTTATCCCAGGCCGTCTAATCCACCTCCGGGTCCGAGAGCAGGGTAGCGTAATTAACTTAGTTAATGTATATGCCCCTGCTAGAGGGTCCCAGAGAGTGAGGTTCTTCGCCAGACTGTCAAACTTTTTGGAGACGGTTGACGCAGATGAGTGTTTGGTTCTCGGGGGGGATTTTAACTGTACCCTCGACGCTCTGGACCGAAATGGTCCGGAGCCCTACCCCTCTTCTTCGTCAGCCATGCAGGAGCTCATCACCTGCTTCTCCTTAGAGGATGTCTGGCGAGAACAGAACCCAGGGGCATCAGACGGCTTCACCTACATCAGGGTGAGAGCCGGTCTGGTGGCCCACTCCCGGATCGATAGACTATATATATCTAGTCACTATGTGTCACGAGCCCGTTCTTGTGCCATTAGGCTGGCTCCTTTCACAGACCACAACTGTGTGTCTGTGACAGTGGCGCTAACGCCAACAGCGCCACAAGCCGCCTATTGGCACTTCAACAATGCCTTGTTGAAAGACCAGGGGCTTGTGACATTGATCCGGGAGTTTTGGACGGACTGGAGGGGTTGCAAAGGGGACTTTGCCACGTTAAAACAGTGGTGGGACGTGGGCAAGGTTCATTTGCGACTTCTGTGTCAGGAATATACCATGGGTGCGAGTGGGCAGCGCAAAGCTGAGCTGGAGTCACTCCGGGGGGTGGTGCTCCATCTAGAGTGGAGGCTGTTCACTTGTAGGGACCAATCCCTGCAGAGCGAGTATGTAGAGAGGAAAGGTGTCCTCCTTGACCTGGAATGACACCAGGCCAGGGGGGCATATGTGCGTAGCCGCTTAGGCTTTCTTAAAGATCTAGACCGCGGCTCACGCCTTTTCTACTCACTGGAGAAAAAGGGGGGCAATAGTAGACACATCACCTGTCTTCTAGATGAAGACGGTGCCCCCTTTACAGATCCGGAGAGTATCCGGGATAGAGCCCGGATTTTTTATAAAGATCTTTTTTCTCCGGATCCTATTTCTCCAGATGCCTGCAGGGTGCTATGGGAGGGACTCCCCACAGTCAGTGAGGGTGTAAGGGAGCAGTTTGTTATGCCAATATCTTTTCAAGAGCTCTCTGAAGCCCTCCGTGCCATGTCCTGTGAGAAATCTCCAGGACTGGACGGTCTGACTGTAGAGTTTTTCCAATTTTTCTGGGAGACTCTGGGACCTGATTTCCATCTGGTCCTTGGGGAAGCCCTGGAGACCGGGGAGATGCGCCTGTCTTGTCACAGGGCAGTACTTGCCCTGCTGCCCAAAAAGGTTGATCTTCGCCTTATTAAGAATTGGCGACCGGTCTCACTGCTCAGCACAGATTATAAGATAGTAGCGAAAGCCATCTCGCGTAGGCTTCGATCTGTGCTGGCAGAATTGGTTCACCCTGACCAGTCCTATGCGATCCAGGGCCGGACTATCTTTGACAGTATGTTTCTGGTCAGGTATCTCCTGCAATACTCTCGCAGGACTGGTCTGTCACTCGCCTTTCTCTCCCTAGATCAAGAGAAGCCGTTTGACAGGGTGGACCATGGTTACCTGATAGCCACTCTGCGGGCGTACGGCTTTGGCCCACAATTTGTGGGCTATATAACAAAGCTGTACGCCTCTGCAGAGATTTTACTTAAAATCAATTGGTCCCTAACAGCACCTTTGGTATTTGGACGAGGGGTACGTCAAGGATGTCCCTTGTCTGGACAGTTATATGCGCTGGCCATCGAGCCTTTCCTCTGCCTGTTGAGGAAAAGGCTCACAGGGCTGGTGCTTAAGGAGCCAGACATACGGATCGTCCTTTCAGCCTATGCTGATGATGAGCTCCTCGTGGCCCAGGACCCAGTTGATCTTGAGCTGGCAAAAGAGTGCCAGGAGGTATATTCAGCTGCCTCCTCTGCTCAGATCAACTGGTCCAAATGCACAGGACTTATAGAGGGTTCTATACAGGTGGACTCTTTGCCTCGCACATTCCATAACATCTCGTGGGAGGCAGATGTCATGAAATATCTAGGGGTCCACCTGTCCGCTGCGGATGCTTCCGTCCCAGACAACTGGAGGGAGCTTGAGGACAGCGTCCTCTCTCGTCTGGGACGATGGAGTGGTCTGAAAAAGATGCTTTCCCTTAGGTGCGGACTCTAGTGATAAATCAGCTGGTGGCTTCTCAGATCTGGCACCGGCTGATCTGTTTGAGTCCGACCCCCGAGTTTGTCAGCAACATCCAGAGGAGTTTGTCAGATTTCTTCTGTATTGGAAAGCATTGGGTCTCTGCGGGTGTGGCAAGTCTGCCTTTGGTGGAGGTTAGGCAGGGAGTGGTGTGTGTGCGCTCCCAGTTGTCCACCTTCCGCCTTCAGTACCTGCAAAGATACCTATATGCAGATACCTCTCCGCAGTGGTGCGCACTGGCGTCCAGTTTTTATCGCCAGTTGCGCAACCTGGGGTATGACCGCCAATTATTTCTTATCAGGCCCGAGGGGTTTGGGAGAGACCTCTCGGTTTTGCCGGCATACTACCAGGAAACCCTCAAGGCCTGGAGCATGATCTCCGTGACCAGGCAAGGCGTGCCTTTGAGGGATGAAATATTTACGGAGTCCCTATTATATAATCCAGCAGTAGGGGCTCCGTTGTTACAGTCCCCCGGAATCATCCGCCGCCTTAGTCAGGCACGGTTGACATGAGTCAGGGATCTTCTGGACTACGAGCGCTCCGATTGGGTGTCACCTCAGGAGCTTACGCTCCGTTTGGGATATATGGCACCCAAAATCCCCCGGCGCTTGCTCCGGGAGATTAAGAATGCCATCTCCCCCGAGTCTTGCACCTTCCTCCACGGGGCTTTGCAAGCCGGAGTGCCATATGCACCTTTTAACACCCCTGTTCCGGCTGTTTGCATTGGACACAAGCCCTGTGTTTCCCCTCCGGCTCCTCCTGTCCCCAACCTCTCGAGGTTGAGGGACTTACCCTCGGCATGCTTTCGTGGCATGCCGAGGAAGAGCTTGTATTCTCTCAGGCTCCATACAGTGCACTTCCTTGCACTCATGACCCGTCCGATACCATCTGGAGGCGGGTCCTTCCAGCTGACGAGGGCAAGAGGCCTCGGTGGAGGGAGATTTATTCTCCTTTAGTTCCACGACCCACCGGGGACTTGAGTTGGAGTGTGCTCCATGGTGCACTGAGCATGGGAGAGTACTTGGCCAATTTCACGGACTGTATCATATTTATTTTAGTTGCGCCAGACTGCAGCCCCTCTTGTCACTCTTGAGGGGCCTCCTCCTGCAGTTCTGGTTGCATTTCTCCCCTCATATATTTATTTTTGGGTGCCCGGTGTCCCAGGGCAATAAGGCCAGGGACCTCCTCGTCAACCTGCTCCTGGCATATTAGCCAAGCTGGCTATATATAAGTCCAGGAAGCAGTGTTTGACAGAGGGGGTTTCACTCTCACCTGAGGCCATGTTCCGGGCTCTGGTGCGCTCCTGTATCCGGGCAGAGTATCACCTGGCTTTGTCCACTGGGGGAATAGATGAGTTAGTCTCCCAGTGGGCTGTAGATGGTGTACTCTGCTCGGTATCCCCCCAACCGGTTTCTTTTCCTCTTAATCTCCTCATTTGATTTAATTTAATTTACAGAAAATGGATTGACATGTAGACTGGCCATATAAAGGGCCAGTCTCTGTCCATCTTTATCATTTACAATACACCAGAGTCGGCTGTGGAAATTCCCTGCTACAAGGGAGACTTGATATCCAGTAAGCTTTTGTCTGGACTTTTTTTTTGTGTGGACTTTATCTTGGATAGTGAGGGAACTGCAGCCAAGAGAATGTCAGTGCTTCTATTTAAAAGCTAGGATTTTGTTTTGCACCATTTATGTTGTTTTGCTGTACTAAAATAAATACAACTGCTGATATTTTAAAAAGGGCTCCTGAGTACTCCATTGTGGTGCCGGATATAAGGGCACGAACCCTGAGTGTGACAGAAGCGATATCACAACACATATTTTTTTATGTTTGAATAAAGCATTGTCTGCTATGTGCACCCGTTGTTACCATTTGGCTAAAACAATGAAGAATTGATGAGATGCGTACAAATATTATCTCGGGTCCACGTATTATCGTCATGAGACCGTTCTATAATCATCTTCTCAAGGTTGTTTGGGTACCTGAAACTATTTGGCATCAGCTCAGCCCCACTTGATAGCACTTTTGATAAACTCAGAAGTTATTTGTGTGCAAAAGGAAATAATTAACCCTTCATATGAGGAATGACCAACCAGCATAAGTATTTCTGTATATCAAATAAAGTAGACAAGGTATATTATCTTTTGTCTCTACAAATGTCACAACAATATCACCTTGCCAAATCATGCAAATTTCACTGATAGATCAAAAATATTTAACAATATTCGTTGAGTATTTATGTCTCTGTTCATACTGATGATTAATACATTTGCAAATGACAATGCTACATTTTAAACCATTGCAGTTCCATTTAATTGTAGGTAATTTCAATAATTCACACAAGTATTCAGTTGGTGAATGGCCAACACTATCTGAAACTTGAAGTGCCTCCTTCACCACTTGTACTCCATCATTAGTGGGAATAACTGTGTATTCGTTGTTGACATTTAAAGATGCCAATAAAAAAATCTCCTGCTGTAATCTCCTCCATTTTAAATATCTGATGGAATATTCTGTACAATAGGTTGTAGAAAAAATCAAGAAATTAAGAAAGAGATTTTAATAAAGAAGCTCTAACTATTTGAATTTTCATTACTCAAAAAAAAAAATGTTTGATCTAAGATAGAGCTTCACTGAGAACATTATCAATTTTCTTTTAGTAAAGCAAGGTTGGACCAGTTTGCAGAAGGCAATTTTCATCAAATTATTGTCTCACAACATCTTCCTTATACTAAAATTATGTCTAACTTTCCTTTTGATTGGAACTTATAGCTTAACAGTAGTGTCAACTTAAAAAAAGTCTTAAGTGCTGGATTAATGTTTAGTGGATTAAACGTAGAAGACCTCTTGAATGGCAAGTTAGTATTACTCACAGCTACTTATGTGTCTATTAACCTTTCAAAAATCCTCCCATCTAGGTTTTGTTTCAAATTTTTATAATTCTATATCAAAAGCATCAAAAAGGTGTGAAGGAACAAATGACAAACCCTTTGAGAACAGAGAGCTTTCAGCTTCCATTAGTTGATAACTACTTAAATGATAAAGTACCTCCTCTGCCGTCTGTGCGACCTTCTGGGCCAATTTTCTTCTACATCTATGTTTAATACCTCCCCTGCTAGGGGTCAGACTTTTTTCCTATCTGATATCAGAATTCGATGAGTCAATAGTCTGAGAATTCAGTTTACCCAACATCTGTATGTAAACATACTATGTATCTGTGTCCCAAGCAACCAATTATACACTTGATTTTCTTTGTAGTGATTGACAGTTCTTTCAAATGTATTCTTCTTAAATCGGATAAGGTCAACCTTATATTTATTCAGCTGTTGTTCTAATTTACCAATCCAATCAGATTCATTATAACTCTTAAGAACACGTATAGCTGTTACTTCCCTATTATTTCAATCCCCACTTGACCTAATTTTTTTGTAACTTCATTTACCACTAGCAAAATCAAATCATATGCACATTTATTTAAAATGATACACCACTTCTTGCAGAAGTCAGGTTTATTGTAACCAGTGGAATATTATTGATTCTAAACCCTCTTGGGATATATTTCTGTCTGTGGTAGTCAGACAAGAATAAACCATTAAAAGCCAAGTTCCTTATTTTTCATTTTTAACTGACTATGGGCCATATTCTATTAGCTGCTTGCAAATGCCTTAAACCCGTAATTTTGGATGCAAGTTTTTTTTTTTTTTTTATAAATGTTTAGATATATTAAACTTGTAAACCCTGCCTTTTTAAGTCTGAATTAAGGGGGCATGATTATATGATTTGGCAACATTTAAGCAAGCCTTTAATTTAATTCTTAGACACAGCCAATAGTAAAACATGGAAGTTACAAGTTCAATCGGAGGCTAAGAATTAATATGTCTCAATAAGTAATATTTGCTGATCTGGAAATCTAGCAATCTAAAAAGTGCATTAGATCATCTGCTTTAGTCCATGTGGGGTTCATGATATGTATTAACCCCTTTATTGCATATTTGTGGGTTTGAGACTGTTGTGCAATTAATTCTAATTTCTTTCCATGGCTTCCTGTGCTTTTACATTACAGTATTGTGTGTTTAATTGCTGCTACAGCTCTAAGACGTGTTTGTGAGTCCTATTTAGTATTGGTAATAATTTTGACAGAAACTTGATAAGTTTTTCAGTTGCAAGTTAGACTTTATTTGTAAACTAGAGCTACCTGTCTAATAGAATATCAATTTTGTGTAACTTTAATATGTTAGCGCTCATAATATTTGAGCGGTGATAAAACCAATAGAGATCTAAGGCCGGTTTTGCAGGTCTGGCTGGCCCTTGGTGATTGTGGGCGGGTAACTTGTAATCGGATTGTGAGTAGCTAATAGAATATGTGATACTCAAAATAAGAGCAGTTTTAAGTGTGTATAAATTTACGAATTTGGCAATAGAATAGTGTCCTATGAAATGCATCTGCCTAAGTTTTATTGAATACTTGTGTGTGTCCAGTTTGCTTGAATAAATTTGAAGCTGCATCCTTATCTTTGAATGCCAGAACATCGATAGAGAAAACTCCACCGTAGGTAGTGAATGCCCATCCATATCGAAACTTGTATGTGTCATGTTCAATAAACTGCCCCCTCTATCATATCTTTACTGGTGGTAACACAGTAAAAAATACCATTACTGGTAAACATCTATGACTATAGCATGGTACTGTGTTGGTTGTGATGAAGGATAAGCCACATGATGGAGTCATAGTGCATACAATTGCAAAGTTTTATATTTTTGATTTATATTGGTGGATCTGAAAAGTCGTATGAAAGATTGCATATACTACTAACTAAATATTTTAAAAAATCATATTCTTTAGTATGTAGCTCCATTTTCTCTTATGTTTGGTACTTTCTTGGGAGTGTGTGCTCTTGTATACTAATGTTGTTAGCTGTGGTACTTGTAGCTGCCACATTCCCATTGTGAACAGGTTGAAATATATTTTTTTATTTTTTTTATTGTATATACCAAAGACCTCTCGATGAGTTAAAACTGAAAGTTAAAACAAAATAAATAGATGTTATCCAGATTAAAGAGCAGGCTAATTTAATATATCTTAAGTATCATATATTTAAAAAGAGCTGAGTAAACAATATTGAATATTCAGATGACACAAAAAAACTTCAATTACACAGTGAAGCCATTGCTAATGAAAGCACAAACAACTTCACTGGACAAAAATTCAATAACAAACAGAGAACAAATTGCTACATTAATTTCCCTAAGGGTTCATCATCTTCACCTGCCTTTGAAAGGATGTTCTCTGTTTTTCTGACAAACTATGTATACAGAAGAAGAAATTGTACAATCAATTTTAGAACTTGAAGGGTGACTGTTTTGATTAACATTAATAAACATTTATCTGACTTTTAGCTTTTTAATAGTTTTAAATATCATAATATTAGTAATATATTTTTATGGCATTTTCATAAGCAATTCATTTTAGTTATTTGCAGATATATTACAAAATCAATTCATGTTTCAAATGATGTAATATACCGTGGATATAAAAAGTCCACACACCCCTGTTAAAATGTCAGGTTTCTGTGCTGTAAAAAAATGAGACAAAGATAAATCATTTCAGAACTTTTTCCACCTTTAATGTGACCTATAAACTGTACAACTCAATTGAAAAACAAACTGAAATCTTTTAGGTAGAGGGAAGAAAAAAAATATTTTTTTTTTAATATGGTTGCATAAGTATGCACACCCTTAAATTAGTACTTTGTTGAAGCAATTTTAGATTTTATTACAGCGCTCATTTTTTTTAGGTATGAGTCTATCAGCATGGTACATTTTGACTTGGCAAGATTTGCCCACTCTTCTTTGCAAAAACACTCCAAATCTGTCAGATTGAGAGGGCATCTCCTGTGCACGGCCCTCTTCAGATCACCCCACAGATTTTCAATAGGATTCAGGTCTGGGCTCTGGCTGGGCCATTCCAAAACTTTAATCTTCTTCTGGTGAAGCCATTCCTTTGTCGATTTGGATGTATGCTTTGGGTCGTTGTCATGCTGAAAGATGAAGTTCCTCTTCATGTTCAGCTTTCTAGCAGAAGCCTGAAGGTTTTGTGCCAATATTGACTGGTATTTGGAACTGTTCATAATTCCCTCTATCTTAACTAAGGTATACATGTGCACATGGAAATGTAAACACTTCTTCATCTGTAAACTTCCAATATATTCTACATCTCTATATACCTGGAAATAGGAAATAGAAGACTAAAACAAATTAAAATAAGTGCTGCTCAAAAAACTGTTGATGTCCATGTCCAAAAGCTTATAAATTATAGAAACAGATTTGAAACAAACTATTTGTCTATTGTCTAGGTTTGTAGGCTGGAAGTCTGGGCCATAAATTGTGGTGATATTTTTTTCCCCCATTACTTTTTCAAATAAAGTTACGTTACTAATTCCCTGAATAACAGTTTGTCCACTAACAACATATACAAACAATGGTACTGATGGACCAGAGGAACTTTTAACAGATGGTGTAATTTAGGATGAAGATTCAGACATATTTTCACTTCAGCCTTCAATAAAGCCTGAAGCTATGGAGATGGAACAGCATACATATTGATTACACATTATATATTTACTCACAATAAAACTAATATTAAGGCTCAAATGTGTTAATATGTTTTATTTCAAAATATAATGTTACTATGTGTGGCTATAATTCAATTCATATTGCTAACAACCTTTCTTAGTTGTATATTTTCATGTTTCGTGTCACAGACTAGGATTAGAAAGTTAAATATTGTAGAAAAATGATGTCACTTAAATGATAACATTATCAGAATAATTTATTTGTAAAGTACCAGTAGGTTCCATAGCCCTAGGGGTACAATAAAAACATGGATAACATCTACAGATCACAGCAGGTCTGGTACAACTTTAAGTCACTGCCACTCTGAGTGCCATCAAACTCATGTTCAATACTTGAATAACCTAATTTATCCATCATCCTCTGTCGTCCCCTTAGTCATGTGCCTTCAATATTTCCAAGCATCAGTCTTCTCTAGAGAATCCTGTCTTTTCATGATATAACCACCATTTGAGCTTTAGTCTCATAATCAAACCTTCCAGTGAACAGTTAGGCTTGATTTCCTGTAGTGTTGATTGACTGAATCTTCTGCAGTCCAAGGGACTCTAAGCAGTTGATAATTGTGCTACTTTGTAATATCTTCCCCAGGCAAACCTAACTTTTCTCAACAGAATCAAACATCTTTGCAGGAAAATAAAATATGTCACTGCCTCCACTTCTTCCCCATCTATTTGCCATGAACAACAACAATTGCTGGTTGGCCTGATCTTCATCTTTTTAATGTTGAGCAGCAGACAAGCTTTTCATTCTCTTCTTTCACCTTAATGTTGAGCAGCAGACAAGCTTTTCATTCTCTTCTTTCACCCTAATCAATAAGCCGTTTAGGTCATTCTCACTTTCAGCCATCAGAATAGTATCATCCATGTATCTGAGGTTGTTGAATTTTTTCCCAGCAATATTGGTTCCTGCTTTGGATTCATCCAGCCCAGCCTTACACATGATATATTATGTTTATGAGTTGAATAAATAAGGTGACAATATACAACCTTGTTGCACTCTTTTCCTGATCTTGAACCATTCAGTTGTTCCATGTTTGGTTCTAACGGTGGCTTCTTCATCCACATACTGATTCCTAAGGCATCGGATGATTTGATCTGGTACTGCATCTTTAAGAACTTGACAAGTTTTGTTGTGATCCACACAGTCAAAGACTTTAGAAGAATCTATGAATCAGAGGTAAATGTTTTTCTGCTAATCTCTTGCTTTCTCTATTATCCAGCAGACATTGGTAATTTGATCTCTTGTGCCTCTGCAAAACCTGGCATGCACATCTGGAAGTTCTTGGTCCATATATTGTTGGATCTTAGTTTGTAAGATATGAAACATTACCTTGCTGTAATGAGAAATGGGAGCCATTGTTCGATAACTGGTCTGATGATTTTCCTTCTTTTCCTCAGTTTAATTCTGGACTTTACAATAAAAATCTCAAGATATGAGGCACAGTCAGCCACAGGTCATGATTTTGCTAACTGTATAGAGCTCCTTCATTTGTGGCTAAAACATATACAGTATAGACAATCTGTTTTCTATATTGTGCATCTGGGGATGTCCATGAGTCGTCTCTGTGACTTGTGGAAGTGGGTGTTTACTATGACCAGAGAATTACCTTGACACATTTCTGCTAAGCTGTGACCTGCTAGATTTGAATCTCCAAGGTCAAACTTGCCAGTTATTCCAGGTATCTTTTGTTTCCCTACTTTAGCATTACAATGTCATATGGTTAGAGTAACATATTTTCTTGGTGTTACATCAAGAGGTGTTGACTATCTTAATAGAATTGGACAACTTTAGTCTCTTCATCATCCATGGTCGGTGGTCTCTGCTATTACCTGCACATGGTAATTCTACATGGTATAGATCCCGACTTTCTTCATCCAGAAGAGGGTCTGGTGAGTAGGGAAAGTCTAATCTAATGAAGCAAGGTAGGGAATTCCAGCCCAACTTTCTAAAGTGGGAGGAGACTTTGACTATACACATTATATAGATTTTGTTCCAAAAATCATGCAGGTCTTTACATCTAAGAGTAGAATAAGAGGAGAGTAGGAGTAGCCTGTATCATCTTTGCGCAAAGCAATCCATCACAACAAGTTTCATGTATAAGTATTCCTCCAGCAGCTTTAAAGCATTTTGATTTCTGATCAGTGAAGGTGTGGTGATAGCTTACCTTACAAGTTACTCTGTGTTTGTCTGAAGAACTACCCAAAAAAAAAAACATAGTCAAGGCCGGGCTCCCCAAACACATGCTTTTTGCACCATAAAAGTTTCCAGGTACAGTATATGTAAACAGTATATATATGGCATACATAACCATAATCTCACAGACACACGAACAAATTGTACACATAAGAATACAGGAACTGTTTTTTATTATGAAGACAAGAAGAAAAGTATTCAATTACAAGTGCAATTTAGATGACTGGAAAGTGATCCCTAAATATATAGTTTAAATATAAAATCATTACAGATTGCAAAACAAAATCAAGTCTACATTGAACAGTTCAATGAGCAAAAAAAAAACAATCAATATTGAAGTGAGTTCATAGACATGATAACTTCAAAATGCTTCATAATCATATGTTACCCACAAAGTCTTAAAGGGGTTGAAGGACCACTACACAGTGAAACAAGTATATACTTAAAAACGTTGTATAACAAAAAGCATAATTAAGCGGGAAAAAGTCATACAGCTAGCTTTTAATTATAGAAATTCTGGTAATGATGCCTTTACAGGACCCTGCAGGGATCCATGATAGATTGGTAGAAGTTGTGTTTGTAAGAGGGGAGTTTACATTTCTTGAGAGCTATGGTTGCATTGGAGGAAGGTGTGTGGTGTCCCTTTCAGTCTTATCCAGTTATCAAACAAAAGCTCTGGACTATTGCATGTTCCCTTCTTCCGTATTCCTCCCACCACTGATAACTACAAACACACACCACCATTGAGCAGCTATTGAGAAGTGACATAACAAACACAAAATTAACTCCTGTACTCATAAACAAAAAATCCGATTTTCTTCTGATAATATTGTCCATACTTGACACACAAGTATCTTATTTTCTTGAACTGCAGTAGTTTTTTAAAGATACTTTTGTAACTTTTGACAAACATCTTAAAACCCTGATCTTATATTCTGTGCAGGCTACTCATACTGTCTAACACGAGTTTGTGAGGGATATGTTAGCCTGAACATGTAAATAATCTCAATACCACTGTGTAACCAAACTCAATATATGTTGTGTGTGCATAATGAAAATAATTACACGCAAGGGAACCCAATTCTGCAGCCTCATCACCCTCTGTTTATGTGGCCCCCAAAACACTGGTAGCTTATGATTATGGTCCTGCCAATAGTGGTCTGAATTATGGTTTCCATCGTTGCAGCATAGACAGCGGTGCATACTGGTGAGGTAGAGAAGAAGCTCTAACTTCCCAAATGAAGTGCTTTATTGCATAGTGCCTAAGTGCAGAGGAGTGTACCCTTTGCTGTGATCAGAGTGGAATTCCCAGTGTCTTTGCCTTTCTGAAGGCTTACTTTGGTTCATATCAGAATGACTCTCTTAGCTCCTTCATTTTGTGTGTATACTGTGAAAAAATGTATGATCAAACTATCTATGGACCTTTCCAAAGAATAGCTGGCTAATGTAAAGGGAATATCTGTTTTATATGTGATGGCTGTTCTGTGGCACCACATTACAAGGCATGGGAGGTCTCTCCATTTTTCTCCTTCTGATCTGTGTGCAATCTGAGGCAGTGTACAAAACACAATTATGCCTCATTGCTCCAGTTGAAGAAAAAATATTTTTATGTCAGGTTTAATGCATTGAAAAGCTATTGTTCACTTTGAAAGTTGTAACATATGTGCACCTCCAAACAGAATTCTTATTGTAACAGATATTTTGCATTGCGTTAAACAGGCGCCCCTTTGCGCTTCTGTTGAAGAGCTCTTTTGCAGTAATGAAAGCTTGCACACCAGTTTGTAAAGATGCAAAATACAGCCCAACTTGTAGCAAAAATCACTGTTATTAAATTTAAACAGCACTAGACATGTCTAGCTGCTCCTCGAATCAATCAATTTCTGCAATGTGAGATAAGAAACAGTTGGTCAATCAGTCACTTTATAGACATTTGTCACTGTTAACCTTATCTATCAAATAGTTAATTTAACCATTCTTGTGTGATGAATATTGTCACCATTTGTTAAAATAATATATGACTGAGTTTGGTATTTAACTAGTTGTTTTGCTGTTAAGTAAAGCATATAATGTTCTAGTTTACAGTTCAGAGCTTGCAAATGAGGAAAGTACAGCAGTGTTTTGGACAAGCTCTCTTATTGGGAGCTACATATGGATATTGTCTTATAATAGTTTGTAATTTCTGGGTTTACACCCTTATATTTAAATTTGAATTGTTTGGTTTCTAACTTCCAAAGGTGTTTTGCCTATTATTTCCAATCAATAAGACATTTCTTACAGCAATTGTGATGCACGTTGGTCTTTCGTTTTACAGCCTACAGCTTGACTGGGAGGACTTTTTCTACCCTGCTAGGACAAACAAAATGTTTCATTCATGCATGATTCATTCACTTTAGCCATAAAATTAACATAGAAACATATTTTTTTCTTAGTTTAGCTATTATTTTTTGAGTTGAAATAGCAGTCTTCCAATTAGTACTGAACCTAATATGACACAGTGAATAATACATACGTATTACTCACTCAAAGCCAATGCCTCTGTGATCTGACAGCTGTCGTTACAAATCAGAAGCTACAAAAAAAAAGCTTTTTCTACTAAAAAATATTTAACTATTGCTTAAGGAATTTAATCATGTCTGGGATAAGCATACAACTATTCCGAAGCATAGTTATGTTGAATGGGCAAGCTAAATAAGCTTATTGGTTCTTATCTGATGTCAAATCTATTTTGCTTTGTATAGCAAAAACAATCTAGCAATAAATATTCTGTATATTCTAATATATATTATTACATGATGATCACCCTTTTACACAACCTTAATATGGTCGTTAAGACTGTGGCAAACTACAGAGCTCCTCTATAAATGTAGTCCAATATTAGTTTAACTATATTAAAATAAGAGTAGTAAGGTTGTGGCTTAATAATCATGAATTATTTTTACAGGAAAGCTATTATTATTCACTATATTGATATGATTTTGGCCGACAACTTCCTGGTCCAGTCTACAGATGTGGAAGTCATGTGTTTCTTGTATTGCTGTTGATAGGGGGTACATTTGTGTGGGCCCTATGCTGGCAGGCATTTGTGTTATTTGTGGAGGTGTCTGTCATAAGGACAGGAAGGAACAGAGTGGCCAGAAATAAAAATTATTGGGAAATATCAGTATGCATTAGAGTGAGGGGACATAGCTATTACATTTTTTTTACTGGGTCGCAACATTTCTGATGGCTCCCCTGGTTCTTTGTACCATATAATATAGTGTATTCACCAGATCCATGTCACAACAAAGAAATAAGTTTTGATCCACACTACAATTTAATCCAATACTATCCAAAGTAAAGCTAAACAGGGATTCCAGTACACATGCCCCTAAAGGCATTCACTTGCTATCTTGGACAGTTTCAGGCCTTGTGGACCCATATGGTTTCAGTAATGGCTAGTTGTTTAATTGCCCTGCATTCTTAAGCCTTTTAATATCCTTTCACCATAGGAAGGAATATTTCATGAGCTAGAGGTTGTGACACATTGCAATGGGTTTCTATGGAGTTCAATGCATAACCTTCATGTATAGCAGTCTTTTAAGTAATCTCTAAGGTCTGATTCCTAGCCATCATGCATTCCATTGAAACTTATAGTAAATCATCACAGTCAGCCCCAGGTCATGATTTTGCTAACTATATATAGCTCCTTCATTTGTGTCTGAAACGTATATAGACAATCTGTTTTCTATATTGTGCATCTGGGGATATCCATGTGTAGAATCGTCTCTGTGACTGGTGGAAGTGGGTGTTTACTATGACCAGAGAATTACCTTGACACATTTCTGCTGTGACCTGCTACATTTTGATCTCCAAGTACAAACTTGCCAGTTATTCCAGGTAACTTTTGTTTCCCTACTTCAGCATTACAATGTCCTATGGTGAGAGTAGCATATTTTCGTGGTGTTAAATCTGTGAGATGTTGATTATCTTAATAGAATTGGACAACTTCAGCCTCTTCATCATCCATGGTCGGAGGTCTCTGCTATTACCTGCCCACTCCCCAGTTATTACTACTCCTATTCCTTTTCTATATCCAACATTATAAGTTTATAGGCATTTATGTATATCAAAAAGTGTTCGGTACACTTACAGACAGACATGTCATTATAAATAGGCATTTGTATGGCTATGCAACCATTGTTTTATGGTACTGTATTGGCATCTTCAAGCAGCATGCTTTCCCCTGAATATGTGTTGTCCCAGTCATAGGCTTCGTGGGCCTAGGCCTAAACACACCACTGTTCTAGGTACATTTATATGTGTGCCTATGCACATTATATAGATTTTGTTCCAAAAATCATGCATGTCTTTACATCTAAGAGTAGAGTAAGAGGAGAGTAGGAGTAACTTGTATTATCTGTGCGTATAACAATCCATCACAACAAGTTTTACGTTTTATAGGCTTATTAAAAGACCATTGAACTCTGAAAAAATTCTATTATATTTTAACAAAATGAATCTTTTCTATACTTCTAATAAATATTTTAGTGCAATATATAAACTATGCTGTGCTTACTTGCTTTATTTTGCCGTTCATATTGTTCTGTATAAGAGCTGCCATTTTGTCTCTCATATTTTCCCTCTCTGTTATATTTCTCCATTTTGTTATTTTTTGTTAAGAAAATATGCAAATATGTCACTGGTGGGGTGGAGCCATCCACATAGCTGGGCAGGCTCAATTTAAACAATGACAGCGGAAAGCTCTCTACAGTCAGCAGTGAACGAATAGTGTAATACTTATTATTGTACAGCACACAAAACTCTACCATGGATTTATATTTATATAATGCATTTCTTTATATGTAATAACAGTTACATATACTGTATATATTATGTACAGTTTTGAACCCAGCCACCTATATTTATTTGAATTATGGTATTATGGTAGTTTTTGTTCACGGGAGAGTTTTTATGTGTTGCACAATATGTATTACACTGTATTTGTAATAATGTGCAGCTTTCTTTCTAAGGGGTTGGATTACATCAACAGCAACCCCATCATGTCAGACCACCAAATATGCAAACAAAAGTCATGAATATAGAAAGTATTGAATTATATTGCATTTTAATAAAATTCCTAAAGATGAGATATTTACTCATGGTGAGTTATATTTAATAGCAAATGTGTCTCCACTTTCACAATGTAAAAATTTATGGCAGCAGTTTGAAAGCATTTGCCTATATAAAATAAAATCAAAGTATGAATCTGAAAAAGGAAGCAATCTAACGAAACAAATGCAAAATCAGGTTTTTACTCACAAAAGTAATGGGCTGCAAAGCCTGAACAGCAGTAAGATCCCTTTGATAGCACTACTACTGTTGATTCAATAATTATCCACATTCCACGTTGAAACTATCATGGCTGCATCCCAAGGGCCTCATTCTAATCGGGGCCGTAAAACAGCTGCAAGTCTGCCATTCCTTGTCATCGTGTTACGGCCCTGCGGAGCGCTATTCACTTGGGCTGCGCCATAAGGAGGTACATTTTACAGCCGATCGCAAATCGGTAGTAAGCACTTCCGTGCTTGAACAGACGTAACTCGTGTTTCAAGCTCCCAAACATTGTTGAAATGTAAATGCAAATATAAATTCAAGACAGCACTGTAATTGATGGGGTACACGATAGGTGACATGAAGATTAAAGGCACAACATTCTCAAGCTGGCACATCGACAAAATACAATACTTGATTTGACAATTAATCTCCGTCCAAAGTCCGATAGGCTTGAATAACAAATTACGGGCTTGGAGGTTATTCAAGCCCGTCGGATTTTGGATGGAAATTAAACGTGACATCAAGTATTGCATTGTGGCAATGTGCCAGCTTGAGAATGTTGTGCCTTTAATCTTCATGTTGCCCATTGTGTACCCCATTGTTTACAGTACGTTACAGTGCTGTTTTGAATTTATATTTGCATTTCCAGTGCTCCGAGTTTGCGGGCTTGAACCACGAGTTACGGGCTTGGAGGTCACGAGTTACGGGCTTGGCGAGCCGTTAAATCGTAGCACTTTGGCAATGAGCGCCGCATAAAAAAAATTACGAGATAAGCGGCAGAACCAAAACACAAAAAAAAACACTAAATACACACTAGAAAAAAAATTAAAGGTCACTTACAGCATGGGGAACCAGGCAGGACGTCTGGAAGTGAGTTGGAACTCCAATTTACAGCGATTTAGCCGGGTTACAAAGATCGAAAACCGTTAAACCGTAGTGCTTTGGCAATGAGCGCCGCAGAAAAAATGGTGGACGAACAAAACGAAAACGACGCTACAGCACTATAACCACGGAAAACACGTACCGATAATCCGCTAAGACGCATACCACACATTATCCGCCATTTTAGGATAATGCGGAAGTACACAGCTTCGTTAACGGTTTCGGCTTGCGCACGCACACTATTACACTGCACACGTTCATCACGCTTACACAGCACCTCCACACCACTAATGCTGCAGCAACATCAACACAGATTGCCAGCTCTTCAACACAATACATAAAAATACGTAAAATGATTTATTAATTTGTATTCTATATTTCAGTAGTACACAGAAAACAACATTAGCTACCTTACAATTCCAAATGTATATTAATAACTAAACAACTTTTAAAACATACACATCTCATTGCCGTCATTTTTTGACGGGCAATATGCTAGTAGATTAATAATGAGTATTGCAGTATATTATGATACCTTTTGTTTCGGACAAACGTCTTATTTATAGTGATGAGCTTTCAAGAGGTTAAACCTCTTTTTACCAAGTCTCAAGCAATGCTAACATAAGATGGAACCCTGAGTTTGAATAAAAACAGTGATGGACATAGAGTGAAGACAGCATCTGACATTATCAGGTAAATTCATATGGGGGAATAAACACAGCATAGTAAAAATATATATTACTTTAGTTTTTATTATCAACAATCTTTATGTAATTCTCTGTATGTATATTTGTGATAGAAGATCTGCAGGACTGTGGGACTGTGTGTACATACCTATAGTCGAAGGGAACATGGAGCTATATATTTTATTTATTGCCCTTTGTATAAAAAAAGGATAAGACATATGGAGCTGTACAATTTATCATACATTTGGCAATATTTTTTTTTTTTTATTTGGATCAATAAATTGTAGGGCACGTGTGTATATCTATAGTATTGGGGAATTGATTGTAGGGGAAGCAGTATGTACATCTCTATAGTATGCGTCTCTGTAAAGCATAAGTTGAGTAGAGTGTACATATCTATAGTACAGGGAGCTTTATATGTATATTTTATCAAGAAGCTGTGTGTATATATCTTTAGTGTGGTGGGTAACTGTTTAAATATCTATAGTCAGAGTAAGACTGTGTGAAGAGCTGGAACTGTATATTTTGTATTATAGTGTTTACATAACTATAATGTGAGGTTCCCTGGTGTTCCAGTGGTTAGAAATCGGTGCTTTCACTGCTGTGTTCTTGGTTCAAATCCAGTCAGGGCACCAAGAGGTCACACCACCCTGAAGCCAAGCAGGGTTGGGCCCGGTCAATACTTAGATGGGAGATCTCCTTAGAATACCAGTAGCTGTATGCTGTGCCCTACTGGAAAAGGAACTGGCAATCCACTCCAGTATCTCTGCCATGAAAGCCAAGTGGATCAGCATGACCCTGGATAAAAATATGTTTCTGTTGTGTTGAAGTCCATGAGGACCCGGAGACATCGACATGACTGAAAAATGCAACAACAACAACTATAATGTGAAGGAATTAGTATTTGTCTGTCTTTTACATTTTTCTGTTGGCAAACTCTGTATATCTCACTCATAACAGTGCACATCCTTTAGGGATGCTGTTACTTCCTTGTGTGGATATATATGTGTCTACCCTGGGCAAAGTGTCCCTGTAAGTTATTCTCAAGCATTGGCAACAATTTGCTTTATACAATACTGTTTTATTGTTCAAATTGAATTATTGCAGCCTGTATTATGAGGGGAGTGTATGATATACAAGATGTCTGCAGTATGGTTATATCAAATTACTACAAAACTCCCATATATGTGCTCTGCACCTTAAGATAGAGGGTGAAAAAGCATAATAAAAAAATGATTTCATTTTGAAAATTGATGCTGAACTGATGGAGTTGTGATCAATTGAAGTCAGACTATTTCAGTGTATTGCCTGTGCCTGAATAAGTAATGAGCTCTTAACCACGCAGAACAATGAATGAATCTCATGCTTGAGATGTCTGTATGCCACCAACTCCATGGTCTGCACATTCATATCCTATTTGCCCCAGATGTTCAGAGCAACACAGCTTTTCTGTCTCGGTATACTGCTATAATTGGCAGGGGAGCAGGAGGTCCTGTATATACGATCAGTTATTTTATTAAAATGTTATATGCATCCCTGATAAGTTTTGCATGTCAATGACTCTCAGTGCAATTCTTCATTTCTATTCAAGACTGACTGGCTGCTGTTGTCACCCCCAAATACATACTTGATAAATTTGAAGCCCGTATCGGCATCGGCACACCAGCTGACAGTAATATTTAAAGCCTATCCTTCTAAATACATTCCGGTACAACATGAGAGTTCCATATCATTTTAACCAATATGTTTGGAGCCTAAACACAGTCGTTAAAATATAATTAAAACTGCACACAGTTAACATTATACAGTATTTTTATGCATGAAAAAAAATAAAACCTGTTTAAACGAACAGTAAGTACAATGAGCATACTTGTTGTCTCATTGGAAGAAAAGTATGGCTTGTACAGCTATATTATACTGCTCATTGGCTGACAGAGGCAAGTACTTAAGTATTTGAATAGGCTTATTGTACTCTGAGACCTTAATTAAAAAAAAAGAAAATACATTGTGACTCATTAACACTCTCTTTGAGATGCAACCAGGAAAAATGTATTCCAATGTTTTTGATGCATATTTTGTAAAAACAAATAGCATAGCATTACATTCTACAAACATAAAGGCAGATTTTTCACCACCAATGAACTTAAGAATGAACCTTATTCTTATACCTCATTAGTTTAGTGAGTAGGCCAATAAATCAGTATGTTTGTGATTTATGTTGTTAGTTCACTCGTATTATTTTTATAAAAAAAGTTCTATATTATTAGGTAATGCAACAACCACCTACTATTAATATTTAATCAGTTGGTAGCTATTGCATATAATAAAAATGCTTTCAACAGTCATCTGTGACCATTTGTAAATAACTTTAAAAAAGTAATTGTCTGCCGTGATATGAGAGCAAATTAATGATGTACTCTACCTGGATTCAAAGTCCTAACTCTAATCTAAACTGCAAGAAAAGTGCCTAATCATATAATTTCTAAAGATTTAATGAGTATTAAAAACACTATCCATAAAAAGTCATACACATATATCATATTAAATCACTTTTTATGGTGAACTGTAATCTTTCGTTAAAGGGAAATGGCATTGGGTTATTTATAATTTTAATGATTTATCTAACTGACAAATGTAGTGCAAATCCTTTTTACGAAACTGAAGTCTAATATCTGATTGTTTTATAGAGACATTCACATTTTTGCTTACAGCTGACCAGAATATAACAAATTCAGCCAGTTATCATCTACTGAAATGTTTGTATATATAATATTCTATCTATCTATCTATCTATCTATCTATCTATCTATCTATCTATCTATCTATCTATCTATGTGTCTATGTGTCTATCTATCTATCTATTATCTATCTATCTATCTATCTATCTATCTGTGTCATATGCATGTCAAATGTTAAGAGTGGCTTCTTAATGCCCCATGCCTGCAAACAATACTGAGGATACACAATAATTTTGTTCCTTGGCATACAAAACTGCTACTATTGCGCCCTATTTTATTGCCCAATTCGTAAATGAGTTAGTTATTTAATTAATTCCGGACATTAACATAATTCGTAAATTCATACACATATAAAACTGCTCTTAATATTGCCACATATTCAATTTGCTAATCGCAATACGATTACGAGTTACCCGCCCACAGACAACTGCAGGCCAGGCAAAGTCACAAAACCGGCCTTAGAACTCCATTGGTTTTAGCACAAAACGAATATGACGAGCTCTAACTAATTACATTTCCACAAAATGTATATTCTATTAGATACATACAGTAGCTCTAGCTCGCAAATTAAGTCTAACCCACAACTGAAAAAAGTATTTAGTTTCTGACAAAAATATAATGAATACTAAATAGGACTCGCAAGGGCTTTTCCCAACACGTATTATAGCTGGAGCAGCAATTAAACACACAATACTGTACTATAAAAGCATGGAAAGGCAGGGAAAAACATTAGAATTAGTTGCACAACAGTCTCAAACCTACAAATATGCAATTAAAAAATATTTTTTTTAAATGCTATTTCTGAGTAATAGCGATCCTGGGGCTCAAGGGGTTAATACATATCATAAATCCCCCATGGACTAAAACAGGTGATCTAATGCATTTTGTAAAGTGCTTAAGTGCTTGATTGAGAACCTGATCAGCAAATATTACTTGTTGGCACTAATTAATTTGTACCCTCGATTGCAGATTACTTTTTACTGATGTCATGATGACAGTCTCATTTAGTATTGAAGTAAAGAAGTAAATTGCACAATTGCTTAAATCTTGTAAGATCATATATGATCACTCCCTGTGAAATCTGAAAAAAGGGGTGCTACTAGAGGATATTGATTACTATATAACAGAAAAGAAGGGACAGAACAAGTATCCTTTGGAATTAAAGTGCACACCCTCTGCCAATATAGAACATAGAAATATAGAAAGTGACAATATAGAACAGCAAAAAATATAAAACTTAACATTTATTAACATTATTAAAACTTCTTATTAAAATATTGAAATTCTGACCAGATAAAGAGAGTAGAGAAATAAGAATTTTTTAAGGACTACCTTATATATTGACTGGAATTGTTTGACTGAAATTATTCAAATAGTCCCTATATATCCTCTTATTTAAAGTGATAAATCATCTGAAATAAAGTGATGCATAAGGTTTTGTGTAATATTATTAAATAGCAGAAACATAAGTCCAAATACTAGACCTATGTGTTTGCACTTATATATATTGCACTTCCATAAAGTGTCTAGTGCTAATAGTAATAGAGTAAATGATGATATATAATAGTATTGAATATAAATTACAATATAAATAAAGTGCTAGTGCTGAGTGCTAAGTATGAGGGTATTGGGGTTTTATACAGACATACGTTATAAGGGAAAGTCCATTACTGAAATAGTAATATGATTATAGATTCCACTACTCGAACTATGGAGCTAGGGTATGTACTATCAAATTCCACACTCTTATATTTGCTCATAGATTTGAGATTGATATGGATAGTATTTATGTATCTTTTCGATATAGATGGTTAATCTATGTGATTATAAAACGCCTAAGCTCCAAATTACCCTCGTGTCGCCTATGCGTCTGCGTGTGACGTCATAGAGCGACGTCGCGGCGTAGTGCGTGCAACCCAACGCACGTTTCTGAAAATTTCATCAGGGGTTACCGGAGGAGTGTCAGAGGAGCTATTTATGCTCCATGGTTGCTGTGGCAACCTCAAAGCTTCTCAAATAACAAATATTAAAAAGAGTATAACTTAAAATACTGCTGAATATATGAAGAGAGATAGATAGGACTAAAAGAGTCCAATTACAGTTATAATTGCTATGAATAGCACACCTTGCAGATTTGGCAGAAATAAGGAAGGGACTAAGACCTTTATATAATACAGCATTAACTCTTATGTATGCCTTTTAGGGATATATAATATATAGATATTATTATTTATATTAATATGATAGATGGATATCCTAAAAGAAGGTGACCTATTTCTCTACAGTCACACATGAGAAAAGAAGATATATATGATTATTATTGTATATTTATATATATTTTATTCAACAAATCTCACAATGTGATATTGTTAGGGATATATCATATACCTTCTATAAAATATATAGTTGTTAAATCATATATTTACATGATGGATATAAGTCACAGCAAATATTTCTCATACTTCTTCTGTTATAGTTGGATAAAGCTTTAAATAAAGGGTGTGAAAGTAAATCCATCATTAAGACCCCAAGGTTTTTTGGTCTTGAGTGTAAAGATCCAGTAGGCCTCCTTTTTTAATAATTCCTTATCAATATTTCCTCTTCTGATATTATGTTTTATACCGTAAATGGCTATGAAGGATATATTGTTAAGATCTCCATTGTGTAGAGAATTGACATGGTTGGCCACTGGTGTGTCATATTCTTTAGTTATGCTGTATATATCTTCTAATATTCTGCATCTGAAATCTCTACAACGACAAAAAAAGTTATAAAAAATTAGAAAAAGATCCAACTAATGACTTTATAGAGGAACTTAAAGATATTCTAACAAGTGGTCTAAATACTAAAGTTATATGTAAATCAGAATTTGACTTCCTCTTGAATCAGAACCAAAGAGAAAAAGCAGTAGATAGAGATCTACTGTTATCAAATAAAAAAAAAAAAGATGAAGTGGTTAGGTGCATAGGTACTTATAATGGAAAATGGCATGAAATTAGAAAAATATTCAATGACCATTTGAAGATTCTCTTAGATGATGATGATCTAAGACCATTTCTAAGCAACCAGGCCCAAATCACTAGTAGAAGATCAACTAACCTGAGAGATATGCTGTCTAGAAGTCATTTAGAAGGTGCTAAAATCAAGACTTGGCTTAAAAAAACGAAGGGCTGTTTCAAATGCCTATCATGCAGAGCATGTAAATATGTAAATACCACCAAAATATTCCCCTCAAAAGATGGAATTAGTAATTTCAAGATCCAGCAACTGATGAGATGTAAAACAGTAAGGGTTATATATCTCATGCTTTGCAAATGTGGTATGAAGTATGTAGGTAAAACCTGTAGAGAATTCAGATGCAGAATATTAGAAGATATATACAGCATAACTAAAGAATATGACACACCAGTGGCCAACCATGTCAATTCTCAACACAATGGAGATCTTAACAATATATCCTTCATATACGGTATAAAACATAATATCAGAAGAGGAAATATTGATAAGGAATGATTAAAAAAGGAGGCCTACTGGATCTCGCTTCGCAAGGGCCGCGACTCGCGTAGCGAGCCCGCAGCGTTAGCAACAACTCGTACGCTCACAACTATATATGTGATTATTATTTATATTAATATGATAGATGGATATCCTAAAAGAAGGTGACCTATTTCTCTACAGCCCTCGCGAAGCGAGCCAAGGCTCTCGCGAAGCGAGGGCACTGGCCGAGGGTCTCAGTTGCTGGCATGGAGCGCCGAAGGCGCTCCTTGCCAGCAACTGAGGACCCCCGAAGGCGCTCCATGCCAGCAACTGCGACGCTCGCAAACTTCACGTCGCAACCCAAACAGCACGACACACACATTACGACAAGATACGACACACGTTCACACACATTACGGCCTCGCAACACTCGGACGCAACTCGCGAACATTACAAAATGTAAAACACAATACATACACACAGCACATACATAAAAAACTTACCTACACCAAGAGGGAGCACCCAGGACCTCAAAAATGCAACTTAGACCTCGATTTTACTCGAAATAAAAGAGTTTAGAGACTAAAATAAATCTAAGCGAGCGAAAAAATGGCCGCCGAACAAAACGAAAACGAGGCTACAGCACTCTAAACTCGCAAAACACCACAAGAAACTCGCAAAACGCCACAAACGACCTACGGATATTCATACCACACAGTGCACACATTCAGCATGCTTACACTGCAGCTCCACACCACTAATGCTGCAGCAACATCAACACAGATTGCCAGCTCTTCATCACAATGCTTCAAAATAGGTACAGTTCATTCATTTAGTAATATATTACATATTTCATTATTATACACCAAACAGCATTAGCTACCTTACAATTTCATTGTCGTCATTTTTTCACGGGCAATTCGCTAGTATCTATATATTATATATGCCTAAAAGGCATACATACGAGTTAATGCTGTATTATATAAAGGGTCTTAGTCCCTTCCTTATTTCTGCAAAATCTGCAAGGTGTGCTATTCATAGCAATTATAATTGTAATTGGACTCTTTTAGTCCTATCTATCTCTCTTCATATATTCTGCAGTATTTTAAGTTACACTCTTTTTAATATTTGTTATTTTATAAGCTTTGAGGTTGCCACGACAACCATGGAACATAAATAGCTCATCTGACACTCCTCCGGTAACCCCTGATGAAATTTTCAGAAACGTGCGTCTGGTTGCACGGACTACGCTGCAACGTCGCTCTATGACGTCACACGCAGACGCATAGGCGACACGCCGGTAGTTTGGAGCTTAGGCATTTTATAATCACATAGATTAACCATCTATATCGAAAAGATACATAAATACTATCCATATCAATCTCAAATCTATGAGCAAATATAAGAGTGTGGAATTTGATAGTACATACCCTAGCTCCATAGTTCGAGTAGTGGAATCTATAATTATATTACTATTTCAGTAATGGACTTTCCCTTATAACGTATGACTGTATAAAACCCCTATACCCTCATACTTACCACTCAGCACTAGCACTTTATTTATATTGTAATTTATATTCAATACTATTATATATCATCATTTTCTCTATTACTATTAGCACTAGACACTTTATGGAAGTGCAATATATATAAGTGCAAACACATAGGTCTAGTATGTTTCTGCTATTCAATAATATTACACAAAACCTTATGCATCAATTTATTTCAGATGATTTACCACTTTAAATAAGAGGATATATAGGGACATTTGAATAATTTCAGTCAAACAATTCCAGTCAATATATAATACAATATATAATAATATAATAATATATATACTCTTTTTATCTGGTCAAAATTTCAATATTTTAATAAGAAGTTTTAATAATATTAATAAATGATAAGTTTTATATTTTTTGCTGTTCTATATTGTCACTTGGGCAGAGGGTGTGCACTTTAATTCCAAAGGATACTTGTTCTGTCCCTTCTTTTATGTTACTCTGTGAAATCTTACTTAAGAAGTAAATTGCGAGCTGGAGTCAATAGAATACATCTAAACATTTAGAGAAAAACACCTGCAGCCAAAATGACAGGTTAGAAGCATTTGTAGGTGTCTAATAGAATAGGGCTCATTGTTAGTTTGTAACAACTGTTAAGTTTTTACCAAACTATAAAATAAAAACAATAAAAAAATGTATAGATAGATAGATTGTTGTTTAGTCATTCAGTCGTGTCTGAGTCTCTGTGACTCCATGGACCACAGCACGCCAGGTGCATTTTTTAGTGTCTGCCCCTCTAAGCTCCATCAAGTTCATGCTCATTGCTTCAGTGGCCTCCTTTATCCATCTTCGCCTCTGTCGTCCCCTTCTTCTAGTGCCTTTAATCTTTCCCAGCATCAGAGTCTTTTCTAGGGAATTCTGCCATCTCATATTTTGGCCAAAATATTTGAGCTTCAACCTCATGATCATACTTTCTAGTGAACAGTTTATCTTGATTTCCTGAAGTACTGATTTATTGGATCTTCTTGCAGTCCAAGGGACTCTAAACAGTCTTCTCCAACACCACAATTCAAAGGCATCAATTCTACGGCGATCAGACTTCTTTATGATCCAGCTCTCACATCCGGATGTTACTACTGGGAATACCATACTTCTAACTAGGCAGACCTTTGTTAATAGTTTATTATCTTTACTTTTTACTAGCTTGTCCAGGCTTAATTTCATGACTACAGTCACCATCTGCAGAGATCTTGGATTCAAGGAAAATAAAATCTGTCACTGCCTCCACTTCTTCCCCGTCTATTTGCCAGGAAGTGAGATTGCGGTTTGCCATGATCTTCGTCTTTTTAACATTGAGCAGCAGGCCAACTTTTGCACTCTCTTCTTTTACCCTCATCAATAACTCCTTTAGTTCCGCCTCACTTTCAGCCATCAGAGTAGTATCATCTGAGGTTGTTGATATTTCTTCCAGCAATATTGATTCTGGCTTTGGATTCATCCAGTCCAGCCTTATGCATGATGTATTCTGCAAAAATTTAATAAATAAGGTGACAATATACAACCTTGTTGCACTCCTTTTCCGATCTTGAACCATTCTGTTGTCCCATGTATGGTTCTGAATGTGGTCGGCATACAGATTTGTTAGTAGGAGGATGAGATGATCTGGTACTCCTATCTCTTTAAGGACATGCCACATTTTATTGTGATCCACACAGTCAAAGGCTTTAGAATAGTCAATGAAGCAGAAGTAAATGTTTTTTGGAACTCTTTTGCTTTCTCTGTTATCCAGCGGACATTGGAAATTTGATCTCTTGTGCCTCTTCCTCTGCAGAATCGGGCTTGCACATTTGATAGTTCCTGGTCCGTATATTGATGGAGTCGAGCTTGTATAATCTTAAGCATTACTTTGCTGGCATGTGAAATGAGTGCAATTTATTTGATAATTTGAGCACTCTTTGGCACTGCTTTTTCTTGTGATTGGGATGTAGACTGACCTTTTCCAGCCTATTGACCATTGCTGAGTTTTCCAAATGTGTTGGCATAAGGCAAGTAACACTTTTACAGCATCATCTTGTAGAATTTTGAATTGTTCAATTGGGATTCCACCACCCCCTGCAGCCTTATTATCAGAAAGACATCCTAGGGCCTATCTCACTTCGCTCTCCAAGATGTCTGGCTCCAACTCATTGGACAAATTATTGAGGTCATCACTGCTGTTAAGATCCTTCCTGTATAGATCTTCAGTGTATTCCTGCCACCTCTTCTTTATCTGACCTTCTTCTGTTAAGTCCCTACCATTTTTGTCTTTTATCACTCCCACTTTTGCATGAAAGGTGCCTTTTGGGTTCCCAATTGTCCTGAAGAGATCTCTTGATTTACCCATTCGGTTATCTTCTTCAATCTCTTTACATCACTCATTGTAGAATGTCTTCTTGTCTCTTCTTGCTATCCTCTGGAATTCTGCAGTCAGTTGGACGAATATTTTCTTATCTCCACTACCTTTTGCTTTTCCTCTTTCCAGTTTGACTTTTCACTTTACTTTCTTTTAGGGATATTCTTTGTTGCTGTTTCCTGGATTAAGTTGCAAACTGCGGTCCAAAGTTCTTCAGGCATTCTATCTTCCATTAAATCTATTATTTACTTCCACTGAATATTCACAATTCATATTATTTATTTTGTATCTACTTGGTCTGGTTTTCCCTCTTTTCTTCTGTTTAATGTTCAACTTTGCAGTAAGAAGCTCATGGTATGAGCCGCAGTCAGTTCCAGGTCTTGTTTTTGCTGACTGTATAGAGCTCCTCCATTTTAGGCTGCAAATTATATAGTCAATCTGATTTCTATGTTGTCCATCTGGTGATTTCCATGTGTAGAGTTGTCTCGGAGGAAGAGGGTGTTTGCTACGACCAGATAATTATCTTGACAAAATTCTCCTAATCTCTGACTTGCTTTATTTTGTACTCCAAGGTCAAACTTGCCAGTTATTCCAAGTGTCTTTTGGTTCCCCACTTTAGCATTCCAATCTCCTATGATGATAGTAAAATCTTTTCTTGGTGTTATATCTATGACGTGTTGAATGTCTTCTTAGAACTGGAAAACGTTAGCCTCTTCAGCATCCATGGTTGGAGCATAGACTTGGATCATTGTGATAGTTAATGGCTTATCCTGAATTCTAATTGAAATCATTCTGCCATTTATTGGGTTGTAACGAGCACTGCTTTGGCCACTCTTTGATTGACTAGGATGGCTACTCCATTTCTTCTGCAGGGTTCTGGACCACAGTAGAAGATCTGGTGGTTGTCTGATGTCTGATGTGTTGTCAATTTAAGTTCACCAATTCCCAGGATATCAATGTTTAACCTTGTAATTTCATTCTTGACCACATATAGGTTGCCTTGGTTCATAGTTCTAACATTCCAGGTTCCTATTCTGAATTGATCTTTTTCAGCATTGGACTTTCCTTTCCCCTCCAGACACATCCGCAGCTGGGTGTCCTTTCGGCTTTGGCCCAACCACTTCATTAGATCTGGTGTTACTTGTACTTGTCCTCTGCTCTTCCTCAGTAATGTGGTAGGCACCTTCTAACCTGAGGGGCTCATATTCCGGTGCCATATCATTATGTCTCTGTGTGAGCCTGTCCATAAGTTTTTCTTAGCAAAGATACTTGAGTGGTTGCCAGTTTCTTCTCCAGTGGATAGATTTAAATTTACATATAGTTAGATGTAGATAGATGATAGTATTACAGTATAAAAACTTTTTTATTGGATATACATTTTATTTAGAGAGACAAGCTCTCTTTATCAAGTCAGAAGCAATACTGGTAAGATGTAACAAGCATAAGAAAAATATTATATATAATATATATATATATATATATATATATATATATATATATATATATATATATATATATATATATATATATAAAATGCTTTTTTTTTTCCATATTCCCGTTAAGTGTGTTTTTTTCCAAAACTGAAAATAAAAAATATAATTTTAAGTTTTAAAACTTCCTGAAGCAGCTCATCCTGAATTATAGTTCCAGTAAGCATCACAATTCATATCCTTCAGTTATTTCACTTTCTCAGAATTGCCAATGAGCTGAACTGCTGCAAGGAAAATCTATTTTTTATATATATATATTTTGCGAGGTTGTTATGTTTGAAGACTCAAATACTATAATTTAAGCCATTTGTACAGCAAATGTTCACAGGAGTGGTTGTCTACTTAATAGGTATAGGGCAGTAATTTCCAAAGAAGCACAAAAAGTGAGTTTGACAGCAGAAAAAAAAGTATCTGACCTGTATTTTTTCATTATAAGAATACCTTTTACATTCTGATATCATGGCACATTTAGATTTTAGGTATTTATCTCAAAAGTACTTAGCATTTACTCTACTCTAGACCCCAAATAACTATTGTATTCTTATTGCTAAGCTCTCATCTCAGGATTGCCACGCAATTATAAGTTAATACAGTATATAAGAAAGTGCTAGGTATACTTATACTGCATAAAGACATTTCTCTGGATATGACACTGCACTGACAAGTTGGACAGCCGTTTACCCCATGGAAATGTGCTGAATTTCCCCTGCCCTATTTGGCCTAAACAGAAATGTATCACTGTTTTAACTAGTAATATCTATGTTCAACTCCAAGACCTTTCAAACCGTTCCTAATATGGTTGTGTAATCAGTTTGTCAACTATTTTATATAATGGCCTTAACCTTTGCTCATCACTTGACATAAGAAGTGGAGTTTAAGTTTTGAAAAGGTCATACAAAACAGGATATACAAAGCTTGGAATGTATGCCTTTAAATCAAAAGTCCATTGTTAGTATCAGTCCATTTTCAGAAACAATATCATACTGATAAAGTTACAATGAAAAATGAAGAACAATAAATAGGTAAAAGGTAAACAACTTAAAAGTTATATTTATCTATTTTTCTTTCTAAAGAGATAAAAGGTAAACAACTTAAATATTATCTTTATCTCTTTTTCTTTCTTAAAACAAAGAGCCCTAATCTATTAGAAGCTCGCAAAGGCCTCTAACCTGTAATTTTGGCTGCAGGTGTTTAGATATAGTCTATTGACTCAAGCTCGCAATTTACCTCCTTAAGCATAAACCTGTAAACCCAACCTTTTTAAATCTGATTTCAGGGGGCGTGATCATATGATCTGACAATATTTAAGCAAGCACATCATTTACTTCTTAGACACAGCCAATAGTAAATGAGACCATTATCATGACATCAGTAAAACATGGAAGTTACACGTATTCTGCAACTGGAGGATACAAATTAATTAGTGCCAATAAGTAATATTTGCCGATCGGGCTCGCAATCTAGCATCCTAAAAAAATATGCATTAGAGCATGTGTTTTAGTCCATGTGGGTTACATGATATGTATTATCCCCTTGCTGGGTAATTGATATTACTCTGAAATAACATTAAAAAATATATATTTTTTTAATTGCATATTTGTGGGTTTGAGAATGTTGTGCAATTAATTCTAATATATTTCCATGCCTTCCCATGCTTTTAAAGTGCAGAACAAATATTGCAGCTATATACCAGTCAAATTTCCATTTGCAGGTTATTTTATCTGACCACTAGGGGCAGATAACATATTACATACTAGATTCATTCACCTTTCTATTATATCTCTTCCCTCTCCTACCAATTGAAAAACCTTTCTAACTTTGCACACCTTCCTGCCAATGTAAACTTTCACTTCCTTCATGACCCTCGCTATTCCTTATCTGTTCTTCCCCGGTCTCTGCCTCTTCCATTCACTTTAGATTGTAAGTAGCAATCTTGTAGGGTTCTTTGGAAAAAAGCACTTTTTCCAAAGATCCTAAGCTCAAAACAGGACCCTCCATTGTCTGCAGTCTGTTAATATGTCCTTTCCTTTTTCTTTCCCCTGTATTGCGCTATGGAATATGTTGGCGCATTACAAATAAAAGTTAATAATAAATAAATAATGATAATAATCATAATACAGTATTATGTGTTTAATTGCTGTTACAGCTTTAATACTTATTTGAAAAAGCCCTTTACTCGTAAATTTTTTGACAGAAACTATACTTTTTTTCACTTGCGGGTCAGACTTTATTTGTGAGCTAGAGCTACGGGTCTAATAGAATATTAATTTTGTGCAACTTTAATTTTTTTAGAACTTGTAATATTCAAGCTCTGCTAAAACCAATCAAGCTGTAAGGATAAATTTGTGATTGTGGGAGGATAACTCTTCATCGGATTGTGAGTAGCTAATGGAATACGTGGCAATATTAAGAGCTTTAAGTGTGTGTAAATTACAAATTGGGCAATCGAATAGGATCCAAATCTGAAGTTTATTTCAGAAGTCCACCTCGAAAAAAAAGGACCATAGAGGTTGTGGGTCTTCATGTCTTCATCCACTTTCTAGCCTATGAAAGCAGTTCTATAAAGTTAAATGTGTGGCCAGTAAAAAACCTTCAATAAGGTATTGTATACCATGGGCCTCATTCTATTATCGGCCGCAGCCGTTGCGGGGCCGCAAGGACCGGCCGCAAGCTATTCTGCTATTCTATTCCCCTCCGGTCGGGGATTCCGGCAGGCTTGCGGCCGGCGCCTTGCTATCTCTTGCGGCCGCTCGCGCCGGAGGAAATCCTTTGATCTAAAATGGCAGCAAAGAAATCGGCCGTAAGAAAATCCTATTTGCAATTCAATTGCTCCGGGAACCCTCTCTGCAAGGCTAAAACCGAGCCGCAGCTTACTTGCAGGAAAGAGGTCCCGCTATCACCAATTAAGCACGAAATATAGCCCAAATAAAGCCATCCTGCACTTTGAGAAGACTATAAAGTGATTTTCGGTGTTAGCAAAAATAGCACAAAATTCCCCTATACTCAAATCCGTAAAATATTTTTTTTTTAATATACGTCAAATATCCATGTAAAAAGTCCAGAGTGCTTAGAGCACCTCAGACCCGCCCACGCCGCAGCCGGAAAATAAACAGTTAATTTAAACTCGGGTTTGGGCTGATGTGCACGCTTGAGAGTGGGTTACTTTTAATCCTCATGTCCCCCAATATGATCCCTAGCATTTACAGAGCTTTACAGAGCTGTCTTGAATTTATTTTTGACTTTTTAGATTTCTGAGCTTACGGCCGGTTGCAAGATTTACGGACGTCCGTAAGAGGAGATCCTTGCGGGCCGTTTAATTGAATTGCGAGGTAACGGGACCCCCGCAAGGAATCGCAGCCTTACGGCCGGTTTACGGCCGATAATAGAATGAGGCCCCATATATTTAATTGCAGGGAACTATTCAACGTCACAAGTGATATGAAATTTATATGCAATCATTTCCTACTTAATGCAATCATGTCGAAATTACTATTGATAATAAAAAGGCACTAATATAGAATAATGTAATCAATTAACCAATTAGTATTTAAGCATCATATTTCTCATTTTCATTTATTATGCACATATTTAAAAAAATAATTATTATTGCTGCATGCAAAATTTATATAAATTAGTAATCACATTTCATCCTTGCGTTCATTTTTGAATTAGGCTTAATTGTTGTAATTATGGTATGTGTAATATTGACTAATTGCAGCTTTTTGAGAAATGAAGAAGTAGATCTGCAATCTAAATCTGATGAAATACCCTTATTTGTATTCACCAAAACAGCTAAAATGGTAAATGAGGGAAACCAAGTTCACAACAGTGCTGTAACATGTTTTCTTCTTAAACTCAATTGTTTTAACATTATTTAATAATATATATGTATTAAAGGAACATGGATCACCCATCTTTTATATAAATTATATATGTGAGGGGATCTCATGAACAAATTACACAATTGCAGTTGAAATTTAACTTTTTTTGTTTATATGAACTTCCAACAAACAGTAAACATAACACTAACACAAACTGAACATTAGCAGAAATAAACTTTAAATTTGTGATGTTGAAGCTTTTGGCTCATTCTGGATTCTGGGATTTTTGAGAATCAGAGCATCAAAAGGGGTTTAGCACCTAAAACGGCATTATAGTGAGGCAGTGCATTATACAGGGAATTATGGGTCAAAATAGCATTATAGTGAAACAACGCTAAAAGTGATGGAGTTAAGCAGGGTATACCTGTATATATATAAAGACATACCCTTTTTAACTCTGTAGATGTGTGCCAAGTGCCAAACGGGTCAATTTAAAAAAATAATAAGAATAAATCTCAGGAAAACTCGATAATAAAATTCCTTTCATGGCTCTTGGTGTTTTGGATGATGCAAAGCATCGAATCAGTGTTACTCTGGGATGTGTCGGCCAACAACTGTGTTATTTCCAATAGGGGATGTGTCAAGCAAAAAAAAGCTTTATAATGAATCAGTATTGAATGGGGTAGGGTAAAGTTAGGTCTGCCTGTAGTTGCTTATACAGTGGACCCTCGGTACTCAACTACCTCAAAACTCATTGATTTTGGTATTCAACACGTCTTGATGAGCAAAACATACTTTGGCACTTGAAGCTTCCTTGGTACTTATTGTACTTGCTAAAACCAATTTATATTAGTCTTTATGGGAGTTTGGTATTCATTGTTTTCACCACTTGTCTTGCCTTCTGGAACAAATAATCGATGTGTACCAAGGGTCCACTATGTTTGTTTCTAAACTCTGGGGTAGATTTAATAGAACATGTGCATTGCAGTCTTTAGTGAAGAACTTTGCATAAATTGAGCACCTGCTCTGTTTTAGTTCTGGACTGCAGTGTCTCAAAGAGACAAACATTTATTGTGTCACATATAAGGAGAAAAGAGATGTGGATTGCACAATTCCAAGGCCAAACAGCACACATGCTAGAGATCTGACTATGGCAGTGTGCATGAATATTCTCTTGTCGATAAGACTTTGTCAGTCTGAACGTCCACTCCCCAAGTAAATTACTTGATGTCCCCAGAGTCCTATTTTATCCTGTTTGATCTCCTGGTTTTGATCAGGGCTTGTGATCCAGGCTCCGCTTCTGATTGCTGCTTGCCTCAACCTTCTGCCATCTGTCTGTAACATCTGCCCATAATCCTGACCAATCTGTTTCCTCCTATCATTGACATTTAAGACATGTAAGACTCCTCTTATGCCAAACCCCTGACCTTGGTTTGTGGAATGGTCTTACTACACTATCTCAAACCTCCAGATGCTCATTCATCAACCACCAGCGATACACAATTCATATCCCCCAAAGTTTTTCTAATTCAGGAGAGTGTGAATTGCAAGTGCACTGATCAACATGCAGTTTTAAAACTTGTTCAATAGTCCATTTAAGATGATGATGCATTCCCCCAGATACCAATACTCTAACATTATTCTCAAACAGAATATTCACTCTCTGATTTAGCATTACTAATTCTGTAATTAAAATTAATTTCAGTCACAGAACAAAGAGAATAAAACATATATATAATGAAGTCTATCAAGATATCAGAATAACGGCACAGTATGGTAAACTTTTGTCGAGGCAATAAACCATGTCAACATAATGGCTTCACACTTGTACTTCAAAAATATCTCTCACATGCAGATCTTTTCATATTTGTCTTAATCACCTGATTGCACATAGAGGCATCTATCCTTTTAATTAAACGTCTGATTATATAGATATTACCTTTACTTCAAATCATGTGGAGGGGAATCTTTAGGTGTTCTGAAGATGATGTATCTTACTGATTAATCATGTTTTAGCTAATTATCTTTTTATATCAACTACAATCACCTCCCTGTTTTATATGACCGCTACATACAGGTTTGCCTCGATTAGAAAATGAAAAAGAACTGGATCATTCATTAACATAACTATGCATTTTTATAATCTGACCAAAAAAAGGACATTAAATAAATTAGTTCATAAAAAATGCTTTTATTAATTAAACAAAATATGAATAACATTTACTTACTTCATCATAGGCTAAAGGAAAAGTGGAGATAAATCAAAATATCTAAGAATCTTAGGTATGGAACTGAACTTTAAGGCAATGCTTCTTCTATGAGTTGTATATGTTCAAACAAATGTTTATGTTAATGTAGCTCTTATAATTTTCCTAAACTTTACTGCTCTTTTGTTATCTAGTAGGAAGTACAATTCTCCAAAGGGAATATCGCCCAAACATTTTGCTATGTTCATTCTGATGCTTAAATCCCACTTTAGTGATCTTAGAAAGGATTCTCTTAAGATTGCTAAGTAGGGCTTGAAAAGAAAAAAAACTTTTATTAAACTTCTACTGAGTATTTAATCATTTATTGTTTTACAGTACTATCCCAGGCTCTGAATCTCTCACCGACATTAAATTCCCCTAACGTGTAAAACCGTAGCTTGTAACGTAGCCCGCAAGACTTACGGATATTAAATTGGTCTTGTAAAGTAACCCGCCGGCCGCTAGAGGGATAGGGGCGAGAAAACCCTAAGGGACATTAAAATTTGACTAACTACGGGTTTGACTAATTGATCATGTTCACGGCCACGCATCCAAAGGTCAACAAATGGTTTACAGTTTTGAGTCTCAATCCTGTAACTCACAGCATGTTCTAATTTAATAGCTCTGTAACTCGGCCACATTTTGAGCCCGCAGCCGTTGCACATACGGGCTTGGAATTTAATGTGGCTTTGAATGAAGTATTGTAGGTGGAATGGACTCACCTAGGGGGTAGTGCCACATTAAAAAACACTCTCTAAAACACAGATTAGTACTAGGGATCCCTCTAACCTGAACTATTAGCAATGTACACACACACTTTCTAGTCACCAACCACTATCATACTGCAGTTGTGGTACACCAGTTTACATAGCCTTGAGTGGCTGCACTCCAGACACAATACATCATTCAGGAGATGGAGCTTATATAGCCTGAGGGAGTGACTGGACAATAGTCCTTAATTGTTTAAATGCATGGTAAATGTTTAATAAAGGTTGTTTATTTTTATTAAGCCATACCTAACTATTCTTTAGGACAACTTAAATGGATATGGAACATAATTCTTTCTTTCGTGCATTTAAAAGAGCTTGCTTTAAACAGTATCAAATTTGTGTTTTATATGAGTAAATATTAAGTGAAACCTGTTTAAAGTTCATTGAAATTAATAGATCATAAGCAATTCGGTAGATTTCATTGGCAGACAAGTATGACTCATGCATACTAACAGAAACAAACCCCGCGATCAGGTAACATTTTCAATCAAATTTTTTTCTGCTGTGAGAGCGTTACTTGAAAAAAATAAGAAAACACACAGTGATACTTTATCAAAAACCCTCTTTCAGATGCAACAAAGAAAATATTTCAATCGTCTAGTAACACAAGAACAATGTTTAATATAAATATTTGAACATTTTGCACTTATATATTATATTATGTATTATAATAAAAATATAATTGTTAAATCAAATAGTGCTACATTTTAAACCCTGGTTTTTAGTGTTTTTCAGAGTAGGTCAATATCTACATCACATGAGGCTCGTGGGACTTCGCCGCAACTACGAGCCTCGCAAAGAAAGGTGAGCAGTTGAGGCACATGGGTCTTACGAGCCGTACGACTTAGGACTGAAACTTGTACATGCACTGTACGGCTCACAAAAATCCGACTTTAACGCCCAAACCACGGAACTGCAAAGACCGGAAAAACACAACAAATATGCCTCAAATTAATTTGCCATTTTTTCACCAACGAAAATCGCCTAAGCGAGAAAAAAAAAGGCTGCCGAAAATTTGCAAACAAGACAAAAATGAGGCCGGAGGACTTAAAAATAGCTTGAAGGATGCCAAAATAGCCCCAAGGACGTAAAAAGTGCTCAGAGAGCCCATAGTATCGCATTGTGTGTCAAACACCATTGCCAGGCTTACTATTTTACTCCTGTCATTTTTGACGGGCAATTTCCTAGTATATATATATATATATATATATATATATATATATATATAGTAAATAAATAGTACATCTGTGTTCACATTTGAATGTATAAAACCAGGTAAAAAACCTGTTTCCAGCTCAAAATCCTGAGAAACACAGTTATTACACTGCATTCTGGGAAGCTGAGCAGGGACATGCAAATGTGCCCACAAATGCCTCGCTCGATCCATAAACCATTTTAAACATGGCTTCCTTTAAGATTATGCCCACTGCATTACACAGCTTTTATGCAAAGCCAAGGTTGGATTATACACAAGCTATATATATATATATATATATATATATATATATATATATATATATATATATAATGGCATAAAATTAGTTTGGTCACATAACTTTATGGCTTAGTTTCTTTCTTCAATTTAGTGTATTTAGATGATGTTGAGAATTTGTAAGAAATATCTCTCAGGTTTAAGTGTTATCATTCATCTTCCATGGTGTATTCCTGATGTTTTATACCCATGTAAAACTAAAAGCATTTATTAAGCGCATTTTTTTTATTTTTATATCCAATATTGATTATATGTTATAATACCACAATACTTTGTATATTTAGTTATTGAGTCCAGTGGGAATATTACCTTTTACAAAATAGAGTTTTAAACAATTTATATTTTTGTTTGATACTATTAAGTCCATAGTTTGCCTTTTTGGTGAATATTATACTTCTTATAATATGTTTGTGAATACATTTTGATTGCTCTTAAAGTGTGTTTAGCTTATTTAACCATTGGATTGAACACATTTTTTTATACTAGCGACTTGCCCGTCAAAAATTACGGCAATAAAATGTGAAGCCTGGCAATGCTGAGGTTCTCCCGTCTCTAACTTGCATGCCCCGCAATGAGCGCCTTTGGCAGCTTATTTAACCATTGAATTGAACACGTTATTATTTTATATTTGGTATGCCACATTAAAAATCAGTACCAACTGCCTATACTAGAATTCAACCCTGTGTCTCTTCCCACCCCTCTCCCTCACCTGTGTCTCTTTCTCCCCTCTCCCTCATGTCTCTTTCCCTCCCCCTGTCTTATCCTCCTCCTCATGCTCCCTCCTCAACCCCCTTCCTCAACCCTCATCCTCAACCACCCTTCTCAACCCCCCTCCTCATCCTCAACCTCCCTCCTCATCCTCAACCCCCCTCCTCATTCTCCCTCCTCAACCCCCTCCTCATCCTCCCTCCTCATCACTTTACCCCTCTCTAATTACCTCCCCCTCTCCCTTTCCCCTCTCTTACCTTCCATCAGCTGCTGCTCCGCGCGTCTTCTGGCTGTGACGAAACACTTCATATGCTAATCACGTCACTTCACATGCGCGTCACGTCATTAGCATTGGCCTGGTTCCGACACAGCCGGAAGACGCGCAGAGGAGAGGAGGAGCAGCTGATGGAAGGTAAGAGAGGGGAAAGGGAGAGGGGGAGGTAATTAGAGAGGAGTAAAGTGATGAGGAGGGAGGATAATGAGGAGGGGGTTGAGGAGGGGGGTTTAGGAGGGAGGATGAGGAGGGGGGTTGAGGATGAGGAGGGAGGTGGAGGAGGGGATTGAGGATGAGGAGGGGGGTTGAGGAGAGAGGATGAGGAGGGGGTTGAGGAGAGAGGATGAGGAGGGAGGATGAGGAGGGGGGTTGAGGATGAGAAGGAAGGATGAGGAGGGGGTTGAGGAGGGGGGTTAAGAAGGGAGGATGAGGAGGATGATAAGGGAGGAGGGAAAGAGACATGAGTGAGAGGGGGGAAAGAGACACAGGGAAGAGGGGAGGGGGGGACAGAGACACAGGGGAGGGAGAGGGGGAAGAGACACAGGTGAGGGAGGGAGGGGGGAAGAGACACAGGGGAGGGAGAGGAGGGGAACAGACACAGGGGAGGGAGAGACACAGGGATGGAGAGGGGGGAAGAGACACAGACTAGAGAGAGTTGGGGACACAAGAAAGGGGCACAGAGGGCACACAAGAGGGTGTCACAGAGGGCACAAGAGGGACACAGGGGCAGCATATTTCCCACCCTCGGCTTATACTCGGGTCGGCTTATACTCGAATATATACTGTAAGTTAAACTCTATCTAAGAACGTTTGCTTATTATCTTGACTAGTTCTTCAAAAGAACATACCATAAATGTGAGACTTCAGAAGTTCTTTAAGCAAAAACGTAAAGAAAAGACTCCATAATTTTTTGTTTAATCATAGCTAAATATGAGTTTTGTGAAATCACATTTACAAATATAATTTGAGTCTAAAAGATAAAATCACTGCAAATTCATTAAAACATTTTGTTTGAAAAACTAATATTAATCATGGCCCTTGGTTACATACACAGGGCATTTCAGACTAATGCTTGATCTTTGGTTGCTATGGCAACAGAAGGGAAATTATAGAATTATTCACTTTAGACAGACTTTAAAATAATTTTAAGGTTCTACAAGGTAAACTGATCATTGTGGAAGTAATCAAATATTTTAGAAAGGTCTCTATCTCAACCACTCATAATGGAGACATATTTAATATAAATGTATTTATTTTAATTACAGAGCTTTCAATATTTTAGAAAATATAATAACTATCACTCATTCCAAGGGCTTAGTTTATTCAGATTTATTGACTGATTCTTTTTATTGCCATACAGGGGTTCATAGCTTTGGAAGTATATTCCAGAAAAGGAGAATGCAAGAAATGAGGTCATGATATGAAGTTAGAAGTTGGAAAATGTAAGGATAATGTGTGAAAGTAGTACTTTAAGTAAAGGATAGTAGATAAGTGGAACATCTTTGAGTGGAAGTGATAAGGTCAAACACAAAAGAGAAATTTTCAGTATGCTTGAGATAAGCAGAAGACTATCCTAAGGCTTAATAAAGTCAAGCTGTTAGGTAGATGTAGATTGCGGTGTTGTTGTTGTTTAGTCATTCAGTCGCGTCCGTCTCTCCGTGACTCTATGGACCACAGCACGCCAGGTACATCTCTCAGTCACTGTTCCTTGCTTCAGTGACCTCATCTATCCATCGTCCTCTTCTTCTTGTGCCTTCAATCTTTCCCAGCATCAGAGTCTTTTCTAGAGAATCCTGCCATCTCATAATATTTGACAAAGAAAAAAATGGATTTGGTGGCTCTAGGTGTAAATTTATTGTAATAAACTGTTCATAGGGTGCCACTAAGGGTCAGAAACATATATTAGAAAACTTGTAGAAGAAAGTTCCCTTTTATAGTGCACACCTATTAATCCCAAGACCTAAATACTTAGTAAAACTTAATTTTTAATAACTTCATTAAAAACCTTAAAATATATTTAGACGTAGCATGATTTAACAGGAATTGTATAGATATTCTTTACTGAGGCAAATTAGATATAAGGTGCATATATTGTATTTAGTGCTATCAAAAAGTGCCAGTGCTGCAGTTAATTATTATTATTATTATTATTATTATCTTTATTTATATCGCGCCAACATATTCCGTAGCGCTGTACAGGGGTTTAGTACATGGCAAAAACAATCTTAACACCTTATAAAGAATGGAGGGCCCTGTTTTTGAGCATATAATCAAATGCACATAGTGCTTGTTTCCAAGACACGGACACACAATTGAAAACTCGCAAACTTACAATCTAAGGGTTTAGGTGTGATACAAGAGGGTGACAAATACAAAATGGCAACGTGAATGCAATCTGTTTAGTCAATTGGAGGGGGTCTTTGTGTTGTACTGTAGATTGTGGGTGTAGGTGTTATTAAGCTGTGGAGTGTGCTGTTGTAATTATAAAGGCTGAAGGTGATATGATTTTTTAAATAGGTGAGTTTTAAGTAATTTTTTTAAGGTTTTGAGGCAGGAAGATAATCTAATGGAGCGAGGCAAGGAGTTCCAAATAGTAGGGGCAGCACGAGAAAATTCTTGAAGACGGGAGTGAGAGGAGGTGATGAGAGAGGAGGAAAGAAGAAGGTCGTTAGCAGAACGAAGGGGGCGGTTGGGAGAGTATTTTGAAACAAGAGCAGAGATATAAGGGGGTGCACTGTTATTGAGGGCTTTATATGTTAGGGTCATGATTTTAAATGTGATTCCGTAAGCTATTGGAAGCCAGTGGAGTGATTCACAGAGAGGAGCTGCAGACACGGATCGTTTGGTATTGAAGATGAGTCTAGCGGAGGCGTTCATTATGGATTAGAGGGGAGAAAGATGAGAGATGGGTAGGCCAGCAAGGAGTGAATTGCGTTAGTCGAGTCGAGATATGATGGGAGAGTGTATTAGAATTTTAGCTGTGTCTTGTGTAAGATAATGACGAATTTTGGAGATGTTTTTTAGGTGAAACTGACAAGATTTTGTTATCGATTGGATGTGAGGAATAAAAGAGAGGGCGGGATTCAGTAGAACCCCAAGAAAACGGGCCTGGGAGGTGGGAGTGATGATGGTGTTGTTAACAGTTAGAGATATTTGAGGAGTGGAAGCTGTAGTAGAGCGTGGAAAGATTAGGAGTTCAGTCTTAGACATGTTGAGTTTGAGTTGACGGGTAGACATCCAGGAGGATATGCTAGAGAGGCAGTTGGAAACATGAGCTAGGAGAGAGGGGGATAGATCGGGTGCAGAGAGGTAGATTTGAGTATCATCTGCATAGAGATGATACTGAAATCCAAAGGATTTTATGAGGGTGCCAAGGGAGGAGGTGTAGATGGAGAAGAGGAGGGGGCCTAGGACAGAACCTTGGGGAACGCCAATAGACAGAGGGCAAGGTGAAGAAGAGGTGCCAGGGAAGGAGACGCTAAATGTACGATCTTTTAGATAGGATGTGAACCATGAAAGAGCTGTGACCTGGATGCCAAATCAGCGGAGAGTTTGGATTAGAAGAGGGTGGTCAACTGTGTCAAAGGCAGCAGAGAGATCAAGGAGAATTAGAATGGAGAAATGACCCTTTGATTTGGCAGTTAGCAAGTCATTGGTGACTTTTGTGAAGGCTGTTTCTGTTGAGTGTTGGGCACGGAAACCAGGTTGGAAGGGGTCAAGAAGGGAATTGGAAGAAATAAATTGAGTGAGGCGATTGTAAACAAGCCGCTCAAGCAGTTTAGAAGCCAGGGGAAGTAGTGAGATAGGGCGGTAGTTGGAGGCAGAAGCTGGGTCAGATGAGGGCTTCTTGAGAATGGGTGTAATTATGGCGTGTTTTAAGGAGGATGGAAACCTGCCAGTGTTTAGGGAGAGGTTGAATAGATGTGTGAGAGCTGGGATAAGTGCGGTGGATAGGAGAGGGATTAGCTGTGAAGAAATAGGATCATGTGGACATGTTGTAAGGTGAGAGGTTAATAATAACGTAGATACTTCATCCTCGTTTACAGGGTCAAAGGAATCCATAGTGGAGGAGGGATTGGGGAAGGGTAAGGGTTGGGTGTTGTCAGCTTGTGGAAAGGATGGTGGGATAGGGCCAAGCTGGGAGGAGAGCTCATTTCGGATGGTTTCAATTTCATTTTTAAGTGGTTGGCAAAGTCATCAGCAGTTAGACAGGAAGGGGCAGGAGGTGGGGATGGCCTAGGAGGGTGTTGAATGTAGCAAATAAACGTTTAGGGTTGGAGGACAGGTTTGACATTAGTGATGAGAAGTAGTGTTGTTTGGCAAGATTGAGGGCAGACAAGTAGGAGCGGAAGGTAAACTTGTAGTGGAGAAAGCTGAAGTGCAAGATTTCCTCCATAGTCGTTCTGCAGTGCGTGAGCATCTCTGTAGTGTTTGTGCAGTGTGCCATGGTTGTCAATGAGAGCGAGGGTGTTTGCTTGTGATTATGAGGGCAAGAAAGTCAAGGGTGGACGTTAGAGTTAATAGATCTAAAAGTGCCAGTGCTGTAGTTAATAGATCTAAAGGTGCTTATATAGAGACAGTTTTGTGTCTGACTCAATTTTAAACAGTCTTGTTGAAGTGCTTTATCTTTTTAATTTGCTATAAAAGTGCTATTTCTTCTTAATTTGCCTATCTAGGATATCTATACAGCTTTAAATGTACTCTTATCATTAGAGCCTCTTAATAGTGCTGAGTGACTCATGGGTTGATTTCTAGATGTGTATCTTAATGATTAGTATAGCGCTATGTCCATGAGACACAGTACAGCACGCTTATCGTGGAGATCACAGTTAGGACGCCTCGCAATGACGTCACTAACCCGTGTCTCACGTTGCTGCGTCTAACCCGACACACGTTTCTCAATTTCCTCAGGGGTTACCGCCATGACTTCTGGACATCCCTTTATAGTCTCCAGTTGTCATGGAGATCATGTCTGCTATTTAAAAACAACTTAATATTGAGTTAAAAGCATTAAATAAGTCTTGTACTCTTATAAAGTTGCAACTATCCCATTTGTTAGGACATCTCATATTATATTGGATTAATATGATTTAAATTAAATGTATGATAATACACATTATTTCTGAATGTTCAATTTTGAAACCTGCACATTCTCTTATAATATTGCAATTTTTTGTATTTAATGTTTGCTAAATTGGTAATATTATTTTTATCTTTACTGATATTATTATATTATATACCAATCTTATAGCAAAATTGACAAAGTGTAATTTATTTGCACATGTCATGTGTGGATATAGTTATTGAAGAATAACATTTTAAATGATCTTCTTTATTGATATCCTATATTTTGATGTCTTTAAGTAAATTGGGCCTTAACTTTAGAGTCATTTAGTCAGCTTCATATTTCTTATTTTTTAATATAGTTGTATATTAAATGTAGGGTGAAAAGGTATAAGTATAAGCCGACCCGAGTATAAGCCGAGGCACCTATTTTACCACAAAATACTGGGTAAAAGGAGTGACTTGAGTATAAGCCGAAGGTGGGAAATGTGCTGCCCCCTGTGTCCCTTTTGTGCCTTCTGTTTCCCCCTCTCTCTCCCGTGTCTCTTCCCCCCCTCTCCCTTCCCTGTGTCTCTTCCCCCCTCTCCCTTCCCTGTGTCTCTTCCCCCCTCTCCCTTCCCTGTGTTTCTTCCCCCCTCTCCCTTCCCTGTGTCTCTTCCCCCCTCCTCATTCTCAACCTCCCTCTTCAACCCCACTCCTCATCCTCAACCTCCCTCCTCATCATCCCTCCTCATCCTCAACCTCCCTCTTCAACCTCCTCATCCTCGACTCCCTCCTCCTCAACCCCCAAGGGGGGGTTGGAGAGACACGGGGGGGTAGAGAGACACTGGGGGTAGAGAGACACAAGGGGGGGGGGGGGTTAGAGAGACACAGGGGGGGAGTGACTCGAGTATAAGCAGAGGGGGCCCTTTTAAGCCTAAAAAAAGGGCTGAAAAACTCGGCTTATACTCGAGTATATACGGTAATTAATTATCTATATTGCCCCTTCTGATGTTTTTTTCAATGTGGTCAATGGCCATAAATGAAAGTACTTTAACATCCCCTTTGTGTTTCTTATTGACATGAACTGCCACAGGTGTGTCGTATTCTCTATTAATACTATAGATGTGTTCTAGAATTCTTCTTCTGAATTCTCTGTAGGTTTTACCTACGTATCTCATTCCGCATTTGCAAGATATTAGATAGATAACTCTCTCAGTTTTACATGTTATAAGATAATTCACTAAATATGTCTGTGTCTTTTCCTTCGAAGTGAATATCTTTGCTGTTTTTTTAAACTGGCAGGCCTTACAGGATTGGCATTTAAAACAGCCTTTTATTTCCTTAAGCCAAGTAGTCTTTTTTCGGGTCTACAGATGACTTGTAGATAACAAATCTTTTAAATTTATAGGTCTTCTACTTGTTAATTGTGCATGATCATTTAAGAATGGTCTAAGATCTTTATCATCTCACAGTATTTGCCAGTGTTTATTGAAAATCTTTTTTACATCAAACCACTTGTCATTATTAGTTCCAATGCATCTGACATTGTTTTCTTCATTAAGGGATTTTTCCATAAGTAGAGTATTTCTACTAACATTTTTGGCTCTACAGTAGACCTTCTTTAATATCCTTTTATTATTTCCCCGTTCTTGGAACCTTTTTTGCAGATCTTTTGCCTCTAATGAAAAATTGTGTTCATCTGAGCAGTTTCCTTTAATTCTCAAATATTGTCCTATTGGGATTCCAGCAATCAAAGATTTTGGATGACTACTTTTGGCATGTAAAAGGCTATTTGTTGCTGTCGGTTTCCTGTAAGTATTAGTTGTTAGTTCGCCATCTTGTTTTTTGGAAATTGTTATCATTAATTTCTGAGGTCAAATAAAGACTCATATCATTGGTATTCAAATTCTGCAGATGTTGATGTGTACCATTCCACAAAATCATCACATTATCTATATAGCGAATCCATAAATCCACATCCTTAGTGCAGTTTTCCATCTCATCATTAAACAATATTTGTTCCTCCCACCATCCCAGGTATAAATTTGCATATGTAGGGGCACATGCTGTCCCTATAGCCGTACCTTGGGTTTGGTGGTAATCATTTTGCAAAAAAACAAAATAATTGTGTTTCAACACATATTCTAGTAATTCCATTAGAAACTCATTGTGTTTGTCATAGAGGTTGCCTTTTTTTTGCAAAAAATATTTTACAGCTTACAAGCCTCTATGATGTTGAATATTAGTATAAAATGATTCTACATCCAATGATAGTAATAGAGTGTTTTTATTTGTGGTTAAACCATTTATTTTCTTTAACACATCTTTCGTATCTTTTACATATGATGTCAGAGATACCACATGTTCTCTCAAGATAGAATCCAGATATTTACTAGAATTTTCTGTTATACAATTTATACCAGATACTATTGGTCTACCTGGTGGATTGGATGGATATTTGTGGATTTTTGGAATAGAGTAGAATGTGGCAATCTTGGGATCTTTAATATTGAGAAATTCCCATTCCTATTTAGTTATTATTTTGTTATTCAATCCTTTATTCAAAATATTATTTAATTCTCTCAAGAATTGTTCTGTGGGGATCTTTGGATAGTTTATTGTAACATTCTTTGTTATTAAGGAGTCTCACATTCTCTTTAATATAATCCTCTCTGTTTAGGATGACCAAATTTCCTCCTTTATCAGCATTTTTGATTATTATGTCTTGATTATTTGTTAAATCTTTTAGGGCTTGTCTTTCACCTTTTGAGAGATTTGAATCAGACATTTTTTTTGTTGACAGTTCTTCTAAATCTCTCACCACATTTTGGACAAATAATTCTATATTGGCACTAATGGAGAAAGGAGGGGTTTATTTACTTTTTGGTTTAAAATTAAAAAATAATCCAGTTAATTCTACAGATTCATTTTCAGCTAATAGATATCTTAGATTATTCAGTGTTTGTCTATCTGACGAATCCAGTTGATTATTATCAGTTTTTTTTGCTAAAACATTTCTTTAGAGCCAGTTTACGAGCAAATAAATGTACATCTTTTACCCAGTCAAAGATTTTGAATGTTTCTGTTGGAGAAAAACTTATTCCCTTCTGGAGCAAAGAGATGTGGTCTTCAGACAGGGAAAGTTGTGATAAATTGAAGATTTATAAGGGGTTTAATGTTTTTTTAATCTTTTTGGGGGTTTGAACAGATTTGGGTCTTTTCTTACCTCTCCTGGTTTTAGTCCCTGGTCTAAAAAAACTCTACTATCTCTTTTAGACTTTTTTTACTTGGTTATTTGCAGTTTTTTCATCTTTTTGTTCAAGGTCATGACTTCAGTCACCATCTGCTGAAAAATGAAATCTGTCACTGCCTCCACTTCTTCCCCGTCTATTTGCCAGGAAGTGAGAAATCCGTTTGCCATGATCTTCGTCTTTTTAACGTTGAGCAGCAGGCCAACCTTTGCACTCTCTTCTTTTACCCTCATCAATAAGTCCTTTAGTTCCTTCTCACTTTCAGCCATCAGAGTAGTATCATCGGCATATTTGATATTCCTTCCAGCAATATTGATTCGGCTTTGGATTCATCCAGTCAGGCCTTGTGCATCATGTACTCTGCATATAAGTTGAATAAATAAGGTGACAATATACAACCTTGTCGCACTCCTTTTCCGATATTGAACCAATCTGTTGTCCCATGTTCGGTTCTGACTGTGGCTTTTTGGTCCACAACAAGATTCTTTAGGAGGATGAGATGTATGTGGGACTTTTTGGTTCTTATCTGTCAAATCTGTTCTTATGTTTCTAGATTTTCTCTAGAATTACCACAGAAATAAAATATAAACAAATTCTGCATAATTATGGAAAACAAAACTCAAGTCAATGTACACTAAAAACATTCATATGGAAGGTGTTGTGGTTATTGTTTAATCGTTCAGTCATGCTATTCTCTCCGTGACCCTATGGACAGCAGCATGTCGAGCACATCTATCGTTATGTCTCTGTTTGTGCTTATCCGTAAGGCTTTCTTGCCAAAGATAATGGAGTGGGTTGCCAGTTCGTTCTCCAATGGATCAGAATTTATCTGATCTCTCTGCTATGACCTGGTCAACTTGGGTGACCCGACATACCCTGTATAGCTCACAGCGTCATTGAAGTACACAAGCCCCTTCAGCATGACAAGGCAGCGATCCAGGAGGGGATAGAAGGTGTGCATACTACTAATAAGGAGTAATTGAAGTATTTATGTTAATAATTCTATGCTTATAATTCTAGTCCATATTCAGATTCAATTGTATAGCTTTCATTAAAAGTAAAAAAAAAAAGAAAGAAAATAGTTAAAGTGGATCTGTGAAGTTTATGCTATGCATGTTAAAATTATTTTTTCTCAAATTCTTACTATATGTCTTACTTAACCTAACCATATGAAAAAATGTATAAATATAATATTCTAGTCAATGCGAGTTCTATTATATTTATTAACACATCGCTTGATGTTTATTGTGTTTATATTTGCTTTTACAGTGCTACGGACAGGATTTTAACCCCCATCCGAGTCCTCTCATGTACCCGTAGAATTGTTGGCTACATTTGCCATTTACGGGTGTGAACAACAATTGCGGGCTTGAGGACTCGTAGGAATTTACAGGCTTTTAAGCTCAAAGGCTTAGCTGGGTCGGAGTTTAGATTTTGATAACTGTACGTTTTTTCTGCCTGTAACCTGCAGATCGTTTGCAGGTAGCTAAAAGAGGCCAATTTAATAGGCGTAACTTTTGCGGGCTCCTTTACGGACTTCAGGAACTACAAATGGGCACATTTAATAGGGCCCCATGTCTCCTTACTCAGCAGGAAGTTGATCAGCAAGAATTAAAACAGTAGATTCCACTGCAGTATAAATGCATATAAAAGGTAATACATTAGAGGCTGCATTATATTGTATTTTTCATCTTACAATTGTATGCAAAAATCTAATACAGCCACTAATATCAAAATATTTTAATTGTTTCAAGGGTAGTTCTTCAATACATGTACATTAAATATAGGACTTTTGCAGAGTCATCAACATTTATTGTTTTCTAATTTAAAACTTGCTGCATTACATTTTTCCTGAATAATTATGCTCTTGACACATATATATTTTTTAATGTGCATCAGTCCGTTATAAGCAATTTTTTACTTTCTAAAAACATTATATCCATTATCAAGTTTAGTTCTTCAAAAGAGCACATTGTAAAAAAATACAAGCATTTGAGGGTGTAAATAAAATCCTACAACACAATCCATTCAGCAATGTAAAGGTAAATGTCTCATTTAAGTTAAGTAGTAAAGAATACAGTAAAGTATAAACTGTATTTAAATTTATTGCGATTTAAAAAACAAGAAGAACCCCAACTTTTTTAATCATAATACATTGAGAAATTGGTTATACTGATCTATATGAATTTTATACAGTGAACCTTTCAAGGTACCTAATCCAAGATTTCTCATCCACGTACATTTTTATTATCCCAGTATTCAATTTCATGCTCTCTATCTTACAAAACCAAATACACATTTTCTGAAGTGCCATGTCAAAATCAAAAAGAGGGAAGCCTAATACATGGCAATGAAGCTAACAATGTTCTGTTTGATGGAAGCACACACCAACCGTATTTAAGGACTGAGCAATATCTGTCAGGCTGACCACTGATGACGGCAATCTATTACCAGTCTCCGAAAGTTCTGGTAAACATTATTTCCATTGATGTGTGTTGTGCTTGGAATACCCATTCAAGTTTTCTGGTCCATGCTGATAACTAAATCTATATACAAAAGGTTTTGTCAATAACATCACCCACTTCAAATAGTGTGGGGACTTTATGCTTGACATAGATCTTACAAATGTTGTTTTACATTGAATAAAAAACATGCCTTGCCCTGACATGTCAAGTCAACGCATTATTGATAACCCATTATACTTGGAATAATCTTCCATCAGCGTACTCCCAGCTGTAGTGCTCAAAACTTAGCGCATTACAAAGAGAAATTGGTGGCAGAGAGCCCATTTAATCATTGTGCTCCCATCTGGGACTGCCAATTTCCTAATGGGTATTTTGTATGGTACCAGACAAAAACACAAGAAGGAATAAAAGAGAATAAATCATTGGATATGCTTTCTCCAAGTCTAAAACACTAATAAAACATGTGTTTGTTCATTAACCCAAGAATGCCCCAGAATTTATATCAATGCCACAATTTTTGTTCTAGAGGGGAAGTACTTGAAATAAATATTTTATTACGTATTGCATTCCTTTTGGGTTCGTTTTGTATTTAGAAACTGTAATTGATACAAGAAAGGCTAATCTTGGCAGGGCTATCTACAATTATAACATAAAGCGCAGTGCTAAAATAAACAGTAGTACTACATGATTAATGCAATAGAGGAATTTCTAAATAATATTTTATATGTTACATTGCAAATGTTATGCATTCATGGGATATCAACATTATTCAATTTAGCCGTTCACTGTACATTTTCTTAAAAGAATCAGTGGTCAGCCTGACAGATATTGCTCAGCTGTTTAAAGGCATATTTAAGTTTCCTGGATTATGAACGCATCTAAAAGAGGAGAATCAGCAGTGTGTGAAAAAAAAAATTGCATACAAAAATACCACATTAACAATACACCCAGATATTTGCTAAATCTCTTGAGTTTGCAAGCAATTGATTTTGAGAGTTAACACCCCTGGAAATCTCTGCTAAAATTAGCATAAAATTAAATAATTATTTTTGTTCTATTACAGGCAACCTATACATTGTATTAATCTGTAAAGCCAGTTTGTACACCAAAGTATCATTGAATGTTTAGTTCTGATTTTACCCGGGACTAAGGAGGAGCTCAGACATTGCGGTGTGGATCTCTACATTGAGATGCTACTTAGTAAAGGGTGAAAAACCCTACCCAAATGCAGTGTTTCTATTGGTCGGTACACTGTGCCCATGTAAGCAGCTCTGGGGGTGTGGAAAACAAGTTTTATTTTTAAATAAAATAAATCTGGATGTGTATAGAATGACTCCATGTAATGTGTGTCTGATATAAGCAACATGTGTTAGATTAGAGAAAGGGAAAAACAGGGAAACTTAGGTATACCTTAAATGATTTAACAGAGGGCCCAATTCTATTAGAAGCCTGCAAATTACTATAACCCGTGCTTTTGACTGTGAGTGTTTTTTTCTCTAAATGTTTAGATGTATTCTATTGACTCAAACTCACAAATTAACTCCTTAAGCCTAATCTTGTAAACCCAGACTTTTTAAGTAGGCGTTCAGGGGGCGTAATCATATGATCAAATTCAGCAAGCATGTGATTTACTTCTTAGACACAGCCAATAGTAAATTAGACCATCACCATGATGTCAGAAAAACATGGACGTTGCACGTAACCTGCAATCGGAGGCTACAAATTAATTAGTGCCAATAAGTAATATTTATTGATCTGACTTGCAATAAAGCACTCAAAAAATGCATTAGATTATCTGTTCTAGCCCATGTGGGTTTCATGATTTATATTAACCCCGTGAGTCCCGGGATCGATATAACTCAGAAATAATATTTAAAAATAATATTTTTTAATTGCTTATTTGTGTGATTGAGACTGTTGTGCAATTAATTGTAATGTGTTTCCATGGTTTCCCATGCTTTTAAATACAGTATTGTGCATTTCATTGCTGTTATATCTCTAATAAGTGTTTGAAAAAGCCCTTGGGAGTCCAATTTAGTACCATTTTTGACAGAAAGTTGATATTTTTTTTAGTTGCAGGTTAGACTTTATTTGCCAGCTAGTGCTACGGGTCTATCAGAATATCGATTTTGTTTAACTTTAATTATTTAAAGCTGTTCGAAGACCAATGGAGTTCGAGGGACAATTTTGCATCTTTGGCTGGCTCATAGTGATTGTGGGGGGGGGGGGGGGTAACTCGTAATTGGATTGCAGGTAGCTAATAGAAACTGTGGCAATATTAGGAGCAGTTTTAAGTGTGTATAATTTTATGAACCGGGCAATACAATAGGGACCAGAGTTTCTAAATTGTCCAAAAAACAATGTAATTTTTTTAATTGATGACATAGTCATTAAACATGTACTAGTCATTTTTCTAAAGTATATAATTATTGAGATATTCACCATTGTTTGAGGTACTTTATTGTACTAATGTTCAGTTCTTGGATACAATAATATGAGCTGTTAATTAGTGACCCTGTTTGCTTATTTGTTCCTATTGTGACAAAAACAATTTTGCTAAATACCATACTCTACATTTAATAAGCACACCTGGTATTAGTTTAATCTAAGGAGATGCACATTAGTCTAATAGAGCTTCAAATACAATGCAGAATAGGGGCATCATTCTAATGATGGCTGCAAAATAGCCGCAATGTTGCGATCCCTTATGGGGTGCTACGGCCCCTTAGCTACTTTGCTATTCCAAGGAAAGGGGCCGCAGCACACCCCTTCCTATGGATGATCGCAAGCAATTCAATCGGCCGTTAGCTTTGGCGGGCTTGGACCTGATTGCGCGAGTTAGCCCGCAGATCCGTGTGCAAGGCCGCCAAACTAAAAAGTTACAAATAAATTCAACAAAGCCCTGTAAATGATAGGGGACTCATTGGGGGGACATGAGGATGATATATACTACATTGGCTAGCTGGCACATCGCTGCTAGCCAATGCTGTCATTTGTGGCTGCAGTCCGCCAGACTTAAAGATTGGTTTGCTGCCTTGGAGGTGATGTACCAGCTAGCCAAAGTACTACATGTCATCCTTATGTCCCCCCAATGTGTCCCCTATCAATTACAGCGCTGGACAAAGCTGCATTGAGTATCTATTAACCCATAAAGATATCCAAGCCCATCTGAGTACGGGCTTGGATTAAAATCTAATGTGGAGTCCCCATGTAATGTGGAGTCTCCATCGGGGATGCAAAGGGGAGTAGAGTGTTTCAATGGTCTTTCTCATTATAGGAAGTAGATATCACATCCTTCATCAATCTGCATTGCAGTCTATACAAGGCTTATTGTGAAGGCCAGTGTTATTTTGGCCTCTCATCTAATAGTAAAGGGAAAACATCACAGGATGTATCCTGTGAGTTTCTGAGAAAAAAGAATGGGATTTCTATTGTAAAATAGATATCACAGGGAGAATGTAGACATAATTTCCTTATTTTTTTAAAGTCTGACAAAAATGCTTGTTTTATTGTCAAATCTCAAGATCTCTCCATATTGTTTTATCCAAGTTGTTGGCAAATTGCAAGTGTCAGCCTAGGCTGTGTTTACTGGCGTGTTTGTGCTTTTCAAATTACAGTTGTCACTTATTAGCTTGAGTTAATGTAGTATTATAGCCTAACAGTTACACGTAGGGAGTTATCTATCTAGCCAATATGTGAATCTTCTCTGGAGTATACCACTCTAAATTCAGAGGAAACAGATTAATTGCTTAGCATTATCCCTACACTGCTTCATTTTGTATGCAGATTAATTATTTGTTTGTACTGATATTGAACTATCTGTAACTCATGCTAGAACTTATTGGTTGTATAATACGCCAGCATTGACCACTGTTTGAACTCTGTATAGTGGATCTTATATTCTGGTTTGGTCAACGATAGCCTACTCTCTAGAGATTCATTATACCCTGCATTGTAATATCTAGAGGTATTTAATAATTGTCATGGCTGTAGCATGCCAAGGCACCAGCTGTGCAATGCCTAACAGACTGATGCCCTCAACCTTATAGGATAGGCTTATTGTGTTCCTTGTTATGCCTGTTTAAAGCTGCTTGGGTACCACTAGGCCCATACTATGGTTCCCATGTTTAGAGTTGGGGTATGCGTATGAACATGATGGGAGTGATGGGATCTATGTCTGTGCTGTGCTTTGGGGGGCGGGGTGGGGGCTAGCACTTACAAGGGAAATATTGTATATGCCCAATAGTTCATCATAATGAACTAGTCCCTTTTTAACAAGATTAGGGAGATAATTGATCCCTAGGAGTCACATGACACCAGTATCTCTCCCTATGTATCACAAGCCTCAGACTGGTAACTCCATGCCTATTGTATGTAATTGCCCCCTACCAAGAATACAGCAGTGGAAAAGGGAAAACAATGGGTGATTGTCTTAGACTGGCAGGCAGGGGTGATAATGTGAGCAGAAGGTGAATGGGTGTAACCATGAAGGCACATTTGAATTGATTGGTCTGTTGTTGCTAAGAATGTGGTATAAATATGTCTGATGGTTTCAGTAATATAGATGTTATAAATGATTTGTGGATTTTGTTATTGATGCTGATAATTCTGATCGCTGGAGTAAGTTATTTTCAGAACATACCCCATTCAACATATAGGTTGTGACAATTGGTTGGCAGTGGTGGGACCTCTGTGAAATACAGGAAGATGGCAACTTACAAGGACATGATGGAGCTGTGACCAGAGGAAAGGCTTCCACCTGTGGGGAGATGTTTGGGCAATAGGCTCTTATCATACCCCATTCAACATACAGGTTGTGACAATAATCAATATTACCAGTGGTGACTCTAAGTTATCCACGATATTCTTTTACTAATATGCTATTTACCTTAGTCACTCAATTCACAAAGTTTACTGTTGCCTTTAACAATTGTTTAATTCCTTGGTCGTCCAGTGGTTGGGATTTGGTGCTTTCACTGCGGCAACCTGGGTTCATTTTCAGTCAGGGAACCAAGAGGTCGGACCACAATGAAGCCATGCAAGGGTTGGGCCTGGTCAATACTTGGATGGGGGACACTTAGGAATACCAGGGGCTTGATGCTGTGGCCCACTGGAGAAAGAACTGGCAACTCACTCTTGTATCTCTGGATCGGCATGTTGTGTTGCGGTCCATGAGTTCACAGAGAGTCAGACACGACTGAACGGCACCCACATATTAATTGTTCATCACTACTCGTTGGGCATAGCCAGGCCCTGTATATGTGACCAGAGTAATGGCTCAGTCAGAATTTGATTCAGTGAAATTCAACCTGTATATCTAATGAGTCTAATCATGTATATTTTAAGTATTAAATTAACTGATATTCTTTCCATCTGACAAAGTGAAATGATTGGCCTGGTTTAGTCCTAATTTGACTTACTCTAGTATTAGTATGTATTTTCCTTTGTTTAATGTATGTTCATATATATATATATATATATATATATATATATATATATATATATATATATATATATATATAGTAAATAAATAGTACATTTGTGTTCACAGAATTCTGAGAAATACAGTTATTACACTGCACTCTGTGAACCTTGGCAGGGACGTGCAAATGTACCCACAAAGTCTTTGCCCTTGCAATCCATAACAATATTAAACATGGCTTCCCTTAAGCATATACCCATTGCTTCAAACAGCTTTGAGCAAAGCTAGGGTTGGATTATACACAAGCTAGGAATCCCACCCACGTACAGCCTTCTCAAGGTTATTGCCTATCATCAGCTTGGAGACGGTTCCTTAGCTTGTATAGTGGATATTTTGAGGCGGTAGTTCACCACAACAATCATTTAATATATGGTGGGCAAAAGAGCAATAGAAGCCCTCCATCATACAGTAGTACAGTAAATAATTAGTACATTTGTGTTCACATTTGAATGTCTAAAACAAGTTAAAAAAAATTAGTTTCATGCCCAGAATTCTGAGAAATACAGTTATTAAACTGCATTCTGGGAACCTTGGCAGGGACATGCAAATGTGCCCACAGAAGCTTTGCTCTTGCAATCCATAACCATATCAAACTTGGCTTCCCATAGTATGTATATACTAGAGCCTATATCTAATGTACAGGTATTTTGACCAAGAGTTATTGGATGTCAGTCAATTAGGTGACCTTGGAGAGGTATTGTAACACAACTTTGTAGTTCCACATTTAGCACTGTTGAAGTTGAAAAAAACATCCTTTATTTTTAACTGTTATATACTTCTTGTGCTATGGGGTGCTGTCCAAAGAGAAAGGGACAGGGTTTAATTTAATCATGTTGAAAGATTGCAAATCGTTTTGCAATCATCGATGCATGCAACTGAAAATCGTTTTGTATCCTAGGTCTCTCCCACAGGATCAGGATCAGGCAGATAAACAAAATCAAGACCATATGCATAATCATCAAACATTATTTTGATTTAACTTATAACAAATATATATTATCAATATCTAAAAAATATCAATTATCTATAATCTATCTATTATCTTAAAATAATCATACTATAAAAGTTTCTTAAGGAATCCTATCATTCAAAAATCAGAGCATAAAAAAGGCTATATGTTGTAGAGACCATTTTTCTAAAGTTACTTCTGGAGATTTACATAATTTTTGTTCTGCCTTATATAAATTAATATCTCCCATAACTAGTTGCTGTGATGTGCTAATTAGTATCATAGTCTGCTTGTCAGTGGTGTTAAAAATAATATCACAAGTGTTATCATGCAGTTAGATCCCCCCACCTTCATCAGCAACTGTAAACGGAAAATAGCTACATATCACCATAAACGAGCAGCACAAAACAAAAAGATTAATTATTGTGAAGTAAAATTGCTATTACAGTTTTAAGATTAAACCAACTTGTTGAAGGTGTATCAGTGTCTCTTTAAAATCTTGTAAAAATAATTATTTTTACATAGTGCCAAGGGTAGAAAATAATGTGAGTTGTGTATGAATTTTCTTAAAACTGATAAAGTTGTCTTCCACCAGAGAGAAACTTGTTTGTACAGTATATCACTATGTACTAATTATACTTGGAAGTATTTGAGTCTAGTATACTATTTGATCCCTTATTCATAGCTTGCGTTTCAAGAGGAACATCTACACACATTTTATATAAAAGAAAACGAAAATCCATGCATGTTTAAATGTCATATGTGCTCTCTTCAAAGGCAGTCAGATTCCCATTTATTTGACATGTGAAGTGAAAATATATTGACAAATACATAATGTATTCTAAATTTAAGAGGTATGCAAAGGCAAGGAAAAGTAACCATAGAAACATTTAGAGGAGCTCAGCTATTTGACGTTGCTTAGGAAAAAAATGTTTTTTTACTTATTTTAGGTTTATCCTTTTAAAAGGACATATTACAAATACAAAATATGGCGTGATCTAAAGTTACTTTGTCAGTTTATTGCTTTTAAAAAATTGCATTTTTACAGTAAACTAACATTGAAGTTTGTCATTTTTTTCATGGCAATCAGCATGTCTGTTCTAACCACAACACTTTATTTCCCATTTGTATACAGAATGAGAAAATCCAGAAATCTTTAATGGGATTCCCTGAACTGTAGCTAGGGGAAGTGGAAGAGGTGGACCACCCCGGGCGACACTTCTTTGGGGACAGCATTTCTGTGCCTTCCCCCAGACTCCCTCCTCTCCCATTCTTCTCTCTCTCCCCTTCTCTTCCTTGCCTCTCTCCCCTTCTCTTCCTTGCCTCTCCCCCCCCGCCCCTTTCTCTCACCTCCTCTCCCCTATCTCTTACCTCTTTGTACCAGTGGGTGGTGACCCCTCTCCCTACCCCGAAGTAGAGGAACTGGCAGGCAGAGGAGCCTCCACCCAGTCGGCACACAGAGGTGAGAGAGAGGGGAAAGGAGGTGAGAGACAGGTGAAAGGAACTGAGAGACAGGGAAGATGGGGGAGAGGCAAGGAGAAGGGGGGAAACAAGAGGGGGGGGCAAGCGGAGAAGGGGGGAGAGAGAAGGATGGGAGACCCAAAGGGCAAGCGGAGATGGAAAGGGGGGTGGGGGATACAAGGGTGGGGCAGAGACAGCGGGAGGGGAGAGATAATGGGGAAGAAGTGAGACAAGGGGTGGGGAGAGGCAAGGGGAAAGCGGACATGCAAGGGGAAATAGGAGGTACAAGGGTGGGAGGAGAGACAGAGGAAGGGAGAGACAAGGGTGGGGGGAGAGACAAGGGGGAAAGGGAGTGAGACAAGGGTGAAGGGATGAGATAAAGGAGAAGGGGAGAGACAAGGGGGAATGGGAAATACAAAGGAGGGGGAAAGACAGGGGGAAGAGGAGAGACGAGAGTTGAGAGGAGATACAAGGGTTGGGGAGAGCCAAGGGTAGGGGAGGGACATGGGTGCAATGGGGAGAGAGGGAGAGGCAGAAGGGAGAGAAGGGAGATGGGGAGGAGGGAGGGAGGAGGAGAAAGAGAAGCAAGAGAGAGGGAGAAGGAAGCGGGGAGAGAAAGATGGGAGAGAGAGAGAATAAGGCAGAACGGAGAGGCATGAGGGAGAGAAGGGAGAGGGAGATAAAGGAAAGGGTGAGAGATGGAGAAGGAAAAAAAGGGAGTGGGAGAGGAGGGCGAGAAGCGAGAGAGAGGGAGAAAAAAGAGCGGGAGAGAAGGGAGAGGAAAATGGGAGAGCGAGAGTAAGGCAGAATGAAGAGACTAGAGAGAGAGAAGGGAGAGGGAGATAAAGGAAAGGGTGAGATATGGAAAATAGAGAGAACAGACAGGAAGAGGCAGAAGGGGGAGAGAGGGAAAGTAGAGGTAGAAGGGGGTGAGAGCGAAGGAAGAAAGAATGAAGGGGAAAGGGACAAAGTGGAGTAAGGGAGGGATAGAGGGAGAGAGAAAGTGGGAAAGAGAGTAAAAGGGAGAAAGTGAGTGAGAGAGAGAGAGAGTGGGAGTAAGACAGAGAAAAGGGGGACTGAGAAGAATATTTTTAAATCAAAGGACCACTGCACAATGAAAATACTATGGGCCTCATTAAAATCTCCCTTGTAGTTCTCTCGGTGCTCGCAAAAGGTAGTTTTTTGCTGTTTGCGAATACCAAATCTCACGCAGCCTTAAATCTACGAGTGATTCTCGCATCTCGGAAAAATCCCTACGAGCACAAAAAGTGCCCGCAAGGGATCCTAAAGTCGTGTAAGGCTCCCCCCTGCTCCCTATACACATCCCCATGCTGCAGGGGTCTCTATCGGGACCCCTGCAGCACCCCCCACATTAACCCCTTGCAGTGAGGGTCCCCGATCGGCACCGATCAGGCCCCCGTGCATTTAAAAATGTTTAATTCCCCGCAGTGGCTCCTTAAAGTGACCACGGCACACTATTAGCCAATCCTGGCCGTGGCAAAAAAAATCAACCCCCCTCTATGCTGGGGGTCCCCACCCCATCTGGTCCCCCGAAGTGTCCACACATTAACCCCTTGCAGCGGGGGTTCCCCGATCGGCATAGATCAGGCCTCCGCTGCATTTAAAAATCTTTAATTCGCTGCCGCGGCTCCTTAAAGGGCCTGCAGCACACTATTACTAATCCCGGCCGCGGCACCAAAAATTAACCCCCCTCTATGCTGGGGTCCCCATTGGGACCCTCGAAGTGTCCCCACATAAACCCCTTGCTGCAGGGGTCCATAGGGACCCCGGCAGCCCCTCCACATTAACCCCTTGCAGCGGGGGTCCCCGATCGGCACCGATCATGACCCCGCTGCATTTCAATTTTTTTATTTCCAGCCTCGCAGGTACTTACAGGACCGTAAAGTTCCTGAAAGGATTTGCACTAAAAAATATTAACCCCAGGCAACTAAAATGAACCCTATAACTCATGGGGGTCAATACAGAGTCCCATAAGCACTTAATTAACCCTATAAGTCATGGGGGTCAATACAGACCCCCATAAGCCAATAATTAACCCCATAACTCATGGGGGTCAATACAGATGCCCATAAGGCCTTAATTAACCCTATAATTCATGGGGGTCAATACAGACACCTATAAGCCAATAATTAACCCCATAACTCATGGGGGTCAATACAGACCCCCATAAGGCCTTAATTAACCCTATAATTCATGGGGGTCAATACAGACACCCATAAGCCAATAATTAACCCCATAACTCATGGGGGTCAATACAGACCCGCATAAGGCCTTAATTAACCCTATAACTCATGGGGGTCAATACAGACCCCCATAAGCCTCTATTTAATCTTATCAGTCCCATAAGGGTATATTATGACACTTATGGGGCTGTTAAAACCCTAACATTAGCCACATAAGTGCCATGACGGTCCACAAGGACCATCATGACACTAACTACAAACACTACACTATAACCCCCAATAAACCATTTAATCTAAACTAACCCCCCTCTACACTAATCTATTAACACTTACACTACCTACCTACACTACCTACCCCCTAATAAACCTCCCCACCACTGTAATTACAAAAAATAAAAAAACCTACCTTACAGAAAATAAAAAAACCTAAGTCACCAAAAAATAAAAAAAACTACAGTACAGAAAATAAAAAAACCTACATTACAGAAAATAAAAATTACAACCCCCCCACTACAGAAAAAAAAATTACACACCTGAAAAGGAAAGACAGACATACACAATACTATACATACATACAATACATTACATTACATACAATACATTACATACAATACATTACATATAATACAAATCAAATACCCCCTATCTATCTAACATACAATCTATTTATTATATAAAATAAATCCTTACTATATCAAATACATCCCCCTATCTATCTAATATACAATAAATCCTAACTACATACATGGACCCTAATTCTAAGCTAAAATAAAATAATTAAGACCACTTACCTTTAAGATTTTGCTTCAGATCACTAACCTAGGGGTAAAACAAAACAAAAAAATTAGTACAAAACATTAACATAAAATAAATAAACATTATATACATTCTAAATATTCTACTCACCTTTCCAGCATGTCCCGTCATTCTTCAGTTATTATCCGGCGCGGCCCTGTTAAAAAAACACAATAAATTAATACAATATACAAACACCAAATAAAATAAACATAAAAAAAATATATAAATATACATTCAACTTACCTCGTCGCGATGTCCCTGGCCTCCTCCCCTTCAGCCCCGGCTGAGCCCTGCAACCATCCACGGTCTAAAAAAATAAAAATAAAAAAACTAACAGAGGTCTGCACTCGCAGACCTCCCCGACGCTAATGAGCTTCCCAGAGCCTTTTCCGGGAGGAAATTGGCAATGGAGGCTTGTGATTGGCTGAAAAAGCTGTCTATCAATTTCAGCCAATCAGAAGTCGTCAATGTGTGAGCCAATCAGGATGCGCAGATGTCTTCACCCAATCACTCCGTGGGGGTGTATCCCATAGTGATTGGCGGAAGGCATCTGCGCCTTGTGATTGGTTCCAATAAAGATTGAGAGGTGCTTTAGCCAATCAGGGTGGGATATTGGGGTGTATCCCATCCTGATTGGCTCACACATTGACGACTTCTGATTGGCTGAAATTGATAGACAGCTTTTTCAGCCAATCACAAGCCGCCATTGCTAATTTCCTCCTGGAAAAGGCTCTGGGAAGCTCATTAGCGTTGGGGAGGTCTGCGAGTGCAGACCTCCATTCGTTTTTTGATTTTTATTTTTTTAGACAGCGGATGGTTGAAGAGCCCAGCCGGGGCTGAAGGGGAGGAGGCTGGGGACATCGCAATGAGGTAAGTTGAATGTATATTTATATGTTTATATGTTTATTTTATTTGGTGTCTGTATATTGTATTAATGTTTTGTGTTTTTTTTAACAGGGCCGCGCTGGAGAAGAACTGAAGAATGACGGGACATGCTGGAAAGGTGAGTAGAATATTTAGAATGTATAAAATGTTTATTTATTTTATGTTAATGTTTTGTACTAATTGTTTTGTTTTACCCCTAGGTTAGTGATCTGAAGGGACATCTTAAAGGTAAGTGGTCTTAATTATTTTATTTTAGCTTATAATTAGGGTCTGTGTATGTAGTTAGGATTTTAATTATTTTATTTTAGCTTAGAATTATGGTTTCTGTATGTAGTTAGGATTTATTGTATATTAGATAGATAGAGGGATGTATTTGATAAAGTTAGGATTTATTTTATATTAAATAGATTGTATGTTAGATAGATAGGGGTTATTTGATTTGTATTATATGTAATGTATTGTATGTAATGTATTGTATGTAATGTAATGTATTGTATGTATGTATGGTATTGTGTATGTCTGTCTTTCCTTTTCAGGTGTGTAATTTTTTTTTTCTGTAGTGGGGGCGTTGTAATGTATTTTTTTATTTTCTGTAATATATGTTTTTTTATTTTCTGTGACTTAGGTTTTTTATTTTCTGTAATGTAGGTTTTTTATTTTTGGTGACTTAGGTTTTTTATTTTCTGTAAGGTAGGTTTTTTTATTTTTTTTATTAGAGTGGTGGGGAGGTTTATTAGGGGGTAGGTAGTGTAGGTAGGTAGTGGAAGTGTTAATAGATTAGTGTAGAGGGGGTTAGTTTAGATTTAATGGTTTATTGGGGGTTATAGTGTAGTGTTTGTAGTTAGTGTCATGATGGTCCTTGTTGATCCACTTATGTGGTTAATGTTAGGGTTTTAAAAGCCCCATAAGTGTCATAATATACCCTTATGGGACTGATGGGGTTAAATAGAGGCTTATGGGGGTCTGTATTGACCCCCATGAGTGACAGGGTTAATTAAGGTCTTATGGGGTCTGTATTGACCCCCATGAGTGACAGGGTTAATTAAGATCTTATGGGAGTCTGTATTGACCCCCATGAGTTGTAGTGTTAATTAAGTGCTTATGGGGGTCTGTATTGACCCCCATGAGTTATAGGGTTAATTATTGGCTTATGGGGATCTGTATTGACCCCCATGAATTATAGGGTTAATTAAGTGCTTATGGGGGTCTGTATTGACCCCCATGAATTATAGGGTTAATTAAGGCCTTATGGGGATATGTATTGACCCCCATTAATAACAGGGTTAATTAAAGCCTTATGGGGTCTGTATTGACCCCCATGAGTTTTGGGGTTAATTATTGGCTTATGGGGGTCTGTATTGACCCCCATGAGTTACAGGGTTAATTAAGGCTTTATGGGGGTCTGTATTGACCCCATGAATTATAGGGTTAATTAAGTGCTTATGGGGGTCTGTATTGACCCCCATGAATTATGGGGATAATTAAGGCCTTATGGGTTTCTGTATTGACTTCCCTGAATGACAGGGTTAATTAAGGCCTTATGGGGGTCTGTATTGACCCCCATGAATTATAGGGTTAATTAAGGCCTTATGGGGGTCTATATCGACCCCCATGAGTTATGGGGTTAATTATTGGCTTATGGGGGTCTGTATTGACCCCCATAAGTGACAGGGTTAATTAAGGCCTTATGGGGGTCTGTATTGACCCCCATGAGTTATGGGGTTAATTAAGGCCTTATGGGGATCTGTATTGGCCCTACATGAATGACAGAGTTAATTAAGGCCATATGGGGGTCTGTATTGGCCCCCATGAGTTATGGGGTTCATTATTGGCTTATGGGGGTCTGTATTGACCCCCATAAGTGACAGGGTTAATTAAGGCCTTATGGGGGTCTGTATTAACCCCCTTGAGTTATGGGGTTAATTAAGGCCTTATGGGGATCTGTATTGGCCCTACATGAATGACAGAGTTAATTAAGGCCATATGGGGGTCTGTATTGGCCCCCATGAGTTATGGGGTTCATTATTGGCTTATAGGGGTCTGTATTGACCCCCATGTATTATAGGGTTAATTAATGCCTTAAGGGGGTCTTTATTGACCCCCATTAGTTATGGGGATAATTATTGGCTTATGGGGGTCTGTACTGACCCCCTTGAGTGACAGGGTTAATTAAGGACTTATGGGGGTCTGTATTGACCCCCATGAGTTATAGGGTTATTTATTGGCTTATGGGGATCTGTATTGACTCCCATGAATTATAGGGTTAATTAAGTGCTTATGAGGGTCTGTATTGACCCCCATGAATTATAGGGATAATTAAGGCCTTATGGGGGTCTGTATTGACCCCCATGAGTTATGGGGTTAATTATTGGCTTATGGGGGTCTGTATTGACCCCCATAAGTGACAGGGTTAATTAAGGCCTTATGGGGGTCTGTATTGACCCCCATGAGTTATAGGGTTAATTATTGTGCTTATGGGGGTCTGTATTGACTCCCATGAGTTATAGGGTTAATTATTGGCTTATGGGGATCTGTATTGACCCCATGAGTGACAGGGTTAATTAAGGCCTTATTGGGGTCTGTATTGACCCCCATGAATTATAGGGTTAATTATTGGCTTATGGGGGTCTGTATTGACCCCCATGAATTATAGGGATAATTAAGGCCTTATGGGTTTCTGTATTGACTTCCCTGAATGACAGGGTTAATTAAGGCCTTATGTGGGTCTGTATTGACCCCCATGAATTATAGGGTTAATTAAGGCCTTATGGGGGTCTGTATCGACCCTCATGAGTTATGGGGTTAATTATTGGCTTATGGGGGTCTGTATTGACCCCCATGAGTGACAGGGTTAATTAAGTCCTTATGGGGGTCTGTGTTGACCCCCATGAGTTATAGGGTTAATTATTGTGCTTATGGGGGTCTGTATTGACCCCCATGAGTTATAGGGTTAATTATTGGCTTATGGGGATCTATATTGACCCCCATGAGTGACAGGGTTAATTAAGGCCTTATGGGGGTCTGTATTGACCCCCATGAATTATAGGGTTAATTATTGGCTTATGGGGGTCTGTATTGACCCCCATGAATTATAGGGATAAATAAGGCCTTATGGGTTTCTGTATTGACTTCCCTGAATGACCTGGTTAATTAAGGCCTTATGTGGGTCTGTATTGACCCCCATGAATTATAGGGTTAATTAAGGCCTTATGGGGGTCTGTATCGACCCTCATGAGTTATGGGGTTAATTATTGGCTTATGGGGGTCTGTATTGACCCCCATGAGTGACAGGGTTAATTAAGTCCTTATGGGGGTCTGTGTTGACCCCCATGAGTTATAGGGTTAATTATTGTGCTTATGGGGGTCTGTATTGACCCCCATGAGTTATAGGGTTAATTATTGGCTTATGGGGATCTATATTGACCCCCATGAGTGACAGGGTTAATTAAGGCCTTATGGGGGTCTGTATTGACCCCCATGAATTATAGGGTTAATTAAGTGCTTATGGGGGTCTGTATTGACCCCCATGAGTTATAGGGTTATTTATTTGCTTATGGGGATCTGTATTGACCCCCATGAGTTATGGGGTTAATTTTAGTTGCCTGGGATTAATATTTTTTAGTGCTTGTCCTTTCAGGACCTTTACGGTCCTTTATGGACCCGTGAGGCGGGAAACGTAAAAATTTAAATGTAGCGGGTTAGGTGCTGATCGGGGACCCCCGCTGCAGGGGGTTAATGTGGGGGGCTGCGGGGGTCCCTATGGACCCCTGCAGCAAGGGCTTAATGTGGGGACTCTTCGGTGGGCCGGATGCAGACCCCCAGCATAGAGGGGGGTTAATTTTTGGTGCCACGACCGGGATTAGTAATAGTGTTCCGCGTGCCCTTTAAGGAGCAGCGGCGGTGAATTTAAAAGTATTAAATGCAGCGGGGGCCTGATCGGTGCCGATCGGGGACCCCCACTGCAAGGGGTTAATGTGTGGGGGCTGCGGGGTTCCCTATGGACCCCCCGCAGCAAGGTGTTAATGTGAGGACACTTCAGCATAGAGGGGGGTTAATTTTAGGTGCCGGGGGGGTAGTAGGATTACCCCCATGGCAGGGCTTATGTGGGGGACTGTCGTGGAGGTCCCGTTTAGGACCCCTGCACTAATTGTTGAGGTGCGGGAGCCTGAAAGATCATCTGTACATTTTCGCAGTGTTGATACGTACGGCCCTGCTGCGTAGCTCATACGTTGCTCTCAGCAGGGCGATTGTAATAACATTGTAACTTTGAGAAATTTTGCAGTACGTAGGATTTAAGTAGAAGCCTCTTATTTACGAGGCTGGAATTTAATATGGCCCTAAATGTGTGAAAACCTTGAGTCTGACTAAGAGAATAATTAAGTAGGGAAAGTCATACAGTTAGTTCTTGATTAGAAAAAAAATAAATGTTTATGCCTCTGCAGGATTTTGGAGGGATTCATTATACATTGGTGGAAGATGTGTATGTGAGATGGGCATTTAAATTTCTGGACAGCTGTGGTTGAATACTCTGATGCAACATCCTGATTCTGGGAAGGGTAATCGTGTCAATTTCAATTATATCCAGTTATCAACAAACTTCTGGACGTCTGCCTTTTTACTCCTGCCCCGCCCCTCCCCATCACTGATAACTACATACCCGCAACCCCAATCTTTATGTCTCTGCTGGAACCTGGATGTGTCCATGATACATTGGTGGAAATTGAGTGTGTATGTGTGTGAGTGAGATGGGATTTTTCATATCTGGAGACCTTGCATCTATTGATGTCATTTGATGTCATTCTGAGTGATAAAATACAATTGTGGATCAATTTTATGAACTACCTCTGGTAACAGTGCTGTTGTAGAACTTTAAAAGTGGTGCTAGTAAAGCTGGCATTTTAGCCATGGATTTGTTTAAGTATAATGCAAATGTAGATCATCTCCAGTAATGGCACCAGGTATTAATAAAGTACTTTCAAATTTCTTGAGTAAAAATTGGTTGATTCATTGTTGATTCAAATTATTTTGGTTAAATATAATGTAAACAACCCGTTTGCTGATATTGAATTCTACATAGTTTAAAATATATATTGTTAAACAAACAATGTTTGAACAAAAAATGAAATAATGGTAATCGTAAGAAAATTATTGCATGGTGAAGCACAATATTCATAGTAGGGCCAGATGACCATGAGTATTCAGCATAATTCTTTCAATATGTATTAATCTTGGCCAAAATATTTAATCAAATTTCAAAGTTATTTTCTCATTCCTAATTGTAAATCAGTTTTATTTAAATCTATCACACCAGAATAATTAACCTGAACAGTAACATTATGAAGCCTAGGAATAGAAAGTTCCCAAGTATTTGTTTGCATAATAAGAAGCTCTTCTCTAGTGGCAGAGATAGTGATTGGAGGGCCCTGCTGCAAAAAAAAATCCCCTCTCCCCCGTGACATCATTCAGGATGTACAAAGATGTAGAGACCGAGGAAAGAGGAACCGGCAACTTATTCCTCCAGACAGTCCCTAGAAGCCAAGAACAGGAAGGGACCTGGTGAGTCTGAAGGGGGACTGGGGGGCGTGCGGACATTCTGGCAATGGGGAAAGCGGGGAGAAGGGTCCTACACTATGAAAACATAAATTGCAATACAGTTTGGGGGCAGCTCTGGGCCCCAAGTAGAAGAGTGGTCCCTAGCGCATTGCACCACTTGCACCAACGCTATATTCTCCCATGCTCCTCTCTCAATAGCAGTATCAGGCTTAAGCCACATCAACGTAAGACGTTCCTTAGCTCTTCGCATATGACTTACCACTGACCATCCATGTATAGGACTCATCAGTGTGGGTTGGTCCACCGTAAAAAGTAAAATAAGCAAAAATAAAATACATATGCATGTCTAAAAAGTAGTTATTAATTATTTCCTGCTCAGAATCTCAAGAAACATAAATTCTCTGGGAGTTTGGTGGGAACATTAACTCACCATATGGTTCAATCTTTATTCCAAAACCCTTTTAAAAAATAACCCCGGTATAGTATATGCCTGCTGTTATAACACGGATTAGAATATAGCAAAGGATCTATAGTACAGTACCGTTTGGATCTTGTGGATTGCATCAGTATGGGGCTGGTTCCTAATGAATCCCTTAAATTTTGTGAAAACGCTACCAAACCCAAAATCACAAGTGTGGCTATCACCTCTTTACCTCAAGTGCTATGCTAAGTGCTTAAGACATTATAATTTCAATTTCTGTAACTGAATTGATTTGCCACTTAAGTGTGCTGGTGCTATTTAAAACTTGCAGTATATGAGACTGTATATATCCATTAGCTAGAAGTATTTCAAGATTGAATGGGATATAATAAAATAAAAAAATATATAAATTGTAAAGTGTTTTGCACTTGATTGTCAGCGCTTTGTTTGATGATCAATAGTAGTGTATATGAATGATATATGCATTTAATATGTCATTGTTTTTGGTGATTTTTTCCTCTAAAGTACATCTTGTAGGAATAAAGGGAAGCACTGTACCATTTACACATCTATTTGAATTCTATAAGTAAACTAGTTTCCCTTTTCTCCTTATTCTATCCCTTTAATTGAAACACCATTAAACTAGTAGAAATAAAATTAGATTTTTGTACACCACTGTATGGGTGCATATTGGATATTCTAGTGTTGATCACATAATTCTAATATTTGCATCATTCTGTACTAAGGTTCTGTGACATACACTATACTAACCTAATTTTAGTAATGAAGTGGTGTAACACTAAAATGATTTACCTCTCCCTTAATAGCATTAGCCTTGAGAAAACAATTGATTTAGCTATTAATCAGTTGAAAGTGCACATAACAAAGTTATTTCTTAGATAATTTGATTAGTACATTGTATTTGTAATTTACTTTACTGCAATAAGGTGAAAATAACTATATACTTTTAAAAAGGTAATGCAGTAATAATTTCTACTGCTGGTATTTTATGTGTTTACATTAAAAACAAGTGTAATATAAAAATTACATGGATTGATGTTGTGTTTTATATTTCTGGGAAAAAAAGTCTTAATATTACTGGAACACTGAAGAACCTACATTTTCTAACATGCATGTTAAGGCACTGTCAAATTATTTCCATAGAGGGTCATGTCAAATTTTATATTAAGGCTTCATATTGATTTTTGTTATTTATTTATTGTAGTCCTTAAACACATGTTCTACTTGTGTGTGTATATATATATATATATATATATATATATATATATATATATATATATATATATATATATATATATATATACGTGTGTGTATGTATGTATGCATATGTATTTATATATATACATATAGGATCCTTTCTTGTTGGTAGCTGGTGCTGTGCAGAAAAAAACCTACAGGACTCTTTGCAGGATTAGATTAGGCCAAAGATAGTTTAATGGATTGTTGTCTGGTAGACTGGCTTCTGTGAGTCTAAGATTCCTAAACATTCTCCTTCTCTGGCACCTCTTCTCCTCGCCCTCTGGCTGGTGGTGTACACCGAGGTTCAGTCCTAGGCCCCCTCTTTTCTCCATCTATTCATCCTCCCTCTGTACCCTAATAAAATCTTTTGGATTTCAGTATCATTTAAATACAGAAGGCGTTCAAATCTTCCTCTCAGCACAGATCTATTCCCCTCTCTTCTAGCACAAGTTGCCAATTGCCTCTCTAGCATTTCCTCCTGGATGTCTGCCCATTAACTCAAACTCAACATGTTAAAAACTAGATGTGAAGACCTGCATTCTTCAGTTGGACTTGATAAGGCTGTTGTGGCCAAACCTACGCAGCAGACCTTTCAGGTTCTTTTGATCCCTTCACCAAGACAGCTGATGTCTCTAAAATGCCCTTACTCAGATACAGTCTTTAGTAATATGAACGCAGGCTCAGCATTATAAAAAAATCAGGAACTGCTTTTATTGCTGTTGGAAACTTCATAACAGGTTCAATGTTGAATGTTTAAAATTGAACTGATAACTTGTTAATATTGTATTTTTCTGCTTATTATCCCCTGTATAGCGCTGCAGGATATGCTGGCGCTTTACAATAAAAAGTTAATAATAAAATATCTCTGAGTCTGCAGCAACTCTCTGTCAGTCACTCAACTGGCTTCCCATAGCCTCAAGAGTAACATTTAAAACCATGGCCCTAAAGTATATAGCCCTCAACAATCTCCTATAGCTTTGCTCTTGTGTCAAAATACTGCCCCAACCGCTGTCGTTGCTTTGTTAATAAGCTTCTTCTGACCTCTTATCACCTCCTCTCACTCTCACCTTCAGTACTTTTCTTCTGCTGTATCTACTGTACCTGGAATTTCCTGCATCACTCCACTAGACAGTCTTACTGCCTCAAAACCTCACTATAAATGTATCTGTTTAAATAAGGTTATTACCTTCAGCTTTAATATCACCCTATTGTATCTCATCCAAAACCTTTAGATTGTAAATTTGATATTTTCAATCTTGTAAGGTGCTTTTTATGAAGTGAAAATCGTCCAGGTAGTGGGTAATGATCAGATATCTTTTAACATTCATTAAACTCCAACATATGCATATTTAGCCTAATGGCGTTATATTTGAACCTGTGAATGTACCATAAGTTTAGATCAATATGTAGTTGCTTAAAAGCACATTTGATATCGATTTTAGAAATGCAGCATCCTTGGGCCCAAGTGCATGAGGAATCAAATAATGTCATATGCTTTGGAGTATTGGAGAGGAAAGGTGTCCGATGGGATGAGATAATTAATACTGTGAACCAGCAAGATGTTAGGTGCAGATAGATCAATAAAAAGGCATTTCTTGAATGAAGCTTTTCTTTCAGGAATACCAGTGTGGTTGATTTGCAATGTAGGGAATGCAGGACCGCAAATGGAGCTAATAGAAAGTAATTTTTGAGCTCTATTGCTATGATTCTGTCCACTAAATAAGTTCCTATGCAGCTAGTAAGCTTCAATGATATAACCTCTTTGTGGAACCCTTTTGAAAATCCCTGTAGGAGGTAATCACTAGGGCCCTTATTCAATTGCAATTTGGCCAATTGAATAGGGCTCTAAATAAGCACATAACATATATTTTTTAAAGAAGTTTTTAGTTAGTAAACATCTATCCAAAAGCAAGGTTTTCACTTACTAAAAACTTCTTTAAAAAAAATATGCTATGTGCTTATTTAGCGCTCTATTCAATTGGCCAAATAGCAATTGAATGAGGGCCTAGCACAGGAGACCTGAGATAATTAGTTAATGAGGGAGAAGAATGGTGATTGATGCTTGTCATTGGTATGCATGAGCACATGGCATATATGTGAAGTAATCATCACGCTACAAATGTGAACTCCGTTAAGTTGTTACAAATTGGATTAGATTCTAGTTAATAGATTTGACCAAGTTAATTTTATAAATAGCAGCAGAAAAGCTCTTGATCAATCTATTCCCAGTTTGCGGTGTAGTTAAATTGACTGAGGACAGTGACTGTCTCGGTGGAAAATGGTCTGTGGTAGTCAAAAGAGACAAAACCATGGTACTTATAAGCCAGTTCTACCATGAAGAAAAGATAATTGTCCATTTCTTTTCCACTGTGTGAAAATGAGGAACAAAATATGTGGGCTGGATTGTGAGCTTTTTGTTGAGAGTCCTTGGCTTTCATGATAATAAATATGTCCCACTGTGAAAGGTCTTGTTCTCCGTAATATCATTTGAAAACATTATTAGTGATAACAATTTCATGTGTTTTCCACCTATGATGTCCCTCATTAGATTAATCATAACAAAATTGTCTGGAATGATTAATGGAGGTGAGGAGAATAACATACATTATGAGGTGGTAGGGTGTCAGATGAGTGTTCTTCTTGCTGAATGGATGGGTTTTCTAGTTTGGAGATACAATTCCCCAGAGTATTTATTGATGTTGTAAAATAGGAGTGTCTACATTTGGGTTAATTTAGTGGAAGCATATTTAGAAGTTGAGCGCTGGCTGGTTACGCTTCATCGAAATATTCGCAAGCGATTTATATACAGGGTTGGACAGAAGTAACTCCCTTTTTTCATGAATTTGTAATCTATATAAAATCTTTTATTACAGAAGTAGAATCTTAAAGAAAATACATAAGCACATAATTATGTTCCATAACTCAACCATTTTCGGTATGATGTTCAAAATGCTGTCAATGGACAAGACGTTACTGTACTTTACCAACCACAGTCAGGGCATTTTTCTGCTTGACCCTGTGTATAGGGGTATGTATTTTAGATAGATAGTATTGATTGTATGTTAGATAGGGGGTATTGTATTTTATTTTATTTGTGTTGTATTTTATGTATTATATGTATTTCCTTTTCAGGTGTGTAATTTTTTTTCTGTAGGGGGGGGGTTGTAATGTATTTTTTTCTTTTCTGTAATGTTCCTTTTTATTTTTTGTGACTTAAGTTTTTTTTCTTTTCTGTAATGTCGATTTTTTATTCTTTGTGATTTAGGTTTTTTTATTTTATGTAATGTCGATTTTTTATTTTTGGTGACTTTGGATTTTTTTATTTTCTGTAATTCTGTAATTAGAGTGGTGGGGGGTTATTAGGTAAGTAGTGTAGGTGTTAATAGGTTAGTGTAGAGCGGGGTTAGTTAAGTTTATAGCACTTACGGGGTACTTACGGGGTAATGTTAGGCTTCTAACTGTCCCATGATGGTCTTTAAATACCCTTATGGGATTAATGGGGTTAAATAGAGTCTTATAGGGGTCTGTATAGACCCCCATAAGAGACTGGGTTAAAATGGTACTTATAGTGTTATTACATGCCTTCATTAGTGTGTTATAGCGGTCTATATACTTGAGGCACACAGTACACTCACATTGTGTGGCAAACAGCATTTCAACACTTTTTTTTATTGTCATTTTTGACGGTCAAGTTGCTAGTATATATATAAAGAGTGAGGTAGCCATGAGTGTCCAGTAATTTAGATGAATAATCAGAGTAATGCCGTATATAGTGATATCTTTTGTATTGGACAAAGATATTCATAATTTTCATGACTAGCTTTCGAGAGCACACCTCTCCTTTTCAAGTCTGAAGCAGCTATGATAGATTCCCATTGAAACACAAATTACAGTTTAAAAAAAGGCCTTTGAAATTAAAATGATCACACTTTAATATGAAAACAAAGGTCTTAATGTACACATGGAATTCCTGTTGCATTCGCTAGAATTCTTTTAGTTTTACATCACGGATATGTTTTGTGTTGTTTCTTTGGCTTTTTTGTTGTCTCTTGGTTTTTATTGTGTGTTTTCTCTGGTTTATTTCTGAGCTATCCCTGTGTCTCCTTACAGTGTTATGTTACCTCAAACTCTCAAGATGTACAAATATTTATGACCCTGTTTATTTACTTAGACCTACATTAATACAGACCTATGCACAGCCCACTGAACAGAACATTTTATTTTATTTTTTTAAACTGTAATTTGTGTTTCAATGGGAATGCTTCGGACCTGAAAAAGAGAGGTACGCTCTCGAAAGCTAGTCATGAGAACTATGAATATGTTTGTCCAATAAAAATGGTATCACTATATACTGCAATATTCTGATTATTTATTTTAGATATATACAATAGCTAATTGCAGGTCAAAAATGAAATTGCAGCCTAAGTCCAGCGTGCCTCAACTGCTCTCAATACAATAAAGTAAATATTCATTACACATTTGGAGAGAAATAAGTTTTAAGGTTTGTTTTAGAATCCACAACAATGAAAGATGAAGATTGAGTGAAACTAACAGAGAGAGAAAAAGAGGGGGAGGGATAGAGAGCAGGAATAAGGGGGAAACATAAATACAGAGATGAACTGAGGAATTGGGAAAGACATAGAGGAGAGGTAGCAATTTGATACAGAAAATGGAGAGGGAGAGACTGAGAGAGAAGGAGAGACAAAGTTAAAGATGGATATAGAGTAAAAGGAAATAAGAGGGAGGGAAATACAGAGAGGGAACTGGGAGAGGGACATAGAGAGGAGAAAAACTGAGAGAGAGGGAGAGAGAGAGAGAGCGAGAGAGAAAATTAGTGGTAGGTACAAAAAGAATATAGAGATCCATAATTACTAAGGTCTGTGGCTTGTTTTACTGCTGGGAAACATCTCCAGATCTATGTTTTTCAATGTGTCTGGCATACCAAGATATTAAATCTCCAAGCTTAACAATACATTGAATATGGTCCAGAGAGTCTGACACAGAAAGGTGGATAAAATTAAACAGAGACAAAGAGAAAAGGAAATGAGAAAAGTTAGAAAAGGAGATATATAGAGAGTGAAAGGTAGAGAGAATATGAGAAAGAAGAAGGTAGTAAAAGAAAAAGAGATGGGAGAATGAAGAGGCATGAAGAGAATATGAAAAATGGCGTGGAGAAAGGAATCGAGAGAAAGAGGGTATAGGAGCAATATAGGGAAAGAAATATGAAAAATTATTGGAAATGATAGATGAGAGGGGAGAGAGACTAATGAAGTGAAAAAATGGTAAACAAGAAGAACTAAGTAGGAGATAAAAGAAATACTAGTCATATGTACAAGTGGAAATTATATAGGTTTTTATTTATAAAACCTATATTTGCATGAAAAAGTATAGAGCTACAATACACACGTATTGACTATATCCTTGTAACTTTGGCTTGGATTGTTACCATGAGATACTTATAGTGTTATTTATTTTTGCTTCAGCCTAACAGCTGGAAACAGAAATTGTGCTGCTGTACTGAAAAAAATCAATATGATTACCTCTTTGCCACAGGGCTACATCCAGCTACAATCTCCCAGCCAACTAGTTTAAGCCTTGCTCTCAGATACTGCTGCATTGCAGGTTGTGATTTTGAGGTTAAACAGGAAACAAGATACATGTCATCATTAAGAATTTAGAGAGCAGTTATGATTATGTCTTAAACAAAATATGAAAAAAATGTATCATGTATAACACTGAAGAGTTGGCAGTATGATTATATTTATACTATAAATATAAATATATATATATATATATATATATATATATATATATTTGTGAGCAGAAAAATGTCGGTAAAGCAATGTTAAATTTAAGCAGCCTGATTGGCTATTGTTGTCGGCGTCGTTGTCGTGATTGGTTGTTAGGTTCAGAGCTCGCTCTGTGATTGGCTGCGCGGCTGCCTCGGCGGCAGGGTGAGATAGTGGTCAGTCAGGGTTCCAGAAGCCCCGGTACATTAACTTGACCGAAACCAGGGAGGAGAATGGGGAGGTGACTCAGGAATGCCGGGAGCAGAGTAGGAAGGACAGCAAGTACCGAGCAAAAGGGGCCCTGTCAAGACGCCGACGAGCATCGCCTCCCTGCTCACTGCCAGCTGCTGCTGGCAATGTTACACCTCATGCACCATGGAGGAGGTCACACCGGCTCCCTCCCACAACCTCAACCCCTGGGCGGGAGGTCATGGTGCCCCAGTGTGCTGCAGGGAGAGGAGCTGCAGAGTGGCCCACATATCCCCAACACACACATTCCCAGGACACACCCTCATCCCCAACACTCACCTTCATCCCCAACACACGCACACACTCATTTACTACACAAACTCACATGTACACTCATCTATGACATCTGCCACACTCATCCCCAAAACACACCACTCATACTCATCCTTAAGGCACACATGCGGAGTCATCCTCAACATATGTACACACATACGCCATTAACAACTCATATATGGACAATTACCCATAAACACATACATTCCTCATAACATACACATTCATCCACAAAACACAGACACACTTCTTAACACAACAGACACAGGGGAGGGGAGGAAGAGACACAGGGGATGGAGTGAAGAGACACAGGGGAGGGAGAAAAGAGACAAAGGGGAAAGAGGGGGGGACAGGAGGAGGGAAAGTCAAAGGGGAGGGAGGGAGACACAGGGGAGGGAGGGGAGAGAGTAGAGACACCGGGGAGGGAGAGGAGGGCGGCAGAGACACAGGGCAGGGAGAGGGATGGGGGGGGAGACACAGGGGAGGGAGAGGGGGAAAGAGACACAGGGGAGATGGAGTAGAGGGGGGAGCTCACATTGAGCACCTCCCATCAAGTAGAGGGGAAAGAGGTAGAGGGGGACGAGGCTCGCAACGAGAGCCAAAGGCGCTCATTCCGAGGCTCGTGATGAGCGCCAAAGGTGCTCATGGCAAGCACAGGAAATTGAGGGGGGAGGCATATGGGAGGGAGAGTAGGGCGGCAGAGACACAGGGGAGGGAGAGGGGAGGGGGAGAGACACAGGGGAGGGAATAGAGAAGCTTGCATTGAGCACCTCACATCAAGTAGAGGGGCAGAGGTAGAGGGGGAAGAGGCTCGCAATGAGTGCCAAAGGCGCTCATTCCGAGGCCCGTGATGAGCGCCAAAGGCGCTAATGGCAAGCCTAGTAAAGTAGAGGGGGGTGAGGCTTGCAATGTGTGGCACACAGCATTGCCAGGCTTCAAATTTTATTGCTGTCGTTTTTGACGGGCAATTCGATTGTATATACATATTGTTGCTCAGTCGTTAAGTCATGTCTGACTCTCCGTGACCCTATAGATCACATCACTGAAAGCACTGCTTGTGCCTTGTTGTGCTCATCCTTAAGGTTTTCTTGACAAAAATACTGGAGTGGGTTGCCAGCTCCCTCTCCTGTGGGCTGCGATTTGTCTGACCTCTCTGCTATGACGTACCCATCTTGGGTGACCCTATATGATATAGCTCACAGCTTCACTGAAGTACACACGCCCCTTCACCATGACAAGGTAGCGATCGAGAAGGGGATATATATTATATATATATATATATATATATATATATATATATATATATAATTATATAAGAATTCTGATACAATATGCCATCCCAGAATGCTTGACAAGGCCCTCGGAGCATTGCCTTTTGGGGTGTGAATAGGGTGATTTCTGAAACATGGACTATTGTCTGGGTGACCGCAGATTGTTGTTATGACTTTACAATGAAAAATCGGATATTATCCAAATATACTTGATTATGGAGTTCATTCTGATCCAGCCCTGAAATAAGCCTAAGTCAGCAATGCATTCTAAATCTTTATTATATATCTATAATTTAGCTTATAGTGGGCAAAAGAGTGATAGAAGTCTCAGCTGTACAGAATACAGTAAATAAATAGTACATTTGTGTTCACATTTGGACATCTAAAAATAAGTTAAAAAACGTTTTTCCTCCTCAGAATTCCAAGAAATACAGTTATTTTACTGTACTCTGGAAAACTGGGCAGGGGCATGCAAATGAGTCCACAATGCATTTTCACTCTTTAATCAAAATATCACTTTATGCTTGGCTCTTTTCAGGCATATGCTCACTGTATTACACACATGAATTACTCTATATACTTGAGTATAAGCCGAGTTTTTCAGCCCTTTTTTTAAGGCTGAAAAGGGCCCCCTCGGCTTATACTCGAGTCACTCTCTCCCCATGTCTCTCTAACCCCCCGGGTCTCTCTAACCCCCCCCCCCCCGTGTCTCTTTCTCTCCCCACTCCTCATCCTCAACCCCCCTTCCTCATTCTAAACCCGCCTCCTCACTTTACTCCTCTAGATACCTCTACCTCTCCCTTTCCCCTCATTTACCTCCATCTGCAGCTGCTCCTTGGCTCCTCCATGCTCCTTACTGCGTCGGGACCCAGCATATGCTAATGACGTGACGTCACATGTGCGCCATGTCATTAGGTGGGGGTTGAGGAGGGAGGTTGAGGATGAGGAGGGAGGATAAGGGGATAGGATGAGGAGGGAGGTTGAGGATGAGGAGGGGGGTTGAGGAGGGGGGCTGAGGAGGGTGGTTTAGGATGAGGATGGGGGGTTGAGGATGGGCATGGGGGGTTTAGGATGAGGATGGGGCGGTTGAGGATGGGGGGTTGAGGATGGGGGTTTGAGGATGAGGAGGGAGGATGAGGAGGGTGGTTTAGGATGAGGATGGGGGGTTGAGGATGAGGTTGAGGTGGGAGGTTGAGGAGGGGGTTGAGGATGAGGAGGGGGGTTGAGGAGGGAAGTTGAGAAGGGGAGTTGAGGCGGGTGATAATGGAGGGGGAAAGAGACACAGGGAAGGGAGAGGGGAGAAGAGACACAGGGGAGAGAGAGGAGGGACACAAGAAAAGGGCACACAAAAGTGGTACACAGAGGACACAAGAGGGACACAGGGGGCAGCACATTTCCCACCTTCGGCTTATACTCGAGTCACTCATTTTTCCCAGTATTTTGTGGTAAAATAGGTGCTTATACTCGAGTCGGCTTATACTCAAGTGTATACGGTAAGTGGTATTTGGATAAAAGAGTGAAAATGCATTGTGGACTCATGTGCATGTCCCTGCCCAGTTTCCCAGAGTGCAATGCAATAATTGTATTTCTTTGACTTCTGAGCAGGAAATAAGGGATTTAACTTATTTTTAGGCATTCAAATGTGAACACAAATGTACTATTTATTTATAGAATACATACTTTTATATAACTTTATAACCACAAACTAGTTGTATTAGTAGAACTAAAAGAATATTGTTGCAATTTCTAGTTATTGATTGTTCTGTCCATTTTACCATTTGTATTCTGTTACCACAATAATGTATAAATGTGAGTTTTAAAAAAACAACACTGCTTCCATGCCGCAGTAAATAAAAGCTATTTCCTGCATTTCCTAAATCTGTATTTACAGAATAGAACGGATATAACGTAAACTTTCTCTGTACCAGATTTTTAAGGCTTTGTTAATTCTGGAAGTGCTTACTTACTGTAAATATTCACAGTGGTTTTAACCATACCTTGAAGCATAAACAATAAGATATTGCAGTGAACATATGAAGCAGAAATAATCAATAAAATATCATCTGTCAATGTGATAGAGACACAACTTTAAAATGCTGCCTTAAGGGCCTTTTGCTTTCAAACTTAAATAGTCTGAGAAATCTCCAAACACCTGCCTCTTGGCTTATCTTACTCATTTTGTATTTTTAAAATGAAAATGCTCATGCTGAACGATTTTACTGAAAATACAATTTCTATTATCTTTTATTTCATTCTCTTTTTCTTATATATGTTATATCTAAATCCATTTTACTAACTCAGATACATATTGTTACTGTCTTGGAGAAAGTGGAAAATACATTTTACAGTATATCTTCGCCAAATTGTTAAGAGGAAATTATTGAATATCAGTAACAAAGTCTTATTTAGCTTTTTTTAATACATTATTACAATGCTCAGTGCAGAGTGAAATCTATTTCTGTAGTGGTTATATTTTTTTATAAGAAAGGACAATGTACACTCAATTGAAAGTTTAACTTAAATTCAAGTATCAGCTAATATTGGTTTGTTGCAGTATATGTTAATGTTATTAAAAGTTTATTGATCTAGAATAATCTAGTGTAAATAAATATATATATATATATATATATATATATATATATATATATATAGTTGCAAGCAAAAGTATGTGAACCCTTTGGAATGATATGCATTTCTGCACAAATTGGTCATAAAATGTGATCTGATCTTCATCTAAGTCACAACAATAGACAATCACAGTCTGTGTCTCTTTCCCCCTCTCCCTCCCCTGTGTCTCCTTCACCACCCTGTGTCTTCTTCACCCCATCTCCCTCCCCTTTAACGCGCATAGCGCATTGCGCTGTAAGTTTTGCGAATTTGTATGTAAGGTTCGCAACTTGCGAGCGTTACACACAAACTCGCAATTACGACATCTATATATACAGTATGATATATATAATGTGAAGCTAATATTGTAAATAAGTGATGTATGCAGCACGGACAGTAGCTAGACAGCGTGGTAGTGAGTCAATAAGATGCTGTAAAAGTTGGCAAGGGTATCTAAAGCCATGCAGACTGAGGTCCATCAGAAAGCTGGTGAAGAGTGAGGGGTGGAGGATCCATACAGCAAACATGGTGTTTGATGTGGTTACATAGTTGCTCGATGGGGTTCAAGTCTAGGGAATTTGGAGGCCAGGAAAGTACTTGGAAGTCTTTGTCGTGCTCTTCCAATCACTCCTGGACAATTCTGGTCGTATGTCATGTTGCATTGCCCTGCTGGACGATCCCATTTGCTCCAGGGAAGACAGTCAACATGTATGGGTGTACTTTATCTGCAAGGATGGATCGATAACCTAATCGGTTGAAAGTGTCTTCCAGAGGTGTGAGTGGTCACAAACAATGCCAAGAAAACATTTCCCAGACCATAACGATGCCCCGACCAGCTTATGTTCTTCCAACAATAGCTGTAGAGAGTTTGTTCATAGAGGTTTTGCGCCTGACACACCAACATCCGTCCAGTCGATGGAGCAGAAAACATGACTCATCAGAGAAGGTCCAATTACGGTACTACTGTGCACATTTAAACTATTTTTTGCCTAGGGACCCTCATCAGCATGCGTGTAGTGACCAGCCATTTGCTTCTGATCACCAAATGCAACAGGGTTTAGCAGTACTTTTGTTTTAGACACATATCTGGTAGCGCCCTGGTTCGTTTTGATGGAGAGTTGCTCAACTGCGTGTCAGTTGTCCCTCACACACATTCACAGCAGACATTCACCTCTGGCATCGATTCCACAACATTTATTTGTAATGGTGCCGTTTGTCTAGTCATGGTACACTTTATAACAGCAGCACCCAAACAGTTATAAAACTTCACTATTTCTGACGTACTGCCACCCTTGACCCGAAAGCCAATTATCATCCCCTTCTTAAAGTCGGATAAATTGCACGTTTTACCCATAACAGTGATGGTTGATAGGTTTGCAGAATGCCTACATGTCACCTTATTGGCTGTGCGCTGCAGACGTCGAAAGTAATATATATATAGTGATTTCAGTATGATGTGGCACCTTTATTAATCCTTAGTACTACTTATCTGTCCACTACATCACTGGCAACTATACTGTTTGCATGATTTATTTTATTATTATCAACTATAGTTGTACCAAAAGGAATAAACTGAATATAGTAAATATCTGACACATTCCAGTGCAGTGCACATGTTGATACACAAGGGGGTTATAACTATGGCTCTTTATTATCACTTGCTTTCAAAAAGTAATTTACTATATACCTGGATGAGGCATGTGTGGTACCCTGGACAATATAATATACCATTTTAAATCATGATAGGTCAAGATGAAATGCATTATATTTAAAAACACTCTATATTGAACAATGATTCCTCTCTGTATTACTATAAAATTAGTATTTTGTGCCATTTACAGATTTAATATTTGTTTCCACAAGTTGCTCTTCTTTATTTTAAGGACACACAAGGGCCACTCAAAAAAAGTACAACAATCTCACTATATCTTCTTGCAGTTTACCACTTTCCATTTCTTTTTCTGTTTATGTAACACAATCACTGTTACCCCCATTTCTTACCTTTGAAAAAAGTTATAAAATATAAAAGAAGTAGTACTCTATGTGTATGTAGGAGTGCTAAGCTCAGTCTATGAACAGTGAGTGAAGATACATAAATATGATGTGGGTATGAAAATGAGTGTAATATAATACTGGAACCCATATCCACCACTGTGTTACCATGGCTTCTCCAATAAATGGATAATAAAGAAGTACATAACCACACACAACTTTTTATATGACCTATTAGCTAAACAAAAATATGAATAGGACAGCATTTAAAGATATATGACTTAAAATTGTTAGTTCTGAGCAAAACATGGCATTGCAGAGGCATAGTAAGGCATCTAATCATGATAAAGCTGTTATATGATACTAGCGACTTGCCCGTCAAAAAATGACAGTCAATAAAAGAAAGTGTTGAAATGCTGTTTGTCACACAATGTGAGTGTACTGTGTGCCTCAAGTAACTAAATTCCTCAAAAAACAGAAATCTACATTACATAAAATAAGAAAAACTAAAATCACCAAAAATAAAAAATGTACATTACAGAACAAAAAAAAAAACCTGTCACAAAAAATAAAAAAATAAACATTACAGAAAATAACAAAATACATTACAACCCCTCCTCACTACAAAATTAAAAAAAAATGACACACCTGAAAATGAAATACATATAATACATACATTTAATACAATACAACACAATTAAATAAAATACAATACAATACAATGAAATACAATACAATACAACACAATTAAATAAAATACAATACAATTCAATTAAATACAATACACCCCTATCTAATATACATGCCACTATCTAATATACATGCCACTATATAATGTAATATACATCCCACTATCTAATATACAATACTATCTAATAATACATCCCCCTATCTATCTATCTATCTATCTATCTATCTATCTATCTATCTATCTATCTATCTATCTATCTATCTAATATACAATACATGCTATCTATATATAGCTACCCTAATTGTAAGCTACAATAAAATAATTAAGACCACTTACCTTTTAGATGTTTCTTCAGATCAGCAACCTACGGTAAAAAAGATTAAAAAAATGAATACAACACGTTTACATGAAATAACTAAACATTCTAAACATTCTAAATATTCTAAATATTATACTCACCTTTCCAGCATGTCCCGTCCCAGCATGTCCCGTCCCAGCATGTCACGTCCTCCATGTTCCATCGTCCATCTTTGCGTCTTGTCCGGCGCTACTCCTGTAAAAAAAAACATTACATTAGTAAACATAAACCAAAGTTAAATAAACACAATCTACAATATACTTTCCTTTCCGCGATGTCTCCGGCCTCCTCATCTTCTCCGGAAGCATCTGCGCATAAAAAACAAACAAACAAAAAACACACTAATGACCTTCCTATGGAGTGTTCCAGAATAAAATTGGCAATGGCGGCTGAAAAGGCTGTCTATCAAATTCAGCCAATGAGAAGACCCCATTTGTGAACCAATGAAAAAAGTATACACCCCAAAATACAACGCTGATTGGATAACACACCTTTTAATCTTTATTTGAACCAATCCTAAGGCTTTATTGCCATCAGCCAATCACAATGGAATATACCCCCACGTACTGATTGGTGAAGACATCTGCGCCTCCCCATTGGCTGTAATATTGATTGATATTAACAGTAGCCAATGAGAATGCGCAAATCCTTCACCAATCAGTATGTGAGGGTGTATTCCATTGTGATTGGCTATTGTCAGTGCAACCCATCAGAATGCGCAGAGGCTCCAACCAATCACCCTGTGGGGGTGTATTCCATTGTGATTGGCTGAAGGCATCTGCGCCTTGTAATTGGTTAAAATAAAGATTGACAGGTGCATTATCCAATCAGAGTGGGATTTTAGGTTGTATCCCTTTGTGATTGGTTCACACATTGGCGCCTCCTGATTGGGTGAATTTGACAGACAGCGTTTTCAACCAATCAGAAGGCGCCATTGCTTATTTTCTTCCGGAAAAGTCTCCTGGAGCCTCATTAGCGTCGGGGATGTCCGGGAGTGCGGATGTAAGTATATATATATATATATATTTTTTTTTATACAGGGCGTGGCAGAAGAGGATCCGGAGGAGGCCGGAGACATCGCGGGGAGGTTTTTTTTAACAGGTGCAAAGGTAAGTGGTCTTAATTATTTTATTTTAGCTTAGACTTAGATTAGTTATTATATAGATAGCATTTATTGTATGTCAGCTAGATGTATGTGTTTTATATAGATAACAGAGGATGTATTGTAGATAGATTGTGGTATTTATTTAGATAGATTGGGGATGTATTATTATAAAGATAGCATGTATATTAGATTATGCTATTTATTTAGATAGATTGTGTAATGTATATTAGATAGGGGTGTATTGTACTGTAATTGTATGTATTTGTATTATATGTATTTCCTTTTCAGGTGTGTATTTTTTTTTTCTGTAGTGAGGGGGGGGGGATTGTAATGTTTTTTTGTTATTTTCTGTAATGTTCCTTTTTTTATATTTTTGTGACTTATGTTTTTTTATTTTCTGTAATGTCTTTTTTTTTTTGTGAGTTAGGTTTTTATTTCATGTAATGTAGATTTTTTTGTGACTTTAGGCTTTTTTATTTTCTGTAATTAGAGTGCTGTAGGTTAATAGTCGGTAGGTAGTGTAGATATTAATATGTTAGTGTAGAGGGTGTTTAGTTGATATTTAATGTTTTATTGGGGGGTATAGTGCAGTGTAGTGTTTATACTTAGTGTCATGATGGCCCTTGAGGACCATCATGGCACTTATGTGGTTAATGTAGTGTTGTAACAGGCCCATAATGGTGTTAATATACCCTTATGGGACTGATGGGGTTAAATAGAGGCTTATGGGTGTCTGTATTGACCCCCATGAGTGACAGGGTTAATGAAGGGCTTATGGGGGTCTGTATTGACCCCCATGAGTGACAGGCTTAATGAAGGGCTTATGGGGGTCTCTATTGACCCCCATGAGTGACAGGGTTAATGATGGGTTTATGGGGGTCTGTATTGACCCCCATGAGTGACAGGGTGACAGTGTATATTTTTTTTCTTTTACAACGGGTCCTTTAAGGACCTTTACGGTCCTTTAAGGAGCTGTAACGAAGGAATTTTGAATTTTGATTGCAGCGGGGGTCCCCGATCGCGTGCAATCGGGCCCCCCACTGCGATTGTTAATATGGGTTTAATGCAGGGCTCCGAGCTTATCTCGGATCCCCTGGGGTTAATGCGGGTTTCCGAGCTTATCTCGGATCCCTTCTTGGCTAATTTGTACGTGGCTGTGCTGTGAGCCTCGTTTTCGTTTTTTTCGACGGCCCTTTTTTCTCTCGCTTTAAAATATGCTGTGTGAAATAGCCATGTTTTATGTCCATTTAAGGTTAAATGGAAGAAGAAAAGATTTACAACCTTATTAAATATCGATTTGGTAAATTTAAAAGTGCTTTATTTAAGCACACAGCATATTTTTTTAAAGACATTTTTAGTTAGAGAACTTCTATCCAAAAGCAAGGTCTTCACTAACTAAAAACTTCTGTAAATAAAATATGCTATGTGCTTAAATAGAGCCCTTTTAAATTTACCGAATCACAATTTAATAAGGCTGCTAGTTTTGGAATTTACTACCAAGGACAGATAATGTGGAAGATAAACAGCAGTATACAGTTTTAGTGTCTCTGCCTGTTTCATTCTTCTCCATCCTAGTGTGTCATAAGCTGCAGCATTGTTTACTTTTGGGGATGGATGGCACTGCTTAGTTTCAGAACTGTGCAAATAGTAGGTAAGCTTTGGGAGTGAGTGCTAATATTTTGAGGGAAAAAAGGGATAATTTATTTCATTAAAATGGCATGCAGGCTTATGCCATCAACTGGAAAGTGATCCAGGCATAAATCTGAATGGACGTTTGTCAGATTATTAGGTTATGTATTTTTTCTCATATGTGACAAAATTGCTAATAGTTTTTACTTGAAATGTTTTGTCTACCTGACAATTAATCAATATAAGCAAAATATGGATCCAAGGAGATCAACTAAAAGGCATATGGGATGTTTCTGGATTGTACTAATATATCATATACCTATGTATCTATTGAATTTTAAGTGATTAGAAGCTCTGTTTTTACCCCCCAAAGCAAACAAATTGTACCTGCTTAGGCAGGCCCTCTGCAGCTCATGAATATACAGAATTGCTGTGCAGTGTCCCATACTAGCCATTCAGGGGTAACGTCTCAGCAACATGCTGCAACATACTGCTGGGGCATGGTCACTGATTGGTTAGACAATACTACAGAGTCTGTCTTCATGAGCTACAGAGGGTAGTATGTGTTTGCATTTAGGCAGCAAAAACAAAGCCAATAAGCACTTCTTGATAAAATAAAAAATTATATACGTTAATAGATAAGTAGGTATATTATTATATATCCAGTAAAATCCACAATCAGTAAAAGTCTTGTCTACTACTGATAATCACTTCTGATGTAACAAATATAGTCATTTTCTGACACATTTTAATGATTTGGTATAGAATAAAAATTGCGATGTTCGATCTGTTCTCGTGCTAAGGCAGCTACAGCTATGTCTTCTAGAGACAGATCAGTCAAAATTACTAATCCTAGCGTCTGATGCTGTTAGACCTGATTGGTTGTTGTTAAGCCCCGGTCTCTCTACCAGCCAATCACATCTCATCTGGGACTATTTATTGCTGCTCCAGCCTCCTCTCAGTACATGTTGTAGGTTCCTGTCACTGTGAGTACTTCTGGTTGCTTCTGTGTCTTCCTGCTCTGTTTTGCTACAGTTCCTGTTCCATTCCTATTCCCTATTGAACCGATCTTTTGCTGCTGACCCGGATTGTTACTGACCTTGTTGGATTTCTGTTGGCCTTCCTGGCCATTTCTCTGCCTGTGCCCTTGGCCTTGCCTTCCTCTGGTTCTTTGCCCCTGAAGGGTTTCACCTAGACAGCCCTGATAAAAAAACATTTTAAGTGCTGTTTTTTGCTGCCTGACTTATTTCATGCATAATTATAGATGTATTACAGTATAGTCATATTGAGTTAAGTGAACACTGTATGGGAAGATATTGCACTTGTTTGTGAAATATGAAACAGACTAAAAAATATTAGCAGATGTAAAAGTCATGAACAAAATGTTATTTTACAGAATATACAATCTTTTGAAAATCAGTGGAAGGATGGGAAAGGAGCAAGGTGAAGAGGAATAATTAGATAATTATTTTATTTGAATTTAACACTTTAACACCCACCTACTTCTCCTGCACATTTCCAGAAGCAGGCTGCTTGCATCAATAGATTCAAGCCATTCTCAACAAAAAATGAAAATGCCACTTTCACACTCAACCTTCTTCAAATGTACCAGCAGAGGCATCACAATATATTTGTTTTTATTTTAATTTTAAAATACACTTTTTCCTGCCTAAATTATGCTCTTTGTAAATGTATACACACGTAAAATCACTCTTAATAGGGCAACAATGCAATCTGATTACGAGTTTTCTGCCCACAATCACTACAGGCCAGCCAAAAATGCAAATTTAGCCTCAGACCTCCATTGGTTTTAGCACAACTAGAATATTATGAGCACTAACTAATTAAAGTTACACAAAACCAATATTCCATTAGACCCATAGCTTTTGATCTCAAATAAAGTCTAACCTGAAAAAACTATCACTTTTATGTCAAAAATATCACAAATACTAAATAGAACTTACAAGGCCGTTTCTAAACACTTATTAAAGCTGTAACAGCAATTAAACACACAATACTGTACTGTAAAAGCATGGGAAGGCAAGGAAACAAGGTATAATTAATTGCACAATAGTATCAAACCCACAAATATGCAATTAAAAAATATTATTTTAACTGTTATTTCTGCGTTATATTGATTCTGGGACAAAAGGGGTTAATACATATCATGAAACCCACATGGACTACAACAGATGATCAAACGCATTTTATAGGGTGCTAGATTGCTTAATTACGAGTCCGATCTGCAAATAGGGGAGGTTAGATTTCAAAGTCGTATGGGCTACAATTCCGAATTGCGATCGTACCCACATTTCAGAAAAATGCAATATTAATAAAGTTGTAAATATGATATTCTATTGCATGCAAGTTCCATGATGTATGAAAACATTGATTGCTGGGTTCCATATAACATGGAAAATCAAACATGGAAATCAAACATGAAATACACTTTTTTGGGGGGCCGATTTACGGGCTTTAGAATGTTGAGCTATTACTTCTAAGACCTAACATCACTTTAACTTTCAATAAAAGTACAGTAGTGTGATTGTATATGTATTTACAGTGCAACAGATTGGATTTTACCCCCTTGCGAGTCCTCTCCATCACTCGTTGGACTTTGGGCTACATTTACGTGTTACTGGCTTGCTCGCGAGTTACTTTGTTGCAATTTAATAGCATGATTGGAATTGTAGCGGTTATGGGCTTGACAGATCAAAGGATTTACGGCCTCAAAGTTCCACGTTCCACATCCCAAAGGCTTTTTCAGCCTTGCTGCTTCCTAACCCGCAAGTCATCTGCGGGATTGCTTTACGAGGTTAATTTAATAGCAGTATATGTCCTACTGTCTACAATACAAGCTATGGTGTTACACATAGCCCGAATTTAATGGGGCTGTTAGTCAGTTGCAAAGTTTTCAAATATATGCATACATTTTTAGAGAAAGTATTTAATTAATTAATGCATGATCTCAACTAAAAATGTTACATAGTTACATAGTTACATAGTTACATAGTAATTAAGGTTGAAAAAAGACTTTCAGTCCATCAAGTTCAACCTGTTAAGATCTCCTCTGATCTGCAATATGCGGATTAGTTATTAATTAAATTATTGATTAAATAATTATTAATAGTATAGTATTGGAGAATGAATAAAGAGTTAGTCCATCAAGTTCAACCTTTTTAGATCTCTATTGATCTTTTTAATTTGGACTATTTATTATTATTGTTAATTGTTAATTATTGTTAATTGATCCAGAGGAAGGCAAACATAAAAAAAACCCCATTGAAACTTTGCCAATTGTCTCATAAGGGGGAAAAAAAGCAAAATTCCTTCCTGACCCCAGAAACTGGCGATCAAATTTCTCCCTGGATCAATATTCCTTCGCTAGTTATCTAGGATAGCCTTGAATGCCCTCTTTATTCAGAAATATATCTAACCCCTTTTTGAAGTTGTCTATCGAATTCGCTGTCACCACCTCCTTTGGTAGAGAATTCCACAGTTTAACCACCCTAACTGTGAAGAACCCTTTTCTTTGTTTAAGGTGAAATCTTTTTTCCTCTAACCTCAACGGATGTCCTCTTGTCAGTTGAAAATCTCTTGCTACAAAAAGCTCACTTGACAAAGCCTTATATGGACCCTGGATGTATTTAAATAACGTAATCATATCTCCTCTTAGACGCCTTTTTTCTAGCGAAAATAAGTTTAATTTTGCTAGTCTTTCTTCATAACTTAGCCCCTCCATTCCCCTTATTAGTTTTGTAGCCCTTCTCTGTACTTTTTCCAGCTCTAAGATGTCTTTTTTGTGAGGTGGTGCCCAAAATTGTACTCCATATTCCAAATGAGGGCGTATTAGAGATTTGTATAGTGGCAGAATTATATCTTCTTCCCTGGCTTCTATACCCTTCCTTATACATGCTAATATTTTATTTGCCTTTGCAGCCGCTGCTTGGCTTTGAGCGCTGTTACCTAGGTGGTTGTCCACTAGTACTCCCAAATCCCTTTCAATATCTGATACCCCTAGATTTGCTCCATTAAGATTATAGATTGCTTGGCTATTTTTCCTTCCCAAATGCATAACCTTACATTTATTTGTATTAAATCTCATCTGCCATTTAGCCGCCCATTTCTCTAATTTATGCAAATCCTTTTGTAGGGAAAGTACATCATTATCTGATTTTATTACCTTGCACAACTTAGTGTCATCAGCAAAAATGGAGACACTACATTTGAGTCCTACTTCAATGTCATTAATAAATATGTTAAAAAGGAGAGGACCCAATACTGAGCCCTGAGGAACCCCACTTATCACATTAGACCAATCGGAGTATGTTCCATTTACAACAACCCTTTGCTTCCTGTCTTTTAGCCAGCTCTCGATCCATGAGCAGATATTTACTGCAATTCCTGTATCCCTTAGTTTGCTCACTAGTCTTCCATGTGGCACTGTATCAAATGCCTTTGAAAAATCTAAAAAGACTACATCCACTGAGTTGCCCTGATCCAAGTTCCTACTAACCTCCTCATAAAAACTAATTAGATTGGTCTGACACGACCTTTCCTTCATAAATCCATGTTGACTGCTACCTATGATCCTGTTCAAATAGACATATTCTTGTATTCTGTCCCTTATTAACCCTTCTAAAAGCTTCCCAACTACAGAAGTGAGGCTCACTGGTCTATAATTCCCCGGATTTGCTCTAGATCCCTTCTTAAATATAGGTATCACCTCTGCTTTTCTCCAGTCATCTGGTAGAGACCCTGTAGTGAGCGAGTCTTTAAAGATTAGATATAATGGTTTGGCTATTACAGAACCCAGCTCCCTCAGTACCCTTGGATGTATTCCATCAGGACCTGGGGCTTTATTAACATTTATTTTCTCCAACCTCTTTTGTATTTCTTCCTGCGTTAACCAATTATTTAGTGAAGGTAGTGTAGCCCCATTATGTTGCAGTGTCCCAACCACTGGTACCTCCCTTGTGTAAACCGAAGAAAAGAACCTATTTAGCTCATCTGCCTTTTCCTGGTCACTAATTATCAGATGGCCTGTGTCACATTGTAATGGTCCTATCGATTCCTTCCTGGCCTTCTTCCCATTAATATATTTATAAAATATTTTAGGGTTAGTCTTACTTTCCATTGCAACTGACTTCTCATTTTCTATTTTAGCCAGTCTAATAGCCCTTTTGCAAGCCTTGTTGATTTCCTTATAGTCACATAAAGATGCCTCTGTTCCCTCCTTCTTGTATAATTTAAATGCATACTTCTTTTTCCTCATCATGATCTTTAAGTCATTGTTAAGCCACATGGGATGTGATTTACTCCTATTTATTTTATTTCCACATGGTACATGCTGATGAGTATGTTTATTTAGTAAGGATTTGAATGTTGTCCATTTATTTTCAGTATTCTTCCCTGTAAGTTCTTTGTCCCAGTCTATATGTTGTATTGCTGCCCGTAGCCCATTAAAGTTAGCCCTTTTAAAATTTAGAGTTTTTGTTGGCCCCTTACAACTCTGTTTTTTGTATTCAATCTCAAATGAGACTGTGTTGTGATCACTGTTCCCCAAGGGTTCCCCTATTTTTACATTTGATATTATATCAATATTACTTGTGATGACTAAATCCAAGATGGCCCCATTTCTAGTAGGTTCTTGTATTACCTGGGCTAGATAATGATCCCTGAGTGTACTCAAGAACCTGCTCCCCTTAGCTGAGCTGCTGGTCTCGTTTATCCAGTTTATATCAGGGTAATTAAAGTCTCCCATTATTAGAACTTGCCCATGCTTAGCTGCATTTCCAATCTGTAACAATAATTGTATTTCCTCACTTTCAGCTATATTTGGGGGTTTATAGCATACTCCCACCAATATGCATTTAGAATTAGCTCCTCCACTATTTAGCTCAACCCACAAGGATTCAATGATGCCGTTAGTGCCAGCATAAATATCTTCTCTAACTATAGGCTTAAATTCAGGCTTAACATAAAGACAGATCCCTCCTCCTCTTTTACCATTGCCCCTATCTTTCCTAAACAGGTTATAACCATCCAGATTAACAGTCCAGTCATGAGATTCATCCCACCATGTTTCCGTAATGCCTATTAAGCCCCATTTTTCTTGTACTGCTAATATTTCTAGCTCATCCATTTTCCCAGGCAAACTTCTTGCGTTTGCAATCATACACTTTATGTTGCTATGGCTCTGCTGATGTGAAGTGCCTGCCACTGTATTTGAGGCCCCTATTAATATCTCCCTACTTTCTATTGTAACCCTCCCCCTTCTCCTCCCCCATGGGTAAATAATTCATCCCTTTCCCTCTCTACCCTATTTACCCCAATACTTCTATATAGTCCCTCCCCCCCACCTACAAGTTTAAAAACTCCCCCAGCCGTTCTACCATCCTATTCCCTAGCACAAAAGCGCCCTCATCATTAAGGTGCAATCCATCCCTGCTATAGAGATTGTACCCAAGTGAGAAGTCAGCCCAGTGCTCTAAAAACCCAAAACCCTCTGCACTGCACCACTTTTTTAGCCACGCATTAACCTCCCTAAGCTCCTTCTGCCTCCCTGGGCTAGCACGTGGCACTGGTAGTATCTCAGAAAATACTACCTTGGAGGTCCTTGCTTTAAGCTTATTCCCTAATTCTCTAAAATCATTCTTTAGGACGCTCCATCTTCCACTAACTTTGTCATTGGTACCAATGTGTACCAAGACCGCCGGTTCATTACCAGCCCCTCCCAATAATTTATCCACCCGATCCACAACATGCCGAACCCGAGCACCCGGGAGACAGCAAACTGTTCGATTGCTGGGATCTGGGTGACAAATTACCCTGTCTACCTTCCTAATAATAGAGTCCCCTACCACCAAAACATGTCTGTTGCTCTGCCTATTCTGCCCTCCCTCTTCTCCAGTAGAGCTGTTCGCCCGGCTGTTAGAGGGAACAGCTCTATCTGGCATTGCCATTCCTGAATGGACATCGCCAACAGTTTCACTCAATCTGGCAAATCTGTTGGTGTTTGACAACTCAGAACTGGCCTGCCTCCTCCTGTTCCCCCTGCTTCCCCTTGTAACTGTAACCCAGCTACCTCCCTGGCCATCCTCCCTAGCCCCAGCTCCTCCCTCCATACTAGGCCCAGCTAAACTGTGCTCCGTGAGCACCAATTCCCTTTCCAGTGGAGCAATATCACTAAGTGCTGCAATTCTCCTCTCCAGATCTTCAATTTGAGCTTCCAAAGAGGCAACATGCTCACACCTGTCACAGAGGTATGGACCCTGGATCATATGTTCCAGTAGTGCATACATTTGACAGGATGTACACTGAATAAGGTTGCCACTGGACTGACTCATAATTATTATTATTGTCTACGAAATTTCAGTGGGAAAAATAAAGAATATAATATAATATATTTATATAAAGTTTTCCTCCTTTGCACTATAAATCTGCCCTCCCTTTTCTTTGAAGGCCCTCCTTTTATTTAAACTCCTAGGCTTTTACTAGAATTGCACTTGATACTGAAAATGTTCGCAAGCTCACAAGTTCCCCTTCTCCGGTTTCTATTAACTTCTGCCTTCTCGCCTGGGCACAATTAGTGCACTCTGCAATTTATCAGCCTTTACTTGTAAGGTAAATCCACTTGTAAACAGGCCCCAAACCAGCACACAAACCTTTTATACAAGTTTAACAGTCAAGCCACACCCCTCTCACCTGGGCACAATTAGTGCACTCTGCAGTTTATTAGCCTTTACTTTTTAAGGTAAATCCACTTGTAAACAGGCCCCAAACCAGCTCACAAACCTTTTATACAAGTTTAACAGTGTTCTAAGGGTCTAAGTTAAAATGTCTCCAACATTGTGCTGTAATAAAGAATTTATAAAATATATACATTTACAACATGCAGTCTTGTGCGACTCCAAATTAATTCTAACAAATACACTTGTGACTGCTTCACATATCTCTGGCTCCCAAGATGTGAACAGTTTGATTTTAGCAAATGCAAGGGGAGACAGCTGTTGAAGTATCAACAAACATTATTGACGTGCAGAGAACAGTTTACTGTTGTATATATAGATTGTATCTTCTTTTTGAAGAAAAGAGTGTTTTTTTTTTCTACAAGCATCCACTGGAGATATGTGTGCTTCTTTCAAATTCATTTCCTTTGTAAACTTGTTACATATAAACTTGCATAAAGAAATGTCTCTTTTGGAAATCAGGTTATATCTTACTTTTAGAACTTTAATATCTGATTAATGATTAAATGCCTTTCTTACAAATAAAATGTTATATTCTTGTTTTTATATACTTTTTGCATCACAACCGGTGGGAGTTTTTTGCACTGATGGCTTCTGTTGTTCTGTTGAAATTGGTATTGTAGCTTCCAGTAGATCTATTCATCTCCACCTAGTACTCAGTGTGTATAGGGTGAAAGAAGACCTGCCAAAAGATTATCATAAGTTTGCCTGCAGTAGCCACTGGGGCATAACATTTGTTGAGCCTTCCAGATAGAAGGATCCTTTGAGGATCATGGGATTTCTTCTTACTCAGTGTATTTGTTGCCATTTGTCATATTAGAATACATATATCTGATGTGAATGGAAGCTGGAGGGGTCTTCTGGTCTGGTCATACAATTGGTAATCCAAACCCTAGTCACTGTTTAATCTGTGTAGCTGGAGGATTAACCCACTATCAATACATGGTGGACCTTGCTGTTAATTGCAGTGCTCTTCCTTTATGTTATATTAAAGTATTTCCAATTTTATTTCTATCCACTGCAGGAAAGTAGGCATATAAACAATGTTATAGGAACAACAGATAACTAATCATCAGAATACTCAACATGAGCAGATCCTCTCCCTCCTTCTAGACTTATGTTCGAGGGTGGAGTTAAATGGTAAATTTTTATAAACTACATTGATATTTTTCTTTTTTACTGATCCAGAATTAAACAAATGAAACCCTGTTGTATGAACACTAAAATGGTCTTTTAGGTGTCCTAACCTATTTATCAACTGTTTCTCCAGGTATAGGTGAGGGAGATTCAGTGCAGAGGTGGAGAGTCTTGAGCCTTTGCCACAGGACATTTCTTACTCAATAGGATACTGTGCTAGAACAAAATAAATCATTGTAATCTTCCTATCATTTGGAGTTTTCCAGTAATGAGAGGACTTTGAAGTTGGCAGTGTGCACTGTTTAAATGCACTGGGTAACTAAATAATATGTATATACTAGCCACTTGCCCTTCAAAAATAAGCCTCACAATGCTGAGGCTCTTGCCCCTTTAACTTGCAGCCCTCACGATAAGCACCTTTGGTGCTCATTGGGATCCCCCCCTCTACTTTACGGGCCTCACAATGAGCGCCTTCCCCTCCCCTCTACTTTACCGGCCCTGTAACTTACATTTACAAACCAATGCTCTCACCCCTGTGTCTCTTTCCACCCTCTTCCTTCCCTGTGTCTCTTTGCCCTGCTCTCCCTCCACTGTGTCTCTCTGCCCTTATCTCCCTCCACTGTGTCCCTTTGCCCTGTTCTCCCTCCCCTGTCTCTTTCCCCCCTCTCTCACCCCTGTGTCTCTTTCCCCCCACTCCCTCCCCTGTGTCCCCCCACTCCCTCACCTGTGTCTCTTACCCCCTCCCTCCTTTGTGTCTTTCTCCCCCCTCTCCCTTCTCTGTGCTCCTTTTGACATTTACAGGTGGGAAAACATTTGTGGGCTTGGGGAAATTGATCAATTTCCCCAAACGCACAAAGCAGGGGAGGGGGAAGCAGGGAGCCCATAAGTGAGGTTGCAAGCTAATTTCCTATTCAATTGGCATCTTTTGGCGAGCTCCCAACGGCTTCCGAGTTACGGCCATGAAAAAAAACTGTCAGCCATTGTTTTTTTCAAGCCCATAACTCAGAAGCAGTTCGGAGTCTCCCCCCCCCCCCCCATCTTGCGAGCCTTGTGATGAGCAGCTTCGGCGCTCATTACATGCCTCTCCCCCCTCTACTTTACAGGCCTCGCCATGAGCGCCTTCAGCACACATCCCAGGCCCCACAATGAGCGGCTTCACCACTCATTGCAGGCCACGACATGCGCAAGCCCGTAACTTTGCGAGCTTTACAGACCAACGCTCTCATACCTGTGTCTCTTTAAGAGCCTTTGAAAATGTATCTTGAACTTCTGTTATTTTCAGACAAATTACTGGAGTGGAATATCCATAACTATTAAATGCCTTGTGGCTTTGGACTTGATTAAAACCATATGTACAGGCTTCCTAGAAGACTGTTGTCATTGAATAAGGATGAAGCAAAAGACCTCATTATAACACAATTTCTTTTTACATACTTCACAGGATTTGGAAAGCGTTTGCTGTGAAAAATAACAAGTTTTAATTTTTTACATGTAATACTATAATAAGGTTTATTTAAAGGCTACTTAGTCACTATTAATTTAGTTGTGAAGAAATTGAGTTATGTGATTGTGTATCAATTATCATGTAACTGTAGAACTGATATACAACACAATATAATGCGGTAACTGATACTCTAACATTTATTTTTCTATCTAAATAAATACCACATTTATAGGACAAACAATGGATTCAAAATAATACAGCAAATCAAACATAATTGAATTAGTCTTCACCGTATTGACTCATTTCCTTCCAGAGGGATTTTTCTCAGGAGTGTTCATTTTCTAATTGTCCTATCTCTGGTACACATTATGATCCCATTGTAGCTATTCCCACTTGATTAATTTGTGCTATTGTTGCATATTCACTTGATTAACAGAATTCATAAGGACAGCCAAGGGCACAGATAGTAATTTTTACTATTGTGACTGAAATGTATCCCTGAAGCCAATGCTCTGAACTTTTTCTTTGCAGCAAACAAGGTTTAAAATATTTTATTCCATTTTATAGTTATTTTCAACTTTATAAGTATATGCATAATTTTATTGCTGGCAGCTCATTTCATTTTATTGTTTCATATTTATAATCAAAATAATTTCACAGTTATTTTTTTTTAGCAAATTAAAAAAGCACAATTTGACAGCAGATAAGAGCCACTGTGGCCATTTAAAATGCTTATTATCAGATTTGCATGAAAACATCATTACCTGTTTGATTATTGAACTTTTTTCTATCTGCAACAGTATTATGCATATTGTAATCCTTGTTGAATTCAATGAATGTTTTGGCCATGCAAATATTCATTTTTTTTTTCACTTTGGATGTCTACGCAGTTGCCTAGTGGCACCTGCCAATAATGCTCATATACAATCAGGCACATAATATATTGGCTCTTTATAAACAAACTACTTATATAAATACGAATAACAAACATAGCCAACCAGCTGATTCATGTGAGCGGTCAATCCAAGGAATGAAGATGATTGGAGTACGCCCCTAGGAGAGATAAGCAGCTGTATATCCTAGTACCAGGTAAACCAGTAATTGAAGCTATCCCTATGTCTTATAAGCAAGAGTGCATGATAAATATATTGTTTGTGTAAGCTTGTATGAATGTTTTAGGCTTTGCACTGTCAAAACCAAATAATAGTTTAGTGTCAGCTCTGCAAAGAAGAAATTAGGTTCTACAATGATCTGTAAGTGGTTTAAAGCGTTATACTCTTAAATGGACAAAGAAGGTTTCCTGGATTTCTCTACGAATATAATATACCTATGTATCTCTTCATTTTGGTTTACTTTATTTTATTAAAAAGTACTTAAAAGCTCTGTTTGATTCTGCCTAAAACCTTACAAATACTACCTAACCGTTTTTCCCCTCTGCAGCACATGAAGATATTGTACATGGATTGCCCTGTATTATAGCAGTCAATCAGGGGCAATATTCTGTAACATGTTCCCTGATAGAGATCACCGACAGGCTAATATGAAAACCTGTACTATGTATTCAGGAGTGGCATGAGCTATAGAGTGCACACCGAAATGGGTAAAATCTGCATGATTCTAGGCAGAAAAAAAGACATTTTAAGCAATCCTTAATAAAATAAAGTTCTTAAAAGTAAATATGTATATTATATTCCCATTGAAGTATAGAAAGTTTCCATGTCCATTTAAGTTGCCTAGCATGTAAATCACTGAAATATGTTCTAACCCTATGAGACACATGGGGCCTCATTCTAATGATGGCTGCAAAATAGCCGCAACGCTGCGATCCCTTACAAGGTGCTACGGCCCCTTGGCTACTTTGCTATTCAAATGAAAGTGGCAGCAGCACACCTCTTCCTACGGCCGATCACAAGACAGGCAATCAGCTTTGGCTGGCTTGGACCTGATCGCAGGTGTTAGCCCGCAGATCAGAGTGCAAGCCCGCCAAACTAAAAAGTTGAAAATTATTTCAAGGAAGCACTGTACAGCACTGTAAATCACGGGGTGATTGGCTGAAGGCATCTGGGCCTTCTGATTGGCTACAATCTGCTTGACAGTGAGAACAGACAATCATAAGGTGCAGATGTTTGGAGCCAAACAATTGCATACCCCCCAAGGGGTGTATCTCATCCTGTCAATCATATAGTAGCCAATTAGAAGGCGCAGATGCCTTCAGCCATTCATCCCGTGGGATTGTATCCCATTCTGATTGGCTGAAGGCAATAGTGCCTTCTGATTGACAGGTCCCTGTGGACTGCAGCCACAAATTACAGTATTGGCTAGCGGCGATGTGCCAGCTAGCCAATGTACTACATGTCATCCTCATGTCTCCAATGTGTCCCCCATCATTTACAATGCTGTACAGTGCTTCCTTGAAAACATTTTTTACTTTTTAGTTTGGCGGGCTTGCACTTTGATCTGCGGGCTACCACCTCAGGCTATGACCCACAAAGCTAACTGGCTGATTGCCTGTCTTGCGATTGGCCGTGGGAAGTGGTTTTCAGCTAATCAGTGGAATAATGGAATATAGGGGTGTATCACATTCTGATTGGCTCACACCTTGGCATCTTCTGATTGGCTTTTTTTTTTAGAGCGGCAGGTTTTTCAAGGGCCCAGCTGGGGCAGAAGAGAAGAAGGATGGGGACATGGCAGCAAGGTAAGTTCAATGTATTTTAAGTTCATTGTGTTTTATGTTGTGTTTATGTGTGTACAGATGTTATGTTTTATTTATTCCAGGGGCTATGCCGGAGAAGACAAGAAGGACGGGGATATGTTGGAAAGGTAAGTTTAATATTTAGAACGTTTATTGTTTTTTATGTAGTGTTTATTTTTGACTAATTTGATGTTTCTTTTTTTCCCTAGGGGTGAGACCTGCAGCAGGAAACCCATCATCGCTGAAGGAGCATCTAGGTAAGGTAAGTGATCTTATTTATTATATTTTAGGTTAGATTTAGGGGTTTTAATGTAATGTAGTTAGGGGGTAATGTTTTATAGATAGGGGGGTAATTTTGTATAGGTAGGGGGTAATGTATAGACAGGGGATAATGTTGTATAGATAGGGGGTAATGTATAGATAGGGGGTAATGTTGTATAGATAGAGGCTTAGATATGCCTAGTTAAGGTTTGATAGGCCCAGTTAGGGTTATTAGTTCCAGATAGGCTTAAATAGGCCAAGTTAGGGTTAAATAGGCCCAGTTAGGGTCAGATAGGTCTAGAATGGCTTAAATAGGCCCAGTTAGGGTTAGATAGACCCATTTAGGATTATTAGTTCCAGATAGGGTTACATAGGCCCAGTTAGGGTTAGATCGGCCCAGTTAAGGTTATTAGTTCCAGATAGGGTTAAATAGGCACAGTTAGGGTTAGATAGGCCCAGTTAGGGTTGGGTAGGTCTAGAAGGGGTTAAATGGTCCCTGTTAGGGTTAAATAGGCCCAGTTACGATTAGATAAGCCCAGTTAGGGTTATTAGTTCCATATAGGGTCAAATAGGCCAAGCGGCTGGCTTAATTGGAGCAGCAGTAAGGGCTTTACAGCCCTTGCGACGGCTCCAGGGTCTCCCCTAGGCTTAACTTGAGGTATAGATCATATATTGATCTGTCACATTCTTTTCCACAATTCTACTTGGGCCATATATATTGTGCATAGATCATTACACTAACATCATAAAAAAAGCATATGCAAATCAACAAAGGGATAATTCATAAATTGTTATCAGAATACTAATGGCCAGACATCACTAAAGTGATTGATCCCAAAGGGCAGCAGACAATTATTTATCTTTCTTATCCATTTACTCAATCCCAACAGGGTACTACCAACATTTAATTCATTATCACCATTATCACTGAGGATGCCATCAAAAAAACGGCGAAACGCTTTTTAAGAAGTGTATTTGCATATAAATATCATCTCCAACACCTCAAAGAAAGTGGAGACATCATTTTTGTGCACCAACCTAGCAAAGTTTTTATAAGTTTTAAATCTTTTTGAGTTTGTTTTTACTTTTTATTTTTTCTTAGTTTTATCCGTTGTATATGACATACACCAAAGACGGACTACTGTGTATATTTTATCTGTGGCATTCTATGAATAAAACCTGTTCATCAACCCTGGTTTCCATCTCATTGATTTGGGGTGCGTTTGAAGGATCCATGGCTGTTTAGACACTATCATTACAGCAAAACCGCAACATCAACAGATGGCCATATCCACAGTACTAGTCTACCTCACTGCCACCGGGATCTTTGCACTGTGAGAACAGATCTGAATGGCAACCAGCCAATTGATAGATACAGTGTATATATAAATAACATTTCTACATAGGAGAGACCAATATTGAGAGCTTCAGACAAAACATTATCCCATTTCATTGGGACTACTGAAGGGATTGTGCGCTTTTTCCACTCCACCTTTGCACTTAAAGGATTACATGGAATTATAGCAGAGGGAAAAAAAGAGAAATAAGTAATAAAATGCTCTTTATTGTATCATCCCTAATAACTTTTTGTAACACTGGACCAAAAAGTACTAGAGCATACAAAGAAAGTAGAGTTACTATTTAGTTTCTTAAAAAACATATTACATAAAGATAGACTGCAAGCTTTTTTACCACATTGAAAGCCCTAGAACAGGCCTGTTATGAGCACCAGCAAATGTTGGCATGGGTTATGTTAGTCTTAAAACAGATCGCAAGATCACATAACAAAACAGAATGCACCCTTTTTTACTTGATAAGGCATAGCACAGATTGCATTTTTTATCATACTGATAGTCTTAAACATAATTGCAAGCTATTTTACCATCACAGACTGCAATCAATTTTAACAAACCTCAAGCTCCCAGTTGATTGGTGGAATACTAGGATAAATAGCAAGGGAACTTCCATTACAATTCTGTTGTTGAAATAATTCCAGCATATCCCCTACCTGTGACCCCAGCTTCTCCCTCATTTGGAGTTGCTCAGGAGACAGGAGCATAATTACATAATCATTCATTCCTCATTGAATGGAGCAGTGGATGAAGCAGTTTGTATTTATCTTTGTCTTGAACTTATCTTATGTACAGCACTACGGAATATGTTGGCGATAATAATAATGGATGGAGTCTCATTATAGCATGAGAAAATATTTGCTTAGCACAGGGGCAAATAAAGTAATTTGTCCTGTGATGTGAGGCCAGTGGTTATGAAGAACAAGGTAAGCATCTAGAATATAGAACTTAAATTGGATATTGAGTATATCTTAATAGATAAATCAACAATTTGGTTTTATGGTTCTATATATTACCAACTGTAGACATGCCCTAAATGACCAGGTGCAGAAAATAGTTATGTCCTAGCTTATCATTCAAGTGGTCTTCAATTGCATATCTGTCTCTATGAGAAGTATGTTTGTTGTTAGATGTGCAAGGCAGGGAGGACACATGAGAAAACTATAAGTGCCTGAGATTTAAATCCAGCCTAGTCTGTATATGCGCTTTTGGTAGAAGTGAAAACAAAGTAATATAAGTGAGCTACTTCTCCTCACTATTGAGTTTTGAACGTTTTACATACCATTGTGAATTCATTTTAATTAAATAACATTTATAACTCACACTTCAGAGCATAATTTCAGTATTATGCTTGGAAAATGTATTTATAGTACCATTTGTAAAATACCAGCAACTTCCTCTCTAATATGACTAACCATTATCCATTTTGATTTCCTCACTGTACTGCAATCCCTATAGTAAATATAGGGATTTGTCTCATCAACAAAAAAGCCATACATTCTTCCATGAGACCATGTACTATGTTGCTAATGAAAACTGTAAATAGCAGGTACTTCAGCATAAGTCCCAAAGGTAATCTACGATCAACTGTCTTTCCTCTGTATTCCATTAACTAACATGTTCTTTTACATTTCATCAACCATTATCTATTCCATTCAACTGCTTTTGACTTTAAAAGTATTCAGTTTCCTGTGTAGGACAGAGTCAACGGCTGTCTGAATAAATAGTTTAGTTACAGTGTTTACTTTAAGTCATCAAAATCCAGAGACAAAAGTACTATAAAAAAGAGTAACATTAGCAACTTTTGTGATTAGCTTTACTTGCGCATTGTGATGATGTCTATAGTTCATCAGCAAATATTTTATATCCTCAAACTTATTAAGGTCATGCCTCCTTTAAATTCTAGTTTACTATATGTATATAGATATCACATCTTGCTTTCTGAATTTAAAATTGTATCCACCCTCGTTGGCCTTCCAATAGCCACAATTTCCTTCAGCCTTTACTGTATTAACACTGGACATGCTCTCTGGGACTTGCATGACTATTTATTTTGCATTATCTCTGGTTCATTTATGCCTACGTATCTATATCTTATGAATCCTTTATGTTTTATAGTAACGTAGGTTGGAAAAAAGACTTAGGGCCCGATATAGGGCAATATTAAAGTCTAGCCTCGTAAGTCCACTGTGTAGCATGTAAGGGGAGTGTGCTTACATTGCTATTAAATTAGAAGTGGCTTCAAGCAACGTGCGAGAGAAGCAAAAACGTAAGCCAGTCTCTTGCACATTGGATGTGCGGCAGGGATAAGATCGATTAGTCAAACCCGTAGCAATGGGTTTGACTTAGCCAGTGGCAAAACAGATTGCCATCATGGATAATTAAAGCCTGCAGGATCACACACAGCCTCCCGACATCAGCACTTGCCGCGGAGGTCCCGACCTCTGCGGCAGTTAAAAACGTAAGCACTGGGGGGGGGGGGGTTAAGTTCCCCTGAGTCACCTAAAATTAACCCCCCTATGCTAGGGGCCACCCCTATTGGGACCCCCGCAGCATGGGTTTATATTTGGTGAGCAGGGGGAGGTTTAAAGGCTGGAGGGAGGTTTGGGGGCCGGAATTGGGGGTATTTTTTGCTGCTCGGGCAGCACACGTAAGGGCTTTTAGAGCCTTTGCGTGTGCTCTGGAGCACACGTTGGGCTTCAGCCTCCATTTGCATGTTATGTGCTTGCTCACGAGTGACCACAAAGGTTTTACGTGCGAGAGTTACAACGTTGCTCTACACATAGCCTATTCTCGGCCGTCCTGCGTGCTGCCAAGCAAAGTCGACTTCGAGCAAAGTTAAGATGCATCTTAGCACGCTAATAACCCTAAGATGACAGTTACGAGCTACGTGTTAACACTTAGCTCCATTTTAATAGGGCTATAAATTGAAGCCCGTAATGTTGCCCGAAAAAGTTACTGCTATTTATTTGGCCTCTTTTAGCTACCCGCAATTTATTTGTGAGCTACAGGCTGAAAAGTCCTGTGGTTGTCAAAATCATAACCCATCTAAGCCTTTGACCTTTCAAACCTGCAAATGTTACAATTGCAAATCGCTATATAATTTCTACAATTCCTCAAGCCCACAATTGCCTTCAATCCTGTAAATGGCAAATGTAGCCAAAAATCCTATGAGTACTAGAAAGGACCCTCAAGGGCATTAAAAACCTGTTCCTAACACTTCAAAAGTAAATAAAAACACAATACTGTACTTTAAAATATGGGGTAAGCAATGGAAGACATTATAATTAATTGTACAACAGTTTCAAGCTCACAAATCTGCAATAACATTTTATTTTTTGATGTGTAGTTATATTGATCCCAGCAATCAATGGGTTTATACATATCATTGAACTCGCATTAGATTAGAATAGTAGATTTGTTGATTATTTTTTTTTATATTGCAACATTTCTGGATTGCGAGTCTGATCGCAAATTGGACTTCTAAACACTAAGGCCCTCATTCTATTATCGGCCGTAAATCGGCCACAAAGCTGCGATTCCTTGCGGGGCTCCCGTTACCTTGCAATTCAATTATACAGCGCCGCAAGGATATCCCCTTACGGCCGGCCGTATATCTTGCAATCCGTAAGCTCAGAAATCTTTGAATGCAAAAATAAATTCAAGACGGCACTGTAAAGCTCGGTAAATGCTAGGGATCATTATGGGGGACATGAGGATTATTGGGACCCCCCTCTCAAGCTTGCACATCAGCCCAAATCTGAGATTACATTAACTGTTTATTTTCCGGTCGCAGCGTGGGCGGGTCTGAGGTGCTCCAAGCACTCTGGACTTTTACATGGATATGTGACATAAATAAAAAAAAAAATATCTACGGATTTGAGTGTAGGGGAATGTTGTGCTATTAATGCTAACACCTACAATCACTTTATAGTCTCATAAGAGTGCAGGATGGCTTTATTATGGCTTTAAAATGTGCTTAATTGTGTGCCTGCGGGACCTTTTTGCTGCAAGTAAGCTGCGGCTCGGTTTTAGCCTTGCAGAGAGGTTTCCCGGAGCAATTGAATAGCAACCAGTATTTTCTTACGGCCGAAACTCTTGCGGCCGTTTAAGATCAAAGGCTTTCCTCCGGCGCGTGCGGCCGTAAGGGATAGCAAGGCGCCGGCCGCAAGCCTGCTGGAATCCCCGGCCGGAAGGGAATAGAATAGGCGAATAGCTTGCGGCCGGTCCTTGCGGCCCCACATCTCCTACGGCCGATAATAGAATGAGGCCCTAATTGATTGTGGTTTAAATGCCATGTTCACTGACGTAATGATGATGGTCTCATTTATATTGGCTCTGTCTAAGCTTACAGCCTTGCTTAATTGATCATGTTCAGACCCGGAAATGCTACATATGAAAGCATGGTTTACGGTTTTGGATTTCGGCCATGTAGTTGCGGGCTGTTTCAAATGAATCGATCTGTAACTCTTGCAATTTTCAAAATTTCAGTTACAGTGGACTTTAATAGGGCTCTTAATCCATCAAGTTCAACCTTTTTACATATCCTCTTGTAATATGTGAATTATTAATTGATCCAGAGGACAGAAAACAAAAAAAAAAAACATTGAAACATTGCCAATTATCTCTTAAAGGGGAAAAATCCCTACTGATTCCAAATATGGGCTAATCTCATTACTCTCTGGATCAATACCCCAGCTATTCTAGTTATCCTACATAACCCTGTATGCCCTTTTTATTCTAAAAAAATATACAATCCCTTTATGAATTTATCTGCTGTCAGAATCTCCTTTGGGGAAGTTCCACAGTCTGATTTCCTTTACAATGAAGAACATTTTCTTTTTTTAAGGTGGAATTAGTTTTTCTTATAACCTCAAATGGTGACCTCTTGCCAGAAGAAAACCTCTTGGCAAAAAACAGTCACCCTGACAAAGCCTTATATTGGCCCTGAATGTATTTATATAAGGTTGTATATACATCCCCTCTTAGTCTATAGTTCCCTTGATTTGTTCTTGCCCCCTTCGGAAATAAAGGTATCACTTTTCTTCAGTCATATGGGACCAAGTCTGTGGAATGTGAGTCTTAGATATAATGGTTTGGCTATTACAGCACCAAGTTCACTCAGTGCCCTTGGATGTATTCCATCAGGACCTGGGGCTTTATTAACATTTTTTCAAGATACTTTGACCAGTTTGGTGAAGGTAGTGCATTCCCATTTTGTTACAGTGTTCCAACCACTGGTATCTCCAATGTGTATTTTTTTTTATATTTTGTATTAATAATTAAATATAATAATTATTATAATTTAAATGCCTACTTTGTACTCCTTAACATGATCTTTGATATATTATAATTAAGCCATATGGAATTTGATTCACTTCTTTGACTTTTATTTCAATATGCTATGATAACCATACCTTTTGAGACAATTGGCAAAGTTTAACTGTTTTTTTTTCTGTTTGCCTTTCTCTGGATCAATTAACAATTAACAATTAATCTGCATATTGCAGATCAGAGGAGATCTAAAAAAGGTTGAACTTGATGGACTAAACATCTTTTTTCAACCTCAATGACTATGTAACTATGTAACATGGTACTGATATGTATTTGGAAAATCTATCAATGCTGTCCATTTACTTTCTGCATTTTTACCTGCCAGTTATTTCTTCCAGTCTATACTCTGGCCACTTTGTCCTTAGGCATTGTGATCCTGGCATTCTTCTGATTCTTGTCTGGCCTGAGCTTTGATACATCTTTTTACTTCAAACTGTTATCGCATCCGCCAAGCATTCGGATGATGACTACACTCTCCAGTTTCTCTTCAGGCAAAGTAGGTTGTCAGCCTCGGACACATAGAGGTAGAGATCTGAATGTATAAACAATGTTTTTCGAATATTATGTTTTTATCAAACTTCAAGAATGCTTACATAAACATAAAATAATATACTGTTCTTCTTCTTTTCTTCCGATTTCCCTATTGCATTACCTCAAAGTTATAAGCATAACCATTGACTGGGAAGAAGATTAAAACTTGTGGACAACCTAGTAAAATAGAAGAGAAAACTGGAGAGTAAGGTTTAACCTACTAGTAGTTGATTCTTGTTATTTTCTGGGCACTTTGATTGCCATATGATACCATGTTACACTACATGAATTCTTAGTCCTCTTGCACAAAGTTTCCAAAGTTTGGGTGCTATCTCTGAATAAAGATGAGATTTGGATGCATTCTTTATTAGTTTCTGCTTTTTATAACTTCTTAAACTTTTAGAACTAAGGGAATAATAAAGTGTGTTTTTTTTTCAATTAGAATGTTTGTTTCGCTGTAGTGGAATTTTTTCTAGTCAATTTTCTGTTCTGTGATAAAAATTGCAGATGTAGTGTGCTTTTGGCCATTGTCCTGGAAGAAACACAAGCCTTCTGGGAATTGATCCTTCACGTATAAACATGCTGTAAAAGCAATAAAGCTCTTAAAAAAATCATTCAATTTCTTCAGGTCTATTAAAATCAAGAATGGTACAAAATATTCTGTTAAAAAGTAAAACAAATAATTTAAATTTAAATACACATTTACATAATAACATATTTATTTTTTCATGCATTTAATTGCTGCTTTTTACAGTATATATTCATTTGTACAGCATATTAGCTACTGGCATGAAAAAGTGCAATATTACAGAGTATTTTAATATTTTTTATGTTTTCATGCTATAAGTAGATATTTTAGAAACTTTATTCATTTTTGCTTTGTGTTCATTGAGTTATATTAGTATATAGCTACACACCATATGATACCTAGTTTCTAGCTTAAAATGTCACAATGGGATCAAAAAAAGCCTTCAATGCAAGAGATGTACAATAATTTGTGTTTATGTTACTCTAGTATTAATTGCTCCCTCTCTCCACCTTGATTCCTCGCTGCTACCATCTTATACAACACAGAGACTTTATAGAAAGAAATATAAATGTGTGTATGTCAGAAAGTGTTAGATGTATGTAGAGAATGAGAAGTGCATATGGACATCAAAGGTACTGCACTGGCAACTTGGGGGCTATTGCACCCTAACAATGGTATAAACACATTATTGTGGTATTCATTAAGATATAACAGATAAATAGCTGTGGGCTTATTTGTTTCTATATTGCTTTTTGAATAACTAAACATGATAATAGATAAAACCAAGAACTAAAAAAGTATTTATATTATGCAATTATTATTTGCTTTCTTCCCTGCTGCTACCTGTTACTTGTCCTTGTAAGCTAATGAGCGAATGCGCTTCCCTTTAATGTCCGATGTAATTTCCGCATTCACATTGTGCAGACAGATCCGTAAATTGAATTCAAAGTCTCCTCCCATCTCAGGAAGTTGATCTGCTAAAGCTGAAATGTTAAATGTAAATAAAAATAACACATTAAAGTGCATTTTTTATTTTATTGCATATTTTTGTGTGTAATTTTTCAAAATAGTGCATTTTAAAAATATGACCACACCATTAGTTTTACTGATATAAAAAACTGGAGAATATTTGTATCCTCTTATGTAAGAAAAATAAGTATAGTTATCAGTGACCCACTAAATGAAAGAACATACCATCCTTTAGTCCATACTGTGCAGCAGGCTCTAATGTTTTTTAAAGTTAATGGAAACAGCCAAATTTAAGAAGGTTTGGATATTTTGTTTGTCACATTCCCACATCCATCAAATCTATTAGGTTAAAGACCTGGTTGGGGAAATACAAGTTATTGGATAGGATGAGGAAGACAGATGTGTCCATTAGACTGTTAGCCCAAAGCTAGGTTTGTTCTCTTCTAAATTGTTAATGTAGAGTTTAAAGTATGGGTATGTTACTGGTAGCTCTGCTGATGGTGGTTGTGTGTACCAATTCGCCTAGCTGCTGTGATCTACTTAGGAGTGTCTTTAATGATAAGGAATTTTGATACAACTTTAGTGATTTGAAGCTATGGTTGAACATTCCCCTTACATTTTAAGAGACATTGATTTACTGGCTCTACTACTATCTTCTTAACACTAGTAAACAGCATGAGCCTGATTCAATTTCAAGGCCGCAACTCTATTGGAGTAGGCTGTATGTCTGTGGGCCTGCTGCGAGCCCGCAGCAGCCACAACTTATGGTGCTATTCAATTGGCCTGGCTCGCAAGTCCCGACCCGATAACGCACATCGCAAACCATGCTATCAAAAGTAGCATTTGCGAGCTTGAACATGATTGATAACGCAAGGCCGTAACTCACGGTTAGAAACAGCCAATGGAATGTGGGTCGGATCATGACTCATGGTTCAAGCCTGTATGATTTTGAAATCCAACCTCCATTTTTCATTGAAGTCCTACGAGCTTGAACCACGAGTCACGATGACACCCACATTCCATTGGCTGTTTCTAACTGCAAGTTATGGTCTTGCGTCAGTGATCATGTTCAAGCCCGTAAATTATGAGTTACGATTAGACCCACAGTCCAGATTTAATGCAATATTGATAAAGCCGTAAATATGATATTCTATTACATGCAAGTTCGATTTTATGTATTAACACATCGATTGCCAGGATCGATATAACACGGAAATTAAACATGAAATCAAGTATTTTGTTGCGCCGATTTGCGAGCTTGAGAATATTGTGCTATTAATTCTAAGACCTAACATCGCTTTCACTTTTAATATAAGTACAATATTGTTTTTTTTATTTGCTTTTAGAGTGCTCAGGACATGTCATTAAGCCATTGGTACCAAGTGACTTTTGCCATTTGCACGCTTGACAGAGTGGTTAACGAGGGGGAATCGGAGCAATTGAATAGCGATTTGCAATTTTAGTGTTCAAAAGTCTTGGGGTTGTGAAAGATCAAAAGCTTGGAGGAGCATTAACTTGCGATTTTAAAAAATCTCAATGAATTGCAGCCCGGAACCTGAAACTCGATCGGAGCCCGCAAAATGACACCAATTGAATAGCAAAATAACTTGCGGGTGCCACTTCCGAGCCCAGATCTCACAAAAGCCTCAATTGAATGAGGCTCCGTCTTGAAGAATGAATATATATATATATATATATATATATATATATATATATATAATCAGAGTATTGCAGTATCTAATGATACCTTCTTCATTGGACACACATATTCATAAATATAAGACTAGCTTTCAAAAGCTTCCTTGAATATATATATATATATATATATATATACTAGCGACTTGCCCGTCAAAAATGACGGCAATAAAATTGTAACGCTGGCAATGCTGTTTGCCACCCAATGTGAGCACCTTCGGCCCTCACCCCGAGCCTCTCCCCCGTCTACTTCCTCCCTTGTGTCTCTTTTTCCCCCTCTCTGTCCAATGTACCTCATTTCCCCCCTACTCTCCCTCCTCTGTGCCTACTTTCCACCCTCCTCTCCCTCCTCTGTGTCTCCTTTCCAGCTTCTCTCTCTTCCCAGTGTCTCTTCCCCCTCTCCCTCCCTTGTGTCTCCTTTTCCCCCTCCTCTCCCTCTCTGGTGTCTCTCCCCCCCTCTCCCTCCCCTGTGTCTCCTTTCCCCCTCCTCTTAATTCCCAGTGTCTCTACCCCCTCTCCCTCTTCTGTGTCTCTTCCCCCCTCCCCTGTGTCTCCTTTCCCCCTCCTCTCCCTCCCATGTGTCTCTTCCCCCTCTCCCTCGCCTGAGTCTCTTCCCCACTCTCCCTCCCCTGTGTGTCTGTCCCCCCTCTCCCTCCCCTGTGTCTCTTCCCCCCCTCTCCCTCCCCTGTGTCTCTTACCCACTCCCCAGTTTCTCTTCCTCCCTCCCCTCTGTCTCTTCTCCCCCTCCCCTGTGTCTCTTCCCCCTCTCCCACCCCTGTGTGTGTCTGGTCCCTCTCCCTTCCCCGGGTGTCTGTCCCCCCTCTCCCCCCCCGTGTCTCTTCCCCCAGTGTCTCTCACTCTTCTTTCTGTCTCTCCCCCTCCCCTGTGTCTCTTCCCCCTCTCCCTCCCCTGTGTGTCTGTCCCCCCTCCCTCCCTTGTGTCTCTTTGCCTTCTCTCCCTCCCCTGTGTCTTTCCCCCTCTACCTCTTCTGTGTCTCCCCCCCTCCCCGGTGTCTAACCCCTGTGTCTCTCCCCCCCAGTGTCCCCTTCACTCCTCCCCAGTGTCTCTCACCCCTTCATACTCATCCTCCTTCATCCTCCTTCTCCCTCCTCCTCCCTTCAATTACCCTCCTCTCCCTGTCCCCTCACTTACCTTCATCAGCTGCTGCTGCTCCTCTACATTGCATCTTCCGCCTGTGTTGGGACCCGGCATATGCTAATGACGTGACGATCATGTGTCATCACGTCATTAGCAAATGCCGGGTCCTGACACAGAAGACATGATGGAGAGCAGCAGCTGATGAAGGTAAGTGAAGGGAGAGCAGGGTGGGGGTGGCGTTAATTGGAGAGGGGGAAATGGAAAAGGGAGGAGGATGATGAGGGGAGGGAGGAGAAGGATGAGGGGAGGGAAGGAGGAGGAGGATGAGGGGAGGCAGGGAGGAGGAGGATGAGGGGAGGCAGGGAGGAGAAGGATGAGGGGAGGAGGAGGATGAGAGGAAGAAGGGAGGAGACAATGGGGGTGATGCAAGCTCCCCTCTCCCTCTCCCCTCACTTACCTTGATCGATTGAAATGATGGCAATAAAATTGTAATGCTGGCAATGCTGTTTGCCACCCAATGTGAGTACCTTCGGCCCCCACCGCGAGCCTCTCCCACTGTCTACTTCCTCCCTTGTGTCTCTTTTTCCCCCTCCTCTCCCTCGCCTGTGTGTACTTTCCCCTCTTCTTTGCCTCGCCTGTGTGTACTTTTCCCTCATCTCACCCTCGCCTGTGCCTCCTTTCCCCCCTCCTCTCTGTCCAATGTACCTTTTTCCCCCCTCCTCTCCCTCCCCTGTGCCACCTTTCTCCCCCTCTCCCTCCCCTGTGTTTCCTTTCCCCCTCTCCTCTCCCCATCTCCTTTCCTGCTCCTCTCCCTCCCCAGTGTCTCTTCCCACCTCTCCATCCCCTGTGTCTCCTTTCCCCCCTCCTCTCCCTTCCCTGTGTCTCTTCCCCCCTCTCCCTGCCCTGTGTCTCCTTTCCCCCTCATCTCACTTCCCAGTGTCTCTACACCCTCTCCCTCTTCTGTGCCTCTTCCCCCTCCCCTGTGTCTCCTTACCCTCTCCTCTCCCTCCCATGTGTCTCTTCCCCCCTCTCCCTCGCCTGAGTATCTTCCCCCTCTCCCTCCCCTGTGTCTCTTACCCCCACTCTCCCTCCCCTGTGTTTCTGTCCCCCTCCCCCTCCCCTGTGTCTCTTCCCCTCCTCTCCCTCCCCTGTGTGTCTGTCCCCCCTCTCCCTCTCCTGTGTCTCTTCCCCCTCTCCCTCACCTGTGTCTCTTCCACCTTCCCTCTGTCTCTTACCTGCTCCTCAGTTTCTCTTCCCCCCTCCCCTCTGTCTCTTCTCCCCTCCCCTGTGTCTCTTCTCCCCTCTCCCTCCACTGTGTTCTGCCCCCCTCTCCCTTCTCTGTGTGTCTGTCCCCCCCTCTCCCTCCCCTGTGTGTCTGTCCCCACTCTCCCTCCCCTGTGTCTCTTCACCCAGTGTCTCTCCCCCTCCTTTCTGTCTCTCCCCCCTCTCCTGTGTCTCTTCCCCCTCTCCCTCCCCTGTGTGTCTGTCCCCCCTCCCTACCTTTTGTCTCTTCCCCCCTGTACCTCCCCTGTGTCTCTCTCCCCTCCCCGGTGTATCTTTCTCTCCTCCCCAGTGTCTCTCCCCCCTTCATCCTCCTCCTTCTTCATCCTCCCTCCTCCTCCCTGTAATTACCCCCCTCTCCCTGTCCCCTCACTTACCTTCATCAGCTGCTCCTGCTCCTCTACATTGTGTCTTCTGGCTGTGTTGGGACCCGGCATATGCGAATGACGTGACACGCATGTGTCATCAAGTCATTAGCATATGCCGGGTCCTGACACAGAAGACACGATGGAGAGCAGCAGCTGATGAAGGTAAGTGAAGGGAGAGCGGGGGGGGGGGGTGTTAATTAGAGAGGGGGAAAAGGAGGAGGAGGGAGGAGGAGGATGAGGGTAGGGAGGAGAAGGAGGAGGGGAGGGAAGTAGGAGGAAGATGAGGGAAGGGAGGAGGAGGATGTGGGGAGGCAAGGAGGAGGAGGATGAGAGGAGACAGGGAGGAGAAGGATGAGGGGAGTAGGAGGATGAAAGGAAGAAGGGAGGAGACAATGGGGGTGATGCAAGCCCCCTCTCCCTCTCCCCTCACTTACCTTGATCAGCTGCTCCTGTTCCACTCCGTCGTGTCTTCCGGCTGTGTCGGGACACAGCATATGCTAATGACGTCACGTCATTAGCATATGCCAGGTCCCGACACAGCCGGAAAACGCCATGGAGAGCAGCTGATGAAGGTAAGTGAAGGGAGAGGGGGTAATTGGAGAGGGGGAAAGGGAGGACGAGGGGAAGGAGGGAGGAGACACTGGGGTTATGCGAGACTGAGGGGCCTCGCGATGAGCCAGCAGTTTTAACATTGCATTACCAACTCTTTTTGGTAAGCCCGGAATGCTGAGAACTATATATGTGATATATACAGTATATATATATATATATATATATATATATATATATAATGTATTTATGTATCCTATTTTGCAATTAGATTGTTAGGAATAAATGAGTTCTACACGATAAAAAAGAATGAATTGATCATCTTATATGAGGTGAAATAAGAAATGATTATGAATTTTCCCATACAATATATTTAGTAAAGGACCACTAAAGTTAAATATGTAAATTATTATTAATAATCATAATCATATTAGTCACATGTTTTATATAACTTTATTCATTTATAACTATTTTATTTTATTGTTATCATTATTTTATTATTGTCATCATTTGATTATCATAATGTTATTATTAGATTATTATATTACTCTATTTTGATGAAACATTTTAAAAAGGATAGTTTGTTTAGCAGTATTTTATTTACTGTTATATTTTTACTTTTTTACAATTACTTTTTAATCGGAGACCTTATCAAACATTGATGGTGCTTTTGCATCTGGCCCACAAAGCAGAATATTACCAAATGAAACCTATTGCATACAATTGTTTTACTTACAGGGCTAATTGGGATTCTGAAGCAAAATTTCAATTTCAGTGTTAGCAATGTGCTCTAACAATTAATACATTTTCATTAAAATAGCGTTTGTCGTTAAATCATTGAACTGTTAGAGCATTATAAAATCCCATAAAACTGAGTTACTATTGATTAAATGAAACTGAGTCAAATTATGTTTATCTTTAGTAATCATCTAGTATTTTTGTTTTTTGCTGATTACAAATTTAAATTGGTAATACCTATGTGTACTACGGCATTTTGTCAAACATATATCACAAAGTAATATATTGGTACCTAAGGGTATTCCTGACATATTGTGCTTTCTTGTAACAATGACCTTTACGTCCCAATATAATTTTGGATTCTGTGACATTTATTCTGATAAATATACTTTATAGACCATTGTATGAAAGTTATTTGTGTATCTTCAAAATCTCTTGGGCGTCATAAAGTGATAACATTACAGAATGCTGTTTTTTAGTACACAGTTTCTTCAGGGAACCTTTTTGAAGCAGTGACAGTATTTGCTTCCTTATTCAGTGTGATTTTAATTTAATATTGGTTGGTGCTATTGTATGCAGTTACTTTATATTATCAAATTACTTGGTTATATATAGTATATAAAATGCCAACAATGCTTTTCTGAAAAAAAAAAATATATGAATGGTGTACTGTATATAGAATAATTAATCAAATCCATATTTTTCATAATTGCATAAATAATAAATAGTTTGAAGTAACAATTTGGTAAAGCAGCAGGGAAAGTTCATTAAAAAGCAGCATCAAATTAACATGCAAAACAAATATCTGAGAAGTGCTCTCTGAGGCTTATCACAAAATATGATACAGGACCAAAAGGACACTCTATAATATCAGTAATATAAGTAAGGTCTTTCTGAGTACTGCCATCACATTTGATAAAATATTTAACTATACTATACAAAAATATTAGAAATATATATTTAATTAAGCTCAAATATATTTATATTTAGATCTATCTATGCATATAGATATAAATATATGTTTTTTTTCCTTGAGATATGATTATAAGGATGTCTTATACATGTGATCTAAATTGTTTTGTAGGTATCAGGCACAGGTGTGCAGCTATAATAAATATATACTAAAATGCATAATAGTCATGAAGTGGACAAAGTACACCAAGTTGCATACCTCTCAAAATTTCAAATGGCCAAAAATAGACACATTTATTGTGGAAAGCTAAAGCCATTCTTACTAATTATTTTAACAAAATGGTATATTTGAGCACATGCAGAAAAGAGTGTTATGGAAGGAAGACGACCTCTGCAGCCAGAAGGAAGTGGAACTCTGCTATGCAAATTTATAAGAAGGAAGTGACCTGACACATAGGAGAATTGACTGTGCATGGAAGCAGGGAGTTGACGTTGGCAGTTTTCAGTTATTTATATTTCTACTATTTAATAAGAAATATAATTGGTGTTGGGGTCTGGGCAAATTGGGATAGTTAAGTAGCATGGGACCAAAATGGGACAGTCCTGCAGGATCTGTGACTGTTGGGAGGCATGTGTTTGTATGATTGAGAGAAGATTCCACAGTAAACATAGATTGTGAGAACCTCTCTATGGGCCTCATTCTATTATCGTCCGTAAATCGGCCGTAAGGCTGCGATTCCTTGCGAGGGTTCAGTTAACTCGCGATTCTATTATACGGCCCCGCAAGGATCTCCTTTTACGGCCGGCCGCATATCTTGGAACCGGCCGTAATCTCAGAAATATAAAAACTGAAAAATAAATTCAAGCCTGCACTGTACAGCTCTGTAAATGCTAGGGATCATATTGGGGGACATGAGGATTAAAAGAAACCCACTCTCAAGCTTGCACATCTGCCCAAACCCGAGTTCAAATTAACTGTTTATTTTCCGGCTGCGGCGTGGGCGTGTCTGAGGTGCTCCAAGCACTCTGGACTTTTTACATGGATATTTTACGGATATTAAAAATAAAATATTTTACGGATTTGAGTACAGGATAATTATGTGCTATTTTTTCTAACACCTAAAATCCCTTTATAGTCTTCTCAAAGTGCAGGATGGCTTTATTTGAGCTATTTTATGTGCTTAATTGGTGCTAGCGAGACCTTTTTCCTGCAAGTAACTGCGGCTCGCTTTTAGCCTTGCAGAGAGGGTTCCCGGAGCAATTGAATTGCAAATAGGAATTTCTTACGGCCGATTTCCTTGCGGCCGTTTAAGATCAAAGGCTTTCCTCCGGCGCGTGCGGCCGCAAGAGATAGCAAGGCACCGGCCGCAAGCCTGCCGGAATCCCCGGCCGTAAGGGAATAGAATAGCAGAATAGCTTGCGGCCGGTCCTTGCGGCCCCGCAACGGCTGCGGCCGATAATAGAATGAGGCCCTATATGTGCCCACCAAGGATATTTTGGGTCTGGGAAAATAATTCACTTTTTAAGTTTATACATGGCTGTGATTTGGGTATAGGGAGATAAATATGGCTTCCTTATCTATTGGTTCTTTGAGGAAAAAAGTTGACTTCAGATCATGACATTGAAGCAGATCTGGTCAGACAAACAGCATAATGAACCACAGTCAGACTGCTGGACTCTAATAGTATTAATAACAACAATTTCAATACTAATACAAATTAATAAAAGACCATGGTTGTCAGATTTCTTTCATATGGTATTTTAAACAACTAAACTTCAAAGGCATATTATTTTAGAAAACAAAAGAAAATAATCATAGCCTTTACATTTTTATATTTTATAACAAATTATTCTCTACTGCCGGCAACCATTTTTTTTGTCAGCTGATCCATGTTTGTTTTTCAAGAGGTGTATCCTGGTAATCTAATGCTCATTGCTGCTACAGAAACGTCTGTCAAAGATTATTACCAGAGTTGTATTCGTGTGAACACACACTTATACACAATGCTTACTTGGAACTGAATCCTCAAATAACAATATAAGAAATACAAATGTTGGAATACTGTGTAGCGCTGAACTAAGTAGGGCGCAGAGCCACGAAAAGATTACTGAAACCAAGTGTAATAAAACATAACTTTTAAGGGGAGCATATCATAAAAACAAAAGGCAGAGCAACAAAAATACTCTAAATAGATAAAATATTAAAATATTAAAATCGCAGTTGCTAGCTGGGTGCTTGGCGATGGATGTGTTGTGTCAGTTCAGCAAAATAATTTGAATTGATAAGGAGCACACTAGTGGTAATGGTTCCTATAGATTGGAGGCAATAGTAATAACCTCAAAAGTGAGGGGAACAACGCTATTCCCCTTGTGATCAGCACTGATGAAATGATGCTTAAACAGGCTCAGGTTGTCAAAAATTATGCTGATAATGTATTATTACAGGAACTGTCTATACACTAGATTCCTTAATAAATATCGGAATTTTGACAGATTGAAAGAAGTAACTTTTAAGTAATGTCCAATTACCTCTATGAGTTGTATTAGAATCATGCACAGACTAGCAAGGTTCAATATAGAGTGAGGCTAATTGGCTTACAATACTCATCAAGCACCAATATCTAGTATTTGTCCCCAGTTTCTTTAAGGTGCAACAGACAGTTTTGAAACAAACAGATATACTGGTAACTCGTGGTAGAGGGAAGTTACAAACTGACTCAGTAGTGAGTGATAGAAGTGCCTGATAGAGGATCAAAATTAGATGATATCAATTACATACCTTTCATATCACTCATACACTAAACAAATACAGATGCAGAGATGTCAGAGTGAGATATTGCAGTCCTATAGGAATCTACAGTTAGAATAAAAGGTTGATCAGTAGTAGTAGGTATAATGACATGGCAATCTCAGTGATAAAATATTTAAGTACATCACAAGGATTCAAAATTCCATAAGATCCTTTTTATGCCTTCACTAAGAGTCATACATAAGTCAGATACATACGTAGTAGGATTCCTATAGCTCTGTAGTCAGTCTTATGACTGTACCTGCAAGTATTGACCTGTACCTCCTATGACAGTATTCTAAGTATACTGTACATCTGCTGAATATAAACTTACTGAATATACTGAGCCTGCATGAAAACACTATGCCCAAAAGACCCCAAAATCAGCTACCCCCACCGCTAAATCTAAGTGGCAATTTGGGAAAGCAAAATAAAAATGTTATTGGCCGACTAGAGGCCCTGTGGAACAGCACTTTGACAGGCACCCGGTTTCTTACCCTATCTGCTCTTGCGGTGTGGGGCTGGACTCCAGTGGGAATAGGTATTATAAAGGAAACAATTCCATGGGAACATCCAAGGTCGCACACCCAGCTTAGCAATGAGCCAGACGCGCATTTTCCTGTCCTTCTGACGGATTCCTCACAGGGATATGTGTGAGAAATGTCTGGCAATTGTAATATTAATTAATTGTTTAAATGCACAGTAAAAGTCTAAAAAGCTTTTTTTTATTATCAAGTCCTACCTAACCATTATTTAGAGAACTCTTTCTAAGACCATTATAAGATCCTTATTCAAATTCTAATTAGGCTTCACCTGTAATATATTTTTCTAGAATATGTATAACATTTTATACTAGCTGTTTAGTTTCTCCAACATATTTTATTGGTTAATTTCTTACATTTAGGAATCCTGGATAAACCAGAAGTATCTTTGTAAGAATAGTGAAATACATACATTTTTGGATACTCGACACTGTACAATGAACAAACTTAGGACCCAGAACATGAAACACACACTTTCAGCCCCAGGTAGAGTATACATACATATACACAGATGCACAGCCACACACATTACTGCAAGCAACATATGCTGAAACATATACATGATGAGATGTTATTTTGCATTATGGCCAAAACTTTGAATCTGGTCTCATATGACCACTAAACAATTTGCCACTTACAGTAGCTACAGAATCTTTAAGTTTATTTTTGTCAAAATATAAACAAGACTTGATTTAGCTTTTTGAGTAGTGTTTTTTTTTGTTTTGCCATACTTAAATTGAGGTCAGATTTAGGGATAGCTTGTGATATTGATCTCATGTGCACACAAGGACAAGTCTTTGTCATAAAAGAATCTAGCTAATTCATATTTATCATTGGTCTCTTTGTAGTCTCTCTGATGAGTTTCCTGCTTGCTTGGTAATTTAGTTTGGAGGGATATTCATATCTAGGCAACATCTATGTGGTGCTGTATTTCATTAATTTAAAAACTACTATATAGACAGGAGGATGTGCTTCTTATCTATCAGGGACATTAGGGGTATGGGAGGAACAAGGGGACAATTGTTATTTAATTTGAGCTTTCAGACTCTGGCACTAACATTCTCTTCCTTCACATGCTTACAAAAATAAACTAAAGCCCTACTTCTGCAGAAATGTAAACACTCCATCATACATGTAACCTTCACAAATATAACACGCATAGGGTTCATCAGATGCATAATTTAGTTTTTACCTGTTAATTATGCTCTTAGTCCATTTCATATTTTTCTAAAATATAGTTTTTTTTATGACTTTGTGATTGTTATTGAAGTGCAGCAGTGAAATTGTTCAGAATCAAGGAGCAAACTGAACACAGCACTGAATGGGTTTAGAGGCTTAATAAAACCGAAATACACCCTTTTTATTTTTAATTGGTCTATTTTGAAGTTGAAGGGTTAGAGACAAATCTTTGAAAAAATGAGCCTCTAGTGATGGACAATAAAGAAGGCTGGGCGCCATGGAATTGATGATTTTTGAATTGTGATATTGGAGAAAACTGTTTAGAGACCCTTGAATTGCAACAAGGAAATTAAGCCAATCTGTTAACTGGAAGGCTTGATAATGAACCTAAAGCTCAAATATTTTGGCCTGGATTCCCTAGAAAAAAAAAGGCACATGAAGAAGGGGGAGGCAGAGATGGATAGATGAAGTCATTGAAGCAACGGAAATGAAGTTGATGGATCTGAGAAGGGCAGTGGCTGACAGATGTGCCTTGTGTGCTGTGGTCCATAGTATTCAAGGTACTTACCTATGATAGTTTATTCATATATCTAGTCAACTAAATGTAATATTGCATGTTAACATTGAAAGCAAGTATCTAGTTGTTTCTTTTTTTTTTTTTTTTAATCAGACATGACTTGTTTTTTTCCAAAGAATAATTAAAGGGATATAGAAGTTTTCTATATTTTACTAGGTATATAATAAACCTTTGTATCTTTCTTTTATGTACCTTGTTTTTTTTTTTAATAAGTGCTAACTGCCCAAAATTAAACAAATAGTCCCTGTATGAACCTGTTGAATGCAGACATAGACCCTGTAGTACTGTCTATGCAGTGTAGTGATTGAGCCTATAAGGTTCCACGTCTCAGCAGCATGTTGCACAATGTTTCTGAGAGATGGTCACTGATAGGCTAGGACTCTACACTGTACAGTCAGTCCTACAGTGTCTGTGTCCATGAACTGCAGATGGCTTGCCCAAGAAGGTATCTTTTCTTTCTTTTATTAAGAAGTGCTTATAAACTCTGATTTGTACTGACCAAAATCAAAGTACATAAAAGTAAGTAGATTCACAGGTATATTAAATACCTAGTAAAATCCAGAAACTTTCCATATATCTTCAAAGCATTCTTCACAATGTTAAAGTTTCTTCTATAATTTCACAAAATGTAAAAGTTATTTTTATAGTAAATCAATTAAAGCAACCCTATAATGGAGTCTAATAACCATAGAGAAAATCTCCAGTATCACATTGCATCTGTTTTGTTCTATATTGACTATGTACTTTCTTTGCTTAAACTAAATGGAAGAATAATCAGTACAAGATTTCTGTAAAACATGTTTCATATTTTATGTATTGATGTGAACAACAAGTAAAATACAATTCATTTCACATTTTGATATTATATCAATACTCAGCATCTTGAAAAGTCTGCTAAATAAATACACCGTTTACTTTAATTTCTTTTAACAAGGACTGAACAGGCCACACATAGGCTCTACATAAAAATACACAAACAAGTACATAAAGAATTGTACAACATACAGAATATGCTGGTCCACAAGCTGTAAACACATACATTAGACACAGAGGAAGCCAATCAATACAATATATTTTTTAAAAATGAAATATTCATGAATACTTTGGATACATCTGCATTATCTAATCCAGTCTGCCTATTCTAACATTTGGGCAGTGGCGAAGCAAGGAGGGGGAGAGGAAGACTTTAATGGGACCACATTGGTAGGGGTGTCACGAGCTGCGCAATGGTGCGCAGCGCGCAAGAACACCACCCTCATGCGGCGCTGTGCAGAAGAACGCTGGTGGCCATCTTGGGAGAGGCAAGTTATGATAAGGCACGTTGATAGGGGTGGCACAAGCTGCAGGATGGTGCGCAGCGCAAGAACATCGCCCATCTGCTGCGTTGTGGGCAAGAATGAAACCATCCATTTTGGGAGAGGAAGACTGTGATGCAGCATAGTCAAAGCAGAGGGCAGACCTCTCCAAGTAGAGAGACAGAAGAAAGCTAAAGGAACAGAAGATAGAGACAAAGGGCCTCATTCTATTAGCGGCCGCAGCCGTTGCGGGGCCGCAAGGACCGGCCGCAAGCTTTACGGCTATTCTATTCCCTTACGGCCGGAGGCTCCGGCAGGCTTGCGGCCGGTGCCTTGCTATCTCTTGCGGCCGCTCGCGCCAGAGGAAAGCCTTTGATGTAAAACGGCCGCAAGAGTTTCGGCCGTAAGAAATTCCTATTTGCAATTCAATTGCTCCGGGAAACCTCTCTGCAAGGCTAAAAACGAGCCGCTGCTTACTTGCAGCAAACAGGTCCCGCTAGCACCAATTAAGCACATAAAATAGCTCAAATAAAGCCATCCTGCACTTTGTTAAGACTATAAAGGGATTTTAGGTGTTAGAAAAAATAGCACATAATTATCCTATACTCAAATCCGTAAAATATTTTATTTTTAATATCCGTAAAATATCCATGTAAAAAGTCCAGAGTGCTTGGAGCACCTCAGACACACCCACGCCGCAGCTGGAAAATAAACAGTTAATTTGAACTCGGGTTTGGGCTGATGTGCAAGCTTGAGAGGGGGTTACTTTTAATCCTCATGTCCCCCAATATGATCCCTAGCATTTACAGAGCTGTACAGTGCAGGCTTGAATTTATTTTTGCGTTTTTAGATTTCACAGCTTACGGCCGGTTTCAAGATATGCGGCCGGCCATAAGAGGAGATCCTTGCGGCGTCATATAATAGAATCACGAGTTAACTGAACCCCTGCAAGGAATCGCAGCCTTACGGCCGATTTACGGCCGGTAACAGAATGAGGCCCAAAGAGGGCAGGTAGATGAAAAAGAAATAGAAGGGAGGGAAAGATGAAATATATTTGAATGGTCTTATTTTCCTAGCCATGTGAAAATGTTTGTCATGCTGCATTAGAAAACTTCTAAGCTTAAAGACAGGGCCCTCCATTCTTTGCAATGTGTTAATATTGAATATATATTTGCCTGGAAATTAACTTATGTATAGCGCTACGTAATATGTTTGCGCGATATAAATAAACAATAATAATAAAAATAATAATAATATTAATCCCCTTACCCTCCTTATTGTCATCGTAATAACCTTTATATATCCCTCCAACACCTCTACCTACCTTTTACTATGTGTTTGTTTAAATATTATATGCAGTGGTGGGGCAAGGGAATGGTGGGCTCCAGTGCAAAATACTTTCTGAGCCCACTCATAACTAATGCTGTTATGTATGTAACAATAATAATAATAATAATCGTAGTTGCCAGTGAGAGTAAAAAAGTCAACAAATAAAACAAATTATTTACCTCTTCCCTCTTAATACATTAAGCCTTCCCTTTATCCTAAATGACAATTGCATTGCAACTCTACCCTGAAGTGGGCCCTTTGCACCAGAGACACCTGCATTTATTCCACCCTGATTATATGTTCCCTTTTCTTTCTTCTTATTTCTAAATTAAGAACATATAATGATAAATGCCATAAATTAATAGTATCTTTGTATTTTTTATAGCTTTATGCTTGCACCAGCACCTGAAAGTAGGTAGTTATGTTCCATTTTCCACTGACGCTTTTTACATTGATCACCATGTATGAGATCACTGAGATGATGGAATTATTAGCAATAGTGATTTATTTATAAAATCTGAATGATCTATAAATAAACAATTCATTTGATCAATTCCATTCTCAACAACATAAGACACACTGCTTTATGTAAGTAACAAACAACCATACAATTATATCTATACTAGCGACTTGCCCGTCAAAAATAACGGGGCAATAAAATTGTAAGACAGGTAATGCTGTTTGCCACAGACATAATTTTTTTTGGTGGTCTGAGATCCTTCTGCGCTCATTGTGAGCCTTGCGCTTGACGCCTTTGACGCTCATCGTGTGGCTTGCAATGTGAGCCTCTTAGTCGTTGTATTTTTTTTATCAGAGTCGCTTTTGCTTTCATTGTAAGGTCGGCGCTGATCTGCTTTTTGCGCTTATTGCAAGGCTGTCCCCTGTTGTAGTTTGTATGCTATGAGCAGCGTTGGCGCTCGTTGTGAGGTGCGCAGTGAATGGCTTTTGCGTTTATTGCAATAGTGTTTTTTTTTTGTGTATATGTATTTTCTTTATGCTAATTAAATAAGTAATAAATTAATAAATTTATATATTTTGCCTATTTGTAAGTAATATATGCAAGAAGCATTGTGCTGAAGAGCTGACAATCTGTTTTGATGTTCCTGCAGCATACAATGTAGGTTTGCACTGTTGTGGAGCTGAGGTGTAAGTGTCAGCAATGTGTGCAGTGTGTGGTGTAAATAGGCTGCGTGCGCGAGGGGAAGCCGTTAGTGTAGCTGGGTACTTCTGCATTCCGTTAGTGTTGTAAAATGGCAGCGAATGTGTATGTGGTAGGCGGGCTTGTATGATGAAACGTCCTTGCTAATGGTGTATGTTGTAGGTTGTATAGATTTTTGTAAAAGCTGTATTTGCTTTGTGGTATTCAGCGGCTTTAGGGGTCGTGTAGCCTTGTTTTCGTTTTTTTTGGCGACCATTTTTTCTCTCGCTAAGGGCATTTTCAAGTGTCTAAACTTTGTAAATTTGACAGAAATCGAGGTTTAGGCAGTGTCGCAGAGGTCTTGGGTGTCCCCCCTTGGCGTTGGTAAGATTTTTATTTTATTTTTGTGTGTGTTTTTGTGTTTTTAAATGTTTGACGCTGTGCGTTGGTTGTCCGTTAAAGTCGTATTTTTGCGAGTCTGTAATGGATGTTTTCTAAGTCCCGCAGGTCGTAATTGTTTTTGTGTAAGTCCGCCTTTGGCGCTCCATGCCAGTAACTGCGGCCCTTGCTTTGCGAGGGCCGCAGTTGCGGCGGGCTCACTACGCGAGCTCTCAAGCGTTAGCAACAACCCGTATTACTGACAACTATATATGTGAGCTGTGTATGCAACTGTATGATGCGATGACCCAGCAGTAGGGAGATCATAACTCAAATGCTTACTGCAGGATAGCAATTAAAAACATATGGAAGTTTCCTGGATTATGAGTAGTCATACACTATCAATAGTGTATGAAAACATTTTTTTTACCAAATAAAATAATACAATATATAATATTAAACTTACCGTAAAGTTTGTTAAATCTCTTTGAGTTTGCAATCAGTCAACACTCCTGGAAATCCCTGCTAAAATTAGCATAAAATTCATAATTTGTTTTGGCCAATCACAGGCAGCTACAATCTTGTTTCAATTTGTGATGGCAGTTTGTGTAGCAAGGAATAATTGGATATGTAGTCCCCTGCACAAGGAAGCAGAAGGAGCTAGACACTGCTGTGTAGATCTCTATATTGTGCTGCTGCTGGCTTTAAGTATTAGGGTACCCTAATGCAGTGTTTCTATTGATAGGTAAATTGTGCATTTGTAAGCAGCTCTGGGGGTGAGGAAAACAAATCTATGTTTAAATAAATTAAATATTTATGTGTATAGAATGACTCAATATAATGTGTGGTTCTCATATGAGCAGTTTGTGTACAAACAGGTAAATTTAGATATTCCCTTATAAAGAACATTTAGCTTCCTGCAGTGTGCAATGTTCCATAAATGACCTCAATTAATTGGAGGTGTGTCCAGCTGGTCACCAGAAGTCATATAGTGCACTTTCCTTGTACCATTTGAAATTTGTGGCTCTCAGTCTAATGATGGATGGTTAAAGGGCCTGTTAATTCAGCACAACTTGGAGCATACCACTGTAAAGTCCTCCTGAAAACATGTTGAAATATTTTTTTAATTTTTGAAATAGGTGCAGATAAAGGACTGCTGGAATCAGCTAAAGATTACAGTTGGGGGTTAGCATCTTATGCTGCATTCCATAAGTTCAGCGAAAATCTATAAATCTTTATGCTCACTGAGCCTTCCCCACTCAGTGTCGGCAGATTTTGTTAATCATAGAACAGGCAGGAGTGTGTTTGTAAACAGACCTAAGACCTTAGATTTTTAGCTGTAATTAGTGTAATATAAAAAAAATAATAGATAATTTTGACATAGAATATTGTTCTCTTTCACACCATGAGGGGCACTTGAAGTGAGTTTAAAGGCACACAACCTGCTTGCAGACAATTGACCTGCTTGGGATTCAGAGCTAATGGTATATAACAGAGACGGACACTTTTATATGCCATAAGAACCACCTCTCTGGAAAGATTGAGCATGAGGCACTGATAAAGGAGAAAACAATGGAATTGTAAGTACCCATTTTTGGGTTTTATTATATTACTGGCGACTTGCCCGTCAAAAATGAAGGGGCAATAAAAAAGTGTTGAAATACTGTTTGTCACACAATGTGAGTGTACTGTGTGCCTCAACTATATAGACCCCTATAACACACTAATGAGCGCATGTAATAACACTATAAGTGCCATGGGGGTCATCCAGGACCCTCATAACACAAAGTGTAAGGACTACACCATTTTAACCCGGTCTCTTATGGGAGTCTATACAGACCCTCATAAGCCTCTATTTAACCCCATTAGTCCCATAAGGGTATTTAAAGACCCTCATGGGGCAGATAGAAGCCTAACATTACCCCATAAGTGCTATGAGGGTTCTACAGTACCCTCATGACACTAAGTACAAACAATATACTGCACTAAACCCACCCCAATAAACCATTAAATCTAAACTAACACCCCTCTACACTAATCTATTAACACCTACACTACCTACCTACCCACCCCCTAATAACCCCTCCACCGTTTCTAATTACTAATAAAAAATCTACATTACAAAAAATAAAAAAACATTACTCACAAAAACTGAAAAAAGAACATTACAGAAAATAAAAAAATACATTACAACCCCCCCAGATATAAACAAACAAAAAAATTAAATAAACATAATATACATTGTACTTACCTCGCCGAGATGTCCCCGGCCTCCTCCTCTTCTGCCCTGCCCTGGAACAATCCGCGCTCTAAAAAAAACTGGGAACTGCACTCGCGGACCTCCCCGACTCTAATGAGCCTCCTAGAGCCTTTTCTGGAAGAAAATAGGCAATGCGCCTTCTGATTGGCTGAAAACGCCAATGTGTGAGCCAATCAGAATGGGATACACCACAAAATCCCGCTATGAGTGGCTAATGCACCTGTCAATCTTTATTTAAACCAATCACAAGGTGCAGATGCATGCAGCCAATCACTGTAATGTAGATTTTTTATTTTTTGTGAGTTAGTTTTTTTATTTTCTGTAATGTAGATTTTTTATTTTTTGTGACTTCATTTTTTTATTTTCTGTAATTAGAGTGTGGGGGGGTTATTAGGGGGTGGGTAGGTAGTGTAGGTGTTGATAGGTTAGTGTAGAGGGGGGTTAGTTTAGATGTAATGGTTTATTGGGGGGTATAGTGCAGTGTAGTGTTTGTACTTAGTATCATGATAGTCCTTGAGGACCATCATGGCACTTATGTGGTTAATGTTAGGGTTGTAACAGCCCCATAAGGGTCATAATATACCCTTATGGGACTGATGAGATTAAATAGAGGCTTCTAAGGGTCTGTATTGACACCCATGAGTGACAGGGTTATATATTGGCTTATGGGGGTCTGTATTGACCCCCATGAGTGACAGGTTAATTATGGGTTTATGTGGGTCTGTATTGACCCTCATGAGTGACGGGGTTAATTAAGTGCTTATGGGGGTCTGTATTGACCCCCATGAGTGACAGAGTTAATTAATGTATTATGGGGGTCTGTATTGACCCCCATGAGTGCCAGGGTTATTTATTGGCTTATGGGGTTCCGTATTGACCCCCATGAGTGACAGGGTTAATTATGGGTTTATGGGGGTCTGTATTGACCCCCATGAGTGACCGGGTTAATTAAGTGCTTATGGGGGTCTGTATTGACCCTCATGAGTGACAGGGTAAATTAGGGGCTTATGGGGTCTGTATTGACCCCCATGAGTGATGGGGTTAATTAAGTAATTATGGGGGTCTGTATTGACCCCCATGTTTGCCAGGGTTAATTAAGTGCTTATGGGGGTCTGTATTGACCCCCATGAGTGACCGGGTTAATTAGGGATTTATGGGGTCTTTATTGACGCCCATGAGTGAGGGGATTAATTAAGTGCTTATGGGGTCTGTATTGACCCCCATGTGGGACAGGGCTAATTCATGGTTTATTAGGGTCTGGATTGACCCCCATGAGTGACCAGGTTAATTAAGAGCTTATGGGGGTCTGTATTGAACCCACATGAGTGACAGGGTTAATTAATGTATTATGGGGGTCTGTATTCACCCCCGTGAGTGACAGGGTTAATTAGAGGTTTATGGGTGTCTGTATTGACCCTCAAGAGTGAGGGTGTTAATTAAGTGCTTATGGCGGTCTGTATTGACCTCCATGAGTGACAGGGTTAATGAAGGGTTTATGGGGGTCTGTATTGACCCCCATGAGTGACAGGGTTAATTAGGGGCTTATGGGGTCTGTATTGATGCCCATGAGTGACACGGGTTAATTAAGTGCTTATTGGGGTCTGTATTGACCCCCATGAGTGATGGGGTTAATTAAGTGCTTATGGGGGTCTATATTGACCTCCATGTGTGACAGGGTTAATTAAGGATTTATGGGGTCTTTATTGACCCCCATGAGTGAGGGGGTTAATTTAGTGCTTATGGGGTCTGTATTGACCCCCATGCGGGACAGGGTTAAGTAAGGGTTTATTATAGGTGTGTGGATTGACCCCCATGAGTGACTGGGTTAATTAAGTGATTATGGGGGTCTGTATTGACCCCCATGAGTGACAGGGTTAATTAAGTGCTTATGCGGGTCTGTATTAACCCCCATGAGTGACAGGGTTAATTAAGGATTTATGGGGTCTTTATTGACCCCCATGAGTGAGAGAGTTAATTTAGTGCTTATGGGGTCTGTATTGACCCCCATGCGGGACAGGGTTAATTATGGGTTTATGGGTGTCTGGATTGACCCCCATGAGTGACCAGGTTATTTAAGAGCTTATGAGGGTCTGTATTGACCCCCATGAGTGACAGGGTTAATTAGGGGTTTATGGGTGTCTGTATTGACCCCCATGAGTGAGGGGGTTAATTAAGTGCTTATGAGGGTCTGTATTGACCCCTATAAGTGACAGGGTTAATTAAGGGTTTATGGGGGTCTTTATTGACCCCCATGAGTGACAGGGTTTTTTAGTGGTTGATGGGGCTCTGAATATTAATGCGCACGTTAATGCGGGTTTCCAGAGCTTATCTCGGATCCCGTGGGGTTAATCCTCGCTTAGCAGTTTTACAAGTGCGAAATGGTGGAATTTGGGGTTAAATTTGTGTCTAAACTCACTTCCAGATGTCCTGGCTGTCCCCCCGTGCTGTGCTGTGAGTTTAGAGGTGTGTGGGGTGGTTTGGGGCGCCATAGGACTAAGTGCTGCGAGTTTAGAGATGTGTGGCGTTGTGTTGTTTGCAACTCATGCTCCGTAAAGCCTCCACCTTTCGCAAATGTGGGCCCTCGCTTCTCGAGGGTCCGCATTTGCGGCCCGAATTGCATCCCTCGCTTTGCGAGGGATGCAGTTCTTGTGAGCTTGCTTTGTGAGCTCGCAAGGTGTGACGACGTTTCGTAGTTTGAAAACTATTATATGTGATGAGACTGAGTTTACAAATATTGATAGATAGAACCGCACAATTTCACGTGTTTTTTGGAACACAAACTCTGTTTATATTCATATATATATATATATATATATATATATATATATATATATATATATATATATATTATTTTGTGTCATGGCCACATGTTGAAAAATCATGTTTTCTAGAGGGTAGAGAAGACGTTTTTTTTAAACATTTGGCCATGCTTCGTATCAAAAACGAATAAAAACAAACACAATTAGCAAAGATAAATGGAAATCATAAGAAATAAAATAAATATTGTCTAATTTGAAGTTTAATTGTATTAGTATATAAGATATGCTTAATTTTATAATAGTGATTGTAATAATTTAATATAAAGTGTATGTAATATCTTTGTGATTTTACATTGTTCTTGTGTTTTTCTGAGGGAAGTTGGAGTATCACAATTTTTTGGGTGGGAAGAGTACACAAACTAACATTTTAAAAGGGAATTATTTGTTTAATTACTAGTTGTTATGAATATCTTTCTTTTCCTTATTATTCTTTCAGACTTGCTTAAGAAGATGAAGTGCGTAAAAAAAAGTGGTGCAGCCTTTAGAAAAAATAAAAAGGCTAGGGAAGAAGAATGAAAAAGAATGAAGGTGCACTACTGAAATACTTTGTCAAAGTCTATTGATCCTTCAACATCAACTACTACTGTTTCTGCAGTAATTTCCAAATTTGAGCCATTGTCAAAGTCTATTGATACTTAAATTTCAACAAGCGATAAGGAGTATAACAAACAAAACATTCCAGCTGTTGATTTAAAAGATGCTTGTCTTTGGCCAAGTAAGATCAACGATGACACACAATTAATACTAGTATGTCAAGGTGCGTCTATGGTTCATTATCTAGATTTTGTTTTTGGTGAAGCGATTCATAAGGGTGTGTCAGTCAGAGGATGAAACTCTGCCATATAATAAAAAATGTTCAGGTCATGGTTAGTGTTTTCTCCTTCCAAGAAAGCTCTTTACTTCTTTTGTTGCAGACTATTTGCAGATAGAAGTAATTCAAATTTTGATACTGGTGATTAGTGATGTCGCGAACATCAAATTTTCAGTTCGCGAACCGCGGACGCGAATTCCATCAAATGTTCGCGAACGGACGAACATCGGCGAACCGCCATAGACTTCAATGGGCAGGCGAATTTCAAAACCCACAGGGACTCTTTCTGGCCACAATAGTGATGGGAAAGTTGTTTCAAGGGGACTAACACCTGGACTGTGGCATGCCGGAGGGGGATCCATGGGAAAACTCAAACAGAAAATTACATAGTTGATGCAGAGTCTGGTTTTAAGCCATAAAGGGCATAAATCACCTAACATTCCTAAATTGTTTGGAATAACATGCTTTAAAACATCAGGTATGATGTTGTATCGATCAGGTAGTGTAAGGGTTACTCCCGCTTCACAGTAACAGACCAATATCCCCGTTAAATGCACCGCAAACAACCGCAAACAGTCCCTTTGCACAACCGCAGACTCCCAATTTGCACAAGGTTGGATACCAAGCTAGCCATGTCCCGTTCCTTGTCCTCACTGATGTCATTGAAGGTCTCTTCCTCCACCCAGCCACCAAGGGTCCCCGAATGGTGACAACAAGCCCCCTGGAACCCCTGCTGTGTTTGGTCTTCCACCTCCTCAAAGCCTCCTTCCTCCTCTGACTCCTCTTCTTCAGACTCCTCTCTCTGCGTTGCCTCTGTCTGCATTATTATAAGGTGTGTCCTGTTAAGTAGGTTTAATCCCTGTTACGTCCACTATTAGGGGACGTGTATATGGCATTGATTTTTGGAACAGGGAGATGGAAAAAGATGCTTGGTCGGACCTCCTACTTCAAATTTGGGGCACTGCGCGTGCAATCTAAGGTGCCACCAGATATGAGTGTCACTGTGCAATGGCAAAAGTTGGCAGAGTAGGCGCTGTAGGCCTCACACACACGCCTGTAGGCAGGCAACTGATATTCAATCGATTACAGTAAAAAAAGTGTTGTTTTATGTCACTGTACACTACGGTTGCATTAGATATGAGTGTCACTGTGCACTGGTAAAAGTTGGCAGAGTAGATGCAATAGGCCTCACACACACGCTATCAGGCAGGCATATGCAATTAGATTACACAGAGAAAAATAATCAAATAAAAAATAAATGATGTTCCAGCCCTAAAAACGGCTTTTTGGGTTGCTGTCCTTGCAGCAGATATCAAATGAGTCCTTCAGGTGTGTAGTGAAAGCTAAATACACAGCCTGGCTATCTATTTCCCTATTAAATCAGCAGAAAAAAATAATAAAATAAAATAAATGATGTTCTAGCCCTAAAATGAACTTTTTGGGTTGCTGTCCTTGCAGCAGATATCAAATGAGTACTTCATGTGTGTAGTGAAAGCTAAATACACAGCCTGGCTATCTATTTCCCTATTAAATCAGCAGCAGGTAGAATATATGTCCTCTCTCAACGAATGTAGCTTCAGAATGATTCTAAAATGGAGGCTGTCCTTTAGATGGAAGTCCCTGGAAGGGAGTGTATGCTGCTGATTGGCTGGAATGTGTCTGCTGACTGTAAGGTGCAGGGTCAAAGTTTCCTCAATGATAAAGAATAGGGGGCGGACCGAAAAGCGCATGTGTTCGCTGTTCGATGCGAACGCGAACATGCGAAAATCGCCGCAAATAGTTCTCCGGCGAACTGTTCAGGACATCACTACTGGTAATAGATTCAGCATGTGGTAAGAACTTAATCCTAAAATATTCGACCATGAATCTAATGTGGCCCATGTTGGATGTTTTACACAGTGGAAGGAGTTGGAAATAAAAATCCAACATAGAGCAACAATTGATAAAAAAAACAAGAGCAAGATGAAAACAAAGTGAAGAAGTGGAGGAAGATACTTTCAAGACTGCTGGATATAATTAGATTCCTAGCTAAATTTGGCTTCACAGAATCACCATGAAGGAGTTCAGACTGATGATGAACCTGAATCAACAGGAAATAGAGGACCTTTTTTAGAATAAGTTCATTTGTTGGCAAAATACGATCCAGTGCTATGTGAACATACTCTAAGAATCAAGATGGTTAGAAAGTTTGCTAAATCCTATATGTCGCCTACTATTCAGAATGAGTTTCTTGAAATTTTGGGAGAAAAAGTAAGAAGTAAAGTTATCAAGCAAGTAAAAGAAGCAAAGTATTTTTCTATGATATTCAACAGCACCCCTGATATTTCTCTTAAGGTTCAAACAAGCCAAGTTTTACACTATGTTATGATCGATGGAAATAAAGTGAAGGTGGTGGACTCATTTGTTGATTTCATTTTTGAAAAAAGGTAAAACCGCAGAGAATATTTTAACTATGAATTTTAAAAAATTACAAAACAACAGATTTGAAATTCAAAATTGTAGAGGACAAGTATATGGTAATGCTGCTGTGATGGCTGGTCAGCATACTGACATTCAGAGACGCATCAAGGAAATTTATGGAAAAGCAGAATTTGCTGCTTGTACAAACCACTCGCTGAATTTGGTGGGTGTACATGCAGCTTGTGTTGCTGTGAATTCTGTTACCCTTTTTGGAACTGTACAGGGTTTGTTCACATTATTTTCTTCCTCAAACCATCACTAGGATATTCTGATTTCAGTCACCGGTCAAAGTGTCAAGCATGTAGTGGAAACTCGGTAGAGTACACAGGGAGATGCTGTGAGTGTTGTAAAAGAAAAAAACCCTCTCAGACAGGGCTGAACTCAATTGGGACTGTACAATTTTATATGGTACTAGCGAATTGCCCGTCAAAAAATGACGGCAATGAAATAGTAAGGTAGCTAAATTAATAAATGAATATATTGTACCTATTTTGAAGCATTGTGATGAAGAGCTGGCAATCTGTGTTGATGCTGCTGCAGCATTAGTGGTGTGGAGCTGCTGTATAAGCATGCTGAATGTGTGCAGTGTAACACTGTGCGTGCGCGAGACCAAACCGTTAGCGTAGTCGTGTACTTCCGCATTGGTGTAAAATGGCGAGTAATGTGTGGTATAGGTCTGTATCGGAATATCCGTAGGTGTTTTGTGGTGTTTTGCGAGTTTCTTGTGGTGTTTTGCGAGTTTAGAGTGCTGTAGCCTCGTTTTCGTTTTGTTCGGCGGCCATTTTTTCTCTCGCTTCGTTTTTTTTTTAGTCTCTAAACTGTTTTATTTCGAGTAAAATCGAGGTGTAAGTTGCATTTTTGAGGTCCTGGGTGCTCCCTCTTGGTGTAGGTAAGTTTTTTATGTATGTGCTGTGTGTATGTATTGTGTTTTAAATGTTTGTATGTCGGCGTGTTGCGTCCGATGTTTGCGAGGTCGTAATGTGTGGTAACGTGTTTCGTACGTTGTTTGCGTGCCTCGTAAAATTTAGCGAGTGTCGTAATTTGTGTGTCGTGTTTTTTGAGTAGCGACGTGAATTTTGCGAGGGTTTGAGGCCCTTGCCCAGTGACCTCGCCAGCAACTGAGTCCCTCGCTTCGCGAGGGGCCTCAGTTGCTGGCATGGAGCGCCTTCGTCGCTCCATGCCAGCAACTGAGGCCCTTGCCCAGTGACCTCGCCAGCAACTGAGTCCCTCGCTTCGCGAGGGGCCTCAGTTGCTGGCATGGAGCGCCTTCGGCGCTCCATGCCAGCAACTGAGACCCGTGCCCAGTGACCTCGCCAGCAACTGAGGCCCTCGCTTCGCGAGGGGCCTCAGTTGCTGGCATGGAGCGCCTTCGGCGCTCCATGCCAGCAACTGAGGCCCTTGCCCAGTGACCTCGCTACGCGAGGGCCGCGGCTCGCTGCGCGAGCCGCGGCCCTCGCTTCGCGAGGCCCGCGGCTCGCTACGCGAGGGACGCGGCTCGCTACGCGAGCCACGGCCCTCGCTTCGCGAGGGACGCGGGCTCGCTACGCGAGCCCGCAAGCGTGAGCAACGACTCGTACGCTCACAACTATATATGTGATTAATACAATGGATCTCTGTGATGCACAGGGGGACCATTGGACTTTTTAACCAGCTAGCATTCATTAAAACTACTGTAATAAATATTTGTATCTTGTTATATATTTCTGTTTTCTGATATCTCAATACACGTAATTGCTTATGTTGTAACTGGCAAATTTAAGGTAACAGCTGTTCTAAATATTACTTAGATATTTAAATATTGGTGTTACTCTTACTTATTTTTTATGTGGTATTAACCCAGAGTAGATATTTTGGAGTGAAAAGCAAATACAATCCCTTTCTGCAAATTACAGGTATTAACACAACACACTGTTGAATACCTAAAGTACCATTGTAGTTTAGTAAAAATGTTGCATACTTGTAACAAAATAACTATAACAAAACAACTTGAGTGTAAGTTATATATAAGGCAGGAATATAAAAGTGTTATTAGAGAAAATCTTATATGTTAGCTGGGGCTGCTTATATAATGGGAGATCCAATCTTAGCCTCTTGTTTGGAGGTGTTAAAAATGAAACCCCACCTGCCGCCCACCACCTGTGGGGAAGAGAGAAAGAAGGGAGTAGGAAGAGTGTGGAGTGTGAGAGAGAGAGGGGAGGTAGGAAAGAGAGAGAAAGAGCAAGAAGATATTTTTTTTTCATTAGGCCCACAGAAATATATAGTATTATATATTTGATGTACTTCTGTGGGCGTAATGTTGAATATATATAAAAAGGAAAAGAAGAAAAAATGTATATGATGTATAATGTTCTGGGGGATGGGGGGCAAACTCAGGGATAGCCCTGGGCTGCTAAATGCTCTAGCTACACCACTGCATCCGGAGACAAATGTTACCTAGGGATGAAGGGACTTCCCATGAACATAGGGGCACTCCCACTTCATTGTAAGCATTGGCATGTTGTTGGAGTTTTACAATACCCTCTGACCGTATGTACTAACAGTGAAAAGACAGTATGCATAATCTAGTGTCATGGCTTTGCATGAATACGACATGTACAACAGTCTCAGCAGATACAGGTATGTGTCCTAGAGACAGATTAGTCATAAACACCTCTCCTAGCTTTTGATGCTGTTTCTCCTGATTGGGACTATTTATTGCTGCTCCAGACTCCTCTCAGTGCCTATTGTAGCTTCTGTGACTAGCAGTACATCTGGTTGCTCCTCTATCTTAGTACAGTTCCTTTTACCTATTGGACTATACATGCTGACCCAGATTGTTACTGACCTCTTTGGGTTTCTGATGGTCCCTGATCTTTGGCTTCCCTGACCATTCCTGTGTCCTTGGACTTGTTACTTTAGACTTGCTATCCTTTGGTATTTTGCCCCTGAAGGATATCACCTGGACAGGCCTGCCACCTAGAAGCTTTGTTGTTTCCTGCATAGTAACTCCTTATACCCCAATGGCAAGTGATAACACATGGCCATATCCTGTTCTCTTACTATATATATATATATATATATATATATATATATATATATATATATATATAATTGCTAAGATTCTAATTTAAGATACATCTTAATTTGTATAAACTGCTGCTCCTTAGATAAATTCAATCTTCTATGTCAGCAACATTCACATGACAAATGCTGCATTTACATGGAATCCATGATTTTTACTTTAATCATATTATAATATGTGACAATTGAGGTATGATAACCTTCTCAGATCTCAAAAAGATAAATAAATATTGTTATAAATGTCACATGTTGAGCCAAAAGTGCAGTGATCCTCAAAACTACTTTGCTCACTACCACTTCAACCTTCAGTAAATCTAGAGCACTGTGTGTTCAAGTCAACTTGAGTATAAAGTTTTATATTGTATATTTGTTACAGTCTCTCAAGGAGATTGGCTATGTATTTTATATGTCACAGTGTCCGTACAAAAATTAAATGAAGTAAAATTACCAGTAAGACAAAAATATAGTAAATATACTTTTATAAAAAAAAAAAAAAAATGGCTTCTTGTTGACTTAATAATTTTGGAAATAAAGCCATTTAAAAAGGATGATAACATAGGGAGACGAGGGATATAAAAAGAATGAAAGACTATATCTCCATGAAAAAACAGTGTTGCAAGGGTTCAAAATGCTCTCTGAATCCCTGATTGGCTTTTGGAATAATGCCTACCTCTGACTGTGTCAAGCTAAGTCAGTAGAGGGAGTATCTGGTTTTGTATCGACTTCTATAACTCGACCAATCCTAGTGTCCAAACCCACCATAATTAGAGTTTGTGACTTTAATCAGGGGATATAATGCATAACGCTATATTTAGTTACATTAAGCAAATTATATATTCCATGCACAATTTACATAAATTTGCAAGCAAGTATTTTCTTTTCTAACTTCTAAAACAATTACGGAGAGTTGTGTTCATTGTCTGCCAAAATCAATTGATTAGAACATGAGGCTGCAATAGGGCTGCTGTAAGACAAGCTTTCATTGATTGCTAGAATAGTATTGGCTTCATGGGGAATTCACAGAAACACACGTTCAGAAAAGGAATAATACAAATTAACAAGAACCTGGTGTCTGCATTATATGAGCATCAAATTGACCTGCATTTTAATTAGATCTTGAGCAAAAAAAAAAAAAACTACCAGTGGATCAGTCACAGACACATGTACTGAGAAATATAACAAAGGAGAGGAAGTCAGTGAATAGTAACAATATACAAGTAAGTGTAGGAGCTATTGAATGAGGGCCACTGTGACAATAAATTGCCCCCTCCAGGTGCCAACTCACTCAGCACCATCTTCCCTTCAACCCCTGGTGCCACTCTCAAAATAATATTTGTTGTATAATCACACAAAAAAATCTTCTTAAAGTGGCCTCCTTCCCCAAAGTCCCCCAGCCACTGGCACTTCATATTTTTTTTTTACTCTGATGGCCCCCTTCCCAAAGATGCACCTTTTCATTTTCTAACCAAAATCTCTACCAAAGCAGCTTCAGTTATCTTCCTTGCTGCTGCTGGTATGACATCCAGCTCCTTTATGTGACTCGTCCAGCACTGTCAGACATGCAGCTCACCAGTCCTGGCACTGATGCGAGCTCACGCCCCTGCCCCTTTGACCAGTACTCAATGAACAGAATCTCCCATGCTTCACCTTCCAATGCTTCTGGGGCCCTATAATGCTGAAACAAGTGCAGGACAATGCAGGGCCCACAAATGAGGGCCCCAGTGCATTAGCCTGCACCGACGATAGCTCCGATTCTGATACTCTGATACACACACACACATATATACTGTATATATATATATATATATATATATATATATATATATGTATATATATACATATATATATATATATATATATATATATAATAGTTGTCAAACTACGAATCGTGGTCACGCTTTGCGAGGGTCTGCATTTGGGGAAGGTTGAGGCTCCAACGTCCGCGTTTGCGGAAGGTGGAGGCTCCAACGTCGGCTGCAATGAGGCGAAGGTTAGTTGCAGGCCGCAAATGCAGACCCTCGCAAAGTGAGGGGCAGCATTTGCGGAGGTGGAGGCTCTACGGCGCCTCACAAGCGATTACAAACACCCACACAAACGGGACTTTAACAAAATAGATCTAACACTCAATGACTAAATACGGACTTACACAAAAAAACACGAGCTGCGGGACTTAGAAAGAAAACAATACGGACTTTAACAAAAAAAATACAAGCCGCGGGACTTAAAAAAAAACCTTATGAACTTGCAAAAATGCAACATTAACGGCCTAACCGCACACAGCAGAAAACATAAAAAAACAATAAATACACACAAAAAAGACATACAACCCTTACCCAACTCAAGAGGGGCACCCAGGACCTCTGCAAGTGAAGTTACACCTCAATTTAAGTCTAATTTACCGAGTTTAGACACACGAAAATCCCCGAAGCAAGAGAAAAAATTGCCCCCCCCCCCCAAAAAAGAAAACAAGGCTATCCCACCCTAAAGCTGCAAAACACCACCAAGTACATACGGCTTTTCAAAAAAGCCGTACAAGGTACAAACTACACTTTTAGCAAGGATGCTAACTCATCCACACCCACGAACCATATACACATCCAACGCCATTTTACAACACTCTCTTACAGAATGAGGAAGTACACAGCTACACTAATGGCTTCCCCTCGCGCACGCAGCCTATTTACACTACACACTGCACACATTGATGACACTTCAGCTCCACAACAGTGCAAACCTTCATTGTATGCTGCAGGAACATCAAAACAGATTGTCAGCTCTTGGTTTAGTGAGGGTCCGCATTTGATGAAGGTGGAGGATCCAACGTCGCAAATGTGGACCCTCGCGAAGCTCCTCATATTAACCATTGTAGCGGGGGTCCCCAATCGGCATCTTGGTAACTTAGTTTTCTTTATTTCTTGGTAATAAAGGATTTTTTATTTTCTGTAATGTCCTTTTTTATTTTCTGTAATGACCTTTTTTTCTGTACTTTTAGGTTTAATTATTTTCTGTAATCAGGTGTTTTTTTCCCTGTAATTAGTAGGGTAATAGGGATTTTATCAGGGTGGTAGGTATGTATTATAGGGTTTAAAAGTGTAGTGTGGGGGGGTTAATAGTGTAGGGTATAATAGGGCTTACAGTACCCCCGAGGCACCAAACATTAACCCCCCTCTATGCTGGAGGTCCGTATCGCGACCCACGCAGTGTCCCCACATTAACCCCTTGCAGCGCGGGTCCCCGATCGGCATCGATCAGGACCCCTGCTGCATTTAAAGTTTTACATTTCCCACCTGCGGGTCCTAAATGAACCCACACTAAAAAAATAATATTAACTCCTGCTGCAGGGGTACTATAAGTACCACCCCAGGCACCTAAAATTAACCCTATCACTCACCCTCATGATACAAAGTCTAAGCACTACACTACACTATTAAACCTAACTATACACAATTAAACCCTGAACCCTAACGATACTCATTTAACCCATACTAAACCCTGTTAACCCAATCTGGACCAATTTATCCCTAACTGGGCCTATCCAACCCCATCTAGACCTATTTAACCCTAACTGGGCCTATCTAACCCTAACTGGGCCTATTTAACCACATCTAGTCCTATGTAAGCCTATATAGTCCTATTTAACCTTAACTGGGCCTATTTAACTCAAATGTACCCAGTAAACCCTATCCTACTCTACAATATTAACCCCCTCTACCCTGTTAAACCCTACACTACATACCTACCACTCTAATAAAATCCCTATTACCCCACTAATTACAGAAAAAAAACACCTCAGAAAATAAGAAAACCTAAAGTTACAGAAAAAAGGACTTTACAGAAAATAAAAAAAGGACATTACAGAACATAAAAAAGGACATTAACAAAATAAAAAAAAAACTTTATTACCAACAAACAAAAAAAACGAAATTACCAAGATTAAAAAAAAATGCTAGTTAATTTAGCTGTTACACAAAACAAAAAAAAAGAACTACAAACCTGAAAAGAAAATACATGCACAAATAACACATTACATTACATCAATACAATAAATAGTTACAATACATCAATAAATATAAAACAGTTCAAATATACCCCTATCTACATACAATTAACCTCCTAACTGCAATCAAGTAAACCTATCTTTAATACAGTAACCATATCTACAATCAATTAACCCTATCTACAATACATTAACCCTATCTACAATACATTAACTATATCTACAATCAATTAACCCTATCTACAATACATTAACCCTATCTACAATACATTAACTATATCTACAATACAGTAACCCTATCTACAATGCATTAACCCTAGCTACAATACAGTAACTCTATCTACAATGCATTAACCCTATCTACAATACATTAACTCTATCTACAATACAGTAACCCTATCTGCAATGAGTTACCCAATTTTTCAATACATTAAGACCCCTAGAATAGAATAATAAAGCCCACTTACCTTGCCAGATGTCTCTTCAGCAGATCAGCCTTCTGATTTGCTTCAATTTGATTGACAGTGACAACAGCCAATTAAGAAGGAGCAGATGCCTTCAGTCAATCACCCTGTGGGGGTGTATCCCATTGTGATTGGCTGAAGGCAATAGTGCCTTCAGATTGGTGTAAAAAAGATTCACAGGTCCATCAGCCAATCAGAATGGGATATAGGGATATATCCCATTCTAAATGGCTCACATCTTGGTGCCTTCTGATAGGCTGAAATTTGATTGGCATCCTTTTTAGCTAATCAGAAGGCGCCATTGCCAATTTTCTACCGGAAGAGGCGCTAAAATTGAGCTCATTGAGAGTCCCGCGCTGAGCTCCTTAGTGTACTGCAAGTTTCCTGCTTTGCAAAGTTCACCTTCAATGCTCATCGCAAAGATAGATGTATAAGTAGAGAGCAAAATATAACATTTATTTAGTACAGTGAATTAATAAATTAATATGAATTATTAAATTAATATACTCTACCTTCCCCCCGTGCTGTGTGTGAGTGTTTTTTTTATTTTATTTAGAAATTTTGTCTTGTTTATCGATTTCCGCGGTTCGGCCGTTTAAGTTGTATTTTTGCAAGGTTAGTTTTTTTGCCCTCGAGATTTCAAGGTCGTTTTTTTTTTTTTCTAAGTCCCGCGTTCCTCAACTGCTTACAGCCTAAGTAAGCCCCACGTTTCTTAACTGCTTGCAGGCTAAGTCCTGCGTGATTCAATGGCTTTGCGCGGCTCGCAGGGTAATGAGTGCCTTTGGCGCTCATCGCCTAAGTGCTCCGAGCTCCCGGGTATTTCAATGCCTCAACTGCTCGCCTCACTTTACGAGGCTCGCAGGGCGATGATCGCCTTCGACGCTCATCGTCATAGTGCTCCGAGCTTGGAAAGGCTTCTATGCGTTAACGGCTCGCCTCGCTTTGAGAGGCTCGCAAATGTGATGGCCAATCGCAGTTTGACAACTATTATATGTGATGTATTTTCTTTTCAGGTGTGTAGTTCTTTTCTTTTTGATTTTGTGTAACTTAGCTTTTTTTAAATCTTGCTAACTTAGTTTTTTTTTTTTTTTTTGGTAATGTAGGTTTTTTTATTTTGGTAATGTCCTTTTTTTGGGTGTTGTATTTTTTTATTTTCTGTAATGTCCTTTTCTGTAATTCTAGATATTATTATTTTCTGTAATTAGATGTTTTTTTCTTTCTGTAATTAGTGGGGTAATAGAGTTTTTATTAGGATGGCAGGTACTGTAGGGTTTGATAGGGCAGAGGGGGGTTAATAGTGTAGGGTAGGATATGGTTTACTGGGTACATTTGGGGTGAAATAGGCCCAGTTAAGGTTAAATAAGACTAGATAGCCATACATAGGAATAGTCAAGGTTAAGTAGGTCCAGATGGGGGTAAATAGGCCCAGTTAGGGTTAGATAGTCCCAGTTGGCATTAAATAGGTCTAGATGGGGTTAACAGGGTTTAGTATGGGTTAATGGGGTATAGTTAGGGGTAAGGGGTTAATTGGGTATTGTTAGTAATAGTATAGTGTTCAGACTTTGTGTCATGAGGATCACTGGGACCCTCATGGCAATTATAGTGATGTTATAGGGGTTAATTAGTGTCCGATAGGGGTCTATATAGTCCCATATTCGCCTAATGTGGTTAATTAGTGTCTTGTAATGGTCTCTATAGACCCTTATAAGACTACTGGAGTTAGTTAGGGGCTCATGTGGATCTTTATAGAGCCCCAATGAGTGATAGGGTTAATTAAGGGCTCATGGGGCACTGTATAGAGCCCCATGAGTGATAGGGTTAATTAGTGGCTCATGGGGGTTTGCATAGACCCCCATAAGTGACAGGGTTAATTAGGGGCTCATGGGTCTCTATATAGAGCCCCATGAGTGATAGGGTTAATTAAGGGCTCATGTGGCTCCTTATAGAGCCCCATGAGTGATAGGGTTAATTATGGGCTCATGGGGCTCTGTATAGACCCCCATATGTGACAGGGTTAATTAGGGGCTCAGGGGCCTCTGTATAGAGCCCCAAGAGTGACAGGGTTAATTAGGGGCTCATGGGGCTCTGTATAGAGCCCCATGAGTGACAGGGTTTATTAGGGGATCATGGGGCTCTGTATAGACCCCCATGAGTTATAGGGTTAATTTTAGGGGTCTGTGGGGGGTTCTTATAGTAAGCCCATGGCAGGAGTAAATATTTTTTTATTTATAGCGTGGGTATTATAAAAATTTAAAATGCAGCCTGGGTCCTGATCGATGCCGATCGGGGAACCCCGCTGCAAGGAGTTATATGGGGACACTGTGTGGGTCCCGATGGGGACCCCCAGCATTGGGGGGGGGGGTAATTTTAGGTGCCTGTGGCAGGGCTTGTATGTACAACTGCCGTGGAGGTTTCGGTCAGGACCCCGTGGCAAGTGATGATGTGGGGAGCCTGCGAGATCATCTTGCAGGCTTTCACTTCTCCTGCCCTGTTGACACAGATGGCCGTGCTGCGTAGCTCATACGATGCAAGCAGCAGGTCTAATTTAATAGCATTGTAACTTTTTCAAATTTTAAGCACGTAGGGCTTAAGTACAAACCTCATATCTACGAGGCTGGAATTTAGTACTAATTTGCTAAAATAGCAACATGTTTATGAAAAAAATCTTTGGAACAAAAATTCCTTATATTAATGTTTCTGTTAAAGGATCACTAAGGTGTCATATTTATGTTATGTGTTTTATAAATATTATAATAAATGCCTTCATTATTTAACCTTCAACTATTGTATTCTGTTTCACTGCAATTGTTGAAGGCAATGTCCCCAAATGGAATAGACACCTGAGAAGAACAGTGGATTCCTTAAAATGTATTTACAGTTCTGTTAAAAACTGCAACTCTAAAAAGCACATTTGACAACAAAAATAAATAGTAGATCAATCCATAGCAGGATAAACGTCCCATTGCAACTACAGGCAGACTATCAGTCTAAGATGGAAGTACCCATGATATAAGCAGAGTTAGGTCAATTTAAATAGACTCTGGAAAAACTGCCTTTTGTTAGTAATCTCTTTGAATGAATCCTGGGAAATTCCATGTTTTGTTGCTTGCCATTTATATGTGATTGCAATATTCATACATATTGTGTATTATGTTTTGATGTTGTTAGTACAATGCAAATCCAGTTTTAATAGTTTTTAAGATGAAAACCACATCCTGTTGGGGTGACGGTGTCCCTTGAAAATATTTACAACCCTCTTATGCTAATGACTTATGCAGATGCCCATATTGTTCTTATGTTGTATACTTCAGAAAATCTGATGTTTTTCACAAACTACAGTGGCCCTTAAAGATAAATAAATTAATATTATTTTCAAATATACCTTCAATTTAATTTTAGTAACCTACTTTTAGATTAACTGGATAATGTGTTTTTATGTATAATACAATAATAAAAATGTGATAAATAAAAGAGCAATAGACACCCTAAATTGACTTTTAATACAATTATAAGGAAATGTAATCTTAGCAAATGAGATTACAAAAGAAATAAACAAACAAAAGAAGCAACATGCTATCATAGTAGCAATTTAATGTTAATATTATGAATATTAGTAACGTTGGCTTGAATATTAAAAAAAGAACAAACATTAGATTAGAAATAGCACTGGACCAAATATAATATCTCCTATACTGGAAATTAATAACACCTGGTTGTTAAACAGATTACTTCAAAATTAGGAACTAAATTGCGGTTGTGTACTATGTTAAGAAGATGATGATGAAAGAGAAACCTTTATAAAATACACCAAGTTCTAATCAAAAATCACTCTATATGCAAATTATGTTCCATCACTCACCATATTAATTAGTATGGCAACCGATGATATAGACATCAAAGCATTTGAACTAAAATACTGGAAAGTGAGGTAAAAGTAACCTTGAATAATATCTGTGTATAACATCTGATCTACTTTTTTTTTTGTACCACTGCATCTACTATTACAGTGCAATAATGTGAATATATTATTATAAAATAAGTGTCTGATGCTTTAATGCAAGGTAGTGCTGGAGAGCTGATGCCTAAATTCTTTGATGTAAAGTAATGCAGTGCACATCGTTTTTTCTGTTCTTCACTCCCCATTTCTGTTTCTCCTCTATTTCTTTCCCCATTTCAGTCCTGCAACCCAAATACTCTTCCAGTGTCTCTTTCACCAATATGTACATTTCTACACAACATCTACATTTAGTTTTAAAACATACAACAGATTAAATGGACCCTGAAATCACCATATTTGCCTCATTTTATCTAATTTCTGGTTACATAAATCATATGACCCTAGTTATGTATCGCCCTGTACTTACTAGATAGTTATCCGGTCCTGACTGCTGTCACCAGGCTCTCTCACCAGCTACCCAACCAACTAACCATGATAATGCGGGTTTCAAGTGTTTGACATCACTCATCCGCGACGCCACCTAGGGATTACCCTGCCGCCCACCATGCAAACTTCAATTGCCCACCCGTGGGCGGTAGGGACCAGGTTGACTACCACTGTGATAAAGGGTAGCAAATCATATGGAAAAAAGTGCCTTCCTCTATACATTTTTGATAAATTCATTGATTTATGAGTGTTTGGAGGTCAGATTGTCAGAATACATAAGTATCAGCACTGATGGGTGGTGTTAATCCGGTGTATAGGCATGGAAGATTACATGTTTGTAATATTAAAATAAACTAAGTGTTTTATTTGCAAATTTAAACTTTTTTTTTTATATAATTTTATATTAGAATTCAAACAATACAATATTTAAATCAAAGTAGAATACTGAAGGAAACATGGCTCATAACAGGACAACAAAGAATAAAAACAATAGGAATAAAACAATCAACATGTGCAAAGAAACAGTTACATCCCCAATCCCCTTCCCTTCCTTGGAGTCTTGTTAGGTTTGTTAATACACAAGTCTCAGTCTCCCCAAACACATCTTAAGCCATAGACCCAGCAAAGTCTCAAAACTCCCCAACAAAGGCCAGTCCCAAAAGTTCTGAACCCCCAACAAATTCTCGCAAAACCCAAGCCCCCCCCACCAAGTCCACATAAGTCGTAGCAATCCTCCAGGTCCTGTTAATTTAGGATTGTAAGCTTTAACAGGAAAGTAGATGGTAGAGACTATGGTAGGCATAGTGATGGATTTGGCAGCACCAATGTCAATGTATCTTCAGCAGGGACAACATTTTAATTGATAGATTAAGAGAAGAACCAGGGACACCGTTTCTCCTGGATAGGCAGAGTAAGTTAAAAATGCCATTGGCATCTGCCAGATAATATGGGGTGTAGATGAAGCCAGCAGTTCCAGCTGCAGCCACCCACATGCGACCAGCAAATGGACAGTCTAGCCATAGGTGTGTGATAAAATGAAGGACTCTAGTACAACTAATGCAGGGGCAGTGAAAAACGTGCAAGTCAGGCAACCACCTGAAGACCACACAAACCGGAAACTGTGCATGAGTGCCCTACCAGGTAAAATCAAAGCCCAATTCGGGCAGGATTGCAAAGGCAAGGCCACATGTCATGGAAGTGAATCAGATCTAGTCCTGGCAACTGCAGGATTGGATAAAAGTATGCGTTTGCCAGCTAGCATGCCTGGATTGCATGTGAACCAAAGAGATCAGGGTGCGCATACAGATGAGAGTAGCAACCCATCAGATAGTTGAAGTGAGGACATCGTCCTAGGTCCACCCAGTGTCTAGTGATTTGGAGGCAGCTTTGAAGAAACTTTGGCCATCTGGAGGGAACAAAACCAAAAAAAATCGAAATTCAAGTGTAAAAAGACACAATGCAAAAAGACAAGGACGTTGGGAAGACCCAAGCCCCCAGTCTGGCAACTGGTAGACATAGGCCAGCTTACAAAAGTAATTTTATTATCAAGAGCTGTTTTTACTCATTGAAACCTTCCAAACAGTCTCTAAAAATGTCAGCTCCTGTAGCTCATGTATACAATGTTTCTATAGTACCAGATGTGCTACCCAGTCACAGAAGTGTAAGATTGATTAGGCTGTCTTGGTATGGCTTGAATCATGTTATTCACTGATGAACTCTTGCACTTCCTCTCAGTAGTGCTTTGGACAATGTGAGAGGTGGACAAGGGTATAGCAGTAAGAGGTAAACTATGTTTTTATATTTTCTGGGCTTAAGATTTGCATTACAGATGCTTGCGCATGTATTTTTAATGTTAATTGTGTATTAAAAAATAGGTTTAATATGACAATCCCTTATACTGGAGATTTAATTTTACCTTGATCGCAAAATATAACTGAAAATGTCATGTAATTAAGGTATGACAAAAATGTAGAATAATATATTTTATTGGTTTCACTATCAATTTATAGACAAGTATTCACCTTATGCAGAACAACGTTTATAAACAATGGAAACCATTTATATTAAAACAGATCACAATATAAAATCAGTAAGAAGTATACACAATCTTTTTAAAATTGGATAACAATCAAATATCTATTCCATAGAATATATTTGGTCTTAGCATTTAGTAATATGGCATATTCATAACATTGCAAGCCTGCAACTCGATCATTGTAGGCCGTATGTCTGCGGGTGTGCTGTGGGCTCCCTTTCATCTCCGAATTCGGAGCTATTCAATTGCTCAATGCCACAAGTTACTGGCCCAAAGCCGACTCTGTAAACCATGCACTGGTTTGTAGCAGTTCAGGGCGGGAACATGATCAATTAAACAAGCCTGTAACCTCCCATTTGGAATCAGCAAATAGAAAATGAGACCGTCATTATTACGGCAGTAAAACATGGAGGTTACATGTTAATCAATTAGGTTCGGGGGTCCAATATGAGATTAGACTCGGAAACCCGCAAAATAAAGAATTATGAAAATGAATGCTAAACCTGTTCTAGTCCATGTGGGTGGCCTGATATGTATTAACTCATTGATACCTGAGATCTCTTTAACCCCGAAATGAAATATGAAAATAAATCTTATATACTGCCGATTTGCAGGCTTGAGACAATTAATTCTGTCTGTCATCGCTTTCCCCATTATTTACATTGCAGTGTTGTTTTTTTATTTGCATTTACAGTGCTACAAATAGGTGTTTAACCCCTTGCAGGTCCTCTCTAGCACTCATAGGATTTTCTCCTTCTTTTGCCATTTATGGGTGTGAAAACATTTGCGGGCTTGGGGAAATTGAGCAATTGAATAGCGACTTGCGATTTTAGCCATTGTAACTCTTGCGAAAGTGAAAGATCAAAGGCTTCTAGAGGCTCTAAGTTACGGGTTTAACCATTGCAATTTTTTACTCGTAACTCATTTGGAGCCCACAAAAAGATGCCAATTGAATAGCAAATTAACTTGCAACCTCACTTACGGGCTACAGTAATATTCGAAAGCTCAACTGAATCAGGCTCATGGTTTCTTGGTTAAAATATATGTGCTTTTATAGATTCACGGTGGCAGTATGGTAGCTATAATGCACACAGTACAATGTGGCTCCCAGACTCTAAGTTATGTTATCAGGGCCTTACCGGTTCTAATGGGGCAGAATGATGTATGGACCTGTTAGGCCCTAATTGTGGTCAGCCATGTTGCCTAGCTGGTGCCATCCTGACTGTGACCCTGGGCTGCATAAACTCCCCAGATGTTGCGACAACACAAGTCATGTATTACTTAAGATAAACAAGATATATTGTAACCAGGACCCCTCTCTCTGGCCTCAGAAAAATTAAGTTGATACGCTTGACTGAATACATAAACCCTGCCTGTTGACTAAAGAAAGTGCGGAGGAGGCCATGTTTTTGATGTTTTGGAAAAGAAAGAATAAATTAGTCAGTCTGTCTGCACTAAGAAAAGGTGCCTGAGTATTTATTGTATTCTGATCTATCCTAACTAAATGGAAAGGAAAAATTGGTTATTATATTTTAATAAATTAGTAAGAGTCTGTAATGGGATTTTCGGAGTTCCTGAGAAACGGTTTTGAAGCAGAGCTGGGTGCTGAGAGATTGAATACAAAAGTCACAACCTAGAGGGAGCGGATCGGGGTACACATGGTCCCTCATCTCTGGGTTGTCACATATGACAAATATGAATCTAGTAAAAATTAATAGTAAAAGTTACTTATTTTGTACTAAGTATACACATAGTCCATTGATAAAGTGACTATGAAGTAGCAAATGTGGGTTTAAATCCTATAACAACCTTTTTTATTAATTTATTTATTTTTTGCTGTTTGCGAGGACCGATTAAACAATATGTCCCTCACAGCCTCCTTTGCGAAATGAGACCCAAAAGCGGCAGAGAATAGACTCCGGGAGAGCTACGTAGTAACAAGCAGCCATAAATCTATTGGGTGAACCTCGCACATCGGAAGAATCCCTACGGGCACAAAAAAGTGCTTGCAAGGGATCCTAAAGCCTATACGTGCTGCCTCGGAGCAGCCCAACACCGGCGTCTGATGCTCCCCCACCCCCTGCTCCCTAAACACATCCCCATGCTGCAGGGTTCCCTATTGAGACCCCTACAGCCTCTCCACAATTAACCCCTTGCAGCAGGGGTCCCCGATCGGCATCGATCAGGCCCCTGCTGTATTTAAATATTTTTCATTTCCTGCCTTGGGTCCTTAAAAGGCCCGCGGCACACTGCTAGCCAATTCCAACAGAGGGAGTACAGTAAGTACCCCCGCGGCACAAAACATTAACCCTCCCCTATGCTGGAGGTCCCCATCGGGACCCCAAAGTGTACACATATTAACTCCTTTCTGCAGGGGTACATAAAACCCCTGCAGCCTCCCCACATTAATCCCTTGCAGTGGTGGTCCCCAATCAGCATCGATGAGGCCCCACGCTGCATTTAAAAATGTAAAATTTCCTGCCGCGGGGCCTTAAAGGGCCCGCGGCACAGTATCAACCACTCCCGGCCACAAGGGGTACTGCATATACCCCCGCAGCATCTTACATTAACCCCCTCAATGCTGGAGGTCCCCACCGGGACCCCTGCAGCCTCCCCACATTAATCCTTTGCTGCAGGGGTCCCCCCTATACAGAGCCCCATGTGAACTTAATTAAACCTATATCTCATAGGGCTCTATACAGAGCCCCATGTGCACTTAATTAACCCTATAACTCATAGGGTTCTATACAGAGCCACATGAGCACTTAATTAACCCTATAACTCATGGGGCTCTATACAGAGCCCCATGAGCAGTTAATTAACTCCATAACTCATGGGGGTCAATACAGACCCCCATAAGCTCTATATTAACCCTGTCACTCATTGGGGTCAATACAGAACCCCATAAGCCGTTAATTAACTCTATAACTCGTGAGACTCTATACAAATCCCCATGAAACTAAAATTAACCCCCTCACTTATGGGGCTCTAAACAAAGCCCCATGAGCACTTCAGTCCAATAGGGGTTATATAAACCCCTTATAGGGCACTATTAACCCCTAGTTTAACCCTACAAGTGCCATGGGGATCTTCCAGGACCTCTGATGACAAATTCTAAGCACTACAGTACACTATTACCCTAACTATACCCCATTAACCCATACTGTACAGGGCCCCATGAGTTATAGGGTTAATTAAGGGCTTATGGGGGTCTGTATTGATCTGAATAAGTTATATAGATAATTAAGTGCTCATGGGGCTCTGTATAGAGCCCCATGAGTTATAGGGTTAATTAAGTGCTTATGGGGCTCTGTATAGAGACCCATGAGTGATGGGGTCAATTTGTAGGTGCCTGGGGGGGGGGGTACTTATAATACCCCTAAGGCAGGGGTTAATATTTTTTTAGTGAGGGACATTTGAATTTTTAAATGCAACCCCTGCTTCAAGAGATTATTCTGGGGGGGGGGGTGGCTGGGTCCCTATGGGCCCCAGCAGCAAGTGGTTAATGTGGGGTCACTTTGGGGATCCCGATGGGGACCTCCAGCATAGAGGGGGTTCATTTTAGGTTGGGGTGGGTACTTGGAGTACCACCCATGGCAGGGTATGTAGAACTCCCAAGGCAAGTGATGAGGTGGGGGAGCCTGCGAGATCATCTTGCAGGCTGTCACTCCTTTTGCACGGTTTCTCCATGTTTGACATGGACGGCCCTGCTGCGTAGCTCACACGTTGCTCGCAGCAGGGCTAATTTAATAGCGTGGTAGCTTTTCTAAATTTGAAGCACGTAGGGCTTAAGTTCAAACCTCGTATCTACGAGGCTGGAATTTAATTGGGCATTTAGATTGTAAAAGTTGTCATGGGCAAATAAGGGAGTTGTAATGTTTTTTAAATCATTTGTTAAAATACATTTCTATTTAAATACTCAATATTTTTAGAAATTAAACTTCAGGCCTAGTTTTTAGCACTAGATTAATATGCAGCTCTAGTACTATGGCTATATTTTGCAACAAAAAAATATTAATAATAATTTTATTTGCAAACAAACATCTTTCCAGAATCACTGAAGGAAGTTTGACAGGTTCACATGGTAAATGCCATAATTAATCCCAGGCTCTATATCTACTTTAGACCAACTTCAAATCTTTATTTCTAAGTAAAGGTCACCGTGAAAGTTGTAGCAATTAATCAATGAAAGCAATGACCCACTGCAGTCAAGCTTCAAGAAAATGCATAGTATGGAACAGTTCTAGTTTATGTGTTCAATTATCTTCCAGTGGCAAGTGACTGAGGTGTTTTTTCAGTCTTCATAACCCTTGACCTCTCTGCAGCATTTGTGCTGTGTACTACTGAATAACAATAATGTTACACAAAACATCCTATGAAAGGAATAGCACAATTCTTCAGGGTTACAGGTTCTTACTTGTAGTTCACATAGGGTTCTACTTAAAGGCATATATTGTACTGAACAAGACCTATGTAGAGTGTTGTACTGTGGTACATGATAAAACAATGATTTACCTATCATTTCTAATCCGTGAACAATGATGTCTAACTTGGTAATGGAGGAGAGGATGCAGCATTGGCCATTGTAAAATCAAGTCCAGATAAAACCTAAAAAAAGCTATGTTTGTGAGTATGTTGAATGACAGCAATTCCTCTAGGTTGAAAGAGGTCTACTGTACTATATAAAACTAGTGAATTACCCGTCACAAATAAAGGCAATGAAATTTTAAGGTAGCTAATGGTGTTTTGTGTGTACTACTGAAATATATAATACATTAATAAATGAATATACGTTACCTATTTTGAAGCATTGTGTTGAAGAGCTGGCAATCTGTTTTGATGTTGCTGCAACATTAGTGGTGTGGAGCTGCTGTGTAAGCGTGATGAACGTGTGCAGTGTAATAGTGTGCGTGCGTGAGACCAAACCGTTAGCGTAGTGGTGTACTTCCGCATTGGCGTAAAATGGCGGGTAATGTGTGGTATGTGTCTTAAGCGGAATATCTGTAGGTCGTTTGTGGTATTTTGCGAGTTTCTTGTGGTGTTTTGCGTGTTTAGCGTGCTGTAGCCTCGTTTTCGTTTGGTACGGTGGCCATTTTTTCTCTTGCTTAGCGATTTTTTTAGTGTCTAAACTCTTTTATTTTTAGTTAAATGAAGGTGTAAGTTGTTTTTATGAGGTCCTGGATGCTTCGTCTTGCTGTAGGTAAGCTTTTTATGTATGTGCTGTGTGTATTTATTGTGTTTTGAATTTTGTCATGTTCGCAAGTGTCCTCGAGGTCGTAATGTGTGGTAACGTGTCTTGTATGTTTTTTGCGTTGCGAGGTAAAGTTTGCCAGGGTCGTAGTTGGTGTGTCGTGTTGTTTGCGTTGCGACGTAAAGTTTGGGAGGGTCGCAGTTGCTGACAAGGAGCGCCTTCGGGGCTCCATGCTAGCAACTGGAGCCCTCGTCCGCGGCCCTCACTATGCGAGGGCCGCGGCGCGCTACGCGAGCCTGCAAGCGTTAGCAACAACTCATACGCTCACAACTATATATGTTATATGATATATTGAGGCTGTGCTTAATTGTAGCTTGACACTTAAAGGACCACTTGACTGCAAAACTCATTTCTGTTAAAATGAAACTACATGCCTATGTATACTTCATTTACAATGTATAAATGTTGTAATACTAATAGTTATACTTGAAAGCTCTTACTCTTACAGTTTTCTGGCTGACGTGCTATGCTGCTTAGATCCACTTATTTTGCATAATTAGGGGCAGGGCAGCTGTAGCAGACTTCCTTCTGTGTGTTCCTGTGTCTGACTGGTGTAGATAAGAGGTCTGATCTACACCAGTCAGGCTCATGGGCACTCAAAAGGAAACCTGCTACAGTTTACCTGACCCCAATTAGTAAAACCAGAAAATGAGTTTTGCTTTGAACTATGTATCTATCTATTCTATTCTTCTTGATCTCTATTGTGTAGGGTGACATGTTTCACAAATGTGACTTAAAGCAATGACCTTGTGGGGGGGGGGGGGTATCAGTGTAATGATGCTGCAAGCAGACACACATAATAATTTCACTAGTGGCTCTCATAAGAGAGAACAGGAAGACATAAGGTGAGAATCTTTTAGCCTGTGGCTTTTTATTAGTATGTGAATTGTCATTTTTGTAAGACAATTACACTGAGAAGCATAACATTATTTGCATATTGTAACTATATGAATTTAAATAAAGCAACTTGAGTATTATGGGTTGACCAGTGGTCAATATTCAAATTTTCCCAATTTGGTACAGTTAGAAAACCCCAGTTCATCATTCCAAAAACCATAGATTAAATTAAGGAACTGATATCAATAATGCCATAGTTTAAATATTACAAAAAGTGTTGTTTATGAACAATAATTTGTGTATAGTGTAGAGAGGTTGCATTGATGTGTATTGTTTTCTCTCCCTTTGTCCTGACATGTTACATAAAACAAATGGTCAATTAGCCTTGTGGATCTCAGGCAACAAATTGTGTCTGTATTTCCAATGTCGATCAGATAATAAAACAAATTTAAAGTTTTTTGGTTAAACTTCCTCTCACTTCATTAGTAATAAAAATGAGCTCCATATACATATTGTTATCTGTTTCTATAATACTTTAGTGGTGATTTTCTTGAAATAATAAAATCCATTTGTGCTGCAAAAAAGCTTTTGTAATGTATAAAGCATGTTATTTTAAATGAATGATGCACAATTTTGGACTACAATAACCCTTTAAGTGGTTAAAAGCAAAAGTTAATAGAACATCCCTGTGTTATTTTATGTGTGCAGTAAATAAAAAGCCATATTTTCATAGCTGAATGAGAGTATGGTTAAGATACTTTATTTTACACTTTTTTAAATAGAGGACCATTAGCAAATCTAAACAATCAACATGAATTTACTTTCAGTGGTGTTAGTAGCTGTTTGTTTTTCTAAAGCTTCACCCACTGGGGTTGGTATGGGTCACACGGCTACTGACTCATGCTGCTGCAAGGAGACAGTGACATGCTGCCTATGATCACAGCTATGAAATATTGAACCATACATGAAAGTGAACAAGACGAAAAGAGGAGGTTTCTTTAACTAAGTGAACTGTAAACTAATTGTATCCTCCTCAAATCATTGTCATATAACATTAAGTCATTTATTTAAAAATGCCTAAAGAGGCCCATTAATTTGAAAAAAAATCTTTGCTCTAAAGGTTGTGTCACCTCATTTGCCTGTATTTTTTAAGTATACAGATGTTTGTTTTGATAGATGGACAGGACTAACCGTTTTCCAGTCTTTGTTTAAATGTATGAGCAAACCTTGAGATATTTCATATACTATAGGTAAGTTCAAATGAAGAGTGACAATTTGGAGAATTATTGAAGAGCCACTCCAATTCTATGTTGCATATTTACATATATTTGACATTTCCAAAATGTCCCCAATATATAGGCAAAAACTGCAGTTAAGGTTGCAGTGCAACTTAAAGCTGGAAAAATTCAGGAAAACATAAAATTACTAGCGAATTGCCCGTCAAAAAGGCTGTTTGCCACACAACGTAAGTGTTTTGGTCGTCTGAGTATCTTTGGCGCTCATTGCTAGCCTCTCGGTTGGTGTATTTTTGGTTATCAGAGCCCCTTCTGCACTCATTGCAAGGTCCGCGCTGAACGCCTTTTGGCACTCATTGCGAGCCTCTCCCCTGGTTTACTTTTGCTCCTCTGAGCACCCTTGGCACTCATTGTGAGCCGCGCGCTGAACGCCTTCAGCTTTTATTGCGATCTTGTCGTCTGGTCCTTTGTTTTTTCCCCATATGTATTTTTTAATAATAATTAATTCATTGATAAAATCATAAATTAATATACTTTACCTATTGGTAATTAATATATGCAGCAAGGAATGTGCTGAAGAGCTAACAATCTTTTTTGATGTTCCTGCAGCATACAAAGTACATTTGCACTCTTGCTGAGCTGAGGTGTAAGTGACAGCAATGTGTGAAGTGTGCAGTGTAAATAGGCTGCGTGCTTGAGAGGAAACCGTTTGTTTAGCTGTGTAATTCTGCATTTTGTAATCGTAAGGTTATTAGTTGAAAGTTAGTGTTGTAAAATGGCGGCGATTGTGTATGTGTTAAGCGGGTGTGGAGCATTTTGTGCCCTCCCTAATAGTGTATTTTATACCTCGTACGGGCTTGTGTAAAAGTCTTATGTGTCTGGCGTTGTTTTGCGTGTTTATTGGTCGTGTAGCCACGTTTTGTTTTTTTTCGGCCTCAATTTTTTTGTCGCTTAGGCGATTTTTGTGTGTGGAAACTCAGCAAATTGGGGTTCAATTGTCGTACAACCTGACTCCCAGACATGTTTTTTTTTTTTTTTTTTGTTAATTTTGGTGGTGTTGTTGTTTTTGTATGTGCACGGTTTGGACATTAAGTTCGTATTTTTTGGACCTCGTATTTGTATAAGTGCCGCTGGTCGCTTTCCTTGTTGCAAGTGTTATGTGGCGTAATTTTCATGCAGGGTCGTAGGAATGAGCATCTATGGCGCTGATCTCCACCAGTGCAGTGAGCGCCTTGGGATGAGGAAATCTGAACTTAAAAAAAAAAATTACGACCCGCGGGACTTATGAAGTTAACGGCCGAAACACGTACAACCAAAAAAAAAAACACTAAAAAAAACAAAAAACATCACACACAGCACGGGAGGTAGGATTCTAAAATGGCGCTTTACCTGCCTAAACAAATGGTTTGGCCTCGCGTAAGCAGCCTATTTACACTGCACACTTGGCATATTGCTGACACTTTCTCCTCAGGTGATCAACAGTCCAACTGCACATTTTCAGATGCAGGAAAATCCAAATAGATTGTTAGCTCTTCAGGATATTGATTGCTGCATCATAAATATAAATAGGTAAAGTATATTAATTTATTAATTCATATTACTTTATTAATTCACTGTTACCACAATTTTATTTTACACTGTACTTATATATCTGTCTTGGCGATACGGACCAAATGTGATCGTTGCAAAGCAGGACACTTGAAGTACACGAAGGGAGAAGCTCGCAATGAGCGCCAAAGGTCCACAGAGGAGCAAAAGCCTTACATTGCCATGGCTTCAAATTCTATTGCCGTAATTTTTGACAAACAAGTCGCTAGTTAAAATACAACCTGTATTGCAACATATTTATAAAATACATAAAGCTCATATAATGCAAAATAAAATCACACAATAATAACAAGGACAACAAGTCCACAGAAAAAGGGTGGTACAGTGCTATGTGTGATTGATAAATGGGTCAATTATAGAGAACAATTATGTGAACAAAGTCACTACAAATCTAAATCACATAAAGTGAAGCGAAATATCTACGTGGTCTTTTTATATCTAGAGTATCTTAACAGGTTTAGAAATCACATTTGAGAGACAAACAATATTTTTTTTGCTATTTCATGACCTTAAATACCACTACTCAAATCTGTATTCTTACTTTTTATACAAATGTAGAACATAAATCCCCTTCTGTAACACATCCTTGTTGTGGTAGAGGCTTGTATACTTCAATGAAGCCGTGAGCTAAAACATGTAGGGTCACTCAAGATAGGCAGATCATAGCAGAGAGATCAGATAAAATATGGTCCAGTGGAGAAGGACCTGATAACCCACTCCAGTAACTTTGCCAAGAAACCAAAGGGATAAGCACAACCAGAATGACATGCCTGGTGTACTCATGTCCATAGGATCACGGAGAGTCAGACATGACTGAACAACAACAAGTACATAAATGAGATAGGATACATTAGGATGCTTTGTTTTACTTGATTTATCATTATATATAAATTATGTAAAAATATTAGATAAAAAAACAAAGCAACAAAAATGGACAATCAATATACTGTAACTCCAGTTGAAAATTACAAAGTCTGAGGAGCATATAAATTTTTTTAAAGCAACTCAAATGATGATTAAATGAAATCATTTTATTTTCTCAGCTGTCCTTGATTTTGGACTTTTTAACAATCACAGATGCATGAGCCAAAGGGAATAACAATAAAACAGTAATTTACAAATTGAGACTGGCTGCTCTTTTATTACACACAATAGCATAATTGAAAGAGGTAACATCTCATTTTAATTATTTTATTTTGAATTTTGTTCTGATAAAATCACAGCTGTGAAAAATCGAGTAATACAACTCACCTTTTTTTCATTCACTGTATTACAGGAAGTAGATTTTTTCTAGAGGTTTTGAAAAGACAGTAGAATGAAGATTAAAACAAACTTTTACAGATCCTTAGAAATCACTCTGCTTTTAAAGAATGAATTACAGTGTCTCCTAAAAGTGAGAATTAAGCTAATAGCTATTGGACGAGTAATGTATTTCAAAGGGCATAGGAGCTTCTAAGGCCTCCCATGACTCTTTTTGTCTTACTTTTATTAAATACTTTATCATTCTGAAAAACACCTCCGAGCTTGTTTGAAGAAAAGAGGCTTCTAAAAGAGTATAATGTAATACACCAGATAGACATGTCCATTTTATGTGAATCCATTTGGGTTTTAACTGAAAGAATTGGGACATATATTCCTAATAAAATGAGTCATTTTAACAGATTTCAGTGCCATATTTCATGTTTAATTATTCTATAAGGCTAAATCAAGAAATTAATTTATTTTATGCTCCCCATCGGCATTAACATTGTTCTGTGATGGCATGAGTGTGAAAAACCCAAGGGAGAAGAGATTGCAAAACTCATTACAATCTTTCAGCCATTGAAATGATTAAAACATATACTTGATATACACTAATAGAATATTAAAAAACTGTAAAAAACCTGGATATTCTGTTGTCAACTAAATATAGCATACATGTTTAATGAGCTTCTGATAAACAAGTTTATTCCATCTATGAAGACAAGGTATTGCACTGGAAATCTCTCATGATTCTGAATAATGGAGTAGCCTTGAATGTTTGTTAAAACCGATAGTATGCCAGTATTATTATTAACTTATTATTAACTTTTATTTGTAATGCACCAACATATTCTGTAGTGCTGTACAGGGGAAGAGAACAAGGAAAAATACAATATTAACCACAGCAGAGAATGGAGGGCCCTGTTTTGTTAGAATGGTTTTTTCGATTAGTTGGAGAGGGAAGGGGAATGATAAAAAGTCAATTGAGGTTAATGGCTCTAGTATGTAATATGTTATTTGCCTCTATAAATCAGATAAAACAACCTGCAAATGGGAAATTCGGGTGATTTAACTGTGATTGCAGGAGTCAGAGTGGTTCAGAAGGAGCCAGGAGGTGTGTGAATGCCTCTCTTCTTAAAGGGTGGATCGTTGCAGGAGACAAAGTGATTTAGGAGCACAATAATAATTTCTTTGTTTGATGATAAACAGTTTAAATTGACAACTTTTCAAGAGATGCAACATATTTTTAAAGTCAAAAGCAATACTGATTAGATGTTGTAAATGCCTTTAGATCAGTTGCAAAATTAAAATAAATAAGTAAGAGACACATTGTGTTCTCAGTTAATAGTGCTGTAAATCTTTTATTATTGTGCATATATTCTAAAACAGTACATGGTCTTTAGCAGTATACAGTCTACATTGCTGTAATGTATACATGCATTGATATTTTCTCCCTTTATCTTTCTCACTTTGTGCTTTCATCCCACGCTTTCACTTACCTTTTATTTTGCTATTTAGGATGCCCCTTAGCCTATCCGAATGTGTATTACTTGATTTTTGTTTTCCTCCTCCACTAATATAAAGGCATCATTTGTTATATCTAATTAGTATTTTGACTTTAAAAATAGTTTTTTTCTTTCAAATGAGAAAGGAACAAATTATATATCTCATTGGGATATAGATAAATAAATAATTAAAAGCAAGAATAAAAAGGAGTTGTGACAGTATGCAAAAATGAGCTGAAATGAATGAAGATTGATTAGATTCAGTGTACGAAGATATTAGTTAAGATGGAGGGCCAGAGAAAACAACTTTATTCATGTCAATTCTGCAATGTCCACAATGAGAGGAATTAACAGCATTATTAAATTCCAGCCTCGTAGATATGAGGTTTCTACTTAAACCCTACGTGCTGCAAAGTTTGAAAAGTTACAACGCTATTAAATTAGCCCTGCTGCGAGCAATGTGTGAGCTACGTAGCAGGGCCGTCCGTATCAACACAGAGAAAATCTACATGAGGAGTGACAGCCTGCGAGATGATCTCTGAGGATCCCCCACCTCATCAATTGCTGCGGGGGTCCTGAACGGAACCTCTGCGGCAGTCGTACATATAAGCCCTGCCATGGGGGGAACTCCAACTACCCCCCCTGCACCTAAAATTAACCCCCCTCTATGCTTGGGGTCCCCAATGGGACCCCCGAAGTGACCCACATTAACCACTTGCTGCAGGGGTCCATAGGGACCCCTGCAGCCCCCCACCTTAAACCCTTGCAGTGGGGGTCCCCGATCGGCATAGATCAGGGCCCCGCTGCATTTAAAAATGTAAAATTACCCATGCGACTCCTTAAAGGGCCCGCAGCACACTATTAAACAATCCCGGCCACAACACCTAAAATGAACCCCCCTCTATGCTGGGGGTCCTCATCGGGACCCCCAAAGTGTCCCTACATTAACCCCTTGCTGCAGGGGTCCATAGGGACCCCTGCAGCCCACCCACATTATCCCTTTGCAGCGGGGATCCCCAATTGGCACCGATCGTGACCCCACTGCATTCCCAATTTCAAATTTCCCACCTCGCAGGTCCTTAAAGGACCCGCGGTAAAAAAAATTAACACCTGCCACGGGGGGTACTATAAGTACCTTCCAGAAAACTAAAATTAACCCCATCACTCATGGGGCTCTAAACAGAGCCCCATGAACACTTACATTAACCATATAACTCATGGGGCTCTATACAGAGCCCCATGAGCCTTTAATTAACCCTACAACTCATGGGGCTCTATACAGAACCCCATGAGCCCTTAATTAACCCTATAAATCATGGGGGTCTATACAGAGCTCCAAGAGTCCTTAATTAACCCCATACTTAATGTGGGTTAATACAGACCCCCATAAGCCCTTAATTAGCCCTATAACTCATGGGTCTCTATACAGATCCCCATGAGAACTTCAATTAGCACTATAACTCATGAGGCTTTAGACAGAGCCCCATGAGACTATAATGACCCCCCTCAGTCTAATAGGGGTCTATATAGACTGCTAAAGGACACTATTTACCCCTAGGTTAACCCTACAAGTGCCACAAGGGTCCTCAGGACCTTCATGACAAAGTCTAAGCACTACACTACACTATTAACCCTAACTATACCCCATTAACCCATACTAAATCCTATCTAACCCTAACTGGGCCAATCTAACCCTAATTGGGCCTATTTAAACCTATATGGACCTAATAACCCTAACTTGGACTATTTAACCCCATCTAGCCCTATTTAATCTCATCACTTATGAGGGTCTATACAGACCCCCGTAAGCCTCTAGTTAACCCAATCAATCCCATAGTGGCTAAGAAGATCCTCATAGGACAATTAGAAGCCTATAATTAACCCCATAAGTGCCATGAGGGTCCTTTCACAATGGGATACACCCCCACGGGATGATTGGCTGAAGGCATCTGTGCCTTCTGATTGGCTGCAGTCTGTTTGACAGTGACAACATATGAATATACCTCTTTGGACATCCAAGTTATTATCTTTATTCATTAACTCTCTATTACAATTTATCTTATTTACCACTTCTGTCCAAGAGGGTATTGTAGTTTGAAATTTAGATTTAGGACTGTTTCCCAATCCTTTACATTTTTAGATTTTATATAGATCAGAGCTTTTGTTCTATTTTTAATAAATTTTTGATATTAGATGAGGAACTGGACCTTTAATTAAAAAGTCTTCCAGTTCATATGACTTTCCCGTTTTTTCTTTAGGAAATCCTCTTTGTTTTAACTTTGCTACTAATGAGGAATAATTTAAATAGGAGATTTTTTTTTTAGCCAAGTTTCTTATTAAGCTTCATTAAATCTAATAAAGTTCCCTGGAAATATAAGTCTGCTATGTATGGGAGAATGTAGTAAATCAAATTTTTCTTTATTTTTCCCCAAAATTTTTATTAGCGATCTAATGCCCTTTGATAGGCTCTTCCAGGCCTTATCATTACACTTATATTTTCCTGTTAATATTAAGATTGGATTTATCTCCATGATATCTTCTTCTATATTTCTCCAACTAGATTTCGAATATTGATCGATCATAGTCATAATATTGAAAATTATGATATTTTCATAAATCTCTTTAATAGAGGGCGTTCCCATGCCCCCATATTCAAATTTTCTAGATGATATCATTTTCTTTACTCTAATCCTATTCCCTAAATACATAAGGCTTTCAATTACTTTCTGAATTGTTTTAATTATATATTCTGGGATGGTTTCCGGAATACACCTTATTATATAAGTAATTTTAGGGATTATGCTTATTTTGGTCACAGCAATTTTAGCCCACCAAGAGAATTTAGGAGTTTGACAATCGTGAATTAATATTTTTATATTTTTAATTATACTGTATCTTTTAGATGTTCTTTAAATATATTTTTATAAAAGAAATTGAACTTTATGCCTAGGTGTGTGATATATTTTGAACTCCAATTAAATGCGTAGGTATTCTTTAAAGTGTTCAGTATGTCTGGTTTTAGGCCATTATAAATAGTGTGATTTCATTGAATTAACCTTAAAATAGGAGACTTTACTATATGATGCTATAATATCTTGCAGTTTTGTACAAGATTCAGTGGCTCAGACAGGGTCAATATGATATCATCCACGTAAAGCATTATTTTATAGTTTATATTTCCTATTTTGTATTCCTTTAATATTATCTTCAACTCTTATTATTATTGCCAGAGGTTCTAAAGAAAGGAGGAATAATAAAGGAGAAAGTGGACACCCTTGTCGGGTTCCATTGCTTATTTCAAAATTCGAAAGTGGGAGAAGATAAATATGCAGTCGAATAATCATATAATACTTTAATAGTTTTTTGTGCAAAGTCAGCAAAGCCAATCCTTTGCATTACTGCTTGCAAGAATTCCCAACTGACCCTGTCAAATGCTTTTTCAGCATCAAGTGACAGGTTCAGTGTGGGAAGCATAGATCTTTTTACATAGTGCATCAAATCCAGCAGGCGGCTTCTGACAAAGCCAAATTGTTCCATGTGAATTAGTTTCGGAATTATTAAATTCAGTCTGTTGGCTAAGTTTTTTCCGTATGTCTTTATATCAATATTAAGAAGAGAAATTGGACGGTAACTAGTACATTTTTCCGGATTTTTACCGGGTTTTAAAATATTTATGATTTTGGCCTCCGCAAATTCTGATACTATTTTGCCTGATTTTTTTATTTCATCAAACATGTTTTGCATATATTCTCGCACTTCTGAAACAAGACTCTTATAAAACAACTGATCAAAACCATCTGGGCCGGGCACTTATTGGATTTACCCTTCTTAATGACTTCTTCTATTTCTTAAAAGTGAAGTTAGAATTCCGAGTTTTTAAATCTTCCTCTTCTAAAGTAGGACTTTTTTTTTATCCTTAAATGTATTTATTTCCAACTTACTTGGTTTAATAAATACAGGATCTTTTTCTTAGTTGTACAGAGATTTATAAAAATGTGTTATTATTTTTCCTATTCTATCTGGGTGCGTATAACTCTTTTTGTCCAAGCCTTTCAAATGAATTATTTTATTTTGATCTTTTTGTTTCTTTAGCTTGTTTGCTAAGTATTTATTAGATTTATTACCCAATAGAAAGTGTGTTTGTTGAAATTTCCATGTTAGGGAATCGGCCTGGTATTGGAGAATTTTATTTATTTATGCATACAATTTTTAAATTGTTTCTCCTCTCTCCTTATTGGGGAAGAGTCAATTCTGGCTTTGATGTTTCTGTAGTTCTATAGACAGGAGTCTTAGAGGTTCCCCCTTTGGTTATAGATTTTAGCCAATTGAGATATCATCAGACCTCTGATAACTGATTTATATGCACACCATAAGTAGTTGATGATTTTACCCTTGTTTAAATTAAAATATTCTCTTGTCTCCTTCTTTAGGAAATTGAGTGACTCCTCATCTTTAAATATTATTGAATCTATCCTCCATTTTTTAATATTTCTGTTTGCCTTCGAAATTTCTAGGTTTATATTTTCTATGGAGTGGTCTGACCAAGGTGTCATAATGATTTCTGTATCGCCTGCCAGTCTTATAGTGTCTATATCCACAAATAGGTAATCCAATCTTGAGTAAGAAGTATGTCAGTTTGAGTAATTGCTATAATTATTTCCTTGTGGATGTAATAGCCTCTATGAATCAAAGAGATCAGATTTTTATATTTCTTTTGTAAATTCTCGTGATCATTTTTGAATCTGAATTACCTGTTTATTTTTTACTTTACATACTCTATCGATCAATGGGTCCATTACTAGATTGAAATCTCCTCCCATTACCAGCAAACCTTTCCTAACTTTAAACATTTCTTTCATAACTTTCTTTAAGAAACTAATTTGGTTACTGTTCGGGAGATATAAGTTCGCCAAGGTCATAGTTTTCCCATTAACAAAGCCACACCAAATTATATATCTGCCAAGAGGGTTGATCTGACTAAATTCTTCTTCTATTTTTATTTTATCACTGAAGAAAATGGACATACCTCTAGATCTACTTTTGTATGTTGCATCTATTCTTGCTCTGTAGTTTTTATTTATTGTGTATTTTATGGGGGTCTGTACTGACCACCATGAGTGACAGGGTTAATTAAGGCTTATGTGGGTCTGTTTAAAGCCCCATGAGTGATAGGGGTTAATTTTAGTTGACTGGGGAGGTACTTATAGTACTCCCCTCGGCAGGGGTTAAAATTTTTTAGCGCAGGTCCTTTCGGGACCTTTACAGTAATTTAAGGAACCGTGAGGCAGGACACTTGAAATTGGAAATGCAGCGGGGTCACGATCGGCGCCGTGGGGATACATTGGGGGCCCCGAACGGGACCCCCAGCAAAGAGGGGGAAGGTTATTTTAAGTGCCATGGCCGGGATAGGTTAATAGTGTGCCCCGGGCCCTTGAAGGACCCGCGGTGGGGTAATTTAAATTTTTGTCCACCGGGGACCCCCGCTGCAAGGGCTTAATGTGGGGAGGCAGCAGGGGTCTCTATAGGAACCCCTGCAGCATGGAGTTGTGTTTAGGGAGGGGGAGCATCACACAGCGGGATCGGGCTGCTCCGAGTCAGCGCGTAAAGGCTTTAGGAGCCCTTGCTGGCACTTTTTAAGGATTCTTCCGAGGTGCGAGATTCACCTCATAGATTTATGGCTGCGTGTTACTACGTAGCTCTCTCTGAGCCTATTCTCTGCCATTTTTCTGTGTCATCTCTCAAAGCAGCCTGTAAGGGACGTATTGGGGAACAGCAAAAAAAAATATTTTGCAAGGACCGAGGGAACTACAAGGGCTAATTAAATAAGGCGCTAAGTTTCTTATTCCGTGTACAAGTAAAAGTGTTATGCACTAAGGGTTATATATTTTTTTTTATAAATATGTTTTTTTTACATGTTCCCCATTGAGAGAGTACAAAGGGATGGTATAAAGAGTATACATAAGTGTGGTTAACCAAAAAGGGATGGTGAACAGAGGTATTGCAAGAGAGATGTAATGAGTTGGAGAGAGAAGTAACTGAGCAATAACAGAGAGGGAAATGTGAAAGTGAATGCTAGAACAAAAGAAAAGTAAGGTGTCATGACCAGCTTGGAGCCTGACGATTGCCCATTAAAACCTTTCCCTGAAAGAGCTTTGTCTTCTCCGTTTTTCTTATTGACCTTACATATGTGCCACTGGGGTTGGCCCTGTAATGGCCCATCTGGGGGTCCTAACTCCACCCAATCCACTTCCTAATTAGACTGTAGTCACTTGCTATTCCTTCCCTTTCCAATCCCTGCTAATTCCATCAACAGAGAGACAATTTGAACACTGGACATTGGAAACCTTTCTAACAACCTCCCTGATGGGACTATCTAGTTTGTGATGTAACTACCAGCTCAACCATTAATGGGTTCAACTCCCACACAACCAAGATTGGCAAATGAGATACTGCAGGGGGCTGTTTTAACTGGTTAAGGGCAGGTGTGACAATGGACATGATACCCGAAACACATTGTCTATGTTTTTCCCTTGTTTGCCCCCCAATGTGAGTATGTGCAGTCTACATATACTGGGGGAAGTTAAGATAAGCAACGAGACTTGCTGGCACCATGACCTTACCTCGGAATTCCCCCTGCTGATATCAACATCCTGAGCCTTGTACATAGATTAAGTAGGGGACAATGGGAGAGACTTCAGGGGGAGGGAGGTTTAAGTTGGAAGGTTTTATCCTGTTTAATTTCTGACTGCTCATTTGCTCAGTGCTATATTAAACTATTTACCCATCCCCAGTAAGGTCAGTTCTGGTCAACTATTGCAAGCGGGAGAGCTGTACTTCAAAAAAGATTATCTGTGCTTTGCCTGAGGTCACTGAGAATAGTAATATCCACCTGATACAAGAACCTAGCCATTGGGAGTTCCAGAGCAGCGCGCCTGTCCTGCTTGTCCCATATCGTGACAGAAGATAATTTAATCATGCTTGTGGGTTGAACCAAAGTTTTATTGTTCTGTTTACCTATAAATGTTCTGTTGAAAATGAACTGTACCCTCCTGGGACAGAAAGCAAGTGTCTGAGATGTATCTCTGTGGATCCAAGGGAAGAAAAGGGGACTTTATTATAAGGTCCTGTTGGTAAGACCATATGCCTGAGAGCTGTAGCACTTCTCTGGGGATACAAGTGGATACCTCTCTACTCAACTAGCTGACTCCTCCATTGTTCCATAGTACCAGTGCTCCTTAGATCCAGTGTTCCTGTATTCCAGCTCCTGTCCAGCATCATCAAAGAGGTTGAGAGAGCTGCAAAAGCCCTCACAGATTTAGTACCACAGCCTAACTATGGGAGTTCCAGAGCGTTGCCAGTCCAGTTGGCTAGGTTCTGTGACAGGGGAGCAAGCCACCTGATTCAGCTGCCTTCTACATCTGCTCCGGAAGCTGACCAGCCACTCCTGAAAGGTCTATGCACTAATAAACCATACTTGATAATGATGAGAGGATCCACGCTGGTGGCGGTTGGAGCGTGCCTGGAAGCCAGGGGGTTGTACCATGACATAAGGATATAAGGGAAAGGTAAACAGCGAAGCTGAAGTGGATAAGATGAAAGGGGAAATGAATAAGGAAATAGTAGATTTTAAAATGGACAAATATGTATACAAGGTCAAAGAATTGTTGGACCCTGGAAATTAATTTTAGAAGAGAAGTATGTGTGTGTGTATATATATATTCATTTCCATTTCCCTTTTTTTGATAATTTTCCCCAATTAATAGATCACTTTGTTTTCCTCTCCTTGGGTTGTATGGTTCACTTTTAAATTCAAATTTTAGAGTAAAGCTTACAATTATTATTATTAACTTTTATTTGTATCGTGCCAACATATTCCGTAAAATACAATATTAACAAAATCTTAAAATGGGGGGCCCTGTTTTGAGTTTAGAATATTTGTAGAAAGTGCTTTTTTCCAAAGCACCCTACAAGACTGGAAACTCGCTACTTACAATCTAAAAGGATTGAAAGGGGCTGAGACCTGGGGAAGAGTATCAGATATGGAATACGAAGGGTCAGGAAGAAAATTAAAGTTAGAAAGATTATTAATTAGTTGGAGCGATCTGAGATGAGATGCTCCAGTATGTAATATGCTGTCTGAACCCTAGTGGTGAGAAATGTAATATGAAAGTAGGAATGTCTGGTGATTTCATGGTTCTCTAAATTAAATCTGAATAGTGGCAGGTGGGAGAGGGGCAGGGTGGGAGAGGGGCAGGGAGGGAGGGAGGGAACAGCTCAAAGGGCTTCACAGAGGTAGTGGGCTTCTGTTTGCATGTAAGACTTGGCACTGCAAGAAAATGAAAAACATGGTGTGATGGACAGAAAAAACAGGAAGAGAGAGGAATAAGAATGAGACAGAAAACTTAGGAGTCTTGAAAGACATGACCTGTGAGTAGGAGGAGATTATGCAAGTCAGTGGTGGGGGAAGGAGGGGAGCCAGGCAGGAAATAGCAAACAGTTGTGTGGGTTTAAAAATGTAGTAGAAATAAATCTATGTCCCCAGATATAATAACACGCATGCAGTAGTAATATTCATGATGAAAGTGGCTCCAGGGATGGGGCAACTTCCAAAATCTTGTCCATACCTGCTGGTGTTTAATGCTGCTCACAGGGCTTCACAGAGATAGTCGGACTCTGTTTGCAGGTAAGACTTGGCACTGGAAGAAAATGGAAAACATGGAATGCGGGACAGAAAAAATAGGAAGATAGAGGAATGAGAAGCTACTTTGGGTGCCAGTATTCTCTTCCAAATTTACAGGAAGTCTTGTGATTATTTAATGCATCTTTTATTTGAATTTATTGTCTTCAAATTTATCGAAAGAGAAAATATTTTTGGTTAACAGTCAGACATAAAAACTTCATTTTAATGTTGCCGTTCAATATTTAAGAGTGTGGGGAAAAGCTACCCCGTTTAGAGCTGATTCACTATAGAGCTAAACCCTGCTATAGCGCTGTTTTTGACTGCCAGATCCCTTTAAACGCTCTGATTTTATATAGCATTGCCCCACTATAACGCTGTTTTTGCCAGCCGGACCCCTTTGAATGCTCTGATTTGCTATAAGAAAACAGAATCCAGGATGAGCCAGAAGCTTCAACATCAATAATTTAAAGTTTATATTTCTGCTAATGTTCAGTTTGTGTTAGTGGTATGTTTGCTGTTTCTTTGAAGTTCATATAAAACCAAAAAAGTTTAAATTTCAATTGAAATTGTGTATTTTTTTCATGAGTTCCCCTATCCCTATCTTCCCCATGTTAAACTGCCCCGTTTAGAGCTGTTTCGCTTAGTACTCCTATTGCCTGGAACCTATCTACAGCATTAAACGGGGTATAGCTGTACTCCAGATTATGTTTGTAGTTGCTCAACATTTATATCAGTTAATGTATGTATCTTGTACATCTTGTTCAGATCCATTGTGAACAACAGTCATGGTTGTAATTCTAGCAACGAAAAAACATGTCATAATTAGTTTACTTTTTAGCTATTAAATCACATTTTAAAGGAAATGCTTTTGCACCTTAGTGGATGTAATAAAGATAGCCCAGGTAGCAGCTGCTATTTCCAATAGAAAATATAGTCTAGCGATAGAAGTCTCAGCTGGCTTAGAAAAATGCACTAAGCTATAACCAGCTGATAGCAGTAAAGCAAAAGTGTCACAATTGTGATCATGTTAGTATACAGCAAATCTTTACTCTGCATGCACTTAAAAATAACATGCAGTCTATTGTAAAACCAAGGCACAAAAGCAGTAAAAACGACATATTTAAGTAAAACAGACTGAATAAATTATAAAGGAATGGGACAATATACCCTATGGCCTAATTGCACAAGTACATAGAGTATTGGTTGATCTTTTTCCCTTATGAGTTTAGAAGTTTGTGTGTGAAATTGTATTTTTCACCTTTTATCTCTAACATATGGCATCAAACTTTAGATTGTAGTCAGTTCTTAAAAACTGTTACAATTTTTGTTGGTGTGTGCATCCATTTATAAGCCCATACTAAAATGTTTGTACATTTACAAATTACAGAAGAACTCTTTTTAGGCTAAATCTATTTCCCATTACATGTTAAACTAGTGACTTGCCCGTCAAAAATGAAGAGGAAATAAAATTTGAAGCCATGGCAATGCTGTTTGCCACACAATGTAAAGCTTTTTGTACCATGAGGATCTTCGGCGCAACGTGTGAGCTATGCAGCAGGGCCGTCCGTATGAACACTGCGATAATGTACATGAGGATTGACAGCCTGCGAGATGATCTCACAGGCTCCCACACCTCATCAATTGATGTGGGGGTCCTGAAAGGGACCCCCGCGGCAGTCCCACACATAAGCCCTGCCGTGGGCGGTACTCCAACTACTCCCCAGGCACCTAAAATTAAACCCGCTCTATGCGGGGGTCCCCATGGGGACCCCGAAGTGTACCCACATTAACCCCTTGCTGCAGGGGTCCATAGGGACCCCCGCAGCCCCCCCACATTAACCCATTGCAGCGGGGGACCCCGATCGGCACTGATCAGGCCCCCGCTGCATTAAAAACTTTTGAATTCCCCGCCGTGGCTCCTTAAAGGACCCGCGACACACTATTAAAAATCCCGGCCGCGGCACCTAAAATTAAACCCGCTCTATGCGGGGGTCCCCATGGGGACCCCGAAGTGTACCCACATTAACCCCTTGCTGCAGGGGTCCATAGGGACCCCCGCAGCCCCCCCACATTAACCCATTGCAGCGGGGGACCCCGATCGGCACTGATCAGGCCCCCGCTGCATTTAAAACTTTTGAATTCCCCGCCGTGGCTCCTTAAAGGACCCGCGACACACTATTAAAAATCCCGGCCGCGGCACCTAAAATTAAACCCGCTCTATGCGGGGGTCCCCATGGGGACCCCGAAGTGTACCCACATTAACCCCTTGCTGCAGGGGTCCATAGGGACCCCCGCAGCCCCCCCACATTAACCCATTGCAGCGGGGGACCCCGATCGGCACTGATCAGGCCCCCGCTGCATTTAAAACTTTTGAATTCCCCGCCGTGGCTCCTTAAAGGACCCGCAACACACTATTAACAATCCCAGCCGCGGCACCTAAAATTAACCCCCCTCTATGCTGGGGTCCCCATCAGGACCCCCAAAGTGTCCCCACATTAACCCCTTGCTGCAAGGTAGGTTTTTTTATTTTTTGTGCCTTAGGTTTTTTTATTTTCTGTAATTAGAGTGGTGGGGGTGGTTATTAGGGGGTAGGTAGGTAGTGTAGGTAGGTAGTGTAAGTGTTAATAGATTAGTGTAAAGGGGGGTTAGAATATATTTAATGGTTTATTGGGGGTTATAGTGCAGTGTAGTGTTTGTAGTTAGTGTCATGATGGTCCTTGAGGACCGTCATGGTACTTATGTGGTTAATGTTAGGGTTTTAACATCCCCATAAGGGTCATAATATACTTGTATGGGACTGATGTTCTTAAATTGAGCTTATGGGGGTCTGTATTGACCACCATGAGTTATGGGGTTAATGAAGGGCTTATGGGGGTCTGTATTGACCCCCATGAGTTATAGGGTTAAGTGTTTATGGGGGTCTGTATTGACCCTCATGAATGACAGGGTTAATTAAGTGCTTCTGGGGTTCTGTATTGACCCCCATGAGTAACAGGGTTAATTAAGGGCTTATGGGGGTCTGTATTGACCCCCATGAGTGACAGGGTTAATTAAGTGCTTATGGGGGTCTGTATTGACCCCCATGAGTTATAGGGTAAATTAAGTGCTTATGGGGGTCTGCATTGACCCCCATGAGTTATAGGGTTAATGAAAGGCTTATGTGGGTAAGTATTGACCCCCATGAGTTATAGGGTTAATGAATGGCTTATGGGGGTCTGAATTGACCCCCAGGAGTTATAGGGTTAATGAAGGGCTTATGGGGGTCTGTATTGTACCCCTGTACAGCTCTACGGAATATGTTGGCGCAATATAAATAAAGATAATAATAATAATAATTGACCCCCATGAGTGAGAGGGTAAATTAAGTGCTTATGGGGGTCTGCATTGACCCCATGAGTTATAAGGTTAATGAAGAGCTTATGAAGGTTTGTATTGACCCCCATGAGTTATATAGTTAATGAAGGGCTTATGGGGATCTGTATTGACCTCCATGAGTTATAGGGTTATTGAAGGGCTTATGGGGGTCTTTATTGACCACCATGAGTGGCAGGGTTAATTAAGTGCTTATGGGGGTCTGCATTGACCCCCATGAGTTATAGGGTTAATGAAGGGCTTATGTGGGTCTGTATTGACCCCCATGAGTTATAGGGTTAATGAAGTGCTTATGAAGGTCTGTATTGACCCCCATGAGTGACAGAGGTAATTAAGGGCTTATGGGGGTCTGTATTGACCCCCATGAGTGACAGGGTTTATTAAGTGCTTATGGGGGTCTGTATTGACCCCCATGAGTTATAGGGTTAATGAAGGGCTTATGGGGTCTGTATTGACCCCCATGAGTTAAAGGGTTAATGAAGGGCTTATGGGGGTCTGTATTGACCGCCATGAGTGACAGGGTTAATTAAGTGCTTATGGGGGTCTGCATTGACCCCCATGAGTTATAGGGTTAATGAAGGGCTTATGTGGGTCTGTATTGACCCCCATGAGTTATAGGGTTAATGAAGTGCTTATGAAGGTCTGTAGTGACCCCCATGAGTGACAGAGGTAATTAAGGGCTTATGGGGGTCTGTATTGACCCCCATGAGTGACAGGGTTAATTAAGTGCTTATGGGGGTCTGTATTGACCCCCATGAGTTATAGGGTTAATGAAGGGCTTATGGGCGTCTGTATTGACCACCATGAGTTATAGGGTAATTAAGGGCTTATGGGGTTCTGTATGTTTGTGGGTAGAGTTTAATAGTAGAGCAGCAAATTATAAAAGAATATTAGTAGGAGTATGCTATAAACCCCCAAATATAGCTGAAACTCTCCCATTTTTCCAGGCAAGCTTCTGGCATTAGAAAGCATACACCTTATGTTATGAGTCTGTAGTTCGGAAGTGCCTGCCACTGTATTTGAATTACTTAGTACTACCTCCCTATTGACTATACTACAGCTCACCCCATCTCCTCCCCTATGAGTTGTTAATTCATCCCTTATACCCTCTACACTTTCTACCCCATTACTTATATCTAGTCCCTTCCCCCCACCTACTAGTCAAAAACTCCTCCAGCCTTTTTACCATCCTATCCCCTAGTACAAAAGCTCCCTCATCATTAAGGTGCAATCCATCCCTACTGTAGAGATTGTACCGAAGTGGGAAGTCAGCCCAGTGCTCTAAAAACCCAAACCACAACTTTAGCCATGCATTAACCTCCCTAAGCTCCTTCTGCCTCCCTGGGCTAGCACTTGGCACTGGTTGTATCTCAGAAAATACTACCTTGGAGGTCCTTGCCTTCAGCTTATTACCTAGTTCTCTAAATCATTCTTTAGGACACTCCATCTTCCACTAACTTTGTCATTGGTACCAATATGTACCAAGACCGCCGGTTCATTTCCAGCCCCTCCCAATAATTTGTGTATTCGATCCACAACATGACGCACCCGGGAGACAGCAAATTGTATAATTGCTGGGATCTGGGTGACAAATCACCCTGTCTACCTTCTTAATAATAGAGTCCCCTACAACCAAAACCTGTCTGTTGCTCTGCCTATTCTGCCCTCCCTCTCCTCCAGTAGAGCTGTTCTCCCGGCTGTTAGAGGGAACCGCTCTATCTGGCATTGCTATTCCTGAATGGACATACCCAACAGTTTCACTCAATCTAGCAAATCTGTTGGTGTTTGCCAACTCAGAACTGACCTGCCTCCTGCTGTTCCCCCTGCTTCCCATTGTAACTGTAACCCAGCTACCTCCCTGGACATCCTCATAAGCCCCAGATCCACCCTCCATGCTAGGACCAGCTAAACTGTGCTCAGTGAGCACTAATCCCCTTTCCAGTGGAGCAATTTCACTAAGTGCTGCAATTCTCCGCTCCAGATCTCCAATTTGAGCTTCTAGAGAGGCAACATGCTCACACCTCTCACAGAGGTATGGACCCTGGATCATCTGTTCCAGTATTGCATACATATGACAGGATGTACACTGAGTGAGGTTGCCACTGGACTGACTCATAATTATTATTATTGTCTACAAAATTTCAGTGGGAAAAATAAAGAATATAAAATAATATATTTGTATATAGGTTTCCTACTTTGCACTATAAATCTGCCCTCCCTTTTCTTTGAAGTCCCTCCGTTTATTTAAAGTCCTACACTTTTACTAGAATTGCACTTGATACTGAAAATGTTCGCAAGCTCACAAGTTTGCCCCTTCTCCTGTTTATATTAACTTCTGCCTTCTCACCTGGACACAATTAGTGCTCTCTGCAATTTATCAGCCTTTACTTGTAAGGAAAATCCACTTGCGAACAGCCCCAAAACAGCTCACAAACCATTTATACTAGTTTAGCAGTCAAGCCACACCCCTTTCACCTGGGCACAATTAGTGCACTCTGCAATTTATCATCCTTTACCTGTAAAGGAAAATGCACTTGTAAACAGGCCCCAAAACAGCTCACGAACCTTTTATACTAGTTAAACAGTCAAGCCACACCCCTCTCACCTGGGCACAATTAGTGCGCTCTGCAATTTATCAGCCTTTATTTGTAAGGTAAATACACTTGTAAACAGACCCCAAAACAGCTCACAAACCTTTTATACTAGTTAAACAGTCAAGCTACACCCCTCTCACCTAGGCACAATTACTGCACTCTGCAATTTATCAGCCTTTACCTGTAAAGTAAAATACACTTGTAAACAGGCCCCAAAACAGCTCACTAACCTTGTATACTAGTTGAATTTTATAGTACCAAATTATTATCACATATATAGATGTGGACCAGGAATGATGTTCGTAACGTTTACGATGTTGGTCATGTGCTTGTGTCCCTCGCAAATCGAGGGCCATCCTCGATGCATCGTGGAGCGATGCAAGCAGTGTGTAGCGCAGGGCTTAGGCTTTGTGAGCGCCAGTGGTGCTCATCTGCAAAGCCTCGCCAAGCAAGGCGAGCCATGTACGGCACAGGACTTAGGCTGGATGAGCACCAAAGGTGCTCATCTGCAAGCCTCGCAAAGCGAGGCGAGCCGTTGAAGCACGCAGGACGTAGGCTCATGGTTCAAATGCGTAACTACAAAAAACAACACAAATATTTACAACAAAAAAAACACTTACACACAGAACAGGGGCAGAGCCAGGAAGCCTGGGAGTTAAGTTCCAAAGGAATTACAACCATATCTGAAGGATTTCGCCACTCGAAAATGGGCTAAGCGAGAGACCAAATGGCGGCCTCAAAAATGTAAAAAGTCTAAAACTGCATGAAAACAGGGCTCTGCAATGCCAGGTAAGCATAACTTTGAAAATACACAATGCAAAACACAGTAACACTTACACGAACAACGCCAGGCACATGGGACTTTGAAAATACACGCCGAACACAGGACCACACTAGAACAACGCAGGAGTTAGAAAATACACAACGCTAACGTTTATTCACACGCTAACCACGAGGAGGGTAAAATCGTCAATTTTGTATTGAAGCACGTAAGTCGCAAATCTTCATGGCGGAAAATAGGTAAATTGCACTTGCGCAAGTTTGTCCTTGCACTAACACTCTATAAATACGGAAAAGTTTCCAGAATTTTCTCACTTTTTCCTCAGATGATGAACTGACTGCCTGGACCTTACTTAACACATTGTATGCTGTATGTCTTTGGATTGGATAACGTATAGTCAATACTGAAATATCATTGTAAAGTTTGCAGCTCTCACAGACTGATTTTACCTGCAGGGCCTGTCAATTTCTCAGTCATACAGATTTTGCTTGCAGGGGCTGCTTAGGAACAGACTGACACACGTGCATTAAGTCAAACGGACCAATTTAGAAAGAGGATTTACACTACATTTCATTAAAGTAATTTTATTAATTCCTTAATTCATTCATTTGCAGCAAATAAAAATAAATATGGCAAGTATGTGTGGCTCTTTCACCCCCTTCTACCTCTCCTCTGTCTCTTTGCCCCCGTCCCTCACCCCCCTGGGGATTTCCACAACCCATAGCCTCTGTCTATGCCCCCCTATCTCCCCTGTCTCTCTTCCCCCTCCTGCCCCCCCTCCACATCTGATTCTCTTCCCCCTCCTCCCCCTACCCCCCCTATCTTCCACCCCAGCAGTTGGTCCTCTACAATGCACTCTCTATATTACATTGCACTCTGTATGTTACATTCCACTCTGTATATTACATACATACTTCATACACACTTAAATCTTCCTGTCTCAGACACATGTACTACACTCTGACACACACAAACTACACTCTCACACACACACACACACTGCACTCTGTCTAGCACCCACTCTCTCTAACACCCACTCTGCACTATCCCTTTCTATCACACACTGCTTTCCCTCTCTCTATCACAGTTTGCACTCTCTGTGCTCCTCCCAGTCACTCACCCGGCTCACTTTTATGTACTGGAGCGTTGACCCTCTCTGTAACTGACACCCTGTGTCTCCCCCCCTCTGCCTTCACTGTGTCTCTTCCCACCCCCTCTCCCTCCTCAGTGTCTCTTTCCACCACTTTCTACCTCCCCCTCTCTATATTATATTGCAATCTCGATATTACACAGCACTACCTCTCTATCAGACACTGCACTGTTCCGCTCAGACACATGCACTACACTCTCACACACACACAGTACAGTCTCTCACACACACACACCACACTCTCAAACACAATCAGTCTGTCACACACTCTCTTTAGTACGCACGCTGTACTATCCCTCTCTATCACGCACTAGTCTCTCTCTCTCTCTCTATGACACCATCCACTCTCTCGGCTACTCCAAGTCACTTACCTGGGTCACTTTCACATACAGCCGGCACAGACCCGACACACTACACCTTGCATGTTTCCAAGAAAAAACAATAATTTGTAATACATAATTACATATGTTCATCCATTTCAAATTTCAACATACTGTATATACTCGAGTATAAGCCGAGTTTTTCAGCCCTTTTTTTAAGGCAAAAAAGGGCCCCCTCGGCTTATACTTGAGTCACTCTCCCCCCCCCCCATGTCTCTCTAACCACCCCGTGTCTCTCTAACCCCCTGTGTGTCTCCCAACCACCCCAGGTGTCTCTCTACCCCCCGTGTGTCTCTCTACCCCCGTGTCTCTTTCTCTCCCCCCTCCTCAACCTAAACCCCCCTCAACCCCCCTCCTCTACCTAAACTCCCCTAAATACCTCCCCCCTCTCCCCTCACTTACCTGCTTGTGCTCCAGCCTCTGCTTCTTGACCCAGCGTGCATGTGACGTCACATGCACGCCACGTCATTAGCATATACCGGGTGCCGGCACCCGGTATATGCTAATGCCGTGACGTCACATGCGCGCCGGGTCAAGGACTGGAGGCCGGAGCAGAAGCAGGAGAGGGGAGGTATTTAGGGGGGGTTAGAATGAGGAGGGGGTTTAGGTTGAGGAGGGGGGTTATGGAGGGAGAATGAGGAGGGGGGTTTATAATGAGAAGGGGGTGGAGGATGAGGATGGGGGAGGGAAAGATACACGGGGGTTAGAGAGACACAGGGGGGTAGAGAGACACGAGGGGGTAGAGAGACACGGGGGGGGTTTGAGAGACACGGGGGGAGAGTGACTCAAGTATAAGCCGAGGGGGCCCTTTTTAGCCTTAAAAAAAGGGTTGAAAAACTCGGCTTATACTCGAGTATATACGGTACCTTTGTTTAATTCAAACCATTTTCATGATGTCTGCTTCAAAGATTAAAATTTAGAGTATTTGTATACACAAATATTAAGTATGTGATAAATTATATTCTAATCTAAAAAAAATATATTATATTGTGTAGTCATTCTAATTGACAACCATAATTGAGGTTGATTATGTGCTCCAAGAATTCTCTTGTCACATCAAAAAATCTTATTTCTATAACTCTATGAAGCAAATTAAGTGAAGTTTTAAAAAAGTATATAAATTCTTGTCCATCTTTCATAAAGTATCTATTTTTATCTTGGTGTTTTATATAAAGTGAAAATATAAAGGTTATACTAGTGTTGTGTGTCTGTGTCAAATTTTAGTTTCCTACTGTGCAAATTTTAACATTTTACTGAGAGTGAATATTACTAATCTTTATGTATGTAGTTCAAATCACATCCAACCAGGTCACATCATGTTAATTGTAAGCCTATTTTGATTAATGAGAATCCAGAAACCAGAAAACAGTATAAACAGCGTTTGGCCAACAAACGACAAAAAATATGGAGACAGAAACAATCAGAGGAGAGTGAGAAAAAAATAAGAGGAGAAGCCAGACAACGAATGTCCACGAAACAACACATGGATTTGACCAAATGTCCATGTAAGTAACTAAGGAAACTAAAACATATTGAACCACAAATATGTGAAGAATATGGTAATGTAGAAATGGATTCTAATGTTCATCTGCATTCACAGGAAAATCCATTATTTAAACATATAATTGTTGAAACTCACAATTGTGGTATGTTGAATGTGCTTTGTCAATTTTGTGGGGCTTATCACTTATTAGTGAAAGACCAAGAGATGGTAAATTCATTAATTGTTGTCAAAAGGGAAAAGTAAAACTGCCAGAAAGAGCAGTATTCCCAAACGATCTACAAAATATGAGTAACCCAAGTTTCCCAAATAACAAAAATTTTAAACAAAATATACGCTCTTACAATAGTGCCATTTCTTTTGCATCAATTGGTGCTACATTAGCTGAAAATGTTGCAGGACATGGCTCTTACTGCTTTAAAGTTCAAGGCCAAATTTACCACTGTACGTCCCATTTACACCATCAGGAAGGAGAGCAAAGAAAATTTGCTTAACTATATGTACTTGATACAAACAAAGCTGTGGAACAATGGATGCAGCTTGCAGAAAATAGAAAATGCTTACCCACTGTTTTTCATGAGCTTGATTAGATTTTGGAAAAAAATCCATACACTCAAGCTTATAAAAAACTCTCAGAAGTTGAACAACAACAACATATTCATGCACAACAAAATCAGTTGCCTATACCAAGCATCAATATGGTTCTTCAAAGAGATTGGTATTCTGATAAAAGACGTTATAACTTACCAACAACTAATGAGGATGCAATGGTATTCAAAATGATGAGAGAGAGACACCTTTTCAAAGGGATATTAGAATATATCCCAGAAATGAGGAGCAACCTTTCATTAACATCAATATATTAAGTACAAATTTAGATCCAATAACATATCCAATTTTGTATCCCAATGGGGAGGCAGGTTAGCAAACAAAATTAATACTTCCAAGTTCTCCAAACACTAAACAATGTGTCAGAAAAAATATTTCCATGCTGGAATTTAAAGTGGCTCAAACTGCAATTATGGGTGATTTTAATCCCATCTTAAGTGCAGGAAAACTGACACAACAATGGATTAATGATTCCTGCCTGCAAGTACAAGCCAATAATTGAATTTTTATCAATTACCAACAACATAAACTCTGTGTTGTACAGTATTATGGCCTCATGGATAATGTTGCTGAGGCGGCTACAAACCAAAATGTAGCAGCTGGCCGAGCCATCATTTTACCATCTTCCAAGGATCTCCTCAGAATATTCGAGAATGATACAATGATGCTATGGTTATTGTAATTAAATTTGGAAATGGGACTATTTCTACAGAAGCGCAAGTACTCTGGTTATGTTGATTTACATATCAAGGAATTATTTTCTATTATGGTTAACTATGGTACATTTTTTTACTCCTTTTTGACTACTTAGAATTGCTAGTCTGCTTTAATGACATTTAGTAGTCCAAGGCAATATAGGAGTATAGTATCAAACAACCATTATAGTAATTAAAGTACTTTCTATATATTCCTCATTAGTAAATATAATAATACTATTTATAATACTTTTTTTGATAACCATAAGAGTACTAAAGGTGCGCTTTTTTTCTAGATTGGTTTTAAATTTAACTTTTTTGAGCTAATAAAAAAAAAAAAATTTTATCTTCCCAAGGATTAGCAAAGTAATTTTGCCATATGAGGGAAGATTTAATGTGTTATAAATATGGGACATTGTATGCTAATAGCTCTTAAAGAGTAACTATCCATCCATAGGCTATTTTTGTTCCCTTTTTTACCACAATTATTTGTAAATTTGGAAAGCCATATTTATTTATTACATTTACATGTAATCCTCAATGGCCAGAAATACTTGATAATTTTGAAGATGGTCAAAATGCTTCTGATAGACCAGACTTAGTGGCTCGAGTATTCAAAATAAAATGATCAGCCTAAATATATAACGTATTTGATAAGTGTTTAGCTTATGTTTATACCATTGAATACCAGAAAAGAGACCTTCCACATGCACCTATTCTGATAATACTTGCTGAAAATCATAAATTGAATACTGCAGAAAAAGTGGATTCAGTAATTACTGCAAAACTACCACATCCACAAAAACATGCCACACTATATGAAATTGTAACACATAGTATGATTCATGGCCCATGCAGACAGCTAAATCCACAATCACTATATATGGAAAATAACAAATACGCAAAATATTTCCCAAAAGATTTTAGAGATCAAACTTTTGCAAATTGTGATGGCTATCCTTTGTAAAAATGAAGAAAAGGTCCAAAGGCCATCATTCGAGGAAAATATGTAGATAACATGTATGTTGTATATTGCACACATAAATGTGGAAGCTTGCACTTCCATTAAATCAATTAAATATGTCTACAAATATATTTATAAAGCATATGATGCTGCAACTGTCGTCATAAAAAGTGGGCCAAATGAATAAGAAAAAGAGTTAGTGCATGATTAACTGGCATCTCATGTAGATGCTCACTATGTCAGTGTGCCAGAAGCAATGTGGCGACTTCTAAAATTTGAAATGCATGATCGATGACATGCTGTATATCGATTAGCTGTACATTTGCCACAAAGACAATTAGTTTACTTTCATACTAGGAAGGAAGAAAATGCTCTTGCACAAAGTGAATATCGACAAACCACACTTACTGCTTGGTTTATCCTGAATTCCAAAGATATTGAGGCAAGGGAATACTTATACAATGGGATTCTGTATGATTATGTTATTGTCAATGGCAAATGGAAACGTAGACAAAAGCAGTAAGTCCCAGAGACATTAAACATTTCTGCTTACTTTGTTTACTACTTTTAAATGTTCCGGGTGCACAACATTTTCAAGACTTGAGAACTGTCAATGACACAATTTATGACACCTTTTAATTAGCTGCACGACAGAGAAACTTTCTTGCTGATGACACAGAATGGGAGAGATGTCTCGGAGAAGCAGCTCTATCTAGATGATGAACAAGAATTTACTAAAAATATTGTCTACTATGAGGTGTTGTAAATTCTATAAACAAAAAAAACAACAACAAAACAACAGAAAAAACAAATAAAAGTATAAAATATATAAATATTGGTCATATCTCAAGGACTAACTTTTGTGTTTCATGCACTCTTTTCAGAGGGCCACTATTTAAAAACCAAATAAAACAGTGGTTTTGCCACGAAGACAAACTTTTAAGTCACTTGGTCTCTTTTTAGAGGACAACTATATCACATAGACAAATCTATTTACTAGTCTCAAGAACTGCAAAAAACAAACAGAACAGTGGTTTTACTTGGAGGATGAACTTTTATGTCACTTGTACTCTTTGTAGAGAACCACTCTTTCACATAAAAAGCTGTATGTGCCATTCTCAAGAACTGGAATAAATTGACAGAACAGTGGTTTATATCTTGAGAACGAACTTTAATGTCACTTGGGCTCTTTGTAGAGGACCACTATTTCACATAGACAACTCTATGTACCAGTCTCAAGAAATGCAAAAAAACATACAGAACAGTGGTTTTACTTCGAGGACGAACTTTTATGTCACTTGGACTCTTTGTAGAGGACCACTCTTTCACATAGAAAGCTGTATGTGCCATTCTCAAGAACTGGAATAAATGACAATAACTTAAATAAAACAATATAACAACAAAATAAATAACTTCACCAAAATTAACAAAGCACATTTGTTTCCTATATGTATTTAGCAATTTGGAGGTCTTCATGAATAATTAAAGATTGGGTATTCATCCAGAGAGTAGTCCCATCACCAGTATCATTTTCAAATGTGATAATTAACATGTAATGGTTTAAATATAGATAAGGTTTAAAAAAAGTTTACACAGTAATATAATATTGAGGTGAATTACAACTTGTATTATATTTCGTTTTAAGGTTCTTACATTGTATTGACTTATGCATTTTAATGTATCCATTTTCGGGTTTTGAAGTTTTAATGTATAATTACACACAGACTATTGATCCAGTGAGTAATCCAATCACCATTATCTGGGGTCAGGAAGGAATTTTTTTTCCCCTATTTGAGACGATTGGCTAAATTTTACTTGAGTTTTTTCTGTTTACCTTCCTCTGGATTCAATAAAAAAATGCTATATGTGTTAAATTACATATAATGTTTTACAATGGTTTACAAAGAAAGTTCATACAGTGCTATAATATTGATGTACCCGTTACAATAAAAAAGTTATAACGTTAAAAATCATGGTTTCTGCGTTGGTAACAGATATTAATATTCAACTTGCCTGTTACAACAATAAACACATTCATTACTAAAAAAATCATTTGTTGTCCTTTCTCAAACATATTGATTATTACATGTAAAAACAATCAATATTAAAAACAAAAGAAAAACAAGGTAACAAGGGTAAAACAGTCGCATTGGGTGGCAAACAGCATTTCCAAGGTGCAAATTTAACTCCAGTCATTCCATGTTTTAAGAATAAACACATTAAATACGATTTCAATGAATTGTTGTAGTTTCTCAAAAATATGGAATTTGACATGCAAAAATAAAAAATATTAAAAAAATATATATATTTGTCAATGGGCAAAAGACTCGTATTGGGTGGCCAAAAGCATTTCTAGCCTTAAAATTATAAATCCGTCATTTTTGACAAGCAAGTTCCTAGTTAATAATATCTATTAATAACCACTATTATTAAATGTATTATTAATGTGATTATTACTATTAATATTATTATTGCTGTTGTTATTATCATTAAAATTATTTTTACATTTTAAATGTTTTTTTTCTTATTATTACTAACCTATATTCATTGCACTGTTTAATTAAAGCTGCTTATGAAAATAAATAGTGCAGATGTGTTCAAGAATATCTCTGCTGGTTTATCAATAGGCATTTTGAAGCTGTTCACCCCTTCACCCCTTGTGCTATCAAATTAGATATACACATTTTCTATTGTGCTAATTGGCGCATAGGTGTGTTTGTGACTTGATAAATACTGTTGTGCGCATTGGGTGGTGTATTGCCTTCTGGAATGGATAATGTTGTCCAATAGGTTGCTTAACAAATCTGAACAGTACCCTTGAAAGCTTTCAGGAATAATTGTTCATTTTATTAAGATTGATGTCATATTTTGAAAAGAGGTACCTTTTGATTATTAATTTTTAGATATATTTATAAATACAGATATGAAACTACAAGATAACTTTAATTCTCAGAAAGGTTCAACAGAGGTAGTGATTAATCTGCTGCAAAATAAGCCTTCTATTAAGTAAGCACAGTTATTTTAAGAATTGTCTTTACAGTGCAGTAATGTAATTGCTAACTATAATCATGAAATGCCTATATCTGCTGTTATTTAATTAGCACACAGCTTGGCTGAGTATACTTCATAGGGTAAAAATAAATTTAGATTGAAATTCTACACAGAAATAAAAGATCATTGCAGTACATTAAACCATGATAACTGATACATTATTCAGTCTTCAATTATTTGAGTACAGATTGGGGAATAATATTCCATGTCTTGTGTCAAAACATGCAAGTGTCATAATTAGGATTAGTGAAGCTAAAGCTAAAACTAAAATGGAGGCTATCCATACCAAAGGCACAATGCCATACAATAGTTTGACTTCTAACTTTTATTTCTTTTAGGGATAATCTTTGTTGCTGTTTCCTGGATTATGTTGCAGACTTCAGTCCAAAGTTGTTCAGGCATTCCATCTTCCATGTCTAGTTCCTTAAATCTATTCTTTACTTCCACTGCATAGTCACAAGGGATATTATTTATTTTGTACCTACTTGGTCTGATTGTTTGCCCTCTTTTCTTCAGTTCAATGTTCAACTTTGCAAGAAGGAGCTCATGGTCTGAGCCTCAGTCAGCTCCAGGTCTTGTTTTTGCTGACTGTATAGAGCATATTTGGCTGCAAAGTATATAGTCAATCTGATTTCTATGTTGTCCATCTGGTGATGTCCATGTGTAGAGTTGTCTCGGAGGCTGTTGGAAGAGGGTGTTTGATACGACCAGAGAATTATCTTGACAAAATTCTCCTAATCTCTGACCTGCTTTATTTTGTACTCCAAGGCCAAAGTTGCCAGTTATTCCAGGTGTCCTTTGTTTCCCTACTTTAGCATTCCAATCTCACATGATGATAGTAACATCTTTTCATGGTGTTTTATCTATGACGTGTTGAATGTCTTCATAGAACTGGACAACTTCAGCCTCTTCAGCATCCATGGTTGGAGCATAGACTTGGATCACTGTGATATTAAATGGCTTGTCTTGAATTTGAATTAAAATCATTCTGTCATTTATTGGGTTGTAACCGAGCACTGCTTTGGCCACTCTTTGATTGACTAGAATGGCTACTCCATTTCTTCTGCGGGATTCTTGTCCACAGTAGAAGATCTGGTGGTTGTCTGATGTGAAATATCCCATTCCAGTCAATTTAGGTTTAACCTTGTCATTTCATTCTTGACCACATATAGTTTGCCTTGGTTCACAGTTCTAACATTCCAGGTTCCTATTCTGAATTGATCTTTTTCAGCATTGGACTTTCCTTTCCCCTCCAGACACATCCGCAGCTGGGTGTCCTTTCGGCTTTGGCCCAACCACTTCATTAGATCTGGTGTTACTTGTACTTGCCCTCTGCTCTTCCTCAGTAATGTGGTAGGCACTGTCTGACCTGTGGAGCTCATCTTCCGGTGCCCTTTAGTTACATCTCTGGTTGTGCCTGCCCATAAACTTTTCTAAGCAAAGATAGTAGAGAGGGTTGCCAGTTCCTTCTACAGTGGACCGCAATTTGTCTGACCTCTCTGCAATGACCTGCCTATCTTGCCTCACCCTACATGGTATAGCTCATCAAAGTACTCAAGCCCCTTCACCACAACAAGGTAGAGATTCAGAAGGGGAAGAGAGGCCTACATAGCATCAAACAGAAGCAGGCGTACTGGGACTCCCCACATCATACATCACCCCTTAGGCCTATCTAGTATGTGTCATGCTAGGCCCAGGATTCATAGCCCCAGCCCCAAGGTTCCTCCTCGACAGACCCTGAGGACAATCAGACCAAGTATGCCTCTTGACAATATGTTGGTGAAATATTTAAGCCAAATAGCCCACTTTTGTGTACATGTGTGTGTCTTAAATAAAGTTGCTAATGCATTCTTGGAAATTGGGCAAGGACATGCAAAGAAGCTCACACTAATGGATATGCATGCGTTCACAACATGTTCACAACATGTTCACAACATGTTACCTGTATAGACCCTGCCCAGTGACACAGACTCCACCCACAAAAGTGATCCCATATAGAGAAACAGGTATAGAGATACAAAGAGAGAGAGAGAGGGGATAGTGAGAGAGGGGGGTAGAGAGAATGAGAGAGAGAGATAGAGAGGGATAGAGAGAGAGGAAGGGATAGAGAGGGAGATAGAAAATTAGAGAGATAGATGTTATGCCTCTTCTTCTATTCCTCTCTATCCCTAACTATCCATCTTTCCTTCTACTCCTCTCTATACCCCCCCCCCCCCCATCCCCATATGTCTCTATTCCCTCCCTTTCTCTATCAATCACTCTCAGTCTAGGTCAGGTATTTTACGACTGAACCAATAATGATACAAGCAGATTCTATGATGGCAGCAAATGTACTGAAAAAAAATAAAACTGCATAAATAAATATTTTGATAAATGAGCAAATAGATTAATTAAATAAACAGAGACTAAACAACACATGGGAGGAACATCTTGCACCTACAGAAGGACAGGGTGATAATTTACAAACAACAGACCGTAACAAGAAAATTGCACCCCAAGTTGGTTCTGCATGATTCAATACTGTTTTGTTTCTCCCTCCATTTTAAACATAATTTAAATAGCATGTGGGAGAAGCATCTGCGGGTCTTATTGTTTCGGACTACCCTGCTCAGGCCCGGATCTATCCTTTTGGAGCCCCTAGGCAGTAAAGTGGAGGAGCCCCTGTGAGTGCGTGCACAAAGTGTGCACGCACCGATTTATCATTTTTCTGTCCGTGTATATCGCTATCTTGCTGTGTGAGCAAATCACAGACATTTCCTTTATTTTTACAGCATAGCTGCTCATGCACACGCCATGCTATTACTTGTTCATATTCTCTCCCTCTCCCTGCTCCTCCCTTCTCTTTACTTCTTTATCTCTCTTTGTTCCTTTCTCCTCTTTCTACCCCATCTTTCTCCCCCTTTATTTATCTACTTTCTCCCCCTCTCCCTTCCCATTCTCTCTCTCCTCTCTCTCTCCCTTCCTTCTCTTTCTCTCACTCTCTCTCCCTTACCTATCTCTTTCTATTTCCCTCTTCTTGTCTCCCTCCCTCTTTTTTTCCTACCTCTTTCTCCCTATTTCGTCTCCCTTTTTCCTTCTCTTTCTCTTCCTCTGTCTCCCCTCCCTCTTTCTATGTCTCTCTCTCTCTCTCTACGTCTCAATCTCCCAAATCTTTCTCTCCACCCTCTGTCTCTCTCTTTCCTTCACTCTTCCCCCACTGTTGTGCTATTAATTTTAAGGCCTAACATAGTTACATAGTTACATAGTAATTGAGGATGAAAACATACTTTTAGTCCATCAAGTTCAACCTTTTTATATTTCCTCTGATCTGCAATATGCAGATTAACTGTTAATTGTTAATTGATCCAGAGGAAGGCAAACAGAAGAAAACCCAAGTGAAACTTTGCCAATGGTCTCAAAAGGGGAAAAAATATATATAGATTTCCAGACCCCAGATACTAGTGATCGGATTCCTCCCTGGATCAATACTCCCTCTCTAATTATCCAGGATAGCTCTGAATGCCCTATTTATTTAAAAATATATCCGATCCCTTTTTAAAGTTATCTATCGAATTTGCTGTCACCACCCCCCTTGGTAGAGAATTCCACAGATTAACCACCGTTGCTGTGAAGAACCCTTTTCTTTCTTTAAGGTGAAATCTTTTTACTTCTAAACTCAAAGTATATCCTCTTGTCAGTCGAAAATCTCTTGGCACAAAGAGCTCACTTGACAAAGCTTTGCATTGACCCTGGATATATTTCTACAAGGTAATCATATCCCCTCTTAGATGCCTTTTTTCTAGAGAAAATATGTTTAATTTGGTTAGTCTTTCTTCATAACTTAGCCCCTCCATTTCCCTTATTAGTTTTGTTGCCCTTCTTAGTACTTTTTCCAGCTCTAAAATGTGCCCAAAATTATACTCCATATTCCAAATGAGGGCGTACTAGGGATTTGTATAGTGGCAGAATTATATTTGCTTCCCTGGCTTCTATACCCTTCTTAATACATGCTAACATTTTACTTGCCTTTGCAGATGCTGCTTGGCATTGCGCACTGTTACCTAGGTGGATGTCCACAAGCATTCCCAAATCCCTTTCAATATCTAATACCCAAAGATTTGCTCCATTAAGATTATAAATTGCATGGCTATTTTTTCTTCCCAGATACATAACTTTACATTTATTCGTATTAAATCTCATCTGCCATTAAGTCGCTTATTTTTATAATTTATGCAAATCCCTTTGGAGGGTAAGTACATCATTATCTGTTTTAATTACCTTACACAACTTAGTGTCATCAGCAAAAATGGAGACACCACACTCCAATCCCACTTCCAAGTCATTAATAAATATGTTAAAAAGGAGAGGACCTAATACTAAACCCTGAGGAACCCCACTTACCACAATAGTCCAATTTTAGTATGTTCCATTTACAACAACACTTTGCTTCCTGTCTTTTAGCCGGCTCTTAATCCATGAGCAGATATTTACTGCAATTCCTGTATCCCTTAGTTTGCTCAGTAGTCTTCAAAATCCAAAAAGACTACATCCACTGATTTGCCTTGATCGAAGTTCCTACTAACCTCTTCATAGAAACTAATTAGGTTTGTTTGACATGACCTATCCTTCATAAATTAATGTTGTCTCCTACTTATAATCTTTTTTAAATAGACATGTTCTTGTATATTATCCCTTAGTAACCCTTCTAAAAGCTTTCCCACTACAGAAGTGAGGCTTACAGGTCTATAATTCCCCGGATTTGCTCTTGCTCCCTTCTTAAATATAGATTTCACCTCTGCCTTTCTCCAGTCATCTGGTAGAGACCCTGTGTTGAGTGAATCTTGAAAAATTAGATATAATGGTTTTGCAATTACAGAGCCCAGTTCCCTCAGTACCCTTGTATGTATTTTATCAGGACCTGAGGCTTTTAATAAATATACACTATTGTATTTTTATTTGCATTACATGTGCTATGTATTGGACTTTACCCCCTTGCAGGTTCTCTCGAGCACATATTGGGCTTGTTACAGGCTTGCTCATGAGTGACTTAGTTGCAATTTAATAGCTAAATTGAACAAGTACAGGCTTGACAGATTACGGGCTTGACAGATCAAAGGATTTACGGGCAAGAAGTTCAACGTTGCTCAACACGTAGGCTTTTCTCTGCCTTGCTGCGTGTTAACCCACAAGTCGTCTTGTGGGTTTTAATAGCAAAAAGCCCTAAGATCTGCGTTATGGGCTACATTTTAACACGTAGCCCTAAATTGATGGGGCTGTTAGACATTTGACAGTATGTACCACTTTAGTGTTTAATGTATTATAGAAAATAAAGCAAGTATTTACAAAGTAACATTAAAATACTTCAATAGATACTGCTTAATGTTTCTCATAACATAATTGATCATATGGTGATAAATAAACATAGTCCTCAATTAGATCATATATATAGTTGTGAGCATGCGGGCTGTTGCAACTGAGAACCTCGCAAAACCTACCGAGTTACAAAACAAAAATACGAGACAAGTTACGACCCATTACGACCTCGCAAAAACCTCCCGAAACCTGCGCTCATAAAAACATGCAAAACACAATAAATACACACAACAAATACATAAAAAGCTTACCTACAGCAAGGGGGGGGCACCCAGGACCTCGAAAACTGAAGTTACACCTCAATTTAACTCCAAATAAAATAGATTAGACACCCCAAAATCCCCTAAGCAAGAGAAAAAATGGCCGCTAAAAAAAACTAAAACGAGGCTACAGCACTCTAAAGACGCAAAACACCACCAAACACCAACGAATTTTCCGAAAAAGACGTACGAGATCTGAAACCAAGGACGCAACCCGCGCAACCCCAAAAACATTACAAACACAATAAATACACACAACAAACAGATAAAAAGATTACCCACAGCAAGGGGGGCACCCAGGACCTCTGCAAGTGAACTTACAGCTCAATTTAAGTCCAAATTTCGGGGTTTAGAGACCCGAAAATCACCTAAGCGAGAGAAAAAATGGCCGCCAAACAAAACGAAAACGAGGCTAAAGGACCCTAAACACGCAAACCACCACCAAACACCTACGGATTTTCTGAAAAAGTCGGACAACATCTCAAAAACAAGAACGCTAAATCAGCCACAGCCGCATACCACACATTAGGCGCCATTTTAGAACACTAACTTATACAATCCGGAAGTACACAGCTACCCTAACGGATTTGCCTCGCGCACGCACACTATTACACTACACACTGCACACATGCATGACGCTTACACAGCAGCTCCACAGCACTGATGCTGCAGCAACATGAAAACAGATTGCCAGCTCTTCAACACAATGCTTCCTGCATATATTACTTCACAATAGGTAAATTATATTAATTTCTTATTTTATTAATTATTCATTGCCATACCGAAAAAAAAACAACGCTGCTCATAGCACACAAACAATTAAGAACCTGGCAATGAGCGCCGAAGGCGCACATTGCGAGCCACGTGGTGAGCGCCAAAGGCGCTCAGCGCGAGGTTCGCGATGAGAGCTGAAGAATCTTAAAACACCAACAAAATGTATTTTGCATGCAAACAACATTACCTGCCTTACAATCTTATTGCCGTAATTTTTTGACGGGCATGTCGCTAGTATTATATAAGAACTAGCGACTTGCCCGTCAATAAATGACGGCAATGAAACTGTAAGTGAGCTAATGCTGTTTGGTATATGATAATCAAATAAATAATACATGAATAAATTAATATACTTTACCTATTTTGAAGTAATATATGCTGGAAGCATTGTGTTGAAGAGCTGGCACTCTGCTTTCATGTTGCTGCAGCATACAATGCGTGTTTTCAGTGCTGTGGAGCTGCTGTGTAAGTGTCAGCAATGCGTGCAGTGTGTAGTGTAAATAGTGTGCGTGCGCGGAGAAAATCCGTTAGGGTAGCTGTGTACTTCCGTATTGTAAAGTTAGTGTTGTAAAATGGCGCCTAATGTGGTATGCGGCTGTGGCTGATTTTGCGTCCTTGTTTTCGGATCTCGTCCAGCTTTTTCGGAAAATGCGTATGTCTTTGGTGTTTTTTTTGCATGTTTAGGTTCCTTTCGGCTCGTTTTAGTTTTGTTCGGCGGACATTTTTCTCTCGCTTAGGAGATTTTCGGGTGTCTAAATTCTGTAATTTGGCCTAAAATGGAGGTGTAACTTCACTTGCAGAGGTCCTGGGTGCCCCTCCTTGCTGTGGTTAATCTTTGTATGTGTTGGTTGTGTGTATTTATTGTGTTTGTAATGTTTTTAGGGTCGCACGGGTTGCGTACGAAAATCTGTATGTGTTTGGTCTTGTTTTGCGTCTTTAGGGTCCTGTAGCCGCGTTTTCGTTTTTGCGAGGTCGTAAAGTTTTTTCCTAAGTCCCGCCTCTCGTATTTGTTTCTCGTAAGTCCGTAAATTTTGCGAGGTACGCAGTTGCTGGCAAGGAGCGCCTTCGGCACTCCATGCCAGCAACTGTGGCCCGCGCTTCGCGAGGCCGCAGCATTAGCAACGACCCGCTTGCTCACAACTATATATGTGATGTCACAAATTGTGAAATATACATTCATTTCAAATGATGTTTGTACTCACATGAGCAAGTAATTCAAGACCCTCTTCTTTATGGGGTGACATACACTGGTAACTTTTGTGCTACCTTGAAGAAAAACCTGCGCACATTATGGAACATTACACAAAGGAGAAGGCCCATGTTTTCTAAACAATCTTTTGAATAACTAAATGTTTGGTCTTGCAGAGTTCCATTTATTTACTAAGCTGCTCCTCTCACCTATCAGGAGGGTGTGTTCTACATTAAACCTTTTTAATGTGCTGGCCTATAAACATCTAACTTTAACATGCAATTTTCTAAAGTTTGTTGTTCCATTTACTTTACTGGGCTAGTTCTTTCAGCTGTATTTCTAAGGGGGGTAAATCATGTAAACTAAAGATATTTCCTTTAGTTAAATAATATCACTGGTATTTTCTGCAGTTGCATTTTTATTGCAATGAAAGCTTCCTGTGCACTCAAGTAATGATATAGATGAGCAGTAAGCAAATAGTAAATTCAATTACAGCCTAATAACATATAGAAGATAATACATGAAAAGCACTTCTTTCATATTTTAGAACAATTTGGGCATTATGACTTGTAGTTCTTCAAAATACTGTATTTTAAATATGTAAATATTTATGGTCCGGTCCCTCTCTTACAGCGAGGTAGTGGAAGAATATCCAAAAGGTTCAGCGTGAGATGTGGGCCTGGTGCTAATGGACATCCCGCCTGCTTATGGGGCCAGGTGAGCCCTTGCGTGAAGGCAAGGACTGCTGAATGACTCAGGATTAGCGGTAACTGCTAATGATTGTAAGTGTAAGAGTTTTCAATCTTGCATGGCATTTTGGGGAAAGCGCTATGGACATCGGATTCTAAGCTCAAAGACAGGGCCCTCCATTCTTTGCAATGTGTTAATATTGAATTTGTATTTGCCAGTAAATTAACTTATGTATAGCGCTACGGGATATGTTGGCGTTTTACAAATAAACAATAAGAAGAAGAAGAATGATACTACTAGTGGCCTAGCAATGAGAGTTCTCTGTGTGAAAGCTGGGATGGCTGATAAGTCCGGGATCAGCAGCGACTGCAGATTGGCTACTAAATGTAATTTAGGTCTTATGGAAAGCATAGTCAGTGATACGTAGAGAGGGCTCATTTAAGACTCATGAGAGTGTTTTTGAGGTGGTAGCTAGTGAAGGCTGGGTTAGGAAGTATGAAAGGCTTGGTTGCGATGAAACCTAGTGAGTGCTAATTTAGGACTTATGGAAAGGCAAAGATGGCCGTGGTTCCTAGCGAAGGCTGATTAAGGAGTTGTGAAGGTGTGGTTGAGGCAGAGCTTAGTGAAAGGTGGATTTAGATTTATAGAAAATGATAGATGTAGTGGCCAGAGAAGGCTGATTTAGGACTTATGGAAAGCTATGAAGATCAAAGTTTAGTAGATTTGGGCCAAAACCCACAATGTAGGGCTTGAGAGGACAGAAATACGACCTTGGACATGGACAAAATTGCAGACTTAGTAGATTTGGGCCAAAATCTAACGAAAAGCAGAATAGACTTACCTGGGCCCATTGCTCTCCAGCGATGGGAGTGTCTTTGCGGACATTTAATTCTCATGGCAGGAGATGTAAGAAGCTGCAAGACAATGATACTGCAAAGAAATAGGTCAAAAACCACAAAGGAGAATAATAAAGGAACAGGCACAGTGAGGCCAAAAGCGAGAGAGCAGAGAAACATACCTGCAGGCACAGACTCAGGAATGGACTGAGTTGTGCCAAACAGGAGGAACTTATAGGGCTGCAGAGCACCTCCTGATGAAGAGGTGGGGTGAGAGAAGGCCCCTCCCACAAGGTGGGTCAAGAGAGGGTCTCTCCCAGAATCCCAGGTATAAACATATATGGACATTTATATCAAAATGTGCATAACGCATCTGTGAAAACACATGAAGATTGATAACGCAAAACAAATATTCACAACATGTACACTGTAACTCTGAAACTTGATTATCCAAGTATGTGGAAAAAACTGTGTACTAATGCATGTGGGAAAATCTATTTACTATATAAAGATTTTAACTTTGGAAGCCCGCAAGGTAGTGCCTGTCAATTTAAAAATGTGAAAAAGGCCCTTTACTGCTTTGCTATATGTAGCTTTTATCATGTTTGTCTTATGTATTGTATCCCCTATATATTATTGTATACCCTGTATATAATTGTATCCCCTATACTTAGCACTATGGAATATATTGGAGCTTTATGAATAAATGATAATAATAATCGGTGAGATTATCTTTATGAGAATTACCATAATCGTAGGTAATTATTTGGTCCATCCAGTTGGTTGCTGCAGATATTATATTTTCTGAAGAAGCTCTCTAGTGGGTTATACCCATTGAGAGAAAATATTACAGTGATTGGTACTACCATGTCTTCTTGGTAATGCTAACATCCTCAGGTTGCAATGCCTCCTCATCTGAAAGCACAGCTGGAACTGAGAGCTGCAGCTACCAACTAGATCGACTAAAAGATTACCTAAGGATTGTTGTAACTTTGCAAGCAAAATATTTTTAATTTCATCTTAATACGTTTTAGGAAAATCTAAAGTTCACTGCATTTTAATATATAATGCAACAATATGCAACACTTACCTTTGTGTATGAGAACCACCTTATCTTATTCCCGACTAAGCACCCCACTCTCAAGTTTATCTTAACCTACTCCAGTTTTCATAACACTGTATCCCTAATCTTCTATAAATGTATTTTTCATCCAGTACGATGATGGCAGTTGTAAAGATAGTCATATGTCTTGTACAATAAGTACTATAGTTCAGCTGGAACAAAACAAACAATAGATATTTACCATCTAAAACTAATCATAAAGAACAAATAATATAGAGAAGCAGATAAGAAGAAATAAACACCACAGCTGTAATATACATGTTTATTATATCTGCTTGCTTTTTAAAAAAGAAAATAATAATGCTGTTTAAATTGCCTATAAATAACATTGTTGAGAAGTATACATTTTCACAAACTATTACGTTTATGACAGATCAGCACCTTATCTGGTAAGCTAAGAGTTTTATATTAAACTTCTACTGAAACTGAGTTATAAATATCACCAGGTTTTAAATTCATAATTTATTTAAACCTATAGTAAGTTGGCATCATTATTCCTATTAGCAATCCAGATATTAGTTTGCATAAGTGCATGCCAAAAACACTCTGTGCCTATTGAATTTCCCTTTTAATTAAGGAATTAAACTGTTGGTTTGCTCAAGATTTCTGTTGCCTCTAAGCTGTTTAGATTTGAAAATGGGAATTAGATTCTGCTAGTTTGAAAAACATACGGTATGGACAGAAAAGAGACTGGTGTTTGCATCCTTAGGCGAGTTATGAGGAGGGTTCTGTGCTGCATGATTATTATTATAATCCGTTGTGATAAACAGAACCAGTTGTACCTTCATTAATATAAATCTTAACAAATTACAACAGCAGAAAACAGATTGTTAGACACCATGAGCTTTATTTTATAAAGTTGTATTTAATTTAAATTGCAAATGCCACATGCAAATCAAAATAAATTATTTTTACTATTCATTTTATGTTGGAGAGAAAAATACATGTAAATTATTACTGCCTATAATTCAATATATATATATATATATATATATATATATATATATATATATATATATCTGCGTGTACAGTATCTGTAAACCTAAAATTTGCCCTCAAGTTCACAAAAATGAGAATACATTTATTCCAGATATTTTTAACGGTATAAATAATAGCTTGTTTCCTCCTCAGTTCTTTATCAGGTTTATGTACTACTAAACTAGATCATAGGCAATAAAAAAAAGAAAAGAAAAGAGTGTCAGTTTAGAATCTGTTGCTTCAAGACGTGTGCAGCTAAAGCTCTGCATGGGTAGGCCTATTTTTTAGTGTGTTAGCCTACAAAATATCACTTTTTACAAACAAAACCATCATATTGGAATCCAGAGTAAAATCCCAATAACTAGAGCTGCCATACACAACCACAGCAACAGTGACAGCCACTACAGGGAGACACAACATCCTCCCAAGAAAATAGGTGAGGACTACATTTTAATTAAACCTTACAGCAAAACTGAATTGAAAATAAAATTAAACTGAGACATAGTAACTAGACATAACCATTTCAAAACACTACCCAAGGATGAGGTGGACCCTAATTATAACCACTGAACAGAGCCACACTCAGACAATCGGGTCACTATAACACTAAAAAGGAAATGTGGACTGTACTCTGGAATTGTAACAATTACCCTGGTTCTCCTCTACATATGTGACATTGGCAGACCCAGAGAACAAAGCAAACCCTACTACCCCCATGCTGCAATTCAGGCCTTTTTGCATAGGAAAAGATCTCCTGCCCACTGCCTTTTGGACATTTAATTTTTACATAATCAATTTGACTGGGTCCATTCAGAAGACAACTTTGCACCCTGCCCAAGAAATAAGAAGCAATACTAAAGAGATGCCTGGAGAGAACTAGGGAAGAATTGGAGTGAGCCTTACCATATAGGCTGCTATACCAATGGTACTATCATCTACAGTGAATATCATGGACTAATTCATGCTACCATCTTAATTGAAAGTCAGCACGTATGCAACATTAACCACTACATCCCTTCCTCCATTTATTTCTACTGTGTATCCCATCCAGAACAAACTAGAATGGGGAAGAATAAACTCCAAACCAAACAAATTACATGCTACTTCAAATCATCAGAAACTTTACAAGAGACTGGTCAATCTGACAATTCCGAAGATGAAGGGAATTCAACACAACATGGACCCGTCAGAGAAATCCATGGCAAAAATAAAGGAAATGTTTCAAGCACATTTAGCTAAAACAGTAAATGCCCTCAAGAAAGATATCAGCGACCTGGACCAAAGAACCCAGCTATTAGATGAGACCTCAGACCAAGTTATAGAGGCACAGGAGAGGGACAGGTCAGAAATATTCAAAAATGCATCCAGAATCACAACTGCAAAAGAAAAAAATTAAGGACCTTGAAAACAGAGGCATAATTTGAGAATTAGAAGGACTCCCAGAACAATTCAAGATCTTAAACAATACCTGAAAGGCACGATCAGTAGCCTCATACCTGACGAACCTGAGTCAATGTGGGAAATGGAAAGAGCTCACAGAGCTCTGGGAGCAACAAGGAACCCAGACATGCATAAATATGTTATAATTAGGTTTCTAACACAACATTCCAGAGACTTAATATTGGTGGCCTCCAGAAAGAAACAATAATTTAAAGGATCGGATAATTCTTCACTGAAACCGGCCTTGGAAACCCTGATAAAACACAAGATCCAGTATAGGTGGCGGTTCCCTTTTGCTGTTCTATTCCAGCACAACGGCAAATAATATTCAACTCACTGCCTGGGGGAATGCCAAAATATTCCTCAACTTCTAAACTTAACAACAGAGCTTGACAAGGATGGAAACAATGAACGGAACAACTCCCCCATTACAATCAAACAATGGAAAAAAAGGCAAAAAAATCCCAAACAATCAGGGATAGAATTCCTCTAAATCCATAATCAAGGCCCTTTTCTACTCAGGAACCGTGGACACAGGTAAGCTCACAAACGGCCGATTCTTGAACAAAATGAATCAAATAACTAAATCTTTAAACAACTTAGGGCTGATAGACGACTGGAGAACCAACCACCCTAACTAAAAATAATTTACTTATTATCCCCACACCCATTGGTCATATTCCCGTATAGACATCATATTAGTAAACTCAACTGTTTTTGATAAATCCAGAGGGGCAGCAATCTATCCCTGCCCACGCAGCAAGTATTACTGAACCTTTACCTGGGCCCACCAAATATAAACACTCCATATTCCTGGAGACTGCATGATCTCCTTCTCACAAACCCGATAATCCAGAAACCAGATAGCAGATGACGTAAAATTATTTTCAGAGACTAACTCCTCCACAGACACTAGCATTGGATGGATCTGGGTGGCCCATAAGGCATTAATTACGCTGACCTTTATAAAGTTAGAAGCGGCCCATAAGAAACAATGCAAACAAAAGGAAAAGGAACTATTGGAAACTCTCCAGAGATTAGAACATCAAAACCAGCAGAATACAACTCCTCATACACGCCAACAAATAGATAAAAACAGACTAAAATTAGATAATATTTTCTCAGAAAAAAACTGAGAAGGCCTTATGACGCACAAACCACCTATTTTATGGTAAGGCCAACAAGCCCAATTCCCTACTAGCTGAGAGACTTAAATCTAAAATCACTCAAACAAGAATACTCCGAATAAAATCCTCCAATGGCTCAATTTCTAGGAGCCAAAATAAAAAAATAAAAAAAAAACATTCGTAGATTTCTACCAGAAAATGTATTCCACTACAGCCCAAAACAAAGTAGGATTTGTTCAATTATACCTTGACACCAAAGCCACAACATAGCCAAAGTTAATGCAGAAATCATGATAGAGGAAATTCAAAATGCCATTAAGAACCTTAAAACTGGTAAAGCCCCAGGACCTGACAGTTTTCCAACCTCATATTATAAAACATTTACAGACTTCCTTGCCCCCCATCTTTGTAAACTTTTCAACTCAATCCTTAACGGAGATAAGATGCACCTGGAATTTAACCAGACAGGCCTGGTAGTGCTCCTTAGAAGGAAGGGACCCCATTGAGGCCAAAATTTATCGCCCTATATCCCTCATGAATGGAGACGTTAAGTTACTGGCCAAAGTCATGGCAGAAAGAATCTCCAGTTTCCTTGCAGATTTGATTCATAAAGATCAATCAGGATTTAATCCCATAGACAAATGAGGGGCAATATCCAAAGGACTCTGAATATTCTCCACTTGACACACCATTCTAATGGCCGTCGTATGTATCCTAGCCTTGGATATAGAAAAGGCTTTTGATACAGTGGAATGGAACTATTTATATGTAACTTTGGCCAAATTCGGCTTCAGGAGGTGATTCATTAATCTACTTAGATTTTCTACCACCGCCATCAGGCCAATCTCGAACTGCGAGGGACAAACAAAATGAATATTAAAATACAGAAATGAACCAGGCAGGGGTGCCCGTTGTCCCCCCTTGCTGTGTGTGCTGGCTATCAAGCCCCAGGCAATAAGAAGCAATACAGAAATTGCAGGCCTTAAGTTGGGCCTACAACTGTAAGTGTTTGCTGTTTGCAGATGATCTCCTAGGCAACCTAACAAAACCAGAACCCTCAATCCCTGCCCTCGTGTCTAGCATTAGGGACATTGGCTTAGTATTGGGCCTGCAAATAAACATAGAAAAAAACGGAGATACTGGGTGTTGGAATACCTCAGGCTGATATAGACAATCTGAAAAACACATATCAATTTATATGTCCAAAATGTTACATAAAATGTTTGGGGGTTAAAATCACTGGGAAAATATCCAAACTATACAAGGAAATGTATCCTCCTCTATTTAAAAAACTAACTACAGATATGCATATCTGGTCAAAATGCCATATATCATGGACGGGCGGTATATTCATCGTCAAGATGAATATCCTTCCTAAGATGTTATACCTGTTTAGATCTCTAGCCATTCAAGTTGACACCAAAGAACTAGAGAAATTACAAAACAGGATATTCAAATTTATATGGAGAGATAGGCCTCCATGAATAGAGAGAGGGATAATGTTTTAAAACAGAACCCAGGGGGGACTCTCCTACCCCAATCTAAAGCAGTACTTCAAGGCAGCCCAACTAGCATTCTTGCCTTTAGCCACTCAAGCAAAAACCAACCCGCATAGGTCTTTATAGAAAATTGGCAGTTAAGACCCAAATCCTGGGATACTATAATCTGGGATCCAACATCTTCTCAAACTAAAGAGTGCCACTCCAACCCCATGATCAATCTCACTTAAATGCCACTTAGCCCAGAGCTCTCTCCCCTATTATTCTCCCCTATTATCTATAAGATCATTCCCTAACTTTGACAGAGATTTCAATACAGAATCAAACAAATGGTGGCTAACTAGCAACTTTAATAGAGTGGGCACATAGTTCACTAATTATAAACTGACCCCCCATGAGCAGCTGAGCACCCAGTACAAAGAAAAATTGGAATTGTAGGAAATTGAGAAATTGACAAACATGTGGAGAGAGGCCTGTTCCAACCTATCTAGGCGACCTCTCACCTACACCCTACTCAAAATATCAATCAAAGTCTTAAACCAAATTTATTACACACCTTCGAGAATGTACAAAATTAACCCCCAATTAAATGAAAATTGCTTTAGAGGCTGTCACTCTCTAGGGGACTTTAATCATATATGGTGGTCATGTCCCAAAGCGCAGGATTTGTGGGAGAAATTTACTCAATTATTCTCTCAATTAATAAACATTTTGATCTTTTCCACAAGGGAGACATGCCTCCTAGGTATCCATGCAACCAATCTAAACATAAATCAAAATAAAGTCTTCAATATTTTGCCTTAGCCGTCAAACACCAGGTGGCTAAAAACTGGAAAAAGCCCACTTAAACTTAAGAGAAGTCACCCTCAACATTAACTACATAATGATCAATGAAAAGCTGTGTTATATCGTACTGGATACTTTCCTCCTTTTTCTCAAGATATGCACACCCTGGCTTAACTCCCAGCATAGCATCCTAATTTAGCAGGCACATACTTGACTTTGGACTGTGGATGGTGGTGGGGAGAGGAGGCTGGAGGGGCCTGGTCCACCAAAAATCTTGAATGATTCACATAGAAGGAATGGATGGTAAGTTTGTCAGACTTGATTCCTCCTTTTTCCCATCCCCTTTTTCTCCCCACTTTGTTTTTTCCTTTCTTTCCGCCTAAGTGGTTCTCCCTTTAATTGTTAAGTTCAAGTTAATAGTTTAACTAATAAGTAAATATCAACAAATGGGAAAAAAGAGGTAAATTGAAAATAAGAAACAGGTAAACAAAGCCTTTATTTGAGAAAAAAAAAGAGAGAGAAGGAATGTAAAAGTAAAACTTAGCATTACTTAACAATTTATTATAAAAGTACTAGTAACTTGCCCGTCAACAATGACGGGAATAAAATTGTAAGGCTTGCAATGGTTTGTATTCTCATAGGACATTTGGCGCCCATTGCATCGCGTGACTCTCAATGAGCGCCTTTGGCGCTCGTTGCAAGCCTTTCCTCACGCCTACTGTACCGGCCGCTCATTGCAGGGTTCGTTAACCTGCAAGTTTAGTGCTTGGGAATTCCATGTGTCTCTTTCCATCTTCTCCCCCCTGTTCCTTCCCTGTGCCTTGTCCTCTGTGTGTGTGCTGAATGTTTTGCGTGGTGCGTAGTGACAGCCGTTGGTTTTATTTTTAAATTCCCACGTGCCTGGAGTTGTTTGTTATGTTACAGTCTTCTGCGTCGTGTATTTTGTAAGTTCTGCTAGCCTGTCGTTGCTAAGCCTCGTTTTCATGCTGTTTCAGAAATTTTTCGTCTACCATTTTTCTCCTCGCTTAGCCGATTTTCAAGTAATGAAAAATGCCAAATATGGGTCTAATTTGTTTGCAACCTCTGTTCCAGGTTTCCTGTCTCCTCCTGTGCTGTGTGTGAGTTTGGTATAATGTTTTGTACATGTTTTCCTTATTTTTCATTTTTTTTTATAGCTACGCACTTGAACAACTGCTGCCCCGCTGGTGAGCCTCGCTTTGCGAGGCTCGTCTAAGTACTGTACCGCTGGCTGCAATGAGCGTCTCCGGCACTCATTACAGCCTAAGTACTGCAATAAAGATCTATACACCTGTTGTTTCCTGTCTTCAATAATAAAAAAACGATTGAATCAAAACAAAAAGGAAAAAAAAACAGATATTGATTTCCTCATTATTACATGCACTTATCTTATACAGAGGTAAGATTGCTATATATGTGTGCCTGGTGGATGGTGGCAAAGCATGGATGAATAAATGGTTAAAGCATCGATTATTTTATTAGAAAGTTAGCAGAAAGGCCTAAATGCTTCTGGTACAAAGAAATAAATCTTATTTGTATCCAGTGGCATATTGATTGTTGAGAAGTACTATGCTAATAATACACCAAGCAATGGCCAAAGACCTTGGAAGAATTAAATAAATGACTCTATGTTTGGATAAAAGAGAAACAACCGGCGGGTGATAGCGTTTCCAAAGCAATGATATGTGAGAAGTCCAGACCACTGCACTCTGATCTCAGGAAAGCCTACAGCAAGTGGTGAAAGCTCAGAAGAATTTAAGCCACGGATAGTTTGAAAAATTGAGAAAGAGAACACCACACTATGGTGAGGCATGGAGAGGCAGCCCGTACAGACAAAAAAACTGTTGAAACCTTTGTCAGCAAATTCAGACAGTATGTGGAGGCTGAGGCTTTTGTTCAACAAGTCTTCAACTGGGATGAGACAGGGCTATTTTGGAAGAAGATGACTTCCAGAACCTACATCGCCCAGGGGAAGAAAACATTACCAAGGCACAAGCCCATGAAGGACAGGCTAACTCTGTTGGTGTGCGGGAATGTTAGTGGGGGTTTAAAAATCAAGCCCCTACTAGTGTACTACAGCCTGAACCCCATAGTGTTTAAGAGGGAAAACATCCAGAAAGACAACTTAAGTGTGGTGTGGAGGTCCAACAGAAAAGCCTGGAGAAATAACTGTATCTATTGGCTCTCTTAATCATGGATAATGCTCCTTCTCACCCTCCAGTCATTGCAGACAACTTGCAGGAGGACTTTAAAGTTCATCAAAGTTATTGCCTCCTAACACAACTCCTCTGATCCAGCCCATAGACTAGCAGGTCATCTCCAACTTTAAGAAGTTGTATACAATGGCCCTTTTCCAGAGGTGCCTTGAGATGACCTTGGATACCCAGTTGACACTGAAACATTTCTAAAAGGACCATGTCAACATCCTCCACTGTGTCAATCTAACAGACAAGGCCTGGCGTGAGGACTCTCACAAGACCATAAACTGTTGCTGGAGTAAATTGTGACCATGGGCTGTAGCTCCAGTCATCTTGGAGGCTGAACCTAGCCCAGTTGTGGATGACATTGTGTCTATGGGCCTGGAGGTCAGTGCAGAGGATATTGAAGAGCTAGTGAAGGAGCAGAAAGTAGAGCTCAGCACTGAGGAGCTGCAGAACCTTCAGAGAGAGGGTGTGCCTGATGAACTTTGTTCTTCAAGTGAAGAAGAGGGAAGAGAGGAATCACCTACTGCACTTATCAAAGCTCAAACAAGCTGTCTGGTGGATTTGTTTGAAGATCAAGCAATGTCTTCATTCAGAAACATTTTGAAACAGAGGCAGAAACAGGTTTCCATTGATAGCTTTCTTTTGACAGTCTCCAGCAGAGTCTCCAGCAGAGTTCAGTGGTGCTAAGAGACATACAGGACAAACACCCCCTGTACAAGTGCCTGATAATAAAATGGAAGAGGTCTCCCCTTTCAAGCAGTAACCTGTCTCCTCCTTGTATTCCTCTACATTGCCACCATGCTATTGGGCCCTCAAGTCCTCTCAGAACAGTTAAAGTGACGTTAATTCTATTATTTATTCTCAGAACAGTTAAAGTGACATTAAGTTTAGTTATTTATTCTCAGCACAGTGAAAGTGGTAAATATTGTATTTGCCTTTGCAGCTGCTGCTTGGCTTTGAGCACTGTTATCTAGGCAGTTGTCCACAAGCACTCGCAAATCACTTTCAATATCTGATACCCCTATATTTGCTCCATTACGATTATAATTTTTTATGGGAATTTTTCCTTCACAGATGCATAACTTTACATGTATTCGTTTTAAATCTCATCTACCATTTAGATGCTTATTCCTCAATTTTATGTAAATCCCTTTGAAGGGAAAGTACATCATTATCTGATTTAATTACCTTGCACAACTTCGTGTCATCAGCAAAAATGGAGACACTACTTTCCAGTCCCACCTCTACGTCATTAATAAATATGTTAAAAAGGAGAGGACCTAATTCTGAACCCTGAGAACTTGCCACATTTTAGTGGGAACAGCAATATTGCACCAACAATAATAATACCATCTTGTCCAAGAGCTTTTATGGGAGTATCATGCTTACTTTTATCAAATTTTTTAGTATTATTGTTTCATTTATTGACCACAAACTACATTTAATGCATATAATTCAGCACATTTTAAACAACAATATGCCATTATTTTAGGAGATTTTTAGTGTTCCATATTTGTTAAAGCCAAGGAAAATGCAGTTTGAATGGAATTGGATTATATGCACTCCTGATTTGTCCTGTAAAACATTTCAAAACTATACCCTTATACTAATAAAATGTATCTCAATATGGATCACCAATCTGAATTGCACATATGAAAACTTTTTTTATATTGAAATATAAAAAGTCACTATAAAAATGTATTTCTCTTGGAAATGTGGCACATTTAAACTTAGTTATCAATGATTTAGATTTTCACTGCACTTGTTCATTAAATGACACTAGAAAATTGGCAGCCATAAAAGATGGTATGATTAAATGTCATGTGTAATGTAGATCCATATCATAATTTATTAATTGAAAAGGGGAGTGTGAGAGTTTCCTGGTGAGTGTGAGAAACTTCCTGTGTGTGTGTGACTGCTTGTGTGTATGAGAGTCTCCTAGTGAGTCTTTTTGAGAGTCTCAAGTTGAGTGTGTGTGTGTGTGACTGCCTGTGAGTTTGAGAGAATTTCTCTGCATGTGAGAGTCTCCTGGTGACTGTGGGAGACTTTGTGTGTGTGACTGCCTGTATGTGTAAGTCTCCAGCTGAGTGCGAGAGACTGTTTGTTTGTGTGACTGCCTGTGAATGAGAGTCTCCTGGTGAGTTGGAGAGTCTCTTGGTGAGTGTGAAAACCTCTCTATGATGTCACGGCCTCACTCCCTCAATGACATCACTGGACAGACACTACTCTTTATATAATAAGACTAGCGACTTGCCCTTCAAAAATGATGGCAATGCTGTATGCCGTACAATCTGAGCACCTTCAGCGCTGATCGCGAGTCCCATTCTGAGCGCATTTGGTGCTCATCATGTGGCTCTCAATGAGTGCCTTTGGCACTCATTGTGAGCTTCTCCCCTCTTGTTGCAGAGCCTCTCCCCCCGTCTACTTTACTGGCCTTGCGATGAGCGCCTTTGCGCCTTTGAGCCCAGAGCCACTTTCATGCTTCACAATGAGCAACTTCAGAGCTCATCGCGAACCTCTCCCCCAGTCTACTTTACGGGCCTTGCCGATCATTGCAGGCGTCGTCCAACCCGCAAGTTTGTTGCTTTGCAAAGAGCACCTTCGGCACTCATCGCAAGGTCCTGCGTGCCTGGCATAGTTTGGCTAAGTGTTACTGGCTTTGGCTAAGTGTTACTGGCTTGGCTTAAATGTTACTGGCTTAGGTTAATAGTTACTGGCTTGGCTTAAGTGTTACTGTAATAGGTTAATAGTTACTGGCTTCGGCTAAGAGTTACTGGCTTCGGGCTTGTTTTCATCCTGTTTGAGAAAATTTACGTTTTTTCTGCTGCCATTTTTTCCCTTGCTTAGCCGATTTTCTTTATCCTTAAAACAGCAATTATGGGTCAAATTAGCTTGCCATCTCACTCACAGGCTCCCTGTCTGTCCCCCTGTGTTGTGTGTGAGGTTTTTCATTTATTTTGTATATTATTGTTTGTTTTTTGGCGGTCTTGCGAGTTAAGGGATTCGGTTAAGTGTTACTGGCTTAGGTAAAGTGTTACTGGCTTAAGTAAAACGTGTTACTGGCTTAGGGCCTCATTCAAATGCGTATTGGCCAATTGAATAGGGCTCTATATAAGCACATAGCATATTTTTTTACATAAGTTTTAGTTAGTGAAGACCTTGCTTTTGGATAGATGTTCATTAAATAAAAACTTCTATAAACAAATGTGCTATGTGCTTATATAGAGCCCTATTCAATTGTCCAAATCGCATTTGAATGAGGCCCTTAGGTTGTGTTACTGGCTTTCGCTATGGGCGTCTTCAATCTCCTTCCATCCTCCGTCTGTGGAGCGCAATCGGGCAAATGACATCTCTGACTGGATAGAGGACCCTTAGAGGGACCCTGAAAAGGCACTATTGCTAGAGCTGCAATGAGCGCCATTGGCCTAAGTCATAGGGGCCTTGCGATGAATGCCTGTGGCGCTCATCACAAACCTTATTGCAGGCCCGCAAATTGCAGGCCTCAGTATGCGAGGCCCGCAAATTGCAGGCCCGCAACTGGACAACAACTCGAAGTACACCAACTATATATGTGATTCTTAGGAAACTTGGATCAATTCAATATTTGTTTTTACCTTAGCTCTAATGAACAATTAATCAGGGGTAACCATCTGAATTTGATGTAAAAAAGAGGCTATTAGATGTGTATACTGTATATTGCCGTCCTCATAAGAAGCAGAGTTAAAGGTATGTGCAATTGCTAGTCCAGAGCGTAATAAAATATACCCTCAACATGTTTACATGAAAGATTCTAAAATTGATATGAGGTACTTACTTAATGTCCTATGTTATGGCTAAATTAAGAAACCAATAGTTTCATATGGACGTGGTATATTGATGGCATTGTTGTCAGATGATGCATCCTTGTTACATAACAAATTAACTGATATTCTAAGTAAACATGAGAATATTAATTACAATGCAATTACATTCTAGTCCCTCGCATTTGTGTGAGATTTTGTTGAAATTATAGAAAAGGAAATATATTGGAAAGAGCTAGCAGCAGTTACTTGGGCATCCATGCCAGTAACATCCGAGATAACCCTACTAGGAAAACCAGGAGTTTTAAAACCCGAGCTATCCTATTGCTCCTGGAAAAAAGAAGAAGCCTGTAAAACAAACTAATTTGCACCTTGGGGGTATGGGGGTGGGGGTAGCAGCATTAGCCTCTTAATTGTATCAAATTTGAGCAATCAAGCCTCAAATCCAACACAATTAAGATATTATTGTGTCTATGGTGACAAATTTTAAACATCCATGCTTCTCTGAGGGATTTTTGTTTTGCTTTTTTTAATATTAGGGGTACTCAAAAAGACTTCCGAATTAACCTCAATGGGATTATATATCATTATGCGAGGCATGTGATGTGGAAGTTTAAAAAGTTATAGAACAGGTGCTCTGGGCTTACAATCATAGAGAAATTTGGAGCATCTTGATTGTATTTATCGGAGGTTAGATTTAGGTATACAATGTGAGCTTGTTGGTGAGTTCCGAGTGCTCTTCAACCAGCTGAATTCCTATGGCAGCAATGGAATGGAGGCCAAGGTTCACTCACATTGTGAATTGTGGTAGATAAACTTTGTCTAAATTAGAAAACGTTAAACTTAAATATTTTAACCTTTAAGATGCTCATACAATTACAGCTTTATATAACAGATATTCACAAATGCCCCTCTGTATATTATAACCAAAAAAGCATCATGAAAAAAATAGGATACCGTAGTACAGAAAACAATAGTGTTTATGAGTATGATTAGCTTAACCTACTAAACAAATGGGAGACATAAAGGTACAACCTAAAATCACATTGACCATTACTATAAATATATCTGTGACTAGCAAGTTTCCTGTCAAAAAATTACGGCAATGAAATTGTAAAGTAGCTAATGGTGTTTTGTGTGTACTACTGAAATATATAATACAATTAATAAATGAATATACTTTACCTATTTTGAAGCATTGTATTGAAGGGCTGGCAATCTGTTTTGATGTTGCTGCAGCATTAGTGGTGTTGAGCTGCTGTGTAAGCGTGATGAATGTGTGCAGTGTAATAGTGTGCGTGCGCGAGACCAAACCGTTAGCGTAGTTGTGTAGTTCCGCATTGGCGTAAAATGGAGGACGAAACCGTTAGCGTAGTTGTGTACTTCCGCATTGGCGTAAAATGGCGGGTAATGTGTGGTATGCGTCTTAGCGGAATATCCGTAGGTCGTTTGTTGTATTTTGCGACTTTCTTGTGGTGTTTTGCGGGTTTAGAGTGCTGTAGCCTCGTTTTCGTTTTGTTCGGCGGCCATTTTTTCTCTCGCTTAGCAAATTTTTTAGTGTTCAAACTCTTTTATTTTTAGTTAAATTAAGGTGTAAGTTGTTTTATTGAGGTCCTGGATGCTTCGACTTGCTGTAGATAAGCTTTTTATGTATGTGCTGTGTGTATTTATTGTGTTTTGAATTTTGTAATGTTCGCGAGTTGCGTCCGATTGTTGCGAGGTCGTAATGTGTGGTAACGTGTCTCGTATGTTGTTTGCGTTGCGAGGTAAAATTTGCAAGGGTCGTAGTCGGTGTGTCGTGTTGTTTGCGTTGCGACGTAAAGTTTGCGAGGGTTGCAGTTGCTGGCAAGGAGCGCCTTCGGCGCTCCATGCCAGCAACTGAGGTCCTCGCCCGTGGCCCTCGCTACTATGCGAGGGCCGCGTCTCGCTACGCGACCCCGCAAGCTTTAGCAACAACTCGTATGCTCACAGCTATACATGTGATAACAAAAGTGCAACATTCTGTTTCAATGTAGATTGCCACAGTTTAGTTGTTCCTACTATTACCCAATGTTCTAAGTGTGAGAATTCAAGCTATATATGCCCCTCATATAAATCTTAAATATATTATACGGCCAATATATAACTTGTTTTCAAGTCTCAAATGAAGCAAAATAGCTTTACTATTATAATGCAATATCTTTACACATGGAAACATATTGCCTGAGAGCATTGGTCTGAATATCACACTTTAAAATACTGTAACTATTTAAAGCTTTATGTGTTAAGTGGATAGACTGTAGTTTTTCATGTTACACCAACAACTGTCTTCATGCAACTCTTTGGCTTAACAGCATCTAGGGGATTCCATAACTGTAAATACTAAATATCCTTGTGCTTGGTGATCGACTAAACGGTGCAGGAACTACTTTTCTACATTCCGCTATTCATCTACATATCTGTTCCACTCAGCCTCACAAAATAAAAATTGGATGAAATATTTGCTTTTTGAGTCTTTTCATAAAGCAACAGCCTCTGAGGAAGCCATATATCTGGAGAGACGGCTGTTAGACTGGCTCATTTTTAACATGCAGAACCCTCTATTTTGCATATTATACTAGAGAACATCCAAATAGAGCATTGGGGAATTGTATCCGTATGTTACAGCCTATAAGTTGATCTACAGGAAATGTAAAATAGGGTCCATTTTTGTTTTTGATTTTATTACACAATGTTCACAATGGTTATTATTCACATTCATTTCTGGGGTATTGAGCTAAAAAAATCCACTATATACTTAAGGAGACTTAGGGCCTCATTCTATTAATGCCATAAAATGGCGGCAAAGCTGTGATTCCTTGCAAGGGGGCTGCGGTCCTTTGTAGCCCTACTTCTACATTGCTATTAAAATGAAAGGTGGCAGCAGCACACCCCTTCCTACGGCCGATCGCAAGCCATGCGTTTGGCTGTTAGCTTTGGTGGGCTTGGACCTTTAGCGGGCTTGGACCTGATAGAGCCCCATCGCTTATGGGGGTCTATACAGAACCCCATAAGCCTCCATCTAACCCATCACATATGGGGGTCTATACAGACCCCCAAAAGCATCCATCTAACCCCATCACTTATAGGGGTCTATGCAGACCCCCATAAGCCTCCATCTAACCCATTACTTATGGGGTCTATACAAACCCCCATAAGCCTCCATCTAACCCATCACTTATGGTCTATGAAGACCCTCATAGGACAATGAGAACCCTATAGTTAACCCCATAAGTGCCATGAGGGTCCTCCAGGACCCTCATGACACTAAGTACAAACACTACACTATTCTCCTCAATAAGTGTTTAGACTTTGTCATGAGGGTCCTGGATGGCCCTCATTGCACTTGTAGGGTTAACCTAGGGGTTAATAGTGTCCTACGGGGGTCTATGTAGACCCCTATTGGCCTCAGGGGGTTAATTTTAGTCTCATGGGGGTCTATATTGAGTGATGGGGTTAATTTTAGGTGCCGGGGGTACTTATATTACCCCCGCTGCTTGGGGGTAAACATTAGTGTGCCGCAGGCCCTTTAAGGACCCACTGTGGGAAATTCAAACCCCTCAATTCCCCGGACTTCAGTTGTGAATTCAAGGCCGCGGCAGAAAATTCAAAATTGCGTAGATGCTGCGAGGGTCGCGATCGGTGATGATAGGGACCCTCTGCAGCAACGGAAGGGGTTAAAGCAGGGAGACTGCAGGGGTCACTTTTCTGACCCCTGCCACAAGCGGTTAATGTGGGGAGCCTGCAGGGGTCTCGATCGGACCCCTGCAGCAAGGGTTAATGTGTGCACCTATGCATGGGTCTTTATCAGACCCCTGCATTATTGGGGGGATGTGGGGACACTGTGGATACACTGCAGTGTCCCAATCAAATCACGATCAAGACCCCTGAAGCCAGCTGGAGGCTTAATTGAAGCAGCCGCAAGGGCTTCACATCTCTTGCGGCTGCTCCAGGGTACAAGTAAGCTGCGACCCTTTTGGACCTGTTTGCAGGCTTGGTGGAGGGCTGGCCAGAGGATTTGAATAGGTTCAAGTACTTCCATGGGGCCGAATCTCTTGTGCCCGTGTGGGATCAATTTCTTTCCCTGCGCCGGCGTTGGCCGCAAAGGGAAAGCAGGGCGCCGGCTGCAAGCCGTCCGGAGCCTTCAGGCACAATGGAATAAAATACCTAAGTAGCTTGAGGCCATCCCTTGTGGCCACTCAGCTCCTACGGCCATTAATAGAATTAGGCATTAAGTCTATTTCTTCTATCCATTGCAAGGCTTTTAGCCAGATTTGGAGAGACTTGCAGGAAGGAGTACCTTTCAAGGTCATAAGCCTAACCTTCCCTGCTATCCCTGTATATTAGTTTGCTCAATTTTGTAATTGTGTGAATTAGATACTGTAGACTCACTTTTTATAGACATGTATGGATCTATTAAAGCTGACTATTTTAGGTACTCTCTTTACTGTATTGTAGTTCAATAGTTTCTAACTAGCAGATTCAGTAACAGTTCTCCAAACTTCACACTTTAGTACACATGTCAAGTATTTTTTTTTTCAGGGTATCTTTCCCTAATTTGTATTAAGCTGTCATGAGGCATGATAGAAACATGTATATTACTATTATTGCATTTCTAAGAAATATTAGTATTATATAGTTTGTAAAAAGTGTCTATTTTATTTTCAGGAAAATGAAAGCATTACACCTGTTTTTTTTATGACTGAATAGCAGGGTGATCAAAAGACGCATTCATATCACAAGATGCTGAGACAGGAATCAAAAAAGATTTTTCTGCTATATATATTTTTTTTATGCTACAAATTATATGTATGTGCAATTAATGACTACACCATTAGCCCCTATCCTATAGAAGATAATCCTTTCCTTTGCGTAAACTTACTAAAAATATAATACCATTTTGTAGTAAATTAATTAACAGACCTGGTACACCTGCACACATCATTGTTGTTGGCGAGGGGACCACACTGGGAGGGGGGCCAGACTGATATACATCTATGTCAGGTGCTGAGTTGGATTCAGCCTCAAAAATCCAAAGCATTTGAATCACAGTTCTTCTTGCACAAAAATGTGTTTGCAAAATTACCAGTTATGCCATTTTTGTGCAGTTTTTAATATTGCTTTTATGGGTCTTTAAAATAGAATTGAAATGTATATTTAAACTTGTAATTCTTTTTAGTTTCAGCTTTCATAGTGATTAAAGAAACTATCTGATTTTAAATGAATTCTATTTCACATTGAAGATGATGACATTTCTTTTGGATGATAATGAAATACTTGGCTGCAGATGAAAATAAGTCTGTCCACAGAATTGTTTTTATGAATTACAGAATGACAGAAGCAACTGCAATCTATTAAGATATTGTACAATCTAGTAATTAAACAATCTACATTTTAGGAGGCTAATTTTTGTAGGTCAAAACATATTGTCAAGTTAATGGTTATTTGTTAACCAAAAATTCTATAGTAAAATTGAGAATAATATATTTATATTTACTTAATCGATAGTGATATATACATTATATATTTTCACAGTTCTGCTTTTAGAAACAAATAATAATCCTTTGGATGAGGAGGATGTCTATGAGCTTGACTCCACAATTTTATTTATATATATATATATATATATATATATATATATATATATATTGGGCTACAAGCTAAAAAAATAACCATGGCCCTCATTCAATTGTGATTTGGCCAATTGAATAGGGCTCTAAATAAGCACATAGCATTTTTTTTTAAAAAGATTTTAGTTAGCTAAAACCTTGCTTTTGGATAGATGTTTACTAACCAAAAACTTCTTTAAAAAACACATGTTATGTGCTTATTTAGAGCCCTATTCAATTGGCCAAACTGCAATTGAATGAGGCCCATGAATTTAATTAGGAATTATTCTGTATGCATAAAAATAATAAACATTATTAATTACAGGGTTCGTTATAACGCAATTTCATTTTATTTAATGAGATTCTCGTGTATACATTGCATTTATTGTAATTAACTATCATATCTCAATCTTCACAGTTGAATCCCATCCTCTTTATTGACCACTCCTGCAAAAAGAATAAAACAAGGTAAATCATTAAATTATCTAAATTGGCACTCACCACACCAGCAAATCTTGTCTCAGGAGGAAGCAGGGGAGGCGAAACCTGTGCGTGTCAGACCATCAAGTCTCACAGTGATGATGTCAGCAGCAGTCCAGTGATCCGGTATTGGAAACCCAGATGTGGTCCTAGGATCAACACACTGACAATTTGAAACAACATGCAAACAATTGAAGACTACTATATGGTTATGTCCAGAAGGTACTGAGGGATGTAGTCTTAGACTAATAAGGTTATATTTTTTCACGTTAATACAGAGGCACAACTCTTAGAGGACAGGTTGTGAGTCCAGGTATTTTTTACTACAAACTAGTTAAACTAGAGCCACATTTTAATCTTCCTGTTATAAAAAAAATTATTTCCCTCATATGGTGCCTATGCTCTGTTGTATAATATGTGAACTACATGTATGATCTTGAGCTAAATTAATTACATTAAGTATCAAACATGTTTTTGTTATATAGGATAATAGTATACAATAGCCAGTTTGAGAAAGTTTATGATTGACATTGTCCTACTCTAGAACCATTATCTATATTAGATAGTACTAGTGATGTCGCGAACATCAAATTTTGGGTTCGCGAACAGCGAACGCAAACTTCATCAAATGTTCGCGAACGGGTGAACATCGGCGAACCTCCATAGACTTCAATGGGCAGGCGAATTTCAAAACCCACAGGGACTCTTTCTGGCCACAATAGTGATGGGAAAGTTGTTTCAAGGGGACTAACACCTGGACTGTGGCATGCCGGAGGGGGATCCATGGCAAAACTCCCACGGAAAATGACATAGTTGATGCAGAGTCTGGTTTTAAGCCATAAAGGGCATAAATCACCTAACATTCCTAAATTGTTTGGAATAACATGCTTTAAAACATCAGGTATGATGTTGTATCGATCAGGTAGTGTAAGGGTTACACCCGCTTCACAGTAACAGACCAATCTCCCCGTTTAATGCACCGCAAACAACCGCAAACAGTCCCTTTGCACAACCGTAAATTCCCCATTTGCACAAGGTTGGATACCAAGCTAGCCATGTCCCGTTCCTTGTCCTCACTGATGTCATTGAATGTCTCTTCCTCCACCCAGCCACCAAGGGTCCCCGAAAAGTGACAACAAGCCCCCTGGGATGCCTGCTGTGTTTGGTCTTCCACCTCCTCAAAGCCACCTTCCTCCTCTTCTTCAGACTCCCAGAGTCTGGGGGCTTCCACTGCCCAGCATGGAATATTATACACAGGTCAGAGTCTGGGGGCTTCCACTGCCCAGCATGGAATATTATACACAGGTCAGAGTCTGGGGGCTTCCACTGCCCAGCATGGAATATTATACACAGGTCAGAGTCTGGGGGCTTCCACTGCCCAGCATGGAATATTATACACAGGTCAGAGTCTGGGGCTTCAACTGCCCAGCATGGAATATTATACACAGGTCAGAGTCTCGGGGCTTCCACTGCCCAGCATGGAATATTATACACAGGTCAGAGTCTGGGGGCTTCCACTGCCCAGCATGGAATATTATACACAGGTCAGAGTCTGGGGGCTTCCACTGCCCAGCATGGAATATTATACACAGGTCAGAGTCTGTGGGCTTCCACTGCCCAGCATGGAATATTATACACAGGTCAGAGTCTGGGGCTTCAACTGCCCAGCATGGAATATTATACACAGGTCAGAGTCTCGGGGCTTCCACTGCCCAGCATGGAATATTATACACAGGTCAGAGTCTGGGGGCTTCCACTGCCCAGCATGGAATATTATACACAGGTCAGAGTCTGGGGGCTTCCACTGCCCAGCATGGAATATTATACACAGGTCAGAGTCTGTGGGCTTCCACTGCACAGCATGGAATATTATACACAGGTCAGAGTCTGGGGGCTTCCACTGCACAGCATGGAATATTATACGCGTTGCCTCTGTCTGCGTTATTATAAGGTGTGTACTGTTAAGTAATACTATTCCACTATCAGGGGACGTGTATATGGTATGGATTTTTGGAAGCGAGAGAAAGAAATAGATGCTTGGTCGGTCCTCCTACTTCAAATTTGGGGCACTGCGCGTGCAATCTAAGGGGCCAGATATGTGCACTGTGCACTGGCAAAAGTTGGCAGAGTAGATGCAATAGGCTTCACACACACGCCTGTAGGCAGGCAATTGCTATTCAATCTATTACAGTCAAAAAAGTGTTGTTTTATGTCACTGTACACTACGATTGCACCAGATATGACGTATCACTGTGCACTGGAAAAAATTGGCAGAGTAGATGCAATAGGCTTCACACACACGCCGGTAGGCAGGCAATTGCTATTCAATATATTACAGTCACAAAAGTGTTGTTTTATTTCACTGTACACTACGGTTGCACCAGATATGACGTATCACTGTGCACTGGCAAAAGTTGGCAGAGTAGATGCAATAGGCTTCACACACACGCCTGTTTTATTTCTCTGAGCACAATATAAGCTGTTAGGTGTTAGCCTGTCACACACACACGCTGTCAGGCAGGCATATGCAATTAGATTGCACAGAAAAAAAATATAAAATAAAATTAATGATGTTCTAGCCCTAAAAAGGGCTTTTTGGGTTGCTGTCCTTCAGATGGAAGGCTCTGGAAGGGAGTGTATGCTGCTGATTTTCTGGAATGTGTCTGCTGACTGTGAGGTGCAGGGTCAAAGTTTCCTCAATGATAAAGAATAGGGGGCGAACCCAAAAGCGCATGTGTTTGCCGTTCGCTGCGAACGCGAACATGCAAAAATCTCCGCAAATAGTTCGCTGGCAAACTGTTTGGGACATCACTAGATAGTACCAATATTGACTACATATTAATCACTTTTTTATTAGAGCGTGTATGATTATTACCCAGAATGTATATTGATGTAGCTGGCACATCTATAGACTTGGTCCTAAGAACATAAATACTGGGCATACCCTATATCTGCATAATTAACGTATAGCAACTCATCACACGATAATTCTTTGCTGTGTATATAGTATAGTTTACTCGCCATTGTTTTTCAATTTAAATATATATGTTAATTTATAGACATATATTTTTAGTATTAAATAAAAGTTACATTTTACTTTAAATCTATGGTCTTGCTCCAGATCAATTGCAATTTATATAATAAATATTACCATATGAATCAAACCAGGATATGACCGATAAATGAGTGTCCTTTACCTTCTCTATCACATTAATGTTTAGTTTACACTCAGATGGTCAATATACAGCCACAAAACAATGATAACGGATACAAGTCCATGTTTAGTACTAAGATAAGAAGGAAGTTTCCTGAGTTAGATTATACTGTAATCACCCTTTATTACATGCCTCCACAATTGCCCTATTGCTGCATTTGTCTCATACCCCTATAAATGTGAATGAAAATGAAAATGTTATGAAATCAAGACAACAGAACTTCTTAGTCACATGCCATAATAACTGTCAGATAAGTACTGTAACATTGATTATCACAGTTATATTTAAACAGATAAAAACAATTGTAACATATTTTGGAATTACCGATTTTATATGGAAAAAAAAGTGGATAATAACCATTGATCCCCTTCTAGATCGCTACCTTGTTTTGGTAAAGGGGCTTGTGGATATTTCCCCCAAAATGTTTTATGCCCATGGTTTACACAGCTGGTAGTATTTTTAGTTTGGTAAATACTTGAAAAACAACTGTCTTTTTTTTTTTTATTGTAGTGGTCCTTTAACTCCTTATATTGCCAACCATTTTTAATATAATCATAGTTACATAGGGCCTCATTCACCTGAGGCATCGGGAGATCAGTGCTTCCGTAATGGAGGCCGTAACTTATTATTATATTCAATTGGCTTCTTTTTGTAGGCTGTGATCGGGTTACGAGCTCCTGCCTCTGATTCCTTGTGATGGTTATCAGCGCAAGTTAAGGCTCTTCCAAGCTTTTGATTTTTCATGGCCTCAAGAGTTCTGATCACTAAAATCACGAATCGATATTCAATTGCTCCGAGTCCCCCTCGCTAACCACCCTGCCAAGGCCGCAAATGGCAAAAGGCAGTCCACAAGTTGCGGGTTCCAAGGAGGACTCGCAAAGGGCTTAAAGACATGTCCGGAGCACTGTAAATGCAAATATAAAATAAATACTGCACTGTTAATTACAGGGAAAGCGATGAAAGACATTGGGATTAATTGCACCACAGTCTCATGCCCGCAAATCGGCATTCATAAATCATTACATTTTTAAGTTTTAATTCAGAGTTATATCAATCTCGGGAATCAATGAGTTAATACATATTAGACCACCCATATGGACTAGAACAGTATCAGCATTTATTTTTATTATTTTGTACATTGCGGGTTTGCTGGTCTTATCAGATATCAGACCCCGAAACGAGAGTTGATTGACGTCACCTCCATTTTTTACTGGGAGTAACGGCATCCGAATTGAATGAGGCCCATAGTAACTGAGGTTAAAAAAAATATTTTTGCCCATCAAGGTAAACTTTTTAAGATATCCTCTGATCTGCAATATGCGGATTAATTGTTAATTGTTCCAGAGGAAGGCAAACAGAAAAACCTCAAGTAAAACTTTGCCAATTGTCTCAAAGGGGAATAAAAAAGTTCCTTCCTGACCCCAGATACTGTCGATCGGATTCCTGCGTGGATCAAACCCCCTCTCGAATTAACCAGGATAACCCTGATATATCCAATACCTTTTTAAAGTTATCTATTGAATCCACTGTCACCACCTCCATTGGTAGAGAAATCCGCAGATTAACCACACTGTGAATAACTCTTTTCTTTCTTTAAGGTGGAATCTTTTTTCTTTTTCTAACCTCAAAGGATGTCCTCTTGTCAGTTGAAAACTTCTTGGCTCAAAAAGCTCCCTTGACAAATATTTATACTGACCCTGGATGTATTTAAATAAGGTAATCATATCCCCTCTTAGACACCTTTTTTCTAGAGAAAATATGTTTAATTTGGTTAGTCTTACTTCATAACTTAGCCCCTCCATTCCCCTTGTTAGTTTTGTTGTCCTTCTCTGTACTTTTTCTAGTTCTAAAAATGTCCTTTTTATGAAGTGGTTCCCAAAACTATACTCCATATCCCAAATGAGATCGCACTAGGGATTTGTATAGTGGCAAAATGATATTAGCTTCCCTTGCTTCTATACCCTTCTTAATACATGCTATTATTTTAATTGCCTTTGCAGATGCTGCTTGGCATTGAGAATTGTTACCTAGGTGGTTGTCCACAAGCACTCCCAAATCCCTTTCAATATCTGATACCCCAAGATTTACTTAATTAAATTTATAAATTGCATGGCTATTTTTCCTTCCCAGTTGCATAACCTTACATTTATTCATATTAAATTTCATCTTCCATTTAATTTCCCATTTCTCTAATTTATGCAAATCCCTTTGTAGGGAAAGTACATCATTTTTTTTATTTAATTGCACAATACTTCAAAGTTAAATAGGAGAGGATACTAAAGTATGAGTATGTTAAATTTAGGAGGGTCTCAATCCATGTGCACATAATTACTGCAATTCCTGTATCCCTTAGTTTGCACAATAGTCTCCCATGTGGCACTCTAAATCTAAAAAGACTAGATTGATCCAAGTTCCTACTAACCTCCTCATAGAAACTAGATAGATTTTGTTTGACATGACGTATCACTCATAAATCCATGTTGACTCCTACTTTTAATCCTGTTCAAATAGACATTTTCTTGTATACTATCCCTTATTATCCCTTCTAAAAGCTTTCCCACTACAGAAGTGAGGGTTACAGGTCTATAATTCCCCAGATTTGCTCTTCCTCCCTTCTTAAATATAGGTGTTTATTATTTAAATGCCTGTTTTTTACTCCGTAACTTAATCTTTAAATCAGTGTTAAGCCACATTGGATGTGATTTACTCCTACTTTTATTCCCACATGGTATATGCTGATGTGTATGTATATTTAGTAAGGATTTAAATGTTGTCCATTTACGTTCAACTCTTTTATCTGTCAGTTCTCTGTCCCAGTCTATACTTTGTATTGTTGCCGTTAGACCATTAAAATCTGCCCTTTTAAAATTAAGAGTTTTTGTTGGCCCCTTACTGTCTTTTTTTAATTCAATCTTCATGTTGTGAATAATGTTTCCAAAAGGTTGCCCTATTTCAACATTTGATACCATATCATTATTATTTGTGATGACTAAATCCAAGATGGCCCCATTTCTAGTAGGTTCTTGCATAACCTGTACCAGTACTGCTGGTTTCACTCATCCAGTTTATTTCAGGGTAGTTAAAATCTTCCATTATTTGAACTTGCCTATGCTTAGCTGCATTTCCAATCTGTAATAAAAATGTCTTTCCTCACTTTCAATTATATTTGGGGGTTTATAGCATACTCCAACCAATATTCTTTTGGAATTTGCTGCTCCGCTATTTAACTCTACCCACAAACATTCAATATTATCACTAGTTCCACCATAAATATCTTCTCTGACTATAGGCTTAAATTCAGGCTTAACATACAGACAAATCCCTCCTCCCCTTTTACCATTACCCCTATTTTTCCTAAATAGGTTATACCCATCCAGTTTAACAGTCCAGTCATGAGATTCATCCCACCATGTTTCAATAATGCCTATTAAATCCCATTTATCATTGACTGCTAATAATTCTAACTCTCCCATTTTTCCTGGCAAGCTTCTGGCATTAGCAAGCATACACCTTATGTTATGAGTCTGCAGTTAGGAAGTGCCTGCCACTATACTTGAGCTACTTAGTAATACCTCCCTATTGACTAAACTAACCCTCCCCCATCTGCTCCCACATGACTAGTTAATTCATTCCTTACCCCCACTACACTTACTACCCTATCTCTTCTATCTAGTCCCTCCCCACCACCTATTAGTTTAAAAACTCCTCCAGCCATTCTAACATACTTTTCCCCGAGCACAGCAGCTCCCTCTTCATTAGGGTTCAATCCATCCCTGCTATAGAGATTGTACCCAAGTGAGAAGTCAGCCCAGTGCTCTAAAAACCTAAACCCCTCCTTAGTGCACCATTTTTTAGCCACACATTAACCCCCCTAAGCTCCTTCTGTCTCCCTGGGCTAGCATGTGGCACTGGTAGAATCTCAGAAAATACTACCTTGGAGGTCCTTGCCTTAAGCTTATTCCCTACTTCTCTAAAATCATTCTTTAGGACTTTAGAACTTTGTCATATGTACCAAGACCGCTGGTTCATTTCCAGACCCTCCCTATAATTTGTCTACCCGATCCACAACATGCTGAACCCGAGCCCCCGGGAGACAGCAAATTGTTTGATTGCTGGGATCTGGGTGACAAATCACCCTTCCTACCTTCCTATAATAGAGTCCCCTACCACCAAAACCTGTCTGTTGCTCTGCCTATTCTGCCCTCTCACTCCTCCAGTAGAACTGTTCTCCCCGCTGTTAGAGGGAACAGCTCTATCTGGCATTACCATTCCTGAATGAACATTCCCCAACAGTTTCACTCAATCTGGCAAATCTGTTGGTGCTTGCCAACTTAGTACTGGCCTGCCTCCTCCTGATAACCCTGTTTCCCCTTGTAACTGTAACCCAGCTACCTCCCTGGACATCCTCACTAGCCCCAGCTCCACCCTCCATGCTAGGCCCATTTAAACTGTGCTCAATGAGAACCAACTCCCTTTCCAGTGGAGCAATATCACTAAGTGCTGCAATTTCACTTTCCAGTTCTCCAATTTGAGCTTCCAACATGCTCACACCTCTCACAGAGGTATGGACCTTGGATCATCTATTCCAGTAGTTCATACCTGTGGCAGGATGTACACTGAGTGAGGTTGCCACTGAACTAACTCATAATTACAAATGGCAAAAAATCAGTGGGAAACAAAATACTACAATTTGACCGTTTTCTTTGAACTCCTTCCTGCAAACAGTCACACACAAGGCCCAAACTTATATGCAAGTTTAACCCAGGCAAAAACACTCCCCTCACCTGTACCAAATCCCTGCACACAGAAAATAAACACACTTTACTTGTCTGAGTAAATCAGATGCAAAAAGTGCAAAAAATCTCTTCAGTCTTGAGTTGCTCTTGACGTAAACACAAACCAGTATGATGGGGCTCCTGTGGCCTTTGGAAGGCTACAGTGAGCCTTAAGGGGCTCCAGGGGATGCACAGGAGGTCCATGAGGGGCATAATGGGCCATAGGGGTCACAGGGGGCCCCTGGGCTATGTGGGGGCCACAGTGGGCCATTAGGGGCTGCAGGGGACACACGGGAGATCCGTGAGGGCCTTAAGGCATCGTGGGGGTTCACTGGGCCTGCAGGGGGCATCGGTTGCCCCAGAGGTCTGTGAGGGGCCACAGTGGGCTGTAAGGGGCCGCAAGGGCCCCACGGGAGGTCTGCGGGGGCCACAAGGGAAAGATGGTCTAGCTAACAGATCAACTGACAAGGGAGAGGAAGCATACAGAGAGATCTCCTGCCATCTAGCTTTTAATCCAGACCAATCTGCCAAGATATGGGAAGCATCCCCCAGCATTGGTGAGAACCCCAGAAACATTTTAAGCCATATATTGTTGCATTTTGTCACACCAGACTGAAAACAAAACCTGAGGCCTAACCAAATGCCAGACTGCAGTCTGGATTTTGTTTCTGCTTGATGAATTACACAGTAGGTGAGAGCACTATAGAATCACACTCCCAAGGGTGGCACCTATTAAAACAATAAATTCAGAGAGTTATAGCCAGCTACAACCGGCCCTCGCTATTCTAACCAAAAGAAATAGGTGGGAATTCCCCTTTAGTTTCACCTTTCCTGCAGGCACAAAATCCTATGTTGCACATGACTGTGAGGAATGTTGTGCACACTTGATCAGTTAAAATTTTATGGCGTAGTCCGACCTTCTGGAGTGCCCGATCCCTGGCCTACCTCAAAGACCTTCTAAGCAGTGGTCAGAGGTCTCCCGAAAATAAAAGACAGCGAAGACCCCAGGCATCCTAGGGTAGTTCTACCCCATCTACGCAGAAAAGCTTTCGTACCATTGTTTAAATTTAATTTCTCACAGCAAGCCTAACTGACTCACTTCTAATTTTACAGGGTATCATAGATCATTCACCAGATGACTCTTTCTTACTTGCTCTGCAAAATGTAGTCTGAATCCTTTCATGGATCTACTCTTATTTAAACTTTAGTTACGAACTCTATTTAGAAACACTTAATCCTATTTTCCTCCTGAGAGGGGTAGCCAAGGGAATGGGTTCCTTGCTCCTTTGCCTCTGGCATGTTAGTGCCCTCTGTTAGGAACTATACAAATTACTATGTTACTGTTGTATTTGGGAACAACCTGTTCTCTATTTTTTGTGTTATTTTCCCACCCTTCCCCTTCTAGTTGTCCTTTGCTGCAGACTGTCATTGGCGTTGGGTGGCCAGACCTCTCGCTCCAGATTCTTCACGGCTCCTCCACATTGGGCTTTTAGTCTCAGAGTATGCTTTCATCCCTCCTCTAAGATAACATGACACCGACAACATGTACTTTCATTACTCACAATGTAAAGGGGTTTAACTTTTCAAGCATCCTTCATTATATATAAACCCCTAAATCCATCAGTCTTGTTTCTCATGGTTCCTCTGCATTGGGCTTTTAGTCTCAGGGTATGCTTTCTTCCCTTCTCTAAGGTAACATGACATCCACAATATTTACCTTGAGGCTAATTTAGTTGTTATTATCCAATGCCTCCTTTAGAGTTCAAATTGCTAGTGAGACTATTTTTCAAGGTTAGTAATTCGTTAGATTCCAGTGTGGGATGGCACTTGTTCTAAGTTGGCGTCCACTTACAATAAACATTTTAGGCAAAACAAGGAAAATCTGAGGAGGATCTACAGTTTTTGGAAAAACTCAATCAAAGGCAGCCATCCGAAGATCTTCGCTGGCGGATATATAGTGCCAGCTTGTAACTTGATTTGGTTTTGTCTGTCCAAACAGAGAAGGCCATGAGATAGACTCATCATAAATGTTACTCTAGTGGCAATAAACATGGCACTCTTCTATCCATAAAACTTAAAAAATTATGTCTCAATCAAAAATATTCCAGATTAAGACTCCTTCAGGAATTATTACTAGTAGTCCCAATAATATACAAAGCACATTCTTCACCCTTTTTTCGAAATTGTATCTGACTTCTAAAGTGCAGATGTCCTCATTGTTACACGCTTGTGATCTACCATCTCTTTTGCCTCAGGAGATTGACACTCTTAATGCCAAAATCACTATAGAGGAAGTCATCAAAGATAGAGGAGAGTTATCAAAGGCTTGGGATTTCGTAAAGCCCCGAAGCTGGATGGTTTCACCAAACTGTCAACTGTCAACTCATTTGACTAATTTATACAAAGATATTCTTGAGGGTTGTCCAATGCCCCCTGAATTAAACCAAGCGGATATGATATTCATTCCAAAGAAGGGACATGACCCCACAGAAGTAAAACATTATTGTCCTATCTCTTTATTAAATGGGGACACCAAGATTCTGACAAAACTCATGGCCAATAGACTTGATTTGTTCATTCCTAGACTTATCCATAAAGATCAGGTTGGCTTTATCCATTTCCAACAGGCAGGAGACAACACTAGGCGTGTACTAAATGCCTTGCAATCAGTGAAATTAAACCACATTTTTACTCTCCCTTGACATAGAGAAATCTTTTACCCCAGTTGAATGGCCTTACATTAAAGTGGCCCTGTCAAAATTTGGTTTCACTGGGCTCTTCATGAACTTGGTTCATACATATTATGAATCCCCCAAAGTATCCTTGAAATTGCCTGGAGAGTCTAGAACATTATTAGACATTAAAAGAGGGAAAATACAGGGATGCCCTCTGTCTCCACTCCTGTTTGCCTTTGCAATAGAGCCACTTGTACAAGCTATCAGATCAAACTCACACACCCAGAGAGTTAAAATAGAACATAATCGTTTCAAATGTTGTCTCTTTGCAGACGATATGTTGTGCTTCTTAACAGTACCTGCCACCTCTGTCCAAGTTTTAGGGAATGAAAATAGATACGGACGCTTTGAATATCTCCCTAAGCTCGAGAGACCTTGAATTTCTTCAACAAAATTTCGATTTTACACGGCCAGACACTCATATTAGATTTTTGGGTGTAACTGAAACATTTAGCCCATGGTACAAAGATAATCTAATTCTCATGTATACTCAAGTTAGAGACCTCTATAATTTACCTTTGCAGAGACACTTTAACTACTGCAAATGTAAATGTCACAGAACGTCTATTGGGAAAACCATAAGAGTCAATTGGTTCACTAACATTTGTGACAAAGCCCTATTTTCCAAACGTATTGTACGTTTTTTTTATAATATGTTAATGAGAGCCCTACAACGCAAAAGATGAAATATATAAGACATTGGGAGGAAGATTTGGGTTTTACATGAGATAAGGATTTCTGGTGTCTAAAAACATGCTGTTGAGAAACATTCTTTCATTGTCTAGTACACATCTTACCAACAGAAACACTGTGTGCATGAGCTGAAGGGAGCAGGTCTTTGTTGGGACTATTTGGAAGATAGTTTTTTTTTTTTTATATTAAAAACAGGAACCTTGCATATCCCTTTAATCCCATCAGTGATGTATTGCTTCAGACTGTGCACTACTAGTTTGTGTAGTTCAAGTCTTTTCTTGTGAAAAAAAAACACAAAACCACATAAGACTATTCTATTTGCCAATGAATAACAGATGATTAATCATGTTGTCACACTGTAAAAAACACATGTTTTACTTATCCTTCATGGGGATTTTTCACAACAAAAAGATCATACATATAGGATTATCCAAATCGGGGGTTGTCCATTAATTTCATATCTATTCTTGACCATGATAAACAGTGGATGGTGTGTTAAACAAAAGTGTGTATTTCAATCAGTTGTGCTCACCCAATTATATGGATATGAGAAAACATCCACATAGTCACACTTCTCTCACCTAAAAGACGAAGAATTTATACTAATTTTACTAAGAACATATTGCATGTTTTTTTTGTGTGAAGATGGCGCAAAACTTATTAGTCACAGTTAATATTCAGTGGCATGGGTAGTACCAAATCGTATACTGCACAGGAATGGGTTAATCTCAGAGGGCCATTCTCAACTGTTGTTAAGACTGAACGTCACTCCTGTGTTTCTGTTGTACCTCTTTGACAACTTTCTCTGGTTCTAAAAAGCTTGCTCAGGTACACACCAGTTCCCCTGACAGGGTCAAGTACAATCCTTCTTCCAGGTTTGCACCGATCATACATGCTCTGTCAATCAGCATAAAGGCAGAGCTAAATTGCTATGGGTACTTAATTCCTTGAATTAAGGATGTTTATACTGATCTTTACTGTTTAAATCTGACCATTAGCAGTGGCCCTTAAGAGCCTGATTGTGAGAATTCTCATTCTTGACTTTTACTGGGGTTATGCATTACATGGAGTGGTGTAGTGGTGTTCAGGCTCTACTGGTGTAGTACCCTTTGACGTGGAAGATGTTCTAACTCTGTGTTACTACTCAATGTCCTGATAGAACCAGAGTAGGACACACAGAGTGAATAAATACAAAACTATTGATAATAGTTTAATAATAAATACCTATTTAACTATATAACTATTTTTCTTTTTGTGTTTGTTTTATTTATAGAGACTTGTTAATAAATCACTAACTATGGGCTCAACAGAGACTACACTTGAGTATATATAATAATTTTTAACTGTGTGCGTGCATTTTAGGAAGTCAAATATATCAAGCATAATTATTATGCAACCAGCTAATTATTGAAAACTGCCCTACTAAATATACTACTGTAAGTAAATCCTGAATGTTCAGAATCTTATAATTAATTCTAATACATACACTGATATATGTTGAAATGAAAATAACATTGAACAGGATTATGTAGATGAGACAAACATTAGTTTATATGAAATTAATTTCCTAGGAAACTATCTAGATTCTCTTTTCTGATGATAAAGCATTTTATGTAATTTATTCCGTATTGAAAATCAGGAGTATGCATTTTAGCCTTGTAAGTATTTATTCCCACATTTCTGAATGGTAATTTAATTAGTCAATTATGAATAAAATCTCCAATTAAAATACAATCATGCGGTTTGCATGCACAGCTTACCATGGTGCCCCATTTTGTACTAGCACTATATTGTTTTCATCTGGCAAAAAAAAAAAATGAAAATGAGGGATGGAATTAATCTTTATTATAAATTAATTCTTGATTTTTTCTAAGTACACAATATATATTTAAATGCTAAAGTATTTTGCCTGTTTCCAATAGTTACTACAATCAACCATTACATTTTAGTTGCTGTGAAAAGTTGGACAGAATGTATTTTTTTACCATCTTCCATATATCGACATATCTCAATGTGGAAAATATTAAGTAGGAAAAAATATGTAGAACTTAGACCTCTAATGGTAACTTCTAAAAATGTTTGCAGGCAGCTAGGACACCAACATTCCTTCTTCATTTAAAAAGACTCACTTTGTTGAATTTTCTATAGAAGTATTTCTACATTTTTCAGTAACATCATCTCTTGCTGAAATGTACATTGTATTCTGTACTTGAAAATATCTTGAAATGTATTCTTAGGTTTAAACATTGTACCACATGATCTATAGTAAATTTGTTTTATTAATAAATTTGTAAAAAAATAAAGATAATAAAAAAGGTGGCTTCAAGTATGTTGGAATCAACATAATGAAGATAAAGTGGTGGTGATTTTTTCAGCTTAAGGGATTAATTAGATGGAATTTAAAAACTATAGTCTGCATATTAAGAATGTTTGTTTTTGAGCAAGATTTTTACCAGAGACTTGCATGTTGGACATGGTAGTTGGTCTCCTTATAATGTCATAGTTATGAGTTAGAATAATAGGCGGTCTTGTACAATACAAACACAGGTGGTCCTCGGGTTAAGGACGGGATCCATTTCTTAGAATGTTCTTATGCCGGATTTGTATGTAAATTGGATCCCTGAATAATAATAATCATAATAATCATAAAATCTTATAATGGCTCATATGTGGTAATAATAATACAGTTTAGCAATAATATTACTTGGTACCATAATAATAAGTTACATAAACTATTGTGCTCTTTCTTTTAATTCAAACAAACAAACATAAAAAATCTCATACAAAAAAAATGCGTGGGAGCTGTTCTTTTGTAGGGATGATTTGTTAGTTGTTTGTTACCCAGGGCACACCTGTACATACAGATGTGCTCAAAAGTTTGCATACCCTATCAGAAATTTTTAAATTTGGACATTAATTTACGAAATATGACTGATCATGCAAAAACATGTCTTTGATTGAAGGATAAGTTGGTTGGCTTAGTTTTAAATCATACTGATAACAGAAATCACTCAAATGGCTCTGATCAAAAGTTGATATACCCTTGAATGTTTGGCCTTGTTACAGACACACAAGGTGACACACACACAGGTTAAAATGTCAATTAAAGGTTCATTTCCCACACCTGTGGCTTTTTAAATTGCAATTAGTGTCTGTGTATAAATAGTCAATGAGTCTGATGGCTCTCATGTGGATGCACTGAGCGGCCTAGATACTGAGCCATAGTGAGCAGAAAAGAACTGTCAGAAGACCTGTGTAACAAGGTAATTGAACTTCATAATGATGGAAAAGGATATAAAAAGATATCCAAAGCCTTGAAAATGTCAGTCAGTACTGTTCAATCCCTTATAAAGAAGTGGAACACTCGGGATCCTTTGATACCATGCCAAGGTCAGGTAGACCAAGAAAGATTTCAGCCATAACCGCCAAAATAATTGTTCGGAATACAAAGAAAACCCCACAGGTAACCTCAGGAGAAATACAGGCTGCTCTGGAAAAAGTCGGTGGGGTTGTTTCAAGAAGCACATTACGACAATACTTCTGCTTACAGCAGAAAAAGGTAAAGGTTGTGGAGTGGCCATCACAGTCTCCTGACATTGATATCAACGGGCCACTCTGGGGAGATCTCAAACATGCGGTTCATGCAAGACGACCAAAGACTTTGAATGACCTGGAGGCATTTTGCCAAGACGAATGAGCAGCTATACGATCTTCAAGAATTAGGGGCCTGATTGACAACTATTACAACAGACTGCTAGCTGTCATTGATGCTAAAGGGGGCAATACAAAGTATTAAAAACTAAGGGTATGCAAATTTTTGAACAGGGTCATTTTATTTTTGTCTTTGTTGCCATGTTTGGTTTTATGATTGTGCCATTCTATTATAACCTACAGTTGAATATGAATCCCATAAGAAATAAAAGAAATGTGTTTTGCCTGCTCATTCTTGTTTTCTTTAAAAATAGTGCATATATTACCAATTTGCCAAGCGTATGCAAACTTTTGAGCATAACTGTATGTAAGTACATGTATGTGGTATGACTTTGCCCAGTTGGGGCAGTTAATTATTATGATAGTTTTGTTCCATTTCCAATCTGATGTTTTATGTATCTTTTTTAAATATTCATATAACTATTTACTTGATACTTTTAGACCTAACATCTTGATTTTATGTAATTTGTGTTCTAATGTGCTCTACTTTCAACAACTTTATAATGTAACCTTAATCACTTTGTTTTTCACTTGTAGAGTAAGTTGCTAAATTTTAAGACTGTAACATATTTCTAGCTGAATAAAATTAATTGAAATTATAAACTTAAATAATTTGAGCTAATAAGATGTCATTCCCTAAAATTTCCCATTCAAAAGTGGTAATTGCTAAACATTCGCTTTAGTTTAGTGAATACACCTTTGATATAAAAGTAGTTTTAAACTTAATTTACTGCTGGCTTGGTAACCCCTGTACAAGCAGAGAAAATACTGCAGTACTTTTATAAATCAAGCCTAATTCATTACAAATGCATTGCATACTAATAGATGCACCTAAGTCAGCATTCTCTCTGAGATTGCAAGCAATTAACAGTTAGCGGTAGTAAAGATAAAGGTTCACATAAAAGAAACAAAGTTTGAAAAATTGCTTAATTAAAATGTTCTTTATCTTCATCACAAATTAGCAAACATTGATTTTCATAAGCCAGAAGCCCATGAAGTTAGAAAAAGTATCCAAAACAGCTCTGTGATTATCGGTTTGGCATCATGCAATGAAAATAAATAGCTATTTATCAGTCTAATATCCCACTGGTTTTGTTGAGTTGCATTTAAATGTTCTTGTGAATGAAGATGGTTTTTGCATTTTTATTTTGGTCACTGGTTGTTTCACTGCTTGCATAGAGTATCAGACTTATTAAATTGCTATTCTGTAAATTTAAAAGGGCTCTATTTAAGCACACAGCATTTTTTTTTACAGAAGTTTTTAGTTAGTGAACTTCTATCCAAAGCAAGGTCTTCACTAACTAAAAACTTTTGCAAAAAAAAAATTGCTGTGTGCTTAAATAGAGCCCTTTTAAATTTACTGAATCGCAATTTAATAAGGCTGTATGTGTTTACACTCTACTTAAACTTTGGCATCACAAAGTAATAGAATTTTTATAATTGTAATATTCCCATAATGTCATTGCCAAGTAGCTGTAAGTTATACCACGTAAACTGTAAGCTATACCACGTAAACCCACTTCGTGGTCCATTTCAATCACCAGTCTTCCTTTCTCTTATTGATGTTGCATGTTGCCCGGTACCTGCACCAATTTAGTGCCATTTTGCCTACAGTCTGCCTTTATCTGTGACAGTCTGGAGGACAGATGATCTGTTTACTATTGTTGTACTACCAACCCATTATGAATCCCAGTTGAGAGCTATCTACTTTAATCTTATGTCTGTAGTAGGGAAATCTGCCCCTCTTATACAGCCCACACTCCAGACCCTTCCCTCTCACCTCACACCACAAACATCTAATTACTCTCTATCCTACTTTATTCACCTCTATGTTTGCCATGGCAAATGTTACTCTTTTTATTATACATCTAACACAATGATTATATATAGCAGTACCTTATGGGAATGAAAATAAAATTATGGTTCATAAAGTAAGTCATTTGGAATAAGTCAAAATTAAATCCAAAGACAATTAAATTAAAATATTCCAGTAGTTTTTTGGGCAAGTATATTTGATTTAGCTATAGACTGTTGAACTCATTACAATGTTTTTAGTATTCTTCAACAAAACATAGAATTATATTTATTACATATTTTGTAAAAGTGTTCCCATTTTCAGAACATATGGAACAAAAAACTTTATTTATTTTTCTATTTAACACTCCACTCTTGCAAAACTACTTTCCTGAGATTACTCTGTTTAACTTTTGGTAACACATTTTGCAGTAGGAAAGGGAATTAGGTCATGAATAAGGTGCCAATATACTAAGCTTCTGTCTGCTTTCATGAGTCTGTGCAGTCTAGCACAACAATCAAAATAGACTTCTCGGCAAGTAGAAAATAACTTTATTCGATAAAGCAGTCTGTTGTAGCACAGAGTACTAGTAAAAGCCATTTCACACAGCAATTCGTAAGTTGTAAAACTGAACTTTGGCTGGTAAATAAGACATTTTCCAGATATCATTTCTGAATATCTAAGGACTGTAAAACACTTGCACCTGCATCAAAATTCACCTTTGTTTGAGCTACTAAATATTTTTCTAAGACCTTGTTTGCTTTTTTACTTTCCTGTTATTGATTATTTTTTCTCCCCATGTCACTCAAGTTTAATCATATTCAGTATATGTGTTACATATTATTATCGTTTATGTGTAATATTATCGTTTATTTGTAACGCGCCAACATATTCCGTAGCACATATTAAGAATAGTAAGTCTTTACTCTCAAATGTCTTGTGTTACACTCAGAAATGATTTTGTAATATTCATGTTGTAATGCTGGTGGTTGTTCCACAGAAGACAGATCTATGGACCTTAGGCAGAGAGGAATAATACTAATTCTAATTGCCATCAGTACGTGGTCCATGTCCATTAGGCAGATGGAAACATATACAAGTTAGTTAAATGATCTGGATATTGGCTAAAGATTACAAACAGGTAGAGATGTCGCGAATAGTTCGCCGGCGGACTGTTCCCGGCGAACATAGCATGTTCGCGTTCGCGGCGAACTGCGAACATATGCGATATTCGACCCGCCCCCAATACTTTATCATTGAGCAAACTTTGACACTGCATGTCACAGTCAGCAGACACATTCCAGCCAATCAGCAGCATACACCTTCCACACCCTTCTACCTCATGGACAGCAGCCATTTTGGAATCATAACTAACTTGCAGTCTTACTGAGAGGAGGTAGAGTGTAGGTGATACTGCATCAATAGGGAAAACCATAGCTAGGCAAGTTTATTCAGTGTCCAGTGCAGTGCTGAAGGACTCTTGTGCATTATTATTATTATTATTACTACTATATAATGTGTAGATGTACCAGCTGGGCATTTATTATTATTATTATTATTATTATTATTATTATTATTATTATTATATAATGTGTAGATGTACCAGCTGGGCATGCTCTTGTGCATTATTATTATTATTATTAGTAAAATACTACTACTAATAATAATAATAATGCACAAGAGCATGCCCAGCCGGTACATCTACACATTATATACTACTACTAATAATAATAATAACAATAATAATAATGCTCAAGAGCATGCCCAGCCAGTACATCTACACATTATATAGTAATAATAAGAATAATAAGAATAAGAATATAGAAGAGCATGCCTAGCCGGTACATCTACACATTATATAGTAATAATAATAATAATAATAATAATAATAATAATGCACAAGAGCATGCCCAGCCGGTACATCTACACATTATATAGTAATAATAATAATAATAAAGCAGAAGACCTCCCCTGTGTCTCCCCCCCACTCCCTCCCATGTGTCTCTCTCCCCCCACTCCCCTGTGTCTCCCCCCCACTCCCTCCCATATCTCTCTCTCCCCCCCTCTCCCCTGTGTCTCTCCCACCCTTGCCTGTGTCTCTACCCCCTCTCCCTTCCCCAGTGTTTCTTTCCCCCCTCTCCTGTGTCTTTTCCCTGTTCCCTCTTCCCTCGGTCACTCCTCCCTCCCCTGTGTCTCTACCCCCCTCTCCCTTCCCGTGTTTCTTTCCCCCCTCCCCTGTGTCTTTCCCCCCTTCCCTCTCCCCTGTGTCTCTCACCCCTCATCTGTGTCTCTTCCCCCTTCTCCCCTGTGTCTCTACCCCCTCTCCCCTGTGTCTCTACCCCCTCTCCCTTCCCCTGTGTTTCTTCCCCCCTCCTCTGTGTCTTTACCCCCTTTCCTCTCCCCGGTGTCTCCTCACCACTCGCTCCCATTAGTCTCTTCCCCCCTCTCCCCTGTGTCTCTACCCCCCAATCTCTCCTGTGTCTCTCCCCCTCCCATGTGTCTCTTCCCCTCACCTCTCCTTTACCCTGTTTCTCTTCCCCCCTCTGCCCTATGTCTTCCTCTCCCTCTCCACTGTGTCTTCCTCTCCCTCTCCCCTGTGTTTCCTCTCCCTCTCCCCTCCCCTGTTAGCTTCTATATGCATACATACATACAATAAGAAATCTGGGGGGGGGGGGGTTACCCCTTACCCCCCCCCCCCCAGTTCCGAACACCCAAGTGTACTGTATAATATTGTATTGGCATTATGTTATATTATATCACTAGCGACTTGCCTGGCACAAATGACGGGGCAATAATAATAAATAAAAAAAGTTTGAAGCCATGGCAATGCTGTTTGCCACACAATGTGATGCTTTTTGTACTCTGAGGACCTTCGGCGCTCATTGTGAGCCTCTTCCCTTGTGTCCTTCATGTTTCGTGCTTTGCAATGATCAATCTTCGGCGCTCATCGCAAAGACAGATATATAAGTACAGTGTTAAATATATAATTTTTTTTGTGCAGTGTAAATTAAAAAATGTATTCAGGTCTCAGAGCATAATAAAGTGATTTAGATTTGTAACTGCTTTGAGAGTGCTATCGCTGGCAGCCAATGAGCAGTAATCCAGATATATAACTGCAGAGTAAAAAGTAAAACATTTTAGTGTAGTGTAAAGTCTACATTTTTATTTTCCATTACTAATTAATACTTATTAAATGAATGCACGATAATAACTATTGTGAATGAACAAATGTATTAGGAAGTGCGAAGCGTTAATGTATGTAAAGTAACCGCAGTGTAAAATATGCTATGAAGCGTATTTTTTTTATATATATATTTTTTAATAATAATGAATGAATTAATTAATAAAATACTTTACCTATTTGTAATTAATATATCCAGTGATCAATAACCTGAAGAGCTAACTAAAAAAGATTTTCCTAAAAAGCCGTACGAGGTAAAGATACATTATTAACAAGGACGCTAAATCATCCACACCCGCTTACCACATACACATTCCCCATCATTTTACAACACTAACTTACACAATGCGGAAGTACCCAGCTACCCTAACGGCTTCCACTCGCGCACGCAGCCTATTTACACTACACACTGCACACATTGCTGACACTTACACAGCAGCTCCACAGCACTGAAAACCTACATTGTATTCTGCAGGAACATGAAAACAGATTGTCAGCTCTTCAGCACAATGCTTCCTGCATATATTACTTACAAATAGGTAAAGTATATTCATTTAGTAATTATTTCATTAGCATACAAAAATACATATACACAAAAAAAACATTATCACCTTAAACATAAAAGCCATTCACTGCGCGCCTCACAACGAGCGCCAACGCTGCTCATAGCACACAAAGCCTTGCAATAAGCGCAAAAAACACATCACCGCCAACCAAAGAATAACAGCAAAAGCGCCTATCAGAAAAAAAATACAACCAACAGCCTCGCAATGAGCGCCGAAGGATATCCGACCGCCACCAAAATGAATGTCTCGTCCAAACCATTACCTGCCTTACAATCTTATTGCCGCCATTTTTTGACGGGCAAGTCGCTAGTAAATATCTAAAGATCAAGATAATAAAAGTATCAGGAAATGTAACACAAAGATGCACGTGCGTCTGAATAATACGACAAATACAGATTTTTGTCATAAATGATATGATCGCAGTATTGGGTCATAAACCCTAAACACTGGAATCTGTTACATACAATTTACTGATGATGTCATTAATGGGCTTCAAGGGGGGGGGATCTCTTTTCATACTTTTTGAGCGGTGCAAATCCAACATACTCAGAGCGGAAACGCCACATCTGTGGGACACACACAAAGGGGTTCACTTTGGGAGAAAAAAACAAACAAATATGAAATATTTAATAATCATATTTTGATGTTACCAACAGATAAGGAAACGAAACTGAGGTTATTATATCTAATAGTAGCAAGCCTGGGAGTACTGGGAGTAATAATACTGCAGCAGGAGGTCAGGACTAATGTCACCTATAGACCCCCAGACAGATAAAGGTCAGTACTAATGTCCCTCTATAGACCCCCCAGTCAGATAAAGGTCAGTACTAATGTCCCTCTATAGACCCCCAGTTAGATAAAGGTCATTACTAATGTCCCTCTATAGACACCCAGTAAGATAAAGGTCAGTACTAATGTCCCTCTATAGGCCCCCAGTCATATAAAGGTCTTTACTAATGTCCCTCTATAGACACCCAGTCAGATAAAGGTCAGTACTAATGTCCCTCTATAGACACCCAGTCAGATAAAGGTCATTACTAATGTCCCTCTATAGACACCCAGTCAGATAAAGGTCAGTACTAATGTCCCTCTATAGACCCCCAGTCATATAAAGGTCAGTACTAATGTCACTCTATAGACCCCCAGTCAGATAAAGTTTTGAAATGTTTCTTGGATAGCATTGGTGCTAAAGGAGGTTTGGCCATCAGGTAGTCTAAAGATACCGTATATTATGTCCTCTCTTGGGGGTAAAGACACTAATAATTCCTCCAATAAAATTCTGTTTTTTTATGTGGGCAAGGTCCCTGTTTAGCCCATTGGGTTATCTGTTAAAAAGAGTGGTGCAGAGACTGTGGGGGCTGTTAGCCTCCTTGTCCCCGTGTGGTCGTTTAGAATCTCTGCTGCTGCATGTTTCAGCTTTATTAAGGTGTAATTGTACAGCGTTTGACTCAAGTAGCTGCCTGTGCTGGGTCAGTTTGGCTTAATTGCTGGGCCCTTTTCCTGCCAAGATGGCGACCGTCAGTCCATGGGCCTCTATGTCCCCTTCACAACCTTTGTCCCCGCTTGTGTGCATATTTGGGATGGTCACCCTTTATATCTCCGACCCGTGGCCTTCTCAGGTCCCCCCCTCAATCTCTGAGTGTTTGTATGCGGGCTGGGGCATTGAATCAGGCCTACCTTCTTCTCTGCTCGCTGCAAGATCAACAATACCTAATTTTTCAGGCATGTGTACATGGCTAATTTTTCTGGCCTCTGGTGCTGCACTGTGCCTTCAACCACCAAACCCCCCAAAAAGGCACATAACAGGGATTAAACTGATAGGAGTAGTACTACTTAACACACCACTCATATCTGGTGTAACAGTAGTGTACATTTAAAACAAAAAACATTTTTTCTACTGTAATAGATTGCATAGCAGTTAGTTGTCTGCAAGCGTGTGTGTCAGACCTACATCGACTACTCTGCCAACTTCTGCAAGTGCACAGTGCCACTCATATCTGTTGTCACAGTAGCTTGGACGCATAGTACCAATCTGTCAAAACCGGTAACGATGAATGATGTCTAGAGTAGCCTGGTTCCCTTATCCTCTACAGGTTGAGACCTAATGTTTGGGTGTCTCCAGACCAACACATGAGTACAAGCAGCACACAAACTCAAAGCTGCCATCCTCCTCCTGGTCCAGCATCATCAGCCACATCGACCACTGCTGTCCTCCTTGCCCCCTCTCAACCATCCGCCACTGCGTCTCTCGCCTTGAGCAGTTCCTGCTCATTTGCCCATAGTCAGGTGCCTGTAAAGGACATGTTTGAGCGTAAGAAGCTAATGTCTCAAAGTGCCCCAAAATTGAAATGATACGACCAACAAAGCATCATTTTCCATCTCCCGGTTCTAAAAATCTAGGCCTTATACACGCCCCCTGATATGTGCTGTAACAGGTTTTAAACTGATAAGAGTAGTACTACTTAACACACCTTATAATAATGCAGAGAGAGGCAATGCAGTGATAGGAGTCTGAAGAAGAGGAGTCAGAGGAGGAAGGTGGCTTTGAAGACCAAACACAGCAGGCGTCCCAGGGGGCTTGTTGTCACCTTTCGGGGACCCTTGGTGTTGTACGCGGCTGGGTGGAGGAAGAGACCTTCAATGACATCAGTGAGGACATGGAACGGGACATGGCTAGCTTGGTATCCAACCTTGTGCAAATGGGGAGTTTGCGGTTGTGCAAATGGACTGTTTGCGGTTGTTTGCGGTGCGTTAAACAGGGAGTTTGGTCTGTCACTGTGAAGCGGGTGTAACCCTTACACTACCTGATCAATACAACATCATACCTGATGTTTTAATGCACGTTATTCCAAACAATTTAGGAATGTTATGTAATTTATGCCCTTTATGGCTTAAAACCAGACTCTGTATCAACTATGTAATTTTCCGTGGGAGTTTTGCCATGGATCCCCCTCCGGCATGCCACAGTCCAGTTGTTAGACCCCTTGAAACAACTTTCCCATCACTATTGTGGCCAGAAAGAGTCCCTGTGGGTTTTAAAATTCGCCTGCCCATTGAAGTCTATGGCGGTTCACCAATGTTCGCCAGGTCGCGAACATTTGCGGCGGTTCGCGTTCGCGGTTAGCGAACCGAAAATGTTATGTTCGCGACATCACTACAAACAGGGTGTTTGGTGTAACCTGAAAAATATTTTTGTTAGGTGGAAATCAGAATTTAAGTCAGGTAATAAACAAAAATCAGAACACCATTGTAACTTGAGAGAACCTTTGCTTAGTACAGGATGATTAGACTGGTACATCCATATGTGAAGTTGAGTTTACAAAGAAAATTGAAACCTTTAATATCAGTCTCAGTCATTCACTCTTCTGTCACACTGTAATGTTCATAGCATGTTTAGGTCACTTATAGGTGTGAGGGTGCAGAATAGAGCGCCCATGGATTACACTCTTTGGATGGCAGAATTTTAAACTTACTAATAGACAGATGTACCTGTGGAAGCTGTATGTTTTTTTAAACATGTGATCTATGTTTGATTAAAAAAAGACTGTCTTATCCATCACCCTGAAAAACTGCAAATTTGTAAATTAATTTTAAAGTATGAACCAGCAAAATAAAATGTGATCTATGTTTGATAAAAAAAAGACTGTCTTATCCATCACCCTGGAACGGCAAATATGTAAATTAATTTTAAAGTATAAACCAGCAAAATAAAAATGGTTTTCAGCAAACAAAATATTTTTTGTCTTAAATATTTATCTAAGAATACTTTGATGCAAAAACCGGAAGAGGCATTATTAGGATATATCAAAACTCACACAACTGCTAAAATTATATTTTTAGCTACTAGAATTAGCATTGCTAAAAACTGGAAATCAGATAAACCCACAATACAAGAGATAAAAAATATAATATATACACACAATGTACATGATATTGGAAGTTATAGATAAAAATTTAAATAATAAACATAAATAAATTAGTAAGATAAAAACCTAAATAATTCTGAAGAAAGAGAAAGCTAATCATTTCTTAAATTACCCCACTAATCATCTTCTTCCCCCGAGTTGTTGTTTTTTTTTCTTTTTTTTTGTAAATGTTAATGTTATGAAAAATTATATAAAAGAACAAATCATTTTTTGTATTAATATATATGCACAACCTAATTGTTAATTATGTGTATTTTGTTTTAATTACAATAAGAAATATTTGAAAAAAGAGATAAATTATAAGAGAATATTGCCCCCCCAAAAAACGAATGTGGTAAAAATAATAATCCAAGTCTTGTGAAGTCATTATGCCAAAAAAAGACTGTATCATGCATAGCAAAGAATGAGGTAATAATATTAAACTGACAGAGCAGATACAGCAAATATGTAAAATCTTCATGCTTTTACAGGTAGTTTCTGACTTAAGGACAGTGTTATGAACAACTCTACTCTTCGATTCTCAAGTTTGGGTAATCATTTGCAGTACTTTAATCATACAAAGACAACACTTCAGTTTAATGATTCTAATACCAGAAAATATGTTGATGCTATCAGACTTGATTTATATATTCCATACACATTTTATCGATAAGGAAAGAAGATCTGTTTGTAAGGGTGAGCTACCAAATTTCTGGTTCAAGGCACCATTTTTGAGTCCAAGTTATCATAGATCCAGAATTCATTCTAGTGGTCAGTTATTTCCCTTTGATAATGCCTTATAGCATCGAGAGACTTTAATTTCTTGTACTGTAATTACAGTCTTAATATGATATAGGACTGCATCTTCTAGTACCCATTGATTATTACCTTCACATTAATCAGGCTGACAATCCATCACAACATTTAGGGAGCTGTAGTCTTTCTTCATAGTGTTAGTTGTATTATTAATGTTATGAATGTGCATGAAATAGCTTTAGCACTGTATTTCCCAAGAGGATTTCTGTTTTTAATATGCTTTGATACATATTTGAGATTTTATTTTCTGTGACACACTTTTTCATATATGTGTTATTTCACTTCAGTTACCCAGTTTCACTTTCCTAAGCGAGTTCTGAATTGTACCAATCAGCAACAACTGGGGTGACTCTTTTGTATTAATATTTAACAACTGGAATACAAAATGTATTATATTCAAAGGCATTGTTGTGAGCATTGGCCTAGATTGGATGAGTATGCCCACTATACAAAAATAGTGGAAGTTATTTCTACAGCTTCACACTGATACAGATGGCACATTTAAATTAATAGATGTTCTACTCTTAGGATTGTTCACAGGAACTGAACTCACTTAAAGACTTCTATTTAGTACACGTACAGCCCTATTAAAATAGCTTAACGTATAAAACCGTAGCCCGTAACGTAGCCCACAAGACTTGCAGCTATTAAATTGACCCTCTAAAGCAAGCCGATGCAGATCTGCGGTTGAAGAGCGAAAAATGCCTACAGGATGTGGAACGTGGAACTTCGCAGTCGCAAATCCTTTGTTCTGTCAAGCCCGTAACGCTTTATTTCAATTAAGCTATTAAATTGCAGCTAATTCACTGGCGTTCAACCAATGGGTACCAGAGAGGACCCGCAAGGGCGGTAAATTCCTTTAGCACTTTAAATACAAATGTACACACACTACTGTACTTATATGAAAAGGGAAAGTGATGTTAGGTATTGAAATAAATAGCACAACAGTCTGAAGCTCGCAAATTGGCAATATAAAATATGTTTTTTTTATGTTTAAATTCCATTTTATATCGATCCCAGCAATCAATGTGTTAATACATATAATGCTACTCGCATGGACTAGAAGATCATATTTACGGCTTTATCAATATTGCATTATTTCTGTAATGTGGGTCTGATCGTAACTCGTAATTGAAACCCGTAACACTTTGCAATCCCACCTCCATTTTCAGTGATGTAATTATGACGATCTCTGTTGCTATTGGCTCCATCTTAATCCGTAACTATGGTTTGACTAAATGATCATGTTCACGGCCGCGCAACCATCATTCAACAAATGGTTTACGGGTTTGACACTCAAGCCCGTAACTCGCAACCTCCTCGAATTTAATAGCTCTGTAACTCTGCCCGCAGCCATTGCAGGTCTTACGTTGCACTTACGGGCTTCTAATTTGATAGGGCTGATAGTCTCTAATTTAACTTTTATCATTTATGTAAGTTGTTAGTGTTTAGCACTTAATGCATATGGACTTTCCTTGATAAAATATTCAACTGCAGTGAACTTTGTTAAACTGCTATTTATTGTTGTGGGGACAAAAATGCTGCCAGTTTGTTCTTATCAGTTGATAGTTTTACAATGCTCTATTAACCAGTTAATTGTTTTAAAGGTAAAGTTTGAATGTAAAGCTAAAGTATGTACATTGCTTAAAGTCAATATCCAAGATATAAAAAAAAAACTAAACCATAAGGTATAAGGAAAGAAAACTGTGGAAACCAGTGACCTCTTTACCATTTGAAATTTTGAAATCAATAGCCCTCATATAATTGTAAACGCTCTTTGATGACGTAAGCACGCTGGCTGATGAAACGTACCCCGGTGTACTGAGTCTGAGGACGCGCATTTGTTTGTAGGAGCCTGCACATGAGAGGAAGCTTAGATAAGGACAATGCATCAGAATGAAATGGATAATCCTTGAGAGATCCTCAGCCCTGTTTCCATTATCACTCCACTGTTTCAGGTAGGAGAACGTTCCAGGATATACATTGTGGCTCAGGTAAGCCATTTATTTTATTTTTATTTTTCTATCCCAATATATATGGAGGCTATCTCCATTTATTACTGAGAGCCGTTCTATAGATAATTGACCTCACTCCTTAATACAGTCTAATATTTGATAAATTTCCAATGGGTTTACACTTATATGAGGACTATTGATTCCAAATGGTATAGAGGACACTGGTTTCCAGTTTTCTTTCCATATTCCTTACAGTTTAGAGTTTTTTTTAATCTTAGATATTGACTTATTGGACATGTGTTGTGCAACCTTTTATTTACAATTTCGCCAACTGGCAGGTGTTAAGCACCAAGTATCACAATTTAAAAATGACATGACATTGCTTAAAGTATCACTTGTGTCTGGAAATGTCATTTGTTTTACATTGAATCACAATCAATCTTTAATAAACTTTTTTTTACTCAATGAGCTAAAAGAGGTTGCTCTCAGTGTGGATTATCATGTCCATCAAACTGATCTAATAAGTTTATTTGTTTTCTGATTGAGCACCTCTAATTTTGTTGTTGCTTGGGGCTTAGTCTCTCTAAGAGAGATATGGGGTTCTAGATGTGTACTCCTTGCTTACTGCACATTAGGGCATTTAGCTACACCGAACTGGTGAGGCCCAACCAAGGCTAAAACGTATATGTCTGGGTTTGCTGTTCTTTCTGTTCAGGATAGAATTGCCGGGTATTTCAGAGCGGGATTACTCTATTGCGTAAGACCATAGTGAGATACTACACGATATTTCACCCTGTGAAGGGCACAAGTGAGTTAAAAGTGTTTTCTCTATGAATGCATTATCATGTCCATAGAACTAATATATTGAAGTTAGTTTGTTCTCTGATTGGGAACCTCTATTCTTTATTTTTTTTTATTTGTATTGACTCTGTCTCCCCTGCTGCACTCTCTTATGGTGGTCTACACTTCAGCCACACTCCTAGACCTGGGAACAAACAAGGTGGAGGTGTGGGCATACTACTATCCTCTCGCTGCACTTTTCACTGCATACCCCCTGTTCCCTCCCTCCAATTCTCATCTTTTGAAGTCCACACTATTCGCATCTTCTCTCCTATACCTCTGCGAGTAGCTGTGATCTATCGCCCGCCTGGATCACCCTCTCAATTTCTGGACAACTTTGCCGCCTGGCTCCCTCACTTTCTCTCCTCTAATATACCTTCACTCATTCTTGGCGATTTCAACATAGCCACTGACACACCCACCTCCCCAACAACTGCAAAATTACTTGCACTCACCTCTTCCCTTGGCCTCTCACAATGGACAGATTCAGCAACTCACTGTGGTGGACACTCCATTGACCTTATTTTTACTAATCTCTGCACTATCTCCAACCTTGACATCTCCTCACTTCCCCTATCTGACCACCACCTGCTAACTTGCAACCTCACCTCATCTACCGCTCACCGCCCTTCTTCAAATCCTGCCATCAGAACACGCAGAAACCTGCAAGCACTCAACCCACAACAATTTTCAAATGTACTAACACCCCTTCTCAGCCCCCTCACCACCCTTGCCTGCCCTGACGTCGCCACTTCACAATACAACACTACGCTAACCTCCACCCTTGACTCTCTTGCCCCCATAATCACAAGCAAACGCCCTCGCTCTCAACCACAACCATGGCACACCACACAAACACGCTATCTACAGAGATGCTCACGCACTGCAGAACGATTATGGAGGAAATCTCGCACTTCAGCAGACTTTCTCCACTACAAGTTTACCTTGCGCTCCTACTTCTCTGCCCTCAATCTTGCCAAACAACACTACTTCTCATCACTAATATCAAACCTGTCCTCCAACCCTAAACGTTTATTTGCTACATTCAACACCCTCCTCCGCCCACCCCCACCTCCTGCCCCTTCCTCTCTCACTGCTGATGACTTTGCCAGCCATTTTAAAAATAAAATCGATACCATCCAAAATGAGCTCTCCTCCCAGCTTGGCCCTACCCCACCACCCTCTCCCCAAACCGACAACACCCAGCCCTTACCCTTCACCAATCCCACCTCCACTATGGACTCCTTTGACCCTGTAACCGAGGATGAAGTATCTACTTTACTATCAACCTCTCACCTTACCACATGTCCTCATGATCCTATTCCATCACATCTAATCACTCCCCTATCCACCACACTTATCCCAGCTCTCACACATCTATTCAACCTCTCCCTAAACACTGGCAAGTTTCCATCCTCCTTAAAACATGCCACAGTTACACCCATTCTCAAGAAGCCCTCTTCTGACCCAGCTTCTGCCTCCAACTATCGCCCTATCTCACTACTTCCCCTTGCGTCTAAACTCCTTGAGCGGCTTGTTTACAATCGCCTCACTCAATTTATTTCCTCCAACTCCCTACTTGACCCCTTCCAATCTGGCTTCCGGTCCCAACACTCTACAGAAACAGCCCTTACAAAAGTCACTAATGACTTGCTAACCGCCAAATCAAAGGGTCACTACTCTATTCTAATTCTCCTGGATCTCTCTGCTGCCTTCGATACAGTTGACCACCCTCTTCTAATCCAAACTCTGCGCTCTTTTGGCATCCAGGACACAGCTCTTTCATGGTTCACATCCTATCTTAAAGATCGTACATTTAGTGTCTCCTTCTCTGGCACCTCTTCTTCACCTCTCCCTCTGTCTGTTGGCGTTCCCCAAGGTTCTGTCCTAGGCCCCCTCCTCTTCTCCATCTACACCTCCTCCCTTGGCACCCTTATAAAATCCTTTGGATTTCAGTATCATCTCTATGCAGATGATACTCAAATCTACCTCTCTGCACCTGATCTATCCCCCTCTCTTTTAGCTCAAGTTTCCAACTGCCTCTCTAGCATATCCTCCTGGATGTCCACCCGTCAACTCAAACTCAACATGTCTAAAACTGAACTTCTAATCTTTCCACCCTCTACTACAGCTTCCACACCTCAAATATCTCTCACTGTTGACAACACCATCATCGCCCCTACCTCCCAGGCCCGTTGTCTTGGGGTTCTACTGGATCCCGCCCTCTCTTTTATTCCTCACATCCAAGCAATAACAAAATCATGTCAGTTTCACCTAAAAAACATCTCCAAAATTCGTCATTATCTTACAGAAGACACAGCTAAAATTCTAATTCACTCTCTCATCATCTCTCGACTCGACTACTGCAATTCCCTCCTTGCTGGCCTCCCCATCTCTCGTCTGTCTCCCCTCCAATCCATAATGAACGCCTCTGCTAGACTCATCTTCAATACCAAACGATCAGTGTCTGCAGCCCCTCTCTTTCAATCACTCCACTGGCTTCCCATAGCTTCCCGAATCAAATTTAAAATCATGACCCTAACATATAAAGCCCTCAACAACAGTGCACCCCCTTATATCTCTGCTCTTGTTTCAAAATACTCTCCCAACCGGCCCCTTCGTTCTGCTAACGACCTTCTTCTTTCCTCCTCTCTCATCACCTCCTCTCACTCCCGTCTTCAAGACTTTTCTCGTGCTTCCCCATCCATTTGGAACTCCTTGCCCCGCTCCATTAGATTATCTTCCTGCCTCAAAACCTTTAAGAAATTATTAAAAACACACCTGTTTAAAAAATCTTATCACCTTCAGCCTTAACATGTACAACTGAACACTCCACAGCTTAATAACACTCACACCCACAATCTACAGTACAACACACAGACCCCTCCACTTTACTGAACCAATTGCTTTCAATTGTATTTGTCACCCACTTGTATCACACCTAAACCCTTAGATTGTAGGTTTGCGAGTTTTCAATCTTGTGTCAGGCCTTGGAAACAAGCTCTATGTACATTTGATTTTATGCTCAAAAACAGGGCCCTCCATTCTTTACAAGGTGTTTAATTTGTTTTCTGCTATGTACACACCCCTGTACAGCGCTACGGAATATGTTGGCGCGATATAAATAAAGATAATAATAATAATAATAATTTGTATTATGTAAGCTTAATTAGTAAAAACTGTGAGAGAGAAAACGGCAGTCACTAAAGCAGTTGTGGTCAACTTGGTCCTACAAGGAGCATCCTACAAGGAGCATCTGTCTGTATTCAGATTCTCTCTGCTTCAGCCCACCTCAGTTTGATGCTCTTTGCTCCACCGGTGTTTATGCAGAAAGAGATTCAAATCCTGGACTGTTGCTCTCCACTGCCCTCCACTGCCCTATACTGAGCAATATGAATGCAAAAATATGGCGTGTAAGTCAAAAATATTTCATATATTTCACTGAAATGTTTATACAAGGCATAGAAGGGGTCAATGTTTATTAAACACCCTTGAGAGGGTGGTCCTTTCGCCTACTCAACATATAAATTCATTTAAAAGGTATTTAAAATGTATTATTTACAAGGATTCTAAGTAGAAATTTGAATTTTACAGCAGTTTATTGATTCATGTAAACCTGTAGGTGAATTTTACATTTAGTCCCATTTTCTTCAAAATGATGCCTCATGTTGAATTTTCTTTGTCTCCTGTCATGGTAATTCATTTTTTATTTTCACCGCTTGCACACACTGAGTTGGCAAATGGCACTAAGGATGTGCATCACCCAATCTGCCCATCTCATTTTATAAATCAAGTTATGTTTTCCATTTTAACTCCCACATTAACCAGCTAGAAAACACTGACTGTTGTTCACTCAATCAAGAATGCAGACAATATATTATTTCTTTAGAGCAAGCATAAATTAATTACACAGTTTTAATACAACACCTTGGTCATTTGTTTATAGTCTTTTGTCTTAGTCCAGTTATTATCAAATCAGAACTGGTTGGTTGATTGTCAAACAGATTATGCTAATTAAAGATTTTGCATGTTTGTCTGAGTCAAATGCTGGCACAAAAATATTAGAAGTGACGGAAACAAATTAACATTGGCAGGCACTGGAATATTGGAGCCAAAAAAAAAAACGACAGATGAAAATAATTCTGCAATAATTTATTATTCTTAGGTATAAAATGTATGTAAGATTCACATACTTTTAATCACATGTTAATCACACTTTTAATCACACTTATGTTTTTTGGAGACTGAGAACTAAGCAATTTTTGGAGCTAAATACCATTTATTAATAATTCCATGGATGTCTTGTGTGCCAATATTTCATGTTCACTGCAGGGAACTAATGTATTATCCCAAACTCAGACTATGTGCACTAGATGGAGGGGTCATGCCTTTGTGATTTTATGACCATATGATAATATAGGACCTAGAAAAGCTCCCGGTCTCTCTAAAAATGTCCCAGCTAACTGGGTTTTATATACTAGGTTAGAGGTCTTGGAAAACTCTTGGAGATTTCACAATTTAGTAGTTGTGCAGGAGAGATTCTCCAAAAACTGTCCATGCTTCTCAACTTATTATCTTTGAACTATTGAACATAGGCTCAAGTCATCATTGCATGATCATCACATGATACCTTCAGTTGACTGTACCATGCATTTATTTTTGAGCCTGCACTTTTTTGGTCTGAATAAATTCAGAATTGGAGTCTCCTGTAAGAACACGTTAGAGCTATAGAGAGCTCCGAGCAAACCTCCTTGGGTGTGAGTGAGTAAGTTTTACTGGATTCTTTTGTTGGGGGAACCATAGAAAAGCTCTGGTATACAGGGAGTGCAGAATTATTAGGCAAATGAGTATTTTGACCACATCATCCTCTTTATGCATGTTGTATTAAGCATATTAGGTGATGTGCATCTCTGTAATGAGAAGGGGTGTGGTCTAATGACATCAACACCCTATATCAGGTGTGCATAATTATTAGGCAACTTCCTTTCCTTTGGCAAAATGGGTCAAAAGAAGGACTTGACAGGCTCAGAAAAGTCAAAAATAGTGAGATATCTTGCAGAGGGATGCAGCACTCTTAAAATTGCAAAGCTTCTGAAGCGTGATCATCGAACAATCAAGTGTTTCATTCAAAATAGTCAACAGGGTCGCAAGAAGCGTGTGGAAAAACCAAGGCGCAAAATAACTGCCCATGAACTGAGAAAAGTCAAGCGTGCAGCTGCCACGATGCCACTTGCCACCAGTTTGGCCATATTTCAGAGCTGCAACATCACTGGAGTGCCCAAAAGCACAAGGTGTGCAATACTCAGAGACATGGCCAAGGTAAGAAAGGCTGAAAGACGACCACCACTGAACAAGACACACAAGCTGAAACGTCAAGACTGGGCCAAGAAATATCTCAAGACTGATTTTTCTAAGGATTTATGGACTGATGAAATGAGAGTGAGTCTTGATGGGCCAGATGGATGGGCCTGTGGCTGGATTAGTAAAGGGCAGAGAGCTCCAGTCCGACTCAGACGCCAGCAAGGTGGAGGTGGAGTACTGGTTTGGGCTGGTATCATCAAAGATGAGCTTGTGGGGCCTTTTCGGGTTGAGGATGGAGTCAAGCTCAACTCCCAGTCCTACTGCCAGTTCCTGGAAGACACCTTCTTCAAGCAGTGGTAAAGGAAGAAGTCTGCATCCTTCAAGAAAAACATGATTTTCATGCAGGACAATGCTCCATCACACGCGTCCAAGTACTCCACAGCGTGGCTGGCAAGAAAGGGTATAAAAGAAGAAAATCTAATGACATGGCCTCCTTGTTCACCTGATCTGAACCCCATTGAGAACCTGTGGTCCATCATCAAATGTGAGATTTACAAGGAGGGAAAACAGTACACCTCTCTGAACAGTGTCTGGGAGGCTGTGGTTGCTGCTGCACGCAATGTTGATGGTGAACAGATCAAAACACTGACAGAATCCATGGATGGCCGGCTTTTGAGTGTCCTTGCAAAGAAAGGTGGCTATATTGGTCATTGATTTGTTTTTGTTTTGTTTTTGAATGCCAGAAATGTATATTTGTGAATGTTGAGATGTTATATTGGTTTCACTGGTAAAAATAAATAATTGAAATGGGTATATATTTGTTTTTTGTTAAGTTGCCTAATAATTATGCACAGTAATAGTCACCTGCACACACCGATATCCCCCTAAAATAGCTAAAACTAAAAACAAACTAAAAACTACTTCCAAAAATATTCAGCTTTGATATTAATGAGTTTTTTGGGTTCATTGAGAACATGGTTGTTGTTCAATAATAAAATTAATCCTCAAAAATACAACTTGCCTAATAATTCTGCACTCCCTGTATAGCTGGAAGTCAACCTTCAAATAATTATTACAGAAGCAATGGAATGGAGGCATATAATGTAAAAAATTACAAATACTTAGATGGTAGCAAAGGGACGACTATGCCTATGTCGATCAAATTAAGCCTTTAAGCCCATAATTTAGAATGGATTGATATTTTTAATATGTTCTATTCTTTGATACTCTTGTCCTAGTTATGCGCTTTTGTTCTCTCTGCACAATATATTATCTAACAGTGATAGTTAGTGTAAACATTGATATGAAATATCACTAGTTATTAGTTAACCATTTAAGTAAATCCATATCGGCAAAAAAGGGACACTGTGATTACCTATCTTTTATAACCATCAAGCAGTAAAGATTACTAAAAACAAATTTTGTTCGCTCTTAATGAGAAAACATACATCTTCTGACCGGAACTCCTCAGATGTTTTACAAACTGATTAATATTGACTGCCCTGCACTGTATAGTGATGAGGCTGCTACAGGAAAGTGGCAAGATGCTCTGCCACAATTGTGAATCATTTAGTACAACATGGGAGGACTGTAGCCTAAAGATGAAAGAAAAAAATAAGTGATTTTCTGTGTACGTTTTCAATTAAACATCAACATCTTTTATTCATAATACCGTATTGGTCCGAATGTAAGCCGCACCCGCATATAAGCCGCACCCGTAAAGTTCAAGGTGAAAAAATAGAAAAAAGATAGTACTCACATATAAGCCGCACCCATAAAATTGGAGAGAAAAAGACTCTCAAAGTGATCAGCCATTGCAAGAAACAGGCTTTTTTTGCTGGTTACAGGCTTTACAGGACGTTAGGATCACTAAAACAGTAAATCGCTATTCAATATCGCAGTCTAAAGCACTAAAATCAGTACCCTTAACTTGCAATTGCGCACCCTTAACTCGCAATTGTGCAAATAGGCAGTAATTTTGCATTCGCGAATAGAAGCCGCACGCGTTACAATCAAAGTTTGCAAATCGGCAATGATTTTTTTACGGTTACGAATATAAGCAGCACCCTTAACTCGCAAGCTCAAAAATCGGAAAAAAGGTGCGGCTTATATTCGGACCAATATGGTATACTAAAAGCTATTTATACTGATTTCACCACTTTAAATGTAATAATTTCTATTGAGCAGATTTACTAAGAATTTGCAAGCGCTAAAACCCTTGTGGCACTTGGTAAATAAGAATATTTATCCTGAAACTGAAACCAAATAACTGAATTGGAATTTATGAATGGGTTATAAAACTGGCACAATTCATATATTTCTTTAAAAAAAAATTGTTTCTTTAGTTGGTTTGAAGAATGAATAATTAATGTAAGTTAACTCTGTCAGATTTAATTTACTTCTAAATAAACTGAAAAAAAAGTATTTTCTATGGGATACAGCACGTAACTGTTTACTGACACGCATGATCTCAGCAATTAACAATTGTGGTTTTCTAAATCAACACATTAACATTTTATTTCATGTGAAATGTTTTTGGAAATACTATGCATATTTTTTCAGTGGATCAACTCATTTCCTACAGACATTTGTGTCATTCAGTGCATCCATCCCATTCTACCCTAAACGACATATTAGCTGATGCTGTTGAGTTGTGTGCAGATACTGAGCCATCTGGTGTTTTACAAGCTGACAGTTTGTGACTTGAAATCTACTGCATTAGCTGTTCCATAAGAAAGTTTTTTAAGCAGTAACCATATGAATATATGCATTTTAAAGACATTTTAATAAGAGAGGAGAATTGCAAAATACCATTGTTTTCTGCTTACTTATATCTTCTTCCAAGAAGGAATATTTTCTTTATAATTAAGACAGAGAGGTCCAGTTGGGTGTTTATTTCTGTATCTATCTTGCCATTTCTGTTTGTAATAAAAATGGTTCATACTCGTATGTTTAGAGGACACTGTTTAGACAATTTATTTTTCAATGAGAAATTTTATCCTGAAGATTAAAGTAAACTTAAACCATCTTTGTCCATTTAAATGACCCTTCATAGATGGAATACAATAAATACAGTAATTTTACAGATTAAACAATGAAACACATATCATTTTAAATGATATCAAAGAAAATGTTTATTTTACATCACTTTACCCCCTTTATCCCCTTCTGGATCGCTACCTTGTTGTGGTGAAGGGACTTGTGTACTGCAATGAAGCTGCATTACATAGGGTCACGAGAATCAGACATGACTGGAAGACTAAACAACAACAACATTCATTATATGTATCGCCAAATGAAACCGATGAAACGTGCATCTTTTCTCAGGAAAATGTGCCCAAGATACTTAGTTCTACAGATCCTTGGTTGACAAAATCAACTTACAATTTCTATTTTCAGCCTTGTTTGTGATATTTTCTGTTCTTTTCATCCTCATATGAATCATATCATATGAATACATTGTAGACTTTAATTACAAATATAGTGATTTTATATTTCCTGATTATCACAAATCCTTTTACAATTCTTTTGAATCTCAATTACAATTTTAAATCTCCTCCCTTGGACAACAAACTTCTCTGCAGTGTCTGCTAATCTGAAAGCCTCTGTATGCTCCTCTTCAAATTTCTAGGTAGGCCACTAGTATGTTTGCTCTCGTTTGGACTGGGCATCAATTGATCATGACAAATAGATTCCGCTTCTACCCTTTCAAACCCCTTACCAAAAAACTTGGATTTGACAGGCATGGACACTACATACATTGTATTGGATGCTCCACTGTATGCAATAGTTTCAAATATTTGAAGTGCTTGTATTATGCAGGTTATTCCACTTTTATCTTCTGTAAAATAGTCTATTCTAAACTTGGCAGTATTAACAATGGTAAATGACAATATCCTGTTATCATTTCTATCCTCAAAGCCTTCTTAGCTAAATATTAGTTCCCTCCTTTAACCAACTTTATTTTTTTCTGGACTATCGCATTGAGGTTTTGATGATAGCTGTTATTTTATATTTTGCCCCAAAACATATCAAGTTTATTTTTATGTCCAGGTTCCCCTCCAAGAAAAATAGCCAAAGTAGTAGTAGTATAAACTGTACAGATTTCACCAACTGTTATTATTTTATAATAATTATGTCTATAAAATAAATAAATAATTAAAATAAACAATAAAATGCTTTATCATGTTTTCTTGATGAATCCTATTTACTCTTTGTATAAAAATATTAATCACCATAAAAGTAGCATGCACAAGGTAATATGCCATTCCGAGTCATTATAAGTAAATGAAGGTGTCACATTGTAATTAGGATTCAGGTGTCTATCTTATTAGTATGCATATTATATTTCTGAAATCTGCATGTTCTGTTTAGCTGGCATTTAATGAGCACTTGTTACTCAGTGCAGAGGCAGAAGTCAACTACAATACAAATGATAAGACTGACACAAAACAGCAGTAGCCAAATAATATGATTATGTGTCATGGCCCACTGCAGCTACCTTTATTTATTTAAATAGAAAAATTCAGACTCAAAATTATTCTATCTACTGTTTCCTGTGACAATATATTATTTATACACTAGCGACTTGCCCGTCAAAAATGACGGCAATAAGATTGTAAGGCAGGTAATGGTGTTTGGTTGAGACACTAATTTTGTTGGTGTTCTGAGATCCTTCGCCGCTCATTGCGAGGCTGTTGGTTGTTTGTGTGCTATGAGCAGCGTTGGTGGTCGTTTTTTGTATGCTAATGAAATAATTAATAAATTAATAAATTAATATACTTTACCTATTTTGAAGTAATATATGCAGGAAGCATTGTGTTGAAGAGCTGACAATCTGTTTTGATGTTGCTGCAGCATACAATGTTGGTTTTCACTGTTGTGGAGCTGATGTGTAAGTGTCAGCAATGTGTGCAGTGTGTAGTGTTAATAGTGTGCGTGCGCGAGGAGAATCCGTTAGGGTAGCTGTGTACTTCCGCATTGTGTCAGTTAGTGTTGTAAAATGGTGGCTAATGTGTATGTGGTACGTGGCTGTGGATGATTTAGCGTCCTTGTTAATAGTGTTTCTTGGACCTCGTACATTTTCTTCAGAAAATTTGTATGTGCTTGGTGGTGTTTTGCGTGTTTAGGGTCCTGTAGCCTCATTTTGGGTTTTTTCGGAAGTCATTTTTTCTCTCACTTAGGGGATTTTCGTGTGTCTAAACTCTGGAATTTGGACTTAAATTGAGGTGTAACCTCACTTGCAGAGGTCCTGGGTGCCCCCCCCCCCCACCGCCCCTTGGTGTGGGTAAACTTTTTATGTATTTGTTGTGTGTATTTATTGTGTTTGTATTGTTTTCATGTGCACGCGGGTCGGGCGTTAAGGTCGTATTATTGCAGCCTTGTTAATAGTGTATCATGGACCTCATACGGCTTTTTCGGAAAATCCGTATGTGTTTCATTGTGTTTTGCGTGTTTAGGGTCCAGTAGCCTCGTTTTGTTTTTTTCGGTGGCCATTTTTTCTCTCGCTTAGGGGATTTTCGTGCGGATAAACTCTTGAATTTGTACTTAAATTGAGGTGTAACTTCACTTGCAGAGGTCCAGGGTGCCCCCTTGCTGTGGGTAAGCTTTTTATGTGTTTGTTGTGTGTATTTATTGTGTTTTTAATGTTTTCATGTGCGCAGGGTTCGGGCGCTAAGGTCGTAATTTTGCAAGCTCGTAATGTTTTTTTTTCTAAGTCCCGCAGCTCGTATTTGTGGATGCTATGCAAGCCTGCAGCGTTAGCAACAACCCGCATGCTCACAACTATATATGCGATTACCGAAGTCTGGAAATGAGGATCTCTCAATTTTATGAATACCTACTTGGAATTAATTAATTGACACAGAAATTGAATAATGGGGCCATAATGAGGAATTGACCATGTCTTAGCTTAATTTATTTTAGTGTTTATTGGAAACTGTTTAACTTTGTATTATGATGTGAATGTTTAAAAGCTAAAATTAGAAGAAAGTGCATAAATATTAATTTTATTAAATTATCATTCTCTGTCTACAAATAGAAGGTAAAATTATAATATTAGTATTGGTTTCTGTCATGGACCCCTGTTCTACCTGTTACCTCCTCCCTAAAAAGAGCTAAAACACCCTCTCTCCTCTCCACTGTCCGCCACTGAATCTGCCAAAATGGGTCTTTCTGAGGAGGTGGTTCGCAGAAGTCGAAGATGGGAATCATGGTGTTTTAAATTGTATGTCAGGCCAAACACTGCTGCATACTAATGGTTCTTGGTTCTTTGTCAGATCATACATGGCAATCAGAGGCCATCTACTTGGCCTTGCATTTTTTCCTCAGTTGCTGACCATGACAAGTTGCCTGACAATGTTTTAGGGACATGCGGTGGTCCCAAGTGCGGGATCATGTAGTCAGTTAAGCCACTCACCCCAGGCCACCTGCCTTTGTACTGATTCACAATGGTGGTAAAGACGTTAGGTCACTGAGATGAAAAAGAATATCAAGTCTGTGAAGAATCCGACCCATTCCATTACAAAATTCATGCAAGCCCTACACAAATATGGTTTAATCTCATTGCTAGTTATTAATGAAGATAAAACAGAAACGTTAGCGGTAGACCTACCAACACAGGTTAAGGATTCATTGCAGGAGGATTATTAGTTACAATGGGCTAAATAATTTATACAATATCTAGGCCTGAAAATCACTGCCCGTTTGGACACCTTATATAAGGTGAATTGCATTCCCCTCCTTAAGTCTTTGAGTGAAGACATAACAAAATTGTCTAGAAACCCTATTTCCTGGCTAGGGAGGATTAATTAATTTAAGATGAATACCCTTTCAAAACTATTATATTTGTTTAGTACTCTCCCAGTTTCAGTGAATATAAAGGATTTGAAGGGTTTTCAGAATAAGGTTTTTAGGTTCATTTGGCAAGACAGACACTCAAGAATCAGTCAAATTACTATGTTTAAACACAAAACTAGCAGGGACTTATCCTGATAAAATTCTGAAGAGCCTCACAACTTTCTTTCATCCCCATCATACACTCCCCCCTGGATACTCTGATTTGGCTATATAGTGCCCCGGAGAATCATTATCGTCATTCAAGTAAAACACCCAGTGATTCTGCCTTCAATTCACTGCTGGAAGTGGACCATGAAACACTCCACCTTAATCTCCAATCCATCACATTTGACATTAATAATCTCTCATCCATGGGCCCCTAAAGACCTGAGTAGGGAATCCATAATTTGGTGGAAGTTGAGGGGGCTTGATAGACTGGGTGCCTGGATAGAAGAGGGACAAACTATCACTTTTGATATAATTTAGGATAAACACAATCTCCCACTAATCGAACACTATCTGTCTAATAAAAGTCTTGGTGGCAGCTTTATCCGAATATGTGAGTTATATGGTCTGAGGTTATGACAAGTTTCATAAGAGGCATCATGAGTTCAAGGAGGATGATGCAGATTGTTTGTTTATTCTGGATGGTGTCCATCTTAGTGAGGTTGGCAATCCAGCTCATGATGTTTACTTTTAAAGACGGTGTTCAGCAGGCAATGGTATTTTATGGGGACAGGAACATGGTGAGAGGCTAGGCTAGGGGTGAATCCCCACCCTATGCTGGCAAAGCCTAGCTCCTACCCTCAATTGTTTATTTATGTTGATGATTATCCACCATGTTGTGTACAAATAAACACTGTGGCCTTTTTTTTCACCCAGCAATTTGTCTGGGTCAATTGTTATGGGTAGCATATCTCTAAAGAGAGAGATTTGTTTACAAATGAAATGCACAATCTACAGCAACAGAAAGAAAATCAAAGTGATGTGAGTGATAATGAAATGGAGGGCTCAGTAAGCCAGGCCCAAAATTATTCACCACAGAGAGAAGAGAAGTCTGAAACTGCTTCAAAAAGTAAAGTAATGGACAAGAAAAAGGAAACCAAGAGCAAGTGATACACAGAGCACGAGAAGAGAAGAATGGGGGTCCCAGGTGTTAACATTACTGCGAAAACTCCAGGTACTACAGAGGAACAAACAGACCTACAAAGCATCCCACAGCCTAGGCCTGTGCTGAAAGAAAACCCAGAAAGCAGCAAAAATCCTGAAGCAGCAACCAGTTCTAGTGCACAGATGGAGGGAAGAGCTAATCAGAACTTCCCTGAAGGTCAGTGTTTACCTGAAGCCCTGCAAGCAATTAGCGTGAGCTCACCTGCAGCTGGGAGTCAGGCCCTGCAAGCCATGCAGGAAGCAGAAGGGAGCAGTCTGAATGCAGCTGTTGTACCTGAGAGTGTGGAGCAAACGTAAGGCCTACCTGAGGTGGAATTGACTGAGGCTGTAGAAAATGCTGAAGCTTTGGAGGTCTTTGAAGCAGAAAGTGATTGCAATATTGGAGAGACTCATCCCAACGCTGAACCTTCAGGTGGATCAGACGAACCATCCCAGCCCCAGCAATCAGCATGGAGGTCCAAGCGCAAAGGTACAGCTTTTAATACTTTGTTTGCTGATACTAGGAAGCGCAGAAATGTGATGAGACTCCATTATTGTGGGCAGGAGGACATACCAGACAGAGCTGTTGAAGGGAAAGACTTGCTCAAAGTATCTCTTGGTTTCCAGCCTAATGACGTGTATGCTCTGTTACATGCTCCTAACAGCAGGAATTATGAGATAAGTTTTAAAACCCTAGAAGGACTGGATACATTCTGGTAACGATATCAGGAAGCCAAACATAACCCAGAATGGGAATGTTTCGAGCCTTTCAGGTGTCCCGACCCAGAACTGTTGAAGTTTTTGTAACTTTTCATATTGAAACTGTGGCACAAGAAGATTTATATTACTGGCTATAGAGACAGTGTGCAGTGAAAAGTGACCCAGAGAGATGTATAGACTCAGAAGGGTTCTGGAATGGAGGCTACAAATTGAAAGTAAATCTGTGGTACAGAAATAATATGTCCTGTCACCTCCCAAACTGTGTGTATACTGGGAGAGATCGTGGGAAATGTTTCTACCGTGGACAACCAAAAAAGTGCTTCAAATGTGATTCGACCAGACACCTGAGTTCTGCTTGTGATAAAATCCGATGTTCTCAGTGTGGTGAAACAGGACATCACATCTCTGAATGTGACAAATACATTGTGTGTAGTCTCTGCTATGAAGGTGGGCATTATTTTAGGGATTGCCCTGAAGCAGAGCATAGCACAAGATAAATGGCAAAAGAGCGAGATGGGTAAAGTGTTCTGAACCCTCAGGAGAACCTAAGCCGGAGACATACACCTCCTATAAGAGATGAGAGTATGCACCTAGGGGTTGATGGAGGCCAATCCGATGGTGAAGAGGAGGAATGGTACACTATTTCAAAAACTAACAAGGCCACTAAGGACCATGTGACAAGCAAAGGTGTTTCAACTTCTGAAAACACAATTCTAAACCTGATGGAATTACTTTAGAAAATAAATATGATGCACTAGGTAAAAAAAAATGGGGATATATAATGGAGGACTCTGATCAAGATTTACCTGATTATCAGCTCTCTCAGCAGGAAGTGACTACTTCAGGAAATACTTTGGCTATTGATATGACTGAACTCTCTAATAAAAGGATTTTACCAGCAGAGACCTCCCGAATGGAAAAGGAAAGTTAAAAAGAAATGCTGAACACTATTATCACTATGTGCAGAACAAACACTATTCCAGAATGTGCTCTACCGCTTATTGTTGCTACAGCAAATGTAAACAGCATAAAGACCAGAAGAACAAGGACTGAAGCATTTTTAATTCTGAACTCATATAATTTTGATGTTTTCTTTTTGCAGGAAACAAGATTGACCACTACAAATGATGTATATATCTGTAGGAAAGACTGGATATGGGGTGCATCCTTCTGGTCTTTTGGACATAAAATATGCGATAGGGTGGGAATTATATTTAAAATATATGTATCATATCTAGTAAAATTGTTGACATAATGCCAGGAAGGTGTCTCTTGTTAGATACAAGTATTGGAAACATTAATTAAAGATTTATTAACATTTATGGCCCTCAATCTAAAGCCGAAAGAAAATACTTATTTTCTTTAGTAAAGCCATATCTTCCCACTGCAAGAATAGTAGTATTTGGAAGTGATTTCAACTGTGTATCTTATGTTCAAGACAGAGGTAGACAAAGGGATTGTATTCAGTACGATTCACATCTTTTAAATACTATATGCACTGAAGCTGATTTAGTGAATGTGTTTAAATCCCTACGTAAAAGGTGATGCTAAAAGCCGAATAGACAAAATACCGTAATAGAGGCGCTCAATCAGAGAACAAATGAACCTTAATAGGTTAGTTCTGGGACATGATAACCCACTCTGAGAGCAACCTGTTTTAGCTCACTTGTGCCCTTCACAGGGAGACATATCCTGTAGTATATCAGTCTGGTCCCACTCACTAGAGTGGTCCAGCCCCGAAGAACCAGGTAATTCTACCTTGAACAGGAGAGACAGCAAACCCTGTACATTTGCTTTCATTGGGCCGTGTCAGTGAGGTGTAGCTGATATCTCCCTAATGCACAGTGAGCAAGCAATCCCTAAGCATCATTTGAATAAACAAAATACCAAAATAGAGATGCTCAATCAGAGAACAAGCCGAATAGACAACGTCTATGTGAAAAACAAACTATATTTAGTGATGTTTTTGTGAGACCTGTATTTAGGCCATGCTCTTGTTGGTGTCACCTTAAATATTGAGGAGTCGATCTTATCTGGGCCAGGATACTGGCAATTTAATTCAAATATTCTCAAATGTGACAGAATGGTCTCTATGTTTAAAAGCTTGCTAGAGACGAGACTATCCATTATGGGGATGTATGATAATGCTGCTATGTGGTGGAAAGAGACAAAACAAGAAATTAAGAATTTATTTAAGAGAGAGGCTGGTATATCTCACAGTGATAAATATAAAAAAAATATCTGTCATTTAGGGTCCAGTTGTGTCAAGGATCACTTGATAAGCCAGGATGTAAACTCAGAGTATATAAACCAAATTAAAAGGAGAATGAGAGAACTCCAATATGACCATCTTTCTTCTCTAACGCATGAGGGTGAATATGGGGCCTTTGAACTGTTTTCACCTAATATTTTTGAGCAATGTAAGGAAAGGAAGCAGAAGAGAGTGATGACAGAGCTAAGGGATGAAAGTCAGCAAACTATTACACTCCGTAAGAAAATATTTGATTTTGCAAACTCCTTTTACAAGGAATTGTTTGATGGGAAAAACATCAATAAAAGTCATATCCAGAGAATATTAAACCAGACAGAGACTCCTAAACTGGATTCAGATCTCAGCACCACCAGGGGGGGGGGCACCCAATCACAGTATCTGAGGTACAGGTAGGCATTAAGTCTATAGGTGAGATGAAAGCTTCAGGTTCTGATGGGTTAACCTCAGAATTTTATCAGTTTTTTAGTAAGTTGCTAAAACCAAATCCTATATGAAGTAAATACTGTTTTACTGAATAAAACAGGATTATCACAGTCTCCGTCATTACTGGTATTAATGTACAAAAAGGGTGATAGAGGAGACATTAAAAACGGGCGCCCAATTGCTTTACTTAACACAGATTATAAAATTCTTGCTAAGATTCTGTTGTGGTCTGTGGCTGAGTCATTGATAAGTCCTGACCAGTCTTGGTATACAGGGGAGACAGATTGTAAACTCCCTCATTACAGTAAGAGAAACTTTTGAGCAAGCGAAAAGTGCAGCTTTATGTGGATATAGGGTGAGTCTAGATCAGGAAAAAGCTTTTGATATACTTAATCATTTGTATCTCTTCTCAGTATTAAAAAAAATATGGAATATCAGAGAAATTTGTGTCCTGGCTTAAAGTTCTCTATAGAAATACTGAGGGGAGATTAATTATAAATGGGTGGATTGGAGAAAGTTTTCCCACCAGATCAGGGGTACATCAGGGGTGTCCCCTTAATCCCCTATTGTATGTTTTTTCTATTGATCCATTTCTAAGGATGATTGAGATCAATAAAAATATCCAGCAAGCTCCAATAATTCATAGAAAGTATATTGCTTATGCTGATGATTTATTAGTTTTTGTAAATTCTAGAAATTCATATGATAATTTACTTTTGGAGTATGGTAAATTTTTCGAAATCTCAAATTCCCAAATGAATTACAATAAAACTGTGGCTCTTTGGATTGGAGAACCAGGAAAAAACGTTGTTCTTCCTCCATGTATAGAAACTGACAGTGAATATGTTAGTATCCTAGGAATTCAATGTAGTAATTCAGATTATGGGGAACTAAATTGGGAAGAAAAACTAAATATATGTAAAACAAATGTCATGAGATGGAAGCAATAGAAACTCTTATTTGACAATAGAGTTAGGATTGTTAAATAATTTCTGCTGCCCACCTTTTTCTACCTAAGCTTTGTTTTTCCACCTCCTGAGAAAGCTGTGATAAGCCTAAGTAACCTTTTCTTCCAAATGCTTTGGGGACACATTTTTAAATGCATATATTTTAAAGATTCCCAAGAGTAGTTAAAAATGTTTGGTTTTGTCTCTGGGAGTTTTATGTGAATAAAAATAAAACACAGTGACAGATTAGATAATAACATCTTTTTTATGCAACAAAGAAACAGAAATCTTTTCATGTGCCTTTAATGAATATTTGTTCAATGTTTGTTCATGGGTTTTTTTTTCCTTCTTGGCTAAGCCTACTTGGAGGTGCAGTTTTAATGTGGAGATATTGCTTCCCCCAAGTGACTGTCCCAGCTAGGGAATATTTTGCTTAAGCAGGTGGATAGGATACCTAAGCAACACATACACTCAGTCAACTAGTCACTTGGAGATTTCACTTGATCTAACTATGTGTGAGCTTGTATTCTCAACCCCCATTTACTCACAATAAAACATAATCAGCCAATCAGTAAAAAATGGGCCACAGCATTTATTAACATCTTTCGGTTCATATTATAAACTTGCAGCCATCCACCGTAATCCAAAAGCCCCAACCCAGAATATGCATTCAAAGATGCAAAGCTGAACAGCATTCTTACTGTTGGAAGAGGCTTTGCCTTTCTTCCACTGACAGGAGGCAACTGCCCACCACCACAACAAGAGCCTTACAACCTTAAATAACAATCAAAACTTGACAACATTTTTGTAAATCACAGTTCCAATCCATTTGTTCGTTCCTTTCAGTAAAGAAGGGGAGAAACTACAGCACCTAACATATGTGTGGCAAAAATAGAGCAATGTGCGCCTAAGACTCCTCCCCAGCCTGACATACAAGTCCACCACCTACACATCCCAGTCTTTCTGGCCCGCGCTGGTGTGCAAGTGCGACCTCCAGGTCCCCTATCTCACCATTAATAATACTGTACAGGAGCACTTCTTAAAGGGATACGAAGTTAGTTACGATTTGAACTATTTTTAAGTAAGGTTTTGTGTATTATTGCTTTGTGATTTTGCAGTCAGCAGAACAGAACAGGAAACAATTTTGGAGATTAAGACTAAACAAAGATTCAGGGAATAGGACTTCAGTAAATATATTTTTATGATGTAATAAAGGTAAATAATGTCAATACAATCAGTATCAGTAGATCAGTAGAGAGGCAGCAGATTGAGTATAGGGCAGGTCAATAAAATCAACTTAATCCTGGGTCTGTATGCAGGCTACTGACAAGTTGGGGTGAGGAATAAAGCCAAGCTGATACATTTTAAATATATACTTTTGAACAACTTGATTTCTAAATATAATTTTAGATTATAAAAAAAATTATAACAGTACACAGCATGATTTTATTTTTTTATATATACAGTTATGCTGCTGTGGAAACATTTTAGTTTCCAGTGATCGGTTTACTTACATTTACCTTGAGTTTATTGAGTAATTTAAAATCTACATTTACTACAGCCATCAGGCACCCAAGAGCAATACAATATTGTGGGGTAAACAAATATATTGTGGTAATTGTTCAGTAGAGATTTTTGAGAATTATTATGATGTTTTCTGTTACATTTAAAAAAAAACAGAACACAATCCATTAGACTCAGGTACTTTATCGAAGCATAGCTCAAGGTAGTTTAACATGAATCAAATTTTCAGCTCTGCTCTGAATAGGCTAACATGAGCTGTGTTACCAAGTTATGCTTAGCCATTCCATTGATTTTTACACAAAGCCTATCCACTGTGAGTGATCATGTATGTCACATCTGTGGAAATGTATGCCATTGTTAGGACAGGAACCACACTGCTAGGGATAAGTGATACTCACTGTGGACTTTTCAAGCCACATGTTTTACAGCACCTCTTGTCCTGATCCGAGTAACTCGGGAGACAAAGTGACCATAACCGAAGGTAGAATCAAAATGTATGCAAGACTTGGCATTATATAGGCCCTAATTCTACCCACTCATTGCATAATGTTGGTGTATGTGTGAAACTGAACATTAGAACACCTGATATTGACAAAAGATAATGTGACAACCTTGAGTTATAATCCCAGGTCAATCTTTACTTCTACTAAACAAGATTGCAATCTTTAGTTCTGCACACACAAATACATTTCACAAAGTACTGCTAACTATAGCAAACAGGTAGCAGTTAGATTTTAACTCTCTATAGCATTTATCTCCTTACAGACATATACACTTAAACACTAGGGTGTGAGAACTGTAATAATGGAGAGCATGAGGCTTTAAAAAGAGGAGTACTTGACACTGATTGTGGATAAATGGGGGCCTGTAATCAATACTGGAGGTGAACCTAATCAAGCAAATGATTATATAGCACAGTCCATGCACATGATTATGTTAGAGAAAAAAGGGACAGAGTTTTATATGCACAGGGATTTGGATATAGGGACAAATGCTAATAAGGAAGATTACATTGATGTGGATGTAGCTTTTGAGGAAAGCCAGTGAGAATCCAAGGAGGCTGTGGAGAGGAGGTAGTCCCAGGAAACTTTAATACAAAATATGAAATTAGTAATCTGAGGGGAGGTAGTATGATGTTTTGAAGGACAACAATGGAAATCTATATTGTGAGGATCATTTGGATACTATAGGGTTAAAGGCTGGCACTCCCCCATCTAATTCTAAGAATTACGATAAAAGACTGGCATTTGCCCACTTCTAATATGTCCCTGAGGAAGCGGAAGTGACGCGCAACATGCGCGTCGGACTTGTCTCGCAGCAGTGACGCCAAATTGACAGCGATGGAGTCACAGAACTCAGATATATAAAAGAAAGCAAACATCAACATACAGAATAAGTCATAGTTATATTTCTTTGTCAATATCATGTTCTTTTATAATTGTTATGATAATATACATAGAGAAATGTTGAACACTATCTCCAAATATTAAGTGATTGGATAACAATGAAATTTTTTTATAATATATAAGTAAACAATTATACTATAGAGATATAATTTTATATAATAATCTTTTCCTGTATGATAAACAAGATAGATTATTAAAACTGCTTTAATTTAGAGTGTACTGCTACTTTTTTATATTATTATTATATCTATTTAACACATTTATAAAAATGTGCTTATTATATAAAATTTAAAGTTTGCACAGCACTTTTAGAGTAGGTTAGCTTGCCTTGGTATGTTAGATTAAAGGGGTAAGGTGGATTCCCAGTACCACCATTAGGATTAGTGTATTTAGTTTTTTCAGGTTTGTGCAGATAGTATATTTAGAATTAGTGTAAAGGAGTAAATGGTGGGCTCTGCTACCACCAAATCAGAACTATAATACATTTACATCAAATCATCACCTTATAGCACTGTGCACTTATCAGTTTGATTTTTGTTTAGGTTATGGTTAAATGTAAAAATGTTTGCGGTGTCTCTATAGCAATTACATTATTAAACTTCTTTCAGTGTTCTGTTGTGTGTTCATTGATGCTAAAATGTTAATTGTAATTATTGTTGTACTTATATATGTATTGAATAAATTGTGTTTATCAAGATAAAATGTTTGAATTATAATTGATTAATTACTACCCTACCTTAGGAGGCTAAACCGGTGTGGATATATAGGTGTTCTTTTCTCTTCTTTTGTTTAGTAGCCCCAGGAAACTTACCACCATTAACAGGAATCTTATATACACTTACCGCCGCCATTGCTGTATGCATATTAAATATAAATATAAATATAAATATGTTAAATTTAACCTAGTAATTGTATATTTAGAAGGGAAGTGTAACTTGTGGCTTGCAATGCAGGTATATGCTGATCAACTAACCACACTTATGATGATGCCAAATTTTTATAAATATTTTGAATAATAAAAATAATGTATGATATACACTTCCCTTCTATAGGGGAAAACATACTACATACATCCCCCTGTGAATGACTCAGAGATTAGGAACCTTTCGTGAAGAACAACCAGGAATAAATAAAGAATTGTTAAAATACCTCATATAAAACTGAGGTAATTGCAGGTGAGAGTTGGATGTCTCAAAATCTATATGCGTTTCTCTAATTATTATTTTGAAGTATTTGCACTAGGTTCTGGTGCTCAATCTCCCACCCTTCTCCTTTTTTTTTTAATTTCGACAAGGACACTAAAGTGAACAGTGCAAACCCAGGAGAAGCAGCAAAGCACATTGTGCACACATGTAACAACACCAATATTGTATATTGTTCACACTCACTCAAAGATATCACGGTTACTATAACCGTTTTAACTGGAGTTTCTCCATCACAGGCCTGAGTGCCTAGCCACACACTGTGACTTACCAGTCTCAGGAATAATTTTAGTTAGACATGCTTATAGCTGACAAACAAAGGTCATCAGTTTTAATAAATTTTAATAAATCAGAAAAGCGTATCTGGCCTCTTATTGTTAAGAAGGATGACATGCTTAGCTCATGCATATACAACTGCTGGGTTTAATTAACACAGCATATTAGGAATATGCAATTCCACAGCCATATGTGCATTGGTACATATTAAATGTAACATCAATCATGGTGCTTAAAACATGATATATGTATTTATTCATGGAGCGTGAGATCATTCTGCTGGGGGTTGTCATCAATATAATTCTATATGAAAGCCACTGTATATAGTTTGGTAGCACTGTTTACAGATTACCAAACTGCCTTAATGGATGTGAAATTCGCCTAAAATAAATAGAAAAATAAAATAGGTTTATCAGTAGGCATTACTGCTGAGGAGGCTAACCATCATGCTCTACTGCTGCCAAAGAAAGTGGTGAGTTCCTCTATGTTGGCCTCCAATAATGGCAGTGGGAGTGATGAGGTTTGGACTGCCAGTGGAGGATTCATAGGTGCTGGAAGTGGTGGTGGCAGCATGGTGGGGCGGTGCTGGAGTGGTAATAGTGGCATGGTGGGGAGGTGCTGGGGTGGTGCCAGTGGTGTTGGTCTTGAAGGTGGATCTGGCATCCACAGTGCTGGAGGAAGTGGTGGTAGTGCTGGTAGATCAAACCAGTAGGAGGTCCTAGGTGGCAAATTGATCTCTAGGTGGAGGGGGCCAGTGGGGTTGAAGTCCATTCTGGTGTCTGATGGACCTGCAAGTTCACCCACTGACCACAAAAAATTGTTCTTCTCTTCATCATATACGGGGTCCTCCACTGGCAGATGTTCCTGCTGCTGTTGCTCCTCCTCATGGGGTAAAATTGAGGGTCCTCATACTCGGCCTCAACCTCTGTCTCTGCTTCTGTGAAGACATCATATGTCTTTGGAGCTGAAATGAGATGTTAATAATATATCAGATAACACCACTGGATGATCATATGATCCTGTGTGTTACTATATACTGTACTTGGTGCACTAAAAATGTATATGTTATTTATAGAATTCCCTTACAGGTAGTATTTTTAGGTTTCAAAAGTGGTTATTTGTTATTTTGTTGTGAAGAGATCATCCTGCAAACCATTATAGACTTGACACCTCCAAAAGTTTCTGAACACTTCACCCTCAAGCTCATATAGTTCAATTACTTACCAAACAGAATACTGATAATACTACAAACTTATCAAATTGGCAATGTAATAACCATTGAATTATTTATTCATTAAATGCTCTCAAAGTTAAATAATAATAATAATTTAAGAAAATGGAGATTTTGACAGTTCATTCACTTAAGGCCAATCATTTTGGACAATAAATTTAAGTGCTTAACAAAAGAATTTCTAATTTCAAAAACATTTTCAAACAATAATACAAAGTACATGTTCAAAGTTTAGACGTAATTATTCATGGCACGAATAAAATTGAACGTTTTCTTAAAGTAATTGACTGGATTTTCAATGAGTCATATTTGCTAAGTATTGCTTATGCACTTTATGACATCTCTGCAAAGTGTTGATATGACCAATTAGCTTCTTATTCAATACATCTATTGATTTGAACATTATAAAGAATATAATAAAATCCACCTAAATGAATGTCATGTACATTTTCTTCCTTTTTCATGTTTTACTGGTAAGAGTTCAGCTAAGAATTCATGTACAGGAGTTAATACTTATTTAAAGCAAATATACTTAAAGTGAAAGGGTGTACGGTACTTGAATACATTATACAGTAAGGTCCATTAGTAGCCTGCATACCAAAAAAGCCATGTATCCATATATGCTATTTAAGAAGTAATTTATTCATTCAAAATAATGACATACTTTACATGACTACACGTTTTGTTTCACTATAGAAACATATTTTACTGGCACACTGTAATGCTTTATTTACTTTTTCACTTCATAAAATCATCAGAAAAATATAAGAAGCAAAATAAAACACTTTTATTTCCTGTTGAAAATAAACTATATAATGTATTTGTTTTTTTTTTATGTAATTCACATTATAACTATTGGGAGCAAAAGCACAATATGTTGCAGTTCGGACATAGATAAGGCTCACTGCTCCTATAGTTCCTGTAAAATATCAGGACAGAGAAGAAGAACATAATTCCACGTTGTCTATATTGAACATATTTTTTTCTGCACTATAGATCAATTATTTCTCATACAAAACCTTAAAAATTCAAGATAGAAATTTTGGGATTTACAGTGGCCTTCTTAAAATCTATTCTCCTTAAATCTGTCCAGTAACCATCATCTGTCAGGTCTACAATCTGTAATCAGTAGCTAATGCCAAGGTATGGAAACAAGAGGACAAGCAGAGATTTGGACCAGACAGAAGGCAGAGAAACAGTGTTATAGCAAATGTCCATGATATCTTAAATGGAAAACATGAGAGTAAAAGCTTAATGTAATAAAATGGATCACAATGGTGCTTATTAATAAAGTCATGCACTACCATGTGCCTATATCTGCTTATGTTTTTACCACCTCTCATTAGAAACTCCACTGGCAACGAGTGGGTGGAAATACCTTGGTATAATACTTTTAAAACCTGACTATAATTGATTCCCCTTCTGAATCACTACCTTGTGGTGGTGAAGGGGCTTGTCTATCTCAATGAAGCTGTGAGCTATACCATTTAGGGTCACCCAAGTTGGGCAGGTCATGGCAGAGAGGTCAGACAAACTGTGGTCCACTGGAGAAGGAACTGGCAACCCATTTTAGTATATTTGCCACGAAAACCTTATGGATTGGCACAACCAGACCCAAGATGTGCCTGGCATGCTTCAGTCCATAGGGTCACGAAGAGTCAGACTCGACTGAGTGACTAAACAACAAAAAATAGCTGATTAAAAATATGCTTACAATTAAAACTTCGAATTAGTCTCATGCTATAAAGTACAGTGTTTTTTGAGTGTTTTTTGGTTGGTTCCCTATAGCCTGTTATAATCCCAATTGGATACAGTCATGTGCTATTACCATACCTGGATTTTTAAACAGGCTGACAAGACAGCTGCTTAGAGAAGCTTCAGGAACAGGGTGCCTATTTATGGTAGTACATTTGTTTTGTATAGCTTTGGTTTAATGTGTAATGCCCTGTTGCCCATATCAAATATGGCATCCAACAATTTAATAACATCTTTCAAGCACCCTGTGGTGGAATGGATATGCTTTCAGTTGGTTTATGGTTACAGTATAGTTATTTTACAGATACAGGCAAAATGAGTCGTCTCGTCATTTGGTAATTACCACCCAAAAAATAAAACAGACACACCAAAGATATGCCCTTCTCTGTAATACTAATGACAGTTGCTCTCTCTCTCTCTCTTTATATATACAGTTGCAAGCAAAAGTATGTGAACCCTTTGGAATGAAATGGATTTCTGCACAAATTGGTCATAAAATGTGATCTGATCTTCATCTAAGTCACAACAAAAGACAATCACACTCTGCTTAAACTAATAACACACAAATAATTAAATGTTACCATGTTGTTATTGAACACACCATGTAAACATTCACAGTGCAGGTGGAAAAAGTATGTGAACCCCTAGACTAATGACATCTCCAAAAGCTAATTGGAGTGAGGTGTCAGCCAACTGGAGTCAAATCAATGAGATGAGATTGGAGGTGTTGGTTACAGCTGCCCTGTCCTATAAAAAACACACACCAGTTCTGGGTTTGCTTTTCACAAGAAGCGTTGCCTGATGTAAATGATGCCTCACACAAAAGAGCTCTCAGAAGACCTACGATTAAGAATTGTTGACTTGCATAAAGCTGGAAAGGGTTATAAAAGTATCTCCAAAAGCCTTGCTGTTCATCAGTCCACGGTAAGACAAATTGTCTATGAATGGAGAAAGTTCAGCACTGCTGCTACTCTCCCTAGGAGAGTATGAAAGATGACTGCAAGAGCACAGCGCAGACTGCTCAATGAGGTGAAGAAGAATCCTAGAGTGTCAGCTAAAGACTTACAAAAGTCTCTGGCATATGCTAAAATCCCTGTTAGCGAATCTACGATATGTAAAACACTAAACAAGAATGGATTTCATGGGAGGATACCACAGAGGAAGCCCCTGCTATCCAAGCAAAACATTGCTGCACGTTTACAGTTTGCACAACAGCACCTGGATGTTCCACAGCAGTACTGGCAAACTATTCTGTGGACAGATGAAACTAAAGTTGAGTTGTTTGGAAGAAACACACAACACTATGTGTGGAGAAAAAGAGGCACAGCACACCAACATCAAAACCTCATCCCAACTGTGAAGTACCATGGTGGGGGCATTTGCTGCGTCAGGGCCTGGACGGATTGCTATCATCGAAGGAAAAATGAATTCCCAAGTTTATGAAGACATTTTGCAGGAGAACTTAAGGCCATCTGTCCACCAGCTGAAGCTCAACAGAAGATGGGTGTTACAAAAGGACAACGACCCAAAGCATAGAAGTAAATCAACAACATAATGGGTTAAACAGAAGAAAATAAGCCTTCTGAAGTGCCCAGTCAGAGTCCTGACCTCAACCCGATTGAGATGTTGTGGCATGACCTCAAGAAAGCGATTCACACCAGACATCCCAAGAATATTCCTGAACTGAAACAGTTCTGTAAAGAGAAATGGTCAAGAATTACTCATGACCGTTGTGCACATCTGATATGCAACTACAGGAAACGTTTGGTTGTAGTTATTGCTGCCAAAGGAGGTTCAACCAGTTATTAAATCCAAGGTTTCACATACTTTTTCCACCTGCACTGTGAATGTTTACATGGTGTGTTGAATAAAAACATGGCAACATTTAATACTTTGTGTGTTATTTGTTTAAGCAGACTGTGATTGTCTATTGTTGTGACTTAGATGAAGATCAGATCACATTTTTTTACCAATTTGTGCAGAAATCCATATCATTCCAAAGGGTTCACATATTTTTGCTTGCAACTGTATATATATATATATATATATATATATATATATATATATAACCTCAAACTTCCTAATGATTTGTAGTTGTACTCACAAATAGTGCTTCTGTGTCATAGCATTGTGCTCCTCTTTAGTTAAATGTTGGGACCCACAAGCTTGTGGAAAATGTTGTGTATACTTTCATTATTAGTTTTTGTGTATCTAGCTTTTGTGTGAATGGGGTGATCCATTTTTCTATACATTGCCTAGTTTTTATATCATGTAGCAACCTGTTTTTTATTATGCATGGAATGGAGATGCTTTCAGTTGGTTTATGGTTACAGTATAGTTATTTTACAGATACAGGCAAAATGAGTTGTCTCATTATTTGTCTCATCATTTTTATATCATGTAGTAACCTGTTTTTATATTATGCATGGAATGGAGATGCTTTCAGTTCTATATATTGCCTAGTTTTTATATCATGTAGCAACCTGTTTTTATATTATGCACTTTATGTAGACATGTTACAAACTGTTTATAAGTTGTCTTTTTGGCACTAAATATGTTTTGCCATCTTATCTAATATTTATTGTCCTTTTTATGTTAATTGCAACTAAATAGTATCATGTGTTTTCAAAAAAAATGTTTTGTTAAAAAAGTATTCTTCATTTGTCCAGCATCTACATTGATTGGCATTTTGGGTGGGGCATTCACAAAATTGCAGATTCATACTGGAGTTAGTCACAGACTATATAAAACTATTGCAATAGCAAATGTATGTGGGCTGACAGGACAGCCAGGAGCTGAAGAATGAAGACATGGCTGGTGAGAGGGCTACACGATTCCACACAACAGATGAAACAATTGTAATGGCAAGACAGAGGCAACATATGATTCTGTGATGTTGTGCAGACCATGTATGAACTTCCCCAAGGGGTAGCTCTCAGTGTATACCATGTTACATGGAACTGGATGTTGTATGGAGGGTATGTGACACATTCAAATTAATAATTAGTATATTGCTGTCCTTCACTGAGCTGATGTGGATGGCTGGGTGGCTTCTTCCTCACCATGTCTAGGCTTTTTAGCTGAACTTCAGAGGCAGATTATCTGGCAAATAGCAAATATTCTTGATATACAGCCTCTTTGCCTGTAAATATAGTTTTTATGTGCAGTTATTTATATTTTAAATACAGTTTTCTAGCTTAGTGCCAAATGTATTTTACTCTTACGATGCTTAAACAAGCCTCATCTGTCTTTTTCTGGAATATAGCTCATTACCACTAGGAAGACTGGGTGGTGGATATAATCTCAATTTTATCTCTTAGCCACTGTCTGCCTAATAGTACTTACAATATAATACACTGAAGGATCCTACACTAATCTCCCTCAGGGTTCCAAGTGCTTCTGCAAGCAGATTTGTCTAGGGAGACAGGTGAAGACAAGGGATTTAATTGTTACGTAGTAAGAAAAGGTTGCAATACTTAACCACTTGAAATATCGTCAGTTATGTGCCTGTGCCTGTTTAATCTTGAAAGCTAAGCAGGCTTGGGCTTTACTAGGTTAGGAGACCTCATGTGAATATCAGGGATTACATGTAACCATGTTGTATTTTTCTTAAAGAGTAATATTGATTAATGTGTAATCATTGTTTTATTAAAATTTAAAGTGAGTATCCTTAGCTTTGAGTATTATTGTATCTCATCATTGAAAAATATCAGTTTCAAACACTGGTAATGTAGTATTTGTAATAAATAATAGATACATCCTGTGCATTTCCAGACTGTGAAATAACATGTCTTTGTTGTTGTTGTTTAGTCATTCAGTTGTGAATGACTTGCCATGACTGTATGGACTGCAGCATGCAAGGAACATCTGCCACTGCCCCCTGAGCTCCATTAAGCTTATGCTCAATGCTTCAATTACCTTGTCTATCCATCTCCTCCTCTGCCTTCAATATTTCCCAACATCAGTCGTTTCTAGCGAATCCTGTCTTCTCATGAAGGATTTGAGCTTCAGCCTCATGAGCATACCTTCCAGTGTCTTGGTTTCCTGAAGTACTCATTTTCTGAAGTGCTGATTTATTGGATCTTCTCGCAGTCCAAGAGACTCCAAGCAGTTTTCTCCAACACCACAATTCCAAGGGATCAATTTTATGACGCTCAGCCTTCTTTATGACTTTACATCTGTATAATACTGCTGGGAATACCATAGTTCCAACTATGCACACATTTGTTGATACTGTAATATTTTTACTTTTTACTAGCTTGCCATAGCTTTCCTCCCCAGAAGCAAACATCTTTTAATTTCATGGCTAGTCACAATCTGAAAAGATCTTTTGTCCCAGGAAAATAAAACATTTCACTGCCTCCACTTCTTCCCCTTCTATTTGCCAAGAACTGAGATTTCTGTTTGTCATTATCTTTATTTATTTAATATTGAGCAGCAGGCTGGCTTTTGCACTCTGTTCTTTCACCCTCATCAATAGGTCCTCCTCATTTTCATCTATCAGAGCAGTATGATTGGAGTATCTAAGGTTGTTGATATTTCTTCCAGCAATATTGATTGATTTGAATTCATCCAGCCTGGCTTTGTCAGGATGTACCCCGTGTATAAGTTGAATAAATAAGGTAACCATAGCCAACATTGCTGCACTCCTTTTCCAATCTTGAATCATTCTGTTTTTTCATGTTAATTTCTGACAGTTGCTTCTTGATCCAAAAAAAAGGTTCCTCAGGAGGTAGATAAGATGATCTGGTACTCCCATATCTTTAAGAATTTGACTGTGTAGATTACAACAAAATGTGGGAAATTCTTCAGAATAGTCTGTCCAGCAAAAGTGAATGTTTTTCTGGAAATATCTTGCTTTCTCTATTATCCATTTGACATTGGCAGTTTGATCTCTTGTGCCTCTTCCTCTAGGGAACCCCGGCTTGCACATCTGGTAGTTCCCGGTCTATATATTGTTGGAGCTGAGCTTGTAGGATCTTAAGCAATACCTTGCTGGTATGTGAAATGAGTACAATTGTCCGATAATTGGAGCATTTCTGGCACTGCCCTTTTTGGAATTGGGATGTAGACTGACCTTCTCCAGTCTAGTGGCCATTGTTGAGATTTGTTGGCATAAGGTAACACTCCTTGACAGCACCATTTTGTAAGATTTTAAAAAGTTCAGCTGGAATTCCATCAACTCCTGCAGCCTTGTTATCAGCAAGGCACCCTAAGGTCCATCTGACTTCACTCTCCAAGATGTCTGATTCCAGATCATTGGATAAACGATTGAGTTCATCACCGATGTTAACATTCTTCCTGTATAGATATTTAGTTTATTCCTGCCATTTCTTTGTTATCTGATTTGCTTCTGTTAAATCACTACCATTTTTGTTGTTTATCATGCCCAATTTGGCATTAAAGTTTCCTTTGATATCTCCAATTTTCTTGAAGAGATATCTTAACTTTCCTGTTCTGTTATCTTCTTCTATGTCTTTACATCACTCATTATAGGATGCCTTCTTGTCTCTTCATTCTATCCTCTGCAATTCTGCATTCTGTTGGACAAATATTTTACTATCTGCACTACCTTTCACTTTCCTTATTTCCTGGGCTACTTTCAAAGCCTCATCAGACAGCCAGTTTGCCTTCTTAGTTTTCTGGATAATGTTCCAAACTTCTGTCTAGTCCCTTAATTATATTCTTTACTTCCACTGCATATCCACAGGGAATATTATGTATTTCATATCTTCTTGGTCTGATGATTTTCCCTCTTTTCATCAGTGTAATTCTAAACGTTGCACTAAGAAACTCAAAATCTGACCAGTCTTGTGTTTGCTGACTGTATAGAGCTCATCCATCCTTGATGACACAGTATATAGTCAATCTGATTTCTGTATTGACCATCTTGTGATGTCCATGTGTAGAGTCTTTTATGAGACTGTTGGAAGAGGGTGTTTGCTACAACCAGAGAATTATCTTGATTCTACTAATCTCTGACCTGCATCATTTTGTACTCCAAGGCCAAATGTGCTAGTTATTCCAGGTGCCTTTTGATTCCCCACTTTAGCATTCCAATCTCCTATGATGAGATTAACATATTTTCTTGGTTTTATATCTATGACTAGAGATGTCGCGAATAGTTCGCCGGCGGACTTTTTTCGGCGAACATAGCATGTTTGCGTTCGCGGCGAACTGCGAACATATGCGAGATTCGACCCGCCCCCAATACTTTATCATTGAGCAAACTTTGACCCTGCATGTCACAGTCAGCAGACACATTCCAGCCAATCAGCAGCATACACTCCCTTCTACACCCTTCTACCTCATGGACAGCAGCCATTTTGGAATCATAAGTACCTTGCAGTCTTACTGAGAGGAGGGACAGTGTAGGTGATACTAATTCAATAGGGAAAACCATAGCTAGGCAAGTTTATTCAGTGTCCAGTGCAGTGCTGAAGGACTCTTGTGCATTATTATTATTACTAGCGTATTGCAATCGGATGTGTATGTTTGGAAAGTTGTATAGTTATTAATATACATATGGAGCAGTTTGCTCCATAAAAAAGTGGTCCATATTAACGGCTCGCCTCGCTATGGAAGGCACGCCTGCAATGAGCGCCTGTGTGTACTGTCAGTGTGCTTGGTGCTGTGAGTCTGTGTGTACTGTCAGTGTGCTTGATGCTGTAGATCTGTGTGCACTGCCAGTGTACTTGGTGCTATGGGTCTGTGTGTACTGTCAGTGTGCTTGGTGCTGTAGGTTTGTGTGTACTGTCAGTGTACTTGGTGCTGTAGGTCTGTGTGTACTGTCAGTGTACTTGGTGCTGTATATATGTGTGTACTATCAGTGTACTTGGTGCTGTGGGTCAATGTGTACTGTCAGTGTACTTGGTGCTGTAGGTCTGTGTGTACTGTCAGTGTGCTTGGTGCTATAGGTCTGTGTGCACTGCCAGTGTACTTGGTGCTATGGGTCTGTGTTTACTGTCAGTGTGCTTGGTGCTTTAGGTCTGTGTGCACTGCCAGTGTACTTGGTGCTATGGGTCTGTGTGTACTGTCAGTGTGCTTGGTGCTGTAGGTCTGTGTGCAAACAAGGTTCACAGCTCTTCAACACAATGCTTCCAAATAGGTAAAGTCTATTCATTTATTAATGTATTACATGTTTACTATTACACACAAAACAACATTAGCTCAGTTACAATAACATTGCCGTAATTTTTTGACGGGCAAGTCGCTAGTGTCATAATAAACACCACATGAACATGGCGACCACTCTCTTGTGGGATTCAGGTACGTTCACGGATTCATCCTCCATATATCTGAATAAGCCAGGAATGATACATAGAGGCCTACGGCGCTCATTGCCAAAGTGGTCCGTATTACACATTATATAGTAATAATAATAAGAATAATAATAAAGCAGAAGACCTCCCCTGTGTTTCCCCCCCACTCCCTCCCATGTGTCTCTCTCCCCCCCTCTCCCCTGTGTCTCCCCCCCACTCCCTCCCATGTGTCTCTCTCCCCCCCCTCCCCTGTGTCTCTCCCACCCTTGCCTGTGTCTCTACCCCCTCTCCCTTCCCCAGTGTTTCTTTCCTCCCTCTCCTGTGTCTTTTCCCCCTTCCCTCTTCCCTGTGTCACTCCCCCCTCCCCTGTGTCTCTACCCCCCTCTCCCTTCCCTTGTTTCTTTCCCCCCTCCCCTGTGTCTTTCCCCCCTTTCCTCTCCCCTGTGTCTCTCCCCCCTCATCTGTGTCTCTTCCCCCTTCTCCCCTGTGACTCTACCCCCTCTCCCCTGTGTCTCTACCCCCTCCACCCTCCCCTGTGTTTCTTCCCCCTTCCTCTGTGTCTTTACCCCCTTTTCTCTCTCCGGTGTCTCCTCACCACTCCCTCCCATTAGTCTCTTCCCCCCTCTCCCCTGTGTCTCTACCCCCCACTCTCTCCTGTGTCTCTCCCCACTCCCATGTGTCTCTTCCCCTCACCTCTCCCTTACCCTGTTTCTCTTCCCCCCTCTGCCCTGTGTCTTCCTCTCCCTCTCCACTGTGTCTTCCTCCCCCTCTCCCCTCTCCTGTGTCTTCCTCTCCCTCTCCCCTGTGTTTCCTCCCCCTCTCTCCTCCCCTGTTAGCTTCTATACGCATACATACATACGATAAGAAATCTGGGGGGGGTTACCCCTTACCCCCCGCCCCCCCCCCCCCCCAGTTCCAACACCCATGTGTACTGTATAATATTGTATTGCATTATGTTATATTATATCACTAGCGACTTGCCTGGCACAAATGATGGGGCAATAAAGTTTGAAGCCATGGCACTGCTGTTTGCCACACAATGTGATGCTTTTTGAACTCTGAGGACCTTCGGCGCTCATTGTGAGTCTCTTCCCTCGTGTCCTTCATGTTTCGGCTTTGCAACGATCAATCTTCGGCGCTCATCGCAAAGACAGATATATAAGTACAGTGTTAAATATATAATTTTTTTTGTGCAGTGTAAATTAAAAAATTTATTCAGGTCTCAGAGCATAATAAAGTGATTTAGATTTGTACCTGCTTTGAGAGTGCTATCGCTGGCAGCCAATGAGCAGTAATCCAGATATATAACTGCAGAGTAAAAAGTAAAACATTTTAGTGTAGTGTAAAGTCTACATTTTTATTTTCCATTACTAATTAATACTTATTAAATGAATGCACGATAATAACTATTGTGAAGGAACAAATGTAATAGGAAGTGCGAAGCGTTAATGTATGTAAAGTAACTGCAGTGTAAAATATGCTATTAAGCGTATTTTTTTTATATATTTTTTTTTTATAATAATGAATTAATTAATTACTAAAATACTTTACCTATTTGTAATTAATATATCCAGTGATCAATAACCTGAAGAGCTAACAATCAGTTTTGATTTTCCTGCAGCTTACAGTGTACATTTGGACTGTTGGTGACCCGAGGTGTAAGTGTCAGCAATGTGCGCAGTGCACGAGGGGAAACCGCTTGTATAGTCGTGTAACGCGCCATTTTAGATTTGTAATGTTATTAGTTGCAAGTTAGTGTTGTAAAATGGCGGCGATTGTGTATGTGTTATGGGGCTCGCCAGCAGTTTCCATTATTTATAATAGTGTATTTTGTACCTCGTCTGTTCCTAGGTAAAAGTCGTACATGGCTGGCGATGTTTTGCGCGGTTTGGGGTCGTGTAGCCTCGTTTTCATTTTTTCCGGACGCCATTTTTTTTGTCGCTTAGCCGATTTACAAGTGCCAACTGGGGAAGACGTTACATATATCACATATATAGTTGTGAGCAGGCGGGTTGTTGCTAACGCTGCAGGCTTGCGAAGTGAGGGCCAGAGTTGCTGGCAAGGAGCGCCGAAGGCTCCCACGTCGGCTGCAATGAGCCGCAGGCGGGACTTACACCATCAAATTTACGGACTTACCATCCACAAATACGGGACTTAGAAAAAAAAACATTACGAGCTCACAAAAATACGACCTTAACGCCCGAACCGCACGCACTTAAAATCATTAAAAACACAATAAATACACACAACAAACACATTAAAAGCTTACCCACAGCAAGGCGGGCACCGAGGACCTCTGCAAGTGAAGTTACACCTCCATTTAAGTCCAAATTCATGAGTTTAGACACCCGAAAATCACCTAAGTGAGAGAAAAAATGGCCCTTGAAAAAAAGAAAACGAGGCTACAGGACCCTAAACACGCAAAACACATACGGATTTTCCTAAAAAGCCGTACGAGGTAAAGATACACTATTAACAAGGACGCTAAATCATCCACACCCGCGTACCACATACACATTCCCCGCTATTTTACAACACTAACTTACACAATGCGGAAGTACCCAGCTACCCTAATGGCTTCCCCTCGCGCACGCAGACTATTTACACTACACACTGCACACATTGCTGACACTTACACAGCAGCTCCACAGCACTGAAAACCTACATTGTATGCTGCAGGAACATGAAAACAGATTGTCAGCTCTTCAGCACAATGCTTCCTGCATATATTACTTACAAATAGGTAAAGTATATTCATTTAGTAATTATTTCATTAGCATACAAAAATACATATACACAAAAAAAACATTATCACATTAAACATAAAAGCCATTCACTGCGCACCTCACAACGAGCGCCAACGCTGCTCATAGCATACAAAGCCTTGCAATAAGCGCAAAAAACACATCACCGCCGACAAAAGAATAACAGCAAAAGCGCCTATCAGAAAAAAAATACAACCAACAGCCTCGCAATGAGCGCCGAAGGATCTCCGACCTCCAACAAAATGAATGTCTCGTCCAAACCATTACCTGCCTTACAATCTTATTGCGGCCATTTTTTGATGGGCAAGTCGCTAGTAAATATATAAAGATCAAGATAATAAAAGTATCAGGAAATGTAACACAAAGATGCACGCGCATCTGAATAATACGACAAATACGGATTTTTGTCATAAGTGATATGATCGCAGTATTGGGTCATAAACCCTAAACACTGGAATCTGTTACATACAATTTACTGATGATGTCATTAATGGGCTTCAAGGGGGGGGGGGTCTCTTTTCATACTTTTTGAGCGGTGCAAATCCAACATACGCAGAGCGGAAACGCCACATCTGTGGGACACACACAAAGGGGTTCAAATATGAAATATTTAATAATCATATTTTGATGTTACCAACAGATAAGGAAACGAAACTGAGGTTATTATATCTAATAGTAGCAAGTCTGGGAGTACTGGGAGTAATAATACTGCAGCAGGAGGTCAGGACTAATGTCACCTATAGACCCCCAGACAGATAAAGGTCAGTACTAATGTCCCTCTATAGACCCCCAGTCAGATAAAGGTCAGTACTAATGTCCCTCTATAGACCCCCAGTCAGATAAAGGTCAGTACTAATGTCCCTCTATAGACACCCAGTCAGATAAAGGTCAGTACTAATGTCACCTATAGACCCCCAGTCATATAAAGGTCAGTACTAATGTCACTCTATAGACACCCAGTCAGATAAAGGTCAGTACTAATGTCACCTATAGACCCCCAGTCAGATAAAGGTCAGTACTAATGTCCCTCTATAGACCCCCAGTCATATAAAGGTCATTACTAATGTCCCTCTATAGACACCCAGTCAGATAAAGGTCAGTACTAATGTCACCTATAGACCCCCAGTCATATAAAGGTCAGTACTAATGTCACTCTATAGACACCCAGTCAGATAAAGGTCAGTACTAATGTCCCTCTAAAGACCCCCAGTCATATAAAGGTCATTACTAATGTCCCTCTATAGACACCCAGTCAGATAAAGGTCAGTACTAATGTCACCTATAGACCCCCAGTCATATAAAGGTCAGTACTAATGTCACTCTATAGACACCCAGTCAGCTAAAGGTCAGTACTAATGTCCCTCTATAGACACTCAGTCAGATAAAGGTCATTACTAATGTCCCTCTATAGACACCCAGTCAGATAAAGGTCAGTACTAATGTCCCTCTATAGACCCCCAGTCAGATAAAGGTCATTACTAATGTCCCTCTATAGACACCCAGTCAGATAAAGGTCAGTACTAATGTCCCTCTATAGACCCCCAGTCAGATAAAGGTCATTACTAATGTCCCTCTATAGACACCCAGTCAGTTAAAGGTCAGTACTAATGTCACCTATAGACCCCCAGTCATATAAAGGTCAGTACTAATGTCACTCTATAGACACCCAGTCAGATAAAGGTCAGTACTAATGTCCCTCTATAGACCCCCAGTCATATAAAGGTCAGTACTAATGTCACTCTATAGACACCCAGTCAGATAAAGGTCAGTACTAATGTCACCTATAGACCCCCAGTCATATAAAGGTCAATACTAATGTCACTCTATAGACACCCAGTCAGCTAAAGGTCAGTACCAATGTCACCTATAGACCCCCAGTCATATAAAGGTCAGTACTAATGTCACTCTATAGACACCCAGTCAGATAAAGGTCAGTACTAATGTCCCTCTATTGACCCCCAGTCATATAAAGGTCATTACTAATGTCCCTCTATAGACACCCAGTCAGATAAAGGTCAGTACTAATGTCACCTATAGACCCCCAGTCATATAATGGTCAGTACTAATGTCACTCTATAGACACCCAGTCAGATAAAGGTCAGTACTAATGTCACCTATAGACCCCCAGTCATGTAAGGTGTAACCCTTACACTACCTGATCGATACAACATCATACCTGATGTTTTAAAGCACGTTATTCCAAACAATTTAGGAATGTTAGGTAATTTATGCCCTTTATGGCTTAAAACCAGACTCTGTATCAACTAAGTAATTTTCTGTGGGAGTTTTGCCATGGATCCCCCTCCGGCATGCCACAGTCCAGTTGTTAGACCCCTTGAAACAACTTTCCCATCACTATTGTGGCCAGAAAGAGTCCCTGTGGGTTTTAAAATTCGCTGCCCATTAAAGTCTATGGCGGTTTGCCGATGTTCGCCGGTTCGCGAACATTTGCGGCGGTTCGCGAACCGAAAATTTTAGGTTCGCGACATCACTATCTATGACGTGTTGAATATCTACGTTGGGTTGGAAAACTTCCGCCTCTTCAGCATCCATGGTTGAGCATAGACATGGATCACAGTAATGTTAAATGGCTTGCCTTGAATTCAAATTTAAATAATTATATTGTTTATTGGGTTGTAACTGAGCACTGCTTTGGCCACTCTTTGCTTGCCTTTGGGGGCTACTCCATTTCTTCTGCTGGATTCTTGACCACAGTAGAAGATCTGGTGGTTGTCTGATGTAAAATGTCCCATTCCAGTCCATTTAAGTTCACCAATTCCCGGGATATCAATGTTTATTTGTGTTATCTCATGTTTGACCACATCCAGTTTGCCTTGGTTCATAGATCTAACATTCATGTTCCATTGCAGAATTGTTCTTTGCAGCAGCAAATTTTCCTTTCCCCTCCAGACACATCCATAGCTGGGTGTCTTCTGGGCTTTGGCCCAACCACTTAATTAGATCCGGTACTACTTGTACTAGCCCTTTGCTCTTCCTCAGTAGGCACCTTCTAACCTAAGGGGCTAATCTTCCGGTTCCATATTGTTATGCCTCTGGTTGTGTTTACCCATAAGATAAATATAGTGGTTTGTGAAAATAGCTTGTCTTATCTTTTTATATTCATAATGCAATATGCTGTTTTAGCACCATATCCACCTCAATGTATAAGGGGTTATAAGAGCTTTAATTATTCTTAATCTGTTTCTTCTTTTTTGTTACACCACTGAACTGGAGTCAGCCTCACATCAGTAGCACTTGACAAGCTCTACTATATAGGAGGAAAGGGGGTAAGATTTTTCCCGCTAGCAATACTGACCATTCATATGATAGCCAGAGCCTCACTTTTGAGGACATGATAGTGCCTCCATCCAATTTTTTGGAATGTTAGTATTTCTTAGAGCTGTCAGCACAGAGAGTATATGAGTCAATATACAGGGTTTCATATGGACAAATAAGTGGTTTAGTCTACACTACTAACTGAAGAGCTCTTCTATGATAGGCACATAACTGCATGATGGGAGTATGATTACCCCTCCAATTGGAGTACAGGATATTTGTTATAAATACCAATGAGGTAATCCTTCTCCATACATTTTGACCTCATTTTACTAAGTATTGTTTCCAATTGTTTTAATTTCACCCTAGTGATCTATAGAAATATTAAAGTTATATTCATTTTACAAAAGAATCAGTACCTGTTGATATAAATGATTAAAAAAAAGTATAACTGCCAGAAGAAAATAAAATGTGCATATTTTGTTATCAGTGTGTTTGCTTTAATACACAGTTACTTTATTAGGATGCTTTTGCTGTTTCTATGAAGAAAAAAAGATTAGTTGCTCAAAATAATATTGCTGTAATTCATAAAGATATTTAGTGCTATTACCATTACTGTTTTTGTTAGATCTTTGAAAATGGCAACCTTCTGAATAGTAGATGAGAAATGAGAAGATGAGTATTCCTTTTGGATAGAAACATGTAACATAGATCTGATGGCAGCGCAGAACTAAAAGGAGCCTTTTGCCTGCCCATTCAATCAACCTAAAAAGCAATTCTTATTAATCCTCTCAATAGACTCATGCTGATACCAGGCATGCTTGAATAGGGAGTGCTATTGGAGTTGGTCGCTTCGACCAGCTCAGCTGAGCACTGTGATTGTTCATACCAGTGGACTTTCTAATGTGTATAGAGACCCTAGAAACTGTTCCCCAGAATGCTATTATTAGTCATAAATAAGTAACTTTCCACTTTATTTGATGCATTCAATAATATATCCAGCTGTGATTTTATTTTTATTGTGTAAAAAAAAAATCAATACACAATAAAAGGCAAAAAGTCAATCTACTCATTAAACAAGATGAAAACGGCCTTACTTGATATTATAGCATTTCCCATATTTAATTATGTTTTATCATATATACACATACTATATATTACATTATTATTGTTAGGATTTGAAATTTATATATACAATATAAAAAATAAGGACTGAAGAAAATGTTGTCCTGCCATATGAGTTGTTATGAAATTAGATAGGGGCCTAACTAAACACATAATGCAAACAATATAGGTGTGAGTAAAATTGTAGCAAGACAATCAATAATCGAGTCGCCCGATTATTTATGCCATACTAAGTGTTGATGAAGCCTTTGGAGCTCTCATCACATTTATGGTAACAGAACCCCAGGGACCTGCCTTTGCCTCATTTTGATTTTCAGAAATATCAATTATCTCTCACCTGAGTCTTGTATGCTCTCATGGTGATCTTATCTATATATTTTAAAAGCAGGCGCTTGCCTTTCTGCATACACATGCAAGCTTCTCAGAAATCCTGATTGAACCAATTTTATTCCAACTATCACTATTATTTGATTTCTGCCAAACTATCTAACAAACTAACAAAAACAATTCCCACTATTAATAATTGTATCTTACTAAAAAAATTAAATTATATATTTGCAATATATAATTGTGTACCTACAAATAAATCTATTTAGGAGCCATATACAGTACCTGGCAAATACTATATTTCATTTTCAATATCCTGGATATTCTCTGTACGTGAGTTTACATTTTTCACTGCCTGATTTATGGGCCTTAACATTTTTTTTTAGAATAGCTCTTCAATAAAGTGCATTTATTAATAACCTTTCAAACATTATTACATTGTGAGCAACAGTCATGGAAAACAGCAGTAACCACTTTTAGCTTTTTTGGCCTCACAGTCAGAGGCAGTTTCTTTATATCACTTATGTGATATCAGAGGAATACAAACACTGTAGTCAATCTCTGAAACATGTTGTGAATCTCATAAAATGAAGCAAAGAAAAGGCACATTTGCAAATTGCAAGGACAGTTTGAGCATGAGGAATGCATCAACTAGCACTAAATGATGTAATATATATATATATATATATATATATATATATATATATATTATTTTTTAGTCACTGTACTGTATTTTGGAGATTTGTGTAAATAATCATGCAAAGTAAATAATTATGTAAAGTATCATGCTATATAGCAATGTTTTTTCGGTTCCCTATTGTCTGTTTTGATCTCAATCAGATATGGTCATGTGCTATTACCATAGCCGGATTTTTAAACAGGCAGATAACACAGCTGCCTAGAGGTGCTTCAGGAGCAGGATGCCGATTTACGGCAGTAACATTTTAAATTTATTGCATTTGTGTAATGGCAACCAACAATTTAATAAAATATTTCAAGCTTTCAGTTAGTGTATTGTTAAATTATATTTATCTTACAAATAAAGGCAAAAGTCGTTGTCACAAATTCTATTTTTAGAACTTGATTTTACTATTATAATATAAAGGGGCAGTAAACCAATATATTCAGCACATATAGTAACATCTGATAGAGAGTTATTTGAGATGATAGGGACAGAAAATACTTTATTATTTATTATTATGATCATTTATTATGCTTTCACATTATCATTCATTATAATCACAATACATTCCATTACCAAACAAATCTATACTAGTTTTATATATGACTTTTATCAACAGTTAAGTTTTTTGTTCTTTGTGTATTATTTTTTTTTATGTTTCTTCCACATTGCTTTTAGTAAGTATAGTACATGCTAATTAGAGTAACACTTTTATTGTCCCGCACATATTTTTTTCACTCGGGCTATTATTATTGTTCAATATTTAGTAAAGATTAATATTTATTTCCCCACACACACTTTTTAACCAAACGTTGTTACTCCCACAGTATTTAACACATTTTAGCATACATATCTTTAATATATCGTATATATACTTTTTGACTAACATGATATATTTGCTGTGTGTTTTTTTTTTTTTTTGTGATTAACTATTTGTGATCAGTTATTTGGTAGACTGTTTTACTGGCAGTCTGCACTGGGAGTCTGCGGTCTGTTCAGATCCTCTCCTGTCATCTGTCTCTCCAGTGGTTGTTTGTTTAATACTCTGTCCCCCCATCATGCCATGTTTTGTTGTTAAGTCATTTCCTTATCACATATATAGTTGTGAGCAATACGAGTTGTTGCTAACGCTTGCGGGCTCGCGTAGCAAGCCTGCTGCAACTGTGGCCCTTGCAAAGCGAGGGCCGCAGTTGCTGGCAAGGAGCTCCAAAGGCGGACCTTGCGCTGTTAGAGATGAGCGCTGTAGCGTCTCATCCCTATGACCGCGTACGACTACACACACTAACACAAATCTCAATTACACAATTCAAAATGCAAGACCCGTAGCAGTTTTAAAAAATTGTGTGAAAACATTACGGCACTTGCAAAAAGGAAAACGGGACAAAGAAAAAATAATAATACGAGGTCCAAAAAATATAAAGCTGAAACGGGCACATACAAAAACAACAATAACATAAAAAAAATACAAAAAAAACCCATCACACACAGCACGGGGGGACAGCCAGGACATCTGCGAGTGAGGTTACATGACAATTTAAACACAATTTGCTGAGTTTCGACACTCGAGAATCTCCTAAGCGACAATCAAATGGAGGACAAAAAAACTAAAACGAGGCTACACGACCCCTGAATACTCCAAACATCGCCAAGCACATCAGACTTTTACACAGGAACGTACGAGATATAAAATACACTATTAGGGAGAACGGAAAATGCTCCAGACCTGCGTAACACATAGACAATCGCAGCCATTTTACAACACTAACTTACAACTAATAAGATTAACATTCCACATAGCCTATCTACACTGCACACTTAACAGATTGTTGGCACTTACACCTCATGTCAGCAACGGTGCAAATATACATTGTATGCTGCAGGAAAATCAAAACAGATTGTTAGCTCTTCAGGATATTGCTTGCTGCATATATTAATTACAAATAGATAACGTATATTCATTTATTATTTAATTCATTAATTCATTATCATTAAATAATATATATATATATATATATATATATATATATATATATATATGTATATATATATATATATAAAAATAAAAGACCAGGGGAGAGGATAGTAATGAGCACCAAAGGTGTTCAGAACGGGGGTCACAATAAGCGCTGAGGGTTCTCAGAGGAGCAAAAGTACACAAGGGGAGAGGATCCCAATAAGTGCTAAAGGCGATCAGTTGGGCCCTTGCAATGAGCGCCAAAGGTGCTCAGACCACCAAAAGTACATGAGCATAGAGGCTTGCAATGAGTGCCGAAGGTGCTCATTGCAAGCCATGCAATGAGCGCCAAAGGCGCTCAATGCAGGGCTCACAATGAGCACTGAGGATGCTCAGAGGAGCAAAAGTACACCAGGGGAGAGGTTCGCAATGTGCGCCGAAGGTGCTCAGATGACCAAAAGCCTTACATTGTGTGGCAAACAGCATTCCCAGCCTTACAATTTTACTGACCATAATTTTTTGACGGGTAAGTCGCTAGTATTGTTATATTACTGAGACATAGTCAGCTTGTTAGTAGATCACATAGGCTTTTATTTTAGTCTCTTGTGTAGTCCAGATAGTGTGTAGTTCAGGCATGTTTGCAGACCATAAAGGATAACATCTCAGGGAAGTTTTCTGTAATGTGCACCCATTGGACAAAGGTAAGGCTTTGCTGTTTCTGAACGCGGGATGCTATTTTGGTTCTTATAAGTGGTGAACATACATTATTGAGTGGGATAGTGTCCTGTGTACTTAAAATAAGAGGCTTTTTGTGCCAGTACAGGTTTTCTGATATAACTAAAATAGGTGCCAATACATGTTTTACTTTTTTCAGTTAATAAGAATGAGACACTTTCAAAAACAACCACACCAAAGCTTCTTTAATCAACCAATTCTGATGTAAGCAATGACGACATGAAGCAGGAAGTGGAAAAGCTTGAAAAGCCTGGTTCATGCCATTGTTTTTACCATGAAATGAGCCTTTGAGGAACCTGACATTTGGCTCAGTAAAATGGTCCGTCAGTCAGGGATCTCTTCACTTTCCAGTCCAGTGATAAATACAATTAACAGTTTAATCCCTTTGAGCTGTGAGTTTCCTGAAATGGGTAGCTCACTATCACGTGTGCATGTTTACATGAGTCTGTGACAGCCACTTGTCTTTTAAAATTTGAGTTATTGTGTTACTGTTGCAATACTTATGGTACACTTGAGACTGGCAACTATTGTAGCTAATGTTTTCGTCTCTGATTTTTTTAATACATTTTGCACTACTCTTGGTAATCCTGGGATTACGAGCTATCTGTATGATGAATTCTTTACTTTTTCTAATACATAGAACCCCCAGTTATAATTCATCAGTAAGGGGACAGTTTTTTTCATCTCAGTAGTGGTTGTTTAAATATGTCAGGAGATGATTATTTAGATATGAATGCTATATTTAGCAATCTACCAGCATGGTCATATTAACATGTTCCTTGTATGTTTCTTACAGATCGCAAAGATTCCTCACAGTCAGAAGAATGCATGATGATGACCTTACCGACATTCCATGACCGTGCTAATGTCACATTGCATCATGTATGTTCATGTGCCATAATTGTTCATGTGTTGCATCCAGTGAGATATCTGATTCTTACTACTGATTAGCTAATATATGTAAAGCTTTAATTGCAGACTACAATGCAGATGTCATGTGACATGTCACATGATGTTCCTTGCATATCCACAGCATGTGTATGATCAAATACTGTACATAGATTTATATGTACCTATTGCTTTAGACATGCTATTCTCTCCTCTAATTCGACTATTGTAAAGGCTGCATCATACTCCCTTCCAGATCTCTTCTTTAGTGCTGATGTGATCCTCCCTGAACATATTGGAAGAATAACGCTTGGCTTTGAACATAACTGTTAATGAGGTTACGTTAATCTTCAGTTATGCATATGCAGCAACAGATAATAGAGATGCTCATTCAGAGAACAGAATTCCCCTCAAACTGACCAGTTTGTTGTGAGTGAATCTCTCAAATTAGTTACAATACACTTATATGGTCCTGGTCAGGTCCCCATCTGAGTGTCCAAACTTAGTTATGGAGAGGTTGCTCTCATAGCGGATTATCATTGCCAGAGAACTGATCTATTGGGGTTATAACATTCACTCATTGAGTACTTATACCTCTGCAGTTGCATAGGAGTGTCTGTTGGACACACAAGCCTCCATTTTACTCTCCCTATAAGTATATCTCCTTAGTCTGTATGATTGTTTTTGCTTATTGAATGTTATAGTTGTCTTGATAGCTGTAATAATATGATGTAACTTACATTGCCTCATGTTGGATGTACACTGTAAACCCCTCATATCCATATGAATGGCCTGTATTCTGTTCCTATGTCCCTATTTCCGTGTTACTAAGGCTGATGTCAAACAAAGGGAATTAGCTTGTTTCTGGATGACATGTAATACCTGAATCATCTTTCATAATGTTAACCGGATGACATGCAACAAAAATGCATGTATAACTACTGGTTTGGATTAGCTGGTCCTAATGGTACTGTGCAACTCTACAGCCAGGACTCTATTCATTGTAATTGAAACTCGCACCAGTCATGTTCATTAGTGAAGAGATACGTAGCCATGTATTGCATTTCAAATCTAACTGCAGTGGTGAATGACACTGATCGAATTCCTGTTAGGAACTGGGTTGAGTGTTTACTCACATGATGGTATTGCACTGCTCAAAGATGAAGAACATGCCTTCTTTGTCATGATATTTAGTTATTAACACCTACAGAGACAAGAACTATATTCAGATTAACTACAACATCTCATTTCAACATCAATCCACACTGAACATCAATTGGTGAAATGTTAAACATAACCAGACATGTACACACTCTGTAGCCAGTAAATAGTATGTCAACATGTATACCAATCAGTATTTAGTGAGGAGTGATCATGAGGAGGACTTTGGGGATTGTCCTAACACTTCCTTTTACACAGCACTGGGTCCCCACTTTCCGTGCCAGAACACCTTCTCTCTCTCTTCCATGTCTAGGTGGTGTTTAAGCATGGGGTGCCACTACGTTTGTTGGCTGGGGACCAGGTTAAGCTGGTTGTGTGGTCTGAGAAGCCACCATCTCTGGTTGTGGTGGTGAAACTGAAGGCTGAAGTGGTATGAGCTCTCATTCTGCTAATTGGATTAGTTGCTACCTGTTCTTCATATCTCTCCATCCTTCAGTTTGCCTCCTCACCTCAGAATGGAGTGATTTGTTGCTCGCAAGGATGGAGTTTGTGAGCCGAACCTGCTTTCTGAGCCATCTGAGCTTCTCAGTACTTTGTTTTTTTCTGTCTCATGTCCTCCCTGTTAAATTGGGCCATGATTTCCATCAAAGTCAGGGGCTGTGAATATGACGGCTTTGGGGCCTGAGGGGACGGCATTGGGGCCTGAGGTGATGGCAGGAGTGCCTGAGGTGATGGCAGGAGTGCCTGCGGTGACAGCAGGAGGGCCTGAGGTATTGGCAGGAGAGTCCAAGGTGTCGGCAGGAGGGCTGGTGTGTTAGGCCATGTTAGGGGACACATTTTGTGTTAGGTCATGTTGGGGGGACTCCATTGTGTGGGAGTGGTTGCACCCTGCCATGGCTGCAATGATGTGGTAGTGGTGGCAGTGATGATGGCTGGGGCCAGGCCAACATCATCAGGTTTTTTGTGGTAGTTTGTTGGCTCCATGACATGCCTGGTGGAGGGGGCTTGAATGGCTATGCACTGCTAGATGATGCATTTGAGGGCCCGGGCAGTGAATCCCACTCCTGAGATGACGGTGATCATCTGGATTGTGAAAGGGCCAGCTTCTGTGGATGGTCCTAGGCCCTCTCAAATGTTCTGCCCTTCTTCATCAACAACTCCCAGGGGTGGAGATGGCTCCACCTCTAGTGGAGCCTCCACCTGTGCCTTGTCGGCCTTGCCCTCCTTGGTACTGAAATGGAATAACAAACACATTTGAGTTGGTTCCTTTACACAATTTGACAGCTATGTGTTTCCATATTCTTGACATCATGGTCACCAATAATTGACTGTGGTGCTTTTGTTACATAGATGAACCACAGTCTGCATAAAGAGGATTGTGAATCATGGATCAAATGAATATACAGTGCCTTGCAAAAGCATTCACGCCCCTTGACTTTTTAACTATTTTGTTACATTACAGCCTTAAGCTCAATGTTTTGTTAATCTGAATTTTCTTGTGATGGATCAGAACACAATAGTTTAAGTTGGTGAAGTGAATGAGAAGTATATATAGATAAAACTATTTTTTAGAAATGGAAAACAGAAAATTGGCATGTGCATATGTATTCACCCCCTTTCTTATGAAGCCCATAAAAAGTTCTGGTGCAACCAATTACCTTCAGAAGTCACATAACTAGTGAAATGATGTCCAACTGTTTGCAGTCTAAGTGTCACATGATCTGTCATTACATATACACACCTTTTTTGAAAGGCCCCAGAGGCTGCAACACCTAAGCAAGAGGCACCACTAACCAGACACTGCCATGAAGACAAATGAACTCTCCAAACAAGTAAGGGACAATGTTGTTGAGAAGTACAAGTCCGGGTTAGGTTATAAAAAAATATCCAGAACTTTGATGATCCACAGGAGCACCATCAAATCTATCATAACCAAATGGAAATGACATGGCACAACAGCAAACCTGCCAAGAGACAGACTCCCACCAAAACTCACGGACCAGGCAAGGAGGGCATTAATCAGAGAGGCAGCACAGAGACCTAAGGTAACCCTGTTAGACCTGCAGAGTTCCACATCAGAGACAGGAGTATCTGTACATAGGACGAAAATAAGCTCCATAGAGTTGGGCTTTATGGCAGAGTGGTCAGAAGAAAGCCATTACTTTCAGCAAAAAAACAAAATGGCACATTTTGAGTTTGAGAAAAGACATGTGGGAGACACACAAAATGTATAGAGGAAGGTGCTCTGGTCTGATAAGACTAAAATTGAACTTTTCGGCCATAAAAGAAAACGCTGTCTGGCATAACCCCAACACATCACATAACCCAAAGAATACCATCCCCACAGTGAAACATGGTGGTGGCAGCATCATGCTGTGGGGATGTTTTTAAGGAGCCGGGACTGGGAAACTGGTAAGAGTTGAGGGAAAGATGGATGGTGCTAAATAAAGGGATATTCTTGAGCAAAACCTGTACCACTCTGTGTGTGATTTGAGGCTAGGACGGAGGTTCACCTTCTAGCAGGAAAATGACCCCAAACACACTGCTACAGCAACACTTGAGTGGTTTAAGGGGAAACATGTAAATGTGTTGGAATGGCCCAGTCAATGTCCAGACCTCAATCCAATAGAAAATCTGTGGTCAGTAGTGATGTCCCGAACAGTTCGCCGGAGAACTATTCGCGGCGGTTTTCGCATGTTCGCATTCACAACGAACGGCGAACACATGCGCTTTTTGGTCCGCCCCCTATTCTTTATCATTGAGGAAACTTTGACCCTGCACCTTACAGTCAGCAGACACATTCCAGCCAATCAGCAGCATACACTCCCTTCCAGGGACTTCCATCTAAAGGACAGCCTCCATTTTAGAATCATTCTGAAGCTACATTCATTGAGAGAGGACATATATTCTAGCTGCTGCTGATTTAATAGGGAAATATATAGCCAGGCTGTGTATTTAGCTTTCACTACACACCTGAAGGACTCATCTGATATCTGCTGCAAGGACAGCAACCCAAAAAGCCCTTTTTAGGGCTAAAACATCATTTATTTTATTTTATAATTTTTTTCTGTGTAATCTAATTGCATATGCCTGCCTGCTAGCGTGTGTGTGAGGCCTATTGCATCTACTATGCCAACTTTTGCCAGTGCACAGTGACACTCATATCTGTTGCAACCTAGTGTACAGTGACATTTAAGAACCCTTTTTTGGCTGTAATCGATTGAATATCAGTTGCCTGCCTACTGGAGTGTGTGTGAGGCCTATTGCATCTACTCTGCCAACTTTTGCCAGTGCACAGTGACACTCATATCTGGTGCAACCTAGTGTACAGTGACATTTAAGAACCCTTTTTTGACTGTAATCGATTGAATATCAGTTGCCTGCCTACAGACGTGTGTGTGAGGCCTATTGCATCTAGTCTGCCAACTTTTGCCAGTGCACAATGACACTCATATCTGGTGCAATATAGTGTACAGTGAAATAAAATAACCCTTTTTTGACTGTAATCGATTGAATATCAGTTGCCTGCCTACAGGTGTGTGTGTGAGGCCTATTGCATCTAGTCTGCCAACTTTTGCCAGTGCACAGTGATACGTCATATCTGGTGCAACCGTAGTGTACAGTAACATAAAACAACACTTTTTTGACTGTAATCGATTGAATATCAGTTGCCTGCCTACAAGCGTGTGTGTGAGGCCTACAGCGCCTACTCTGCCAACTTTTGCCAGTGCACAGTGACACTCATATCTGGTGAAACCTAGTGTACAGTGAAATAAAAAAAACCTTTTTTTACTGTAATCTATTGAATATCAGTTGCCTGCCTATAGGCGTGTGTGAGGCCTACAGCTCCTACTCTGCCAACTTTTGCCAGTGCACAGTGACACTCATATCTGGTGTCACAGTAGCTTGCACGCATAGTACCACTAATCGAAAAAAAAATGACAGGCAGAGGCAGCCCCCCCCCCCCCCCCCCAGGGGCCGTTGTGGTCGTGGTGCTGTGATTCCCTTTGGCCCTAGAATAATGCCCAGTTTTCAGAGGCAACGTACCCTGAACTTCAAAAGTTCTGAGGACATGGTTGACTGGCTAACACAGGACACCCAATCTTCTACAGCTTCCACTCGGAACCTAGATGCACCATCCTCCTCCAGCTTAGCTTTGGGCACCTCTCCAGTTACCACTCGCCCGCCTGCCGCCACCACCAACACTAGCACCACAGCCGCTTCACTTGATCCGTCAGCAGAGTTATTTACACATCCGTTGGTAGAAATGAGTGAAGCGCAAACATTCGTGCCAGAGGATGTAGATAACAGGAATATGTCCCAGTCAGGCAGCATTACACACATGGACGTACGGTCTGATGATGATGATGTTGTACCCGGTGCTGCTTCGTTTGTTGAGTTGTCAGATACAAGTGAAGCGGTTGATGATGACGATGCGTCCGTGGATGTCACATGGGTGCCCGCTATAAGAGAAGAAGAACAGGAGGAAAGTTCAGATGGGGAGACAGAGAGGAGGAGGAGACGAGTTGGAAGCAGCGGCAGGTCGTCAAAAGTAGCTAGTGGCAAAGTCAGAAAGCATGCATCGGCACCCGGGGTCAGCCAGACAGCACGCCAGTCAACGCATGCTGTTGCCACCACCAGAATGCCGTCATTGCAGAGCTAAGCAGTGTGGCAATTTTTTCGTGTGTCTGCCTGTGACAACAGTGATGCCATTTGCAACCTGTGCAAAAAGAAACTGAGTCGTGGGAAGTCCCACACCCACCTAAGTACAACATCTTTGTGAAGGCATATGATGTCACATCACAAATGCCTATGGGATCAACACATGAGTACAAGCAGCAGACAAAGTCAAAGCCACCATCCTCCTCCTGGTCCAGCATCTTCAGCCACGTCAACAACTGCTGCCCTGCTTGCCCCCTCTCAACCATCCGCCACTCCGTGTCTCGCCCTGAGCAGTCCCTGCTCATCTGCCCACAGTCAGGTGTCTGTCAAGGACATGTTTGAGCGTAAGAAGCCAATGTCACAAAGTCACCCCCTTGCCCGGCAACTGACAGCTGGCTTGTCTGAACTCTTAGCCCTCCAGCTTTTACCATACAAGCTGGTGGAGTCTGAGGCATTCAAAAAATGTGTAGCTATTGGGACACCGCAATGGAAGGTACCCGGATGAAATTTCTTTGCCCAAAAGGCAATCCCCAACCTGTACTCGATTTTGCAAAAGGAAGTAATTTCACCTCTGGCACACAGTGTTGGGGCAAGGGTCCATCTGATCACGGATACCTGGTTTGCAAAGCATGGTCAGGGCAGGTATATCACCTACACTGCGCATTGGGTAAACCTGGTGACGGCTGCCAAGCATGGAATACGTGGCTCTGTATAGGAGTTGGTGACACCGCCACGACTTGCAGGCAGGCCTGCTACCACCTCCTCTACTCCTCCTACTCCATCCTCTTCCATAACTTCTTTCGGCTGAGTCCTCTTCTGCTGCTGCTATGTCTTGCTCCACATCAACGGCACCCCCCCCCCCCCAGCTCCACAGGTACTATTCCACATCCCGGATATGGCAGTTTCACGCCGTCTTGGGGTTGACTTCCCTGAAAGCAGAGAGTCACACCGGACCAGCACTCCTGTCTGCCCTGAACGCACAGGTGGATCAGTGGCTGACTCTGCACCAAACGGCAAAGTGGTTTGTGACAACGGAAGACATATGTTGGCGGCATTGAATTTGGGCAAGTTGACACATGTGCCGTGCATGGCACGTGTGTGTAATCTGATTGTACAACGCTTTGTGCATAAGCACCCAGGTTTACAGGACATCCTGAAGCAGGCCAGGAAGGTGTGTGCCCATTTCAGGTGTTCCTACACGGCCATTGCGTACTTTACATATATCCAGCGGCGAAACAACATGCCAGCGAGGCGCTTGATTTTAGACAGCCCGACACATTGGAATTCAACACTCCTAATGTTCGACCGCCTGCTCCAACAAGAAAAGGCCGTTAATGAGTATTTGTATGACCGGGGTGCTAGGACAGCCTCTGCGGAGCTCAGGATTTTTTTGCCACGTTACTGGACGCTCATGCGCAATGCCTGTAGGCTTATGCGTCCTTTTGAGGAGGTGACAAACCTGGTCAGTCGCACCCAGGGCACCATCAGCGACATCATACCATTTGTTTTCTTCCTGGAGCGTGCCCTGCGAACAGTGCTGGATCAAGCCGTAGATGAGCTTGAAGAGGAAGAGTTGTGGTCACCATCACCACCGGAAACAGCCCTATCAGCATCGCTTGCTGGACCTGCGGCAACGCTGGAAGAGGATTGTGAGGAAGAGGAGTCAGAGGAGGAATGTGGCTTTGAGGAGGAGGAGGAAGACCAACCACAACAGGAATCCCAGGGTGCTCGTTGTCACCTATCTGGTACCCGTGGTGTTGTACGTGGCTGGGGGGAAGAACTTACCTTCAGTGAGATCACTGAGGACGAAGAACGGGACATGACTAGCTCGGCATGCAACCTTGTGCAAATGGGGTCTTTCATGCTGTTGTGCCTGTTGAGGGAGCCTCGTATAAAAAGGATGAAGGAGAACGACCTGTACTGAGTGTCCACGCTACTAGACCCCCGGTATAAGCAGAAAGTGCCTGAAATGTTACCAAATTACCACAAGTCGGAAAGGATGCTGCACTTCCAAAATAAATTAAAAAGTATGCTTTACACAGCATTTAAGGGTGATGTCACAGCACAACGGCAATCTAACAGCGGAAGAGGTGGACATAATCCTTCTCCTCCCACGACCACGCCGGCAAGTAGAGGACGCTTTACAGACGTGTTGTTGATGGAGGACATGCAGAGCTTTTTAAGTCCTATGCATCGCCACAGCCTTTCGGGGTCCACCTTCAGAGAACGACTCGACTGTCAGGTAACAGACTACCTCGCCATAACTACAGATATCGACACTATGAGGAGCGATGAACCCCTTGACTACTGGGTGTGCATGCTTGCCCTGTGGCCTGAGCTATCCCAATTTGCCATAGAACTTCTGTCCTGCCCCGCTTCAAGTGTCCTGTCAGAAAGGACCTTCAGTGCAGCAGGAGGTTTTGTCACTGATAAGAGAAGTCGTCTAGGTCAAAAAAGTCTAGATTACCTTACCTTTATTAAGATGAATGAGGGATGGATCCCGAAAGGACTGACAGTGGGCGATACATTCGATTAAAAAAGGCCTGATAGATGAGCTGCCTTGAGCTAATAATGGTCCACAGGCTGCTGTATTTTATCCCTGAATACCGAAAGACTTGTGTGACTTATCCGCCACCAACTAGGGTTCAAGACGCAATGTTTTAGGGCACTTTCTGCCTGGCAAACTAACATCAATTTTTCTGGTCGCTGCAACAATACCTAATCTTTGCATTTAAATTATTTTATTGTCAGAAGGCGTACAGCATGTAATGAAAAATAAAGCATTTTTGAACAGTCTTGCATAACAGTTGTGCAAAAATACATATTTACAATAAAGACATTTGTCAAGTTAGCTGGCTTTTCCTTCTTATTTTTACTTTTTAGGTTTATCATTTTTCTTATTTTTTACTGTGATTGCAATTTAAGAGATACCTAAAACATGGTAAAACAGACAATAGTAAAGAGTATATCTGCAGGAAACACCAAAGTCCTATTAGCTATCATCCCTCCAGCAGTATTAGCTTATTATTTACAATATCTAACCTGGGCAATCACCCTTGGGTTACCCTAGGGCAGGCTTCAGTAAGCGACCTCTCCTTTCCTGAGATGATTTTGCCGCTGCTTGCTTCTGAAGGGTCTCCAGGGCTCCCCCACTCCGTTCCTTCCCCCAGTGTCGCTTCAACCAGTAACAAATGTTTTATATTTGTAAAGCGACCCAATGATCCCCCTTGATAGAGGTTTATCTTTACAAATTTTGGAGAACCAATTTATGACCGGTGTCCCCTGTTTCTGGGTCAGGGAGTGTGTGAAATGCCTCAGTCTACAGTAATTGTAATGTTCTGACAGCGGTAGCTCATGCTTGTCCCTCAGTTCCTCATAGGTGAGCATCTGGCCCTTTACTAACCAGTCTCCCAGTCTATCTAGTTTCCTTGACCTCCACCAGGGTTGTGATGTTGTGCTCATGTGTTTCAGGGCCTGAGGGTGGTCAATAATTGGGGTCATTTGGGTGGATCCAGGAAACAAACCTATGTGTTTCTTGGCCCATTTCCAGTATGGTAGTGCGTGTCTGATTAGGGGGTTTGGCGAGTTTTTAAGGCTCTGAGGCAATTCTGATAGCCAAGCCACCTTGTCCCAGGTTAAGGGCCTTAAAGTGTGGTTCTCTAAATACACACAGGCCAGTTGATGACATATAGAATGTGCTATTGGGAGGAAAGAAAGGTGACGTAACAGGTATTAAACTGATAGGAATAAATAGTACAACCTAATACACCACTCCTATCTGGTGGTACATTTCATTGCACGTGCAGCACCCCAAATTTGAAGTGGGAGGACCGACCAAGCATCTTTTTCCATCTCCCTGTTCCAAAATTCATTGCCATATACACTTCCCATGATAGGTGACGTAACAGGTATTAAACTGATAGGAATAAATAGTACAACTGAACACACCACTCGTATCTGGTGGTACCTTAGATTGCATGCGCAGTGCCCCAAATTCGAAGTGGAAGGACCGACCAAGCATCTTTTTCCATCTCCCTGTTCCAAAAATCCATGCCATATACACGTCCCCTGATAGGTGACGTAACAGTCTGATAGGAATAAATAGTACAACTTAATACACCTCTCCTATCTGGTGGCACATTACATTGCACGTGCAGTGCCCCAAATTCGAAGTAGGAGGACCGACCAAGCATCTTTTTCCATCTCCCTGTTCCAAAAATCCATGACATATACACGTCCCCTGATAGGAGACGTAACAGGTATTAAACTGATAGGAATGAGTAGTACAACTTAATACACCACTCCTATCTGGTGGCACCTTAGATTGCACGTGCAGTGCCCCAAATTCGAAGTAGGAGGTCCGACCAAGCATCTTTTTCCATTTCTCTGTTCCAAAAATCCATGCCATATACACGTCCCCTGATAGGTGACGTAACAGGTATTAAACTTATAGGAATAAATAGTACAACCTAATACACCACTCCTATCTGGTGGCACATTTCATTGCACGTGCAGCGCTCCAAATTTGAAGTGGGAGGACCGACCAAGCATCTTTTTCCATCTCCCTGTTCCAAAAATCCGTGCCATATACACGTCCCCTGATAGGTGACGTAACAGGTATTAAACTGATAGGAATAAATAGTACCACTGAACACACCACTCCTATCTGGTGGCACCTTAGATTGCACGCGCAGTGCCCCAAATTCGAAGTGGGAGGACCGACCAAGCATCTTTTTCTGTCTCCCTGTTCCAAAAATCCATGCCATATACATGTCCCCTAATATTGGATGTAACAGGGATTAAACCGATAGAAATAGTACTATTTAACAGTGCACCTTATAATAACGCAGACAGAGGCAACGCAGAGAGAGGAGTCTGAAGAAGAGGAGTCAGAAACTTATAGGAATAAATAGTACAACCTAATACACCACTCCTATCTGGTGGCACATTTCATTGCACGTGCAGCGCCCCAAATTTGAAGTGGGAGGACCGACCAAGCATCATTTCCATCTCCCTGTTCCAAAAATCCGTGCCATATACACGTCCCCTGATGGGTGACGTAACAGGTATTAAACTGATAGGAATAAATAGTACAACTGAACACACCACTCCTATCTGGTGGCACCTTAGATTGCACGCGCAGTGCTCCAAATTCGAAGTGGGAGGACCGACCAAGCATCTTTTTCTGTCTCCCTGTTCCAAAAATCCATGCCATATACATGTCCCCTAATATTGGATGTAACAGGGATTAAACCGATAGGAATAGTACTACTTAACAGTGCACACCTTATAATAACGCAGACAGAGGCAACGCAGAGAGAGGAGTCTGAAGAAGAGGAGTCAGAAACTTATAGGAATAAATAGTACATTCTAATACACCACTCCTATCTGGTGGCACATTTCATTGCACGTGCAGCGCCCCAAATTTGAAGTGGGAGGACCGACCAAGCATCATTTCCATCTCCCTGTTCCAAAAATCCGTGCCATATACACGTCCCCTGATAGGTGACGTAACAGGTATTAAACTGATAGGAATAAATAGTACAACTGAACACACCACTCCTATCTGGTGGCACCTTAGATTGCATGCTCAGTGCCCCAAATTCGAAGTGGAAGGACCAACCAAGCATCTTTTTCCATCAACCTGTTCCAAAAATCCATGCCATATACACGTCCCCTGATAGGTGACGTAACAGGTATTAAACTTATAGGAATAAATAGTACAACCTAATACACCACTCCTATCTGGTGGCACATTTCATTGCACGTGCAGCGCCCCAAATTTGAAGTGGGAGGACCGACCAAGCATCATTTCCATCTCCCTGTTCCAAAAATCCGTGCCATATACACGTCCCCTGATAGGTGACGTAACAGGTATTAAACTGATAGGAATAAATAGTACAACTGAACACACCACTCCTATCTGGTGGCACCTTAGATTGCATGCTCAGTGCCCCAAATTCGAAGTGGAAGGACCAACCAAGCATCTTTTTCCATCAACCTGTTCCAAAAATCCATGCCATATACACGTCCCCTGATAGGTGACGTAACAGGTATTAAACTGATAGGAATAAATAGTACAACTTAATACACCACTCCTATCTGGTGGCACATTACATTGCACGTGCAGTGCCCCAAATTTGAAGTAGGAGGTCCGACCAAGCATCTTTTTACTTCTCCCTGTTCCAAAAATCAATGCCATATACACGTCCCCTAATATTGGACGTAACAGGGATTAAACCGATAGGAATAGTACTACTTAACAGTGCACACCTTATAATAACGCAGACAGAGGCAACGCAGAGAGAGGAGTCTGAAGAAGAGGAGTCAGAGGAGGAAGGTGGCTTTGAGGAGGTGGAAGACCAAACACAACAGGCATCCCAGGGGACTTGTTGTCACCTTTCGGGGACCCTTGGTGGCTGGTTGGAGGAAGAGGCCTTCAATGACATCAGTGAGGACAAGGAACGGGACATGGCTAGCTTGGTATCCAACCTTGTGCAAATGGGGAGTTTGCGGTTGTGCAAAGGGACTGTTTGCGGTTATTTGCGGTGCATTAAACGGGGAGATTGGTCTGTTACTGTGAAGCAGGTGTAACCCTTACATTACCTGATTGATACAACATCATACCTGATGTTTTAAAGCATGTTATTCCAAACATTTTAGGAATGTTAGGTGATTTATGCCCTTTATGGCTTAAAACCAGACTCTGCATCAACTATATAATTTTCCGTGGGAGTTTTGCCATGGATCCCCCTCCGGCATGCCCAGGTGTTAGTCCCCTTGAAACAACTTTCCCATCACTATTGTGGCCAGAAAGAGTCCCTGTGGGTTTTGAAATTCGCCTGCCCTTTGAAGTCTATGGCGGTTCGCCGATGTTCGCCCGTTCGCAAACATTTGATGAAATTCGCGTCCGCTGTTCGCGAACCGAAAATTTGATGTTCGCGACATCACTAGTGGTCAGACTTAAAGATTGCTGTTCACAAGCGCAAACCATCCAACTTGAAGGAGCTGGAGCAGTTTTGCAAGAAGGAATGGGCAAGAATCCCAGTGGTAAGATGTGGCAAGCTCATAGTTGTGGGCATGTTCTGTAAAATAAATTATGCAAATCCTCAAACAATCCATGTTAATTCCAGGTTGTGAGGCAACAAAACACAAATGCCAAGGGTGGTGAATATTTTGCAAGGCACTGTATGCACTGCTGGTGCGGTGTGCCATCTGCATGTGACTCAGACACGTGCTCTGCTTGATCTGCTGTGCAGTGTGTGAGACTGACCAATCTGTGACATCTTTCCAGCAATGGTTGTTAACATGCAGCTGAGACATGATGCAGGTTAGGACAGTATATGACAGGCATATGCAGTCCTACAGAGTCTGTATCCACATATGCCGCACTGCACACCCACATACATATACTCTCTTTTGAATGTCAAATCAATATTTATCTAATTGGGAATTGTACTCAGAATCAGTTTTAACTGCAGGTATTGGCAAGACATTTCATTGATAAAAATTATGATAATGATATATTTGCTACCAGCATTTATATGCTTATTGATGCCCCATATATCTTTTGTCATAACCATAGGGCTTATTGTGCTATTGTATGTCAGTTATCAATGTGTGTGGGCAGGGGTGTTGGAGCCAGAATAATTCTAGAGGGTACAGCTCATTCTATACACCAGCCATAGCTTAATTATACATACAGTACAAACAAACATAACAAAATATGCAGGGGTATTTGTCCACCCCAGCCCTCCCCCAGTTCATACATCTATGTGTGTGGGGTTCATGTGTGTGCATATGAGGGTGTGATGGTGTATGTAATACTCACATTGCATGCTTCTATACACACCTGTGTCCGCCTGTCCTGGAAGGCCCACTACTGCCGCTGGCTCAATCCACTCCTTCAGGATCTACTTTCATCCACAGTATTTGATGTTGGCTGGTGAGCCACCACCGGTTGCACATGCAGCTCTTGCCTCCTCTACCATCTTCCTCTTCACCTTCAGCCAGCTATCATCATACCTGTGTTTGACAGACTTGACATCCCTGTTTGCAATCCCTAATGCAGCAACACCTGAAGCTATCTCACTCTAGGCCTGTGCCTTCTGGCTAGGCCTCACATTCCTCCCACTATGTATGATGCTATAGGTGGACATCCATCTACTCTAGGTTACAATTGGGGGCCCTGTACTTCGCCACAGCCTCTTGCCCTTCCATCTGTACCTGGGGATCCTGGCCTCCCTGTTCTCTCCCTGGGGCTGGTCTCTCATCCCCACTACCTCCCACGCTAAGATCAGGCCCCTGACCCTCTGCCTACATCTTGTGTGCCTACATCTGGAGGCACCCCCCCCCCCCCACTGCTCTCCTACACCTGTACCTCCCCTCCCTGACCTGGCTCTCCCTTTTTCTATACTTCTACCCCGCATTCTCTCCTCACTCTCCTCCTCTGTTGTTACCTGCTCTGTCCTGCTCCCCTCTCTCCTCACTTTCCACCTCTCCTCACTCTCCTCCTCCAGTTTCACCTCTCCTTCATCATCTCCTCTCTCTCCTCACTTTCCTCCTCCCCTCCTCTACCCTCCTGGAATTTATGAAATACATATAAGGAAAAATCAATATAATATAAACAATGTGTATGTGGTAAAATAAGAATGTGTGTATTATAGTAATTGTATGGGGGGGAGGGTAGGTCGGAGTATGGGGTGTAGATGTGCTGTGGTCTACCGCTATATATAGCTATGTGTACGTATTAATCTATGTGTGTGAATTATGTGATATCAGTAATTATGTGTGCTGTAAATTTAGGGTTAATTTTTTAAATCCTAGTGGTCAAAATGGCAAAAAAGTGGTCAAAATGCCCTTTAAAACTCCTTTCTGCTGCGTTAATTGCTATTCACTACATTCTATTGGCTCTAAGGCCTGCGTAGCACTCCGTGATTATGGGTTTGGATTGGAAAAGCAGTCCGCATCTATTTCAGCCCACTGACAGCTTGCGGGCAGGGTTTACAGGCTTGCGGCTCCGGCCCTTTGGCTGCGGCCTTGTTCAATGTTATCGCTCTGTAACTCCAGCAGATGTTAAGCCCGCAGAAATACAGCTGTAACACGGCCGATGCGCGCTTGGAATTGAATGAGGCTCTAGGTATTTTAACAGACATACATATGTTATAGCTGCATTGTTCATTGCTTCAAATAAAGTTTCCTATTGTTTTTAATTAAATAGTTTATAAAATGTTGCCAATCTTTGTTTTTCAGTACTTTTACTATATCTGCCAATATCCTCTTTTCCATTCTTTATGAACAAAACCACCACTGTGGTCTCCTTCCTTCTCCCAGATCAGGTGATCAACTTAGATTTATCTTCTAAAATTGTGATTTGAAATCATATAATTTCCTTTACTTTCACCCCAATCAAAAGAATGAACACCACAGCGTGTCTCATCTCTGCTACACTATTAAAATAATACCACCACTTCTGTTCCAAATAAATTATTTGAAGCTGTTATTAAAAAAAAAAAATCTGAAGATTACATTTTATAGGCTTCGGGTTTCCAAATGTTTATTTCTTTAAAAGCTGCTTTAAAGTCTAGTTACATTCTACATGACCAATTTCTTCAGCAATTTCTTTCTTAAATTCTAATTATACTGCATCTTATAAAAGTCTTCAGCAAAAATAAGCACCCCATTCTCTTTAAGCTTTGCAGCCTTTCCTATATGACATTTGGAGCCTGATTCAATTGCAAGCCCATATCTCGCGGGATACAGGCCGTATGTCTGCGGGCGTGCTGCCGACTCTGTAAACCATGCACTGGTCCGTAGCAGTTTAGGGCGGGAATATGATCAATTAAGCCAGACAGTAACCTCCCATTTCCATTAGACAATGGGACCGCCATCATTACGGCAGTAATAAATGGAGGTTACGTGTCAATCAATTAGGTTCGGGGGTCCGATATGCGATGGGACTCGCAAACCCTCAAAATACGAAATTATTAAAATGAATGCCAATACTTTGCTAGTCCATATGGGAAATTGGAGCAATTGAATAGTGATTTGCGATTTTACCGTAACTCTTGCGGAAGTGAAAGAACAAAGGCTTTGGGAGGCTGTAAGTTCCAGTTTAACCATCGCAAAGTTTTCAAGCCTGTAACCCGTAAACTAACCGGAGCCCACAAAAAAACACCAATTGAATAGCATATTAACTTACGGCCTCACTTACGGGCTCCAAAACAAACATACTTGGTTGCAATGCCAGCAAATGGGATCCAGCCGAGCCCTGGCTAAACTCAAATCTTTCCCCCTTACTTTTTCCCTTGCTTGCACCACAGGTGGGAGATGTGACTAAGTGCAGTCTACACATCTTGGGGAAAATTAAACACCCCGGGAATTTCCCCTGCTGATATCAGCATTTTGGGCCTGGTACCTTAGTGGACAATGGTAGAAACTTAAGGGGTAGGGAGGTTTAAATGGTTGGATGTGCTGTTAGTTTCCTGTTTAATACCTGAATTGCCTTTTGTTCAGTCTCCTATAAAAAGGGTTACCCATCCCCAATAAACTAATTCTGATCAAAGATTATAAGCTTCACCTCTGCACTTCCTTAGTTCATGGAAACTATTTTAGAAGATTTTACTCTATGTAGTAAAGGGAATCTTGATACTGGTCACAAAGGCTAGTTATACTCATACGAGAGCCTAGCAGGTTGGAGTGCCAGAGCGTGGCGGTCCTGCTGGTCCAATATTGTGACAATATTAAATATAGGATTAGTACTCAGGTCATTTGTTTTACTGCAGTATGGTTTTCCAGTGATGAGAAGAATGCTTTGTACACATATTAATCTACTATAGTCAGGAATTAGCTTTTCTTAGTTTTCTGTCTAGTTCAATGTCATGTCATTGTAATCTTGAAGATCATTGTAATACCAATATTTTTATGCAAAGATGATATTTTATTGTGAGAACAATTAAATGTGCACATATGTTTCCATTTTAAAGATTTTACTTTAATCTATTCTTGCTTTGTATTCATACTATATTTGGATTCTCATTGGATGTAAAGTATTTTGTTGTTGTTTAGTCATTCAGTCGTATTCGACTCTCCGTAACTCTATGGACCACAGCACGCCAGGTGCATCTCTCAGTCACTGCCCCTCTGAGCTCCATCAAGTTCATGTTCATTGGTTCAGTGACCTCATCTATCCATCTCCACCTCTGTCGTCCCCTTCTTCTTGTGCCTTCAATCTTTCCCAGCATCAGGGTATTTTCTATGGAATCCTGCCGTATCATAATATAGCCAAAATATTTGAGCTTCAGCCTCATGATTATACCTTCTAGTGAACATTTTGTCTTGATTTCCTGAATTATTGATTTATTGGGTCTTCTTGTAGTCCAATGGACTCTAAGCAGTCTTCTCCAATCCACAATTCAAAGGCGTCAATTCTACAGCACTCTTTATGGTCCAGCTCTCACATCTGTATGTTACTACTGGGAATATCATAGTTCGAACTATGCAGACCTTTGCTGATAGTTTAATATCTTTACTTTTCATTGGCTTCTCCAAGTATGCCAAAGCTTTCCTCCCCAGAAGCAAACATCTTTTAATTTCATGACTACAGCCACTATCTGCAGAGATCTTAGAACTATGAACCAAAGTGAATGGATATGGTCATTTATGAGATGACAAGATTAAACATTTATATCTTGGGAATTAGTGAACTGGAATGGGACATTTCATATCAGACAACCACCATGTCTTCTACTGTAGTCAATAATCCTGTAGAAAAAAGGGAGTACCCATTATAATAAGTCAAATGGTGGCCAAAGAGTTCGGTTACAACCTAGTAAATGACAGAATGATTTCAGTTTAAAATCAAAGCAAGCAATTTAACATCACAGTGATTCAACCATGGATGCTGAAGAGCCTGAAGTTGTCCAATTCTACAAGGATTTTCAACACCTCCTATTTACAACACCAAGAAAAGATGTTACTCTCATTTTAGGAGATTGGAGTGCTAAAGCAGGGAACCAAAGGTCTGCATAGTTAAAACGATGTATTCACAGTAGTAACAGATGGAGCTGTACCATAAAGAAGGCGGAGTGCAGTAGAATTGATGCCTTTGAATTGTGGTGTTAGAGAAAACTGCTTAGAGTTTCTTGGACTGCAAGAAGATCGAATCAATCCATACTACAGGAAATTTAGCCAAACTCTTTACTGGAAGGTATGATCACAAGGGTAAAGTTCAAATATTTTGTCCATATCATGTGAAAACAGGATTATTGAGACAAGACTCTGATGCTGGAAAAGACTGAAGGTACACAAAGAAGAGCATGGCAGAGGCGGAAATGGATTGATGAGGTAATTTAAGTATATGAACATGAGTTTGATGGATCACAGAGGGGCAGTAGCTGACAGATGTGCCTGGCGTGCATGGTCCATAGGGTCACGGAGAGTCCGACATGACTGAAAGACTAAACAAACAAACAAAAAATAAATACATATATATATATATATTTTTTTTATTTTTATTTTATTATTATTATTATTATCTTTTATTTGTAATGCGCCAACATATTCAATAGTGCTGTACAGGGAAAGAGAACAAGGGACACTAATATATTAGCAACTGGAACTGGAGGGAACTGTCTTGATCTTAAAATCTTTGTGGAAAGTTATTTTTCCTAAAGCACCCTACAAGATTGGAAACTCGCTACTTACAATCTAAAGTGGATGGAAGAGACCTGGGGAAGAGCAGATAAGGAATAGAAGGATCAGGAAAGAAGTGGAAGTTTGCATGGTAGAAAGGTTTTTCGTATAGTGGGAGTTGAATGGGTCAGTTGAAAAGTCATTTTAGGCGAGTGGCTGTAGTATGTTACATATTATCTGCCTCTAGTGGTCAGATAATATAACCTGTAAATGGGAAAGTCAGCTGGGTAGGAAGCCTGGGAGGGGTTTAGCCTTAGAGATTGGGGGAGGTACATGTAGACATAGCAAAGGGGCACATTTCAAACACATGGATTATGGACAGTTTAATCAAAATGAAGAGGAAGTATGACAAAATATGCATGTTGATATAAGCGATATACCTCTTCTTAGAGACAGAGTGGGATAGAAGGAGCCAGAAGATGGTTACAGAGTAGGTTAGGAGCCAGGAGATGATTGCAGAATACAGAGTAGGTTAGGAGCCAGGATATGGTTGCAGAGTACAGAGAAGGTTAGGTGCCAGGAGATGAGTGCAGGATAGAGAGTAAGTTAGGAGCCAGGAGATGAGTGCAGGATAAAGAGTAGGTTAGGAGCCGGGAGATGAGCGAGGGCTTCTTCTTAGAGATACAGTGGGATAGAAGGAGAAAGGAGATGATTCCAGGATACAGAGAAGGTTAGGCACCAGGAGATGAGTGCAGGATAAAGAGTAGGCTTAGAAGCCAGGAGTTGAGTGCAGGATACAGAGTAGGTTAGGTACTGAGAGATGATAAAAAAAATGACGGCAATAAAATTGTAAGCCAGGTAATGCTGACAATTTAAGTGTTTTGGTCGTATGTGTACCTTGAGCCCTTATTGCGAGCCTTGTGCTAAGCACCTTTGGCACTCATCGCATGGCTCGCAATGCGCGCCTTTGGCGCTCATAGCGAGCCTCTCCCCTGGTGTAGTAGCTCATTGCGAGGCTTTCGTGTGGTGTACTTTTGGTTATGTGAGCACTCTGTGCGTTCATTGTGATCTCTGCCCTGAGTGCCTTCGGCGCTCATTGGTTGGCTTGCTATGAGCACCTTCGACGCTCATTGCGAGCCTCTCCTGTGCTATGTTTATTTTTTATATAAATATTTTTTTTTTTATTAATAATGAATTAATTAATGAAATAATAAATTAATATACTTTACCTATTTGTAATTAATATATGGAGCAATCAATATGGTAAAGAGCTAACAATCACTTTTTTTTTCCTGCAGCATACAATGTAGATTTGGACTGTTGCTAAGCTGAGGAGAAAGTGTCAGCAATGTGTGAAGTGTGTAGTGTAAACAGGCTGCGTTGGCGAAAATTTGTTTAGTTGGGTAAAGCAGCATTTTAGAATGGTAATGTTATTACTTTTAAGTTAGTGTTGTAAAATGGCGGCGATTGTCTATGTGTTACACGGGTCTCAAGCATTTTCCATCCTTCCTTCTAGTGCATTTCGTACCCCGTACGTTGCTGTGTAAAAGTCGGATGTGCCTGGCAGTGTTTTGCGTGCTTAGGGGTCGTGTAGCCTCGTTTTTTTTCGCTCGCTTTTTTCCCCCTGATTTTTGAATGGCGAAACTGTGCAAAATCAACTTCAATTTGCATGCAACCTCACTCCCAGATGTTCTGGCTATCTCCCGTGCAGTGTGTGATGTTTTGTGTCTGTTTTACTTGTATTTTTTGTGTTTTTCGATGTATACGATGTATACCATGCCCTTAAGTTCATATTTTTGCTGGTTGTATTTTTTTTTTTGTAAGTTGCAGTTTCCTTTTCAAAGCGTTACGGGACGTAATTTTTTGCAGGCGATTTTTTTAAGTGCTACAGGTCTCACTGTGTATTTGAGTTTTCTGTTGATGTGTAGTCCCGCGAGTCGTAGGTATGATACGTAAATACTAAGGGGTCGTAGTGTTGAGTGCCTACAGAGCTCATCTCCACCAGCGCAGTAAATGCCTTTGGCGCTCCCTAAGTCATTTTAACATTGCGTTACCAAAGATTTTTGGTAAGCCTGCAATGCTCAGAACTATATACAGTATGTGATATATATATATTATTTCATAACAATGTTGTGATTACAGTATTAAGTTTATCGTATGCTTTGTTTAACCTAGATACAAATAAATACTCCAGATTAACACTTGACTGGATTAATATTAACAAACAAGTTTTTGTAGCGGTGAGTTTTTAGACCACTCTGTTCTACACCTCAGGCAATATGTTACTGCTAACTTAATGAGATAAACTTCAGCTCCATCTGAAATATAATGCCTTAGGAAGAGATGGGTAAGACTGAGCATTCATTATATTAGTAGCTCCGTTTTCAGTCTGCTGATGTTATCCAAAAACATATACTGTTTAAATAAGGCTTGAAATTAATTTTCCCAGGAGCAAATACAAATTAGAGCTTTGTAGTTTCTTCAAAACAGCTGTGAATATACTGTATAACAGTCATGAATTTTGCTGTCATTTAAAAAAATTAATGGGAGGTAGTGTAGGTGGGTTTTCAACTTCATTGCTGATTACACTTCTACCTACTCAAACAGCCTGAAGCAACAACAAGAACAGGAGTCTTTAAATGCGGATTCGTGGTTAATGAATTGAGCCGCATTGTCTCAATGCCTTCAAGAAACGATGAATTGTTTCAATGAGGTTATGATGTTTCTACTAAAGTGAGGGCTGCCACAATGTGCTGCAAAACATTTTATGTTAGATAATTGGTAAGCCAAAATAAATAGTATAGAATAGATGTAGTCATGGGTGTATTTAGGTTTTATGCTGCTCTAGGCCATTCAGGCTTGTGCATGGCCAGCTCTCCCTTTCCTTCAAATCACAAGTTTATTTTGTGTTTATGTATATATATATATACAGCTTGAAACAGCTGTACATGGATAGGATACTCGGCCTGTGTTTAACCCAACCTTGGCTTTGCATTAAAGCTGTGTAATACAGCATGCATAAGCTTAAAGGAGCCATGTTTGATAATGGCTAAGGATTGAAGAGCGAGGCATTTGTGGACACATTTGCAATTCCCAGCTCAGCTTCCCAGAATGCAGTTTAACTGTTTTTCTCGGAATTCTGAGCTGGAAGCTGTTTTTTTAACTTGTTTAAGACATTCAAATGTAAACACAGATGTACTATTTATTTACTATATATATATATATACTAGCGACTTGCCCGTCAAAAAATGACGGTCAATAAAATGTAAATGTTGTGAAATTTATTTGCAACACAAAATGAGTCTACTACATTTGTCCTTTTTTTGTTTCTAAAAAGAAATACACATTTCTTTTTTTAACTTTTAATTTTTTGTAAGTTTCAACTTATATTTCATAATCATTTTTTTTTTTTAAAAACAATATAATAATATCTTACTTTTAATGCATACATATTGTACTTTTTAATGCATACATATTGTAAAGTGTAACATGAAATTTTGTAACAGGCAACTTGTATATTATACAATCTTTCAACCTTCTTTTAACAATACTAACACTTTTAAATAGATATTTATCACTTAGTAACTGCAGACTATATTAACTTAGAGTAAGTACATTTTTTTACAAATAATTTTTTTTTTTTATTTGTAACATTTTTGTTAAACTCTCGTTAAACTAAATTAGCATTGAATTCAGAGGAAGGCAAACAATAAAAACCCCCATTCAAACTTTTGCAATTGTATCTTAGAGGGAAAAAAATTAATTCCTTCCTGACCCCATTAACTGGCGATCGGATTACTCCCTGAATCAATACTTTTCCAAATCTTATGAAATGATTCAACTACATAGTAACAATACATGTTTGCCTATAACATATCTCTTTAACAAACAGTTTTTAAACTTTTTTTTTGTGGGACCAATCATATGAACATGAAACTTGTAACCCATTTCAATATGTTTAAGGATGTTTAAGTTTTTATTTTATTTTCTGTTTGTCTTTTATGCAAATATCACATAGCGTTTCCAAAGTGAAATAGTGGTCCCCTATTTGAAGAGTCCCAGAGTACTTACATTTTGTACTGGAAGTCAAACCACTGTTCTCTATGGATTTTTTTGTCCATTGTATATAGTTTGTTCTTGAAATGTTGTTTTTGTGCAATAATATTGAGTACCTTAAAATGTTGTCATAGAAATGAAACTACTCTACTCTATGTTTACAACACCTCATAGTACACAATGTTTTTTGTGTAAACGCATCCATCGTCTAATAAATGACCCTGACTTTCATTTTCGTCAACAGTCACTTTAATTTCGTTTGGATTGGTGCACCTTGAAAAAGCAACATAGAGTTGTCCATGTGCAAAAACTGGTTCCTTTAAAAAAATCCCAACAGACTTAAAAGTTTGGCCTTGTGATTTATTGATGGTCATGGCAAATGCCATGATAACTGGAAACTGTCTCCTTTGAAGGACAAAAGGCAAACCACTCTCGCTTGGAGCTAAATCAATTCTTGGTATAAAAACTCGGTCACCTCTATGGGTCCCAGTTATAATTTCTGCATGTATAAAATGATCTTTTAACTCATGCACAATTAATCTGGTGCCATTACAAAGTCCTTTTTTTGGATTCATATTTCGCAATAACATGACAATTGCACCTTTTTTTCAATTGTAAAATATGTGGTGGCATTCCAGATGGTGTTAAGGAATTAATAAATTCGATACTAAAATTCGATTCACTCTCTTTATCATCAGCCAGAACTGAATCTGCACTGTAATAATTCTTCTGTGGTGCATTGATGTATTTTAAAATTTCATTATTTACATTCAAGGCATCGATATTTTTTGATGTTAATATCACTTTGTTTGCAATGTCTGAGTAATCCTCGTTATTAAGAGTGTTTAGAAATATGGCTGATATCAGTGATTCGTTGCAAACCATTTCTGATGGAATTTCAATAGTATCATTTGGTAAATGCTGTATTTCTGGATGTTTTCCTTCTCCGATTTTAATAAGCCAATCATTGAATTCATTTTGGCCTTCAGATCTCATATTTAATTCTAATTTGAGATGTGTAAATATTTGCCACAGTTTACTGGTCTTGATACATGTTTCAATGATCTCTGTTCTATTTCCGTGTGGCACAACAGGTAATGTTTGCCGAAAATCTCCTCCTAACAGCATCACCTTTCCACCAAATGGCAACTTATTATCCATCACTTCTTTTAAGAATCTGTCAATACATTGCAGTGCGTGACATGACATCATTGTTGCCTCATCTATGATAATTAGTTTCGTTAGTTTAAATTTTTTTGCTTGTATAGAATTGAGTCGAATATCTGACACTGATGTTTCCAAAATGGGAACTGGCAGCTTAAATCCACTATGAACAGTTCTACCACCATCTAACAAAAGTGCAGCAATTCCAGTTGTTGCAAATGGCATAGCTATCTGACTGTGTGATCGAATATAACTCATCAAACAATTGTAAAGATAAGTTTTTCCAGATCCACCTGGGCCGTCTAGATAGAAATACCGGTCTTTGACCATTTCATCATCTGTAGCATTTGTGATGGCCTGAAATGCTTCTAACTGTTTAGTATTTAATGTTGCCAGTTTTTCTTGTGTTTTTTGTTTTTGTAGCTCAGTGTCATAATCATCAAAATTAATGTCATCTATAAGTCCTGGATCCGGTAAATTAAAACTTGAACAATTTAATCCATGAGCAAACAATATTTCTTGAATTTCCAACAATGTTTTTAACAGAGCGATTGGTTCTCTGTAACGTTTCAAGAAGTCTTCTGACATGTTTAATTTAAATGTTTCCCACAAAGTGAAAGCATCAGGTACATTGCAAAATATGCATATGAATGCAAATTGTTGTCTCATTTGCTTTGGCATTTGACATAGCGCTGCTTCTTCCAGACACCTCTCCCATTCTGTATCATCAGCTATGAAATTTTGCTGTCTTGCAGCTAATAGGAATGTATCATAAACGATGTCATTGACTGTACGTAAATGCTCAAAACTCTGTGCACCGGGAACATGTAGCAGAAGTAATCTTAAGCTGAAACGTTCAATATCCCTTGGACTGACGGTATAAATGCGTGGTATAATTTTTTGTGCATCTCTTCTTCGTTCTTTCCATTGACCATTTACAAATACATAGTAATATGGTATCTCTATGTATAAAAATTGTCTGGCCTGCGTATCCTGACAGTTTAATTTAAACCATGCTATAAGTGTGGTATCTCTGTCTTCACTTTGACATAATGCAAGTCTTTCATTTCCTTGAGTAAAGCAAACCATCTGACTTTGAGGCAAATGTACAGCTAAGCGATAGATAGCATGTGACCGATCATGCATCTCAAATTTCAAAAGGCGCCACATTGCTTCAGGAGCACTAACATAGCGAGCATCTAAATAATTTGATAGTTCATCGTGTACAATTGGATTTTCGTTTTCATTTACAGCACCTTGTACAACAACAGTAGCTGCGTCATATCCTTTGTATATATATTTATACACATACTTAATTGATTTAATCGAAGTGCAAGCTTCTACATTGATGTGTGCATTGTACTTGATGAGCAAATGTGGATTGTATGGAACAACAAATCTATTATCAACCTTTTGGCCCCGGATAATAGCTGTTTCTCCTTGTGTTCTTTTATACAAAGGATATCCATCACAATTAGCATAAGTTTGCATTTGAAATTGTTTTGGGAATTCTTTTGTACATTTTTTATTTTCCATACATGGTGAATTAGGATTCATCTCTCCACATGGGCCATGAATCATTCTATGTGTAACAATCTCCCAAAGTTTTGTATATTTTTCTTGGTCTGGCAATTCGGCAGAAATGACTGAATCCACTCTCTCTGCAGTTTTCAACTTATCTTTTTCCTGCAGTATTAAAAGTATGTGAGCATGTGGCAGTCCTCTCTTTTGAAATTCAATAGTGTAAACAAATGCCATACATTGTCCAAATAATTTTGCTTTAGTGATATCATGTATTAATGAATTCAGTTTGATTTTAAATACTCTTGCCACTAAATCTGGTCGGTCAGATGTAGTTTGTCCCAAATACAAATTTTCCTTGATCTCTGGCCATTGGGGATTACACGTGAATGTAATAAATAAATCTGGTTTTCCAAATTTTGTGACAATAGCCATGGCATCATTATACCTTTCTCGCATATTGCGAGGAGATCCTTGGAAAGTTGATGGCAAAATAATTGCTCTTCCAGCTGGAATGTCTCTGTTTGCAGCTATTTCAGCCACATAATCCATTAATCCACAATACTGTTCAACTCGTAATTTTTTGTTGTTGAAATTTAATGAAATTTAAATTATTGGCTTCAACTTGTAGATATGAATCAATAATCCATTGTTGAGTGAGTTTGCCTCCATGTAAAATTGGATTAAAGCAGTCACGGATAGCAGTTTGTGCAACTTTATATTCCAGCATTGAAACATTAGATCTAATGCGTTTTTAGTATTGGGATAAGTTTCCAATTTTAATTTTGGTTCCCATCCAGGTTCACCATTTGGAAAGAAAATGGGATATGTCATTGGATCTAAATTACAACTTAATATATTGATGTTGATAAATGGTTGTTCTTCATTGCGTGGATATATTCTAATATCACGCTGAAAAGGTGGTTCACCATCCTCATTTTTAAACACCATAGCAACCTCATTTACTGTCGGTAAATTATATCTTCTTTGATCAGTGTTGCGATCTCTTTTTAACACCATATTTACTCTTGGTATAGGCAATAGATGTCTTTCAGCATGTTCCTGTTGTTCTTTTTCCAGCTGTGCTAATTGTTTGTATGCTTTACTATATGGGTTGTTTTGCATAATTTTATCCAGCTGTTCAAAGACTATGCGCAAACACTGTCTATTTTCTGGTAGTGTCATTCTTTGTTCCACAGCTTCCATCGTATCCAAGACATACAACTGTGCAAATTTCCTTGGCTCTCCTTCTTGTGGGTGTAAATGTGAAGTTCGGTGGTATATTTGACCTTGAATTTTGAAACAATAAGGACCATGTCCTGGTACATTTTCTGCTAAAGTTGCACCCATTGAAGCAAATGAAATTGCACTGTTATAAGACCTGATGTTTTGTTTGAAATTATTATAATTTTGAAATGTTGGATTACTCATAATACATTCTAAATAATATGGAAATGGATGTCTTAGTGGAAGTTTCACCTTTCCTTTCTGACAGCAACTAATGAAATTTCCATCAGTAGGTCTTTCCTTTATGAAATGATAGGCCCCACAAAACTGACAAAGCACATTAAGTAACCCACAATAATGAGTATCTACATGTACTGCAGTATTGAACACATTGTCATGCATTTTTTCCACATATATATCAAACCCACTTTCTATATGTACATTGTTGTCATGTGTGTCTACATTTAAGTCATTCTGCACAATAGAATCATTAGACACTGGTTCACATAGATGTTTTTTTTTACTTTTCCTTTTTTTGCAAGGCCCAACAGACTCACTTTTGGCTTTCTTAGCAATCTTTCTTTTATTTAAAAGTCTCTGTTGATCTTCTTCTCTCAAGCGTTGTGAAGTTTCTGGTGTATGAGCATCTCTCCACCTTTGCTTCCTTTCCCTTGCCAATCTTCTTTTGCGTTCCATTTTGTCTTCTCCATTATCTTCCATTTTTTAATCTGTAATAGTCAATATAAATATTAATTAGTCTTTCTTCTTATTTTTGTGTACATATGTCTTTTTACTTTTTGGACTGTTACATTAAAGTTGATGAATAAACGTTATCCTTGTTTCCAATGAAATAAATGAAACCATTTTTCAAATTATTTTATTGACATATATTAAATTGGTAATAACTGGACATATATATTTATTATATCAATTATTCATCTTTCAATTCATTTTAAATCCTTCTTGATTCACTTCACTGCATAATTTTTTTTTTTTTTTTTGGCAAGTGCTTCTTCGTTTTGTTAAATGTTTGTATTGCTTCGTATTGTCTATTCAACTTTCCATAATTTTTTTTAACATATGCTGTTTTGATGTGTCAGGACCAAATTAAATATTTACCTGCAAAGACGGTCTTGATGTTGTTCAAAGGCTGCAAACGTCACACTGTGTGTTTATTCACTTTCCTTGATCAATAATCTGTAATTTAAATTTTACAATCTTTGTATTATTTCACTTCACCCATATCATGAAATAAACATCAATCAAGAGACATATATTTTTATTCCTTAAAAACCTGAAAGCAAATTCTTTAATATGTTCCTATAATAATCTAATACAAAACTGTTTTTGATATTACTCATTATTAATAATTAATTCATTAAATAAAGTGCATTATGAATGTTATTTTTAATTCTTTCACACAGGTAAGCACAATATCTAACGAATTAATTACTAATGTAATATACATTATTAATTAATAATTATATTTAATGTACATTATTAATTAATGCAGAATATATAAGCAATTATTAATTTAATGTACATTATTAATTAAATTTAAACTGAAAACATAAACATGAGTCTATCTGAGAATTAAATTATTAAAATCATGTACATTCTTAATTAATGAATCAATGTGTTTGTTTTCTGCACATTCTTAAACGCTAACATTTTTGATATTACTGTTTAGTAATAATTAATTAATTGTCGAAAGTACATTATAAACGTTATTTACAATTCTTTTACACAGGTAATTACAATATCCAATTAATTAGTAATGTAATCTACAATTAATTAATGTTCAATATATAACCAATTAATTTGTAATAGAATGTACATTATTAATTAATAATTAAATTTAATGTACATTATTTATTAATTCATGAATAAATGTGTTTCTTTTTTATGGACATTCTTAAACGCAAACTCACTTTTATATTAATGCTTAATTCATTAATTATTTAATGTACATTATCAATAGTATTGTCAATTGTTTCACACAGTTAAGCTCAATATTATATTTCTGTTAATGAAATAATGTACATTAATTTAATAGTTAATTGGTTATATTTTATTGATTATTAATTCTTAATTAAATAAAATACATTATGAATATTATTTACAATGTTTCACACATTTAAGCACAATATATAATCAATTAATTATTAATTTAATGTACATTATTAATTAATAATTCAATGTAATGTACATTAATAATTAATGCACAATACATAACCAATTATTAATTTAATGTACATAATTGTCCTTATTAAGTAACTAATAATATAGTAATTAATTAATGATACTTCTTAAAATGTACCTTTTGTAATTCAATGTTCCTGAATCAGTATCCTGAAGAGCTATCAATCTCTTTCGATTTTCCAGCATCCGAAAATGTCCAGTCACACTGTCATCACCTCAGGAAAAGGTGTCAGTAATGTGTCAATTGTGCCCTATATATAGGTTTTTGCGCGAGCCAAATGCATTGTTTTCGGCGGGAAATACGGGTGCGCGAGGGAAATGCATTGTTTTCGGCGGGAAATACGCTGTTGCTCGAGACCAATGTGTTGTTTTCGGCGGGAAATCGGAGTTGGCGCGAGACAAAGGCGGGAAATCGTAGTCGGCGCGAGGCAAAGGCGGGAAATCGTAGTCAGCGCGAGGCAAAGGCGGGAAATCGGAGTCTACGCGAGACAAAGGCGGGAACTCCGTGTTAATCCGGAAATGTGTGGTGTGCATCTTATCGGATTTTCCGTAAGTGTTTTCCGTGGCTATAGTGCTGTAGCCTCGTTTTCGTTTTGTTCGGCCGCCATTTTTTCTCTCGCTTATTTTTTTTAAAGTGTCTAAACTCTTTTATTTTGCTTTAAATGAAGGCGATAGTTTTTGTTTTGAGGTCCAGGATGCTTCCTCTTGCTGTCGGTAACTTTTTTATTTATGTGTTCTGTGTATTTAGTGTGTTTTATCTTTTTTCTTGTCCGCGGGTTGCGTCCGATTTTTGCGATGTCGTAATGTGTCTTATACGCCGTCACGGATTATCCGTAATGTGTCTACGCCTTTTTTTTCGGCCGCCATTTTTTCGGTGGCTTATTTTTTTTTTTGTGTTTACATTTTTGTATTTTAAGGTAAATCAATGTGTAACTCGCTTTCTGCAGGTCGTGGATGCTCCCTCTTGCTATCGGTTAGGTTTTTATGTATGTGGTGTGTGTAGTTATTGTTAATTTTAATTTTTATGATAGGCGGTTTGCGGCCGTATTTTTTTACTACGTTTTAACGGCTCGCCTCGCTACGCGAGGCTCGCCTGCAATGAGCGCCTGCGGCGCTCATTGCCAAAGTGCTGATAGGCGGTTTGCGGCCGTATTTTTTTACTACGTTTTAACGGCTCGCCTCGCTACGCGAGGCTCGCCTGCAATGAGCGCCTGCGGCGCTCATTGCCAAAGTGCAACGGTTTAACGGCTCGCCTCGCTTCGCGAGGCTCGCCGGGCGATGAGCGCCTGCGGCGCTCATCTCTAAGCCCGCTAAAGTTCTACGGGTTAACGGCTCGCCTCGCTTCGCGAGGCTCGCCGGGCGATGAGCGCCTGCGGCGCTCATCGCTAAGCCCGCTATTCGTACGGACCACGCAAACAGCGTGACGACGACTCGTAGCAGGACAATTATAATATGTGATATATATATATATATGTATATATATATATATATGTATATGTGGCAGAAGCAGCCACAAGAGACTTTTGCATTGATTATTGCCTGTATTTGAACTGTATGTTATTTGAGCATAGTGGATTTTATTAGACTGTTTTATTCCCCTCCCTCCTAGAACACCAGTTTAGAACCCTTAATAACTGTCATATTTTCAAATACTGTCTGTTTTCAACTGTCAGTTTTCTCTGTCTGAGGAGGAGTTGCTCTAGCTGTATCAGTGCTGTTGCTTTGGGTGCTCATTAAACAGACCTGCTTGACCCTTTCTGGAAGCCTTGGCTCATGCTTGGGTAAATGTGATAAGTCGGAGTGCCAGCGGGTCCATTACAATTGGTGGCAGCAACGGGATTCAAACCTCACAGCAGACCGTTGTTCGGCAGTTACAGCCATTTGGGAAATATTGCCAGCAATAAAAACAAAGCTACCCTTATTGCTGAACTCATAGAGGGAGACCGGGCAGCTGCTGCAGCACCTCTTATGGACAGCACACATAATGAGTTTGGAAGAGAACTCCAAAGCAGACTGGCCTTTTTCCCATGCACGCCTCCCACAGAAACCTTGGAAAGGATTATGGCAGATGTCCACGAATACATAATGGAAAAGCTGCGTGCAGACCGGAGGTCCAGAGAGGGGTCCCTAATCGCACCACACATAATACCAGGGAAGCCTAAAATCCTGTACCATGCTTTTAAAAACTATGTGGAGACCGAAGACATCAATGGCTACTTGCATGACTTTGAGAGGTTATGCCAATTACATGAGATCAACGCCGCCGACCAGGTACCCCTGTTGGTGGGTAAGCAAGCAGGCCGGGCAGCAGAAGCCTACCGCACCATGCCAGACGAGGATAGCAGAGACTACCAGAAAGTAAAGCAGGTGATCCTGGACAGGTATGCAATTACCCTTGAGGCATACTGACAGCGGTTCTGAGAAAGCCGAAAGACGGAGAAAGATCACACCGCTTAACTAGGGCGGGCAAAGGTTGGGTGCAAGCCGCACAAGCAACCACAGTGGAGGACATGCTACAATTACTGCTACTGGAGCAATTCTTCCAGGGTTTAACCCCGGATTTACAAAACTGGCTGAGGGATCGGAAACCTCGCATCTTAACGGACCCCGCAAGGTGGGCAGACGAGTACCAAGATGCCAGGAGGGCACAGGCACGGTCCATCTTGGGAGCTGCTAACCCACCTCCCACCATTAACCCCACCCCAGCACTGCGTCCGGGTGGTGGGAACTACCAAACCCCTCCTTGGTACAACAATGCCCGATCTTTCATCAGGTGCCACAAGTGTAACCAGCAGGGCCACATACAGAGACACTGTCCCAGAAACAGAAACCGCTCCACGTGGAATACTCCAACTAATTCCCCTGCAAACCGGGCAGCAGTACACTGCTACCAGAGTGAGCCTCGACAACCTGTCTTCGGGACCCGGTCTAATGAAGAATCTTTGGGCACCCTCCATGAGGTTAACCCAGTACAAGCAGCTGCAGACAACCGACAGGGACACCGCCAAGGGGTACACCTAGAGGGAAAACGCCTTCAGGGTCTACACGATTCTGGGGCCACCATAACCCTGGTTCGCAATCACCTAATCCCCAAGCACCAGCTCACTGGAGAATATGTGGCAGTCCGGGTGGCAGGGGGAGCAGTTTACAAAATTCCCACTGCTAAAGTACATTTGGATTGGGGAGCGGGGTCGGGGAATGTGGAAGTGGGCCTCATGCAGGACTTACCAGCTGAAGTCATCCTGGGTAACGACTTGGGGGAGCTGACCTCCGCTTTTGTTTCTCAGCACCCCGCGCAGGAAGCGCTACCCGTGGTAACACGGCAGAAGGCCTGCACCACCGCATCTTCTGAACACTCTGAGGCTCCGACGCTTCTATGTTTGGATTGGGAGCAGTGCTGAGCCAAGTTGGGGCCGATGGCGACGAGCATCCAGTCGCTTACTCAAGTCGGAAACCCAAGACCCAGGGAAGTAAGCTATGCCGCCATCGAAAAGGAATGCCTGGCGGTGGTGTGGGCTAACGCCGACGGGTTGTCCAGACAGAACTCGAGAAATGATCTGTGAGCACTCCTCCGGACATCCCCAAGCAGATCTGTTACGATCAGACTGTGTATGCCGGCTTGGTTCTGGGGGAGCATTCAGGAAAAGGCAGCTACAAGAGACTTTTGCATTGATTATTGCCTGTATTTGAACTGTATGTTATTTGAGCATAGTGGATTTTATTAGACTGTTTTATTCCCCTCCCTCCTAGAACACCAGTTTAGAACCCTTAATAACTGTCATATTTTCAAATACTGTCTGTTTTCAACTGTCAGTTTTCTCTGTCTGAGGAGGAGTTGCTCTAGCTGTATGAGTGCTGTTGCTTTGGGTGCTCATTAAACAGACCTGCTTGACCCTTTCTGGAAGCCTTGGCTCATGCTTGGGTAAATGTGATAAGTCGGAGTGCCAGCGGGTACGTTACAGTATATATATAGAGATATATATATATATATTTATATAATTTGTTGTTGTTTACTCATTAAGTCGTGTCTGTCTCTGCATGACCTTATGGACAGCAGCAGAACAGGTGCATCTATTGTTGTTTCTCTGGTCATACTTATCCATAAAGTTTTAAGGCAAATATACAGGAGTGGGTTGGCAATTCCTTCTCCTGTGGACCTCGACCTATCTGCTATGAACCCCCCATCTTGTGTGAGCCTACATGATATAGTTCACAGCTTCCCTGCAGAACACAAATCCCTTCATCACAACAGCCCCCCAGAAGAGGATATATGAATATATATATAGTGTGTCAGGGTAAAGTGCAGGTACAGACAGAAATACCACTGCATTTAGACATTTCTGTGCATATATAAATATATTTCAATGTACTGCACTGCATCTACAGCCTGCTGCCTCCTGAAAACGTGATTTCCTACATCTAGAGAAAAAGTATGGATGTAGAGATGTAGAGATAGCAATACACTATAAATAGGTCATACATAAAGAGAAAAGAGAAACACGACCAAGAGTACCACATAGCACATTGTGTGAGTGGCTATATAAAAAGATAACACACTGCACTGTTAGTAAGTTAACACAAAGCACTATTTTATATTCTTCTCTAGCTCAAAATACTTTGAATCAATAAATATGCAATGTAAAAAGGGCATATATATTAAAATAAACCAGTAGGCTTACCTAGATTCAATCCTGAATAAATATCAATATATTCCAGGTGGTTTATTTCCATCTCATAGTGTCTTTGTGAGACAAACCCTTGATAAGGAAGTAGGACAGAGGTTGTGACATTGTGATGCTTGAAGTCTGCCAGTTCAGTGTGACAGATTATTAGCTGCTTAGGTGGAATCCTCTTCCAAACAAGGAGCCATAACAAGCATGGTGAATTGTGACTGCACTTGCTACCCTGTGTTGTCTGATAGGTCTTCCTCTCTCGCCCATCTTGTGTTATTCCATTTTTGGTTAATTTTATTAAAAGGACAACAAAAGTCACTGTACATACTCTGTATCATCATTTAAAGAGTGAACAATTGTGTGGAAAATGTATTCACATTTAGAAAATTTACCAAGAAATAACTCATTGTCATTTTAGTTTAGTCCTTAAAGCTCTCACAGGATCTCCATAAATAATAAGTCTGTAGTTGCTACACATTCTATTATAGTTTTGTTTGTGAGCAGAGTGTGTTTGTGTAGAGGTAAGTATTCTATTTTAAAGATTTGTTTTCATTGGTAAGTCATAGGTTTGATTCCCCTGCCTTCTAGTTCACTTGCCTGCGGTGTGTGGTTGAATCCTGTATGACTTAAGACTGTAATGTTAAGTGTGAGAATCCCCAGCATGTTTAGTATCTAAATGCTGCATTTTCACCAAGGAATTTAATAAAGTGTATTACTTGGGCCTCTGGGAAAAGAGGGGTCCAGTTATAAGGTTACCTGATTATGAGGTAGAAATTGTGGCTCTATACAGGAAGGTAGGGCGAGATGCATTATATCACCCACGGCCATTTGCCTGACCAGAGGCAAGACTGACATGACATGGTCATGTCAATATTCTCATTCTAGGTAACTGGAGATCAAGGGCCTAACAAATTAGAGAAAGTTGGCAGAGTAAGGGGGGGGAAGGTGATTAGCAGTTGCCCCCTGCCCAGCATAGAAGGGCACTGAAGGAAATTCTTCATATGGCCCTGAGATCATTAGGGACTATTTTTATGCTTGATTGAGGTAGGAAAACTAGAGCTTGGGGAGTGGCTAAGAGAAGGTTTGCTGTTTGTGACTGTGACATAAATTGGAGTTGTCATTGCTAATAAACAGTTTTCAGTCTGGATATACATTAGTTATGTGTATTATTCATTCTGGGGAACTTAAGTCGGGTGACTACAGTGCTGCTATCTTGGTTCCGGTGGTTCCTTGATCCTTTGTGGTGATTAAATACTGGTCTGGGTGTATCCTTGCTTTCAGGGGTATCTATAAGCCACATGAGCTGCTGGGTGGGTTAGAATCATGTTCTGGGTGAGCCCAATGGAAGTAGTGGTTGTCACATATATATTGAGATTGGTGGAAACTACAAGATTGTAATGAGGATGAAAGAGTTAACTCCTGCTGCAGTTCAACAATTAAGCTGTGGAGTGAACAGTGAGTTAGATCCTCTGTGTAGGCTCCCATTTTGGACTATGGTCTGTGTGATATTGAGTATTGGGAACCCAGTTCCTGATTTTGGAGTGAAAACATTATGAGACAGAGGAACACAGTTACTTGTGTGGACCTACAAAGACAGAGAGCAAAATTATTTGTGTGCAGATGGTTTGCAGGCAGAGTTGCCAAAGAGGCGCTGCAAGAAATAAAGGCAAACAGAGAGAAAAAGTGTACTGCCATTTTGGAGCTGCCAAGACTGACAAAGGCACTGAATGAGAAAAGGCAGATTTTTTCTATAGGGAACTTTTCTTTTCAGTTATTAAAGAACTGCAATATTAAAGGGTCCCTGGGTGGAGCATTTGGAGCAACGGGTGGACCAGTACTCCACGCTACAAACAGTGAAAAACGTTCCTGCATGTGGTGCTTTTGCTCCTGTGGCACACAAGCTGCCCAGGCACAGAAAGGGTGTTCCTGGAATTAGTCGGTTCGTAAATGTAGACTTTTATTTTCTTTATTTTCCTTTGAGTATTGTTTGTAACTGGCAAATATTTTTAGTAAAAATTGAAAATCACATGGAATCCCTTTGAGTATTATGTCCTGCTGCAAATTTGGCAGAAATATGGCCTACAAGGGAATAGAGGATGGTAGTATATATATAATTTGGGATATATCATGGAGGAGTAACTTAAGCATGTGGGTAAACAAATGTGCAGCAAAACACCTAAATACTCCCTTGCATCTTTGAAGGAACAGTACAACCTTAATGAAGAATCTCTTCTACTCAGTGATGAGTTACCACTTGTTCGAATGGTTCCATTGTAATTAAACTGCTGCAGCTGTAATGAATAGTACTGACAATAGCAATTGCTAAGTTTGTTTTTAACAATAGGTTTCTGTTTATGGATAGTGATAGTTGTAGGTACGACAGAGATATGTGTAACCTGTAATATGTGTTGCAATATTAAAATACTTTGATGTCCTATTGCCAGTTTATGTCTTAAAAAAAAAAAACAACTTGGATTTCCCAGTCTCACTCCCAGTAAATATTTGGTACATTGTCCTTTACTTTATTCAAGCAAAATAAGTGGTTTTGCACCATGGTAGATATAAGCTTTATACAGTACTTCAGAATCAGAGAAAGTGATGTGTATATATCATTAACATATAAACAGAGTGCCTCATAGAAGGGTGTGGGTGACATTTTGAACTAACCGTTTGAGACTGATTAAATATTTACAGCTATAGTATTATCCCAAGCATCCACGTTGAGAATAAGTTGTTTTTGTTGTTCAGTCCTTCAGTCGTGTCTTACTGTCCATGACCATATGGACCAAAGCACCCAGGCATATCTGTTTGTGTTTCTGGCTGTGCTTAACCATATAGTTTTCTTGGCAAATATACTAGAGTGGGTTGCCAGTTCTTTCTCCAGTGGACTGTGATTTGTCTGACCACTCTGCTATGACCTGCCCATCTTGGGTGACCCTATACAATTGGCAAAATCGCATTTGAATGAGGCCCATTTTATTTGTGATCTCAAAGGACTAAATTATACTTCTAGAATAACTAAACTAATTAGTAGCTGATGTTTTGCAAATTTATAGCAAACGAGAATATTATCACTTAGATGAATTACATTTTGTAAGCACGAGAACAGCCAGTTTAGACATCATGCCATTCAGTCTTAAGCAGCTGTTACATCTCTGTTAACTCTGCTGTCCCTCTAAGCAATATGCTGGCTAGTGTACTATGCTGCTATGCACAAGCAAGCTTGTTTATGGCACATGTAATATAAATTATCTAAACAATTTGTAACTTTTGTTTTATCAATGTCACTACAAAATAACCACTTACACATTACTATACTATAAAATATGAATAAAATCTTTTAGTTGCTATACTGTATATATGTTGATCTCTTAATCATCTATCAATTTAGTTTCTATTATTGGTGTTTTATTGATTTAAGAGGAAGTACCTTGGAAATAACCATTTCAGTTATCAAATACTAAAGGTATAAACCCAACCGCTAAATGAGTCAGTTTCTCTAGAGGAAAAAAAATGTTGTTCTATTGAATAGAATTTGTGAGATTATGACTGTACTTTTCCATTGCTATTAACTCTGATGGTGGTCCTGTAGCACAAACATTTCTATACATAATGTGACGTGGCTGAAGCCTGTTTCAGAGGTGCAAAGAAATAATCTGTCATGGAAAAAATAAATGTTCACAAAAAATGTTATGTACAAATAATTTGTTGTATGCATTGCATAGACAACGTCCATGAGACTGTTGGGTCTAAAATATTGTACTTTTTCAGTTCCTAGAGCTCTCAACAAAAGAGTACATTCAATATAATCCAACTATATTACCAACACACACCCACCTCTCACAGACATCAGTGTTCACCACAAAATATGCTAATTATTCTTTATTCAGGTTTACTAGGCTTTAAATGTGGATTGGATTTCTGGATGAATAAAATGGAAATGGCCAAGCACTTGACTAATCTTTCCTAATATCCTATAGATAATTATTATTTTTACATGTTATACTTTCCAATTTCTACTGGATTAAATAAATACAATCCGTGATAGGTGTACAAACTAAACACACACAAACATGAAGAGGTTAACAGCCTTATTAAATTGTGATTCGGCCAATTGAATAGGGCTCTATATAAGCACAGAGCATATTTTCTTTACAGAAGTTTTAAGTTAGTGAAGAACTTGCTTTTGGATAGAAGTTCACTAACTAAAAACTTCTGTAAAAAAATATGGTGTGTGCTTAAATGGAGCCCTATTCAATTGGCCGATTAACAATTTAAAAAGGCTGTATGTCTGTGCTGTGAGACATAATTAGATTGTATACTAGGACTATATATGTACTTTTTTCTTATTTTGGGGATTGTATAAGTGCTGCTGACGTTGTGATGGATTCAACCTTTGATAACCAGCTCTATCAGTAATTTTACACTGAAAATGCCAAGAAAACCAGTCCCATACGCAGGTTGTTTAGATTCCTTATCTCCCCACACTGCCTAGCTTAATTGGAGGCTAAGACAATTTGCTGATTTTACAGACCAAGATGCAGATTTCAGGTTGCAGAGTCTCAGGACAAGTTACCGCTTACCAAGACAAGTTGCAGAAATTAATTTCTGTTTAAAAAAATAAATAAATACACCATGCATTTGTGTCCCAAACAAAGCATAAACTTTATTTTGCAGTTCACATTTTTTTTACAGCCACTTCCCTTGGTAAACAGAAGTTTAACACCTTTTGTTCCCTTTGCACTTCATCATATGAGCCAGGTCTGTCTGCAAGGACCTAGGGGCCAAGGGGTCTATGACCACAGCTGTCAGCTATCTCCTGGCAGGATCTGGGCACAGCAGGGGTTGATTACATAATTTGACTCCTGGTGATATGGTGTCGGAGTGATGGTTCTGGGTATAACCGATGTGGGAAACCACAGATCTTGGGTGTGCAATTTTTAGATTCTCAAGGTCTTGCTCTCTGTTAATTGGGGAACCCAGCAGAGGATAGTGGAGCTTGTAGGCCGGCTCTGGGTACCTTCTGAATGGGGAGGGAATAGTTTAGAGCCCAGTGAGTTCAGAGGAGCTTGACAATTGGGTATATATGTACCCTAGCAGACCACCCCTTGAATAGCAATACCTTTATTGAGACTAAGGGGAGTCAGCTAGGGGGTCTGGAGCATCTCCAGCGTGTATGCACTTTTAGGGACAGACTTTAATTTCCATTTAACAATTATAGCAATTTGGGCTCCCTATTAGATTGAATGGGAGGTCATAAACAATGACTATGGTCAAATACTTCCTAATTTGTGATTATATTATTTTGTCTACTGAACTATTGAGAATAAGTCCATTTGGGAGAGAAAGACAAAACAACCAGAACACCTTTTTTGACATGGCTAATTTTACTTATGCCATATTATGACATATAAAAAAAATATTTTTTTTAACACTCTTCAAAACTGTTTAATAATTGAGTGGCTAAAATTAACCTTCTGAGCTTTCACTCTAGAGGATTATTGATGTCAAAATATTATGTAATTTCATTATTGTTTTTAGTTATTGTTATACTTGAATCACTGTGTATATACTGTAATACATGTTTTTAAGGTGATCACAGTTTCTATGCATTTTTTATATACTAGGGATTGCTCTTTACCTTATTATTCTGGTTGAAATTGTGGGTGATTTATAAAAATCTTTCACAAGAATTATTTTTAAATTGTAACATTAACTTTGTTTCTAAAGTATTAGATTTCTTTTTAACTTCTGCTTTGGATGATCTAAAAATAAATTAGAATTTATTTTGTTACACAATTTGGATATTTTCAGTAACTCATGAAATCTGGAGTCTCTTAGTGACTTGAATCCAAATGTAAACTATAACAAGAAGTCCTGTATATAACAAACAGCACTAAATTGGCAGTCTGCTATAATTAATCTCTATATTAAACAAGGGCCTGTGAGTTGTATCTTTACCTCATAGGTTGCAATACCTTGCATCTACTGCTACTAATACACTTTCCAATTTTTTTTTTACAGAACATCCACAGCAGAAGTACCCATAAACATACTCTCACAAAATGAGTAAATTTCCCAAGGCTCAAATAAACCTGGTGAAAATTAATCCTAGGGGCCCAGGGCATACAACCAGGACTTGGGGAATAATATCACACAACCGTACAAGTCAACAAGTGAAATAGTCCATTCAAAAGCTCTTATGGCCATTAGAATAGCACTTGGGTTAGGTAGCCACATGGCTAGTGTCCATCTATGTCTAGTTGTAATTTCCAAAAATTTCAGGGGGGTCATGACACCTCTCATTACTCTTTGTTAGGAAAACCACAACCTATCACAATGTCACAAATCAGACAATTCATACAGCATGTCTGGGTGTAGAAAAATGTTTGTAGAGTACTGTCAGTAATTTTCATTTACCATACCGAGATTACTTGTTCAGAAATAGGAATAGTGTGGCACACAAAACAGCATTAACTACATCTTTATAATAACGTGACTTCACACGCCGGCGTCTTTTGGAGACAAAGCCAGCTAGGCAGAGCCCGATAGAGTAAATGAGGGAACTTTGAATAGTGGGGACCCGCAATTATAGCTCCTGAACCTCAGAAGCCTTCCTAAAAATACAATATAGGCTACATATGAGGAAAGAGACTAAGCCCATATTAATATTGCTAAAGGATTAGGGTATAAGCCATCATATCTTGTGAGGCGTCAGGCCTCTACCCCTGACTCCTAAATCTATTAAATGCAGAAAATAAGGAGAGCATTATATCCACTAATCTACTAACCCTCTAAAATAGCGTGGGCTACCATAGCTGATTAAGAATTAAGTCTCAAACATTAACTTGAGAATAAATTATAGAATAAGACATAAATATTGCAAATGTAAATGACCGAACTCTTAGTGTCAAGTGCAATTTTTTGGATGAAAAGTCTGATTTCTAAATAATATCTAAAAGGAAAAATGGGGTGTTTTTCCCCATTTTTTTATTGTTTTTAAATGTTGAAGTGTGCGTCGTTGTTTTTGTAAATAAATGTAAATAAAGATGATCATTCTCCCACTATAAAAAAATCCTCTCTCAACTTTACATTCATTTAGTGTTAAGCACTTTTAGTGGGAGCCTAAAAAACTCCTATTAGTCTTTGAGTACATCTTTATAATACATAAACTCAATAAATATAATTTTTTTACAAAAAGGTCTAAATTAGTAATAGAACACAGCTTTGAATTTACTAAACTTTGACTGTCAATTAGCTCAAGAGATCTGTCACCATAGGGGTCTGAATTTCATTATCTAATTACCTGTACTAGAAAATTATTTGCTTCCTATTGCAGTCACGTACCATGGTTACAATAGAGAATGGATGTTCAATGACACCTGAGAAATTGTCTGCAAAAGTAAATTATTAATCAGGGAGCCATTTATCATTAACAAGTGTATTTAGTTGATGATAAGAAGAGGAGGATCGATTGAGTGAAAGAAAAATGTAGTCAATTCAAAACTGTTTTTCTGCTTTCTATAAATTTCAATTGCAAATATTCATATTTGTATTGGTATTTTACTGTCCTATCATTAAAAAAAAAACATTTTCTATGCCCCTTTATTTATCAAGATATTCTTTCAATCTTTAAAGAAATATTAAACAATCCATGTCGTATAAGCAGAGCTGGTTTATAATTGCTAAAAAAAAAAAAAAGGTTTATGTAATTTACAAGTTTTATTCCATAAACCATTCTGTCTACACCATTGCAAGGCTGATTTACTGGATTTTTTCAAGTATGTTTATAAAGCCTGCATGCAGTGAGAAACTATTTTTGCCCTCTAATGATATCTCTTGCATTGGGTGTGGCTTGAAACTATGTGCAAGGTGAAATTGGGTTTGATAGCATGGCCACTGTGTAAATGAAACTCAAGTAAATGCCCCCTACTTTAGCATGCTGGCAAATGTCCTTCACATTATGTGAATGGTTTTAAGATTTTTGTCTTGGTAAAATAGTTGGCAAGTCCCTTTACTTGTTGTTATAGGATTATTGTAAATCTGTAAACAATCTCTAAAGCTTCAGTATTGCAAGGATAAAATTAAACAAAACACCCAGTGATTTCTCCATCTGAGTTCAAGATATGGCACAACAGAGACATCAGCAACCATGACATGAAGCCCTCAACACTGAATATGCCACGTGTAGAGTATAAAAAGTACATCTCTATACCAACAAAATATTGTTAGCTTCCAATGTCTGCAGTATTTTCTCTGAATTTAACTCAATTATTTAATTATTATATTATTACTAGCGACTTGCCCGTCAAAAAATGACGGTCAATAAAATTTAAATGTTGTGAAATTTGTTTGCATCACATAATGAGTCACCTACATTTGTCCCTTTTTTTTTTTCTAAAAATAAAAACACATAATTATTTTTAACTTTTTATTTTTTTAACTTTCAACTTATATTTCCCAAACATTAAACTTTGTAACATGCAACTTGTATATGAAACATTCGTTCAACATTTTGTTAACAATACTAACACTTTTCAATACATATTTATCACTGAGTAACTGCGGATTATATTAATTTATAGTTAGTCAATTTTTTTAACAATAACATGCTTTTTATCATTTGTAACATAATTGTTAAACTCTTGTTAAACTAAATTAGCATTGAATCCAGAGGAAGGCAAACAATAAAAACCCCATATTGAAACTTGTCCAATTGTATCAAAGAGGGAAAAAAATTAATTCCTTCCTGACCCCATTAACTGGCGATCGGATTTCTCCCTGAATCAATACTTTGTCTTTAAATAATACATTTCCAATTATTATTAAATACTTCAACTTTATACTAACAATACATATTTGAATATACCACATATATATTTACCTAACTTTTTTAAACATTCCAAAAACACATATTTAACATCTGACATTGTAACTTCAAACAATAACATTTAACTCTTGTAAATTATGAAAAAATCAGTGAATTGTTTTGTGGGGCCAATCATGTAAATATAAAACTTTGAACCCATTCCAATCTGTTTCAGGATATTTTATTTTTTATTTTTTTTTGTTTTCATTTAGTTCATTCTCCAAATATCAGATATATTTTCATAAGTGAAATAGTGGTCCCCTATTTAAAGAGTCCCAGAGTACTTTTATTTAGTACTGGAAGTCAAACCACTGTTCTCTCTGTTTTTTTGTCCATTCTTTAGATGTTTTTGTTGAAATATTGTTTTTGTGCAATCATATTGAGTCCCATAAAATGTTGGTATTAAAATGAAACCATTGTCCTCTATCTTTCCAACACCTCATAGTAGACAATGTTTTTGGTGAAAACACATCCATCGTCCAATAAATGACCTTGAGTTTTGTTTTCTTCAACATGCACTTTAATTTCTTTTGGATTAGTGCACCTTGAAAAAGCCACATAGAGTTGTCCATGTGCAAAAACTGGTTCCTTTAAAAAAATCCCAACTGACTTAAAAGTTTGTCCTTGGGATTTATTGATGGTCATAGCAAATGCCATGATAACTGGAAATTTTCTCCATTGAAGGACAAAGGGCAAACCACTCTCACTTGGAGCTAAATCCATTCTTGGTATAAAAACTCGTTCACCTTTATGGGTACCAGTTATAATTTCTGCATGTATAAAATGATCTTTTAACTCATGCACAATTAATCGGGTCCCATTACAAAGTCCTTTTTTTGGATTCATATTTCGCAATAACATAACAATTGCTCCTTTTTTCAATTGTAAAATATGTGGGGGCATTCCAGATGGTGTTAACGAATTAATAAATTCGATACTAAAATTTGATTCACTGTCTTTATCATCTGACAGAATAGAATCTGCAGTGTAATAATTATTTTGTGGTGCATTGATGTATTTTAAAATTTCGTTATTTACATTCAAGGCATCGATATTTTTTGATGTTAATATTACTTTGTTTGCAATGTCTGTGTAATCCTCATTATTAAGAGTGTTTAGGAATATGGCTGATATGAGTGATTCATTGCAAACCATTTCTGATGGAATTTCAATGGTATCATTTGGTAAATGCTGTATTTCTGGATGTTTTCCATCTCCGATTTTAATGAGCCAGTCATTGAATTCATTTTGGCCTTCAGATCTCAAATTTAATTCTAATTTGAGATGTGTAAACATTTGACACAGTTTACTGGTCTTGATACATGTTTCAATGATCTCTATTTCCGTGTGGCACAACAGGCAATGTTTGCCTAAAATCGCCTCCTACCAGCATCACCTTTCCACCAAAAGGCAACTTATTATCCATTACTTCTGTTAAGAATCTGTTAATACATTGCAGTGCATGACATGACATCATTGTTGCCTCATCTATGATAATTAGTTTAGTTAGTTTGAATTTTTTTGCTTGTGATCGAATATAACTCATCAAACAATTGTACAGATAAGTTTTTCCTGATCCACATGGTCCGTCTAGATAGAAATACCGGTCTTTGACCATTTCATCATCTGTAGCATTTGTGATGGCATGAAATGCTTCTAACTGTAAAGTATTTAAAGTTGTCAGTTTTGATGTCATCTATAAGTCCTGGATCAGGTAAATTAAAACTTGCACAATTTAATCCATGAGCCAACAATATTTCTTGGATTTCCATCAATGTTTTTAACAGAGCTATTGGTTCTCTGTAACGTTTCAAGAAATCTTCTGACATGTTTAATTTAAATGTTTCCCACAAAGTGAAAGCATCAGGTACATTGCAAAATATACAAATTAATGCAAATTGTTGTCTCATTTGCTTAGGCATTTGACATAGTGCTGCTTCTTCCAGACACCTCTCCCATTCTGTATCATCAGCTATGAAATTTTGATGTCTTGCAGCTAATAGGAATGTATCATAAACTATGTAATTCACTGTATGTAAATGCTCAAAACTCTGTGCACCGGGAACATGTAGCAGAAGTAATCTTAAGCTGAAACGTTCAATATCCCTTGGACTGACGGTATAAATGCGTGGTATGATTTTATGAGTATCTCTTCTTCGTTGTCGCCATAGACCATTTACAAATACATAGTGATATGGTATCTCTATGTATAAAAATTGTCTGGCCTCTGTATCCTGACAGTTTAATTTAAACCACGCAGTAAGCGTAGTATCTCTGTCTTCACTTTGATATAATGCAGATCTTTCATTTCCTTGAGTAAAGCAAACCATCTGACTTTGAGGCAAATGTACAGCTAAACGATAGATAGCATGTGACCGATCATGCATCTCAAATTTCAAAAGGCACCACATTGCTTCAGGAGCACTCACATACCGAGCATCTAAATCATTTGATAGTTCATCATGTAAAATTGGATTTTCGTTTTCATTTCCAACACCTTGTACAACAACAGTAGCTGCATCATATCCTTTGTAAATTTATTTATACACATACTTAATTGATTTAATTGAAGTGCAAGCTTCCACATTGATGTGTGCATTGTACTTAATGAGCAAATGTGGATTGTATGGAACGACAAATCTATTATCAACCTTTTGGCCACGGATAATAGCTGTTTGTCCTTGTGTTCTTTTATACAAAGGATATCCATCACAATTTGCACAATTTTCCAGTTGAAATTGTTTTGGAAATTCTTTAGTACATTTTTTATTTTCCATACATGGTGAATTCAGATTCATTTCTCCACATGGGCCATGAATCATTTTATGTGTAACAATCTCCCAAAGTTTTTTTATATTTTTCTTGGTCTGGCAATTGTGCACAAATTACTGAATCCACTCTCTCTGCAGTGTTCAACTTGTCTTTTTTCTGCAGTATTAAAAGTATGTGAGCATGTGGCAATCCCCTTTTTTGAAATTCAATGGTGTAAACATAAGCCACACATTGTCCAAATAAGTGTGCTTTAGTGATATCATGAATTAATGAATTGAGTTTGATTTTAAATACTTTTGCCACTAAATCTGGTCGGTCAGAAGTACTTTGTCCCAGATTCAAATTTTCCTTGATCTCTGGCCATTGTGGATTACACGTGAATGTAATAAATAAATCTGGTTTTCCAAATTTTGTAACAATAGCCATGGCATCATTATACCTTTCTTGCATATTGCGAGGAGATCCTTGGAAAGAGGATGGCAAAATAATTGCTCTTCCAGCTGGAATGTCTCTGTTGGAAGCTAAATCTGTCACGTAATCCATTAATCCACAATACTGTTCTACTCGTAATTTATTTTGTTGATATTTAATAAAATTTAGATTATTGGCTTCAACTTGTAAATATGAATCAATAATCCATTGTTGAGTGAGTTTTCCTCCATGTAAAATTGGATTAAAACAATCACGGATAGCAGTTTGTGCCACTTTATATTCCAGCATGGAAATATTAGATCTAATACGAAGTTTAGTATTGGGATAACTTTCCAATTGTAATTTTGGTTCCCATCCTGGTTCCCCATTTGGAAAGAAAATGGGATATGTCATTGGATCTTAATATATTAATGTTGATAAATGGTTGTTCTTCATTGCGTGGATATATTCTAATATCCCGCTGAAAAGGTGGTTCACCATCTTCATTTTTAAACACCATGGCAACCTCGTTTACAGTAGGTAAATTATATCTTCTTTGATCAGTGTTGCGATCTCTTTTTAACACCATATTGACTCTTGGTGTAGGCAATTTATGTCTTTGAGCATGTTCCTGTTGTTCTTTTTCAAGCTGTGCTAATTGTTTGTATGCTTGACTATATGGGTTTTTTTCCATAATTTTTTCAAGCTGTTCAAAGACTATGCACAAACACTGTCTATTTTCTGGAAGTGTCATTCTTTGTTCCACAGCTTCCATCGTATCTAAGACATATAACTGTGCAAATTTCCTTTGCTGTCCTTCTTGTGGGTGTAAATGTGAAGTTCGGTGGTATATTTGACCTTGAACTCTGAAACAGTAAAGACCATGTCCTGGTACATTTTCTGCTAATGTTGCACCCATTGAAGCGAATTAAATTGCACTGTTATAAGACCTTATGTTTTGTTTGAAATTATTATAATTTGGAAATGTTGGATCACTCATAATGCATTCTAAATAATATGGAAATGGGTGTCTTACTGGAAGTTTCACCTTTCCTTTCTGACAGCAACTAATGAAATTTCCGTCAGTATGGTCTTTCCTTTATAAAATGATAGGCCCCACAAAACTGACAAACCACATTAAGTAACCCACAATAATGAGTATCTACTTCTACTGCAGTAGTAAACACATTATCATGCATTTCTTCAACCTAAATATCAGACCCACTTTCTATATGTACATTTTTTTCTTGTGTTTCTACATTTAAGTCATTCTGCAAAATAGAGTCATTGGATAATGGTTCACAGAGATGTTTTTGTTTACTTTTACATTTCTTTGAAGCCCCAACACACTCACTTGCGGCTTTCTTACTCATCTTTCTTTTATTTAAAAGTCTCTGTCGATCTTCTTCTCGCAAGCGTTGTGAAGTTTCCGGTGTCTGAGCATCTCTCCACCTTTGCTTCCTTTCCCTTGCCAGTCTTCTTTTGCGTTCAATTTTGTCTTCTCCATTGTCCGCCATTTTAATCTGTAATTTTAAATAGAGATGTAATTATTGTTTGTTCTTTGTTTTATATACATTTTTTTTCCGATTTGTACTTTTAGATTAAAGTAGATGAATAAACTAATAAAACATTTTCAATTGTTGCACTTTAGTCTGAAAGAAATGAAACCATTTCAAAGTATTTTATTCACATATATGAAATCGGAAATAGCTGCACATATCCATCTTTATATTACTAATCTTTCAATGACATTCCTTCTTGATTGAATTCACAGCATACCATCCTTTTTTTTTTTTTGCAAGTGTTGAAAGCTTCTTCTTTTCTTTAAATATTATTATTACTTAGTATTGTCTTTTCAACTTTTTTAAAGTTTTAACTAAATGTCATAAATTAATGACTCAATAAGTACTATCCATTTTCAATCAATGTAAATTTTCACCAAAAATATAATACATAGGGCCTCATTAAATTGCGATTTTGCCAATTGAATAGGGCTCTATATAAGAACAGAGCATATTTTTTTTACATACATTTTTAGTTAGTGAAGACCTTGCTTTTGGATAGAAGTTCACTAACTAAAAACTTGTGTAAAAAAATATGCTATGTGCTTATATAGAGCCTTATTCAATTGGCCAAATCACAATTGAATGAGGCCCATAGCCTTTTTCTATGTGTCACTACAAAATAAAATGTTATACCTGAGAAGATGATGTTGATGTTATTCAAAGGCTGAAAACTTCACACTGTCTGTTTATTCCCTTGCAGATCCGAATAAACTGTAAAATCAAATAGATAATATTTTTAAACTTTTGCTTCATCAATATCATTAAATGAACATCAACAGACATATATTTGTCTACATTAAAAACATCATCTTTTTTAATATTTTGCCATAGTAATATAATTAAAATTCTATACCTGTCCAAATTATCCTTATGATGTTCAATTTGTGCAAACGTCACTATCTCTGGTCATTCACGTAGAATTCACTGCAATTATACAAAATAGTAAAATTAATGTATAATATGTTACTTCATCTGTATTAATCAATGAGGCTTAACATACCTATTTTTGCATAGATTAAAAACATGAAATAAATATATCAATAAATCAACATGAACACACATATGAAAGCATAGATTATAAACATACACTCAATATTACTGTTAGTCTTTAAATAATATTCAATGAATGTGTATTAATATTAAATTAATGTCTGACTAAATATAATATCAACACATAAGCATGTTCCCTTTTTTTTTTTTTGTGGTAAACAAAATATATAAGAACTGAATTATTTAAATAATGTACATACATTAATAATTAATTAATAAACGTGTTCCATTTTTTATGCACATTCTTAAACGTTAACCTTTTTTAATATTAATGATTAGTAATGAATGTTATTTACAGTTCTTACCCACAGGTAATCCCGACATATCCCAAAATAGTTCTTAAATTAATGTACATTAATAATTAATGAATCAATGTATTCCTAATTAATTAATGTACATTATGAATGTTATTGTTATGTAATAGTTTCAAACAGGTAATCACGACATATAACAAAAGAATTGTTCAATTAATATACATTAATAATTAATTAATATGTTTTTTTTATTGACATTAATTAATGTACATTATGAATGTTATTCACAATTGTTTCACACAGGTAAGCACAATATTATTTTTATATTAATTACATTTATTATTTATTATTTATTAATTAAGTACCAATTTATTAATTAATAATTATAAATAATAAGCACAATATTACTTTTCTATTAATTAAATTTCTTATCTATTATTTATTAAGTAAGTACCAATTTATTAATTAATAATTATAAATAATAAGCACAATATTAATTTTCTATTAATTAAATTTCTTATCTATTATTTATTAATTAAGTACCAATTTATTATTTAATAATTATAAATAATATATTTACCTTTTTTAATGTAATAATGCTGAAGCAGTGTACTGAGGAGCTAACAATCTCTTGCAATTTGCCGGCATCAAAAAACATCCAGTAAGACTGTCATCACCTGAGGAGAAAGCGTCAGTCATGTGTGAAATGTGCCCTATATATAGGGTTTGTGCGCGAGACAAATTCATAGTTTTAGGCGGGAAATCCGCAGTTGCGCGAGCCAAATGCGTTGTTTTCGGCGGAAAATCCTATGTGGCGCGAGCCAAAGGCGGGAAATCTGTGTTAATGTGTAAATCGGTAATATCGTTTCGTAAAATGTACTAGCTACTGTCTTTTTACTCATTGTGCGGTTAATCCGCATCCTTTATCTCATTGTTTTTCAAACACATACGTCTGTGGCTGTGTTTTACGCAGTTCGTAGTAGTATAGACTCGTTTTCATTTTTTTCGGCTAAATCGATCTAACTTTCAGTTACAACTCACATCCAGACGTCCTGCCTGGTTCCCCATGCTGTAAGTGACCTTTGTTTTATTTTTTAGTGTGTATTTAGTGTTTTTTTTACTGTTTTTGTTCGGCCGCTTATCTCATAATTTTTTTCACTTCGTATTTTTTTTCTAAGTGCTACGGTTTAACGGCTCGCCTGCAATGAGCGCCTGCGGCGCTCATTGCCAAAGTCCTACGATGTAACGCGCTCATTGCCAAAGTGGTACGATGTAACGGCTCGCCTCGCTACGCGAGGTTCGCCTGCAATGAGCGACTGCGGCGCTCATTGCCAAAGTGGTACGATTTAACGGCTCGCCTCGCTACACGAGGCTCGCCAAGCGATGGCAAAGTCGTACGATCGGCAAAGTAGTACGGTGCGGCGCTCATCGCTAAGTCGTACGCACTACGCAACACTACGGTTTAACGGCTCGCCTCACTACGCGAGGCTTGCCGGGCGATGATCGCTTGCGGCCCTCATCGCTAAGTCGTACGCACTACGCAACGCAGCGTGACGACGATCCGTAGTTAGACAATTATAATATGTGATTGGTGTCATTTCAAGACCTTATTGCTCTGAGGGCCATATTCTAATAGCTACTTGCAAATGCCTTGAACTCATGAATTTATCTTTGGGTGTTTTTTTTATATATGTTTACGTGCATTCTATTGACTTAAGAATTAATTAGGGCCAATGAGTATTATTTGCTGAATATGTAGCAATATTAAGAGAGATTTTAAGTGTGTATAAATTTACGAATTGGGCAATTGAATCTGGCCCTTGAGTAATTAGTACATATGCTCCTTTCTCCAGTGGACTGTGATTTGTTTGACCCCTCTGCTATGACCTGCCCATCTTGGGTGACCCTACATGGTATAGCTTACACCTTTATTGAAATACACAAGCTCCTTCACCACACAAAGGTATCGATCCAGAAGGGGTGAGAATAAGTAGCACGTGTCAGTGGAGCTATAGTGTTGTTTGGGCTAATACTGTCATGCTTAAAGGGCTGTAGTAAAGCCCTATTAACTGGAACCAAATTAGGCACTGATCTTTAATACAATTCCTATTCAATAATTTAGAAATGCATAGTCAATATTAAACATACTGTCAAAAACCAGTTTCTAAATCTCCAAGTAAACTACTGGGATCCACCTCTTATACTACAAACAGGACACAAGGTATGGGAACAATTCTGAATTTGAGGCAGATCTAAACTGTCAAACACAAGCTTATGTATAGACAGGAGCATGTGTTCTTCTTTCCATAATGTGGGAAGGACACATGTTTGTATCTAATCATTTAGAACTGCCACTGGGTCAATGTTGCCCACATCCTGTAATGACATCCTAATTGAATGAGACAAGTAGGTCAACTGGATAATGACAAGGGCACAATCTTGTGTCTGACAATTTGGGACTGTTCTCAATCAGAGGAACTCCCACCCCTTGAAATCGTAGAGAATGGAGACCAGCAGGTTAACTAGAGAATGGCAAGAAGACAAGATTGTGCCTAACCATTTAGGACTGACTCCTAGTTAGGGTTGCTTTGATAAAATGTCTGTCTCATGATGTTAACACATAGCATATTTTTTATTTATTATTTACATACATTGGGCCTCTTTCAAATGCGATTTGGCCAATTGAATAGGGCTCTATATAAGCACATAGGGCCTCATTCTATTATCGGCCGTAAATCGGCCGTAAGGCTGGGATTCCTTGCGGGGGTTCTGTTAACTCGCAATTCAATTATATGGCCCCGCAAGGATCTCCTCTTACGGCCTGCCGCATATTTTGAAACCGGCCGTAAGCTCTGAAATGTAAAAATGCAAAAATAAATTCAAGCCTGCACTGTACAGCTCTGTAAATGCTAGGGATCATATTGGGGGACATTAGGATTAAAAGTAACCCACTCTCAAGCTTGCACATCAGCCCAAACCCGAGTTCAAATTAACTGTTTATTTGCCGGCTGCGACGTGGGCGGGTCTGAGGTGCTCCAAGCACTCTGGACTTTTTACATGTATATTTTCGGATATTAAAAAAATATTATTTTACGGATTTGAGTATAGGGTAATTATGTGCTATTTTTGCTAACACCGAATATCACTTTATAGACTCTGCAAAGTGCAGGATGGCTTTATTTGGGCTATTTTATGTGCTTAATTGGTGCTAGCGGGACCTCTTTCCTGCAAGTAAGCTGCGGCTCGCTTTTAGCCTTGCAGAGAGGGTTCCCGGAGCAATTGAATTGCAAATAGGAATTTCTTACTGGCGATTTCCTTGCGGACGTTTAAGATCAAAGGATTTCCTCCGGCGCGAGCGGCCGCAAAAGATAGCAAGGCACCGGCCGCAAGCCTGCCGGAATCCCCGGCCGGAGGGGAATAGAATAGCAGAATAGCTTGCAACGGCTGCGGCCGCTAATAGAATGAGGCCCATAGTTTTTAGTTGGTGAACTTCTATCCAAAAGCAAGGTCTTCACTAACTAAAAACTTCTGTAAAAAATATGCTCTGTGGTTATATAGAGCCCTATTCAATTGGCCAAATTGCATTTGTACGAGGCCGATTTTATTTGTGATCTTGAAGGACTAAATTAAACTTCTAGAATAACTAAACTACTAAGTAGCTGATGTATTGCAAATTTAGAAAAAACGAGAATATCATCACTTAGATGAATTACATTTTGTAAGCACGAGAACAGCCAGTTTAGACATCATGCCATTCAGTCTAAAGCAGCTGTTACATCTCTGTTAACTCTGCTGTCCCTCTAAGCAATACAGAGATTACTTGTTCAGAAATAGGAATAGTGTGGCACACAAAACAGCATTAACTACATCTGTATAATGCATAAACTCAATAAATGGAATTTATTTACAAAAAGGTCTAAATTAGTCATAGAAAACAGCTTTGAATTTACTAAACTTTGACTGTCAATTAGCTCAAGAGATCTCTCACCAGGGTGGTCTGAATTTATTTATCTAATTCAAGATATGGCACAACAGAGACATCAGCAACCATGACATAAAGCCCTCAACACTGAATATGCCGCGTGTAGAGTATAACAAGTACATCTTCATACCAACAAAATATTGTTAGCTTCCAATGTCTGCAGTATTTTCTCTGAATTTAACTCAATTATTTAATTATTATATTATTATTGGAGTAATTTCAAGACCGTAACCCATAGACATCAATTGAATAGCAAATTAGCTAACGGGCTCCATTATGGGCGCCCGTAACTTACAATTGCTCAATTGAATGAGGCTCTAAGGGCCCTATTCTATTAGCTACTTGCAAATGCCTTGAACTCATAAATTTGTCTTTGGGTGTTTTTTTATATATGTTTATATGCATTCTATTGACTTAAGAATTCCTTAGTGCCAATGAGTAATATTTGCCGAATATGTAGCAATATTAAGGGAGATTTTAAGTGTGTATAAATTTACGACTAGGCAATTGAATCTGGCCTTTGAGTAATTAGTACATATGCTCCTTGGTCTTAATTCACATGTACAAATTTACTGCCTCAGCAATGTAAGGCTAGTTCCAAGTTGATTCATTGTATTCACTAAAATTTCTTGTAATAATGAGCTTTGTGGAAGGCAGCAAACATCATATGTACTCTTGTATTCTACTGATAATAAAAGAACAGTTTCAGTAGTAAAGCTTATTTTACAATAATACGGCCTCATTCACTTGCGATTTGACCAATTGAATAGGGCTCTATATAAGCACAGAGTAAATTTTCTTTTACAGAAGTTTTTAGTTAGTGATCTTCTATCCAAAAGCAAGGTCTTCACTAACTAAAAACGTCTGTAAAAAATATGCTCTGTGCTTATATAGAGCCCTATTCAATTGGCCGAATCGCAATTGAATGAGGTCCATAGTATTAGATTCCGTAGGGAAGATGCATATTTCATTTTTTATATATTAATTATCCATGGTTTATATTATAATAGAAACTGAGAATTAACTATGAATAGATATAAATATCCATAGTTTAGGACAAGCTTCACTTTTTGTGAAGTATGTAATAAACTAAAAAAAAAACAGCAGCTGTGTAAGCCATGAATAAATGACAGCCGTATTAAATTGCGATTCAGTAAATTTAAAAGGGCTCTATTTAAGCACACAGCATATTTTATTTACGGAAGTTTTTAGTTAATAAAGACCTTGCTTTTGGATAGAAGTTAACTAACTAAAAACTTCTGTAAAAAAAATATGCTGTGTGCTTAAATAGAGTCCTTTTTAAATTTACCGAATCACAATTTAATAAGGCTGTTAATTTTTAAATCTTAAATTTACCAAACTCTACTTGTGTCAAGGGCATTTCCATCTTGGATCGCTATTTTACTTACAGGCTGAGAAGGATAGTTATCCTGTTGGGATCTTCTACTTTATAAAGTAATTGTGTCATGCTGTAATTCATAGCAGTAACTAGTGATGTCGCGAACATCAAATTTTCGGTTCGAGAACCGCGGACGCAAATTCCATCAAATGTTCGCGAACGGACGAACATCGGCGAACTGCCATAGACTTCAATGGGCAGGCGAATTTCAAAACCCACAGGGACTCTTTCTGGCCACAATAGTGATGGGAAAGTTGTTTCAAGGGGACTAACACCTGGACTGTGGCATGCCGGAGGGGGATCTATGGCAAAACTCCCACGAAAATTACATAGTTGATGCAGAGTCTGGTTTTAAGCCATAAAGGGCATAAATCACCTAACATTCCTAAATTGTTTGGAATAACATGCTTTAAAACATCAGGTATGATCTTGTATTGATCAGGTAATGTAAGGGTTACACCCGCTTCACAATAACAGACCAATCTCCCCGTTTAATGCACAGCAAACAACCGCAAACAGTCCCTTTGCACAACCGCAAACTCCCCATCTGCACAAGGTTGGATACCAAGCTAGCCATGTCCCGTTCCTTGTCCTCACTGATGTCATTGAAGGTCTCTTCCTCCACCCAGCCACCAAGGGTCCCCGAAAGGTGACAACAAGCCCCCTGGGACGCCTGCTGTGTTTGGTCTTCCACCTCCTCAAAGCCACCTTCCTCCTCTGACTCCTCTTTTTCAGACTCCCAGAGTCTGGGGGCTTCCACTGCCCAGCATGGAAGATTATACACAGGTCAGAGTCTGGGGGCTTCCACTGCCCAGCATGGAAGATTATACACAGGTCAGAGTCTGGGGGCTTCTACTGCACAGCATGGAATATTATACACAGGTCAGAGTCTGGGGGCTTCCACTGCACAGCATGGAATATTATACACAGGTCAGAGTCTTGGGGCTTCCACTGCCCAGCATGGAATATTATAAAAAGGTCAGAGTCTGGGGGCTTCCACTGCACAGCATGGAATATTATACACAGGTCAGAGTCTGGGGGCTTCCACTGCACAGCATGGAAGATTATACGCGTTGCCTCTGTCTGTGTTATTATAAGGTGTGTACTGTTAAGTAGTACTATTCCTATCGGATTAATCCCTGTTACATCCACTATTAGGGGACGTGTATATGGCAAGGATTTTTGGAACAGTGAGATGGAAAAAGATGCTTGGTTGGACCTCCTACTTCGAATTTGGGGCACTGCACGTGCAAGCTAAGGTGCCACCAGATAGGAGAGGTGTATTAAGTTGTAATACTCATTCCTATCAGTTTAATACCTGTTACGTTACCTATCAGGGGACGTGTATATGGCATGGATTTTTGGAACAGGGAGATGGAAAAAGATGCTTGGTTGGACCTCCTACTTCGAATTTGGGGCACTGCATGTGCAATCTAAGGTGCCACCAGATAGGAGAGGTGTATTAAGTTGTAATACTCATTCCTATCAGTTTAATACCTGTTACGTTACCTATCAGGGGACGTGTATTTGGCATGGATTTTTGGAACAGGGAGATGGAAAAAGATGATTGGTCGGACCTCCTACTTCGAATTTGGGGCACTGCACGTGCAATCTAAAGTGCCACCAGATAGGAGTGGTGTATTAAGTTGTACTATTCATTCCTATCAGTTTCATACCTGTTCCGTCACCTATCTTTCCTCCCAATAGCACATTCTATATGTCATCATATAGAATGTGCTATTGGGCCTGTGTGTATTTAGAGAACCACACTTTAAGGCCCTTAACCTGGGACAAGGTGGCTTGGCTATCAGAATTGGCTCAGAGCCTTAAAAACTCACCAAACCCCCTAATCAGACACTCACTATCATACTGGAAATGGGCCAAGAAACACACGGGTTTGTTCCCTGGATCCACCCAAATGACCCCAATTCTTGACCACCCTCAGGCCCCGAAACACATGAGCACAACATCACAACACTGGTGGAGGTCAAGGAAACTAGATAGACTGGGAGACTGGTTAGTAAAGGGCCAGATGCTCACCTATGAGGAACTGAGGGACAAGCATGAGCTACCGCTGTCAGAACATTACAATTACTGTAGGCTGAGGCATTTCACACACTCCCTGACCCAGAAACAGGGGACACCGGTCTTAAATTGGTTCTCCAAAATTTGTAAAGATAAACCTCTATCAAGGGGGATCATTGGGTCGCTTTACAAATATAAAACATTTGTTACTGGTTGAAGCGACACTGGGGGAAGGACCGGAGTGGGGGAGCCCTGGAGACCCTTCAGAAGCAACCAGCGGCAAAATCATCCCAGGAAATGAGAGGTCGCTTACTGAAGCCTGCCCTAGGGTAACCCAAGGGTGATTGCCCAGGTTAGATATTGTAAATAATAAGCTAATACTGCTGGAGGGATAATAGCTAATAGGACTTTGGTGTTTCCTGCAGATATACTTTTTACTATTGTCTGTTTTACCATGTTTTAGGTATCTCTTAAATTGCAATCACAGTAAAAAATAAGAAAAATTATTAACCTAAAAAGTAAAAATAAGAAGGAATAGCCAGCTAACTTTTACAAAATGTCTCTATAGTAAATATGTATTTTTGCACAACTGTTATGCAAGATTGTTCAAAAATGCTTTATTTTTCATTACATGCTGTACGTCTTCTAAAATAAAATAATTTAAATGCAAAAATTAGGTATTGTTGCAGCGACCAGAAAAATTGATGTTAGTTTGCTAGGCAGAAAGTGCCCTAAAACATTGCGTCTTGAACCCTAGTTGGTGGCGGATAAGTCACGCAAGTCATCCGGCATTCAGGGATAAAATACAGCAGCGTGTGGACCCTTATTAGCTCAAGGCAGCTCATCTATCAGGCCTTTTTTAATCGAATGTATCGCCCACTGTCAGTCCCTTCGGGATCCATCCCTCATTCATCTTAATAAAGGTGAGGTAATCTAGACTTTTTTGACCTAGACGACTTCTCTTATCAGTGACAAAAGCTCCTGCTGCACTGAAGGTCCTTTCTGACAGGACACTTGAAGCAGGGCAGGACAGAAGTTTTATGGCAAATTGGGATAGCTCCGGCCACAGGGCAAGCGTGCACACCCAGTAGTCAAGGGGTTCATCGCTACTCATAGTGTCGATATCTGTAGTTATGGCGAGGTAGTCTGTTACCTGACGGTCGAGTCGTTCTCTGAGGGTGGACCCTGAAGGGCTGTGGCGATGCATAGGACTTAAAAAGCTCTGCATGTCCTCCATCAACAACACGTCTGTAAAGCGTCCTCTCCTTGCCGGCGTGGTCGTGGTAGGAGGAGGATTATGTTCACCTCTTCCGCTGATAGATTGCCTTTGTGCTGTGACATCACCCTTAAATGCTGTGTAAAGCATACTTTTTAATTTATTTTGGTAGTGCTGCATCCTTTCCGACTTGTGGTAAGTCAGTAACATTTCAGGCACTTTCTGTTTATTCCGGGGGTCTAGTAGCGTGGACACCCAGTACAGGTCGTTCTCCTTCATCCTTTTTATACGAGGGTCCCTCAACAGGCACGACAGCATGAAAGACCCTATTTGCACAAGGTTGGATGCCGAGCTAGTCATGTCCCGTTCCTCGTCCTCAGTGATCTCACTGAAGGTATGTTCTTCCCCCCAGCCACGTACAACACCACTGGTACCAGATAGGTGACAAGCACCCTGGGATGCCTGTTGTGGTTGGTCTTCCTCCTCCTCCTCAAAGCCACATTCCTCCTCTGACTCCTCTTCCTCACAATCCTCTTCCAGGGTTGCCGCAGGTCCAGCAAGCGATGCTGATAAGGCTGTTTCTGGCGGTGATGGTGACCACAACTCTTCATTCTTCCTCTTCAAGCTCAACTACGGCCTGATTCAGCACTCTTCGCAGGGCAAGCTCCAGGAAGAAAACAAATGGTATGATGTCGCTGATGGTGCCCTGGGTGCGACTGACCAGGTTTGTCACCTCCTCAAAAGGACGCATAAAGCCTACAGGCATTGAGCATGAGTGTCCAGTAACATGGCAAAAAAATCCCCAGCTCCACAGAGGCTGTCCTTGCACCCAGGTCATACAAATACTCGTTAATGGCCTTTTCTTGTTGGAGCAGGCGGTCGAACATTAGGAGTGTTGAATTCCAACGTGTCGGGCTGTCTAAAATCAAGCGCCTCGCTGGCATGTTGTTTCACCACTGGATATCTGCCATGGCCGTGTAGGAACGCCTGAAATGGGCACACACCTTCCTGGCCTGCTTCAGGACATCCTGTAAGCCTGGGTGCTTATGCACAAAGCGGTGTACAATCAGATTACACACATGTGCCATGCACGGCACATGTGTCAACTTGCCCAAATTCAATGCCGCCAACAAATTTCTTCCGTTGTCACAAACCACTTTGCCGATCTCCAGTTGGTGCGGAGTCAGCCACTGATCCACCTGTGCGTTCAGAGTGGACAGGAGTGCTGGTCCGGTGTGACTCTCTGCTTTCAGGTAAGTCAATCCCAAGACGGCGTGACCCTGCCGTATCCGGGATGTGGAATAGTACCTGTGGAGCTGGGGAGGTGCCGTTGATGTGGAGCAAGACATAGCAGCAGCAGAAGAGGAGTCAGCCGAGGAGGTTTTGGAAGAGGATGGAGTAGGAGGAGTAGAGGAGGTGGCAGCAGGTATGCCTGCAAGTCGTGGCGGTGTCACCAACTCCTCTGCAGAGCCACGTATTCCATGCTTGGCAGCCGTCACCAGGTTTACCCAATGCTCGGTGTAGGTGATATACCTGCCCTTGCCATGCTTTGCAGACCAGGTATCCGTGGTCAGATGGACCCTAGCCCCAACACTGTGTGCCAGAGATGCCTTTACTTCCTTTTGCAAAATCGAGTACAGGTTGGGGATTGCCTTTTGTGCAAATAAATTTCGTCCGGGTGCCTTCCACTGCGGTGTCCCAATAGCTACAATTTTTTGAACGCCTCAGACTCCACCAGCTTGTATGGTAAAAGCTGGCGGGCTAAGAGTTCAGACAAGCCAGCTGTCAGTTGCCGGGCAAGGGGGTGACTTTGTGACATTGGCTTCTTACGCTCAAACATGTCCTTGACAGACACCTGACTGTGGGTAGATGAGCAGGGACTGCTCAGGGCCAGACACGGAGTGGCGTATGGTTGAGAGGGGGCAAGCAGGGCAGCAGTGGTTGACGTTGGGCTGAAGATGCTGGACCAGGAGGAGGATGGCGGATTTGACTTTGTGTGCTGCTTGTACTGATGTGTTGATCCCATAGGCGTTTGTGATGTGACATCATGTGCCTTCGCAAAGAAGTTGTACCTAGGTGGGTGTTGGACTTCCCACGACTCAGTTTCTTTTCGCACAGGTTGCAAATGGCATCACTGTTGTCACAGGCAGACACATAAAAAAAATTGCCACACTGCTGAGCTCTGCAATGACGGCATTCTGGTGGTGGCAAAAGCATGCGTTGACTGGCGTGCTGTCTGGCTGACCCCGGGTGCCGATGCATGCTGTCTGACTGTGCCACTAGCTACTTTCGACCACCTCCCGCTGCTTCCAACTCGTCTCCTCCTCCTCTCTGTCTCCCCATCTGAACTTTCCTCCTGTTCTTCTTCTCTTATAGCGGGCACCCATGTGACATCCACGAATGCATCGTCATCATCAACCGCTTCACTTGTATCTGACAACTCAACAAAGGAAGCAGCACCGGGTACAACAACATCATCATCATCATCAGACCGTACGTCCATGTGTGTAATGCTGCCTGACTGGGACATATCCCTGTTATCTACATCCTCTGGCACTAATGTTTGTGCATCACTCATTTCTTCCAACGGATGTGTAAATAACTCTGATGACTGATCAAGTGAAGCGGCTGTGGTGCTAGTGTTGGTGGTGGCGGCAGACGGGCGAGTGGTAACTGGAGAGGTGCCCGAAGCTAAGCTGGGGGAGGATGGTGCGTCTAGGTTCCGAGCGGAAGCTGTAGAAGATTGGGTGTCCTGTGTTAGCCAGTCAACCATGTCCTCAGAACTGTTCATGTCCTGAAAACTGGGCATTATTCTAGGGCCAAAGGGAATCACAGCACCACGACGGTCCCTGGGGTGGCCTGCCTCTGCCTGTCATTTTTTTTACGATTAGTGGTACTATGCGTGCAAGCTACTGTGACACCAGATATGAGTGTCACCGTGCACTTGCAAAAGTTGGCAGACTAGATGCAATAGGCCTCACACACACACCTGTAGGCAGGCAACTGATATTCAATCGATTACAGTAAAAAAAGGGTCGTTTTATTTCAATGCACACTACGGTGACACCAGATATGAGTGTCACTGAGCACTGGCAAAAGTTGGCAGACTAGATGCAATAGGCCTCACACACACGCCTTTAGGCAGGCAACTGATATTCAATCGATTACAGTAAAAAAAGGGTTGTTTTATTTCACTGCACACTACGGTGACACCAGATATGAGTGTCACTGTGCACTGGCAAAAGTTGGCAGACTAGATGCAATAGGCCTCACACACACGCCTTCAGGCAGGCTACTGCTATTCAATCGATTACAGTAAAAATAGGTTGTTTTATTTCACTGCACACTACGGTTGCACTAGATATGAGTGTCACTGCGCACTGGCAAAAGTTGGCAGACTAGATGCAATAGGCCTCACACACACGCCTGTAGGCAGGCTACTGATATTCAATCGATTACAGTAAAAAAAGGGTTATATTATTTCACTGCACACTACGGTTGCACTAGATATGAGTGTCACTGCGCACTGACAAAAGTTGTCAGACTAGATGCAATAGGCCTCACACACACGCCTGTAGGCAGGCTACTGATATTCAATCGATTACAGTAAAAAAAGTGTTGTTTTATTTCACTGCACACTACGGTTGCAAAAGATATGAGTGTCACTGCGCACTGGCAAAAGTTGGCAGACTAGATGCAATAGGCCTCACACACACGCCTTTAGGCAGGCTACTGATATTCAATCGATTACAGTAAAAAAAGGGTTGTTTTATTTCACTGCACACTACGGTTGCACTAGATATGAGTGTCACTGCGCACTGGCAAAAGTTTGCAGACTATATGCAATAGGCCTCACACACACGCCTTTAGGCAGGCTACTGATATTCAATCAATTACAGTAAAAAAAGGGTTGTTTGATTTCACTGCACACTACGGTTGCACTAGATATGAGTGTCACTGCGCACTGGCAAAAGTTGGCAGACTAGATGCAATAGGCCTCACACACATGCCTGTAGGCAGGCTACTGATATTCAATCGATTGCAGTAAAAAAAGGGTTATTTTATTTCACTGCACACTATGGTTGCACAAGATATGAGTGTCACTGTGCACTGGCAAAAGTTGGCAGACTAGATGCAATAGGCCTCACACACGCCTGTAGGCAGGCTACTGATATTCAATCGATTACAGTAAAAAAAGGGTTATTTTATTTCACTGCACACTACGGTTGCACTAGATATGAGTGTCACTGTGCACTGGCAAAAGTTGGCAGACTAGATGCAATAGGCCTCACACACACGCCTGTAGGCAGGCTACTGATATTCAATCGATTACAGTAATAAAAGGGTTATTTTATTTCACTGCACACTATGGTTGCACTAGATATGAGTGTCACTGTGCACTGGCAAAAGTTGGCAGACTAGATGCAATAGGCCTCACACACATGCTAGCAGGCAGGCATATGCAATTAGATTACACAGAAAAAAGTAATAAGATAAAATAAAAAGGGCTTTTTGGGTTGCTGTCCTTGCAGCAGATATCAAAGGAGTCCTTCAGGTGTGTAGTTAAAGCTAAATACACAGCCTGGCTATCTATTTCCCTATTAAATCAGCAGAAAAAAATAATAAAATAAAATAAATGATGTTCTAGCCCTAAAAAGGGCTTTTGGGGTTGCTGTCCTTGCAGCAGATATCAAATGAGTCCTTCAGGTGTGTAGTTAAAGCTAAATACACAGCCTGGCTATCTATTTCCCTATTAAATTAGCAGAAAAAAAAAAAAATGATGTTCTAGCCCTAAAAAGGGCTTTTTGGGTTGCTGTCCTTGCAGCAGATATCAAAGGAGTCCTTCAGGTGTGTAGTTAAAGCTAAAAACACAGCCTAGCTATCTATTTCCCTATTAAATCAAGAGCAGGTAGAATATACAGTATCTCCTCTCTCCACGAATGCAGCTACAGAATGATTCTAAAATTGAGGCTGTTATACAGATGGAAGGCTCTGGAAGGGAGTGTATGCTGTTGATTGGCTGGAATGTGTCTGCTGACTGTAAGGTGCAGGGTCAAAGTTTCCTCAATGATAAAGAATAGGGGGCGGACCGAAAAGTGCATATGTTCGCCGTTCGTTGTGAAAGCAAAAATGCGAAAATCGCCTCGAATAATTCTCCGGCTAACTGTTCGGGACATCACTAACAGTAACCGTTCTAAATAACTTACTACAGATCTTATCTGAACCCACTATACTTCTCTTTCCTTTCAGTTGCCTAATCATGTTTGGAACAATGGCTTCCCTCATTTAAATAAAATTTAATGCAACTTTTAAAATGGAAAGGCATATTATAAATATGGCACTTAAGTGGTCTTTTAATACTCAACTTATATTATCCTTGAAATCACAAGGCAAATACCACAAAAAGTTTAGAAATAAAAATGTTCTATGTGGTTTCAGTTTTATAAAGGATTGCTTATAAATTAGTTAGCAGTAATGGAATAAGCGCTTTGTTATGAATTAGATAGCAATTATGTCACGGTTGAACAAACATATGGTAAGAACCCCCCAATGTGAACAGGTGATATATTCTTATACATTTATACACTGTTGAGATCATGTATCATGTCTAAATATAAGATTTTCACTGTATTACGACATTTGTTTCAAGCATATAGTATGGTTAGATCAATATATTTGTCAAAACAAGAAATAAAAAGGAGCAACTTTAATTACACAGTGAGCTAATAATCAAAAGCTAGCTCAATAAATCATGGACCTTAAAAGTTTTAATGAGCTAATAAAAAATGGCTAGCTTGTAGTAAACCAAAATCAAGCCCTATTTAATACCATAGGGACCTCTTGTCACAAGGGCTATAAAGTGTCCAACAAACCAGTTATTTTCCCTATAGTAGACTGCTAGTACAAGAATATGTACATGGAGCTTGTAGTAAATAACAGAGAAGTATATATTCTCCCTCTCTCTATACCATCTGCTCAGTCTCTCTTGTTCCTTCCCAGACTGTCCCATTTACCTTACCAGGTTTATCAATGCTGCTGCCACCCCTCCCGTCTTCTGAGCAGTGGAGGGAATCTCGAATGACGCTGTGTCCGCCCCGCTCAGAAGATGCCGGCAGGGGAGGCAGCATCATTGAGGAACCTAGTAAGGATAAGAGGACCAGGCAGGGGAGGAACAAGAGGGGCTTAGCTGAGAAGGAGCAGAAGAAATACAGACTGCACTGGGGGCCCCAAGAAGGAGAAGGGCCCCGGTGCACTGCACCTCTTGCAAAGGCACTAGCCGCGCCAGTGCTTGGGAGTCCTGTACAGAACATCATATTGTCTGATATTCGGAGGTCCCCTCCTGGCTAGATTGCAACCATCTTAAACGTTCTCTGCTTATAAATTATCTTTTTCAATCTGGAATGATTGTCTTCATGTTGACTGGAAATGAGCGATTGTAAGTTAAGGGCGCCTGTAATGGAGCCCTTTTTGCTATTCAATTGGCGTCTTTTTGCAGGTTTAAGGGCTTGAAACCCTTGCGCTTGTTACAACTGAAACTTATGCCCCATCTAAGCCTTTGATCTTTCGCGTCCGCAAAACTGGCGATGGCTAAAATCCCAAATTGCTACAATTCCGCAAGCCCGCAAATGTTTTCACACCCGTAAATGGCAAATGTAGAAGAAAATCCTATGAGTACTAGAGTGGACCCGCAAAAGGGGTTAAATACATATCCGTAGCTCTGTAAAAACAAATAAAAAAATCAATACTGCACTGTAAATGACAAGAAAAGCGATAAAAGACATAAGAATTAATTGCACAACAGTCTCAAGCTTGCAAATCGTCGATAAAAAAATAATTTTATTTTATGTTTCATTTCGAGGTTATATCAATCTCGGGAATCAATGAGTTAATACATATCAGGCCACCCACATGGACTAGAACAGTATCGGCATTCATAATGTAATGAGGCTCAAAGTAAGGGCGCATTTGTTTTTTTCACACAAGACTCCTGAACGTTATTATTTTCTTTTAATAAATTATAACAAATTACGACAATGTTGTATTTTTATGTGTTATTTGTTACCAGAGATTGAATGTATCTTATGTTATGACATAGTGGTAAGATATATCTTACAGTAACACTGTTGTTGTATGTGAAGTTTTAAATAATTAAGCTTACTAATGATCTTAGAAAGCAATAATAAGTAAACCCAATATTTAACTTTTTAACTTTTACATGCAATTCATTTCTATTGCATAGTTTGATTTTTTTCGGTTTATTCTCAGTAGGGTGTGTCATTGCAATTATATTTCCATGACTTCTTTGGCAGCACTAGCAGTTCTAGATGTCACATTGAATGCACAGAAACATTCTCTCTGTGAAATGGGAAAGTCTCTTCCCATGAGTAAAGAGTAGTTTGAGCTTATTACTTGCATATATCATTAAATTTTTACAGTTTGCTCGTTGCAGTTAAAGACTGTAAAACTAGCACATGGTGCATACAGTTGTTGGTGTTCAGTCTGACTCTCGGTGACCATATGGACGTGACACACCAAGCGCATCTGTCTATGTTTCTAGTTGTGCCTATATTTTATCTTGGCAGATACACTGGAGTTTCCACTGTACCACAATTTGTCTGACCTCTCTGCTATGTACTGCCCATCTTGGGTATAGCTCATTGAAATACACAAGCCCCTTTTCCATGACAAGGTAGTGATCCAGTAAAATATATTAAAATATATAAACCTGACCATTTGGTCAACAAAATTTGAGATGTATGTATCTTAATGTGATAGACAAATGCATCGATTTATATAGAAAGTAGGTGGTTTACTTAAAAGACCACTTTATATCTGAAAAAACTTTACATTTTTGTGAAGCATGTAACAAACAAACCTCATTAGCGATGTAAGCCATGAGCAATTTACGGACAATCTTAAAATTAGTAATTTCTGCTTGTGTCATGGCTGCTTCCATCTTGCCCTGTTGCCTGAGGGGGAGAGTTATCTTTCTGGGACCTGTCCACCTATTAAGTCCAAGTCAAGTGACTACTTATAATGGAATAAAAAAGTGATGATATAACCTAGGGTTCTCTGCTCAGGGTAACCCAGATTATACTATAGCGCCTAAAAATATGGAGAGCAAATGGCATAGAAGAACTAGTGAAAAAAGTAAATATCTAAACTCTTGCTGTCAAAAAAAAAAAAAAAAAAAATATATATATATATATATGTTCATATATATATATATATATATATATATATATATATATATATATACATATATACATAGATATGTGTGTATATCCACCAAACGTATAATTATAAATATACCATTGATAAAGCCCAATAGACGGACGAAACGCATTTGGCATTACAGGTAAACACATTGATGTCTTGTCTCTATTTAATTTTGCATACTTTTAATTTTTTATTATTATTTTTTGCTTTTATTATATATTATTTATTATATTCTATTTGGACTTATTGTTTCTTTTCATATGGACTTCTAAATGGACCTCGGATTGGAATTTTCTGTACTATACAACCTTGGTTATTCTATCTAATTTTGGATATCCACTTATAACTCCTAATAGAGGTTTGGCCACCTTTTCTGATCACTCACATTTCTTGGGCTTAGTACCCCTAAGTGAATGATATCAGAGCTGATAATCTAGAGATACAAGCAAGGTGGACCTTTGTCCTCAAATAGAGTTTTGATCATTTTGGGTGAACATCAGAGATATACAAGGTGTATTCTACCACTGTGATTATATTCTACCATTCTGTGAATAAGGATTGTCTCATGCAATCAGTGCACAAAGCAGATGTGGAAGATTTGAGTATAATGTTATGTACATTTTCAATACCTCTTGTATAGAGGATAATACATGTGAGTGTCCATTTTTTATGCTTGTGCTTTTGGAAATAAAATCATTTTTGATTTGCACTAGGAAGTGGCGTGTGCTCTCCCCCTCTTCTTTTCGTTGACTACTTATAATGACTACCATTTACCAGAACTGAATAGAGATGTAATCGGAATCCATGCTTCCTCTGTGGTTTCTAATCCTGTTAATAAAAAAACAAGTATTTCCTGTCATTACATGAAAATAAATAAACTGTATTTATTTGAAAGCATGTGAATATTCTTTGCAAGAGCATGTTAAAGTGTAAAAGTGTAAATTGTACGTAAGTGCTTTGCCATGCAATGGAGAGTAAAAAACATGGACAGTAAGGTTAAACCCACTTGTATATATGGAGATCAAAGATATCTTGTGTTGTAAGACAGAGCAGATAGGGTCCATTGATTTTATCTGATTACACTGACACTTGCAGTGAAATGCACCAGCCCTCATACAGTAAGCAGGACGCGCAGCAGATACAGCTGTAACAGACAGACACCATTAACATCTATTTTGTATTGATAGCACAGGACAGGTGACAAGTGCATTTAACCTTATGATACCAGCGGTGCTGTAGTAAAGCCTCAAGAGCAGTGCACTTTAACTGAAGCCAACATGTAGAGACAGTTTTTTGTTTTTTATTACAAAACAAAACTAGGACAGTGTCCAAGAAAACTCTAACATGTCAGGATAGGTCGATTTCATTTGTGCTGAAAAAATAAAACAATTTCATATAGTTTGTTATATCAGTATTATAGAATCATCAATAAAGTAATATTTTGATTTGAAATTCTTTCTATATTTCACAGTGTTAAAACTAAATATCTTTCCTGCTGTTTGAAATCTGAATCCTAATTATTTTTTACTACTTGTAGAGCTGTATGTAAGCAATGTGTAACCCACGTCCTTGAAGCCAGACCAGATTTTTATCAGCATTGAAATTATATTTAAAATATGGTTAAATGCTGATCCTTGAAAAATACATTTAGATATAATGACTGGGTACTTTTTTGAGGTTCTATTCATGTATCCGAACATAAAAAAACAACATCTCCCAAATGGCGTCACACTCACACATTGTAAGTAAATATGTTCGCCACCGGCCGGCAATGCGCATGTGCATTGATAAAGATAAACGGAAAGAGAAAGCGAGAGAGAGAGAGAGAGGGAGAGAGAGACACGGAACAGAGACCGGGGGCACAGAGAGAGAAAGGGCACATACAGAAGGCACAGATAGAGAGAGACACACACACACACAGAAACAGGGCACAGAGAAAGACAGAGAGCACAGAGAGGGCGACAGAGGGCACAGAAAGAATGACAGAGGTCACGGAGAGAGAGAAAGGGCACAGACAGAGGGCAAAGAGAGAGACACACACACACAAGGCACAGAGAGAGACAGGGGGCAGAGGGAGAGAGAGGGTAGAGACAGAGGGCACAAAGAGAGGGCAAGGGGAGAGAGGGCAGAAACAGAGGACACAGAGAGAGAGAGAGAGAGGGCAGAGACAGAAGGCACAGAGTGCACAGAGAGGAACAAAGGGCACAGAGAGAGGGCAGAGAGAGAGAGGGCAGTGACAGAAGGCACAGAGTGCACAGAGAGGGACAAAGGGCACAGAGAGAGGGCACAGAGAGAGAGAGAGAGGGCAGTGACAGGGGCACAGAGAACACACAGACGGCACAGAGATAGACAGAGGACACAGAGAGAGGGCAAAGAGAGAGAAAGTGCAGAGACAGAAGGCACAGAGAGTGCATGATACCATCATTTATGATGGGCACATTACTAGTATATAAATTACATAATTAATAAAACATCTTAGCTTTTATTTCAATGTATTTTTCTTTAATTTGTAAATGTATTTAATTAACTGATAAACTTATTGCAGTAGAAAAATAAATGTAACAAGAAAAAATATTATAGTTTGAAACAAACAAATTTGGGGCCATATTAATTTCCAGCCTCGTAAGGGCTGCATGAATGAAATTTGGCAGTTTTACGCCGCTATTAAATTAGAAAGGGCTGCGAGCGAGAGACGCTTTCTCGTAAACCAACCCGTGGCCGTCGGGGGTTCCTTGCTCGAACACAAACAATTAAGCAATCACGTAGTTACGGGTTCAGATTGATGCACTGGAAACAGAGATTGTCATCATTGCATCACAAGAAAATGGAGGATTAATTTCAAAGTCCTATGAGGTTAACTTAAGAGCTACAAACAAACCCACAATCCAGTCATAATGCAATATTAATAAAGCTGCAAATATGCTATTCTATTACATGCGAGTTACAGTATATGTCTTAATACACTGATTGCAGGGATCAATATAACGTTACGTTAATTACGTTAAAAAAATTATGTTTTTTTTGGCCGATTTGCGGGCTTGTGAATATTGTGCTATTATTCTAAAACCTAACATCACTTTCCCTTATAATAAATGCACAGTAGTGTGTTTTTCAAATTTTCGTTTTGCACCGGGCCCTCCATGCACTAGCTCTGCCACTGATATGGACACAATATTAACTTTAGAAAAGGCAAATTTAGATGTTAACACCCAAATAGACGAATGCACACCTACTTGTGGATGTCTACTAACTAATCAGTACATGACGTGGCTAATAACAATTCCTGTATTCCAGGGGTATAAACCCCCCCCCCCCCCCCCCCCCAGCCATACACACACACACACTGTTGAAGACTTGAATATATTCCTCTGCTCCTTCAAAATGTGCATTTTGAATAAACATTTCCTTTCCACTCCTGCCTGTGACCTTTAGACTCTGGTTGCTGCAAAAGGACTTTGGTCCATAATAAGATGTTTGGTTGTATTGGAGAAGGACTTTGCAGTAGGAAAATAAAAGTCGGACTTCTCCTAGAATATTAAACAGAGGTTAACCTTGATCCATGCTCTTGTACAATCTGTATCCAAACTGAATTTCCCCTTGCCACATCCTCTGGGTATGTGGAAGATTGTTATCCTTCTATCAGTCTGTTAATGGGTGACCTGCCCCCTTAATAATTTGACCCTTCTAAATTATGTACACTTTCTATTTCAGTGCATTTTGATATAGTTCTCTTTTCCATATAGCAGTGCACTTTTGTTTCCTTATGATTGCTTTACTAATATCGAAACTAATACCTCGCCGTTTCGCTGAATATACAGACTATTCTTACTTAATATACTATATTCATGTAATTATTGTGGTCATTATTTTTTGAGCTCCAGCAAAAATGTCATCTTACGGGCTTTAAAAGGAACAAAGAATGATTTTTTCATAATTATGTTTCTAAACCTGAGGTGTATATGGCTATACCTTTTTCAAGAGTGTTTTTTTTCTGTGCGTTTTCTTATTTTATTTTTCTTCAATTTTTCAGGGAGGCAGCTCAAGTAGTGTATCCCAAAAGTGTGAGCTGTCAGCCTGCAACATCATCTTCTCCAAACACTTTTGCTTTAATTTTTGCTGCTTTCATTTAGTTCAGTTTTTGTTTGTTTGGTGTGGGTTGAAGTTTCAGTTTTTGCTCTGTTTTTTAGGAGGTCTAAAGAAAAATCTCAGCAGGCAGATGGAACAGGCTTAAAAATAAGAATGAACAACCCACCAAAAACAAAACAAAATGGAGACAGGTTAAAAGTCAGCTACACCAACAAAAATGAAAAAGTTAAGAACTTGAAAAAAAAGTTTAATCTTTTCAAATCTACAGACTTTGCAAGTATGCAGTAAATATATGCCTTCTACTATGAGGTCATCAGCATTTTACTATGCCCCTCTCATCTGTCATACATTTTTATCATTTAATAAAAAACATTTTTTATAAAAAAAATTTTTATTTATTAATTTAAAATAAAAGAAAACACTCTATTTAAATAGACCTAGGTGTTTCAAAGAGGAATAATGAGCTCTAAAAAGCAATCGGCAGCAACACAAATGCATGTAAATACACCTCCTCTTGTCAATCTTGACAAGTTCTGGCCAAATTTCTCCAATTATTTTTTATTTTTGGGTGCTTATTGTCTTTGGAAATTAAGCTTTCTTGTAAACTTGCTTTTTTCTTTGGCAAGGCTACTAAGAGTGATATGACCAAACTGTAATGGTGGGAAGGTGAGTACATGTTTCAGACAGTTATCCATTACAGTATGAGAACAGAGTTCACATGGTCACTGGTGACTCCCAGCAGGTTTAGGGTTTGCAACGCTGTTCTGTTTCCACATATAATGTTTTTTTTTCTCTCAAGCTCTAAATTTGAGTGCACTTTATATATTTTGTAACAGTGCAATCATCTACTTTACAATAATTAAGCATATTAATTAGACATGATTCCAGGGACGTTGACTAAAATAAATGGTGCAAGGTCAAAATAAGAACTTGTAATAAAAGATGCCATGGCCTTAATATGTATAGCTTAAAGCAGGGGTCCCCAACCCCTGAGCCGTGGACCACCACCGGTCCGTGGCCTCTGTTCAGCCGGGCCGTGTGTCACCAGCAGCCCCCTCCTCTCCCAGTAGCCCCCTCCTCTTACTTGTTCACTGGGGTCCCTGGACCTGTTGTTCAAGGAAGCACTGTACAGCACTGTAAATGATGGGTGACACATTAGGGGAAATGAGGATGACATGTACTACATTGGCTAGTTGGCACATCGCCATTTGTGGCTACAAGTCCGCCGGGCTTGGAGAACGGGTTGCTGCCTTGGGGGTCATTCAAGCCCAGAGTCCCGGGCTTGGATGAACTCCAAGGCAGCAACTCGATCTTCAAGCCCGGAGGACTGCGCCCACAAATGACAGTATTGGCTAGCGGCGATGTGCCAGCTAGCGAATGTAGTACATGTCATCATCATGTCCCCCAATGTGTCCCCCATCATTTACAGTGCTGTACAGTGCTTCCTTGAATTTATATTGGACTTTTTAATTTGGAGGGCTTGCAGCCTGATCCGCGGGCTAATGCCCGCGCTCAGGTACAAGCCCGCCAAAGCTAGCACCCGATTGCAGGAAGGTGTGGTCTTATGGACCCTTTCCTTTGAATACCAACATAGCCAAGAGGCCATAGCAACTAGTAAGGGATCAAAGAGATACTGCAGTTTTGCATCATTTGAATGAGGCCCATTGTCTCTATCTGGTCTAGTCCCTTAAATCTATCTTTTACCTCCACTTCAAATTCACAGAGGATAATATTTATTTCATATCTGCTTTTTCTGATGATTTTCCCTCATTTTAATTTTGAACTTTGCAATAAGAAGCTCATAATCTGAGCCACAGTAAGCTCCAGCAGCTCCATTAAATTCGGGCTATGTGTTAAAACGTAGCCTGTAACGCAGATCTTAGAGAAATTTGCTATTAAATTAGCCACTTAACGCAGCCGGCAGACGACTTGTGTTTTCAAAAGCCACAAGCCCAGGAAAAGCTTACGTGTTGAGCAACATTGAACTTTGCTCCCGGAAATCATTTGATCTGTCAAGCCTGTAACCGCTACTTGTTAAACTTAGCTATTCAATTGCAAAGAAGTCACATACGAGCAAGCCCGTAAAACGTAAATATAGCTTAAAGCCCAATGTGTGCCCGAGAGGACCTGCAAGAGGGGTAAAGTCTAATACGTAGCACTTGTAATTCAGATAAAAACACACTACTGTACTTTTCTTAAAAGTGAAAGGGATGTTAGGTCTTAGAATTAATAGCACATCATTCTCAAGCTCGCAAATCTGCTCAGAAAAAAACTTAATTTCATGTATATCCGGGGCAATCAATGTGTTATTATATATACTGTAACTTGCATGTGATAGAATATCATATTCAGGGCTTTATTAATATTGCATTATGTCTGGAATCTGTGTTCGCTCGTAGATCGTAATTGAACCCCGTAAGACTTTGAAATCAATCCTCCATTTTCTTGTGACGCAATACTGACGATCTCTGTTTCCATTGGCTCCATCTAAACCCGTAACTACTGGCTTGCTTAATTGATCATGTTCTAGCCTCCAAAGCTGCCGACCCACAAATGGTTTACTGTTTTGCGTTTCAAGCCCGTAGCTCGCAGTCCCCCCTAATTTAATAACACAGAGGATTTTTAAGCCCGCAGCCATTGTGGGGCTCACGTTGCAGATACGGGGTGCAATTTAATAGGGCGATTTAATAGGGCTACAGGTATTGTTTTTGCTGACTGTATAGAGCTCCTCTACCTTCGGCTACAAAGTATATAGTCAATCTGATTTCTGTATTTTCCATCTAGTGATGTCCATGTATCTGAGGCTGTTGGTAAAGGCTGTTTACTATAACCAGAGAATTACCTCAACAGAATCCTACTAATCTCTGACTTGCTTAATTTTGTAGTCCAAGGTCAAACATCCTATGAGAGTAGCATATTTTCTTGGGGTATATCTAAGTGGTGTTGAACATTTTCATAGAATTGGACCACATTCAGCCTTTTCTGCCTCCATGGTTGTAACATAGACTTGGACCACTTAAGTGTTTCATGGTTTGCATTAAAATCGAATGTGCAAGTGACAGTGAAAGTGCTTTACAATCAGCATTATTGCAATGTGTTGTATAAATGTGTTGTATAAAATAGAAATGGTTATGTCTTAACAACATGTGCTACATGTTTTAATTAGGCACTGACCTTTTAGTACAATTCATATTCAAAGATTTAAAAAAACAACATTCAACATTAAACTTACTTTCAAAATTCACAGTGAGCTGATGCTGGTATCCACCCATTATAAGATCAGTAAGAGAAGCAGCTTTGGGCCCCATGCACAGAACAAGCACTTATGAATGCCCTAACTAATGAGCAAACCCTACCTTGCTATGTTTATCTCCCATAAAAGATTAAGAGCAAACTGCGCCGGGTCACTGCTTTGAGTGAACTTCACGACACAGCCACAAGCAAGTCAACAATCTCCATTGATTTTTGCCCTGACAATAAATTACGAGTTACTCCCTGACACTCTGACCTCATGGCACCTATAATGTTAATGGTAGAGTTACTTATACTCCCATAAGGGTCTATATAGACACTTATGTGACTGATGAGTTAATTAGAGGCTCATTTAATTTTAGGTGCCGCTGGGTTACTTATACTACCCCATAGGCAGGAGTTACATTTAATAGTAGGACTTGCAGGCGGGACATTAAAATTTAGATATGGTTTATTAGTTGGTGGCGCTGCAGGGGTCCCGATTGAGACCCTGCATCATGGAGGGACTAATTGTATGTGGTTTTAAATACTAAAAGATGCCAGGGTCGTTTAAAGACTTGCAACAAGGGTTAATTAATGATGCAGGCCCTTTAAGAACTCACTCTGAGGGTAGAGGTTAATGTTAGGTACCAGGGAGTCCCGATGGGGACATTCTGGCTTATGGGGGATTAATAGGTGGCAGGGGTTAACTTTATATTCCATGAGGTCTGTATAGACTCCATTGTTATGCAGATAGGGTGATAGGGCAATGAGCTGTGGAAGGGGATACCAGGGGATTCCTTATTGCAGGGATTTTTATGGAAGGAATTGCCCACGGCATGACATTAGGGCTTTCTTTTGGCTCCTAGAACCGATTCTCATCCATAAAGCTTGGTTTCCTTTTGTAACAAGCTTTTGCTATGGGAGCAGCCTATTGTTTATTTTCATAACATATCTGATTGTTCTTAAAACTCTTTGGACCTGTCTCCCTACAAACCATAAACTTGCTTTAAATGACATTATCATGATACAGACAAACACTCAACAAGTGTATATAAATAGTTAAAAATGAATGTGATATTAAATATTGCTATTATATATTATATTAGTGATCAAAGAATAACATTAAAATAATTAGCTCTTCTAGCATTACAGTGGTCATTTAACAGCTACTTTTTACATCTCAAATACAATGCCTTTTTTTCTGTTTGTAAGCTCTTTTTTCCGTATTAATATTCACATACTATATTATCTTCTGTAATGTTAATGCCACTGTGTTATAAATATCTACAAAATAAATAGCTTCTTTATAAATAAATGCAAATACTAATGTTAATATTAATAGAGTAGCACGTTGTCCTTTGCAGTTTCTAAGATATATTGTGCAGCTTAAATTATCTCGTGCTCAGTATATTCAATCTGGATAACAGCCTAAGGTGGGGTTTACTGCAGGACTTTCCAGGCTCAAAAATATATTGTAGGTTAATTTTCATTAAGAAATCCAGGATTTGTAACACACATTTATATTTTTACATTTATTCTGTGTCTTTTTAATAAATCATTCTTTCCCCAAAACATTGATTTAATTATTATTTGCACTTATGTCACCCTACTAAAAATATACAATTGGTAATGATGATGCCAAATTTGGAGTGTCACCAGATCATTGATAATGATGAGGACACATGACGCTTTGTCCTGTAAATCTTTCTAATGCCTTTCAGAGAGTAGTAGTATGAAAAAGAAAATAATATCACAACCATTCTAACTATCCATCATATTGGGTGAGAATTCTTATGATTGTACAAAGGGAAAAAATAAAGAATAAAATGTAACCTGTGCTTTTATGCTTAAAAATATATTATAAAAATGTAACAATGATTAAGAAAATTAAAATAGTATTTTTATCATATATCTCAAACAAAGGGTTTAAAAAACAAAAACATTAATAATATAGGTATACCCCACTTAATGCTACACCTTATAGCGCTAATTTGCTATAGCTTTCTTTTTCCTTTATTCCCAGCTAAGCGCTAAACCCCGCTATATCGCTAGACCCCATTTAACACATCTTCCATTTAAAGTGGGCGGTTTATTTTATGTTTGTGATTTCTTTAAATTGTTTTAATGAAAAAAAGGTTCAGTTTGTGTTGTTATGTTTGCTGTTTCTTTAAAGTTCATAGAAAGCCAAGTCTTTTTGAATTTAAATTTCTTTTTTTTTTCACCAGTTTTCCCATCCCTATCTACCCTTTGTTAAAATTACACCATTTAGCGCTGTTTCACTTAACGCTCCTATTGCTCGGAACATGTCTACAACACTAATCTGGGTATTGCTGTAGCAGCTATTCATATAAAGAGAGATATATTATATATCAAACATATAAATTATATTGTGTATTCTCAGTGCAGTAATATAAAACACAACAGGAGCACAAAGAAACATACAATTTGAATTCTAACCGGTTATCAAATCTGAACTTCAGTCTGTCTCCTCCACTGTTAACTACATTTCATTTATAATTTTTAAATGGAGTGCTTGCAAGCATGTGCAGACAAAAAGGGTGGTGCCACCTGCAGTTGTATACAATTATCTAAGAAATACTCCTGATGTCACCATATTCATTACTCCCTTTACCCCCCTAAACACAGATTGAGAAAAAAAACACATACATGAATAAGCTCTTAGGTGATGTATCAAAGACCAGATGGATTAGTCTGTAAATAAATAGTGCCTTCAATTTTTATTATTTTTTTCTTTTAAAAGTTTTTTTTATTTTCACACCTTATACAGCTGCTAATGTTGTTAGCTTGTTACATGCTTCACAAACAAGTGACATTTTCTTATTCTTTATCATGTACTCTTTAACTATTCCTTAGTAGTGATGTCACGAACATCAAATTTTGGGTTTGCGAACAGCGAACACGAACTTCATCAAATCTTCGCGAACGGGCGAACATCAGCGAACCGCCATAGACTTCAATGGGCAGGCGAATTTCAAAACCCACAGGGACTCTTTCTGGCCACAATAGTGATGGGAAAGTTGTTTCAAGGGGACTAACACCTAGACTGTGGCATGCCGGAGGGGGATCCATGGCAAAACTCCCACGGAAAATTACATAGTTGATGCAGAGTCTGGTTTTAAGCCATAAAGGGCATACATCACCTAACATTCCTAAATTGTTTGGAATAACATGCTTTAAAACATCAGGTATGATGTCGTAACGATCAGGTAGTGTAAGGGTTACACCCGCTTCACAGTAACAGACCAATCTCCCCGTTTAATGCACCGCAAACAACAGCAAACAGTCCCTTTGCACAACCGCAAACTCCCCATTTGCACAAGGTTGGATACCAAGCTAGCCATGTCCCGTTCCTTGTCCTCACTGATGTCATTGAAGGTCTCTTCCTCCACCCAGCCACCAAGGGTCCCTGAAATGTGACAACAAGCCCCCTGGGACGCCTGCTGTGTTTGGTCTTCCACCTCCTCAAAGCCACCTTCCTCCTCTGACTCCTCTTCTTCAGACTCCCAGAGTCTGGGGCTTCCACTGCCCAGCATGGAATATTATACACAGGTCAGAGTCTGGGGGCTTCCATTGCACAGCATGGAATATTATACACAGGTCAGAGTCTGGGGGATTCCACTGCACAGCATGGAATATTATATACAGGTCAGAGTCTGGGGGCTTCCACTGCACAGCATGGAAGATTATACGCGTTGCCTCTTTCTGCGTTATTATAAGATGTGTACTGTTAAGTAGTACTATTCCTATCGGTTCCTAGGGTAATCCCTGTTACGTCCACTATCAGGGGACGTGTATATGGCATGGATTTTTGGAAGCTGGAGATGGAAAAAGATGCTTGGTCGGTCATCCCACTTCAAATTTGGGGCACTGCGCGTGCAATCTAAGGTGCCACCAGATATGAGTGTCACTGTGCACTGGCAAAAGTTGGCAGAGTAGATGCAATAGGCTTCACAAACACGCCTGTAGGCAGGCAACTGATATTCAATCTATTACAGTCAAAAAAGTGTTGTTTTATTTCACTGAGCACAATATAAGCTGTTAGTTGTTAGCCTGTCACACACTCACGCTGGCAGGCAGGCATATGCAATTAGATTACACAGGAAAAAATTATAAAATAAAATAAATGATGTTCTAGCCCTAAAAAGGGCGTTTTGGGTTGCTGTCCTTCAGTCACTAAACTGTTATTGTTTTGCTGTGACGTACTGAGAAGTACTGCTATATGTAATTTAGCCATAGTAAACAGACATTGCAGCTTTCAGTGAAATACGTCAAAATCTCTGAGATGCTTAGTGAGTCTACAGACACATCTTCACTGGCTTTCTCAAAGAATAACAATATATAATTACTGACTCTGTCTTTGAATGTAATTATGCTGAGTGTCAGGAACGGCATATTTAGTAAAAACTATTTGAGGTTCATCTAGCAAGATTGACAGCAATGTTAGAATATTGCTGTTTTTATGATGTTTTGACAAGATAAATACAACACAAAGAACAAATACAGTAAAGTGTGTGTGGAAGGTGATCCCCATCTCAAGTATAGCTGTGGGGTACCCTGTGGACCCCCATGGCACTTAAAATTAAACCTTATACCATGGGGGTAACACAGACCCCCATGGCACTTAAAATTAATCCTTAGACCATGGGGGATACCACAGACCCCCATGGTATACATAACTATAAAGATGGATTTTCTCTGAGGCACCTAACATTAACTCCTTTACCATGGAGATCTTCAACAGACCTCCATGATATATATAACTATAACCACTGTTGAGAGAGCACAGAATCACAACTGAATGACAAGAGAGCCGAATGAGAAGTAGGGAGTGAATTGGTGCAATGGAAGCTCTTCAGTTGGAGTGAACTTCCCCTAAAGAAGTGCCTCCATTATATCTATACAACCAGAGCTATGCATTGGTTTAATATAGGTCAACTACAGAAAGGGTCTCAAAAAACACTGGTTATGTTCCATTTAAGGTCTGAAACAAGGTGTAATTGGATAATATTGAAGCAGTTGTGGAGCTAATGAATGGAGGGCCCTGTGTGAAATCAAGTCTACATATTGAGATAAAATTTGTATAACCATTAAAATAGGAGACTTTAATCATATATGGTGGACATGCTCCAGGCTGCAAGATCTAAGGGGGAAATTGACTCAATTACTATCCCAACTAATAAGCATTCCAATACAACCCACAATGGAGACGTGCCTACTGGGCATCCATGTAAATAACTTTCACACCAAAACAAACTTCTGCAATGTTTTGCCCTAGCCGTAAAAAATCACACAGCTAAGAACTGAAACCCCCCCACATTAAACTTAAGGGAAGTTATCCTTAAAATTAATTATATATGATCAATGAAAACTGCCCCACATTCTACAATACACATATCCACTTTTTCTTAATATTTGTCCCCCTTGGTTTAAATCCCCACACCGTATTTCAATATAATAACACGTTCTGACCCTCTGCTAAGGTTTATGGTGGGATGCTGATGCCGGAGGGACCTGGACCACCAGACTTGAATTTCCTCTTCCCCTTCCCCTCCCCCCCCCTCTTACCATTTTTATTTATGTTATTTTCAAGTTGATATTAAAACTATTATGTTAATAACAAAACAAAAAAAGGAAATGAAGACAAGAAAATGTAGACATGCTTAGAAACCATTATTTAAATATAACCTTAGCATCAAGCAACAGCTTATCAGAACTTTATAAGTACTTGTATTAAACTACCCAAACCTGGAACGGGAAAGTTAACAATATTCGCTGTATATGTTTCTTGCACCCTGTTGTAACATGTCATGACACTTTTCTAATATGTCTTCAATAAAAAGATTGAATTGAAAATAGACTATTCTTATATAATGTATCCCATGTATATCAGTTACAGTATAATTTTGGTTACAAAAAGGCCAGAATTCATGGAGTTTATGCAATCTAACCCTTTGTAGCATAGCACTGCTTAGTAAATGATGCTTAAAAGTTAGTTTCATTTTCTAAGCACTCACTAAATAGCATGAAAACGAGAAAAATCTATGCTGCGATATTTTGTATTTCAAGCAGCTGCCTGCTTGATTTATGTGAGCCACTTTCTCATTAAATTATGTGATGATACTCAGGCAGCTGCTGATTCATTTGGCAATTCTGTTTCAGAATGTGAAGAATTAAAGTTCATCACAAATATATTTTTATACCATTTGTCATTTCACGTTGATTCAGTTTACTAGTCTTTTGCTTTGGGGAAAATATTGTTATTTAAATGATTAATATATAATGCAAGCTATTTAATACTGTCATGTTAAATTTAGTTCTATAATGATACGGTTATGTTGTATGTGTATTGGAGATAACTGCAAGTTCATGCTGTGTATGTCCTCAACTTAAATTTTTGTTATCAACTATAATACTTACTATTATGGACACTGTCAGACCAGTGAGGATGGACGTCGATATTCTCACATTATCAGGCAGATTCATGAGGAAATGTTGAAGGCTGCACAACAAAAAGTAGACCAACCCACAAAGCTGAAGTACAGATAGATTTTCTATAGAAATGTGGTCTGCATTTAGTTGGGAATAAAGTTGTCAGATAGATTTGGTAATTGAAGTAATGAGCATGAGCTTGATGGAGCTTAGAGGGGTAGTGACTGACAGATGTTCCTGCTGTGCTGCGGTCCATAGTGTCACAGAGAGTCGGACACAAGTGAATGACCAAACAACAGTAACAAAAATAGTCATAAGCAGATCTGAGGTCGGGCAGGCAGCAGCCATTGTACTCTAGGTTACATGGTAGAGGCTGTAAACAAAAAGGCTGAGTTAAAGGTAAATCTAAGTTTCCCTGTTTTTACTTGTTCTAATCTAACACATGCTGCTTATATCAGTAACACACATTACATTGATTCATTCTATACACACACAGATGTATTTTATTCAAAAATAACATTTGTTTTCCACACCCCAGAGCTGCTTACATAGGCACAGTGTACTTAGCAATAGAAACACTGAATTTTGTGTATGGTTTTTAACACTATACTAAAATTCAAGCCAACAGCAGAAGAGTGAGAAGATCTACAGAGCAATGTCTGAGCTCCTCCGTGCTTCCTTGTGCAGGGGAAAAACAAGAGTACACATTCCATGAGGCTTTGCTGCAAAAACTGCCATCACAGATTGAAACAATGTTGTGACTGACTGTGATGGTCCAAAATGAATTATGAATTTTATGTTAATTTTAGCAGGGATTTTCAGGGGTGTTAACTCTTGAAATCAACTGCTTGCAGATTTAGCAAAACTTTAGGGTAAGTTTAATAATGTATATTTTGGTATTTTGTTCATGCTAAAAATAAAATGTCATACATTACTGATTCTCCTCTATCAGATGCATTCATAATCCACAAAAACAATATGCCTTTAACAGGAAAGGGTCTTTGTAGAAATCCAACAGAAGAATGGTCAGGGTCAAAAGGTAAATTCATACAAGGAAGATAAATTAGGTACAACACAAGGAAAAGAGCATGGAAAAGAACCCCCAAAGCTTGATTCTTTATATGGACAGTTAGAATGAGACAGGTAGTAATTATAATACAGGCTCACTTTCCTGGTTATGTTTAATGCTGGTGGGGGAGACATGTCCTTTTCAAGTGTTATGTTGGAAGAGAGAAGACAGTGACACCAAATTGTGGGAGGTTCACACTGCAGCAGTTCTTACTAAAATGAGGAGATGAGGGGCTACACTGGATATTTCTACAGAGTAGTCAATTAAAAAGAAAGTAGCAGTCTCAATGAACAGTCAAGGACCACTGTAGTTTTGGAAAAACTTCACATGCTTGTGAAGTATGTAATACAACTGCTATGGAATGGAACATTTATAGAGAAATTATATTTAGTTGTCTCTGTTTGGGTTTCCATCTTCCATCTTAGACTGCTAGTCTGCCTATAGCTTGGGGAAGGGTTGCCCCATGGGGCCTTACCTTTCAATAAAGTTATTTTGTCCATTGAGCTATTTAGAGGCTGCTGTTCAACTAAAGTGGTTGTATCTCAAGTCACCAGTTCTCACATTCCTCCCATGTATTTAATCATTTTAGGGAAAATGCCTATCATGATTAAAACAATTTTGAATGTAAAAGCTATATTTATTGATATTAAACTATGTTGATCATCTCACACATTATTAAGTCAAGTTCTTCAAAAGAAAATTATATAAATGTGATATTTCAATGGTGTTTTAATCCAGCTCAACAAATTATGGAAGTAATATTATGCATGTAGTCATTTGGTCTTTTGTGTGTCCAAGATTTGGAGAGGTTTTCTTTACCCCCTACCTTCCTTTCTCCGTGCTTATCATTCCCCTGTTTCTATCCACTGTTTCTGTTTAATAATTTAGCCTAAAACTGCAAATTATGCAAAATAGTTTATGATTTTCTATGATGCCCATTTGCTTTTCCCACATAGAGCTATCCCTCTTTTTTTGTGATTTTATTTTTAACTGTACTGGAGTTTAATGTAATATTTATAAAATGTATTCAGTATTCTGATTTTATAATATTTCTTAATGCTGTACAAGTTCCTTCAATGCAACACTCAATGTTTTGTTAACAGTGAATACAAAATAATCTTTAGATAAAGTCTCTCTTGGATAATTACAATCCTGTGAAGCGCTTATTTACAAGACAAATAAATTAAATATAAATTGATATGAGCAGAATGGGATCCATTTGACAACCCACATTGCAGTATATTTAAACGTATATGGAAGTTTTCTAGATTATGAATGCATCTAATAAAGTAGAATCAGTTATGTATCAAAACATTTTTTATGCATGAAAAAATAAAAAATAAATCATTATTAAACTTGCGTCAGTTTTCAGCCAGTTCATTTTGAGAAGGAACTTCCAAGTTAAATTAACATAAAATTCATAATTAGTTCTGGCCAATAAGAGGCAGAAACAACAATGTTAAATGGGATAATGCTGCTTGGGAGGCAGCCATGATAATGACCACTGATTCACTAGGACACAACTCCGCACAGCTCATTGGCTAGGATGGTCTGCCTACATAGGTGCCTTGTGGGTGTAGCTCACTCAAGCAATTTCAAATGTACTTTAAATTACAAACATACGGAATTCCTGAATAAAATTATTTGATATCAGACATGGCCAGTCAGACAGACTTACAACACATGATATCCCACACACTTCCATGTATATTTAAGGTCAATTTAGTCGCATACAAAAAACAATACAATATTAGCTTATGAGCCATGGATGATGTAATGTTGTTCGCTTAACGGGCATGGATAAAGGGTATTTGTGTTTTCTTTTTTCAAATAAAGGACTCAGAGAACAATAACATTAATACGTTTATAACTACTCTTGGGTTTTTGACCTCTGCCATCCAATGCGATTTACAGACTAAAGCATACATTTCCTGTTAGTTTTAATAAAGTTTAAACAGGATTTACGTAATGTTTAAACATGCTCATTTTTAATTCACAAAATTGTATTTATTCCTTTATTTCACCCCCACCCCCCTTTTTTTTCTTCTCTTCCATTTTCTTTCGTTCTTTATCACATATTTTCATAAATGTTTTTTTATAATATTATACATTACATTTTTACATTAATTGTTGGGAATTTCTATTTATATGTCCTTAATAAAAGTGAGAGGAGACATGCAGTGGAAGCTCAGTAGAGTAGGGTTCTCCTGAGTAAAAACCCAAATGGCATGAACAATAGTCAACAACTGTAGATCCCTATTTAGGATAAAGCTTTTTATAGAACTAATGCATGACGAATGCAAGAAGAAAAAAATAATATGCCTCTAATTTATCAAAGGCTATATGCATTTATACAGCAGTGGAATCTAGCATTTAAGTTTCTACACAACATAATTGTGGCAGTTAAAACTGCCAGTGCCTTCATCAGGATTAATTATTATTTGATACATGTGAAGGCATCAGGCACAACCATGTAAGAAAAAAACAGTAAATACATTCAAAAGTAAAAAATTAAGTTTGTGCTTTTATATTTTTATTTACCTAGTTTTGCTCATTTTCAAGTTTGGTTTGGCTTGCTATATAACAGTTAAAACTCAGGGTTTGCTAAATAAAAAATAAATAAGAAAAAGCTGTGTAGAATTTTTGCACCTATTCAGGTTAAAAAGACTCAAAATAAAAGAAGAAACAGTAAATATTCCTATCTAAAACAGCACATATTATCGTACTTAATGCTGCGACTGTTCTGTGTCAGTTAGGATAATGGATGCTCCATACTTAACCAGCTTATTACAAATTAGTTTTGTAGAGTGAAGTGGAAAGCAGTTCTCTTTATCCTTCAGAAAAGAAATTAATGTATTTATATAGGAACAAGCTCCATTTATCTCTGTATTTGACTAATTACTCCAAAAATATATTGGAGCAAAGCGTAAAACTGTTACACATTTGGGTAATGCTAAGAGCCATGTAAAGATGCCAGTTTTCATTTACTTGATGAATGTAAACTCCTCAACTTATTTTACTAATTTTCCTTAAGACATTTTGATAATATAGGAAACTAGTTGATGACAATAAGAATGGGCACCTCATCAATGTGTTCTGCTGTGTCTTAAATTAAGATGGGTTGGGTTAAGGACGCCTGGTTGATTTCTCCTGGGAACCTTAGACATATAGATGTATCTCTCAGTTGTCAAAATTAGATTGTAAGCTCGGTTTAGCTCAAGATGCTTGAAAATAATAACTACAATGAAGTGTATACTCAGCAGTCATGGCATTAATATCAGTTAAAAAAAATGTAATCTTGTATGTAATGTAATGTTAAAGATAATTCATGAAAAATGTATCAAGTTTGTGAAGTATGTAACAGCCATTAGTAGCTGTATATACTCTGATCATAAAAATATATATATATTTAAATATATAGTTATATATAGAATGTTCTATTTTGTATGGGTTTATCAGCTTGAAGCCTGAGGGGCATGCCTCTCTTTACCTATCAGTGGATGGGGAAGAGGGATCGAGAGGTGTAATTGTTAAATAATTTAATCTTTCAGAATTTGACACCTATGGCAGTGTGCGACAGTAATGGCAAAGCCTCAGTGGTAGAGCTAGTGAATGGAGGGCCCCAGTGCAAAATAATTTAGCTGTCCCCGTGCTTATTTCTGTACACCCAAGTGAGCTCAATAAAATGCCCAAAACTTATAAAAGTTGGTCAAATCATGCATAGGATAGTCAGGTCACTTTTGTAGAAAAAAAATATTTATCGGCCCTCTTCAAATAAATTAAGAGGAGCAGAGAGTCCCTACCCTGCTTTGTACCTGCTGCACCGGCAGTAGCTCCACCGCTGGCAAGCTTTGTTCCTGTAGAAATGTAAATGCCCTTCTCACACACAAACTTTCACCAAAATATCATGGAATCCTCCAGGAGCCACAACTCTCTTTCCAAGATCTTACCTAGGTTTTATAGAAACTTCCACCATACAAGACTTTTTAAAGTATTGAAAAATAGACAGCTATTGGAATAGTCAGAATCTCAACTTCGATGTATTTTTACCAAAATAAATAAAAAGGCTTCTCTTTCTTGGTTGGCAGTTTAATGTTATCCATGTTGTTCACCTCGCTCTTGAAATTACACTGGCCTCAGATGAGGTCTCAGCGTCTCATCAGCAGCCTCTAGTCCTACACGTTTCAACTTCTTATCATAGGGGATGTCAGCAAGAATTTTCAAAATGTTTCATTTAGATCTGATACTATTTGTTTTAATGTGAATACAGGAATAAATAAAAGCAGCATATCACAATGTTACATGATTCACTGGGCTATTAAACAGTAAAGGGTGTGCATAAATATCAACATTTTCATTATTTTTTAGTTTGTCTTTTTAAAAGGCCACAAACGTCCCCATATGTGCTCTGCACCATGAGATAGGTAGGGGGTGAAAAACAAGTGGAAAAGGTGTTTTAATTTTTTAAAACAGTGCCGAATTCATGGAGTTATTATCAATTGAAATCAGGCTATTTTAGTGTGTTGCCTCTGCCTGAATGTTAGCAACATAAATCACCAAGTAAAATATAAGCATGTTTCTAACTGATAATACATAAAAAAAATTACTGAAACAGGGAAAAAGACACTTCTGTATATAAATAATGCAGATGATGGTCATATTTTTTAAACTTTATAATACTGATCGTCATTTTTAGTACCCTGGATGAAAGCTGTGTTGCTTCTCAATAAAAACTAAAAAATATTAACCTTTCAATATGGGCAGTTAAAGGCTGACTCTTTATAAATGTATATACCTATTAGACTTGCAACTCATAAAAGCCCTAATTTGTTCTAGTAATTATGCGAGCACTATTATTTTATCTTTTTAAATATTTTATTTATAAAATCAGTTTTACAAGTCAACATATATTAACATACATAAAACAAAGAGAACAAAACAACAAAAAGAAAACAAAAGATAGAAAAAAAGAAAAACTAAAATTCATGTAAGCAAAGCAAGGGATTGTTTTAATATATATGTGTCTCACAATCTCTAGTTCAGTTTTGATTTAATTTTAATTTATGTATCTAATTCTACAAAATTGCCTATTGAGCACTGGCATAGGCATAAAAACTCTTTTGCTTCCCCCTCACCACTCGCTGACGATCGCCCCCCTTCCCTGCTCATAAACCATATCACTCTATCTACAAATGTCCATAGAGACTCCCATATCCCCTAAACTGTAAACCCTGTTGTACCTAAACTGAATCTCAATGCTGTAGGGGTTCCATCAAGGAAACCTGTGGTACAGAATAGTCAACCCTTGCCGCAGCGGAGATCCTTAAAGGACTTGCGCAGCATTTAAAGATTAACCCCCTCGACACTTAATCAATTAACCCCATACCATGCGGGTATGTACATACTCTGATGGTACATCTATTAATCCCTAAGATATCATGGGGGTCTAAACATACAGTGCCTTGCAAAAGTATTCACCCCCTTGGCAATTTTTGTGTTTTGTAGCCTCACAACCTGGCATTAACATGGATTGCTTGAGGATATGCATCATTTAATTTACAGAACATGCCCACAACTGTGAAGATGTTTTTTTTTTTTTTTATTGTGAAGCAAACACCAAATATGACAAAATAACAGAAAAAGTCAATGTGCATAACTATTCACCCCCTAAAGTCAATACTTTGTAGAGCCACCTTTTGCAGCAATCACAGCTCCAAGTCGCTTTGGATAAATCTCTATGAGCTTGCCACATCTTACCACTGGGATTTTTGCCCATTTCTCCTTGCAAAACTGCTCCAGCTCCTTCAAGTTGGATGGCTTGCACTTGTGAACAGCAATCTTTAAGTCTGACCACAGATTTTCTATTGGATTGAGGTCTGGACATGTTTCCCCTTAAACAACTCAAGTGTTGCTTTAGCAGGGTGTTTGGGGTCATTGTCCTGCTTGAAGGTGAACCTCCATCCTATCCTCAAATCACACACAGAGTGGTACAGGTTTTGCTCACGAATATCCCTGTATTTAGCACCATCCATCTTTCCCTCAACTCTGACCAGTTTCCCAGTACCGGCTGCTGGAACACCTCCCCACAGCATGATGCTGCCACCACCATGTTTCACTGTGGTTTTCTTTGAGTGATGTGATGTGTTGAGTTTGTGCCAGACATAGCGTTTTCTTTGATGGCAGAAAAGTAAAATGTTAGTAGTATCAGTCCAGAGCAACTTCCTCCATACATTTTGGGAGTCTCCCACATGCCTTTTTGCAAACTCAAAATGTGCCATTTTGTTTTTTGCTGAAAATAATGGCTTTCTTCTGGCCACTTTGCGATAAAGCTCAACTCTATGGAGCGTATGGCTTATTGTCATCCTATGTACAGATACTCCAGTCTGTGCTGTGGAACTCTGCAGCTTCTCCAGGGCTACCTTAGGTCTCTGTGCTGCCTCTATGATTAATGCTATCCTTGCCCGGGCCGTGAGTTTTGATGGGCGGTCATCTCTGGGCAGGTTTGCTGTTGTGCCATGTTCTTTCCATTTGGTTATGATAGATAGATTTTTTTATAACCTTACCCTGACTAGTACTTCTCAACAACATTGTCCCTTACTTGTTTGGAGAGTTCCTTGGACTTCATGGCAGTGTTTTGTTAGTGGTGCCTCTTGCTTAGGTGTTGCAGCATCTGGGGAATATCAACAAAGGTGACAGATCATGTGACTCTTAGATTGCACATAGGTAGACATCATTTCACTAATTGTGTGACTTCTGAAGGTAATTGGTTGCACCAGAGCTTTTTATGGGCTTCATAACAAATGGGGGAATACATACACACATGCCAATTTTCTGTTTTCTATTTAGTTCTAGTTTTATGTATATATTGTTTCTCATTTCACTTCATCAACTTAGACTATTGTGTTCTGATACATTACATACATTTCAGATTAACAAAACATTGAACTTAAGGCTGTAATGTAACAAAACAGGTAAAGTGCCAGGGGTTGTTGAATACTTTTGCAAGGCACTATACTCCATGATATCCCAATTAACCCCATACCTACCATTGGGGTCTATCTAGACCCACATGGTACATTAAATTAACTCCTACATACCATGTGGGTCTATACAGAACCCCCATGTTAACCTATTTTAACACCTAAACTTCTATGACACTTTAAGTAAAGCATAAAACAACACTATTAAAATCCCTGCGCCCAAAAAAACTAATAAAGAAAAATAAATCTAAATTACAAAAAACAAAAACCTAAATTTACCAAAAATACAAATAATTACACTATTAAATAAAAAAAATTACAATTAAAATAACAAAATTATAATAAGATAAAAAAAAAAAAACAACCTGTAAAATAGAATATAATAATACCTAGGCCTCATGATCCTCCAGTGATGTTCATCAACACCCTGGTCCTCAATCTTCTGCCCAGGACCAGGCGGACTGTCCAATTTGATTGAAGAAGTTCTGGTCCTCTTCAGTCTTACTTGAAGCCCATGATCTTCATCTTCTTGGCCAGGAAAGGACCCTTTATAAAAATCTTGGTGCTGTAATAAAAAATAGCTAAACTAATGAAGCTCCTAAAAGGAGCTCCCCTGCAGCAAAAGACCCTTGCTGCACTTTCTGTGGCTTAAATAGAGTTTTTGAGCATTCCGATTGGGTGGAATAGATGTCAATCATATTTCAGCCAATCAGAATGGGTTTACAGATTTCACCCTTCCCAATATCAATTTTAGATTATTTGGATCAGATTGCTTGATTTTAAATCACTCAATCTGAAAAATCTAATCGGTCCAAATCATTCAAAATTGATATTGGGCAACTTTAAACCCATTTTGATTGTCTGAAATATGATTGACATCTACTTCAGCCAATCAGACTGTTCAAAAACTCTATTTTAGCAGCAGAAAGTGGCAGCGGTCATTTGTGGCAGGGAGATCCTCCTAGGAGGAGCCCCATAAGTTTAGTTAATTTATTTTTTTTGGAGCTCAAGGATTTTTTATGGAGGGCTTTTTCCAGGCCCAGAAGATGAGGTCAATGGGCGTCAAGCAAGCCTGAAGAGGATGGCTTGCCTAGCCCATGGTAGAAGATTAAGGACCAGGTCGTCGATGATCCTCACTGGATGATTATGAGGCCTAGGTAAGTATTATTAAATGGACAGTTAATTCAGCACAATTTGGATGACACCAGTTATAAAGATCTCATGAAGGCAAGTTGAAATACTTTTTGAATTTTGAAATATGTTCCTTTTTTACAAAGATATCACATTTGAAAAAATTTATGAATTTCTGTGTGTTTATGTTTTACAGACTGCCTCCTCTGTAAGTCACAGATCGGACAGTGTCTTGTTCCTCCTCCTAGGTGACTTTTACCAATCAGGATGCAGGGGTGTGTGTGCATAGGACTAAATGAAAATGATTTTGACTGATGGGGGGAGTTGTGCCTACACATCAGTGAAATCATGTAAAAAGGCTCTGTGCCCTTAACATAAAATAGATTCCAAAATAGCATGGGGCACAGGGTCACATCCAGGTCTGGCTGCTGCGGTGCTCAGATCAAGAGTGATGAGGCACAATTGATGGTTTAGATAATGTTTCAATTGAGTGTAGATGGATATCTAGACGCAAGCTTTTCACTACAAATTCTGGTATCCCAAATAGAATATATGATATAAAAAAGTCCCATTCATATTCACCCCCTATGTCCCAGTTACTGGTCCTATTTTATCCATGCTTTAGCTCAATTATAAGATTACCTCACGCCAATATAAAATCATAGGTGTAAGCACATATATATGTGTAACTGTATATATACATTATGACAGAAGGTGTAAGTTATGCTTAGAGAAAGGAATATATCTGCATTTAGACACTTCTGTGGATATTTACTCACAATTCCATGGCACTGCACTGAGAGCTTCAGCCTGCTGCACCTGAAAATGTGCTACTCTGGGCATGGGTCTCATTGAGCCTAGGCAAAAACATATCACTGTATAAAACCTAACACTACAGGCAATACACGGGTTAGTGCTCCAACTGGGACATGTGTCACCAGGACTGCATTAAGAAGAGAGACACCTTTTAAACATCTAAATGTCTTCGAGTATTTAAACTCTCAAGTGTGTCTCATCCGTCCTGTTCCTGGCCAGGTGTAGATTTGCTCAAGTACCAAAAGCTAATGTCAATTTTATGAATCTTTTTGAGTTAAGCTGTATATATATATATATATATATATATATATATATATATGTTATGATCTAGAATTGGGCCAATTGAAATACACTTTACATGTTCTTAGATGATCTTAGTTTGTTTTATATATTTCCATTAAATAAAATGTGGAAGATCAATGTTTCTTTATTTTTATTTCTCCACATTGAATTACTATATGTAATATTCACATAAAAAGTACAATATAACTTCTGCTACATTATTTGTCAACTAGTAACGGGCATATTTAGGTTTTGATGCTGTCCTAGGCCCATTCAGACTTATGATCCCCCCCAACAACTCAGATACGCCTCATCCTTTCCTCTTGCTATATCCCAATCATAATGTTACCATACACCTCTATAGAAAATTGATAAGTGTATATGCGCCTGTGTAAGTAAACAGTATCAGCCTCATTAAATTCGAGATCGTAAGTTTCTTACGTTTCCGGGCCTGCTGCAGGCCTGATTTAAGTTGCTATTCAATTGGCCGGGCCTGCAAGTTAGGCGCTGGTCGCGAGAATCGGAAACCATGACAGTAGCATTTGCTGCGAAAAATCGGAGCACTTTAAATGCAAATATAAAATCAATACAGCACTGTAAATGATGGGGGACACAATGGTTGACATTAGAATTAAAAGCACAACATGCTCAAGCTCGCACATCACCAAAATATAGTACTTTATTTCATGTTTAATTTCCGTCCAAAGTCCTATGGGTTTAAATGACCTCCTAGCCCGTAACTCGATATTCAAGTACAGTTCTGTACTGAAATTATATTTGCATATAAAGTGCATTTATATTTGCATTTAAAGTGCATTTAAAGTAAGCCCTTTGTGAGACCTCCTTGGTCCCAGTAACCTGTGGTTCGATTTTGGCAATTTTTTTGTTGGCTTGAAGGAGTGATTCGCGAGGGAGCATCGAAGCAATTGAAAAGCGATTTGCGATTTTTGTGATCGCAACTCTTGCAGCCGTGAAAGATCAAAGGCTTTGAGGGAAGTAAGTTGCGATTTAACAGATCAATAGGAATCGCGTCTCGTTGGCCGTAACTCAATTGGAGGCCGCAAGCCTTTGCCAATTGAATAGCCAAGTAAACAGCGACCTCCATTTGCGAGCCCGGATCCCAAAAATTTAGCAATTTAATGAGGCTGTTAGTCAATAAGTGGCAGGTACTCTTAAAGACAGAATATTCTCTGCTTATAGACATTTCTATGCATATCCCTTCCTTTTTTTGCAAGTTTTATTCCATACAAATGTATACAAACAAACATACATAATTAGTACTTGAATCATATTAAAATTCATTTAAAAAGAGAAATGTTTCTTGTGCACCACATACATACCTCAAGCACACCACACACAACCTGTATATTGCCATCATCGTTAAGGATAAGGATTCTAATAGTAGACAAAAGAGAGAAATACACTAGTATATTCTTTAAAGTAGTCTATTTTATAGAGACCCAAATTCACCATTTACATTTATCCTTTGCTGTAAATCCAGTAGTCAAAAAGTGTCTCTCCGGTTCCTTATTGTGGTCTATTTTATATATTATGTCCCTCCAAACTGGAGGGTTGTCCTGTTTCCATATTATTGCATTTTTTACCACTGTATAAATCTGAATCATAAAAGCTGTTTCATCTTACTTATACTCTTCTAGAAATATATGCAATAGACCACTATAAGCAGCGGGAGAGACATCATTCTTAAGAGTTGTAGATATAAAGTTTAAACATTCAATCCACAGTGGTTTAATATAGGAACAATCCCACCACACACAAAGCTGATTACCACTTTGTCCACAACCCCTCCAACATAATTTATCATTACTGTTATGAAAGATATGATATATTTTTAATGGAACCATGTACCATCTGTTGATTGTTTTAAAATACATTTCCCTCTGAGATGCATTTTTAATAAATCTGTTTCTATTTTTGAGGTTTTTTTCCCAGCTTTCATTTGTTAGGGTTTTGCCCATATCAATTTCCCATGTTTTCATGCCCGTTGTTTTTTCATTTTCTATATACATTTGTATAATATTGAAGCATTTTGATATCATATGAGAGGGGTCAGAGCTTTTAATAATTCTTTCAAATAAACAAAAAACAAAGTTGGAGATGCTCAATCAGAGAACTAACTAACCTTAATAGGTTAGTTCTGTGGACATGATAACCCACTCTGAGCCTGTTTTAGCTCACTTGTGCCATTCACAGGGAGAAATATCCTGTAGTATATCAGTCTGGTCCCACTCACTAGAGTCATCCAGCCCCAAAATGCCAGGCAATTCTACCCTGAACAGGAGAAACAGCAAACCCCAGACTTACTTTTTGGCCTTCTTTGGGCCTCGTCAGTGAGGTGTAGCTGATAACTCCCTAAGGCACAGTGAGCAAGGGGATCGTGTCTGGATTCCACTATCACCCTTAGGGACACTAATCCCTAAGGGTCATTTGCATAAACAAAAAATTAAGTTAGAGGTGCTCAATCAGAGAGCGAACTAACCTTAATAGGTTAATTCTGTGGACAGGATAACCCACTCTGAGAGCAACCTCTTTTAGCTCACTTGTGCCTTTCACAGGGAAAAATATCCTGTATTATATACATTCAACGTATTGTTTAACTTCCTATGACATTTATACCTTTTTAGAGCATGCAATAATTGTTCATAAATCAACCAACCTTGTAGGGGAATATCAAACGTATTTCTTATTTGGTTGAAGGTCGCTAACTCCGCTTCTATATACAAATCTTTCAAAATTAGGATGCCCTCTCTTGTCCAATTTCCTATCCAGGATATTTTACAAAATGTTGCTATTGTATTAATCGGGGTGATGGAACTTAAGAAATTTCTATGCATATTCCATGGCTTTCCAAAACCAACACACTATACATGATTATGGACATGATTCACTAAAGTGCCATGTCAAGGTTAGGAGTGAGAGGTTTACAGTACTTCACCAAGCTCTTTATAGCATTAAACAATGGAATCCATACTATTCATTGGAAATGACGTGTTAGTACTGGATATTGCACGCAACCTTGCCACCAGATGTCAATGCCAAATAGCTTGGTGTAAAATAAAATATACAGCCACGATAAATAAGTCATTTAACATGAGGAACCTGTCTGGAAACAAATTTAACTAATATTCAAATGATTTTGGATGGATACAGAAAGATAGGAAGATAATTATTGAGAGGTTTCATTAAAACCACTATTAACTAGTTCCCATATACTGTGCGTCGGTTATTATATAAAGAAAAATAAGTAAACTTAATGTATCTTCTTCAGTATGTTGAATTCTCAATGTATAGTTGAAAATACATTTCAATTCCATTTGCTTTTAACATTGTTTTTCACCGTAAATCATTGTTTCAGGCTGAAGTTCATGTTATAGAGGGAATACTCAATCCAACCAGACTACTAATATAAAAAAAGAGCAAACATAGCTGCATTGTGTGGGTATTTAAATAAATGTGCATTACCAGGTTTTCTTAACAATAAAAAATAAATCCTGCAATAATTAAAAAACAGACTTTCAATTCCTGTATGAAGTGTTTTTGGAAGAAAGTCAGTCATATTTCTGAATTTTTAACTATAAAAGATACTGAAGGCACATGAAGAAACGGACAACAGATGTGGAGATGGATATATAAGACCATTGCAGCAATGGACATGAGCTTAATAAAGCTCAGAGGGGCAGTGGCTGACAGATATGCCTTGCGTGGTATCCATAAAGCTCAATAATACAGTATCCCTACACACACTAATGAAAGGGTCAGAAATAAGTACTGATTCTGTTCCAGATGTGTCTAGTAATCCCTGCTGAGGTTGTAATATCAGATATTGTACTTTAATGCTGCAAAATAACATTTGTATTAAATCCTGCCTACTAGGTGTGAGGTGGGATTATAGTTAGGCTGTGGTTTTGTATGTGAGAATTTAGGATTAGTGTCATGTGGGTCTAGTTTTATCTTGCTTGAGAAAACTCAGCTCCAACGTAGGGCCTCATTCAATCTGAGATACTTACGTTTTACGTATTTTCGACTGCAGGAGCTTTTTTCAGTAATGTTACACAATTGCCTTCACTCCTAAATAAGGTATATCACTATGAAAAACGTAAAACCATGTCTTGTCAGTAAAACGCAAGATGTAGAATAATGTGTCTGTATGTTGACACCCCCTGACATTCCCAGGGATAACTTATACAATGTTTCCTTTTGGCCTGGGGATTGTGCAGACATGATCAGTTACCACATGTAGTCTGCACTATTTCAGACACTTTCCTTTGTTTAGCCAATTAGCATGCGCATTTGCTGCATATTGGATATCTCATTAAAAATTAGATATTTAATATGCAAATGTCAGTTGCTGGGGGTGTCTACATCACCCCCAGCACATGTTTTTCTTTTCTGCAAAAAACATATTTTGCTAGGTGGGTTATGATGCATTCTACAGGATGCATTCATAACCCACCTCACTTTCATATACCTTTAATTAGTGATTGATCAGTAAAGTTGGATTTGAATTGTGACAGTGTAAAATATTGGAAAAAGTAACTTGTAATATTACGGATGTCAGAAAATCAATTGGAAAGCTTCCATATTTTGTGAGCCTGGCTTGTTTGTGGTTATTAGGAGTAGCTCACACACAATCATGTGTAAATATGATGTAAATGCTCAGTAAAGCCACTTTTTAGCAATGTAACTTCAGAAATAGGGAATAGATTAGGAGCCTACGTTCTTCACTGTTGTTTCTTGGATGTTCTGTGTTTGACCATTGGCTTGATTTACATTTATTCCCCTGTCTGTGTTCCTGAACTTTCGGCTTCGTCCCTAGACCACAAACCTGATCTACCAACCATGACCCTTGGACTTCCTTGTGAATATTATTTTGCCTCAGGTCCTTCTTAATTACTACTGCACCAGACTGCTTGGGGACAATGCTGCCCTGCACCACTGGTCCTTACAAAAAGTGTGTACATAGAACATGTAAAGTTTTATATATATCTCTGGTTGTCCTATGGACCATGGTACACCAGGCACACTTTGTTTCTTTGGCAAAGATACTGGAGTGGGTTACTATTTCTATCTCCAGTGGACCACGATTTGGGTGACCTTACATGGTGTAGCTCACAGCCTCATTGAGGTACACAAGCCCCTACACCAGAACACAGTAGTGATCCAGAATGGTTGTATATATCTATATCTGTGCTAATATATATGTGCATTTCAGCCATATAAATTTTTGTATTGCTATACAATGAGTGAATTACGAAAATGATATTATGCTCTCACCAAACTAACACTGCTTTGCGACAAGTTGTTTACATGTATTGAGATATTTATATACACTCATTACTATTATACACTGGCGACTTGCCCATCAAAAAAATAACGGTCAATAAAATTCTAAAGCTGTGAATGCTGTTTGCCACACAATGTGAATCTCTGACACTGTTAACCTTTTTGTTATCTACAAAGAAGTACAACAATTATATATTTTTTTATTTTTTTAACATTAAACTTGTATTTCAACAACTGTTAAACCATATTAACCTTTTTAATTGTCATGTATGCAGTAATAATATCACAATGGATGAAATTTGAATGAATACATATTGTGAACCATTACATAAAGCTTGGTAACATGAAACTTATATTGGAAACAGTGATCAACCAATTATTTTTAACAATACTAGCATTTTTAATTGTGAGCAATGCACGAGTAACATAACAATAGGTCAACTTTGTATGAATGAGTATTTTATACCATCACAGAATGCTTGTTAACATGCAACTTATAGTTGAACTACTGGTAAAGCACATAGGTATTGAATCCAGAAGAAGGTAAACAGTAAAAACCCCATTAAAACTTAACCAATTGTATCAAAGGGGGAAAAAAGAATTCCTTCCTGACCCCAGTAACTGCCGATAGGAATACTCCCTGGATGAATCCTGTCTATTTAATTATACATTTCAATTTTGAACAAATGATTATGCTCCTTCTGACATAAACCCTTAATAACACCAAATAAAACAACATTTGAAACCTTTTAAAATACAATGATGACAATGAAAACATTACCGTAATGTAATTACATTTAAAATGAAATTTTAAAAAAATACAGTAATCTTAAATATTGAATCAAGAGGAAGGCAAACCAAAAAAAACACCAGTTGTTTCAAAGTGGGCAAAAAAATTAATTCCTTCCTGACCCCATTAACTGGCGATCGTATAACTCCTTGGATCAATACTATCTATGTAATTAAACATTTACATTTTACAACAAATTATCATCCTCCTCCTAACATGAACCCTTAATTACATACAATGAAACAACTATTCAGTCATTGGAAAACAGAATTTTAACATTACAAAAATGAAGTTAATGTATTAAAATTGAAACAGTAAATTTATGAAAATGCAAGGTAACTGTTTTGTGGGGCCAATCCTGTCAAAAGTGTTTTGTATATCGAAGTGGTTACCTTAAAAAGAGCCCAGTAGACTTGTAATTGTGTCTATGGGATATAAGCACTTTTTATTGTTGTTTTTTTGTTTGTTTGTTTTGTCACTTGTATTTATTGAACATGGCACATAGAGTTTCCTATGTAAAATAGTCGTCCTCTACAAAGAGGCCGCCAGACATCAAAGTTTGTCCGCGCGGTATAACCACTGTTCTCTATGTTTTTTGCCATTTTATAGAGTTTCCTTAGCGAAATAGTCATCCTCTAAAAAGAGCCTGAGTGACATAAAATTGTGTCCTCAAAATAAAACCACTGTCCTCTATATTTGTTGTGGTATTTTTTGGGAATTTGTCATAGATATAAGAGCACTGTTGTTTTTTTAATTGTTTTTTTTGTAGATTAGTTGTATTGTTATCATTTAGTGTAATTTCATTTACAGTACTTCATAGTAGACAATGTTTTTTGTAAAAATTCAGCCATCATCTAAAAAATCACCCTGACTTTGTTTTTCTTCAATAAAAACTTAATTTCCTCTGGATTCTTGCATCTTGAAAATGCAACATACAGTTGGCCATGGGCAAATACTGGTTCTTCTAAAAAGATTCCAATGGATTTAAAAGTTTGTCCTTGTGATTTATTATTGTTCATGGCAAATGCCATGATGATGGGAAATTGTCTTCTCTGAAGTACAAAAGGCAGGCTACTTTCACTTGGTGCCAAATCTATTCTTGGTATGAAAACTCTTTCACCTTAATGGGTACCATTGAGAATTTCTGCATTTATGAAATGGTCTTTTAATTCTTGAACAACGAACCTGGTCCCATTACATAGTCCTTTTTTTGGATTCATATTTTGCAATAACATGACAATTGCACCTTTTTTTAGCTTCAAAATATGTGGTGTCATTCCAGATGGAGTTAATGAATTAATAAATTCAGTTGAAAAGTTTTTCTGAGTTTCTTTGTCATCACCAAGTACACAATCAGCACTGTGATAATTTTTTTGTGGTGCATCTATTAATTTACATTTTAATTATTCACAAGCAATTCATCTTTATTTTTGGATGTTAATATTACTTTGGTTGCAAGCTCTGCATAATCGTTTTTAGTTATTGTATTTTGGTATATAGCCGATATAATGTCCTGTTTGCAAATCATTTGCTATGGAATTTCCACGGTATCATCGGGTAAATTATTAATATGTTCTGTTTTCCTTATTCAATTTTGATGAGCCATTCATTGAATTAATTTTGTCATTCTGATCTCATATTTTGTTCTAATTTGAGGTGAGCAAAGAGTTTGCATAGTGTAATTGATGTTATACATGTGTCTACAATGTCTGTGCGATTTCCATGGACAACAACAGGTAATGTTTGCCTAAAATCTACACCTAACAACATCACCTTTCCACCAAAAGGCAAATCATTATCCATGATTTCACACAACAAACGGTCAATACATTGTAGCACATGGCATGACATCATTGTAGCTTCATCGATTATAATTAATTTAGTTTTCTTAATTTTTTTTCTTGTAAAGATATCATTCGAATATCCAACACTGATGTTTCCAGAAAAAGAACTGGCAGTTTAAATCCACTACGCACAGTTCTTCCACCTTCTAACAAAAGTGCTGCAATTCCAGTTGTTGCAAATGGCAGTGCTATTTGACCTTGCGTTCGAACGAAGCTCATCAATAAATTATATAGATACTTTTTTTTCTGATCCATCAGGTCCATCTAGATAGAAATAATGCTCTTTCAGCAAGTTATCCTCTAGTGCACTTTTTATGGCGTTAAATGCTTGCAATTGTAATATATTTAAAGTTGCAAGTTTGTCTTGCGTTATTTGGTTTTGAAGCTGAGTATTATAGTCTTCAAAGTTTATTTCATCTATGAGTCTTGGATCTGGCATATTAAAATTTGCATAATTTAATCCATGAGAGAGAAAGACCTCATGAATTTCAATGAATGCTTTTAATTCGGAAATAGGCTAATTGTATTGTTGAAAAAAGTCTTCAGACATATTTGTTTTAAATTTGTCCCACAAAGCTAATGCATTTGGAGCATTTGAGAATATGCCGTGGCATTTGACACACTGCTGCTTCTTCTAGACATCTTTCCCATTCTGTATCATCAGCCAGGAAGTTTCTGTGTCGCGCAGCTAAATTAAATGTGTCATAAACTGTGTCATTAACAGTCCTCATGCATTTCAAATTTGACAAGACGCCACATTGCTTCTGTCGCACTTCCGTAGCGAGCATCTACATGAGATGAAAGTTCATCATGTAATACCTCAGTTTGTTCTGGATTTTCTGCACTTTTCACCACTACAGTAGCTGCATCATAACCTTTGTAAATATAAATGTAGACATTTTTAATGGATTTTATAGAAGTGCAAGATTCCACATTACTGGGTGCATTATACTTCATGAGCAAATGTGGATTGTATGGCACCACATGTCTGTTATCAACTTTTTTTCCACAAATAATGGCATTTTGGCTTCTCATCTTCTATATAATGGATAGTCATGACAATTAGAATAAGTTTTGTCTCTATAATCTTCTGGAAATTCTTTAGTGCATTTTTTATTTTCCATACGTTGTGAATGTGGATTAATATCTCCCCATGGTCCATGAATCATGCGATGAGTTACATATAGTTTACAATGTATTTCTGGATCTGGTAGTTCAGCAATAATCACTGAATCCACTTTATCACCAGTATCCAATTTATATTTCTTTTGAAGGATTATAAGTATGTGTGCACGTAGAAGGCCTATTTTTTAAATTATATGGTATAAACATAAGCCAGATATTTGCCAAATAACTGAGTTATGCTTTTGTCCCGTATTAATTCAGTTAATTTGATTTTGAAGACTCTTGCCACTAAATCTGGTCTATCAGAAGCAGTTTGTCCAATTAACAGATTCTGTACAATCTCTGGCCATTGTGGTTTACATGTATATGTAATAAATAAATCTGGTTTTCCAAATGTAGTTACAATAGCCATAGCATTATTGTATCTTTCTCACATATTGCGAGGAGATCCTTGGAAAGAAGAAGGTAAAATAATTGCTTTGCCAGCTGCAAGCTCTCTGTTTGTAGCTGCCTCAGGAACATAATCCACCAGTCCGCAATACTGTTCTACACATATTTTTTCTTGTTGATATTTTATGAAACTGAAATCATTTGCCTCAACTTGCAAATATGAATTAATGATCCATTGTTGTGCCAGTTTTCCACCACATAAAATAGGATTAAATCCATCTCGAATGGCAGTTTGAGCCACTTTAAATTCAAGCATGGAAATATTATTTCTGAAACGTATTTTAGAATTTGGGTAAAAGAACTGTAAAAGTGTTAATTTGGGTTGCCATCTGGCTTCCCCATTGGGGGAAAAAATGGGATATGTCATTGGATCTAAATTAGTGCTTAAGATACTTATGTTGATGTAAGGTTGCTCCTCATTTCTGTGATATATTCTAATATCCCTCTGAAATGGTGGTCCTCCCTCATCATTTTGAAAGACCATTGCAACCTCATTTGATGTTGGTAGATTATAACAGCGTTTATCAGTATGGCAATCTCTTTTATGAACCATATTGACTGTTGGGATTGATAATTGATGTATTTCTGCATGAATTAGTTGTTCTTGTTCTATTTCTGACAATTTTTTACAAGCTTGAGTGCATGGGTTTTTGGCTATAATTTTATCAAGCTCTATAAACATAATGGGTAAGCATTTTTTTATTTCCTTGATGCTGCATACATTGTATCTAGGACATATAGATGAGCACATTTCCTTTGCTCCCCTTCTTCAGGATGTAAATGAGAAGTACAATGGTAAATTTGTCCTTGTACTTTGAAACAGTAAAGGCCATGTCCTGGCACATTAGCAGCTAATGTTGCACCCACAGATGCAAAGGATATGGCACTATTATACAATCTTATGTTTGTTTTGAAATTTTGGTAATCAGGGAAAGTAGGCTCAGTCATAATGCTTTTTAAATATGTTGGGAAGTGTTGTCTTTGTGGTAGTCTTACCTTGCCTTTTTGACAGCAACTAACAAACTGGCCATCTCTGGGTCTTTCCTGTTGGAAATGATAAGCCCCACAAAACTGACAGGCAATATTTATAATACCACAAATATGAACCTCTACTGTTAAAGATTTAAGTAAAAGACAAATCTGAGAACATATATCAATACGACTCTCTAAATCATCATTATAGTCCTTCTCAGATTGTTCAGCAACATGTTCTAAATCCTTTTGTTTTTTAATTGCCTTCTTGGGCTTGGATGTTAGTTTGTCAGCTGCTAGTCTTTTGCTTGCGAGTCTCTCCCGTTCTTTTTGTCGTTGAATTTCCTTTTGACGCAGCGTTTTTTTTCCCGTTTGTTTAAAGGAACTTTTTCATATTTTGTTTCGGTTATTTCTTCTCCTATCCTGTTCTGTGTGCACCAGTGTTTGCATTATGTGGTTAGCTTTATGAGGTTGGATTTAGCAAATTACTTAGATTGTCTATTTTGTGAAAGGAGTTGGGCTTCGAGGGTTGCACACATAAATTAGTATATATCCTTCCATTTTGTATATGTTAACAGCATTGTCCTTTTCTGTTATGTGTGCACTAGAGATGTCGCGGACAGTTCGCCCGTGGGCTATTCACAGCGATTTTGGAATGTTCGCGTTCGCATCGGATGGTGAACACATGTGCTTTTGGGTTCGCCCCCTATCCTTTATCATTGAGGAAACTTTGACCCTGCACCTCACAGTCAGCAGACACATTCCAGCCAGTCAGCAGCATACACTCCCTTCCAGGGCCTTCCATCTGAAGGACAGCATACATTTTTAGAATCATTCTGAAGCTGCATTCGTTGTGAGAGGACAGATAGTGTAGCTGCTGGAGATTTAATAGGGAAATAGATAGCCAGGCGGTGTATTTATCTTCCACTACAGACCCGAAGGACTCATCTGATATCTGCTGCAATGACAGCAACCCCAAAAGCCCTTTTTAGGGCTAGAACATCATTTATTTTATTTTATAATTTTTTTCTGTGTAATCTAATTGCATATGCCTGCCTGCCAGCGTGTGTGTGTGACAGGCTAACACCTAACAGCTTATATTGTGCTCAGTGAAATAAAACAACACTTTTTTGACTGTAATAGATTGAATAGCAATTGCCTGCCTACAGGCGTGTGTGTAAAGCCTATTGCATCTACTCTGCCAACTTTTGCCAGTGCACAGTGACACTCATATCTGGTGGCACCTTAGATTGCACTCGCAGTGCTCAAAATTTGAAGTAGGAGGTCCGACCAAGCATCTTTTTCCATCTCCCTGTTCCAAAAATCAATGCCATATACACGTCCCCTAATAGTGGACGTAACAGGGATTAAACTGATAGGAATAGTACTACTTAACAGTACACACCTTATAATAATGCAGACAGAGGCAATGCAGAGGGAGGAGTCTGAAGAAGAGGAGTCAGAGGAGGAAGGTGGCTTTGAGGAGGTGGAAGACCAAACACAGCAGGCGTCCCAAGTGGTTTGTTGTCACCTTTTGGGGACCCTTGGTGGCTGGGTGGAGGAAGAGACCTTCAATGACATCAGTGAGGACAAGGAACGGAACATGGCTAGCTTGCTATCCAACCTTGTGCAAATGGGGAGTTTGCGGTTGTGCAAAGGGACTGTTTGCGGTTGTTTGCGGTGCATTAAACGGGGAGATTGGTCTGTTACTGTGAAGCGGGTGTAACCTTACACTACCTGATCGATACAACATCATACCTGATGTTTTAAAGCATGTTATTTCAAACAATTTAGGAATGTTAGGTTATTTATGCCCTTTATGGCTTAAAACCAGACCCTGCATCAACTATGTAATTTTCTGTGTGAGTTTTGCCATGGATCCCCCTCCGGCATGCCACACTCCAGGTGTTAGTCCCCTTGAACTTTCCCATCACTATTGTGGCCAGAAAGAGTCCCTGTGGGTTTTGAAATTCACCTGCCCATTGAAGTCTATGGCAGTTCGCCGGGTCACCCGTTCGTGAACATTTGATTGAAGTTCGTGTCCGATGTTCGCGAAGCAAAAATTTGATGTTTGCGACATCACTAGTGTGCACCACTGTTGGCATTAGGGGTTAGGCTACTTCTTTTTTTTTTTTTTGGTATCCTGTTTTGCATGCAGCAATGTTGTCATTAGGGGTACATTTTTTAAAAATGTACTGTATACACTTGAGTAAAGGCCGAGTTTTTCAGCCCTTTTTTTAAGGCTGAAAAGGGCCCCCTCAGCTTATACTCGAGTCAACCTGTGTCTCTCCCCCCCCGTGTCTCTCCACCACTGTGTCTCTACCCCCCACTCCATCTCCTGTGTCTCTTTCCCCCTCTCCCTTGTGTCTCTTTCCCTACCCCTCCCTTATTACCCTCCTCATCCTCCCTCCTCAACCCCCCTCCTCATCCTCAACCCCCCTCATCGACCTCAATACCCCTCCTCATCCTCAATCCCCCTCCTCATCCTCAACCCCCCTCCTCATACTCAACCCCCCTCCTCAACCTCAACCCCCCTCCTCATCCTCCCTCCCCAACCCCCTCCTCACTTTACCCCTTTCTAATTACCTCCCCCTATCCCCTCACTTACCTTCCATCAGCAGCTGCTCCTGCGCTCCTCCGCTCGTCTTCCGGCTGCGTTGAGACCCAAATGAATGGTGTGACGTCACATGCGCGTCACGTCACATGCACGTCATGTCATTAGCATTGGCCGGGTCCCGATGCAGCCGGAAGACGCGTGGAGGAGCAGCTGCTAATGGAAGGTAAGTTAGGGGAAAGGGAGAGGTAATTACAGAGGAGTAAAGTGAGGAGGGGGATTGAAGAGGGAAGATGAGGAGGGGGTTGATAATGAGGATGGGGGTTGAGGAGGGGGGTTGAGGAGGGAGATTGAGGAGGGGGGTTGAGGATGAGGAGGGAGGATGATTAGGGGGGTTGAGGAGAAAGGTTGAGGAGGGGGGTTGAGGATGGGGAGGGAGGTTGAGGAGGGAGGATGAGGAGGGAGGATGAGGTTGAGGAGGGGGGTTTGAGGATGAGGAGGTGGGATGAGGAGGGGGAGAGGAGGGAGGATGACGAGGGAGGATAAGGGTTGAGGAGGGGGAGGGGGGTTGAGGATTAGGAAGTGGGTTGAGGAGGGGGGTTGAGGAGAGAGGTTGAGGAGGGGGGTTGAGGATGAGGAGGCGGGTTGAGGAGGGATAGAGGAGGGAGGATGACGAGGGAGGATGAGGGTTGAGGAGGGGGAGGGGGGTTGAGGAGAGAGGATGAGGAGGGAGGATGAGGGGGGACACAAGAAAGGGGCATAGAGTGCACACAAGAGGGGGACACAGAGGGCACAAGAGGGACACAGGGGGCATCACATTTCCCACCCTTGGCTTATACTCGAGTCACTACATTTTCCCAGTATTTTGTGGTAAAATAGGTGCCTCGGGTTATACTCGGGTCGGCTTATACTCAAGTATATACAGTATATATCTTTTCAATTTTACTGTACATGAATAATGTTGTTATTGGCAATATTTGAAACCATACTTTTTTGTAATTATTAATGTATTAAGTAATTAATTAATTATAGCTTACCTATTACCTATTTGCTGACATTTGCAGGTTTTACATTTCTAAAGTGATAATGAAGTTGCTTCAGAAGTAGCGCCACCAGAGAAATGTACAGTCACACTGTTGATCACCTTAGGAGAAATGGAGAAAATTCTAGAAAGTTTGCAGTATTTATAGAGTGTGAGCTGTAGCAGAAACCGTTATAACACAATGTGCATGCGCTATTTGCTTTCCAGCTGTTAATTTTGCTTATTCCATAGAAAATGGCTTACATTTTGTATGTGCTATGTGCCGCAGGATGTGTTGTACGTGCCGCATGAAGTATTACTGAGTTCGGGTAAGTGTTCCGAGTACGTTTTTTAATTTGACACGATTGGCCTCGTTTTCATTTGTTTCGTCCGCCATTATTTTTCTTGCGCAGTCGATTTGTAATTGACGAAATCTGTGAAATTCGACTTAAATTGTGAAAATGTGTGCAACATCACTCACAGATGGCTTGGCTATCCCCCAGTGTTGTGTGTGATTTTTTTAAATGTTTTCTTTTGTGTGTATTTTTCGATGTGCGCAGTCCGGCCGATAACTGCGGGTCGTATTTGTTTTGGGTGTAAATCGCATTTTTTTTTTCCTAAGTGCTGTGGGTCGTATTTTTATTTTTTTAAGTCCCGCTTTCCTTTGCAAAGTGTTACGGGCAGTAATTTTTAAATGCGATTTTTTTCAAAATGCTACGGGGCTCGCACTGTGAATTGGATAACTGAGATTTCTGTTGATCTGTAGATCGCGGGTTGTAGGGATGAGCACCTATGGCGCTCATCTCCACCAGCCCAATGAGCGCCTTTGGCGCTCACTGCCTAAGTCGTGCAGGGTCGTAGGGATGAGTGCCTACGGCGCTTAACTCCACCAGCGCAAGGAGTGCCTTCTGCGCTCCTTGCCTGCAACTGTGGCCCTCGCTTTGGGAGGGCCGCAGTTGCGACGGGCTCGCTGTGTGAACCTGCAAACGTTGGCAAAAACCTGCAATGCTCACAACTATATATTTGATTGGTGCTTTGTGGCCTGTTTCACCTTCTGTACTATTCAAATTAGATATTATTTATGGGATTAAAGAACAGAATATTGTCAGAGATGGTGTTTATGTATGACATTGAAAAGTGCATACTGATAACACATTTTTTAGCAGATTTTTCAAAGACGTGGAGGAGTACAAGGAGGTAGCATGTGATCCTCTGACTCCTCTATTCCAGCAGTTCTTATGTTAGCTATACCAGTGCTGGAAAATCTTCCCTATTAACAGAAACCCATAATTCATAACTCATAATTCATTTCAAATAGTATGTCCAGTTATATGTAAACATTAAATAAAAATATTTTTGTTAAATTAAAACAGCATAAACAGTTTAATGTATCCAGAGTCATTGTGTTCATATAGTTTTGTGAATAACTAATCATTATAATGGACAACATGTTTTAGAAAGCAATAAACAAATAAACAGAACTATTATGTTGCAACATCTATATAAGAGATTCTTCCTTACTTCAAGACTGAAGTTTGCTTTCTTCCCTACTGCTGCCTGCCACTTTTCATGTGGGTTTGTCCATGTCAACTAATGAGCTTCCTTACAGTTTTGCAGAGAGCACTGGCAGATCTAACTACCTCATTGCCATTATGCAGTCAGTCACTTTCTGTGTCTTCATTCTTATCCATTCTCAGGAAGTTTTGAAGCCAAATGTAAAAGAAACAAAACATGTTACATATTTTTAAGTATAGTTCTTCAAAACAGAAAACTTTAAAATATGTCCACAGTCTTTTCATACTTTCTATTATAGGCAAACATCCAAGCAATATTACCATTTTCTTGTTTTTTAGTCTTCCTTACATTTTCCTGGTAAGATTAGACCATGCAGTATTCAAATTATTACACTTTTTTCTTGCAATAAATGCAAATGGATACTGTGTGTTAGCAACTCTTATGTTCTCCACATAAGAATATTTTACATAGTATGTATAAATACAAATGCATATGCATAATGTGTATATATATATTTATATATATATATATATATATATATATATATATATATATATATATATATATATATATATGTGTATAAATATATATATATATATATATATATATATACTATGGTTCCCTATGTTTTTATACCATATGGAAATATAAAACCTTTAGTGATTTCTCGGGGGACATAAATTAGATCTAATATATATATATATATATATATATATATATATATATATATATATATATATATATATATATATATATTCTCTCGTCTAATTTAATTTTTAACATTGCTGTGCATTGTTTTTTTCAGCAGGCTTATATCAATCTATACATTGCTGACATAGTAAAAAAAAAAAAAGTCACGGGTTGCAATCATTTAAGGAAAGAGATGAGATTTCTCTGAGGCTAAAATCAGACTGCAGCTTGCTTGAATAATGGAGAATATAATATATATAGACATGGACATTTATAAGATTTGATTTACTGAGCCGGTTTGTGTATATTATTCTATAAAAATATAAAAGAACACAGGACACACTGGCTACCCCGCATAAAATCAGCGATCAATTTTGACATTCAGGGACAGCTAGTAGGAAACTACATGAGCGCCATAAAAATACAACATCCATGACATCAGCTGAAGCATGAAGTTTTAACAAGACTGATCTCTGAGAGATGTCTAAAGAACAGGATCTTGATCTCTGATGGATGAAGTGAATTTATCAGAGTGTTCGTAGTATTGTAAAAAAGAGACAGAATATGTTCATTAGTATTGTCAATGGATTTCTAGCAAGCATTTGAATCCTGGGAGCAAACAGATTATTTTTCTAGGAAATGGAATCTGTTGCCTACACAATGGTGTTTTTAATGCTGCACCACTTCAAAGGGCAAGGCTTATTCTTAAAGGACAATCGCATTTCAGAAAAAAAAGGTACAATATTATCTGATGTGTGAACCAAGGATATAAATCATTTTTGGAAACATGTGTTTTTTTTTTAACACTGTGGACCCTATGTAAATCTCTGCAAAAGCAATTACGGGTGCCATAGCAGCACAGTAAATCCTACCTAGCTATTTTAAACATTGCCAAAGAACTCCTACAAGTCACTACTATGAGTGAACTTCATGACAAAGCCGAAAATAAAGGCACAAATCTCTATTGAATGTTGCACTGATAATAAATTACTAGTTTCTGCCTGACACTCTGACACCCAAACCCTGTGCTAATAAGATTTTATGGATCACTCACAAATCAGGGCAGTGCAGTAACTACAAAAAGCAGAAGAATGATTTACGAGCACCAAAGACCACTCGCAAGTAATTTTAAAACTTTGGCTGAGTCCCCCAGAAGCATTTAAAGTGGCAGTATAGCACAAAAAGCTCTGCAAAATTATGACATGTCAACATTATTTGACACTTAACAATCCAATATCAACATATGTGTAATTAATACATATGATATGTTTATATGAAAAAGCGGTCCACTAGGGTAGTCCGTTCAAAAAAATGGAACATATACAAGAAAAGGACTTTGTGGGTGTGCTAATGTATGTATGCAGTAGCTAATGAATATAGAAATAAAGAAGAGAAAGAATAAAGTGGCAACTAATGTAATACATACAGAAAACACAATAATGTCCAGTGGTATGAGAAGGGGAGCTGATAAATACAATCAGCTCATACGGTCTGACCACAAGATTGTAAAAATGTTACAATCATAGATAGAAGCAAGTAGAAGCACGTTGGGCGATTCTGAGGCGCATGCGCGACCGTTCTCGGCTCTAACAAGCCAGGTCACGCACAAGCGCGGGCACTTGCACGTTTGGTTGGCGCCAAATTGCGGGTAATGCGCAAATACGTCACTGATGAGTGACACAGTGCTGTACCATGCCAACCAACAGCGCGCGCTGTGTGAGACTGCAAGATTGCAGCTGGTGTATTTTGGGAGCAGAGACATGGAACCTCTTCAACAGTGAGTCACACTTATTCATCAATATGAGTCTGCCTATTTTTGGGACCAAGTATACACTTTGTTTTATGACTCCTTTCTACACTTTGTATTTGTGTGCCAAACTGTTGTAGCTGACTCATGTCTCCCCTCAGGACATAAGTGTCCCATATGCCTATTTTGGGTAACCTAGGACATTCATCACTGTCATGCCCTATATTTAGCACTATAGCATCTCACACACACAGGCTTTTGTGTCTAGCCTTCCATGACACATTTTTTAAGCATTGTATATACTTCTCATATTTATCTCTTTTTTCCTTTTTTTTCACATTAGTTGTTTTTACATGTACCTTATTAAAGGTTAAGTTTTACTCTCCACACCATTGTTATATTAGCCTCATACTTTCAGCTATGATTTGGTATGTCCTTGACCTTCTATCTATGATTGTAACATTTTTACAATCTTGTGGCCAGACCGTATGAGCTGATTGTATTTATCAGCTCCCCTTATCATACCACTGGACATTATTGTGTTTTCTGTATGTATTACATTAGTTGCCACTTTATTCTTTCTCTTCTTTATTTCTATATGATATGTTTGTATTAAGCCCAAGGTAACACACAACCTAGCATTTGGTTTATCTGGAGGCCTGTGTTTGTGAGTAAAGGAATCCATGTTGTGATTGTTACATCGCTTCCTCGGAGCGTAAACATGAGGGTATGTGTTTTGGCTATCAGTGAAGAAAGGAGTACGGAAGAATGCAACAGTCATATAAACAATAATTGAAAAAGACACAACACCTATACTATCTCACTGGCCAAGAAGGAGACCATTTGAATCATTCTCTGCAACTGCAGCTCTTCGGAAATGAATATTAATTAGCTGAACAATTCTCCCATAAGGTTATCAAGCTTTTAGATCCTCTTCATCACCCTTTATAAGCACTCTGAGCCAAAACAATATTTGGAGACCAGAGAGAGCAGCATTATCCAAGTCCAAGTCAAGGAGAGCCAGAGATCTACACAAAGGAACAAAGCCAATGTCAGCAACAGGAAATCAATCACATATAACAAAAGAAATGAAGTTCAAAAGTATAGGAGAGCAAAACAGCCGGACAGTGGAGAAAAAAATATTTATATAGTCTCTGTGCGTTAACTGGATCAGATAGATGTTGTCCCATAATTGTTTGCCCTGTAAATTTCAGCTGTCACCTTGTGTGTGCATGAGGCTCCACTAATGCTGCTCCAGGCAAGGCGGAAACAGAGACCAGCAGGGAGACTGCAATGTTACTAGCAGGTAAGTTATAGGACCAGTCTTTGCCATAAATGCCTGTAGCTCTTTAAATTTGCCATTGGCCACCTTCTTGCTTATTCAACTATTTTGTTGTTACAGTCTAGTCTTGGTGGTACCAGATGCCTCCTGCTTCTTAATGATGGTCTTAACTTTGCTCCAATGGATACTTAAAGCCTTTGAAATAATTTTATAATCCTCTCAAAATCTGTGTCTTTCCTAAAATGTATCTTGAATATCTATTGAAAGGATCTTTCTACCCATAGTGTTTTTTTTTTTGTATGAAATGCATGTAGAAGTCCTGGAACCATCTAGACCAGGGGTGTCCAAGTTTGGATTTAAGGATATCCCTGCTGCAGTCAGGTGACACTGTAGCTTCTTCAGTCATCATGCCATCTGTTGCAGTCTCTCCACTACCTGTAGGCCTCAGTCTCTACTCTCTCACTCTCTCTGGAACTACAATCAAATACGCTGTCTGAAGCTGTGCTGAATTCTCTCCACTACCTGTAGGCCTCAGTCTCTCCTCTCTCACTCTCCCTGGAACTACAATCAAATACACTGTCTGAAGCTGTGCTGAAGTCTCTCCACTACCTGTCGGCCTCAGTCTCTCCTCTCTCACTCTCTCTTTAACTACAATCAAATACACTGTCTGAAGCTGTGCTGAAGGTATCTAAAGACACAGTGGAGCCATTTCAACTTGTACTATATGTAATATTATCAATATTTGTATGAATGTTTCTGTGATATAGTATCTGATTAGATAGAAACTTTCACTAAGCAAATCTATACCTATGTCATTTGTCCCCCCTTACCTTGCCTGCTTCCCACCCCCAAAGCCTGGTTTTATTGCTCCTTATCTGTGAAATAACATTTGTACATCCTTCTCATATTCTGTTGCAGTCTCTCCACTACCTGTAGGCCTCAGTCTCTCCTCTCTCTGGAACTACAATCACTTCCCACCCTCCCTGCTCCTCACACACCTGCCCCTTGTTTCTCTTAAATTTCCTACAGCTGACCAATTAGCAACACCTGCTAACTATACCTAATCTATTACACAATGTTTCCTCATGCCTGTTCCTTCCTCATTACCTCCTATCTTTTCCTCAAGCTCCTCTTCTCAACTTTTCCACATCATGTCTCCAACATAACCATCTCACCTTCCATGCTCTCCTTTCCTCTTTTATGCTCCCATGAGCTACTCTCATTCCTCCATTCACTATCTCCTCCCCCTTCTAAAGCTCATAAGCAGAAACACTTTACAAGTCCAAATTCCACCCCTCTCCTTCTCTCTCTTTCTTCTGCTGGCTTCTTGGGACATACCTCCTTACACAGGCCCCTCACCTCCACTCGCAGATTATACTACCTGACCAATAGGGGCAGATAACATATGACATACTGGAATCACTAACCAAATTACTTTCTCAGATGCTTTCCTTTTCCTTCTATATGAAAAAAAACATTCTAACTTTGCATACCCTCCTACCTAATGGAACTTAACTTCTTCCTGACCCTTGCTATTTCTTATCTGTCTCTTCCATCCCCTCTAGATTGTAAGTAGAGAGTTTTCAATCTTGTAGTGCGCTTTGGGAAAAAACACTTTCTACAAAGATTCTAAGCTCAAAACAGGGCCCTCCATTTTTGGCAGTTTGTTAAAATTTTATTTTTCCTTGTTCTTTTCCCCTGTATACTGCTGCGGAATATGTTGGCGCGTTAAAAATAAAAGTAATAATAATAATAATAATGTGCACAGAAAGAAAATCCTCAAATCCAACAGGACCAAACATGGACACCCCTGATCTAGAAAGAGCTTATTTTTATCTGAACTAATCAAAATCTTCATAGCTGACTACAGGTGGGAGCCAGTTGGTTTATTGTGTGATCTATGAGATGATTGGTTATACCCGAGGAAGTTTAGAAATGCAGTTTTAAGGGTGGTTTTCATGTATCCTGGTAAGGTATTTTGATATTGTAATATTAGTTTAATGTTTAAGAATTGTATTTTCATTTTTCTAATGCGGATTACTTTGCATAAATAAAAATAAAAGGTACCAATTTTTTAAAGGGGTGCCACTTTCTATACCCACTGTAGGTGTGAACCAAACATCATCCATAAGGAGCTCTCTCCCTCTGAATAATGACAGCTAATCAAAGTGTTAAAAGATTCAACAGTACAATATTCATTCTTCTTAAAAAAAATTAACACTCCATCCTCTATTCCAGCAGCTCTCATGTTAACTGTTAGCAGTAGAGTTGTTAACTATTTAGCTACCACAAAGCACCAATACTTAAATTAGGATGTCTGCTACATACAAGGTAAAATGTTTTGTATTTAAATAGTAATATTCATTGTTTCCATTTAGATTTTATAAATGCTGGTAAATCCAAGGGTACCAGTAGCTTTAATTGGCAGTACTGGAGACATCAAAACATTTCAATATTATTTTTATTGATTTTTAATTGCAGTGACTGCTTGTTGCAATGGTGGCGCTACTGCTAGTACAGCTAATGTAAAATATTAGGTCCTACTTAGTGATGTCGCGAACATCAAATTTTCGGTTTGCGAACTGCGGACGCGAATTCCATCAAATTTTCGCGAACGGACGAACATCTGCGAAACGCCATAGACTTCAATGGGCAGGCGTATTTTAAAACCCACAGGGACTCTTTCTGGCCACAATAGTGATGGGAAAGTTGTTTCAAGGGGACTAACACCTGGACTGTGGCATGCCGGAGGGGGATCCATGGCAAATCTCCTATGGAAAATTACATAGTTGATGCAGAGTCTGGTTTTAAGCCATAAAGGGCATTAATTACCTAACATACCTAAATTGTTTGGAATAACATACTTTAAAACATCAGGTATGATGTTGTATCGATCAGGTAGTGTAAGGGTTACACCCGCTTCACAGTAACAGACCAATCTCCCCGTTTAATGCACCACAAATAACCGCAAACAGTCCCTTTGCACAACCGCAAACTCCCCATTTGCACAAGGTTGGATAGCAAGCTAGCCATGTCCCGTTCCTTGTCCTCACTGATATCATTGAAGGTCTCTTCCTCCACCCAGCCACCAAGGGTCCCCAAAAGGTGACAACAAGCCCCCTGTGACGCCTGCTGTGTTTGGTCTTCCACCTCCTCAAAGCCACCTTCCTCCTCTGACTCCTCTTCTTCAGACTCCCAGAGTCTGGGGGCTTCCACTGCCCAGCATGGAAGATTATACACAGGTCAGAGTCTGGGGGCTTCCACTGCCCAGCATGGAATATTATACACAGTTCAGAGTCTGGGGGCTTCCACTGCCCAGCATGTTAGATTATACACAGGTCAGAGTCTGGGGGCTTCCACTGCCCAGCATGGAAGATTATATACAGGTCAGAGTCTGGGGGCTTCCACTGCCCAGCATGGAATATTATACACAGGTCAGAGTCTGGGGGCTTCCACTGCACAGCATGGAAGATTATACGCGTTGCCTCTGTTTGCGTTATTATAAGGTGTGTAATGTGAAGTACTACTATTCCTATCGGTTTAATCCCTGTTACGTCGACTATTAGGGGACGTGTATATGGCATGGATTTTTGGAACAGGGAGATGGAAAAAGATGCTTGATCGGACCTCCTACTTTGAATTTGGGGCACTGCACGTGCAATCTAAGGTGCCAGCAGATAGGAGTGTTGTATTAAGTTGTACTACTCATTCCTATCAGTTTAATACCTGTTACGTTACCTATCAGGGGACGTGTATATGGCATGGATTTTTGGAACAGGGAGATTGAAAAAGATGCTAGGTTAAACCTCCCACTTCGAATTTGGGGCACTGCACGTGCAATCTAAGGTGCCACCAGATAGGAGTGGTGTATTAAGTTCTACTATTTATTCCTATCAGTTTAATACCTGTTCCGTCACCTTTCTTTCCTCCCAATAGCACATTCTACATGTTATCATTCGGCCTGTGTGTATTTAGAGAACCACACTTTAAGGCCCTTAACCTGGGACAAGGTGGCTTGGCTTTCAGAATTGCCTCAGAGCCTTAAAAACTCGCCAGACCCCCTAATCAGACACTCACTATCATACTGGAAATGGGCCAAGAAACACACGGGTTTGTTCCCTGGATCCACCCAAATGACCCCAATTCTTGACCACCCTCAGGCCCCGAAACACATGAGCACAACATCACAACACTGGTGAAGGTCAAGGAAACTAGATAGACTGGGAGACTGGTTAGTTGACAGGACACTTGAAGCGGGGCAGGACAGAAGTTCATTGGCAAATTGGGATAGCTCAGGCCACAGGGCAAGCGTGCACACCCAGTAGTCAAGGGGTTCATCGCTCCTCATAGTGTCGATATCTGTAGTTATGGCGAGGTAGTCTGTTACCTGACGGTCGAGTCGTTATCTGAGGGTGGACCCCGAAGGGCTGTGGCGATGCATAGCACTTAAAAAGCTCTGCATGTCCTCCATCAACAACACGTCTGTAAAGCGTCCTCTCCTTGCTGGTGTGGTCGTGGGAGGAGGAGGAGGATTATGTTCACCTCTTCCGCTGTTAGATTGCCTTTGTGCTGTGACATCACCCTTAAACGCTGTGTAAAGCATACTTTTTAATTTATTTTGGTAGTGCTGCATCCTTTCCGACTTGTGGTAATTCGGTAATATTTCAGGCACTTTCTGCTTATACCGGGGGTCTAGTAGCGTGGCACCCAGTACAGGTCATTCTCCTTCATCCTTTTTATACGAGGCTCCCTCAACAGGCACGACAGCATGAAAGACCCCATTTGCACAAGGTTGGATGCCGAGCTAGTCATGTGCTGTTCCTCGTCCTCAGTGATCTCACTGAAGGTATGTTCTTCCCCCCAGCCACGTTCAACACCACTGGTACCAGATAGGTGACAACTAGCAACCTGGGATGCCTGTTGTGGTTGATCTTCCTCCTCCTCCTCAAAGCCACATTCCTCCTCTGACTCCTCTTCCTCACAATCCTCTTCCAGCATTGCCGCAGGTCCAGCAAGCGATGCTGATAAGGCTGTTTCTGGCGGTGATGGTGACCACAACTCTTCCTCTTCCTCTTCACGCTCATCTACGGCCTGATCCAGCACTCTTCGCAGGGCACGCTCCAGGAAGAAAACAAATGGTATGATGTCGCTGATGGTGCCCTGGGTGCGACTGACCAGGTTTGTCACCTCCTCAAAAGGGCGCATAAGCCTACAGGCATTGCGCATGAGTGTCCAGTAACGTGGCAAAAAAATCCCCAACTCCGCAGAGGTTGTCCTAGCACCCCGGTCATACAAATATTCGTTAACAGCCTTTTCTTATTGGAGCAGGCAGTCGAACATTAGGAGTGTTGAATTCCAACGTGTCGGGCTGTCTAAAATCAAGCGCCTCGCTGGCATGTTGTTTCTGTAAAGTGCGCCATGGCCGTGTAGGAATGCCTGAAATGGGCACACACCTTCCTGGCCTGCTTCAGGATGTCCTGTAAGCCTGGGTGCTTATGCACAAAGCGGTGTACAATCAGATTACACACATGTGCCATGCACGGCACATGTGTCAATTTGCCCAAATTCAATGCCGCCAACAAATTTCTTCCGTTGTCACAAACCACTTTGCCGATCTCCAGTTGGTGCGGAGTCAGCCACTGATCCACCTGTGCATTCAGGGCGGACAGGAGTGCTGGTCTGGTGTGACTCTCTGCTTTCAGGGAAGTCAATCCCAAGACGGCGTGACACTGCCGTATCCGGGATGTGGAATAGTACCTGTGGAGCTGGGGGGGGGGGGGGGGGGGCGTTGATGTGGAGCAAGACATAGCAGCAGCAGAAGAGGACCCAGCCGAGGAGATTATGAAAGAGGATGGAGTAGGAGGAGTAGAGGAGGTGGCAGCAGGCCTGCCTGCAAGTAGTGGCGGTGTCACCAACTCCTCTGCAGAGCCACGTATTCCATGCTTGGCAGCCGTCACCAGGTTTACCCAATGCGCAGTGTAGGTGATATACCTGCCCTGATCATGCTTTGCAGACCAGGTATGCATGGTCAGATGGACCCTTGCCCCAACACTGTGTGCCAGAGATGCCATTACTTCCTTTTGCACAATCGAGTACAGGTTGGGGATTGCCTTTTGTGCAAAGAAATTTCGGCCAGGTACCTTCCACTGCGGTGTCCCAATAGCTACAAATTTTTTGAATGCCTCAGACTCCACCAGCTTGTATGGTAAAAGCTGGAGGGCTAAGAGTTCAGAGAAGCCAGCTGTCAGTTGCCGGGCAAGGGGGTGACTTTGTGACATTAGCTTCTTACGCTCAAACATGTCCTTGACAGACACCTGACTGTGGGCAAATGAGCAGGGACTGCCCAGGGCGAGACACAGAGTGGCAAATTGTTGAGAGGGGGCAAGCAGGGCAGCAGTGGTTGACGTGGCTGAAGATGCTGGACCAGGAGGAGGATGGCGGCTTTGACTCTGTGTGCTGCTTGAACTCATGTGTTGATCCCATAGGCGTTTGTGATGTGACATCATGTGCCTTCGCCAAGAAGTTGTACCTAGGTGGGTGTTGGACTTCCCACGACTCAGTTTCTTTTCGCACAGGTTGCAAATGGCATCACTGTTGTCACAGGCAGACACACGAAAAAATTGCCACACTGCTGAGCTCTGCAATGACGGCATTCTGGTGGTGGCAAAAGCATGCGTTGACTGGCGTGCTGTCTGGCTGACCCCGGGTGCCGATGCATGCTGTCTGACTGTGCCACTAGCTACTTTCGACGACCTCCCGCTGCTTCCAACTCGTCTCCTCCTCCTCTCTGTCTCCCCATCTGAACTTTCCTCCTGTTCTTCTTCTCTTATAGCGGGCACCCATGTGACATCCACGGACGCATCGTCATCATCAACCGCTTCACTTGTATCTGACAACTCAACAAAGGAAGCAGCACCGGGTACAACAACATCATCATGATAATCAGACCGTACGTCCATGTGTGTAATGCTGCCTGACTGGGACATATCCCTGTTATCTACATCCTCTGGCACTAATGTTTGTGCATCACTCATTTCTTCCAACGGATGTGTAAATAACTCTGCTGACGGATCAAGTGAAGCGGCTGTGGTGCTAGTGTTGGTGGTGGCGGCAGGCGGGCGAGTGGTAACTGGAGAGGTGCCCGAAGCTAAGCTGGGGGAGGATGGTGCGTCTAGGTTCCGAGCGGAAGCTGTAGAAGATTGGGTGTCCTGTGTTAGCCAGTCAACCATGTCCTCAGAACTGTTCATGTCCTGAAAACTGGACATTATTCTAGGGCCAAAGGGAATTTACAGCACCACGACCACGACGGTCCCTGGGGTGGCCTGCCTCTGCCTGTCATTTTTTTTTCGATTAGTGGTACTATGCGTGCAAGCTACTGTGACACCAGATATGAGTGTCACTGTGCACTGGCAAAAGTTGGCAGACTACATGCAATAGGCCTCACACACACACCTGTAGGCAGGCAACTGATATTCAATCGATTACAGTAAAAAAAGGGTCGTTTTATTTCAATGCACACTACGGTGACACCAGATATGAGTGTCACTGAGCACTGGCAAAAGTTGGCAGACCAGATGCAATAGGCCTCACACACACACCTGTAGGCAGGCAACTGATATTTAATCGATTACAGGAAAAAAAGGGTTGTTTTATTTCAATGCACACTACGGTGACACCAGATATGAGTGTCACTGTGCACTGGCAAAAGTTGGAAGACTGGATGCAATAGGCCTCACACACACGCCTTTAGGCAGGCAACTGATATTCAATCGATTACAGTAAAAAAAGGGTTGTTTTATTTCACTGCACACTACGGTGACACCAGATATGAGTGTCACTGTGCACTGGCAAAAGTTGGCAGACTAGATGCAATAGGCCTCACACACACGCCTGTAGGCAGGCAACTGATATTCAATCGATTACAGTAAAAAAAGGGTTGTTTTATTTCACTGCACACTATGGTTGCACTAGATATGAGTGTCACTGAGCACTGGCAAAAGTTGGCAGACTAGATGCAATAGGCCTCACACACACGCCTGTAGGCAGGCAACTGATATTCAATCGATTATAGTAAAAAAAGGGTTGTTTTATTTCACTGCACACTACGGTGACACCAGATATGAGTGTCACTGTGCACTGGCAAAAGTTGGCAGACTAGATGCAATAGGCCTCACGCACACGCCTTTAGGCAGGCAACTGATATTCAATCGATTACAGTAAAAAGGGTTGTTTTATTTCACTGCACACTACGGTTGCACTAGATATGAGTGTCACTGAGCACTGGCAAAAGTTGGCAGACTAGATGCTATAGGCCTCACACACACGCCTGTAGGCAGGCAAATGATATTCAATCGATTACAGTAAAAAAAAGGGTTGTTTTATTTCACTGCACACTACGGTTACACTAGATATGAGTGTCACTGAGCACTGGCAAAAGTTGGCAGACTAGATGCAATAGGCCTCACACACACGCCTGTAGGCAGGCAACTGATATTCAATCGATTATAGTAAAAAAAGGGTTGTTTTATTTCACTGCACACTACGGTGACACCAGATATGAGTGTCACTGAGCACTGGCAAAAGTTGGCAGACTAGATGCAATAGGCCTCACACACACGCCTGTAGGCAGGCAACTGATATTCAATCGATTACAGTAAAAAAAGGGTTGTTTTATTTCACTGCACACTACGGTGACACCAGATATGAGTGTCACTGTGCACTGGCAAAAGTTGGCAGACTAGATGCTATAGGCCACACACACACGCCTGTAGGCAGGCAACTGATATTCAATCGATTACAGTAAAAAAAGGGTTGTTTTATTTCACTGCACACTATGGTTGCACTAGATATGAGTGTCACTGAGCACTGGCAAAAGTTGGCAGACTAGATGCTATAGGCCTCACACACTCGCCTTTAGGCAGGCAACTGATATTCAATCGATTACAGTAAAAAAAGGGTTGTTTTATTTCACTGCACACTACGGTGACACCAGATATGAGTGTCACTGTGCACTGGCAAAAGTTGGCAGACTAGATGCAATAGGCCTCACACACACGCCTTTAGGCAGGCAACTGATATTGAATCGATTACAGTAAAAAGGGTTGTTTTATTTCACTGCACACTATGGTTACACTAGATATGAGTGTCACTGAGCACTGGCAAAAGTTGGCAGACTAGATGCTATAGGCCTCACACACACGCCTGTAGGCAGGCAACTGATATTCAATCGATTACTGTAAAAAAAGGGTTGTTTTATTTCACTGCACACTACGGTGACACCAGATATGAGTGTCACTGTGCACTGGCAAAAGTTGGCAGACTAGATGCAATAGGCCTCACACACACGCCTTTAGGCAGGCAACTGATATTCAATCGATTACAGTAAAAAAAGGGTTGTTTTATTTCACTGCACACTACGGTGACACCAGATATGAGTGTCACTGTGCACTGGCAAAAGTTGGAAGACTGGATGCAATAGGCCTCACACACACGCCTTTAGGCAGGCAACTGATATTCAATCGATTACAGTAAAAAAAGGGTTGTTTTATTTCACTGCACACTACGGTGACACCAGATATGAGTGTCACTGTGCACTGGCAAAAGTTGGCAGACTAGATGCAATAGGCCTCACACACACGCCTGTAGGCAGGCAACTGATATTCAATCGATTACAGTAAAAAAAGGGTTGTTTTATTTCACTGCACACTATGGTTGCACTAGATATGAGTGTCACTGAGCACTGGCAAAAGTTGGCAGACTAGATGCAATAGGCCTCACACACACGCCTGTAGGCAGGCAACTGATATTCAATCGATTTTAGTAAAAAAAGGGTTGTTTTATTTCACTGCACACTACGGTGACACCAGATATGAGTGTCACTGTGCACTGGCAAAAGTTGGCAGACTAGATGCAATAGGCCTCACACACACGCCTTTAGGCAGGCAACTGATATTCAATCGATTACAGTAAAAAGGGTTGTTTTATTTCACTGCACACTACGGTTGCACTAGATATGAGTGTCACTGAGCACTGGCAAAAGTTGGCAGACTAGATGCTATAGGCCTCACACACACGCCTGTAGGCAGGCAAATGATATTCAATCGATTACAGTAAAAAAAAGGGTTGTTTTATTTCACTGCACACTACGGTTACACTAGATATGAGTGTCACTGAGCACTGGCAAAAGTTGGCAGACTAGAGGCAATAGGCCTCACACACACGCCTGTAGGCAGGCAACTGATATTCAATCGATTATAGTAAAAAAAGGGTTGTTTTATTTCACTGCACACTACGGTGACACCAGATATGAGTGTCACTGAGCACTGGCAAGAGTTGGCAGACTAGATGCAATAGGCCTCACACACACGCCTGTAGGCAGGCAACTGATATTCAATCGATTACAGTAAAAAAAGGGTTGTTTTATTTCACTGCACACTACGGTGACACCAGATATGAGTGTCACTGTGCACTGGCAAAAGTTGGCAGACTAGATGCTATAGGCCACACACACACGCCTGTAGGCAGGCAACTGATATTCAATCGATTACAGTAAAAAAAGGGTTGTTTTATTTCACTGCACACTATGGTTGCACTAGATATGAGTGTCACTGAGCACTGGCAAAAGTTGGCAGACTAGATGCTATAGGCCTCACACACTCGCCTTTAGGCAGGCAACTGATATTCAATCGATTACAGTAAAAAAAGGGTTGTTTTATTTCACTGCACACTACGGTGACACCAGATATGAGTGTCACTGTGCACTGGCAAAAGTTGGCAGACTAGATGCAATAGGCCTCACACACACGCCTTTAGGCAGGCAACTGATATTGAATCGATTACAGTAAAAAGGGTTGTTTTATTTCACTGCACACTATGGTTACACTAGATATGAGTGTCACTGAGCACTGGCAAAAGTTGGCAGACTAGATGCTATAGGCCTCACACACACGCCTGTAGGCAGGCAACTGATATTCAATCGATTACTGTAAAAAAAGGGTTGTTTTATTTCACTGCACACTACGGTGACACCAGATATGAGTGTCACTGTGCACTGGCAAAAGTTGGCAGACTAGATGCAATAGGCCTCACACACTCGCCTTTAGGCAGGCAACTGATATTCAATCGATTACAGTAAAAAAAGGGTTGTTTTATTTCACTGCACACTACGGTTACACTAGATATGAGTGTCACTGAGCACTGGCAAAAGTTGGCAGACTAGAGGCAATAGGCCTCACACACACGCCTGTAGGCAGGCAACTGATATTCAATCGATTACAGTAAAAAAAGGGTTGTTTTATTTCACTGCACACTACGGTGACACCAGATATGAGTGTCACTGTGCACTGGCAAAAGTTGGCAGACTAGATGCAATAGGCCTCACACACACGCCTTTAGGCAGGCAACTGATATTCAATCGATTACAGTAAAAAAAGGGTTGTTTTATTTCACTGCACACTACGGTGACACCAGATATGAGTGTCACTGTGCACTGGCAAAAGTTGGAAGACTGGATGCAATAGGCCTCACACACACGCCTTTAGGCAGGCAACTGATATTCAATCGATTACAGTAAAAAAAGGGTTGTTTTATTTCACTGCACACTACGGTGACACCAGATATGAGTGTCACTGTGCACTGGCAAAAGTTGGCAGACTAGATGCAATAGGCCTCACACACACGCCTGTAGGCAGGCAACTGATATTCAATCGATTACAGTAAAAAAAGGGTTGTTTTATTTCACTGCACACTATGGTTGCACTAGATATGAGTGTCACTGAGCACTGGCAAAAGTTGGCAGACTAGATGCAATAGGCCTCACACACACGCCTGTAGGCAGGCAACTGATATTCAATCGATTATAGTAAAAAAAGGGTTGTTTTATTTCACTGCACACTACGGTGACACCAGATATGAGTGTCACTGTGCACTGGCAAAAGTTGGCAGACTAGATGCAATAGGCCTCACACACACGCCTTTAGGCAGGCAACTGATATTCAATCGATTACAGTAAAAAGGGTTGTTTTATTTCACTGCACACTACGGTTGCACTAGATATGAGTGTCACTGAGCACTGGCAAAAGTTGGCAGACTAGATGCTATAGGCCTCACACACACGCCTGTAGGCAGGCAAATGATATTCAATCGATTACAGTAAAAAAAAGGGTTGTTTTATTTCACTGCACACTACGGTTACACTAGATATGAGTGTCACTGAGCACTGGCAAAAGTTGGCAGACTAGAGGCAATAGGCCTCACACACACGCCTGTAGGCAGGCAACTGATATTCAATCGATTATAGTAAAAAAAGGGTTGTTTTATTTCACTGCACACTACGGTGACACCAGATATGAGTGTCACTGAGCACTGGCAAGAGTTGGCAGACTAGATGCAATAGGCCTCACACACACGCCTGTAGGCAGGCAACTGATATTCAATCGATTACAGTAAAAAAAGGGTTGTTTTATTTCACTGCACACTACGGTGACACCAGATATGAGTGTCACTGTGCACTGGCAAAAGTTGGCAGACTAGATGCTATAGGCCACACACACACGCCTGTAGGCAGGCAACTGATATTCAATCGATTACAGTAAAAAAAGGGTTGTTTTATTTCACTGCACACTATGGTTGCACTAGATATGAGTGTCACTGAGCACTGGCAAAAGTTGGCAGACTAGATGCTATAGGCCTCACACACTCGCCTTTAGGCAGGCAACTGATATTCAATCGATTACAGTAAAAAAAGGGTTGTTTTATTTCACTGCACACTACGGTGACACCAGATATGAGTGTCACTGTGCACTGGCAAAAGTTGGCAGACTAGATGCAATAGGCCTCACACACACGCCTTTAGGCAGGCAACTGATATTGAATCGATTACAGTAAAAAGGGTTGTTTTATTTCACTGCACACTATGGTTACACTAGATATGAGTGTCACTGAGCACTGGCAAAAGTTGGCAGACTAGATGCTATAGGCCTCACACACACGCCTGTAGGCAGGCAACTGATATTCAATCGATTACTGTAAAAAAAGGGTTGTTTTATTTCACTGCACACTACGGTGACACCAGATATGAGTGTCACTGTGCACTGGCAAAAGTTGGCAGACTAGATGCAATAGGCCTCACACACTCGCCTTTAGGCAGGCAACTGATATTCAATCGATTACAGTAAAAAAAGGGTTGTTTTATTTCACTGCACACTACGGTTACACTAGATATGAGTGTCACTGAGCACTGGCAAAAGTTGGCAGACTAGAGGCAATAGGCCTCACACACACGCCTGTAGGCAGGCAACTGATATTCAATCGATTACAGTAAAAAAAGGGTTGTTTTATTTCACTGCACACTACGGTGACACCAGATATGAGTGTCACTGTGCACTGGCAAAAGTTGGCAGACTAGATGCAATAGGCCTCACACACACGCCTTTAGGCAGGCAACTGATATTCAATCGATTACAGTAAAAAGGGTTGTTTTATTTCACTGCACACTACGGTTGCACTAGATATGAGTGTCACTGAGCACTGGCAAAAGTTGGCAGACTAGATGCTATAGGCCTCACACACATGCCTGTAGGCAGGCAACTGATATTCAATCGATTACAGTAAAAAAAGGGTTGTTTTATTTCACTGCACACTACGGTGACACCAGATATGAGTGTCACTGTGCACTGGCAAAAGTTGGCAGACTAGATGCAATAGGCCTCACACACTCGCCTTTAGGCAGGCAACTGATATTCAATCGATTACAGTAAAAAAAGGGTTGTTTTATTTCACTGCACACTACGGTTACACTAGATATGAGTGTCACTGAGCACTGGCAAAAGTTGGCAGACTAGAGGCAATAGGCCTCACACACACGCCTGTAGGCAGGCAACTGATATTCAATCGATTACAGTAAAAAAAGGGTTGTTTTATTTCACTGCACACTACGGTGACACCAGATATGAGTGTCACTGAGCACTGGCAAGAGTTGGCAGACTAGATGCAATAGGCCTCACACACACGCCTGTAGGCAGGCAACTGATATTCAATCGATTACAGTAAAAAAAGGGTTGTTTTATTTCACTGCACACTACGGTGACACCAGATATGAGTGTCACTGTGCACTGGCAAAAGTTGGCAGACTAGATGCTATAGGCCTTACACACACGCCTGTAGGCAGGCAACTGATATTCAATCGATTACAGTAAAAAAAGGGTTGTTTTATTTCACTGCACACTATGGTTGCACTAGATATGAGTGTCACTGAGCACTGGCAAAAGTTGGCAGACTAGATGCAATAGGCCTCACACACACGCCTGTAGGCAGGCAACTGATATTCAATCGATTACAGTAAAAAAAGGGTTGTTTTATTTCACTGCACACTACGGTTACACTAGATATGAGTGTCACTGAGCACTGGCAAAAGTTGGCAGACTAGAGGCAATAGGCCTCACACACACGCCTGTAGGCAGGCAACTGATATTCAATCGATTACAGTAAAAAAAGGGTTGTTTTATTTCACTGCACACTACGGTGACACCAGATATGAGTGTCACTGTGCACTGGCAAAAGTTGGCAGACTAGATGCAATAGGCCTCACACACACGCCTTTAGGCAGGCAACTGATATTCAATTGATTACAGTAAAAAAAGTGTTGTTTTATTTCACTGCACACTACTGTGACACAAGATATGAGTGTCACTGTGCACTGGCAAAAGTTGGCAGACTAGATGCAATAGGCCTCACACACATGCTAGCAGGCAGGCAACTAATATTCAATCGATTACAGTAAAAAAAGGGTTGTTTTTTTTCACTGCACACTACGGTGACACCAGATATGAGTGTCATTGTGCACTGGCAAAAGTTGGCAGACTAGATGCAATAGGCCTCACACACTCGCCTTTAGGCAGGCAACTGATATTCAATCGATTACAGTAAAAAAAAGGGTTGTTTTATTTCACTGCACACTACGGTTACACTAGATATGAGTGTCACTGAGCACTGGCAAAAGTTGGCAGACTACAGGCAATAGGCCTCACACACACGCCTGTAGGCAGGCAACTGATATTCAATCGATTACAGTAAAAAAAGGGTTGTTTTATTTCACTGCACACTACGGTGACACCAGATATGAGTGTCACTGAGCACTGGCAAGAGTTGGCAGACTAGATGCAATAGGCCTCACACACACGCCTGTAGGCAGGCAACTGATATTCAATCGATTACAGTAAAAAAAGGGTTGTTTTATTTCACTGCACACTACGGTGACACCAGATATGAGTGTCACTGTGCACTGGCAAAAGTTGGCAGACTAGATGCAATAGGCCTCAAACACACGCTTTTAGGCAGGCAACTGATATTCAATCGATTACAGTAAAAAGGGTTGTTTTATTTCACTGCACACTACGGTTGCACTAGATATGAGTGTCACTGAGCACTGGCAAAAGTTGGCAGACTAGATGCAATAGGCCTCACACACACGCCTTTAGGCAGGCAACTGATATTCAATCGATTACAGTAAAAAAAGGGTTGTTTTATTTCACTGCACACTACGGTGACACCAGATATGAGTGTCACTGTGCACTGGCAAAAGTTGGCAGACTAGATGCAATAGGCCTCACACACTCGCCTTTAGGTAGGCAACTGATATTCAATCGATTACAGTAAAAAAAGGGTTGTTTTATTTCACTGCACACTACGGTTACACTAGATATGAGTGTCACTGAGCACTGGCAAAAGTTGGCAGACTAGAGGCAATAGGCCTCACACACACGCCTGTAGGCAGGCAACTGATATTCAATCGATTACAGTAAAAAAAGGGTTGTTTTATTTCACTGCACACTACGGTGACACCAGATATGAGTGTCACTGTGCACTGGCAAAAGTTGGCAGACTAGATGCAATAGGCCTCAAACACACGCTTTTAGGCAGGCAACTGATATTCAATCGATTACAGTAAAAAGGGTTGTTTTATTTCACTGCACACTACGGTTGCACTAGATATGAGTGTCACTGAGCACTGGCAAAAGTTGGCAGACTAGATGCTATAGGCCTCACACACACGCCTGTAGGCAGGCAACTGATATTCAATCGATTACAGTAAAAAAAGGGTTGTTTTATTTCACTGCACACTACGGTTACACTAGATATGAGTGTCACTGAGCAATGGCAAAAGTTGGCAGACTAGAGGCAATAGGCCTCACACACACGCCTGTAGGCAGGCAACTGATATTCAATCGATTACAGTAAAAAATGGGTTGTTTTATTTCACTGCACACTACGGTGACACCAGATATGAGTGTCACTGAGCACTGGCAAGAGTTGGCAGACTAGATGCAATAGGCCTTACACACACGCCTGTAGGCAGGCAACTGATATTCAATCGATTACAGTAAAAAAAGGGTTGTTTTATTTCACTGCACACTACGGTGACACCAGATATGAGTGTCACTGTGCACTGGCAAAAGTTGGCAGACTAGATGCTATAGGCCTTACACACACGCCTGTAGGCAGGCAACTGATATTCAATCGATTACAGTAAAAAAAGGGTTGTTTTATTTCACTGCACACTACGGTTACACTAGATATGAGTGTCACTGAGCACTGGCAAAAGTTGGCAGACTACAGGCAATAGGCCTCACACACACGCCTGTAGGCAGGCAACTGATATTCAATCGATTACAGTAAAAAAAGGGTTGTTTTATTTCACTGCACACTACGGTGACACCAGATATGAGTGTCACTGAGCACTGGCAAGAGTTGGCAGACTAGATGCAATAGGCCTCACACACACGCCTGTAGGCAGGCAACTGATATTCAATCGATTACAGTAAAAAAAGGGTTGTTTTATTTCACTGCACACTACGGTGACACCAGATATGAGTGTCACTGTGCACTGGCAAAAGTTGGCAGACTAGATGCAATAGGCCTCAAACACACGCTTTTAGGCAGGCAACTGATATTCAATCGATTACAGTAAAAAGGGTTGTTTTATTTCACTGCACACTACGGTTGCACTAGATATGAGTGTCACTGAGCACTGGCAAAAGTTGGCAGACTAGATGCTATAGGCCTCACACACACGCCTGTAGGCAGGCAACTGATATTCAATCGATTACAGTAAAAAAAGGGTTGTTTTATTTCATTGCACACTACGGTGACACCAGATATGAGTGTCACTGTGCACTGGCAAAAGTTGGCAGACTAGATGCAATAGGCCTCACACACACGCCTTTAGGCAGGCAACTGATATTCAATCGATTACAGTAAAAAGGGTTGTTTTATTTCACTGCACACTACGGTTGCACTAGATATGAGTGTCACTGAGCACTGGCAAAAGTTGGCAGACTAGATGCTATAGGCCTCACACACACGCCTGTAGGCAGGCAACTGATATTCAATCGATTACAGTAAAAAAAGGGTTGTTTTATTTCACTGCACACTACGGTGACACCAGATATGAGTGTCACTGTGCACTGGCAAAAGTTGGCAGACTAGATGCAATAGGCCTCACACACTCGCCTTTAGGCAGGCAACTGATATTCAATCGATTACAGTAAAAAAAGGGTTGTTTTATTTCACTGCACACTACGGTTACACTAGATATGAGTGTCACTGAGCACTGGCAAAAGTTGGCAGACTAGAGGCAATAGGCCTCACACACACGCCTGTAGGCAGGCAACTGATATTCAATCGATTACAGTAAAAAAAGTGTTGTTTTATTTCACTGCACACTACTGTGACACAAGATATGAGTGTCACTGTGCACTGGCAAAAGTTGGCAGACTAGATGCAATAGGCCTCACACACATGCTAGCAGGCAGGCATATGCAATTAGATTACACAGAAAAAAATAATACAATTAAATAAAAATCGCTTTTTGGGTTGCTGTCCTTGCAGCAGATATCAAAGGAGTCCTTCAGGTGTGTAGTTAAAGCTATATATTCAGCCTGGCTATCTATTTCCCTATTAAATCAGCAGCAGGTAGAATATATCTCCTCTCTCAACGAATGCAGCTACAGAATGATTCTAAAATGGAGGCTGTCATACAGATGGAAGGCTCTGGAAGGGAGTGTATGCTGCTGATTGACTGGAATGTGTCTGCTAACTGTAAGGTGCAGGGTCAAAGTTTCCTCCATGATAAAGAATAGTCGGCGGACCGAAAAGCGCATATGTTCGCCGTTCCTAGCGAACGCGAACATGCGAAAATTGACGCGAATAGTTCTCCGGCGAACTGTTCGGGACATCACTAGTCCTACTACATGGTAGAGGTCCACTGCTGCCAACAGCAGTATGAGGTAAAGGGGTAGTCTTAATTTATAAATAGAGATGAGCAGATAATTACTTTTTTTTATAGAAAATGATTAATCTGGGTTAATGAAACAATTTACATATATATATTTGGCTATTTTACTCCCTTGGGGCACCTATCTTGTAGTTAGAGGGACCTGAAATTATTCTTCAATAGAATCCTCCCATCACTACCTCTGCCACTGGCATGTGGTATCACAGATAATCATTGATCCATGTGAACCAGTCTATCTAATAAATCAGACCCTTCAAAAAGGCAATAAACTTTAACAAAATAACAATTTACATTTTCTAAAGTTTATAGGCACATTTCTTATTTTTTACATGACAGAAAAAATATATTTATGTAAACTAATAAGTAGATTTTAATTGAATGTTCAGACTATTTTTATTGCTACAGATAAAACATGTCATTTGTAGCTAGTAGCCTATTATTATTATTTTTCTTAATTTGTAACGCACTAACTAGTTCCGTTGCACTATTTAGCATATGGACATTGTATTTATTTTCTGAACCACATTTATGAATCAGAATAATTATAATAATCACATAAGCTATATCAATTGTATAGACATAATTAAAATATTAAAGGGACTGGTTTGTTTAACTGCAACATCATGTATATATACTATGATCACTATTCAACTTATTTGTGTATATATATACTGTATATATATGTACGGTGGAGGGCTTCTATCGCTCTTTTGCCCACCATATTATAAATGATTGTTGTGGTGAACTAACTACTCGTATTTTCCACAACACAAGCTGAGATCCCGCTCCATGCTGATGATAGCCAGTAAGCTTGAAACAGCTGTACATGGATTGGATACTCAGCCTGTGTTTATTCCAACCTTGGCTTTGCATAAAGCTGTGTAATACAGCATGCATAAGCTTAAAGGAAGCCATGTTTTATAATGGCTACGGAATGAAGAGCGAGGCATTTGTGGGCACATTTGTGTGTTCCAGCTCAAATTCCCAGAATGCAGTGTAATAACTGTTTTTCTCAGAACTCTGAGCTGGAAGCAGATTTTTTAACTTGCTTTAGACATTCAAATGTGAACACAGATGTACTTTTTATTTACTATATATATATATATATATATATATATATATATATATATATATATGGATTCATTCCTCACATTTCAAAGAATTGAATGTGTATGTGTGCTGTACAGGTATAGTGGTAGAGTGTGGAAAAATATGCTGCAATTTGATAAATATGGGAGGAGCCCCAACTCAAGCAAAAACCAAACAATTTCATTGTGAGTTTCCTCACAAGATTAGCTTTTTTTTTAATTTTTACATTTTTTATTTTAGAAATACATATAAACAGTACAACTATCTAGCTAAATTATTTTTGACAGGGTTTTGTTCATTCTATAATATCACAAATAGTACCGTATTGGTCCGAATATAAGCAGCACCCGCATATAAGCCGCACCTGTAAAATTCAAGGGGAAAAAATAGAAAAAAGATAGTACTCAAATATAAGCCGCACCCTTAAAATTGGAGAGAAAAAGACTCTCAGCCATTGCAAAAGCAGGCAATAGGCCTCACACACTCGCCTTTAGGCAGGCAACTGATATTCAAACGATTACAGTAAAAAAAGGGTTGTTTTATTTCACTGCACACTATGGTTGCACTAGATATGAGTGTCACTGAGCACTGGCAAAAGTTGGCAGACTAGAGGCAATAGGCCTCACACACACGCCTGTAGGCAGGCAACTGATATTCAATCGATTACAGTAAAAAAAGGGTTGTTTTATTTCACTGCACACTACGGTGACACCAGATATGAGTGTCACTGAGCACTGGCAAGAGTTGGCAGACTAGATGCAATAGGCCTCACACACACGCCTGTAGGCAGGCAACTGATATTCAATTGATTACAGTAAAAAAAGGGTTGTTTTATTTCACTGCACACTACGGTGACACCAGATATGAGTGTCACTGTGCACTGGCAAAAGTTGGCAGACTAGATGCTATAGGCCTTACACACACGCCTGTAGGCAGGCAACTGATATTCAATCGATTACAGTAAAAAAAGGGTTGTTTTATTTCACTGCACACTATGGTTGCACTAGATATGAGTGTCACTGAGCACTGGCAAAAGTTGGCAGACTAGATGCAATAGGCCTCACACACATGCTAGCAGGCAGGCAACTGATATTCAATCGATTACAGTAAAAAAAGGGTTGTTTTATTTCACTGCACACTACGGTGACACCAGATATGAGTGTCACTGAGCACTGGCAAGAGTTGGCAGACTAGATGCAATAGGCCTCACACACATGCTAGCAGGCAGGCATATGCAATTAGATTACACAGAAAAAAATAATACAATTAAATAAAAATTGCTTTTTGGGTTGCTGTCCTTGCAGCAGATATCAAAGGAGTCCTTCAGGTGTGTAGTTAAAGCTATATATTCAGCCTGGCTATCTATTTCCCTATTAAATCAGCAGCAGGTAGAATATATCTCCTCTCTCAACGAATGCAGCTACAGAATGATTCTAAAATAGAGGCTGTCATACAGATGGAAGGCTCTGGAAGGGAGTGTATGCTGCTGATTGGCTGGAATGTGTCTGCTAACTGTAAGGTGCAGGGTCAAAGTTTCCTCCATGATAAAGAATAGTCGGCGGACCGAAAAGCGCATATGTTCGCCGTTCCTAGCGAACGCGAACATGCGAAAATTGACGCGAATAGTTCTCCGGCGAACTGTTCGGGACATCACTAGTCCTACTACATGGTAGAGGTCCACTGCTGCCAACAGCAGTATGAGGTAAAGGGGTAGTCTTAATTTATAAATAGAGATGAGCAGATAATTACTTTTTTTATAGAAAATGATTAATCTGGGTTAATGAAACAATTTACATATATATATTTGGCTATTTTACTCCCTTGGGGCACCTATCTTGTAGTTAGAGGGACCTGAAATTATTCTTCAATAGAATCCTCCCATCACTACCTCTGCCACTGGCATGTAGTATCACAGATAATCATTGATCCATGTGAACCAGTCTATCTAATAAATCAGACCCTTCAAAAAGGCAATAAACTTTAACAAAATAACAATTTACATTTTCTAAAGTTTATAGGCACATTTCTTATTTTTTACATGACAGAAAAAATATATTTATGTAAACTAATAAGTAGATTTTAATTGAATGTTCAGACTATTTTTATTGCTACAGATAAAACATGTCATTTGTAGCTAGTAGCCTATTATTATTATTTTTCTTAATTTGTAACGCACTAACTAGTTCCGTTGCACTATTTAGCATATGGACATTGTATTTATTTTCTGAACCACATTTATGAATCAGAATAATTATAATAATCACATAAGCTATATCAATTGTATAGACATAATTAAAATATTAAAGGGACTGGTTTGTTTAACTGCAACATCATGTATATATACTATGATCACTATTCAACTTATTTGTGTATATATATACTGTATATATATGTACGGTGGAGGGCTTCTATCGCTCTTTTGCCCACCATATTATAAATGATTGTTGTGGTGAACTACCTACTCGTAATTTCCACAACACAAGCTGAGATCCCGCTCCATGCTGATGATAGCCAGTAAGCTTGAAACAGCTGTACATGGATTGGATACTCAGCCTGTGTTTATTCCAACCTTGGCTTTGCATAAAGCTGTGTAATACAGCATGCATAAGCTTAAAGGAAGCCATGTTTTATAATGGCTACGGAATGAAGAGCGAGGCATTTGTGGGCACATTTGTGTGTTCCAGCTCAAATTCCCAGAATGCAGTGTAATAACTGTTTTTCTCAGAACTCTGAGCTGGAAGCAGATTTTTTAACTTGCTTTAGACATTCAAATGTGAACACAGATGTACTTTTTATTTACTATATATATATATATATATATATATATATATATATATATATATATATATGGATTCATTCCTCACATTTCAAAGAATTGAATGTGTATGTGTGCTGTACAGGTATAGTGGTAGAGTGTGGAAAAATATGCTGCAATTTGATAAATATGGGAGGAGCCCCAACTCAAGCAAAAACCAAACAATTTCATTGTGAGTTTCCTCACAAGATTAGCTTTTTTTTTAATTTTTACATTTTTTATTTTAGAAATACATATAAACAGTACAACTATCTAGCTAAATTATTTTTGACAGGGTTTTGTTCATTCTATAATATCACAAATAGTACCGTATTGGTCCGAATATAAGCAGCACCCGCATATAAGCCGCACCTGTAAAATTCAAGGGGAAAAAATAGAAAAAAGATAGTACTCAAATATAAGCCGCACCCTTAAAATTGGAGAGAAAAAGACTCTCAGCCATTGCAAAAGCAGGCAATAGGCCTCACACACTCGCCTTTAGGCAGGCAACTGATATTCAATCGATTACAGTAAAAAAAGGGTTGTTTTATTTCACTGCACACTACGGTTACACTAGATATGAGTGTCACTGAGCACTGGCAAAAGTTGGCAGACTAGAGGCAATAGGCCTCACACACACGCCTGTAGGCAGGCAACTGATATTCAATCGATTACAGTAAAAAAAGGGTTGTTTTATTTCACTGCACACTACGGTGACACCAGATATGAGTGTCACTGAGCACTGGCAAGAGTTGGCAGACTAGATGCAATAGGCCTCACACACACGCCTGTAGGCAGGCAACTGATATTCAATTGATTACAGTAAAAAAAGGGTTGTTTTATTTCACTGCACACTACGGTGACACCAGATATGAGTGTCACTGTGCACTGGCAAAAGTTGGCAGACTAGATGCTATAGGCCTTACACACACGCCTGTAGGCAGGCAACTGATATTCAATCGATTACAGTAAAAAAAAGGGTTTTTTTAATTTCACTGCACACTATGGTTGCACTAGATATGAGTGTCACTGAGCACTGGCAAGAGTTGGCAGACTAGATGCAATAGGCCTCACACACACGCCTGTAGGCAGGCAACTGATATTCAATTGATTACAGTAAAAAAAGGGTTGTTTTATTTCACTGCACACTACGGTGACACCAGATATGAGTGTCACTGTGCACTGGCAAAAGTTGGCAGACTAGATGCTATAGGCCTTACACACACGCCTGTAGGCAGGCAACTGATATTCAATCGATTACAGTAAAAAAAGGGTTATTTTATTTCACTGCACACTACGGTTACACTAGATATGAGTGTCACTGAGCACTGGCAAAAGTTGGCAGACTAGAGGCAAGCAATAGGCCTCACACACACGCCTGTAGGCAGGCAACTGATATTCAATCGATTACAGTAAAAAAAGGGTTGTTTTATTTCACTGCACACTACGGTGACACCAGATATGAGTGTCACTGAGCACTGGCAAGAGTTGGCAGACTAGATGCAATAGGCCTCACACACATGCTAGCAGGCAGGCATATGCAATTAGATTACACAGAAAAAAATAATACAATTAAATAAAAATCGCTTTTTGGGTTGCTGTCCTTGCAGCAGATATCAAAGGAGTCCTTCAGGTGTGTAGTTAAAGCTATATATTGAGCCTGGCTATCTATTTCCCTATTAAATCAGCAGCAGGTAGAATATATCTCCTCTCTCAACGAATGCAGCTACAGAATGATTCTAAAATGGAGGCTGTCATACAGATGGAAGGCTCTGGAAGGGAGTGTATGCTGCTGATTGGCTGGAATGTGTCTGCTAACTGTAAGGTGCAGGGTCAAAGTTTCCTCCATGATAAAGAATAGTCGGCGGACCGAAAAGCGCATATGTTCGCCGTTCCTAGCGAACGCGAACATGCGAAAATTGACGCGAATAGTTCTCCGGCGAACTGTTCGGGACATCACTAGTCCTACTACATGGTAGAGGTCCACTGCTGCCAACAGCAGTATGAGGTAAAGGGGTAGTCTTAATTTATAAATAGAGATGAGCAGATAATTACTTTTTTTATAGAAAATGATTAATCTGGGTTAATGAAACAATTTACATATATATATTTGGCTATTTTACTCCCTTGGGGCACCTATCTTGTAGTTAGAGGGACCTGAAATTATTCTTCAATAGAATCCTCCCATCACTACCTCTGCCACTGGCATGTAGTATCACAGATAATCATTGATCCATGTGAACCAGTCTATCTAATAAATCAGACCCTTCAAAAAGGCAATAAACTTTAACAAAATAACAATTTACATTTTCTAAAGTTTATAGGCACATTTCTTATTTTTTACATGACAGAAAAAATATATTTATGTAAACTAATAAGTAGATTTTAATTGAATGTTCAGACTATTTTTATTGCTACAGATAAAACATGTCATTTGTAGCTAGTAGCCTATTATTATTATTTTTCTTAATTTGTAACGCACTAACTAGTTCCGTTGCACTATTTAGCATATGGACATTGTATTTATTTTCTGAACCACATTTATGAATCAGAATAATTATAATAATCACATAAGCTATATCAATTGTATAGACATAATTAAAATATTAAAGGGACTGGTTTGTTTAACTGCAACATCATGTATATATACTGTGATCACTATTCAACTTATTTGTGTATATATATACTGTATATATATGTACGGTGGAGGGCTTCTATCGCTCTTTTGCCCACCATATTATAAATGATTGTTGTGGTGAACTACCTACTCGTAATTTCCACAACACAAGCTGAGATCCCGCTCCATGCTGATGATAGCCAGTAAGCTTGAAACAGCTGTACATGGATTGGATACTCAGCCTGTGTTTATTCCAACCTTGGCTTTGCATAAAGCTGTGTAATACAGGATGCATAAGCTTAAAGGAAGCCATGTTTTATAATGGCTACGGAATGAAGAGCGAGGCATTTGTGGGCACATTTGTGTGTTCCAGCTCAAATTCCCAGAATGCAGTGTAATAACTGTTTTTCTCAGAACTCTGAGCTGGAAGCAGATTTTTTAACTTGCTTTAGACATTCAAATGTGAACACAGATGTACTTTTTATTTACTATATATATATATATATATATATATATATATATATATGGATTCATTCCTCACATTTCAAAGAATTGAATGTGTATGTGTGCTGTACAGGTATAGTGGTAGAGTGTGAAAAAATATGCTGCAATTTGATAAATATGGGAGGAGCCCCAACTCAAGCAAAAACCAAACCATTTCATTGTGAGTTTCCTCACAAGATTAGCTTTTTTTTTAATTTTTACATTTTTTATTTTAGAAATACATATAAACAGTACAACTATCTAGCTAAATTATTTTTGACAGGGTTTTGTTCATTCTATAATATCACAAATAGTACCGTATTGGTCCGAATATAAGCAGCACCCGCATATAAGCCGCACCTGTAAAATTCAAGGGGAAAAAATAGAAAAAAGATAGTACTCAAATATAAGCCGCACCCTTAAAATTGGAGAGAAAAAGACTCTCAGCCATTGCAAAAGCAGGCAATAGGCCTCACACACTCGCCTTTAGGCAGGCAACTGATATTCAATCGATTACAGTAAAAAAAGGGTTGTTTTATTTCACTGCACACTATGGTTGCACTAGATATGAGTGTCACTGAGCACTGGCAAAAGTTGGCAGACTAGATGCAATAGGCCTCACACACACGCCTGTAGGCAGGCAACTGATATTCAATCGATTACAGTAAAAAAAGGGTTGTTTTATTTCACTGCACACTACGGTTACACTAGATATGAGTGTCACTGAGCACTGGCAAAAGTTGGCAGACTAGAGGCAATAGGCCTCACACACACGCCTGTAGGCAGGCAACTGATATTCAATCGATTACAGTAAAAAAAGGGTTGTTTTATTTCACTGCACACTACGGTGACACCAGATATGAGTGTCACTGAGCACTGGCAAGAGTTGGCAGACTAGATGCAATAGGCCTCACACACACGCCTGTAGGCAGGCAACTGATATTCAATCGATTACAGTAAAAAAAGGGTTGTTTTATTTCACTGCACACTACGGTGACACCAGATATGAGTGTCACTGTGCACTGGCAAAAGTTGGCAGACTAGATGCAATAGGCCTCACACACACGCCTTTAGGCAGGCAACTGATATTCAATTGATTACAGTAAAAAAAGTGTTGTTTTATTTCACTGCACACTACTGTGACACAAGATATGAGTGTCACTGTGCACTGGCAAAAGTTGGCAGACTAGATGCAATAGGCCTCACACACATGCTAGCAGGCAGGCAACTGATATTCAATCGATTACAGTAAAAAAAGGGTTGTTTTATTTCACTGCACACTACTGTGACACAAGATATGAGTGTCACTGTGCACTGGCAAAAGTTGGCAGACTAGATGCAATAGGCCTCACACACTCGCCTTTAGGCAGGCAACTGATATTCAATCGATTACAGTAAAAAAAAGGGTTGTTTTATTTCACTGCACACTACGGTTACACTAGATATGAGTGTCACTGAGCACTGGCAAAAGTTGGCAGACTAGAGGCAATAGGCCTCACACTCACGCCTGTAGGCAGGCAACTGATATTCAATCGATTACAGTAAAAAAAGGGTTGTTTTATTTCACTGCACACTACGGTGACACCAGATATGAGTGTCACTGAGCACTGGCAAGAGTTGGCAGACTAGATGCAATAGGCCTCACACACACGCCTGTAGGCAGGCAACTGATATTCAATCGATTACAGTAAAAAAAGGGTTGTTTTATTTCACTGCACACTACGGTGACACCAGATATGAGTGTCACTGTGCACTGGCAAAAGTTGGCAGACTAGATGCTATAGGCCTCACACACACGCCTGTAGGCAGGCAACTGATATTCAATCGATTACAGTAAAAAAAGGGTTGTTTTATTTCACTGCACACTACGGTGACACCAGATATGAGTGTCACTGTGCACTGGCAAAAGTTGGCAGACTAGATGCTATAGGCCTTACACACACGCCTGTAGGCAGGCAACTGATATTCAATCGATTACAGTAAAAAAAGGGTTGTTTTATTTCACTGCACACTATGGTTGCACTAGATATGAGTGTCACTGAGCACTGGCAAAAGTTGGCAGACTAGATGCAATAGGCCTCACACACACGCCTGTAGGCAGGCAACTGATATTTAATCGATTACAGTAAAAAAAGGGTTGTTTTATTTCACTGCACACTACGGTTACACTAGATATGAGTGTCACTGAGCACTGGCAAAAGTTGGCAGACTAGAGGCAATAGGCCTCACACACACGCCTGTAGGCAGGCAACTGATATTCAATCGATTACAGTAAAAAAAGGGTTGTTTTATTTCACTGCACACTACGGTGACACCAGATATGAGTGTCACTGTGCACTGGCAAAAGTTGGCAGACTAGATGCAATAGGCCTCACACACACGCCTTTAGGCAGGCAACTGATATTCAATTGATTACAGTAAAAAAAGGGTTGTTTTATTTCACTGCACACTACTGTGACACAAGATATGAGTGTCACTGTGCACTGGCAAAAGTTGGCAGACTAGATGCAATAGGCCTCAAACACATGCTAGCAGGCAGGCAACTGATATTCAATCGATTACAGTAAAAAAAGGGTTGTTTTATTTCACTGCACACTACTGTGACACAAGATATGAGTGTCACTGTGCACTGGCAAAAGTTGGCAGACTAGATGCAATAGGCCTCACACACTCGCCTTTAGGCAGGCAACTGATATTCAATCGATTACAGTAAAAAAAAGGGTTGTTTTATTTCACTGCACACTACGGTTACACTAGATATGAGTGTCACTGAGCACTGGCAAAAGTTGGCAGACTAGAGGCAATAGGCCTCACACTCACGCCTGTAGGCAGGCAACTGATATTCAATCGATTACAGTAAAAAAAGGGTTGTTTTATTTCACTGCACACTACGGTGACACCAGATATGAGTGTCACTGAGCACTGGCAAGAGTTGGCAGACTAGATGCAATAGGCCTCACACACACGCCTGTAGGCAGGCAACTGATATTCAATCGATTACAGTAAAAAAAGGGTTGTTTTATTTCACTGCACACTACGGTGACACCAGATATGAGTGTCACTGTGCACTGGCAAAAGTTGGCAGACTAGATGCTATAGGCCTCACACACACGCCTGTAGGCAGGCAACTGATATTCAATCGATTACAGTAAAAAAAGGGTTGTTTTATTTCACTGCACACTACGGTGACACCAGATATGAGTGTCACTGTGCACTGGCAAAAGTTGGCAGACTAGATGCTATAGGCCTTACACACACGCCTGTAGGCAGGCAACTGATATTCAATCGATTACAGTAAAAAAAGGGTTGTTTTATTTCACTGCACACTATGGTTGCACTAGATATGAGTGTCACTGAGCACTGGCAAAAGTTGGCAGACTAGATGCAATAGGCCTCACACACACGCCTGTAGGCAGGCAACTGATATTTAATCGATTACAGTAAAAAAAGGGTTGTTTTATTTCACTGCACACTACGGTTACACTAGATATGAGTGTCACTGAGCACTGGCAAAAGTTGGCAGACTAGAGGCAATAGGCCTCACACACACGCCTGTAGGCAGGCAACTGATATTCAATCGATTACAGTAAAAAAAGGGTTGTTTTATTTCACTGCACACTACGGTGACACCAGATATGAGTGTCACTGTGCACTGGCAAAAGTTGGCAGACTAGATGCAATAGGCCTCACACACACGCCTTTAGGCAGGCAACTGATATTCAATTGATTACAGTAAAAAAAGTGTTGTTTTATTTCACTGCACACTACTGTGACACAAGATATGAGTGTCACTGTGCACTGGCAAAAGTTGGCAGACTAGATGCAATAGGCCTCACACACATGCTAGCAGGCAGGCAACTGATATTCAATCGATTACAGTAAAAAAAGGGTTGTTTTATTTCACTGCACACTACGGTGACACCAGATATGAGTGTCACTGTGCACTGGCAAAAGTTGGCAGACTAGATGCAATAGGCCTCACACACTCGCCTTTAGGCAGGCAACTGATATTCAATCGATTACAGTAAAAAAAAGGGTTGTTTTATTTCACTGCACACTACGGTTACACTAGATATGAGTGTCACTGAGCACTGGCAAAAGTTGGCAGACTAGAGGCAATAGGCCTCACACTCATGCCTGTAGGCAGGCAACTGATATTCAATCGATTACAGTAAAAAAAGGGTTGTTTTATTTCACTGCACACTACGGTGACACCAGATATGAGTGTCACTGAGCACTGGCAAGAGTTGGCAGACTAGATGCAATAGGCCTCACACACACGCCTGTAGGCAGGCAACTGATATTCAATCGATTACAGTAAAAAAAGGGTTGTTTTATTTCACTGCACACTACGGTGACACCAGATATGAGTGTCACTGTGCACTGGCAAAAGTTGGCAGACTAGATGCTATAGGCCTCACACACACGCCTGTAGGCAGGCAACTGATATTCAATCGATTACAGTAAAAAAAGGGTTGTTTTATTTCACTGCACACTATGGTTGCACTAGATATGAGTGTCACTGTGCACTGGCAAAAGTTGGCAGACTAGATGCAATAGGCCTCACACACACGCCTGTAGGCAGGCAACTGATATTCAATCGATTACAGTAAAAAAAGGGTTGTTTTATTTCACTGCACACTATGGTTGCACTAGATATGAGTGTCACTGAGCACTGGCAAAAGTTGGCAGACTAGATGCAATAGGCCTCACACACACGCCTTTAGGCAGGCAACTGATATTCAATCGATTACAGTAAAAAGGGTTGTTTTATTTCACTGCACACTACGGTTGCATTAGATATGAGTGTCACTGAGCACTGGCAAAAGTTGGCAGACTAGATGCAATAGGCCTCACACACACGCCTGTAGGCAGGCAACTGATATTCAATCGATTACAGTAAAAAAAGGGTTGTTTTATTTCACTGCACACTACGGTGACACCAGATATGAGTGTCACTGTGCACTGGCAAAAGTTGGCAGACTAGATGCAATAGGCCTCACACACATGCTAGCAGGCAGGCATATGCAATTAGATTACACAAAAAAAAATAATACAATTAAATAAAAATCGCTTTTTGGGTTGCTGTCCTTCCAGAAGATATCAAAGGAGTCCTTCAGGTGTGTAGTTAAAGCTATATATTCAGCCTGGCTATCTATTTCCCTATTAAATCAGCAGCAGGTAGAATATATCTCCTCTCTCAACGAATGCAGCTACAGAATGATTCTAAAATGGAGGCTGTCATACAGATGGAAGGCTCTGGAAGGGAGTGTATGCTGCTGATTGGCTGGAATGTGTCTGCTAACTGTAAGGTGCAGGGTCAAAGTTTCCTCCAAGATAAAGAATAGTCGGCGGACCGAAAAGCGCATATGTTCGCCGTTCCTAGCGAACGCGAACATGCGAAAATTGACGCGAATAGTACTCCGGCGAACTGTTCGGGACATCACTAGTCCTTCTACATGGTAGAGGTCCACTGCTGCCAACAGCAGTATGAGGTAAAGGGGTAGTCTTAATTTATAAATAGAGATGAGCAGATAATTACTTTTTTTATAGAAAATGATTAATCTGGGTTAATGAAACAATTTACATATATATATTTGGCTATTTTACTCCCTTGGGGCACCTATCTTGTAGTTAGAGGGACCTGAAATTATTCTTCAATAGAATCCTCCCATCACTACCTCTGCCACTGGCATGTAGTATCACAGATAATCATTGATCCATGTGAACCAGTCTATCTAATAAATCAGACCCTTCAAAAAGGCAATAAACTTTAACAAAATAACAATTTACATTTTCTAAAGTTTATAGGCACATTTCTTATTTTTTACATGACAGAAAAAATATATTTATGTAAACTAATAAGTAGATTTTAATTGAATGTTCAGACTATTTTTATTGCTACAGATAAAACATGTCATTTGTAGCTAGTAGAATATTATTATTATTTTTCTTAATTTGTAACGCACTAACTAGTTCCGTTGCACTATTTAGCATATGGACATTGTATTTATTTTCTGAACCACATTTATGAATCAGAATAATTATAATAATCACATAAGCTATATCAATTGTATAGACATAATTAAAATATTAAAGGGACTGGTTTGTTTAACTGCAACATCATGTATATATACTATGATCACTATTCAACTTATTTGTGTATATATATACTGTATATATATGTACGGTGGAGGGCTTCTATCGCTCTTTTGCCCACCATATTATAAATGATTGTTGTGGTGAACTACCTACTCGTAATTTCCACAACACAAGCTGAGATCCCGCTCCATGCTGATGATAGCCAGTAAGCTTGAAACAGCTGTACATGGATTGGATACTCAGCCTGTGTTTATTCCAACCTTGGCTTTGCATAAAGCTGTGTAATACAGCATGCATAAGCTTAAAGGAAGCCATGTTTTATAATGGCTACGGAATGAAGAGCGAGGCATTTGTGGGCACATTTGTGTGTTCCAGCTCAAATTCCCAGAATGCAGTGTAATAACTGTTTTTCTCAGAACTCTGAGCTGGAAGCAGATTTTTTAACTTGCTTTAGACATTCAAATGTGAACACAGATGTACTTTTTATTTACTATATATATATATATATATATATATATATATATATATATATATATATATATGGATTCATTCCTCACATTTCAAAGAATTGAATGTGTATGTGTGCTGTACAGGTATAGTGGTAGAGTGTGGAAAAATATGCTGCAATTTGATAAATATGGGAGGAGCCCCAACTCAAGCAAAAACCAAACAATTTCATTGTGAGTTTCCTCACAAGATTAGCTTTTTTTTTAATTTTTACATTTTTTATTTTAGAAATACATATAAACAGTACAACTATCTAGCTAAATTATTTTTGACAGGGTTTTGTTCATTCTATAATATCACAAATAGTACCGTATTGGTCCGAATATAAGCAGCACCCGCATATAAGCCGCACCTGTAAAATTCAAGGGGAAAAAATAGAAAAAAGATAGTACTCAAATATAAGCCGCACCCTTAAAATTGGAGAGAAAAAGACTCTCAGCCATTGCAAAAGCAGGCTTTCTAATTAGTACTGTAACTTCTTTTGCAGATTAGAGGTCTTACGTGATGTTAGAATCACTAAAACCGTAAATCGCAGTTCAATTGCTACAATACCACAGTCTCAAGCACGCAAATCGACACCCTTAACCCGCAAACGCGCAAATCGGTAGTCATTTTACGTTTTTTAATCGCTATTCAATTGCTAGAATGCAGTCTAAAGCACGCAAATCAGCACCCTTAACAAATTGGCAGTAATTTTACATTCACGAATATAAGCCGCACACGTAGCTCGCAAGCTCGCAAATCGGCAGTCATTTTTTTACAGTCGTGAATATAAGTCGCACCCGTAACTCGCAAACTCAAAAATCGGAAAAAAGGTGCGTCTTATAATCAGACCAATATGGTATATGTCCATGGTTTCTACTTCGAAAACACCTGACAAATCTCCATCTATTAATATCATTAGTTCCGCTGCTAGGACTAAACATTAACATTTAACAATTAACATTACATTGATCTGAGTGTGTGTTTATTGAGCTTAGGGCATTGGGCGTGGAAGGAGGAGACTTCGGAGGACAATTTATATTGCTGGGCAATTTCAGGACAATTTTACTACTGCAGCATCATTAATCTTTCCATAGTGACCATTTAGCTTATTTTTTCTTTAATTCGTTTTTATTCATATTATTGTAGTCTGATTCAATATTTTTGTTTCTATCTACAGACATCTTCATTAAAATAGGTTTCTCTAAATGAAGTACAATTTGAGAATCTCTCTGTGTCTTGAAAAGCTCTATACTATTGATTTAAATCCCAAGTTTGGACTGATCCATTTATTTTAAACCACCATGTTATCAGTATTCTTGCTATATATATGGTAAATTATTAATTAATTTCCTATATACACTTTTCCCCCAATACAGGAGTTCCAAGTCCAAGTCTTTCGATAGTGATTTCTCTGTTTCTAAATATTTGGGGATATTCTTTTTTTGAGTACATTTTTGTATGTGCATTTAATCCACTGCCATTGAAAATTCCAAAATATCTGGTGCTCCCAATCCTCCTTTTGTAAATACTCTAGTTACTATATATTTTTCAATACAGTTATTTTTTCTTCCTATAGATAAATCTATCTATGATGGTTTGCAGGTTTAATAGTTTAGTTTTTGGAATTATTATTGTAAGGCTTCTCAGTATGTATGTTATTTTAGGTAATACCATTATTTTTATTGCAGAGATTCTGCCTAGCCAAGATAGATTTAACTTTTTCCATTTATGGAGTATTTTATTTATTTGGATAGTGATTATATCTAAGTTGTTTTTGCTGATGTTACTTATATTTCATGAAAATGTAATACCCAAGTGAGTTATGCTATTTTGGTTCCATTAATATGGGAATTTCTTCATTAATTTGAGTTTCTCTTCCTTTTGCAGGTTTAAATATAGAACCTCTGTCTTGGTGATATTAACCTTATAGTATGACACTATACTGTATTCTTCCACTATTTGATGAAGTTTTTTTAAGGATTTTACCGGGTTTGTTAATACTACTACTAAATTGTCTGCAAAGATAGTGGCTTTATTAACTATGGATCCTATTGTTAAACCTTCTATCTCTTCACAGCTACTATTTTTTGCAAGAATGGTTCCATTATCAATGCAAATATTAATGGAGACAGAGGACAGTCTTGTCTAGTACCAATGCGTATTTTAACATTTTCTGATTTAAAATCCGACCCAAGGACATAGGTGTTTACCTCTAAATATAGAACATTAATAGCATTAGTCCCAAACCTTCAGAGTCCATATTTTTCTACCACTAATTGTATAAATTGCCAGTTCACTCTATTGAATGCCATTTGGGCATCAATAGATATCATTACTAATGGAGTTGTTTTCAATTGTGCAAATGCCAAGATGTCGATTAACTTTGGAGTATTGTCTGTTTTTTATGAATCCTGTCTGATCTGTATTAATTAATTTATCTAGAGGATTTAATCTAACAGCCAAAATTGATGAATACATTTTAAATATCTGTATTAAGTAAGGAAATCGGATGATAGTTTTGGCATTTCAGGTTGTCTTTATCTGGTTTAACTATAGTAACTATAGCAACCTCCAAAGTTTATTTTATTGTAGTGCCGTCCTCTTTTCTTTCATTGAACATATTTCTTAAGTATTTAACCAATACTGGTGCTAATGTTTTGTAATAAATGTTCCAAAAACAATCGGGACCTGGAGATTTTTCAACTCTTAAAGAGCTTATACTTGTTAATATCTCTTCATCCATTATCATTTCTTTGAGTATTTTAAGTTGTTTTTCTGAATTTTTTGGCAATATAATTTGATTAAAAAAAGTGTTATAATTTTTTTCTGAAGTTTTAACGAAATGTTAATTTTCTTCCAAATTATATATTGATTTCTAGTATTCTACAAATCTGCTAGCTATTTCAGATGGTTTTATATAAAGTTTACCATCATCCCCTTGAAACTTAGAGATTTTATTGTTATTTTTTTTCCCCTTTTATCTGAGTAGCCAATAACTTGCCCGGTTTGTACCCATGTGATTGTTTTTGATTTGATTTAACCATACTATTTTATCGACTTCATTTTGTTGGATCTTTTTTATCTCCCCTTGAATATGAATAATTTCATTCATAATCAATGTTTTTTATTTTTTTTTATTTTGTAAGTCTTATATATAGTTGCCTTTTTGTAGATAACTTTTGCTTTGTTTTATGAATTGCCCACGCCATAAGCGTATCTCTCACTTACGCCTTATGCGTGTTCCATAGTAAGGTTTTAGAATTTATTGAGTTTTCCTTACATTTTTTGCATATTTCGGAACTTAATTTTTCTTTATCCTCAACAGTTTTGAATAATGTTCCATCCATTTTATTGATTCTTTTGGATTGGGTCTGTTTCCTTCATTAAGACTTAACAGGATAGATGCATGGTCAAGCCATGTTATAGGTCTAATTTCTATTTTTGATGTAATTTTCATTACATTTGGATCCAACAAAAAGTAATCGATTCTAGTGTAAGAATGATATTTTTTTAGAATGAAATGTATAGTCTCTGCCTTTTGGATTTAATACTCTCCATCCATCATAAAGTCTATAATTTGTTAAAGTTACATCAAAATTGCCAGCTTCCTTTAACATTAACTTATCTGAAAAAGGTTTCTTTATTGGCTTTCTATCAATTCTTGGATCTAGGCATATATTTAGGTATCCTCCAATTATTAAATTGCGTTTTTTTATTTTATTTATATGTTTCAACAAGAATTTGAATTGCTTGTTCAGTAAAGAAAATCTTATTTCTCTCTTCTCCCTTTTCCAACCTATACATGGGTAGGGTGAGGTAGAAATAACAACCCTTCCCTTGGCAACAAGTTCTTCTAATTGCCACCTATTTTGTAGTTTACTATTAACTGCAACATTTAACCCTTGGGTCCCAAGAAAAGCACGGCCGACCGATCTCTCCCTTAAACTGTTCAACTATAAATGCTGGGTACAATTACTAGTTTCAGTTTGTCTTATTGAGCTTCGGGATTAGATATTTCAGAAGGTCCCAATTATTTATCATATTTCTGTCCTAATTACTTTACTAATTTAGGGCTATTATTCCTTTTCACTCCCTCTGACCTCATTCCCATTCACACCCCTTTCATTCTCTCCATTCTATTCTCTTCTAAAATTAACCTTTTATGTTCAATGTCCAATACATGTATATAGTGAATTACTTTTGTATTTATTTCCTAAAAGATTAGCTTTTTTAATGACAATACATTCATATTTGTTTAATGTTAATAAAGATTAGCTTTTTTAATGACAATACATTTATATTTGTTTAATGTTAAAATTAATGTTTATATTCATCTTGATATGGCCTTTAATATTTGTATGTTACTAAGTACTCCTTACCTCATACTTTTATCATGCATAATATAATATTCACAGCTGGATCACTCTTTTGAGCGAAACCAGACTTATATACTACAGGATATTTCTCCATGTGAAGGGCACAAGTGAGCTAAAAAAGGATGCTCTCTGAGTCATTTACTAGGCCTATGGAATAAATCTAATTAGGCGTTTTTCCTTCACAAATTGTCTCTGACTCAGTGAAAAAAAAAAGCTTTATATTACCTGATGACACCCAAATCTACATCTCTGCACCTGAACTATCCCCCTCTCTGCTAGCTCATGTTGCCAATTGCCTCTCGAGCATATCCTCCTGGATGTCTGCCCGTCAACTCAAACTCAACATGTCTAAGACAGAGCTCCTTATCTTTCCACCCTCTACTACAGCTTTCACTCCACAAATATCTCTCACTGTTGACAATGCCATCATCACTCCCACCTCTCAGGCCCGCTGTCTTGGGGTCCTACTAGACCCTTCCCTCTCTTTCATTCCCCACATCCAATCACTCACAAAATCTTGTCACTTTCACCTAAAAAACATATCCAAAATACGCCACTACCTCACACAAGACACAACTAAAATTCTTATTCACGCTCTCATCATATCTCGCCTCGATTATTGCAACTCTCTCCTTGCTGGCCTTCCTATCACCCGTCTGTCTCCACTCCAATCCATTTTGAATGCACCCGCCAGACTCATCTACCATACTAAACGATCAGTGTCTGCAGCACCTCTCTGTCATGCACTCCACTGGCTTCCCATAGCGTCTAGAATACAATTCAAAATCATGACCCTAACATATAAAGCCCTCCACAATAGTGCCCCCTCCTACATCTCTGCTCTCATCCCAAAATACACTCCCACCCGCCCTCTTCGCTCTGCTAATGACCTTCTTCTCTTCTCCTCTCTCATCACCTCCTCTCACTCCCGTCTTCAAGACTTTTCACGTGCTGCCCCTATTCTTTGGAACTCTTTACCTCGCACCACCAGACTATCTTCCTGCCTCAGATCCTTCAAAATCTCTTTAAAAACACATCTATTCAAAAAAGCATATCATCTTTAGCCTCTTCATTCACTATGCATCTCTCACTCTCCTGTACCTCACCCATACCCTTTAGAATGTAAGTTTGCGAGTTTTAATCTTGTGAGGTGCTTTAGGGAAAGCACAGTGTATATCAGATTGAAAGCTCAATAACAGAGTCTTCCATTATTTTCATTGTGGGGTATCGTTTATACTTGTACCTAACCCCTGTATTGCGCTACGGAATATGTTGGCGCGTTATAAATAAAGGATAATAATAATAACCAGCAATTGTACATGATAATATTGTTAAACAGATATTCCTTTTCAAAACGTACAACTAGGATTAAGGAAATTCAGGAGAAGCTGCAATTATCCTTGATAAATCTGTCATAGAATTGTGATGGTATCAGCTGGAAAGCTCATGTTCAATGCTACATACCCTGTAACATTGAAGGACCTTTGTAGTACATTTACAAGTAAAATTCATAAGTTTGTTTGTTGGGCATAAACAATTAAGAAAAAATATTAACTTTAATTAATTTTAAATGGCATATTTTTAATACAGCTACACATAAAAGTATCCTCCCCATGCATAAAAGGGGGCTTAGCCGTCTCTGTCTGAAGGCTGGAGTAAAACAGAAGTCTGACCAGTCATGCAATTTCATTGGGTGGGGTCTATGGGGCAACTGCAAGTAGGATGCAATACAGCTATTACCTCTGTGTAGGGAGTGGGAGTAGAGCTAATGATGTCATGGGTGAGGACCAATCTGAAAACGAACAAAACCAAAGTGGTTTGATAACCTACCCAGAGAGCAGCCTCTTTTATCTCAAATGTGCCCTTCATAGGGAGGAATATCTTGTAGTATATCAGTCTGGTCTCACCCAATAGAGTGATGAATGAATACCAGGTATTTCTACCCTGAACAGAAGAAACAGATACCCTGCATGGTCAGTTCAGATCACTGATTCCTTGTGTAGGGGAGGAGTTTTCCTACCTTAGGGTTAGTTGTGAGCGGGGATAAAATAAATGAAGTTCTTCCCACCTACCCTACATTTTATATGCAAAATTTGTGGATTGTTCCCTAATCTTGGTTTACAGTTATGTTTATGTGTTATTGTCACAGCAGTTTTGGCTTGCCCTTATTATATTATGTCCATCTGAGTGGAGATAGCGGTAGTCCTCCTGGAGCACAGCGTTCCCTTGAGGTACCCATATATGGGGATAAGGGCAAGCACTACTGGTATGTTTTTATCATAACCTGATGTTAAGGTTATATTATTCATATAATAGTTGTCAAACTGCTAATCGTCGTCACTCTTTGCGAGCTAGCAGAACTACGTCCCTGGCGAAGCGAGGGACACAGTTCTGGCAGCAAATGCAGACCCTCACTAAGCGAGCGGCCACATTTGCGGAGGTGGAGGATCCAACGTCGGCTGCAATGAGCTGAAGGCTCATTGCGGTCCTCGCAAATCGAGGGGCCGCATTTGAGGAAGTGGAGGCTCCAACGTCGGCTACATTGCAGGTCGCAAATGTGGACCCTCGCAAAGTGAGGGGCCACATTTGCGGAGGTGGAGGCTCTATGCCGCCTCACTCCCGGGACAAATAAACCCCAGAAAAGCAAGACTTAGAAAAAAAAGCAAATACGAACTTACACAAAAGAAAATACAGGCCGCAGGTCTTAAAAAAAAAAGAATACAAGGTCACAAAAATACGAACTTAATGGCCGAAATGCGTACAGCAAAAAACACAAAAACAATGAAAATGTAAAATAAATAATACAAAATCATCACACACAGCATGGGGGGACAGCCAGGACCTCCTGGGTGAGGTTGCACGCAAAGTAAAGTCAATTTTAGCCAGTTTCACCACTTCAAAATCGGCTAAGCGAGAAAAAAATGGAGGCAAAAAAAATAAAAATGAGGTACAACGACCTCAAAGCTCATAAAACACCGACAAGGATGTACGACTTTTAATTATGACCCACAGAACTTAGAAAAAGATAATACAAGGTTTCAGAAATACAAGGTTAACAAACGAAATGCGTTTATTCAAATACAACACTAAACAATACAATATACAACCAAAAAATATTTAAAAAAAACAAACAGAGCATGGGGGGACAGCCATGACATCTGCCACTAAGGTTGCATGCTAATTAGAGTACAATTTAATGAGTTTACACAATTTAAAATTGCCTAAGCGAGGGGAAAAAATGGCGGACAGAAAAAATTAAAACAAAGCTAAACGACCCCAAAATGTGCAAAACACCTTTAGACACCTAAGACTTTTGCTAGGGACGTACGAGGTACTAAAATACACACTTAGCCAGCACTGAAAATTATCGAGACCTGCGTAGCAAATAGACAAACAATGCCATTTTACAACACTAACACTAGGAATCTCAAATGGAGATTTACACAACTAAAGCAGCGGTTTGCCCTCGCGCATGCAGCATATTTATAATGCACAGCTGGGACATTGATGACACTTTCTCCTCACAGCACCAACAGGCCAAATGTACATTGTATGCTGCAGGAAAATAAAAATAGATACTTAGCTCTTCAGGCTATTCATTGCTGCATATATCAATTACAAATAGGCAAAGTATATTATTTTATTAAGTAAATTAATTAATAATTATACAAAAAAAATGACATATATATCTGTATTTGACAGGAGAGCACAAGGCCCTCATAGGAACAAAAGTAAATGAGAGAAGCGGATCGCTATAAGTGCTGAAGGTGCTCATTGTGAGCCACGCAATGAGCGTCGAAGGCGCTCAGCGCGAGGCTCGCAATGTACGCCAAAGTTCCTCAGATTATAAAATGCTTTACATTGTGTGTCAAACAGCATTTCCATAGCTTCCAATTGAACGGGTCACTATGAGCGCCAAAGGCACTCATTGCAAGCCGTGCAATGAGCGCCAAAGGCGCTCAGCGCGAGGCTGGCAATGAACGCCGAAGGTCCTCAGAGTATAAAAAGCTTTACATTGTGTGTCAAACAGCATTGCCATAGCTTCCAATTGAATGGCTCGCTATGAGAGCCAAAGGCGCTCAGCACAAGGCTTGCAATGAATGCCGAAGGTCCTCAAAGTAGAAAAAGCTTTACATTGTGTGTCAAACAGCATTGCCATGGCTTAAAATGTTATTGCCACATAATTTTTGACGGGCAAGTCGCTAGTTATTCATAATCAAGAGCTGTGGTCTTATCTTACAATACATTTGTGTTTGTGTACTTATTGTGGGGTGGGGGGTATATGGGTTACAGGTTGACTATACTCAGGCCAAGCAAACCACAGAACTAAGTTTCGGCATTCTTTCGGCCTCATCAGTGAGGTGTAACTGATAAATCCCTAAGGCACAGTGAGCAAGGAGTCCCCAACATGTCTCTGCCTAACAATTATATGAGCATACTTTTAAATTCATTACAGTGGTTCTTTAAAGACTGAATGCTCTTTTACAGTATAGATATAAAAGGTGAATAATTATATGTTGTGTTGTTTACCCTTTTAAAACTATTAACAAAAGTCATGACACACTTGACCTATTGCCTTCTTCACTGTGATGTCACAGAATCCCTTATGTGAATAATGACAGAATCATTATTCACGGTTGCTCACAAATCATCTTCAACATATTGTTTCAGCTATATGGATAGAAAAAAATGTCAGATACATATTCAGTGACTCTCAACAGCTGAAGACTATAATACCATACTCATTTATCAAGAAAATTATTTATTGAAGTAAAGAAATGCATGGAAAGGTCATCCAACTATAATAGGAGAAATTGAAAAAAATCTGCAGATGATTTTAATAGAATAGGCCCTGTCAATGTTTTCCTTCATTCCCCTGCAGGTTCAGAGAATTCTAAAGTATTTTAAAATCAATATGAGCAAAAGAAATTGAAAAGTTGATGTACCATTATGAATGCCGGAGTTAAAGAACTTCAAATTAACATGATTAAAGGACTAGTGTATTGATCCACTTTGCATTGTGAGAACTCTCAGGTATTTTACAAATCAGATACATGAATTCCCATATTTCATTTGGAAACAAATTATTCTGTTGAGAAAGTATGTACTAAGTGAAATGTAATTCCTCTACTCTGTGGGATAATAAAATTGAATAATTATGTGCCTATACTAGTTGAAGAGAAGTAGGATGTACTAACTCCTCAATACATTTTACACATATACTTTATAATTATTTCACAAATGACCCCTAAAATATTGGATAACCTTCCAGGAATTTTGAGTAGATTCACTAAGCTGCTGTAGATAGTAAGACCAACAATGAAATGCTGCAATGGCATTTTACCCCATAGGAAATACCATACCCTCCAGTGAAATGCTTTCCATTACCTGATGTTGGTAAAACTAGGATTACATATCACATATAATAGTTGTGGTAATTGCGAGTTGTCGTCGCACAATGTTAAAATTTCTGGGTTGCGCACGCGCTACCACAAATTGCAAGGCCCACAACTATTACCACAACTATGAGGCCCGCAATGAGCGCCAAAGATGCTCATCATGAGGCCGGTAAAGGGGGAGGAAGGCTCGCAACCCCAGCCCCCCTTTCTCCTCAGCCTCACCCAGGAACCCTCCCAGCCCCACTCCTCGATCCCCGAGGCCTTTCCAGGAACCCCCCGTCCCTCCCCTTCAGATCCCCGAGGCCTTATTGATATATTCTCTTCTGGTCTTCTTCCGTTCATCCTGTCTCTCTGCGCATATGCGTCCTTCTGCAGAGGCAGGGAAGCCTGAGTGGTGAGGTCACCTTTCAGACTTCCCTGCCTCTTCAGAAGGACATGCAGTCTCAGAGAGACAAGGGGATGCGGGGCTGTGGCTGAGGGGATCCACGGGAGCACAGGGGAGGGAGAGGGGGGAAAGAGAGACAGGTGAAAGAGAGAGGGGCAAAAAGAGACAGGGGATGGAGAGACGGGGCAAAGAGAGACTGGGGATGGAGAGAGGGAGCAAAGAGAGACTGGGGAGGGAGAGAGGGGGCAAGGAGACATGGGGAGGGAGAGAAGGGGCAAAGAGATTGAGGAGGGATAGAGGGGGAAAAGAGAGAGAGGGTTGGGAGAGAGGGGGCAAGGAGAGGCAGGGGAGGGAGAGAGGGTGCAAAGAGAGACTGGGGAGGGAGAGAGGGAACAAGGAGAGGCTGGGGTGGGAGAGAGGGAACAAGGAGAGGCTGGGGTGGGAGGGAGGGGGCAAAGAGAGACTGGGAAGGGAGAGAGGGGGTAAGGAGAGACTGGGGAAGGAGAGAGGGGCCAAAGAGAGACTGGGGAGGGAGAGAGGGGCAAGGAGATACTGGGGAGGGAGAGAGGGTGCAAGAGACATTGGGGAGGGAGAGGGGGGCAAGAGACACAGGGGTGAGATACTTTGTCTGTAACGCTTGCAAAGTTACGGGCTTGCGCACAGCACATGCCGCGGCCTTCAATGAGCAGCAAAGCTCATTATGAGGCCTGTAAAGCAGAGTGGGGAGAGGCTCACACTGATCTTCGAAGGTGATCATTGTTAAAAATCTGCTGTAGTCATATTCACCATATACTCATTTGAAGAACTACACTTGATAAAGGGCAAACTATTTTTAGAAAGAAAATAAATACAGTATTTAATAAATGACATTTTATATACAATTGTGCTGCATTGGAATCTACCATTTTTATTTCTGCTCACTTATTTCTGCAGATGGGAGGAGACTGAGTGCAGATGGAGCTTCCTATAATAGAAAAGTGGATGCTAACTTACCAGTTCTTTCTATAGAACTATTGGAAAGGCCATTAGTTTACAAAATACTTTCTCTACTGAGGCAGCAGCTAAAAGAAGTGGCTCACATTTAAAGGCTGTGATTATGGTGTTTAGGCCATATAAAAACATATACAGTAGATATGAAAAAACTCCACACCCCTGTTAAAATGTCAGGTTTCTGTGCTGTAAAAAAATGAGACAAAGATAAATCATTTCAGAACTTTTTCCACCTTTAATGTGACCTATAAACTGTACAACTCAATTGAAAAACAAACTGAAATATTTTAGGTAGAGGGAAGAAAAAATATAAAAATAAAATAATATGGTTGCATAAGTATGCACACCCTTAAACTAATACTTTGTTGAAGCACCTTTTGATTTTATTACAGCACTCAGTCTTTTTGGGTATGAGTCTATCAGCATGGCACATTTTGACTTGGCAAGATTTGCCCACTCTTCTTTGCAAAAACACTCCAAATCTGTCAGATTGCGAGGGCATCTCCTGTGCACAGCGCTCTTCAGATCACCCCACAGATTTTCAATCGGATTCAGGTCTGGGCTCTGGCTGGGCCATTTCAAAACTTTAATCTTCTTCTGGTGAAGCCATTCCTTTGTTGATTTGGATGTATGCTTTGGGTCGTTGTCATGCTGAAAGATGAAGTTCCTCTTCATGTTCAGCTTTCTAGCAGAAGCCTGAAGGTTTTGTGCCAATGTTGACTGGCATTTGGAACTGTTTATAATTCCCTCTATCTTAACTAAGGCCCCAGTTCCAGCTGAAGAAAAAACAGCCCCAAAGCATGATGCTGCCACCACGATGCTTCAATGTGGGTATGGTGTTCTTTTGGTGATGTGCAGTGTTGTGTTTGCGCCAAACATATCTTTTGGAATCATGGCCAAAAAGTTCAACCTTGGTTTCATCAGACCATAACACCTTTTCCCACATGCTTTTGGGAGACTTCAGATGTGTTTTTGCAAAATGTAGCCTGGCTTGGATGTTTTTCTTCGTAAGAAAAGGCTTTCATCTTGCCACTCTACCACATAGCCCAGACATATGAAGAATAGGGGAGATTGTTTCACATGTACCACACAGCCAGTACTTGCCAGATATTCCTGCAACTCCTTTAATGTTGCTGTAGGCCTCTTGGTAGCCTCCCAGACCAGTTTTCTTCTGGTCTTTTCATCAATTTTGGAGGGAGCTCCAGTTCTTGGTAATGTCACTGTTGTGCCATATTTTCTCCACTTGATGATGACTGTTTTCACTGTGTTCCATGGTATATCTAATGCCTTGGAAATTCTTTTGTACCCTTCTCTTGACTGATACCTTTTAACAATGAGATCCCTCTGATGCTTTGGAAGCTCTCTGTGGACCATGGCTTTTGCTGTGGGATGCGACTTAGAACATTTCAGGAAATACCAACTAGAGCAGCTGAACTTTATTTGGGGTTAATCAGAGGCACTTTAAATGATGGCAGGTGTATGCTGACTCCTATTGAACATGATTTGGAATGTGATTGCTTAATTCTGAACACAGCTACATCCCCAGTTATAAGAGGATGTGCAGACTTATGCAACCACATTATTTTTCGATTTTATTTTTCTTCCCTCCACCTAAAAGATTTCAGTTTGTTTTTCAATTGAGTTGTACAGTTTATAGGTCACATTAAAGGTGGAAAAAGTTCTGAAATGATTTATCTTTGTCTCATTTTTTTACAGCACAGAAACCTGACATTTTAACAGGGGTGTGTAGACTTTTTATATCCACTGTAGGTACTACAATGGTCCTTTGAGTCAATATTATTGAATATCACCTTTATATATATGCAGGATGCAGGAGATGTAGAATGTACCATGAAGAGTAAGATTTGAGCTATCTGTAACATATAGCTTAGTGGCAGAATGTAGAAAAACAGAGTTTCAATTATTTATGGGTAAAGTACTACTTTGGAGAAAGTGTAATAGATAAATGAAACAAACTGTAAGCGTAAGTGGTAGAGACAAATACAGTAAAGGAATTTGATGATACATAGCACTGCCCTGGGGTTTGGATAGATATAAAAGACAATTTAATTATTAATGCATACAGCATTGTTTTTTAACATAAGAAATAACAAAATAAATTCTATTTTGCTTTTCTGCATCCAATGTATTTGTTCTTTACCATACTTTCACTCTTACAAATGCTATTTTGGTTTAATATTCCATTTTGTGTCAATTGCGTAATGATTTTCTATTAAATGTGAACAACTAATTTGCTCTAATTTTCCAAATAATAAAGCAGGTGGCAATTATTAAATGATTAAGGCAATATAATAAAATAAAATATAGATAATTGAATAAAATTACACAAAAGTCATGCTTTGTATGCTTGAATTGCAAGGATATTATACTGTATAAAGCTATAACATTTCAACGTGATTTGTGACATCAGTTCCAAGTCACTGACACATTAGGAATACATATCCAGTAATAATGAAGACATTAAAGGATTACTGTAATGTCCTAACAAAAGCTTGATGTTTTAATTAGTAATTGACAGTTAATAAAATTGATATTTGATCATTTATTTAAATTAATTTATAGTATTATTTTATTATATTTAAGTTTGAAGATTGTTCCTAAACTCTTCTAAGACATCTCTCAGCCAACTTCCTCTTCTCTTTTGGTGAACTTATCAGGATGGAGGTAATAGTCAATTAGATCTTGAAATCCAGAATCCATAATTTTATGGATACAATACAATACTTAGTATGGCATTTAGAAGGGCGCAGGAAAAAAGTGAATGGGGGCTAGGAAAAGAACAGTATGTAGCTTATTTGAGCTTATGGAAGCTTCATTTGAAATATGCTTAATTTAATTCTGTGGATGTTTGGAATAAGTGGGCTGACTATCCTTCCTCTAGCTTTTGAAAATTAATATAATATTCAATATTAGGGAGTACAGCTCCACTTCAGTGACAGGCCCTCAGAGGCTGAAACGCGTCTGGGCTGTTTCTCATGTTCAGTGTAGAATTGTAAGGTATTTCAGGGCTGGGTAACTCTTTTGAGTAAGATCGGACTGTTATACTACAGGATATTTCTCCCTGTGAAGGGCACAAGTGAGCTAAAAGAGGTTGCTCTGAGTAGGTAACCAGGCCTATTGGACAAACTTATTTCAGGTATTGTCTGTTCCCAGATTGAGCACCTTTAATTTTGTTGTTGTTTAATATTTAATTCTGCTACTATCAATCACTAAACAGTTTATGAAAGCAACACTTTTACCCCAGCAGGAAGTTGGTTTCATTGCAAAGACCATGAAAAACTCATTTAATTAACTCATCTAAATAAAGAAGTTTATCACCTTAAGCCATCATTTACGCAATATATTGTACCTCACCTTTCTGTTCCTCACCCATACCCTTTCGGATGTTTTACAGAAAACACTGTGTATCCCCAACTTTAAACTCAATAACATGGCCCTCCATTCTTTCATAATTTGTTAAGTTTGTTTTTGACTTGTATCTACCCTGTTTAGTGTTACATAATATGTCGGTGCATAACGAAGTTTTTTGAATATTTCTTTAAATTTCTGAAAAAAAAGATTTTTTCGTTCATTAAAGTAAAATTTAAGTTTTACTAACTACTTTTTATTCTGTCTTAGTGATATAGTATCTATTTATCAAGTAGAAGTCCCACTATTACATTACCACATAGTACTCAGATGCTAAATTTACTGAGATTTGGATTTCAATGAGTGTGTTAAAACCAATTTTCCCCACATAAAAATAAATCATATATATAGTTGTCAGCAATACAGGTTCGCGAGGGCCGCAGTTGCTAGCAAGGAGCGCCAAAGGCGTTTCTTGCGCTGGTGGTATGACCCACTATGACTTTCCCATGGGGCCGCATTTTCAGAGATGAAGGCTCCCGCATCAGCTGCAATGAGCCGCAGGCTCCTCACAACCCCTTACAAACGACCACACAAGCGTGAGTTTAAAAAAAAGGGGGGACACCCAGGACCTCTGCAACACTGCATAAACCTCAAATGCTGTCAAATTTACAAACTTTAGACACTACAAAATCTCCTAAGTGATAGAAAAAATGGCTACAGAAAAAAACGAAAACGAGGCTACACGACCCCTAAAGCCACTAAATACCACAAAGTAAATACGGCTTTTACAAAAATCGCCGCCATTTTACAACACTAACTTAAAGAATGCAGAAGTACACAGTTACACTAACGGCTTTCCCTCACGCACACCGCCTATTTACACTACACACTGCACACATTGCTCCACAACAGTGCAAACCTACATTGTATGCTACAGGAACATCAAAACAGATTGTCAGCTCTTTAGCACAATGCTTCATGCATATATTACTTACAAATAGGTAAAGTATATTAATTTATTAATTTAATACTTATTTAATTAGCATAAAAGCATACATATACACAAAAAAAACAACACTATCGCAATAAACGCAAAAGCATTCACTGCTCCTCACAAATAGCACCAACACTTCTCATAGCACACAAACTACACCAGGGAACAGCCTTGCAAAAGGGGAAAAAGCAGATCAGCGCTGACCTTACAATGACAGTAAAAGCGCCTCTGATAAAAAAAAATACAACAACCAAGAGCCTTGCAATGAGCGCCGAAGGATCTCAGACCACAAAAAGGTAGTATTTTCTGAGATACTACCAGTGCAACGTACTAGCCCAGGGAGGCAGAAGGAGCTTAGGGAGGTTAATGCGTGGATAAAAAAGTGATGCACTGCAGAGGGTTTTGGGTTTTTAGAGCACTGGGCTGACTTCTCACTTGGGTAAAATCTCTATAGCAGGGATGGATTGCACCTTAATGATGAGGGCGCTTTTGTGCTAGTGGATAGGATGGTAGAACAGCTAGGGGAGTTTTTAAACTTGTAGGTGGGGGGGAGGGACTATATAGAAGTATTGGGGTAAATAGGGTAGAGAGGGAAAGGGATGAATTAGTTACCCATGGGGGAGGAGAAGGGGGGAGGATTACAATAGAAAGTAGGGAGGTATTAATAGGGGCCTCAAATACAGTGGCAGGCACTTCACAACAGCAGAGCCAAAGCAACATAAAGTGTATGATTGCTAACGCAAGAAGTTTGCCTGGGAAAATGGATGAGCTAGGAATATTAGCAGTACAAGAAAAATGGGGATAATAGGCATTACGGAAACATGGTGGGATGAATCTCATGACTGGACTGTTAATCTGGATGGTTATAACCTATTTAGGAAAGATAGGGGAAATGGTAAAAGAGGAGGAGGGATCTGTCTTTATGTTAAGCCTGAATTTAAGCCTATAGTCAGAGAAGATATTTATGCTAGCACTAACGGCATCATTGAATCTTTGTGGGTTGAGCTAAATAGTGGAGGAGCTCATTCTAAATGCATATTGGGGGAGTATGCTATAAACCCCCAAATATAGCTGAAAGTGAGGAAATACAATTAATGTTACAGATTGGAAATGCAGCTAAGCATGGGCAAGTTCTAATAATGGGAGACTTTAATTACCCTGAAATAAACTGGATAAATGAGACCAGCAGCTCACCTAAGGGGAGCAGGTTCTTGAGTACACTCAGGGATCATTATCTGGCCCAGGTAATACAAGAACCTACTAGAAATGGGGCCATCTTGGATTTAGTCATCACAAGTAATATTGATATAATATAAAAATGTAAAATTAGGGGAACCCTTGGGGAACAGTGATCACAACACAGTCTCATTTGAGATTGAATACAAAAAAACAGAGTTGTAAGGGACCAACAAAAGCTCTAAATTTTAAAAGGGCTAACTTTAATGGGCTACGGGCAGCAATACAACATATAGACTGGGACAAAGAACTTACAGGGAAGAATACTGAAAATAAATGGACAACATTCAAATCCTTACTAAATAAACATACTCATCAGCATGTACCATGTGGAAATAAAATGAATTGGAGTAAATCACATCCTATGTGGCTTAACAATGACTTAAAGATCATGATGAGGAAAAAGAAACATGCATTTAAATTATACAAGAAGGAGGGAACAGAGGCAGCTTTATGTGACTATAAGGAAATCAACAAGTCTTGCAAAAGGGCTATTAGACTGGCTAAAATAGAAAATGAGAAGTCAGTTGCAATGGAAAGTAAGACTAACCCTAAAATATTTTTTAAATATATTAATGGGAAGAAGGCCAGGAAGGAATCGATAGGACCATTACAATGTGACAAAGGCCATCTGATAATTAGTGACCAGGAAAAGGCAGATGAGCTAAATAGGTTCTTTTCTTCGGTATACACAAGGGAGGTACCAGTGGTTGGGACACCGCAACATAATGGGGCTACACTACCTTTACTAAATAATTGGTTAACGCAGGAAGTAATACAAAAGAGGTTGGAGAAAATAAATGTTAATAAAGCCCCAGGTCCTGATGGAATACATCCAAGGGTACTGAGGGAGCTGGGTTCTGTAATAGCCAAACCATTATATCTAATCTTTCAAGACTCACTCACTACAGGGTCTCTACCAGATGACTGGAGAAAAGCAGAGGTGATACCTATATTTAAGAAGGGATCTAGAGCAAATCCGGGGAATTATAGACCAGTGAGCCTCACTTCTGTAGTTGGGAAGCTTTTAGAAGGGTTAATAAGGGACAGAATACAAGAATATGTCTATTTGAACAGGATCATAGTTAGCAGTCAACACGGATTTATGAAGGATAGGTCGTGTCAGACCAATCTAATTAGTTTTTATGAGGAGGTTAGTAGGAACTTGCATCAGGGCAACTTAGTAGATGTAGTCTTTTTAGATTTTTCAAAGGCATTTGATACAGTGGCACATGGAAGACTAGTGAGCAAACTAAGGGATACAGGAATTGCAGTAAATATCTGCTCATGGATCGAGAGCTGGCTAAAAGACAGGAAGCAAAGGGTTGTTGTGAATGGAACATACTCCGATTAGTCTAATGTGATAAGTGGGGTTCCTCAAGGTTCAGTATTAGGTCCTCTACTTTTTAAAATATTTATTAATGACATTGAAGTAAGACTCAAATGTAGTGTCTCCATTTTTGCTGATGACACCAAGTTGTGCAAGGTAATAAAATCAGATAATGATGTACTTTCCCTACAAAAGGATTTGCATAAATTAGAGAAATGGGCGGCTAAATGGCAGATGAGATTTAATACAAATAAATGTAAGGTTATGCATTTGGGAAAGAACAATAGCCAAGCAATCTATAATCTTAATGGAGCAAATCTAGGGGTATCAGATATTGAAAGGGATTTGGGAGTACTAGTGGACAACCACCTAGGTAACAGTGCTCAAAGCCAAGCAGCAGCTGCAAAGGCAAATAAAATATTAGCATGTATTAAGAAGGGTATAGAAGCCAGGGAAGCAAATATAATTCTGCCACTATACAAATCTCTAGTACGCCCTCATTTGGAATATGGAGTACAATTTTGGGCACCACTTCATAAAAAGGACATTTTAGAGCTGGGAAAGGTACAGAGGAGGGCAACAAAACTAATAAGAGGAATGGAGGGGCTAAGTTATGAAGATAGACTAACCAAATTAAACTTATTTTCTCTAGAAAAAAGGCGTCTAAGAGGAGATATGATTACCTTATATAAATACATCCAGGGTCAGTATAAAGATTTGTCGGGGGAGCTTTTTGTGCCAAGAGGTTTTCAACTGACAAGAGAACATCCCTTGAGGTTAGAAGTAAAAAGATTCCACCTTAAAGAAAGAAAAGGGTTCTTCACAGTAAGGGTGGTTAATCTGTGGAATTCTCTACCAGAGGATGTGGTGACAGCGGATTCGATAGATAACTTTAAAAGGGGACTAGATTTATTTCTAATTAAAAAGGGTATTCAGGGTTATCATGGATAATTAGAGAGACAGTAATGATCCAAATTTTTTACATTTCCCCTTGAGACAATTGGCTAAGTCTCGCTTGTTTTTTTTTTTTTTTTTCTATTTGCCTTTCTCTGAACTAATTAATAATAAAAAATAAAAAAACATTAAATAATTGATTAATAATTAAGTAACAACTAATGAATTAATAGTTAATCCGCATATTGCAGATCAGAGGAGATCTTTAAAGGTTGAACTTGATGGACTGAAAGTCTTTTTTCAACCTTAAATACTATGGCCCTCATTCAATTGCGATTTGGCCAATTGAATAGTTCTCTAAATAAGCACATAACATATTTTTTTTAAACAAGTTTTTAGTTAGTGAAAATCTTGCTTTTGGATAGATGTTTACTAAGTAAAAACCTATTTAAAAAAATATGTTATGTGCTTATTTAGACCCCTATTCAATTGGCCAAATTGCAATTGAATGAGGGCCTATGTAACTATGTAACTATGTAACTATGAAACTATGGAACTTAACCCAAGGCAGTTGGCCCCTAAAATACACAGGCATATAAAGTACAAAGGGGGAGGGGCTCGCAAGGAGCGCCGAATGCACTCATTGCGAGACACGCGATGAGTGCTGAAGCCAATCTTTGGGGGGGGTCACAATGAGTGCCGAAGGGGATCATTGCAAAGCAGTAAAGGCAAAAACGGTATTGTAGAGCTTGCGATGAGCGCTAAAGACGTTCATTGCGGAGCCTGTAAAGTAGACAGGGAAGAGGCTTGCAAAGAGCTCCAAAGGCGCTCATTGAAAGCCACACAATGAGTGTCGAAGGCGCTCAGCGCGGGTCTCGCGTTGAGAGCCCAAGGTGCTCAGAGGGGCCATATCCTCGCATTTTGTGGCAAACAGCATTGCATGGCTTAACATTTTATTAACGTCATTTTCGACAGGCAAGTATCTAGTATCATACTGTATATTCTCAGTCATGTTTCCTTAAAATAACTATTGATTTCCAGTGTAACTTCTTCTTAGAGCTCCACAATAGTTTCCTTTTGTTATGATATCACAATTATTCTTACTACTCCCTCTAATTCAAGGTACTGCACTGGATCATTTTTAATCATCAAAGTATGTCTGCGTGAATTCAATCCCACAAAGCTTATGATTGCACATTTTACCAGTAAGGGTTTTTTTTTTTTTTTTTTTTTTTAATAATGAATATTGTACAAGCAGACAATTTATTTAGAAAGTTTGCTATACAGAATTGCCTTAGCGGTGTTAGAAGGCTCCATTTTACAGTAAAGAAATGATTTATTATGAGGTTCAAAGAAAATTACTTTTGTGACAGGAGGCTTCCAAGTAGGCGTATTTCATCTCAACATTAAGACATACCACAGCAGTTTAAAAGTTCTATTTTTAAGAACACGATATTGTACTATTTCAGAAAAAGATCTTTGGAAACGGAGTAAAAATTATGGCGAGAGAGTGAACAATAGATATACTGTACTTAAAGGGATTCTATCAATAGAGAGAGGACCATTGGGCCATTGACAGAACTAGAGAAGAGTACAGATGTATATTCCCAGCTTGTGTATAATCCAACCTTGGCTTTGCATAAAAGCTGTGTAATGCAGCGGGCATACGCATAAAGGAAGCCATGTTTAAAATGGTTATGGATTGAAGGGCAAGGCATTTGTGGGCACATTTGCATGTGTAATAACTGTATTCCTCGGAAATTCCGGGCCGTTAAACAAGTAATGTTTAACTTGTTGTAGACATCCAAATGTGAACACAAATGTACTATTTATATACTATATATATATATATATTGTGATCAGGATGGCCGCATATAGCGGTGGTTTCTTGAATGAAGGGCTGATACCGGCTTGAAAGTGCAGCAAATAGGTTTATTTGAAGAAAGAAAATACAGCGGTAGCCGTAGCTCTGCTTAAAATAACGGGAGATAAACGACTATGTCTCCGTGAGGTGGGAGACTGCCACCTTGTGGCCAGGTATATACAGTCCTTTAATCTTGGGAGTCTGCCACCTTGTGGCCAGGAAACAAAGAGTCCTTTTAACTTGGGTAGTGCCACCTTGTGGCCAGGAAATAAACAGTCTCTTTACTGGTGAGGGTCCCAGTGGGATTAGGTCGCCATCTTCAGCAACCTCTGGGACACCGCTCCACTCTGGGTCACAGCTCCGCTCTGTGGGACACAGCTCCTCTCTCGCTCTGTGGGACACAGCTCTCCTCTCTCGCTCTGTGGGACACAGCTCTCCTCTCTCGCTCTGTGGGACACAGCTCTCCTCTCTCGCTCTGTGGGACACAGCTCTCCTCTCTCGCTCTGTGGGACACAGCTCTCCTCTCTCGCTCTGTGGGACACAGCTCTCCTCTCTCGCTCTGTGGGACACAGCTCTCCTCTCTCGCTCTGTGGGACACAGCGCTCCTCTCTCGCTCTGTGGGACACAGCGCTCCTCTCTCGCTCTGTGGGACACAGCGCTCCTCTCTCGCTCTGTGGGACACAGCGCTCCTCTCTGGGGCACAGCGCTCCTCTCTGGGGCACAGCGCTCCTCTCTGGGGCACAGCGCTCCTCTCTGGGGCACAGCGCTCCTCTCTGGGACACAGCGCTCCTCTCTGGGACACAGCGCTCCTCTCTGGGACACAGCGCTCCTCTCTGGGACACAGCGCTCCTCTCTGGGACACAGCGCTCCTCTCTGGGACACAGCGCTCCTCTCTGGGACACAGCGCTCCTCTCTGGGACACAGCGCTCCTCTCTGGGACACAGCGCTCCTCTCTGGGACACAGCGCTCCTCGCTCTGTGGGACACAGCTCCTCGCTCTGTGGGACACAGCTCCTCGCTCTGTGGGACACAGCTCCTCGCTCTGTGGGACACAGCTCCTCGCTCTGTGGGACACAGCTCCTCGCTCTGTGGGACACAGCTCCACTCTGTATTATTATTGAGATTTTGGATTGTGATAACTGAATGTTTTCTTTAAAAATGAATACAACCTTTAAATAATGTTTTGTAGTGAGTCCATTGTATATTTTTATTTTATTAAAGTACAAAATTCTGGTTATCTGAGAAATCATCAGAATACAAATATTATAAAATAGTTTTTATCACCGTTAATTGGTGGTGGTTCTAATTGCATATATTCTATACATTTGAAAACAAAAAGTTACGTTGAAGTATTAGAGTCTGACGTCAGACGCCGATATTGTAAACAGGCAGCCTTTTCAGTGCAGCTCCTTGAATTGAAAGATTCCTGTTATTGCCTCACTGTGTCCTAGTTTCAGTACATGGGAGAGCCTGGTACTAAAGGTCTTACTAACCGGCAAAACATTGACTGATTTCACAGGGTAGTCTAATTAAGGACACTTCACCCTATAGAGATATATATCTTCCTGTAATTGCAGTACCAGCTAAAAAACATCCAATGTATTAAACACCCAATATACTGTATGTACCCTAGAGAAACTATAGATCATAAAAGGAGTATAAAGGTGTGATAAATACATAAGGTATTGAATCACAACCTTTGGTGAAACTTGAAATAAACTTGAAACAAACTTAAGGATTCAGGAATCGTGGATATATAAAAATATGATATCTCTTAAAAATTAACAGAGATGAAAGCCTGGAAGCCAAGCCAAGAAGTTACAAAATATAGTGTAAGCACTGATTAAGATAAGATAAGAGAGACCCAAATTGTTTAGATTGATCTCTCAGGAATTAACCACATACTTGTCTTAGGTGCAAAGAATAAGGGAGTCAATATTAAATGTTTTTAAGGAACTATTTCCAATTCCCTTGTTTTTAAATAAGTTTTTAATCGACGTTGTCTCCAAATAATGTAAATAAAACTTTATTATTTTGTCTTTCTGCAGTTCTTTATGAAGTATTAGAGAAAATGTTTTTTATCTGCAAAAAAAAAAAAGCAGTGTACATTTAGAGGACTAAATAATGTAATATGTTATATCTTATGCAATGTAGTAATGTAGTTTATAGGGAAAAAACTGGATTTACTAGTAAACTGTTTTTAACTAGAATACCTATGTAAGGTATTTTATATGTACACTAGATATGATTTTCCAGGCAAGACTAAAAGGAGCAGAATCATTCTATTGAAAAATGTATAAGTTTATTTGTGAAGAATGTGAGAAATTTCTTTGTTTTTGTAGTATGATGTAAATGCAATATATTAATGGATAATATGATGAGATTAGAAGATGCTATTATATTTTGTATGATCTGTGGGTCTTGGGGGAGGGAAGTGTCCAGATGTTAATTTAGTCACTAGTCCTGCTGGGGGGCTTCCTGGGGGGTGTAGCACTAATAACTCCTGCCAATGGCACTCTGAACCTTTTGATTAGCTGTGCTAACTGAGGGGGATGTTTTATTATGTTCCTTATTGTATAACTCATGCATTTTTTTTTATCCAATGGAAGGTGGCAAGGAGACATGTTTGTGCAATACTCCTTATTCTCTAAAGATCATCAAGTGTCGCAGTTCTCCTACTAAATCAGAGGAGGGCAAGTTCAGTCCTGGAGGGCAACACACAAGCCTGGATTTGAATGTGAGTCAATCGGGAAGAAGTGATTAATTCACCTGTGTACAGCAGGGATATCATCAAAATCCAGGCTGGTGCGTGGCCCTCCAGGACTGAACTTGCCCACCTCTGTACTAAATGCATGTATTCTTCTGATTACATACTGTAGGGTCTGCAGGCAGCTCCAGGGAAACCTCGTGACTGGTCACATAGTCTTATGAGCAGTGCTTCAGCTCTGGTCTGTTCTTTTTTTCTGTTTCATCACAGTCCAATATAAGCTCCTCCAGATTCCCTAATAGTGACTGTATTGTGTTTACTTATCTATGTACCTTAAACCCAATGGAAACCAAAGCACAATATGTGGCAAGATATCCATAAGTCTCACTGACCCTCTAATTCCTTTAACGTTACAGGTGTGAGGAAAACTATCCCACCCTGGCTATATATAATGTCATTGTTCTACATTATAGACCAATCGTTTCTCAAAAAAAAAAAAAAATTTGTAATGTTTAAAATGTGATAGTTTTATTGCATGCCAGAAATAGTTGGACTTCAGTGGCTCTTTATGCTGATATTTCAGTCCTAAATGGAAATGTTTTTATTAGGACCCTTTCTATGCTAGGTGTATAGGTGAGGATATGTGTAAAAACTTTGCCATGTTAGGCGGCCACAAGTACAATGAAAAAAGTATGTGTTTGGATTAGTGCATAATTAAGCAGAGAAAAGTCAAAAGCTAGTTTTTAATTAGAAAAAAAAAACACTTTGGCTGGGCCTTGGTGATATATATGTTATATCGGTGTAAGTGTGTGTGTGTGTGTGTGTGACAGGGGCATTTTCAGGATGCAAGGTGCCTGGTTCTGGGTCCATGAGAGGAAAGTGGTATGGTGTCTGTTTTAATCAAAACCAAGTATGTAGTATAACGATCTGTCCTTTTGCCCATCCTCCATTCACTGATGGTATCTTGTACTTGTAAAGATATATATATATATATTTGTGTTCGGGCCCCTCTCACCAGTAGCTGAGTATGCCCAAATGCTACGCCCTATCAGGCCTGCTAAGAGGGCCAAGGGCCAAATGAGAAGAGGAGAGCGGGGCGGGAAGGCGGGGCACTGAATTTGTGAGCACCCATGTGCAGGGAATTACCGGTTAATAAAGGGTGAGACCGGGGAGGGGCCCTCTCACAATTACCAGGTAATAACCTGGATTTGTGTTCGGGCCACTCTCACCAGTTGCTGAGTATACCCAAATGCTACGCCCTATCAGGCCTGCTAAGAGGGCCAAAAACCAATTATTTACTAATCTTAGCAAAGGCCTGTCGACTTTCTGTTTGAGGATCTGGGATGTAGTGACTATAATATTGGGACTTCCAGCACCCCATGGCTTTGATGATATGTACTGGAGTTTCATTTTTAGAAGCTGATGACACAGCTCCAATGCAAAATGAATGCCCTGAAAATTTGAATGAATCTAAACCTAAACGACTTAAGATAATCCGAATATAGTGCATAAAGGTGGTTGTAGACAGAGGCTGACTAGATATACTTAGCAGCGGATGATGTGTGGGTTTACCCTGTAAAGTGAGGAGCAATTTACGAAGTGTGGTAATTGGACAAGTGAAATCGCTAGGATAGTACATAATATTGACTGATGCATTACTAGTCTTAGAGGAATTCAAGCGAAGGGTGCAAGAATCAGAGGTAAAGGTGACATCCGTCTTAGAGAGAAAGTGTGATTGTGAAGATGAAATAGTAAATTCGCTAGGGCGCAGAAAGCTAAAGAAGGCTAAGGAAGCGGCGGCTAGAATTGTGAGAGAAGTTTTAGGACCAAACGGGTTGCTGGACAGACACATAATAATCCTTTTGAATATGTCACTGGTAATAGGAAGTCTGGAGCTTTCTTGCGCTGGTGTATTCCTAGTTAAACCTTTTAAATAAAGTTTAATGGGTGGAGAAGAAATAAAGGACTCTTTAATAAGGTAAATGAAACTGCACCCCCGTGAGATAGGTACGAATGGTAGTGACATGCAGTTTAAGTACTTCGTGACAGTGACTAGCAAAAGTTAAAAATACAGTAATTGTTATGGGTGTAGAAATATGGTAATTGTCGAGAAAAGAATTAAAAAACTCCAAGCTCTTTCATAAGTGATTTTAGTATTGGGAGCCAGTGCATCTTCCATAGTCAACCTAGCTTGATTGAGGAGACGATCTATGTTTGGATTAGAGGAAGGAGGTCTGCGACTTTGATGATGGTGAACTGCGGTGGTATGGATGAATAATCCTGTGGATTAAAATGAGGTATATCAGATAAATGCGACATTTCCATTGGATGGATGAAGAAGTTGTTTTGAAGTGACTAGAATGCTAATTCTCTAATGAATGATGCGGTCAAGGGGTCAGGAGATTTCTGTGATTTTAGTGTAGAGAACTTTTTTGTAGATGAAGTAACATATCGAACTGGTTGATTAGCCCACTGAGTCTTCCACACTTTGGTAGCCATCAGGGTAGGATAAATTACTCTATCCGTAAATTCAACGGATTTAGCTTGAAGCCAAAAGGCAGTGATAATCTGATGATTGAAGAGGACTTTGAAAAAAGTAGCACCAGTGAATTCCAAAACTTCAGGAGAGGAGGGTGGGGGTTGCGAGAGAAAAAACGATCTACCATTCCAAATGGAAATAAATCGTTTCCAAAGTTTCAAATCTTCTAGTGAATCCGTGCCAAGTTGAATCTCATCGTACATAGAACATTGAACCAAATCCGTCAGAAGATGATTTAGGAAGGATCAACCCTGAGGTAAAACTCTAGTAGCAAAGTTCAGATGACCTAACAAGCTCTGAAGGTCTTTGATGGTGTTCCTTCTGTAGGGATTAAACCCTCCAATATCCTCTTGTAAATGTATCAGTTTGTTTTGGCGAAGCGAGGACTCCATAAGCTGAGTGTCCAGGATAATACCTAAGAATTCCAGTCTGTGAGTAGGCCCCTCTGTTTTGTGAAGGGCGTACGGAATTCTAAGGTGGTCGAATAGATCGAGTACCTTGCGCAGACTGGAACAGGGCTTATGGGGACTTTCCAGAAGTAAAAAATCATCCAAATAATGAATGATGTGTGGGCATTTACTTTGGTTTAGGATAATCCAGCATAGAGCTTCAGCAAACTGGTCAAAGATTTTTGGGCTGCTACGTGAGCCAAATGTCAGTCTAGTAGAAAAATAACATTTATTATCCCATGAAATACCATGAAGATGCCAAAGATCCACCTGAATTAGCAGAAGTTTAAAGGCATGTTTAATATCCACCTTGGACAACCAGCACTGCGTGCCCAAAGCCAAAATGGTAACTATAGCATGGTCCAAACGTGCATATTGCATTGTGAACTGGTCTGATGGAATCATGGAATTAATGCTAGGAATACAGGTGCCGTGAGGTGCAGAAAGATCAATGATAAGTCGTTTCTTTAGTGCGTATTTACTCGTGCCGATCCCAATGGGATTGAAACGCCAAATGGGAAAGGGTGGAATAGAAAAGGGGCCGATTAGAAAACCTTTAGCGACTTCGGTGGCAATGAGGTCTCTCACAACCTCAGGCTCCCTCTCTGCGGATAACAAATTAACACAGGAGAGGGAAGCCCAAGGAAATGCTAATACCCAGTATGAAACCCAATCAAAAAACAAGAAATGAGATAGGACACCATATTTGGAAAAGGATGACCAGTAAGGAGTTCCAAAAGTAGGGGAGTGTTGACTGTTAATTGTCATTTATTAGCTTGTGGACAAATGGGCTTCGCATGGGCCTGGTGACACAGGGCGCAAACATGCAGTAACCGACATGCCGGAAAATTACACCCCCGAGTATTAAAATAATTACAGATAGGGGTAGTGCCTAGATATACAATGGGTCTACCCAGACGATCTCTGGTGGGACGCGATTGCATCTGTGGTTCCATGACAGAGACTGAGGGAAAAAGGGCAGAGGAAGTGGAAGGAGGCGTGAAATTGGGGCGGAAAGTGGACTTTTGCAATGCTGACTGACAATGGTGACACACAGGTGACCGTAAACCCGCAAAGTGCCTACAAAATAAATCATGGTCCATGAGGGCCCAGTTAACATGAAGATTAAACTGGCTAAGTGTAGCAGCTGCTTTGGCAGCAAATGAGCGGTGATAGTCATAGTAAGCAAATCCACCATAACGGTATGCCAAGTCCACTATGAGGTGAAGGTGGTCATCCAATTCTTGCCGACGGTGAGGAAAGACAGAGCAAATGACGTCTCGAAAAATGCCAAAGGCCAAAACAAATTCCGTAACCGTAAGTTTACGCTGCCGCCTAGGATCTTTGGCTTTTACTGTGACCGAAATGTCACCTTGTGAAAATGTACGCGGTCAGTAGAATCAGATGATGACAACAGAATGGATACCATATTAACCTCCCAACCCTCAACTATGTCTCTCCTCAGCTGAGGAGGAATATAGTGACAAGGCATAATTATAGGGGGCATGTTTCTGGTCTCACCTCTTTCTGAAGGAGGTGCTGGCAACGGCAAAAGTGCTGTGCACGGTGAAGGCTGTCTAGCGCCCATAACGCGCTCCTGCAGTGCCTGTACCGTATACGTTAACTCCGTAATCATTTGATGTAAGGTTTGAAACTGTTCAGAAGGCACATTTACTGGAGTAGTCGCAGGATTTGTTGCCTCCTGTAATAATTTATAAAGCTCTAGCTTCCTGGCTGAAGCTGGGAATGAAATGCCCCTCTGAGTAAGCTCCTGTATGAGCCTTGGAACAGTCCAAACTCTTGGAGAAGTCATGCTATGTTGCAATGAGGATGCTCTACCAGGAGAGGATGCTGAGTCCGAAGACGGAGTTCCCGGTGCTGCTGGGACATTATCAGTCATATTTAACCCTATAATTGAATATGGAAGAAGAAGTTTGTAACGATACGTATAAGAGCGACTATGGACGAATGATTACCCACGATGGGCCGAAGTACTGACCGAAATCGATGATGTAAATAAATTGAGCGAAATGATAAGAAACGTGAATCCATTAGTGAAAATGTACCACAAAACGGACAACGTGATTCAGAGATTTAGAGTGCGACATGATGAAAGGGACGAATAAAGCGACTAGTAGTGATTTATGAAATGAGTTAACCTATGACAGGTGCTAAGAGATTGACTAACTGAAAATATCAAAGATTAATATTAATAAAATGACATGTAAATGACGTAAATAATAGCGGCTTAATACAAAATGTGCAACATGCGAGCAGTGATAAAAATGTATGTACAGACTATTTGGTGGTAATGATAATGTAGGGGATAAATGTATAATGGAATGATTGAAATTGATGGATACGTGGAAACAAGAAATAAATTTAGAAAGGTAACAATGCAGAACCACATAATTATAAATGAAGATATAGTGACCATAAGAAAGGGAAAGAAAATTTGCACAGAACCTAGAAGTAAAACATAAGAAATAGAAGTAACATATGGAGACGCAGAAAAGGAGCTAGAGAAAAGAGAATGACAGACCGGCAAACCCATATACAAATGCATATATCTGATAACTAATAAAATTGTACACCATAGCTGAATATTTTAATTATGTGCTGAATAGGAAAGACAGTATTACTACACCCAATTTGCTAAAGATCGAGAGAGTTGCAGAAATGTGGCAGACAGCGAGGATATGAAGTGTATTCATGCATTACTAATCCAGCCAAAACCACATCCAGTAAGATGCAAGAGTACCTTGGTTGAAGTAACTAATTCCGCTAACACACCGCAGTATAAAATGCTACCATAACGAAAACCCGAAATCTCGCGAGATGCAAGAGTTTGGCAGCCATCTCGGATGTGGCAGATATGAATGTGTAATGAAGTGACCAACAGTAGAAGCATAATGGCATATTAAGTATTACAAACCATATGAGCATCATGTTTCCAAGCTAGATGGCTAATTTCTGCTAAGGAAAGTGGTAGAACAGACAAGGTAACGAAAGAACCCGAAATCTCGCAAGATGCGAAAGTTAGGCGGCCATCTTGGATGTGGCAGATATGAATGTGTAATGAAGTGACCCACAGTGAAAGCATAGTGGCATATTAAGTAGAACAATCATATGAGCATCATGTTACCAAGCTATGTGGCCAATTCCTGCTAAGGAAAAGTGGTGAAACAGACACGGTAAAGAAAGAATCCGAAATCTTGCGAGATGCGAGAGTCCGGCGGCCATCTTGGGAATGGCAGACGAAAATAAAACAATAGAAGTGGAAAATATTTCTAAATTAACCAGCAACAAGTAAGTATAATATAGAAATAGCGGAGAAGAGCCATAATACTAAACAATAGCCAAAATCTCACGAGAAACGATACTTCTGCCCAATTTGAACTAAAAACCACTATACCCAGGCAGCAAACATAAAACCCCATAGCAGATAAACCAATTTTTTTAACTTTAAACTGCATATATGATATGACACAATGAAATGAGGACAGACTTACCGAAAACGAGCGAAAAAACGACGAACGAAGGCAGAGCAGTGTCTGGAGAACAGCTGACAGTGCTGCAAGCTGAGACACACTCTGCTGCCAAGCACTGAATTCGTGAGCACCCATGTGCAGGGAATTACCGGTTAATAAAGGGTGAGACGGGGGAGGGGGCCACTCACAATTACCAGGTAATAACCTGTATATATATATATATATATATATATATATATATATATATATATATACACTGTACTATGCATTTCTTGTAATGTGTTTACTTGTTTTATTGCAAAGTAGCAGAAATATAAACACTATCAGACTTTGCAATTTGGCCAATTGAATAGGGCTCTATATAAGCACACAGCATATTTTTTTACAGAAGCTTTTAGTTAGTGAAGACCTTGCTTTTGGATAGAAGTTCACTAACTAAAAACTTCTGTAAATAAAATATGCTGTGTGCTTATACAGAGCCGTACTCAAATTGGCCAAATTGCAATTTAATAAGGCTGTATATGTTTATAGGTCATATACATATTTGTGAGCATGCGAGTTGTTGCTAACATCAGAAACACAATAAATAAACACAACAAACACATAAAAAGCTTACTTACAGCAAGGGCGGGGGGGGGGGGGGCATCCAGCACCTCGAAAAGTGAATTTACACATCCATTTAAAGTGTTTAAAGTGCCAAAAATCACCTAAGTGAGAGAAAAAATGACCGCCGAACAAAACGAAAACGAGGCTACAGATATAACAATACTACACTGACTCGCAAAATTCAAACAACGCTACAGTCAACTTTATGAGGTACGTAACACATCCTATGCCGCACGTACCACACTGATATTAACCACCATTTTGACAACTACTACGCATAAAATGGCGGATGGAACGCAAATTGTACGCTGGAATGCAAAGAGCGCATGCGTATTGCGTTCTAACAGTCTCAGGCACCTCAAAGTTTATAAATGCTGCCTACTTTCCAGAAAATTCTACATTTCTACTCAGGTAATGACTGGATAGTTAACTGCTGCTTTTACTTGAGAAGAGATTTATTTCCTTATTTCCTACTTTACATTGTGCAAATTACAACTGAGAGGTAAGCTATAATATATTACATTTTATTACCAAGACAGCAAAAAAAAATACAAACTTTAACTATGAAAATGTGATTCATGAATAGTGACATGTGACACGCACATTTATGTGTATAGGCCCTACAACAAACTAATGTTAACTGAAACTAATGAAACAAGTATATTTAAATGACATTAATTTACTGCAATTCATAGCAAAAAATAATATGACACTAATACATATGCAATCTGAAGCTGAATCTTTGTACTTTTCTTCAATAATCAAACAGACTCTGCATCAACAGCGTCACTCAAGAATTTGCACCGTGGACTGTCAAAGAGAATTAATTTTAAAGAACAGAAAGAAAGAAGAAGAGGTAAGATAGAAAAATACATTACATGCTGAAAAAGACCATGCTTTGCAAAATCAAAAAAAAGAAATATACAATTAACCATTTAACTTTATTTTTCAAACAAAGACTACAAGAAGAGTGGCGGATTAAGATTGGCAGAAGGGGACCCTCTGTCATTCAGACAAGAACAACACTTCAATCAAGGTATAGTAGAAAAAGTAGAAAAAATAAAGGAACTATATATGTTTAATGGCCACTAATAAAAAAATGTAAAGTAAAAAAATATATATATTCAAATTTAATAAAGACCAAAACAACACAGTTCAAAAAATAAGAAGAGCTTGTCACAAAATAGGATAGCATCCAAAACATTAGCAACATACTGTCTTTACTGTCAAATAACCTCCAACCATCGCCCACAAGCCAAATGCAGGAACCAAAAAGTGGTGAACACAAAACAGGAGAAAACAAAAAAGCACAATATAATATACAAAAGGCAATTAACATTCATTTTCACTTTCCAACAACATTTAATACTCATAAAGAACACTAATTAAGCAAATAAAGTATGCAAAATATGGTGCACACAAAACAGGATTGTAGCAAAAATCACACAAACAGATAGAAAGGTCAATTAATATTCTTCATTACTGTTTAAGAATCTATAAGCCTTACAAAGAAGCCTAAATAAGCATACCAAAAGTGGTGGAGACAAAACAGGATAATGCTAAAAACATTGTGATCATATCCAAAATAGTAAAAACATTTATAATTACAGTAAAATAAAAAGGATAACTGTAATATACAAATACAATTAAAGTATTTTTAAAAGGTTGCACAAAAAACAGCATAGCAGAAAAATTTACCATATCAGATATAATAGACCAAAACAATGAAATATGCTATTCATTACAAATACATTCAAATCAAATAACATTTTACTTTTTCTTTTACAATAGACACTGCGTGAAGAGCATCGGACAAAGGCTTACAACAGCGGACCAAGAAAGATTTTGCTTGAAATCACACTTCAAACAAGGTACAGTATAACAAGTAAAAAAAGAGAAAATTAAATAAACATGCTTGCTCTGCATCCATGTCAACAGAAAAAAAACAATATCACCCAGATAAAATCGGGGAGGTTTTCCAAAACTTCTACAGCAAGCTATATAATTTGGAAAAGGACTCACAACTTACAGGTCCCACTAAAGTGGATATATCAAAATTTTTGGATGGGATAAATGTACCATCCATCTCGGAGCCAGAAAGAATCTATCTAAACAGTAATATTACAGAGTTAGAGGTCTGTGAGGTAATTAACAGTAACAAGAGAAACAAAGCCCCAGGGTTAGATGGGTTTGATGCAGTCTTCTTTCAACTTCTTCTTCCAGAGATTAAAGAACCCCTATGTAATGTATATAATGAGATTAAAATATCTGGGGAGATCCCAAGAGAAATGTCAGAATCTAAAATAATAAATCTATTAAAGGAGGATAAAAACCCAGATGATTGTAAAAACTATCGACCAATTACTTTGATAAATATAGATTTGAAGACCTACTCCAAAATTTTAGCAAACAGACTAAAAACGGTCATCCATAAACTCATACATACAGATCAAACGGGCTTTGTTCCAGGGCGTCAAGCCTCGGACAGTACTAGAAGGCTCTTAAATATACTCGCGCATGCTAAAGCCAGGGAAATGCCTATATTGGCCCTGTCATTAGACGCAGAAAAAGCGTTTGACAGGGTCAATTGGGTATTTCTAGAGGCTGTTTTGGTGAAATTCGGGTTGGGAGACTTTGCCCTGAAGGCAGTTAAAGCGCTTTATGGGGAAACAAAGACGCGCATAGTCAACCCGGATTTTGAATCCGTATCTTTTAGTATAAGCAATGGCACGCGCCAGGGGTGTCCCTTATCCCCGCTTCTATTTATCCTGTTTTTAGAACCACTAGCAATACGTATAAGGGAAGAGGCGGATATTAGTGGAATCAGAATAGGGAAACATGAGTTTAAACTATTAGCATACGCGGACGATATAGTAGTAACATTCACAGAGCCGGCGACATCATGTCAAAAGTTCTTGGACATTCTGGAGGAATTCAGTAGAATCTCCTACTTTAAAATAAATCAAACTAAGTCCGTAGCTTTGAAAAGAGGATTAAAGATAGAAGATAGGGATGCTCTAGAGCATATGCTACAGTGTAACTGGCATTCAAATAGTATCACCCACCTAGGAATCAAATTCTCATTCCAACTGGGTAAGTTGATTAAAGCTAATTTAGATGAAACCATTAATAAAATAAACATTACCTTGACCAATTGGAAACAACTAAATTTATCATGGTTAGCTAAAATTGCAGCTATCAATATGAATATCATCCCAAAAATCACTTACTGTCTGAGATGTATTCCGGGAGTGCTGGCATATAGCTACATCAAAAAAATACAAGTGCAGCTAGATAAGTTTATCTATGGTGGGAAGAAACCCCAGGTGGGAAAAATAATAGCAAATCAAAAGGTCGAGAAAGGTGGGTTAAACTGCCCCTGTATATTAGATATTTACCAACAAATTTGTATAGCACATCTTATTAGCTGGAATTTGATAAAGGAACAACCTAGATGGATGGAAATCGAGGAGGCCTTATTAAGAAATATTAAGATCCACTCCGTGCTGTGGCTACCTAGCTTGAATGAGACGGTGATTAGAGATCTCCCGAAGAATTTGGTTTCCTTAACCAAATTTTGGTATAGAAATAGACTATCCATGCAGCTAATTAATCTTCCCTCACTGGCTGCCCCAATTGATACACTGGAACGTGGGGGCTCTAACCCAATAATTACATCTCTGAAAATCAAGGGTGACACACCCACAGCAAAACTGTTTGAAGATGGACAACTTATAGACCTACAAAGGATGAGTAGGAAATTCGGAGATATAAAATTAACTTGGCTAGAATATGAGTGTATTGAAAAAAGACTAGTAGCCTGCGGTTACAGGATCTCACAACATTTAAAAACAACTAAAATGGAAGATCTAGTGATAAAAAGAGATAATTTACGAACTATTTCGAAATGCAATAAAATTATAAATGAGAACCGTTCACTGAGGAAAAGTTCAGGTTTGATGTATTGGGAATCAATTATGGGAGAAACCTTTGAAGAGATGGTATGGTACCAAAGTTTAAGAATGGTAAAAAAAGCAGCAGGTCTACCAAGGTATATAGAAATGTTTTTTAAGTTTTCGAATAATTGGTACCTCTCTCCTGAACGTATGAATAAAATAGACCCAAAAAATCAAAGAACATGCTGGAAAGGCTGTAATCACTTGGGAACATCGTTTCATATGTGGTGGGAGTGCCCTAAAATAAACAGGTTTTGGATAGATGCGTGTCAATTAATAGAAGAAATATTAGCTCAAGAAATTAGGTGCTCCCCTTCATTGGTACTGTTCCATAGGAATTTGGAGGAATTCCGTGGTTCAGATGGTATATTGATATGTCACATTCTGTTAGTAGCTAAAAGTTTGATAGTAAAATCATGGAAAAATACCCATGTTCCGTCAAGAATACAGCTGGTGGCAGCAATACGAGAAAATAGAGAGATTATTGATCCCATAGGCAAGAATTGGCTGATGGAAACAGGTACCCGCTTCCCTTGGCAGAAGTGGGATAAATTTGTAAGTTCTATTGGAGTATAGACAAATGGATCATAATTCAGTAATTATAAAAGAGGTAGAAGGGGAGAAGGAAAAAAAAAAGGGAGTAGTCAAGGAAAAGACTATAAATAATATAATAGGTAGATTAGGAACCCAAACTCTCCAGCAACAACTTATTGGTAGGTCATCGGTCTGGTACAGTGTGAATGGTGTATGTGTTTCTTTTTCTCGCCTTTTCTTCTCTTATTTTCTTTAGATAATAGTCAAATATTCTGTAAATATAACGAGGTTAAACGGGGGCATACCTTGAATTCATAGGAAAGGAAAAAAAAGGTATGAGTAAAAAAGGAAAAATTTCTGTTCCTATATATACAGACGTTTTTACTGAAAACACAAATATAGGGAAAATGTAGGAAGGCAGATAGTTAAGAAAGAGAAGCGATAAAGAATAATAGACCTTTCTCTGAAAGAGAGGGTAGACCCCGGTCCCTATATAGTGGAAAACTCTCTCACATAATGTTGGAATTAATTTTGGGTGCCGGGGATGGCGAAAAGCCATAGTTATAGATGCAAATATTAGAGAGGAGCTAAGATCTGTCAAAGTATCTAACAGAACTCACAGCCCTGGGTTCAAAGAAGCTAAGTGATAATATAGGGGATACAGATGTAATATTTTCTTTTTCTGTATATATATATATATATATATATATATATGTATATATATAGGTGTACATATATATATATATATATATGGGGCCTCATTCTATTATCGGCCGTAAATCGGCCGTAAGGCTGCGATTCCTTGCGAGGGTTCAGTTAACTCGCGATTCTATTATACGGCCCCGCAAGGATCTCCTTTTACGGCCGGCCGCATATCTTGGAACCGGCCGTAATCTGTGAAATATAAAAACTGAAAAATAAATTCAAGCCTGCACTGTACAGCTCTGTAAATGCTAGGGATCATATTGGGGGACATGAGGATTAAAAGGAACCCACTCTCAAGCTTGCACATCTGCCCAAACCCGAGTTCAAATTAACTGTTTATTTTCCGGCTGCGGCGTGGGTGTGTCTGAGGTGCTCCAAGCACTCTGGACTTTTTACATGGATATTTTACGGATATTAAAAATAAAATATTTTACGGATTTGAGTACAGGATAATTATGTGCTATTTTTTCTAACACCTAAAATCCCTTTATAGTCTTCGCAAAGTGCAGGATGGCTTTATTTGAGCTATTTTATGTGCTTAATTGGTGCTAGCGAGACCTTTTTCCTGCAAGTAACTGCGGCTCGTTTTTAGCCTTGCAGAGAGGTTTCCCGGAGCAATTGAATTGCAAATCTCTTGCGGCCGTTTAAGATCAAAGGCTTTCCTCCGGCGCGAGCGGCCGCAAGAGATAGCAAGGCACCGGCCGCAAGCCTGCCGGAGTCCCCGGCCGTAAGGGAATAGAATAGCCGAATAGCTTGCGGCCGGTCCTTGCGGCCCCGCAACGGCTGCGGCCGATAATAGAATGAGGCCCATGATGTTTAAATCTGGTCTGGAGGTATAAGTTTCCCCCGTTAAGAGGAAAACATGAGGGGAAAGGAAGGAAGAAGGAGTATTATTAGAAGTGTGTTATGAATTGTGATTGTTTGTCTGTTCTGTACTTTGTATTTACATTCTGTTTTTGTACTTGTATTCTTTTGTCTGGAAAAAAAAATAAATAAATAAAAAAAAAAAAAAAAAAAAAAAAAAAAAAAACAATAACAACCACTAATTATAAGGTTTACCAAAATATTACTGACACATTTGTCATTTACCTGTTATTTGTCTTTTACGGCCAACAATGTTTAAAATTAAACCCAAACTTCAATCTAGCAAAAAATACAAAAAAACATAAAACAGCATAGTCCACAAAAGTGTCAAAGCACAGACTAAATAACATTTATCATTCTCAATTACCAGTCGTAATGTAGAATATTAAGCATAAAAGCTAACCACACACATAAAATAGAATACTACAACAAATAGTACTAACACCCAAAAAACAAAAAGAGAAACCTTTTCACAGCTCCAACATATAAGCCTTTAAATAAAATATAAAAATACTATTACGACAATCCCCTGTAGGACAAATTACAAATTGCACTCTACTATGCCTATAAGCCAAAAGTAAAAAAATAATAATAATTACTAAACCAAAAAAAATATCCATTTCAATTAACACTATATACATACTACATGTAGAAGAAGGTGTAGTGTAATTACCTTGAGTGTGCTATTCATGTAAGGCAAAAATTACAACCTATGACAGAAAGTAAAAGCAAAATAATAAAAAACACTAATTTAACAATACACAGAAAGTACAGCTACAATGAACTACAAGCACACATAAACAAACTGTTGATAATAAAACATAAAAAAAAACTTAACATCTCAAACTAAACTAATTATACATTATCTTCTTTTACAGATTACCATGGCTGATAACGATACCAAACAAGAAAAGATAAGACGTCAAGCTAGAGAACGACAACAGAGATGGGCCAACCAGCAGACATCAGAGCAGAAGGAAATTCGAAGAGGAAAAGAACGCAAAAGAATTGCAAGCAAAAGACTATCACCTGCAAAAATTCAAGATACATCAAAAAAAGCTGCTAAGAAAACAAAGCATTTAGAACCTGTTCCTGAAACATCAGATGACATTCACCTGAACAAATAAAAGATATACCAAAAAAAGCCACGAAAAAAACAAAGCATTTACAACCTGTTCCTGAAACATCACATGACATTTTACATGAACAAATAAAAGATATACCAAAAAAGCCACCAAAAAGACAAAGCATTTAGAACCTGTTCCTGAAACATCACATGACATTTCAGCTGATGAATTTGAAAATGAAACTGATATATGCTTTGCAAATTGTCCTTTACTAAAGTCTTTAGCAGTAGAGGTTCATAATTGTGGGGACATGAATACTCAATGTCAGTTTTGTGAGGCTTATGATTTTAAACAGGAGAGACCCAGAGATGGCCAATTTATTAGTTGCTGTCAAAAAGGCAAGTTCAAACTTCCAGAAAGAAAACAATTCCCAATCTATTTTCAAAACATTATGAATGAACCTACTTTTCCAAACTACAAAAATTTTAAGACAAACATAAGATCCTACAATAGTGCCATATCCTTTGCATTTATGGGGGCAACATTAGCTGCTAATGTACCAGGACATGGTCCTTACTGTTTTTTCCAAGGCCAATTTTACCATCACACTTCCCATTTACATCCAGAGGAAGGAGAGCAAAGAAAAATTGGCTGAACTATATGTCCTAGATACAATGGAAGCTGTTGACCAACGTATGCAGCTGGAAGAAAATAAAAAATGCTTACCCAGTGTTTTTATAGAGCTAGATAACATTGCAGCCAATAATCCCTTCACTAAAGCTTATAAAAAATGGCAGAAGTAGAAAATGAACAACAACTTCATGCAGAAATACATCAATTACCAATCCCAAAGGTCAATATGGTGCTTAAAAGAGATAGACATACTGATAAACGTCGTTATAACTTGCCAACATCAAATGAGATTGCAATGGTGTTTCAAAATGATGAAAGAGAACCACCATTTCAAAGAGACATTAGAATATATCCCAGAAATGAGGAGCAACCATTCATTAATATCAGTATCTTAAGTCCAAATTTAGATCCAATGACATATCCCATTTTTTCCCCACACGGAGAAGCAGGTTGCCAACCAAAATAAACACTTCCCAGTTACCCAAATGCTAAAGCCAGAATCAGAAATAATGTTTCTATGCTTGAATTTAAAGTAGCTCAAATTGCCATTCGAAATACATTTAATCCATTTTATGTGGTGGAAAACTAACACAACAATGGATTATTGATTCCTATTTGCAAGTTGAGGCCAATAATTTAAACTTTATAAAATATCAACAAGATAAACTATGTGTAGAACAATATTGTGGACTAATGGACTATGTTGCTGAGGTGGCTACAAGCAGAGACATGACAGCTGGCAAAGCCATAATTTTACCATCTTCTTTTCAAGCATCTCCTCGAAATATGAGAGAAAGATACAATGATGCTATGGCTATTGTCACCAAATTTGGCAAACCCAATTTATTTATTACGTTTACATGTAATCCCCAATGGCCAGAAATTACACAAAATGTACTTCTTGCCCAAAGTCTTTCCGATAGACCAGATTTAGTAGCAAGAGTTTTTAAAATTAAATTAATTAATACATGACATCACTAAAAGTCATTTATTTGGCAAATGTCTTGCTTATGTATACACCATTGAATTTAAAAAAAAGAAGCCTTCCACATGCACATTTTCTCATAATACTTCAAGAAAAAGATAAATTAGATTCTGGTGACAAAGTGGATGCAGTCATTGTTGCTGAACTACCAGATCCAGAACTATAAGGTAGACTATATGAGATTGTTACTCATCGCATGATTCATGGACCCTGTGGCGAGCTTAATCCACAATCACATGTATGGAAAATACTAAATGTTCCAAAGATTTTCCAAAAGATTATAGAGACAAAATGTATGCCAATTGTGATGGCTATCCACTTTATAAAAGAAGAGAAGGAGATAGTGCCATTATTCGTGGGAGAAAAAGTGGACAATAGATATGTAGTACCCTACAATCCACATTTACTCATGAAGTATAACGCACACATTAATGTAGAAGCCTGCACTTCCATCAAATCCATTAAATATGTGTACAAATGTATTTACAAAGGCTATGTGCAGATAACCCTGAGTTAGTACATGATGAACTTGCATCTTATGTAGATGCTCGCTATGTAAGTGCACCAGAAACTATGGGGCACCTTTTAAAATTTGAAATGCATGATAGATTACATGCAGTATATAGATTAGCAGTACATTTGCCACAAAGACATTTAGTGTATTTCCATGCTGTAAATGAAAGTAATGCATTGGCCCAAAGTGAACATCGTCACACTGCACTAACTGCATGGTTTGAATTAAATTTCACAGATTCAGAAGCAACACAATTCCTATATATTGAAATTCCATATCACTATGTTTCTGTGAATGGATTATGCAGACCTAGAAAAAGCAAAAGAAATAAAATAATCCAAAGAATTTACACAGTCAGTCCAAGAGATCTTGAACGTTTCTGCTTACGACTATTATTTTTAAATGTTCCTGGTGCACAAAGTTTTGAACACTTAAGAACTGTTAATGACTTAGTATATGAATCCTTCCATTTAGCTGCAGAAACTTACTAGCTGATAATACAGAATGGGAAAGATGTCTAGAAGAAGCAGCACTATGTCAAATGCCACGGCAGATGAGAGAACAATTTGCATTTATTTGTATCTTCTCAAATGCTCCAAATGCATTAGCTTTGTGGGACAAATTTAAAAGTAATATGGCTGAAGACTTTACGCAACGATACAGTGAACCTATTGCACACTTAAAAGCGTTAATGGAAATCCAAGAAGTATTTTTAACTCATGGATTAAGTTGTAAAAAGTTTTAATTTGCCTGATCCAGGTCTTATAGATGATAGCCATCAATTGTGATGGCTATCCACTTTATAAAAGAAGAGAAGGAGATAGTGCCATTATTCGTGGGAGAAAAAGTGGACAATAGATATGTAGTACCCTACAATCCACATTTACTCATGAAGTATAACGCACACATTAATGTAGAAGCCTGCACTTCCATCAAATCCATTAAATATGTGTACAAATGTATTTACAAAGGCTATGTGCAGATAACCCTGAGTTAGTACATGATGAACTTGCATCTTATGTAGATGCTCGCTATGTAAGTGCACCAGAAACTATGGGGCACCTTTTAAAATTTGAAATGCATGATAGATTACATGCAGTATATAGATTAGCAGTACATTTGCCACAAAGACATTTAGTGTATTTCCATGCTGTAAATGAAAGTAATGCATTGGCCCAAAGTGAACATCGTCACACTGCACTAACTGCATGGTTTGAATTAAATTTCACAGATTCAGAAGCAACACAATTCCTAGAGATCTTGAACGTTTCTGCTTACGACTATTATTTTTAAATGTTCCTGGTGCACAAAGTTTTGAACACTTAAGAACTGTTAATGACTTAGTATATGAATCCTTCCATTTAGCTGCAGAAACTTACTAGCTGATAATACAGAATGGGAAAGATGTCTAGAAGAAGCAGCACTATGTCAAATGCCACGGCAGATGAGAGAACAATTTGCATTTATTTGTATCTTCTCAAATGCTCCAAATGCATTAGCTTTGTGGGACAAATTTAAAAGTAATATGGCTGAAGACTTTACGCAACGATACAGTGAACCTATTGCACACTTAAAAGCGTTAATGGAAATCCAAGAAGTATTTTTAACTCATGGATTAAGTTGTAAAAAGTTTTAATTTGCCTGATCCAGGTCTTATAGATGACATAAACTTTGAAGACTATGACATTCAACTACAAGTACAAAGAACAGAAGAAAGACTTGCAACTTTAAATACGTTACAATTGCAAGCATTTAAAGCCATTCAAAATGCAATAGATGATGACATGGTCAAAGAGCGTTATTTCTATCTTGATGGACCTGGCGGATCAGGAAAAATATATCTATACAATTTATTAATGAGTTTTGTACAAGCACAAGGTCAAATAGCACTGCCGTTTGCCACTACTGGAATTGCTGCACTTTTGTTAGAAGGTGGAAGAACTGTACTTAGTGGGTTTAAACTTCCAGTACCTATTTTAGAAACCTCTGTGTCAGATATTCGCATGACATCATTACAAGCACACAAAAGAAAAAGTAAATTAATTATAAGAGATGAGGCTACAATGATGTCATGCTATGCCCTCCAATGTAATGACTGTTTGCTTCGTGAAGTCAAGGGTAATAGTTTGCCATTTGGTGGAAAGGTAATGTTGTTAGGTGGCGATTTTAGACAAACATTACCTGTCGTTGTACATGGAAATCGAACTGACATTATCGAAACCTGTATAAAGTCAAGCACACTATGGAAAGATTTTACCCATCTTCAACTGCAACAAAATATGAGATCAGAAGGCCAAACTGATTTCAATGATTGGCTTATTAAAATTGGAGAAGGCAGAACAGAAAAAATACCAAATGTACCTGACGACACTGTTCACATCCCACCTCATATGATTTTTCACCAAGATCTTATATCCGCTATATTTGAAGGTAGCATAAATAACCAGCAATATTCAGAGCTTGCTAACCAAGTCATCCTAACCTGTAAAAATAAGGATGCATTAATCCTCAATAATAAAATCTTTAAAAAAATTAATGCACCCCAAAGAAATTATCACAGTGCTGATTCTGTACTTGCTGATGACAAAGAAAGTAAGGCAAACTTTTCGACTGAATTCATAAACTCACTAACTCCTTCTGGAATGCCACCACATATTTTGCAGCTAAAGATAGGTGCAATTGTCATGTTACTGTGAAATATGAACCCCAAAAAAGGCCTATGCAATGGTACAAGATTAATTGTTCAACAATTAAAGGACCATTTTATAGATGCTGAAATTTTAACTGGTACACCATAAAGGAGAGAGAGTTTTCATACCAAGAATAGATTTAGCACCAAGTGAAAGTAGTCTACCTTTTATACTTCAAAGAAGACAATTTGCCATCATTATGGCATTTGCCATGACCATTAATAAATCACAAGGACATACTTTCAAATCTGTGGGTATTTTCTTAGAACAACCAGTATTTGCACATGGCCAATTGTACGTTGCCTTATCACGGTGCAAAAATCCACAGGCTATTAAAGTTTACATTGAAAAGAATGAAAGTCAAGGTGATTTATTAGAAGATGGACGTATTTTTACTAAAAACATTGTCTACTATGAAGTACTGTAACTTTTCATTAAACAAACAAAAGCCATGCAAAACAAATTTAAAAACAAAAGCAAAAATATTAAAAACCACAATATATATAACCACCAAATTTTGAAAACAAATACACATAAATGTCCATTCCCTTCAAAAGGTCATTATTACGCATAAAAACAAGGAAGATGAAGGGAATTTTTTTTTAAAAAAGGGCAAATGCAATAAGTACAGTGATCCTGGTTCTATACAGAGACTCTGTATTATAAATTTTCTCCAATTGGAGGGATACTGATACTACAACTAGCAGTCACAGCTGTTACAATTCTAATGGAAAATCCATATATAAGGTGTGCTTGCCTATATAAAATATCCTATGTGGCTGAGCCGTTCGCAATCTGACAATAAACTGTCCATAGGAATGTAAGAGTGTGGCTTACTATACAATAAACAGTCCCAAAGTTACAATCGAGTGAGTATCTCTAATTGACTCCTAGTAGTTGGCAATACCTATACAGCACAATATAAAGGAATTGTGCAAGTACTTATAAGTAAATAGTCCACAGTGTGGCAACCGTGTTAAGGTATATACGTGAACCCAAGGGTAAATACATTGGTCTCCCAAGGGCAGGTTCCAGATGTCAATAGGACTGCCTGTGAGTATATCAGAAATATAATAAGATACAGAGCCTACTAGGGGGTTTTGAGGGACATTAAGCTAGGCCAGAACTCATAACATTAGCAGGCCGCACATAGCGTGACTTCCTGGTTGGTAACGCGCATGCGCACGTCTTGCGTGATGACGTGCGCTGCGTGGTTACTGAGGTCTGACGCGTTTCGACGTAGACACGTCTTTTTCAAAGGTAGAGTGACACGAGGCTGTTACAAGAGAGCTTTTTATAGGATAAGGTTGTCAAGGTAACACCATAGAGGCTTGCTTACAACGTTATTAACGGCTGTGGCTCCATCTGCTGGAGGGGGTTGGAATATATCTCAGAAATGAAAATAAGAGAATAGAAATGATGTGGATAAGATGGACTTAAGCACAAATGGAAGAGATAATAGATAGCCAGTTATAAGCTTTAGTAAGGGCTCTTTATTGGGAAGATTCTGAGCTGCATCAAACTTCCCTTAGCAGTACCTGCTTCTCTGTTAAAATTTTAAATTTCGCGCCACAAAATGGCGGCCGCAGATTCGCAGGCTTTTTAATTTTGGGGTAGAAGGAGGCTACCTGCCTTTTGATGTGGTCCTCCCTGCCTTACTGTCTGCAGTGACCCCTCTGAATGACTACTATGCTTGCTCCAGGGCCTCGGAGGTCTTGATAGTGTGTCAGGCAGCAAGGCCTGGCGGGTAAGATGGCCAAATGGAAGAGATAATAAAGGAATATAAAATATATGTGTGGGCAGTAGCTCCTAATATGGGAGCTGTGGAGAATAAATTATGTCCCCCAGAGAGCGAATGCGACATGTATATATATATAAAATAAATTAAATGTGATGTACCACCAAATTCTAAAAATAAGATTATACAGTGTAAGAAGGAGGTCCCAAGGTAAAAAGATATATTAGATGGTAAAAATAATATCCTCCTAAATATGGAAATGTGAACCATTAGTATGTGGAACTACAAAAAAAGCTAATAAATGTGTTGACATATATAAAAAATAATAATGATATAAATGTGATGTACCACCAAATTCTAAAAATAAGATAGTACAGTGTAAGAAGGAGGTCCCAAGGTAAAAAGATATATTAGATGGTATAAAATAATATCCACCTAAATATGGGAATGTGAGCCATTGGTATGTGGAACTACAAAAAAAGCTAATAAATGTGTTGACATACTAAGTGATGTGTGGCTGGAAGGGAGAAGGGGAGACTAAAAAAACTATGTATGGCATAAGTGCACTGGGATATAAGAAAAGATCTGTGATAACCTAAATTACTGGGAGAAATATTGGTAGATGCCATAAATTGATGAGGAAAATATTAAAAATATTCACGTGTGTACCACTGGTAAAAACTAATAACTAGTTGAATCACTACCAAGGTAGGATAAATATGATCATGTGAAAATGTGTCACTAAACCGCCATGTCATGGCAGGTGGGTAGGTATCAAGCCGAAGTTGATAAATAATAAAAATAATAATAAGAAGAGTGAGGAGGAAAATAAATAATAGAAGATCCTACAAAAAACTCCTAAAATAAAGAGACATATTAGTTCAAATAAAGGGTGTGAAAGTAAAACCTTCATTCAAACCATGGGGACTTTGTGCTTTTAATTTATAAATCCATCTTGCCTCACATTGCAGTAATTTTGTCTCCAGATCTCCTTGTCTGGGACCTGCATACACTTTTTCTAACACACAGAAGGTTAATACCTCACTGTAGTTGTCATGATAATATTTTACATGGCGAGCAATTGGTGTGTCTAGTGAATTTGTAATGCTGTTTATATGTTCGCCAACTCTTCGGCGCAGCTGGCGCCTCGTTTTACCTACATAAATTTTCCTGCAAATGCAGGAAGCCACATACACTACTCCAGTGGAACAACAATTCAAAAACTCCTTTATAACAAATTTATCCCCTGTTATTGGGTGTTTAAATGTTTTAGTTGGAGTGATATACCTGCAAAATTTGCATCTGCTGCATCTGAAACAGCCTGCCAGCGGTTGTAACCAGGTTTTGGCTTTGGATTCTTGTAAAGAGCTATGAACTAATATGTCTCTGAGATTTTTACCTCTGCGGTATGTGATGGAGGCCCTTGGTGGTAGAACTTCTTTTAGGTCATCATCACTCTTTAGGAGGTGCCAATGTTTTGATAATATCTCTCTGATGATGTCTGAATCAAATCCAAAAGTCATTATGCAGCGTGGTTGGTTACTCTTTTTGTCCGTTTGCTTCTTTTCATTTAGGCCATTAAGTAGTTCAGTTCTGTTGCAGTTGGATGCAAACTTGTAAGCAGACTTAAGGCATCTGTTAGAATAACCTCTTTCCAGAAACCTTGTTCGTAATTTGTCTGCTTCAAGTTTGTATTGCTCCTCAGAGCTGCAATTTCTTTTTATCTGGAGATATTGTCCTCTGGAGATTCCTCTTTTGAGTGGCTCGAAGTGTTGGCTACTCCAATTCAATAAGGAATTTGTGGCTGTGTCTTTTCTGTAGGTTGTAGTAGACAGTCTTCCATTACCATCCTTTTTTATCAATAGATCCAGGAACGTAATGGATGAAGAGTTAATCTCATAGGTAAACTTTAGGCCTATGTCATTGGTATTAAGTTCAGCCATAAATCTTTCAAAATCTTGTTTTGTACCAGTCCAGACCACTAGAACATCATCTATGAAGCGACGCCACACTATCGCATACTCAGAGAGAGAGTGATGGGAGTCTTGAAATACATATTTCTCTTCCCACCAACCTAGCAACAAATTCGCATAGCTTGGGGCACATGGTGTCCCCATAGCTGTGCCCTTTTGTTGATGATACCATTTGTTGTTAAAGATAAAATAATTGTGTTTTAACACATATTCTAGTAGGTCTAATAGGAAGTCATTAAATTTAGTATGGGTCATACCTTTCATCCCCAGATAGTGACTTAACGCTCTAATCCCATATTGACAACTTATCTATGTTGTCATTAAGCCTAGTACAGAAGGTGTTATATTCTGGTATTTCGCTAAATTTTCCAAATTCCTGTTGGTTCAAAGCCAACTTTGGTTTAATGACTTCCAAGTTCTGTTGTTCTGTTTCAATGATAAGGGACATTAAGTCAAAGGAGCACTTTAACAGTATTTCCTGCCATTTTTTAATAAATGTGTCGTTGGCTAAATTATTAGCTGGGCTTATGTTGATTCTTAAACCTCTAGGGACGATCTGATTTTTCAAATAGTTCTGTAACTGCTGATTAAAAAATGTCAGGAAATACTGTTAAAGTGCTCCTTTGACTTAATGTCCCTTATCATTGAAACAGAACAACAGAACTTGGAAGTCATTAAACCAAAGTTGGCTTTGAACCAACAGGAATTTGGAAAATTTAGTGAAATACCAGAATATAACACCTTCTGTACTAGGCTTAATGACAACATAGATAAGTTCAAAAAAGAAATCAAAGACCGAAAACAAAAGAAGTTCTGGAGAGATCAGACAGACTTCAAAACTGGTAGAGTCTTTAGGAAACTTCCTAGAGGCACCCAGAAACAGGGGAACTCAGATATAAGCTCTTCAGATTATGAAAACTCTGACTTGGATGATCTTCCGATACACCATGTCAGAAATAGGAGACACAATCCCACTCTCCAAAGAAGAGAGAACTATGAACAGAAACCGTATCAGCAACCCAGAGTGACTACCACACCTAACACTCATTTTTTAGAGAGAGGCATGATCCCACAACAAGGACCAGAGAGAAACCTGAGGTCCAGAGCAAACAGGGACCCCTAACAGCCAACTCCCATGTCCCACAGACCAATAGTCTTCAGATAGTCAACTTGTCTAGCTTCCCTCTTAACATTCATCATATGTCAGTATTCCAAAGAGGGTTAACTTTTGTCCCTACATCAAGATCCGATATCTTCACACACATCAAAGATGTAAACCTCTTTGCTCGCAAATTAGCATTGCATAAGTTTTACAAAATCAAAGAGGAAAAAGAATATATGGACCTTGGAGTGGGAAAGGAGGATATAGAGACATTACGTACTCTTTTATCCTTAATGGAGGAGAATGACCCTGATAAGAATACAAATAAAGAATTAATAAAGTCTAAAACCTGGAGAAACAAAAGTTCATTCACACCAGGACTAAAGGACTATGCTAATATCTGGGTCTTCTTACAGCAAATAACCTTGGATATTGAAAATATTGACTATCTGAGACTAAAAAGGGAGTTTAATCTATCCAAAAATGAATTTACAGCACTTAAAGATTTGGAGAAATGTAAGGAGATACAAATAAAACCTGCAGATAAGGGAGGAAATATTGTAATTATGAATAACAGTGATTACAAGGATATGTGCAATAGAATCTTGGACGATACAAACACATATAAGATCATCTCAAAGAATCCAACTATTGAATATAAAAAACTTCTAAAAGAGATTCTAGATAATGCCAGAAAGGAAGATCTGATTGATGATCAAACCTATCATTTTTTATATCCTAAATTTCCTACAATGTCCATCTTCTATTCCCTCCCCAAAATACACAAGAAAAAAGTACCCATTCCAGGGAGACCTATTGTATCCGGTACAAACAATCTTTCTCACAATGCTAGTATATTCATTGACCATCACATGAGAGAAATGGTAGAGTGTCTACCATCATATGTTAAAGATACCAATGACATCCTTAAACAATTGGAAGATCTATGTGTACCCAATACTGCTTGGCTAGCATCGATTGATGTAGAAGCACTGTATAGCAGCATACCCCACCAATATGGGATTAGAGCGTTAAGTCACTATCTGGGGATGAAAGGTATGACCCATACTAAATTTAATGACTTCCTATTAGGCCTACTAGAATATGTGTTAAAACACAATTATTTTATCTTTAACAACAAATGGTATCATCAACAAAAGGGCACAGCTATGGGGACACCATGTGCCCCAAGCTATGCGAATTTGTTGCTAGGTTGGTGGGAAGAGAAATATGTATTTCAAGACTCCCATCACTCTCTCTCTGAGTATGCGATAGTGTGGCGTCGCTTCATAGATGATGTTCTAGTGGTCTGGACTGGTACAAAACAAGATTTTGAAAGATTTATGGCTGAACTTAATACCAATGACATAGGCCTAAAGTTTACCTATGAGATTAACTCTTCATCCATTACGTTCCTGGATCTATTGATAAAAAAGGATGGTAATGGAAGACTGTCTACTACAACCTACAGAAAAGACACAGCCACAAATTCCTTATTGAATTGGAGTAGCCAACACTTCGAGCCACTCAAAAGAGGAATCCCCAGAGGACAATATCTCCGGATAAAAAGAAATTGCAGCTCTGAGGAGCAATACAAACTTGAAGCAGACAAATTACGAACAAGGTTTCTGGAAAGAGGTTATTCTAACAGATGCCTTAAGTCTGCTTACAAGTTTGCATCCAACTGCAACAGAACTGAACTACTTAATGGCCTAAATGAAAAGAAGCAAACGGACAAAAAGAGTAACCAACCACGCTGCATAATGACTTTTGGATTTGATTCAGACATCATCAGAGAGATATTATCAAAACATTGGCACCTCCTAAAGAGTGATGATGACCTAAAAGAAGTTCTACCACCAAGGGCCTCCATCACATACCGCAGAGGTAAAAATCTCAGAGACATATTAGTTCATAGCTCTTTTCAAGAATCCAAAGCCAAAACCTGGTTACAGCCGCTGGCAGGCTGTTTCAGATGCAGCAGATGCAAATTTTGCAGGTATATCACTCCAACTAAAACATTTGAACACCCAATAACAGGGGATAAATTTGTTATAAAGGAGTTTTTGAATTGTTGTTCCACTGGAGTAGTGTATGTGGCTTCCTGCATTTGCAGGAAAATTTATGTAGGTAAAACGAGGCGCCAGCTGCGCCGAAGAGTTGGCGAACATATAAACAGCATTAAGAATTCACTAGACACACCAATTGCTCGCCATGTAAAATATTATCATGACAACCACAGTGAGGTATTAACCTTCTGTGCGTTAGAAAAAGTGTATGCAGGTCCCAGACAAGGAGATCTGGAGACAAAATTACTGCAATGTGAGGCAAGATGGATTTATAAATTAAAAGCACAAAGTCCCCATGGTTTGAATGAAGGTTTTACTTTCACACCCTTTATTTGAACTAATATGTCTCTTTATTTTAGGAGTTTTTTGTAGAATCTTCTATTATTTATTTTCCTCCTCACTCTTCTTATTATTATTTTTAATTATTATTATTGATACCTACCCACCTGCCATGACATGGCGGTTTAGTGACACATTTTCACATGATCATATTTATCCTACCTTGGTAGTGATTCAACTAGTTATTAGTTTTTACCAGTGGTACACACGTGAATATTTTTAATATTTTCCTCATCAATTTATGGCATCTACCAATATTTCTCCCAGTAATTTAGGTTATCACAGATCTTTTCTTATATCCCAGTGCACTTATGCCATACATAGTTTTTTTAGTCTCCCCTTCTCCCTTCCAGCCACACATCACTTAGTATGTCAACACATTTATTAGCTTTTTTTGTAGTTCCACATACCAATGGCTCACATTCCCATATTTAGGTGGATATTATTTTATACCATCTAATATATCTTTTTACCTTGGGACCTCCTTCTTACACTGTACTATCTTATTTTTAGAATTTGGTGGTACATCACATTTAATTCATTATTATTTTTTATATATGTCAACACATTTATTAGCTTTTTTTGTAGTTCCACATACTAATGGTTCACATTTCCATATTTAGGAGGATATTATTTTTACCATCTAATATATCTTTTTACCTTGGGACCTCCTTCTTACACTGTATAATCTTATTTTTAGAATTTGGTGGTATATCACATTTAATTTATTTTATATATATATATACATGTCGCATTCGCTCTCTGGGGGACATAATTTATTCTCCACAGCTCCCATATTAGGAGCTACTGCCCACACATATATTTTATATTCCTTTATTATCTCTTCCATTTGTGCTTAAGTCCATCTTATCCACATCATTTCTATTCTCTTATTTTCATTTCTGAGATATATTCCAACCCCCTCCAGCAGATGGAGCCACAGCCGTTAATAACGTTGTAAGCAAGCCTCTATGGTGTTACCTTGACAACCTTATCCTATAAAAAGCTCTCTTGTAACAGCCTCGTGTCACTCTACCTTTGAAAAAGACGTGTCTACGTCGAAACGCGTCAGGCCTCAGTAACCACGCAGCGCACGTCATCACGCAAGACGTGCGCATGCGCGTTACCAACCAGGAAGTCACGCTATGTGCGGCCTGCTAATGTTATGAGTTCTGGCCTAGCTTAATGTCCCTCAAAACCCCCTAGTAGGCTCTGTATCTTATTATATTTCTGATATACTCACAGGCAGTCCTATTGACATCTGGAACCTGCCCTTGGGAGACCAATGTATTTACCCTTGGGTTCACGTATATACCTTAACACGGTTGCCACACTGTGGACTATTTACTTATAAGTACTTGCACAATTCCTTTATATTGTGCTGTATAGGTATTGCCAACTACTAGGAGTCAATTAGAGATACTCACTCGATTGTAACTTTGGGACTGTTTATTGTATAGTAAGCCACACTCTTACATTCCTATGGACAGTTTATTGTCAGATTGCGAACGGCTCAGCCACATAGGATATTTTATATAGGCAAGCACACCTTATATATGGATTTTCCATTAGAATTGTAACAGCTGTGACTGCTAGTTGTAGTATCAGTATCCCTCCAATTGGAGAAAATTTATAATACAGAGTCTCTGTATAGAACCAGGATCACTGTACTTATTGCATTTGCCCTTTTTAAAAAAAAAATTCCCTTCATCTTCCTTGTTTTTATTCATTTTATTCGTCGCTGTTTGGTATAAATAATAAATAAAATTTCAATTGCATTATATCCCCTTCACTTTGCCATATTGTATTTGGGGTGGAAAACACCCTGGGGAACCAGAAAATTCCTCACATTACCTAATTTGTGTCATTATTACGCAACAGAAATTACTTTTACAAAAATGATATTTTCCTGTTAAACTACATTAAATTGTCAAACAGATACAGAACAGTGCTTACACAGCGTGCAACAAGTTTAAGTTCTTGCGTTCTCTTTTCAGAGAACCACTTTTCCGCACACCAAACTATATGATTTAAAACAATTACTACAGAAACAAACAAAGGTCAACCATTGAAAAATACAAATCAATAAACAATTCAGTCATAATTAATGGAAGTACTGTTTATGCATGATTAGCCTCACAAAACACTTGCCTTGCATTATTTTGACAAATTAGACATATTACAAAGTTCATGTTAACAGATCAACCACTTTTTAAGTCACACTGAAAATGTTGTCTTTTATGTTAAACATTAATCGCCAGTTAATGGGGTCAGGAAGGAATTAATTTTTTTCCCTCTCTGATACAATTGGCTATGTTTCAAGGAGGGTTTTTACTGTTTGCCTTCCTCTTGATTCAATGTATATTTAAGTTAGCAATTCTTGAGATAGAACTTGCATGTTAAAAAACCATTACCTCAAGTTTACAATACTGATTAATTTAAAGTTCAACTGTTCTTACATTCAAATGGTAATACTTTTAATACAAAATGCTTTAACAGTTACTGTTGAACAAAAGAGCATTTTACAAAAATAAACATGTTTAATATCACAATAGTACTTATTTCATCATTACTAAATCATTACAAGTGTCAAATACATATATTAATAACTAAACAACTTTCCAAACATACACATCTCATTGCCGTCATTTTTTGACGGGCAAGTCACTAGTAATAATATAATAACCATAACCAATATGATTTTAAAGTATGCTATTGCCATTAGCAAAAGAGTTTTGGATCAGATGGGAAAAGCACTCAGAGTATTTGTGAACTTTCATAAGCCCTATAATGGATGCAGTGTAAGAAATCTACAACAGTTTTATTCCTTTAAACATTATCCAGTGTTAAAACAGAAGAGAAAAGTGGAAAATAGAAGATATTGTGTTCTACTTTATTCTGTGGTTATAGAAGTTTAATTCTGCATGGATAAACTGTATGCTGCAGCTTTTGAGTTAGAATCTTTTAAATCCCGGAAAGATTTATTTTCTACTATTATTGCTGCTGTGTTACCCTTTTAGCTGTGAGAGCCAATTCTGAAATCCAGACTAGATCAGTTCCTCTTGTTTCTTATGCACTTTCACGTGTGACAACTGCATCTCAAATCCCGTTAAAAAAATTATGGTTTAAAAAATAAAAAGCTTCAACCAAGCATAGCTGTTCTGGTGCACTTTACTTTTACACCTTTTTAACAGATGATTGAAGTTATGTTTAGGCGTTATCATTTAAGGGACCTGTGAGTATTACAATTTATAAGGTTAAACAAAAATATAAGTACTGTAGTTTTCTTAAATGTCTGACAACTTTTCTTTTCGAAAATAATATGTAACTGTTATGCTGCTAATTGAAATACAGGGTATTGACCCATGGGAGAGAAGAAGAGATCATGGAACAATACTTGAACCAGCATCCAGGTCCAGTTTGCAGGATTTGAGTATCCTGTCAGGGTCGGAGGTCTGTGGCAGGCAATAATATCTACAAGACGGGCTGAAGAATGGCTCTGGTGGTACACTAGGATATCTGGCAAAACACGCAAAAGAATAGTTAGGGTAATGGTCCAAAGTCAAATGAAAACAATGAAGACTTCTCTTTTCCATTCAGGTTAATAGAGATGATTATCAATTTCAGATAAAACTCTGGTGAAAAAATGGTGAATATGCTTTAGCACTTCCATGTAAATTATGCATTTCAATAAAAAATAGAGCAAAACCATAGCACACTACTTAATGTTATATGGTATATTCACTAATAGTGTAACAGAGGGCCTGTGTCAAATCACTGCCTGTCAAACCTGCTTGCTCTAGACACCTTCACTATATTTACTAAGATCATTTTAATATAATGAGGTCCAAGATGCTAATTCTTAATCATCTTTCTTACTTCCCCACTTGATGATTTCAATGTCTCATTTTTCTCTGATCGCCAATTAAGTGCAATTGTTTTTTTTTGTCTAAAGTTTTCAACCATCAAATATATTGCATATTATTATTGCCAATATGTTTTTTGTATAAAGCGCCAACATATTCTGTAACACTAAGTACAGCAGTTCCAGTGGGTACATATAACATATGTCACCAAAGTTACCTATTGGTAGATAAGGCGTAAAAGGTACTGTTTTTGTAAGAGCTTACAGTGTAAGTGGGTTAGGGGTATTAAACACAAAACAAAGGAGCAGCTTGTATGTTGTCATGTGAGGCAGCAGAATCCATGCACATGAGGTGTTCAATATCTTGTTTGAGGATGAATTGATAGGCTTCCTTGATTATGTGGGTTTTCAGGAAGTGTTTGAAATTGTTCTGATGTATATTTGAGGTATCAATACAAAATGATCAAATATGAAATTAATTATAGTAAGATTTTATCAGCCTCACTAATTTTACATTGCATTCAGATGATGAATAATCTACATATATTCATATAGATAGATAGATAGATAGATACATAAAACATATTTTACTCTTAAATCATACCTTCCACAGTAGCTTCAATTTTATGAGATGAGGAGCTTAACTGCAAAACCGTACCGCAGTATATCTAGCCCATCTAAAAAACTGTCACCATATTTCTGCTCTCATATGAGAAGATAAACAGAAAGAATAAATAGTAATTAACAATGAAGTCTTAAAAAATAAAATAAAACGCAAACTAATAATTTGAACGAAACCCAAAAATAAAATCTCTGCCCTAGATGGTCAAAGCTCTTATCAACTTAAAGTACATGTGATTTATCTCTATTTATCAGATTACATAGTTACATAGTTACATAGGCCCTCATTCAATTGCAATTTGGCCAATTGAATAGTGCTCAAAATAAGCACATAACATATTTTTTTTAAATAAGTTTTTAGTTAGTGAAAACCTTGCTTTTGGATAGATGTTTACTAAATAAAAACTTCTTTAAAAAAAAATTGTTATGTGCTTATTTAGACCCCTATTCAATTGGCCAAATTGCAATTGAATGAGGGCCATAGTAATTAAGATTGAAAAAAAATACTTTCAGTCCATCAACTTCAACCTTTTAAGATCTCCTCTGATCTGCAATATGTGGATTAGTTATTCATTAATTAGTTGTTACTTAATTATTAATCAATTATTTATTTATTTATTTATTTTTAATTTTATTTTTAAACAATTAATTATTAATTAATCCAGAGGAAGGCAAACAGAAAAAAAACTCAAGTGAAACTTAGCCAATCGTCTCAAAGAAAGAAAAAAAAATTCATTCCTGGATTTCTCCCTGGATCAATACTCTCTCCCTAATTATCCAGGATAACCCTGAATTCCCTTTTTAATTAGAAATAAATCCAGTCCCCTTTTAAAGCTATCTATCGAATGCACTGTCACCAGCTCCTCTGGTAGAGAATTCCACAGATTAACCACCCTTACTGTGAAGAACTCTTTTCTTTCTTTAAGGTGGAATCTTTTTACTTCTAACCTCAAGGGATGTCCTCTTGTCAGTTGAAAACCTCTTGGCACAAAAAGCTTTATACTGACCCTGGATGTATTTATATAATGTAAGCATATCTCCTCTTAGATGCCTTTTTTCTAGAGAAAATAAGTTTAATTTGGTTAGTCTTTCTTCATAACTTACCCCCTCTATTCCTCTTATTAGCTTTTTTGCCCTTCTCTGTACCCTTTCCAGCTCTAAAATGTCCTTTTTATGAAGTGGTGCCCAAAATTGTACTTCAAATTCTAAATGAGAGCGTACTAGGGATTTCTATAGTTGCAGAATTATATTTGCTTCCCTTGCTTCTATACCCTTCTTAATACTTGCTAATATTTTATTTGCCTTTGCAGCTGCTGCTTGGCTTTGAGCACTGTTACCTCGGTGGTTGTCCACAAGCACTCCCAAATCCCTTTCAATATCTGATACCCCTAGATTTGCTCCATTAAGATTAAAAATTGCATGGCTATTTTTCCTTCCCAGATGCATAACTTTACATTTATTCATATTAAATATCATCTGCCATTTAGATGCCCATTCCTCAATTGTATGTAAATCCCTTTGGAGGGAAAGCACATCATTATCTGATTTAATTACCTTGCACAACTTTGTGTCATCAGCTAAAATGGAGACACATCTTTCCAGTCCCACCTCTAAGTCAATAATAAATATGTTAAAAAGGAGAGGACCTAATACTGAACCCTGAGGAACCCCACTTACCACATTAGTCCAATCGGAGTATGTTCCATTTACAATAACCCTTTGCTTCCTGTCTTTTAGCCAGCTCTCAATGCATGAGCAGATATTTACTGCAATTATGGTATCCTTTAGTTTGCACAATAGTCTCCCATGTGGCACTGTATCAAAATCCAAAACAACTACATTCACTGAGTTGCCTTGATCCAGGTTCCTACTAGCCTCCTCATAGAAACTAATTAGATTTGTTTGACATGACCTATCCCTCATAAATCCATGTTGACTTCTACTTATAATCCTGTTCACATTGACATATTCTTGTATATTATCACTTATTAACCCTTCTAAAAGCTTTCCCAGATTGATCTATTTATGAGTGATCCAATGATAAGTAAGTGAAATGTAAGCAGTTACAATTTTTTTTCTTTCTGCTCAAAGCTTAGTTCTTCATATCACTCTGCAACACATTATAACATAGATCATAGCATATCATTTATAGCATAGAATGACATAGTTCTATTGGCCCTAATTTAATACCCTCTGTTGAATCTATTTAGACTCTATTATGTCTCTGATTGTGCGTAACCAATGTGCATGCATATGATAAGCTGATGACTAATGAAAAGAGCTTGAGTTTGGGGCATGTTAAATAGATTTTAGATAGAAGTTTTTCAGTTTTGGACATATAAACCCATTATAACTGTTGCCAAAAAATGTTTCCAGATAGGGTTACAGGGCCTCATTCAATTGTGATTTGGCCAATTGAATAGGGCTCTATATAAGCACAGAGCATATTTTTTTTAGTTAGTGAAAGTCTTCACTAACTAAAAACTTCTGTAAGAAAATATGTGCTTATTGTCCAAATCACAACTGAATGAGGCCCACATTGTCCATCATAACTTAATGAATACTGAGCAGGATGAGACAGAAGTGTGATGAAACTTTTATTTGCATTTACAATTGTACTATAAAGGATTAAAATAGAAGAGCAAGAGTTATTAGTGCTGTATGTAAACAAAGATCTTAGCTCTTTTCCAAGATTCAGTTTAGGGAATAATGCAGACAACTGTTTCACATAAATTATTGAAACAGAGAACATTTATTGTTGGTTGGAATATTAGTTATGATACGTAAAACCCAAAATCGACATGGAATAAAATGAGTGGTTGGCATAAATAAATGCAGCATGGCAATGCTAACTTGATATATTTTATACATTTTTCCAATTTGTGTTCTTTAAAACATGTTTTATGGAAATACTTAAGTATCCCACTAAATGTATATTTTATGCAGAACTTGTCCTGATAATGGACAAAATAGCTTGGAATGATGTGTTTAAAAGTCATCCCTTCGATCAAATTGAAAGATGAGCTGAAGCATAACAACAAATCAGATGTCCTAATAATGCTTTGTAACCCTAGACATATGTACATTTCATTATAATATATTTGTAGAGCAAAGCACGACACATGCCGATTTGCCTATTTTCAAGAGCTAACTGAAATGTGTACTGTGATGTCTGATCTGTAAAAGTGACATAACCATGTCTTAGGCTTACATTTTTTTTAAATGTCCAGACAGTAGATTTCTAGAGGATGACTACAGAAATAAAAAGCCAGAACCAAGGAGGAATCCTAGTTCTTTATCTTGGAGCACCGTTTTTTTACATTTTCATAAAACATGTAATTATGAAAATTCATATTTTTATTAAACTGGCATATCTTAATCTAAATGTGTAGTTTTAGGTTTCATGCGGACTAGGAACAAACTGCAAAAGTTTTTAGTGTATATTTGTGTATTTTGGGCATGTTAGTCTACGTTTGCAATTTTCAAGCATATTATTGCATATTTAGACATCACCTAGCCCGAACATTATAATATAGCAAACTATGCACCTCTGGTTCCTGCAAATTGTCCCAAATGCCTGAGAAATATATTATCAGTATGCACTTTTCCCTCTCTGCTTTAAAGGTTTGATGAGAGTTACTTCTACAGAGAACCTGGCAAGTTTAAAAGAGATGTTCTGGATTACTAGAATAGAGATAAGTTGAGTAATATCAAAAGCAATCACTCTATGAGCCATCCCTATGAAAGTCAGGTGCTGATACACCAATATGGAGCCCATAAAATCCACCAAGATTTACCTCAATCAAGGAGGATAGGAAAATAAGCACCTTGAAAGTTCATCCACCTGGAACAACAAAAGAGATGGCTTCATATCAGACAGAACCTCGCCACCTTGGGTTCCAACATGGAGGTCTACTAGTGTTTGGACCCTGAAAACACCAGAAGAGAAAGAGCTAGACCAAAAGCAACAACGTCCATATGTCACAGTGAAAACACCAAGATTGACATACCAACAGAGAACAATAACTTTTTTTAGTCAAGGACAAAAATGCTCCTTACATCCCAACACCATTCCCCACCATCTGATATTCACACCCCCAACCAGGAGGGGAAAGAGGCATCAAGAACAAGAAGAGGATGCAGGGGAGGAAGAAGAGTGCAACATTAAAAGAACAAGAAGAATCATATATACACACTAAAAGTCTTTAACATCTCCTATAGGAAACTTAGTCCATATGAGACCAATGTTCCTCGAAGAGGATTGTCGTTTGCACCCTATGCAGAACCGAATGCGTTTGAATTATTCATTGACACCGACTCGTCCATCAGGAATCTCGCCCTTACTATGCATTTGCCAAGATGGATAGGGAAAAGAGCAAGTGGAAATCCATAGCTTGAGGTGGCTTGAGATGATTTACTTCTAGAAGAAATCACAGTCAAGAATCTGGAGGAACTCATGAAGGAATCAGACAGCTCTGTTGTTAAACACACTCATTTGAAGCCAAAGTCTATATTTTATCCTCTTCAATCATAGGGTGTTGCGGAAACTGATCCTCCAGGAGTTTGACCAGATTTGTTCTAAAAAAATACACAGCTTCCAAATCGAATCTCAATCATAGAGATAAGGAAGCCTTGAGAAATCTACAAGAGGACCCAACAAATTTCATGAGACAAGTGGACAATGGAGGAGGCATATTCATCCAAGACAAAGACAATTATATTGAAGAGGCAATGAGGCTCATTAGGGAAACCTATACGTATATCCATTTGGACAAAGACCCTACAGAGGAGTACTTGAATCTATACCATAAGCTTATAATGTATGCAAAAAGCAAAACTATTGTCATAAACAAGGAATTTAAATTTCTATATCTACTCTTTCTCCAAATCACGTTTTTTTACCATCTACTGAAAATCCATAAAGACATCAATAACCCCCAAAGAAGACCCATTATTTTGGAGATTGGTTCAATGACTGAGAGGTTATCAGAATATGACTATTTTGTTCAGCCTATGGTGTTCAACCTCAAGTTGTATGTCAGAGACACCCACAACTCCTGGAACTTATGTCTACACAGAAATGAAGAGAGGAATATAGTTGGATCTCTCTGGACGTCAGTGCTCTGTACACTTTCATCCCCCAAGATCTAGGGGTTGCAGCAGTGAGAATCTTCTTTGACACATATGATAACATTGAAGAACCACAAAAGGAATTTGTTCTGCAAGCTATTAATTTTGTCCTTAATAAAAAATAATTTCATCTTTCAGAATCAATGTTACCTACAGAGAAAAGGGACAGCTATGGGAAACAAGTTTGCCCCTAGCTTTCCCAACTTCATGGGTCTATGGGAAGATCTCTATATTTTAAAGGATAATCTATTTAGCAGCACCATCATATTCTGGAGACGTTTTATTGATGATATTATCATATGGAAATCAGATGAGATCAATAAGAAGGATGACTTCCTCCAATAAGTTAACACTAATACAGAGAACTTAATATTCACCATAACAGCTATATGACCTCCATACCTTTCATGGATGTCATCCTATCTGGAGAGGAAGATAACATGATTTCACGTCTGTACACGAAACCCACAGACCTTCATGCTATTAGCGGACACCACACAAACTGAATTACCAACATCCCTTATGGGCAATTCCAAAGGATCAGACAAAATTGTACACACTTGAGAGATTATGACATTGAGAGCCAGATCCTTATGAAGACATTCAAAGTTAAAGGGTACAACAAGGGAGTGGTTCAGAGAGCTTTTGAATGGGCCAGAGATACCAGCAGGAAAGATCTTCTCAAAGAAAAAAGAAAAAGAGTATTAGATCACAACTGTAACGGATCTACTGGCACCCCGACCGGGTACCTCCGTTGATGGATGCGTCCTAGCTTGCGTCGAGGCCTACAAGCACTGCACTGGACACCAAAACCACCACAGACTCCAAGGATAGTACGACAGGAACAAGCGTTCAGTAGTTACAGCTCAAGGGAGTATGCAAAAGCATAGCAATCCCCAGTATGATATAGCGATCCCTTTAATAACGAGACAAGGCTACGTTTTAAAGGGTCAAGTAGAACTATTTTTTAATAACAGGGAATCTCCGTTTATGCAATGGTGCCCTCTGAAGGGCTACACCCACATAATTATCACAGCCAATTAGATACATGGTTCAACCCCCACGTCTCCTCCCCTCAGATAACAGGTAACACAATTAAAACAGACACAATTTTAACCACATTCTGGATGTACCCCAAATACAGGGGGTACACCTTTAAGTCCCGCACCATTCAATATCTCTCACCCAGGGGAACAACATATACAAAAATGGCATGAATCAGACCAGGGGTTCAAAAGTTAGTAAAAGTATGTTTTTACACATAACACACAGACATTGCACATATCCCCCATACAATACACATATAGGACAATAGGTGAGTCACACCTCCCTGGCAACTTGGATACAATCAGACATTAATTAGATCATTCTTCTTTGTTCTTATCAGAGAATGAAAACACTTTGGAAAATGTAAGGATCCTTTACAACTTTCTTATCTCTTGAATCTCTGTAACAGGATTATCTATTAGCCTAGGTCTGCAAAAGTCTGGCTAATATTCTGAGCCAATATATTCTGTAGAACACCAACCAACATACATATAGTAGGATCATATTTTAACCATAATAATCATAAAACAGTTTAAAACAGTGATGAGTTCCGCTACACACCTCCCCCGTGACCATAAGCCGGCATACACGGTCTGATCCCAACGGATCGGCCTGGGGATGTCCGGACAAAAGTATTTGTTGGTCAATTCTCTAGTTTGACAACCCATCAGCATTACTGCAATTCACATTTACTCACATTTCCCATATCCCCAGATAGCTGGGATCTGAGCGCACAAAACCACCGAATAGCGCTCAGATCCTCTTCACACAGTTCAATTGCCATGTAGCTAAAGTCTTTCCCATAGTCTTTCATTATATGAATGGGCTTCATGGCACAGTTATCTGGGGTATCATGGTTCACACAGGGCAAGTACAGAATGACCCCCCTGTATGTAAAGGGCCAGAATGAGTGACTTACACTCTGGTATGGCCGAACACTGGTTCCAAAGGGCAATATGTACCAGGGCCATAGTCGCAGGGCAGGAGGCTGGCAAACAGTCCTCTCCAAGCCAAAGTGGCGAAGGGCACTTCGTCACACATCTCTCCTTTGGGGGGAAGTCTAACCAGGTACCTGGATATTTTGCTGTGGTGATGGGGCAACACGCTGAGGGGACTTGAGGGGCAGAGGCCAGCGGCACTCTGCCCTGATGCCAGCTCTTCTGCTGGTATAACCTGCAGGACATCCTGCTCTGTACAAGGGACAAAGGGAGGGCAGAGGCCGACTGCACTCTGCCCCGCTGTCAGCTCTTCTGCTGGGGTACTTGGGACATATTCCGGCTCAGTAGCCAGGGAAACGTGGGGGTCAGTGGGGGTTAACATTTCCTCTGTTAACCCTGGGGCCACATTAGAAGTTAGCTGGGGAGGGGAATTTGTACTTACCCCCTCCTCCGTTTGTCCCAGTGACGGTAGTTGGGGATCTGGACAAGCTGTGGGCGCAGAGACCACGGTCCCATCTGCGCTGTCTGGGGGATTGGTGTCTCCCCTGGTTAGGGTAAACTGTCGCTGGGGGGGAAGGACGACACCTTCTGCCCCCTGTGTTTCACACTGCCGCTGGGGGGGAAAGACGACACCTTTGGCCCCCTGGGGTACACACTGCCGCTGGGGAGGAAGGTCGACACCTTCTGCTCCCTGGGGTACACACTGCCGATGTGGAGGAAGGTCGACACCTTCTGCTCCCTGGGGTACACACTGCCGCTTGGAGGGAAGGACGACACCTTCTGCCCCCTGGGGTTCACACTGCCGCTGAGGGGGAAGGACGACACCTTCTGCCCCCTGGGGTTCACACTGCCGCTGGGGGGAAAGGACGACACCTTCTGCCCCCTGGGGCTCACACTGCCGCTGGGAAGGAAGGACGGCCCCTTCTGCTCCCTGGGGTACACACTGCCGCTGGGGAGGAAGGACGACACCTTCGGCCCCCTGGGGTACACACTGCTGCTGGGGAGGAAGGACGACACCTTCAGCTCCCTGGGGTACACACTGCCACTGGGGAGGAAGGACGACACCTTCAGCTCCCTGGGGTACACACTGTCGCTGGGGAGGAAGGACGACACCTTCAGCTCCCTGGGGTATACCCTGTCGCTGGGGAGGAAGAACGACACCTTCTGCCCCCTGGGGTTCACACTGCCGCTGGGGGGGAAGGACGACACCTTCTGCCCCCTGGGGTTCACACTGCCGCTGGGGGGGAAGGACGACACCTTCTGCCCCCTGGGGTTCACACTGCCACTGGGGGGGAAGGACGACACCTTCAGCCCCCTGGGGTTCACACTGCCGCTGGGGGGGATGGACGACACCTTCTGCCCCCTGGGGTTCACACTGCCGCTGGGGGGGAAGGACGACACCTTCTGCCCCCTGTAGGGCCGGTAGAGAGACCTCGGTCCCATCTCTACCTGCCATCTGGAGGTCATCCCAGGACCAGTCAATGAAGTCTGGTTCTGCTTGTCGAGTAAGTTGGGGCTGCACGAAGCTGAGCAGATGTTGGTAGTCCTGCTCCAGCTCCCACTCTCTCGTTACCAGGTGGGTCATGTCTTTGCTCACCTCGCCTTCGTCATCCCAGACATACATGCCCATCCGATAGTCGTAGATGTCCCAAAACCTAGACTCCTCCGTGCTGCCAAGATCAATGTCGTCCTCCAAGGCATCCCATAATAAACCTGGGCCATCATAATCATCCCCCTCTGGTAAGTCGTGTTCAGCCGTCCAGGGAGTAAGTCGAACGGTATGCCACCAGAGGGCCTGGTATGCGTTGTCTAGCCAGAGCTCTTGCCATACCAGGGTCTCTAGTCTTGTCACCCACTCATCCAGGGGCTGCTCTCCCAATAGATACATCCGCATCGCCACACGCTTCTGTAGCCGCTGCTCATCACTGGGGAGACTCTCACCTCGCCGCCATTGGGCATCTTCCAGGGCATCATACCAGAGTTCCTTTCTGTCTGCATCCCTGTAGTCCGCGGCCGCCTCCTCCTCCTCATCATGAAACGCTGTCTGAAAACTAGCCGGTTCCATCCTGCTGTAGCCAGGGGCGCTGTACGGATACTAGCGTTGCCCTCAATTTGTAACTCCAAACGTTACCGGTGTCTCCGTGCTGCTTTTCCTCTTACTAGGACGCCATCCCACCACTGCCAGCCAATGTAACGGATCTACTGGCACCCCGACCGGGTACCTCCGTTGATGGATGCGTCCTAGCTTGCGTCGAGGCCTACAAGCACTGCACCGGACACCAAAACCACCACAGACTCCAAGGATAGTACGACAGGAACAAGCGTTCAGTAGTTACAGCTCAAGGGAGTATGCAAAAGCATAGCAATCCCCAGTATGATATAGCGATCCCTTCAATAACGAGACAAGGCTACGTTTTAAAGGGTCAAGTAGAACTATTTTTTAATAACAGGGAATCTCCTTTTATGCAATGGTGCCCTCTGAAGGGCTACACCCACATAATTATCACAGCCAATTAGATACATGGTTCAACCCCCACGTCTCCTCCCCTCAGATAACAGGTAACACAATTAAAACAGACACAATTTTAACCACATTCTGGATGTACCCCAAATACAGGGGGTATACCTTTAAGTCCCGCACCATTCAATATCTCTCACCCAGGGGAACAACATATACAAAAATGGCATGAATCAGACCAGGGGTTCAAAAGTTAGTAAAAGTATGTTTTTACACATAACACACAGACATTGCACATATCCCCCATACAATACACATATAGGACAATAGGTGAGTCACACCTCCCTGGCAACTTGGATACAATCAGACATTAATTAGATCATTCTTCTTTGTTCTTATCAGAGAATGAAAACACTTTGGAAAATGTAAGGATCCTTTACAACTTTCTTATCTCTTGAATCTCTGTAACAGGATTATCTATTAGCCTAGGTCTGCAAAAGTCTGGCTAATATTCTGAGCCAATATATTCTGTAGAACATCAACCAACATACATATAGTAGGATCATATTTTAACCATAATAATCATAAAACAGTTTAAAACAGTGATGGGTTCCGCTACAACAACCAAGTAAATAAAGGTACCACATGTAGATTCCTGACCAAATACAATTAAGCTGCAGGAAAAATAGCCCAAGCTATAAAAGGGAACTGGCACATGCTCAAGGAAGATGATGCTGTCAAAGAGGTCTTACCAGACAAACCGACCATCACATTTAAGACAAATCACACCTTAAAGAACATTCTTGCACAAACAAACTGAGGAATCAGACAACACAACAAAAGACTGAGGGATGGTTCAAGTTACTCATGGAATGTTATAAGTGCAATAAAGCTATGTGCAATGTGCAGTACTTGTAAACATCTAAAGGTAGCAGAAAAGAACATCATTTTCTCCACAAGTAATAAACAGGATTCACCATCAAACATCATCATCTCACTTGTAAATCAGATTTTGTGGTCTACGTGATCACTTGCAATTGTGGCAGGTAATACTCTGGACGCACAGAAAGACACCTTAAGGCGAGGTTCTATGTACACTTGTACAATGTAAATAAAGGTGATCTAACCAACGACTTTTTTGCACGCGGTCACTGAAAACATTAAAGATACGAGGGGCAATATAGTACAGGCAGATGACCATATTAAAAATAATAGGCGCAGAGATAATCATATTGTGAAGCTTAGACAATGAAAAACCCAGTGGATATACAAACTTGGGACCTTAGAACCGCTGGGATTAAATAGGTATATTGATCTTGCAGCATACCTGGTAAAATAATACTGTTATACCTTGGGATATTTGTACATCAATCTCTAAAGTCTCATCAACTATTTAGTCTTGGGAACCAGTTTTAGAGGGCCATGGGCTTGTCAGATAGCTTGGTGAGCTGACTTTAAAACAGAATGTGTATAGTTTAGAGGTTCTATATGTGGTTTGTATACTAGCCAATACCTCTTTATCAATTAGAGATGTATGGTAGTCTTTGTTAATCAATGGGGTCATATGCAATGTACATAGGTAATGATGATAAGTGGTTTGCACACTCATCATTATTTTATTATGCTTGTTCTACATCCCTGTCTTTATATGTCCCACTTTATATATATATATATATATATATATATATATATATATATATATATATATATATTTAATGTATATTTTTTTCTGATTTTTATGCAGATATATTTTTTATATATCTTTTTATATTATCATTGCATATCTAAATGTATTTATTTATATATATTATGTTTGTTTTTATGTATATAATCTATGTGTATTCCATCACATATAAAAACAAGCTCATATACTATGTTAAAGTTAAATGGCCTCAAAGGTACACTATACATTAGGATTCCTCCCATTAATCACTTCATCTATAGCTTCACACTCTCCCTATTCATCCGGAGAAATGTCCAAACCGAGAAGTCTTGTAGAGCTGTCAGAACTTCTGTATGAATAAAGTTCTATCTTATATGAATATTATAGTATAATATGATATTCCAATTGTTAACCACTATTTTTTATATCCATTGTATTAATATTTTATATGCTGTATATTTATATATGTACCTATGCATGCAATTCTATTACTTGAAAATATCTATATGAAAGATATGTTTTCACAGCTGCCCACAAAGAGTTGTTCATGGCTGAATAATCCTTTGTTCTATAAGAGATAAATATCTGAGTGAATTCCTAAACTAATGGATATTAGGTCTATAAAGGTTATGGTCTATAAAGGTGGTGGTATCCTCCTTAAATATTCACATGTGAAATATTCGTTTCATAGACACTAAGTCTAGTAAACAGTATAGTAAATCTGTCTAGGGATATCTAGTTGATAACATTTTTATGACTTCATCTTGTTTATAGGTTGTGGGTCAAAGGGTCATTAGTTAATTAAAAGGGATAAAAATGCAAAGGTCCGAGAGCGCCATCTTATGGTTAAAGGAATAAACGTCTCTATAGAGAAATATATTCTTTATAAAATTTAAATAAGTGATGACATCATGAAAAGATTTTATTAGTTAATAGATACTTTAACTGATTTGGGATTCTGATAGGCAAATAAGCAAGAGGTATAATTATGGAGAGAAACAGGATCGAGAAAAAAGAACAACAGGAGAGAGAAAGAGAGGAAAAGAAGATAAAAGTTTTATCTATGGAGAAGTAAAAACAACTTTGGAATTAACCAGTGGAATTGTGTCATAATTGGTAATGTATAAATTAAGATATTTTATTCTATGATATAATTGAAAATCATTACCATAATTTCTCTGTTTGGTTTATTTCTTATCAAAAAGTTATTTAGATTTCCTTTTGTCATTGAAATTTATAATCCGGATATAAATTTTTATACAAAATTAGATATCTTAATTTTCTTTTTGACCAATACAGAAAAATTAACTTACTTAGCTAACTTATCAATTATATTATAAAATACTTTACTTATTGTGTGATATTCAATATATTCCTGTATAGCTGCATATATTTTAATATCATTAGACATTGTTAGTACATGCTAAAACGTTATTAAGAATGAATTGTATTAATTGATTTATCTAATTTTGTTCTATGGGTTGCTATCCCAGGTTTTATTGTTCATGTGAATGAAGTACACTTTTATATTGAAATTTTAGGACTGCATAGAAAATATCATAAATAATAAGTATTACAATATGATGTATTGATTTTCTTTTATTTATCTGACTGGTAATACTGTGTTTTATCTGCATTTGATTTTGATATATTACTGTGTTATATTTGCATTTGATTTTGATATATTATTGTGTTATATTTGCATTTTGATTTGATATATTACATTTTTCATTAGACTAGTTGATTTTGGTATTTTCAATAAATGTTATTTTATAAAAAGGAATATGTGTCTATAAATTGATTCTGAACTCAATATTCAGTATTCTATATTATATAGAAAATAATATGTCGCATTAACCCCGACAGAGCGCAACACGGTTGCCATGGCTCATACACTTCCGCCGAAAACAGGAAAAGGAGTGGGAGCATCGGAGGGCTGCTTAGCAACCCAAATGCAGATATTTTTTTGGCGTAATTATCACTAACACACCTGATTTAGAGGTTTGATTAGTGGAAGCTTATTTAACTAAGCAGATTTATGAAGGCAAGTGGTATGCTTCTCTTAAACTGTAGTTTTCAGAGAACGTTTAATGACTGTAGAATAGGAGAGAGTCTTATGAAGTAGGTTATACAATTCCAAAGAATTTAGACTGCTCAAGAAGTCCTGTGGTGGGAATGGGGAGGTAATATTAGGGGTTTAGAGGCTCAGATCATGGGTGAAGTGGAGAGAGTGAGTGGGAGTTCATTTGGATACAGGAGTTGATGTATAGTGAGTGCAGTTGAGGGCTTTATAAGTTAAGGTTAGGATTTAAAATGGTAAAGTAGGTAGTATAGGAAAGCAGTGTAGAGGGTCAGAGGGAAGCTGCAGCTGATGAACACTGAGTCATGTAAATTAGACTCACAGAAGGACAGTTTGCAGTGATTACAGGAGATTTAGTGGAAGATGGATAACAGGAAACGGAGTGGGAGCATCAGAGGGCTGCTTAGCAACCCAAATGCAGAGATTTTGGGGGCAGAATTATCACTACCACACCTGATTTAGAGGTTTGATTAGGGGAAGCTTATTTAAAGCCTCCTCAGCCTGTCTGGCATTTTAAATACACCTATTTCTGTAGGATCGCATAGAAATTGTATGTATACTTTTTTTATTACATGCTATGTCATTGAGAAAGCTTCATCATTTTAGTGAAATGCGTTTGTTGATTTTGAGGATTTATCACCTGTATATATTACAAGTGTGATACATCATTATATTTTAGTTGATGATTTTATATATTTTTATATGTATTCTATAGGAGTATACATATAGGTAACTTTGGTGTTTTATAGTCAGAAACAAAACTCTGTACCTAACACTATAACCATAAGGGCGACAAAACATCCTGGCTCACTAACTGGGGACATTTGTTCTCCATTTAGAGGGGATCCGTATTGGGCCCCAATTGTGTTAATTGATACAAGAACCCACAAACACACTATTCTTTAAAATACCCTATGGAAGTATAGGTTTTATTATATAGGGATCTTCATACTTGAGTCTCACCTGTTCTATGTGTGACATGGACCACCCTTTCAGTGGATTTCTAAGAGCGTTTGCATTGACCAGAACTTTTAAGAAGGAGCAGCACACCAATTGCCAGCAGAGACTAGACTATATTCAAGGGATTGTCTGAAGATAACTTTTTACTATGAAATATGAGGACACTATCCATCTTTTACAGATAAGGAACCATCTCCTTTACCATCACACACATCCCCTTATTATAACACGGTTTATTGATTATATTTTCGACTATAAAGACTATACTTATGATTTATATGTGAAGTCACCTATCTCCACCTTTCTCTCCATCGCCAATATTTATATATATTTGCTGTAGCACAATTATAGACGGTGGACAGTTTGTGAGAAATTTGAATTGATATAGCTTTGCATGTATAGTGCTGTGTTATTATTCACCTCCATGTGTAGAGATTGAATCATTTTTTATTACTGTTTTTTGTTAGATTTTATTTGTAGAACAAAATCAGGTTCTGTAACACTAGGAGTATATTAAATACATGGACACATTTAACATACATTTAGATATAGACAATAAAGCACATTAGTACATATGTATTGGTATATGAGGAGGTGAGGGTCCTGCTCTCATGAGTAGAGACATGAAATGTGGGGACTGCTCAGTGGATAGATGTTATGAGAAGAGAGAAGTGTGAGAGAATCATAATAGTTCACCTTGTCTGAAGTAACTAGTAGACTTAGGAAGGCAAGTGGTATGCTTCTCTTGAACTGTAGTTTTCAGATTTTAATGACTGTAGAATAGGAGAGAGTCTTATGAAGTAAGTTATACAATTCCAAAGATTTGGGACTGTTCAAGAAGTCCTGTGGTGGGAATGGGGAGGTAATGTTAGGGGTTTAGAGGCTCAGATCATGGGTGAAGTGGAGAGAGTGAGTGGGAGATCATTTGGATAAAGGAGTTGATGTATAGTGAGTGCAGTTGAGAGCTTTATACTGTAAATTAGGGTTAGGATTTAAAATGGTAAAGTAGGCAGTATAGGGAAGCAGTGTAGAGAATATCAGAGGGGAGCTGCAGCTGATGAACACTGAGACAAGTAAATTAGACTCAGAAGGATAGTTTGCAGTGTTGACAGGAGATTTAGTGGAAGATGGTGTCACAGTAATCTAGCTGAAACATGATGAGTGCATGCATTAAGGGACAGATTTTCAATTTATTCTGAACCTAGGTAAATTTCAGGTGTAAGGGTGTTTAGACAGTAAGGGTCATCTAGTAGGAGGGCTGAGTAGGGCTGAGTATAAGTCTAGAGCGGAGATGTCTATAGTGGAGCATAAAGATGGTACTGAAACCCAAAAGGGACCCAGGACAGGCTCTTGAGGCACCTCATTGGCCAGTGGTAGTGGAGGAGTGGTGGTGCCACAGTAGAATACACTAAAGTAGTTGTTACAAAGAAATGACAGCCAGTGGGGAGATCAAGGAGTATTATTATTTCTTTTTATAGTGAGCAGGTTGTTTGTTACTCTGGTGAGTGCAGTTTCAGTTGCAGGTTACTGACGGAAGCCAGATGATAGTAGTTCAAGTAAAAAACACTGAAGGAGCATTTAGAAATGTATGACTCAAACCAAGAGAGAACAGTGCAACAGATGCTCAATGAGTGGAAATTTTGCAGACGGAATGGTTGGTTTATTGTATTGAAGGCAGTGGAGGGGTCAATGAATACGAGTAAGGAGTGCAGTTTCAGTTGAGTGTTGTGGGTTAAACTAGATTGGAGTGGGTCAAGTAAAGGAATGTATGTTGTTGTGCAAGTTCTCCAGAATTGCAGTAGCATGATCAAACTACTATCTTCGAAAGAAAAAAATGATTTTGTTCTGCTGCTCTATGGTAATTAAAATAATCTGGTTCATTAGGAATGGTGGGTGATGATGTGTAACTAATGCAAGATTTTGAACTAAATGACTATGTATTTTTGTCTGTCCCAGTTATTTACATAAGCAAGCAATTTTTTCACAACATTTTTATGTAATATTTGTATTTAATAGGCAGTCGATATCTGCATAATTTTCTTCTGAGCTATGTCTCCTTTCACTAAAAAAGCCCTGAGATTTAATTAGATATTCCTTATTTTTTACTTTTAACAAATGATTGATATGCCCAGCCATTATGATCCTGCTAGGTTTTCAATTTATAAACATTTATTTTTATTAATGAACTGTAGTGATGTCGCGAACCTAAAATTTTCGGTTCGCGAACGCGAACTTCCGCAAATGTTCGCAAACCGGCGAACATCGGCGAACCGCCATAGACTTTAATGGGCAGGCGAATTTTAAAACCCACAGGGACTCTTTCTGGCCACAATAGTGATGGGAAAGTTGTTTCAAGGGGTCTAACAACTGGACTGTGGCATGCCGGAGGGGGATCCATGGCAAAACTCCCACGGAAAATTACATAGTTGATACAGAGTCTGGTTTTAAGCCATAAAGGGCATAAATTACCTAACATTCCTAAATTGTTTGGAATAACGTGCTTTAAAACATCAGGTATGATGTTGTATCGATCAGGTAGTGTAAGGGTTACACCTTACATGACTGGGGGTCTATAGGTGACATTAGTACTGACCTTTATCTGACTGGGTATCTATAGAGTGACATTAGTACTGACCTTTATATGACTGGGGGTCTATAGGTGACATTAGTACTGACCTTTATCTGACTGGGTGTCTATAGAGGGACATTAGTAATGACCTTTATTTGACTGGGGGTCTATAGAGGGACATTAGTACTGACCTTTATCTGACTGGGTGTCTATAGAGGGACATTAGTAATGACCTTTATCTGACTGGGGGTCTATAGAGGGACATTAGTACTGACCTTTATCTGACTGGGTGTCTATAGAGGGACATTAGTAATGACCTTTATCTGACTGGGTGTCTATAGAGGGACATTAGTACTGACCTTTATCTGACTGGGTGTCTATAGAGGGACATTAGTAATGACCTTTATATGACTGGGGGTCTATAGAGGGACATTAGTACTGATCTTTATCTGACTGGGTGTCTATAGAGTGACATTAGTCCTGACCTCCTGCTGCAGTATTATTACTCCCAGTACTCCCAGGCTTGCTACTATTAGATATAATAACCTCAGTTTCGTTTCCTTATCTGTTGGTAACATCAAAATATGATTATTAAATATTTCATATTTGTTTTTTGTTTTTCTCCCAAAGTGAACCCCTTTGTGTGTGTCCCACAGATGTGGCGTTTCCGCTCTGCGTATGTTGGATTTGCACCGCTCAAAAAGTATGAAAAGAGATCCCCCCCCCTTGAAGCCCATTAATGACATCATCAGTAAATTGTATGTAACAGATTCCAGTGTTTAGGGTTTATGACCCAATACTGCGATCATATCACTTATGACAAAAATCCGTATTTGTCGTTGTAACCCATCACTGTTTTACCCTGTGTTATGGTTATTTAATTCTTGGTTAAAATATGATCACATTGCTGTACTGTAGATATGTTGTTTTATGTTCTACAGAATATATTGGCTCAGAATATCACAGCTACTAGGCTAATAGATAATCCTGTTACAGAGAATACGGTTGCAGATAAAGGAAGTCTATTGTATACAGTGTTTTCATTCTCAGATAAGAACAAAGAAGTGTAATTGAATCAATGTCTGATTGTATCAAAGTTGTCAGGTAGCCTCGGGGAGGTGTGACCACACCTATTGTTCTCTTTATGTGTATTGTGTGGCCAAATATGGGCATGTGTATTGCCTGTGGGAAGAGATGTGTATAAAAATTTCTGCATATAACAAAATAAAGTCAGTTCTGCTCCTGAAACTGTGTGTCGTCCAGTTATTGGGATTGCGGTTGGGATATTGCTATTATTTTACCTGTTGGAAACCTTGCCTGTGGATTTACCATTTACTTGTTCCAGAGCCTCACTGGGATCATAAGCGGAGATAACCTGGGGAATATTGCCTCTCCGCTACAGTCGTATTATTCAGACGCGGGTGCATCTTTGTGTTACATTTCCTGATACTTTTATTATCTTGATCTTTATATATATACTAGCGACTTGCCCATCAAAAAATGGTGGCAATAAGATTGTAAGGCAGGTAATGGTTTGGACGAGACATTCATTTTGTTGGCGGTCGGAGATCCTTCGGCGCTCATTGCGAGGCTGTTGGTTGTATTTTTTTTCTGATAGGCGCTTTTGCTGTTATTCTTTGGTCGGCGGTGATGTGTTTTTTGCACTTATTGCAAGGCTTTGTATGCTATGAGCAGCGTTGGCGCTCATTGTGAGGCGCGCAGTGAATGGCTTTTATGTTTAATGTGATAATGTTTTTTTTGTGTATATGTATTTTTGTATGCTAATTAAATAATTACTAAATGAATATACTTTACCTATTTGTAAGTAATATATGCAGCAGCATTGTGCTGAAGAGCTGACAATCTGTTTTCATGTTCCTGCAGCATACAATGTAGGTTTTCAGTGCTGTGGAGCTGCTGTGTAAGTGTCAGCAATGTGTGCAGTGTGTAGTGTAAATAGGCTGCGTGCGCGAGGGGAAGCCGTTAGGGTAGCTGGGTACTTCCGCATTGTGTAAGTTAGTGTTGTAAAATGGCGGGTAATGTGTATGTGGTACGCGGGTGTGGATGATTTAGCGTCCTTGTTAATAGTGTATCTTTACCTCGTACGGCTTTTTAGGAAAATCTGTATGTGTTTTGCGTGTTTAGGGTTCTGTAGCCTCGTTTTCTTTTTTTCAAGGGCCATTTTTTCTCTCACTTAGGTGATTTTCGGGTGTCTAAACTCATGAATTTGGACTTAAATGGAGGTGTAACTTCACTTGCAGAGGTCCTCGGTGCCCGCCTTGCTGTGGGTAAGCTTTTTATGTGTTTGTTGTGTGTATTTATTGTGTTTTTAATGTTTTTAAGTGCGTGCGGTTCGGGCGTTAAGGTCGTATTTTTGTGAGCTCGTATTGTTTTTTTTTCTAAGTCCCATATTTTTGGATGGTAAGTCCGTAAATTTGATGGTGTAAGTCCCGCCTGCGGCTCATTGCAGCCGACGTGGGAGCCTTCAGAGCTCCTTGCCAGCAACTCTGGCCCTCGCTTCGCAAGCCCGCAGCGTTAGCAACAACCCGCCTGTTCACAACTATATATGTGATATCTGTAACGTCTTCCCCAGTTGGCACTTGTAAATCGGCTAAGCGACAAAAAAAATGGCGTCCGTAAAAAATGAAAACGAGGCTACACGACCCCAAACCGCGCAAAACATCGCCAGCCATGTACGACTTTTACCTAGGAACGGACGAGGTACAAAATACACTATTATAAATAATGGAAACTGCTGGCGAGCCGCGTAACACATACACAATCGCCGCCATTTTACAACACTAACTTGCAACTAATAACATTACAAATCTAAAATGGCGCGTTACACGACTATACAAGCGGTTTCCCCTCGTGCACTGCGCACATTGCTGACACTTACACCTCGGGTCACCAACAGTCCAAATGTACACTGTAAGCTGCAGGAAAATCAAAACTGATTGTTAGCTCTTCAGGTTATTGATCACTGGATATATTAATTACAAATAGGTAAAGTATTTTAGTAATTAATTAATTCATTATTATTAAAAAAATATATATAAAAAAATACGCTTAATAGCATATTTTACACTGCGGTTACTTTACATACATTAACGCTTCGCACTTCCTAATACATTTGTTCATTCACAATAGTTATTATCGTGCATTCATTTAATAAGTATTAATTAGTAATGGAAAATAAAAATGTAGACTTTACACTACACTAAAATGTTTTACTTTTTACTCTGCAGTTATATATCTGGATTACTGCTCATTGGCTGCCAGCGATAGCACTCTCAAAGCAGTTACAAATCTAAATCACTTTATTATGCTCTGAGACCTGAATACATTTTTTAATTTACACTGCACAAAAAAAATTATATATTTAACACTGTACTTATATATCTGTCTTTGCGATGAGCGCCGAAGATTGATCGTTGCAAAGCACGAAACATAAAGGACACGAGGGAAGAGACTCACAATGAGCGCCGAAGGTCCTCAGAGTACAAAAAGCATCACATTGTGTGGCAAACAGCATTGCCATGGCTTTTGCCCCATCATTTGTGCCAGGCAAGTCGCTAGTGATATAATATAACATAATGCAATACAATATTATACAGTACACATGGGTGTTGGAACTGGGGGGGGGGGTAAGGGGTAACCCCCCCCCCAGATTTCTTATCGTATGTATGTATGCGTATAGAAGCTAACAGGGGAGGAGAGAGGGGGAGGAAACACAGGGGAGAGGGAGAGGAAGACAAAGGAGAGGGGAGAGGGGGAGGAAGACACAGTGGAGAGGGGGAGGAAGACACAGGGCAGAGGGGGGAAGAGAAACAGGGTAAGGGAGAGGTGAGGGGAAGAGACACATGGGAGGGGGGAGAGACACAGGAGAGAGTGGGGGGTAGAGACACAGGGGAGAGGGGGGGAGAGACTAATGGGAGGGAGTGGTGAGGAGACACTGGGGAGAGAAAAGGGGGTAAAGACACAGAGGAGGGGGGAAGAAACACAGGGGAAGGGAGAGGGGGTAGAGACACAGGGGAGAGGGGGTAGAGACACAGGGGAGAAAGGGGAAGAGACACAGATGAGGTGGGAGAGACACAGGGGAGAGGGAAGGGGGGAAAGACACAGGGGAGGGGGGAAAGAAACACGGGAAGGGAGAGGGGGGTAGAGACACAGGGGAGGGGGGAGTGACACAGGGAAGAGGGAAGGGGGAAAAGACACAGGAGAGGGGGGAAAGAAACACTGGGGAAGGGAGAGGGGGTAGAGACACAGGCAAGGGTGGGAGAGACACAGGGGAGAGGGGGGGAGAGAGACACATGGGAGAGGGGGGAGAGAGACACATGGGAGGGAGTGGGGGGGAGACACAGGGGAGGTCTTCTGCTTTATTATTATTCTTATTATTATTACTATATAATGTGTAGATGTACCGGCTGGGCATGCTCTTGTGCATTATTATTATTATTACTATTATTATTATTATTACTATATAATGTGTAGATGTACCGGCTGGGCATGCTCTTCTATATTATTATTATTGTTATTATTATTATTTTTATTAGTATATAATGTGTAGATGTACCGGCTAGGCATGCTCTTCTACATTATTATTATTATTACTGTATAATGTGTAGATGTACCGGCTGGGCATGCTCTTGTGTATTATTATTATTATTATTATTATTACTATATAATGTGTAGATGTACTGGCTGGGCATGCTCTTGTGCATTATTATTATTATTATTAGTAGTAGTATTTTACTACTAATAATAATAATAATAATAATGCACAAGAGCATGCCCAGCTGGTACATCTACACATTATATAGTAGTAATAATAATAATAATAATGCACAAGAGTCCTTCAGCACTGCACTGGACACTGAATAAACTTGCCTAGCTATGGTTTTCCCTATTGATGCAGTATCATCCAAACTGTCCCTCCTCTCAGTAAGACTGCAAGTTACTTATGATTCCAAAATGGCTGCTGTCCATGAGGTAGAAGGGTGTGGAAGGGAGTGTATGCTGCTGATTGGCTGGAATGTGTCTGCTGACTGTGACATGCAGGGTCAAAGTTTGCTCAATGATAAAGTATTGGGGGCGGGTCAAATCTCGCATATGTTCGCAGTTCGCCGCGAACGCGAACATGCTATGTTCGCCGAAAAAAGTCAGCCGGCGAACTATTCGCGATATCTCTAATGAACTGATATCATTTAACTAATCACATGGACACATGTTTTCACTGTGTCAAGTTTTTCTTTAAAAGTAACTAAGTTTACCTGTTTTTATCTTTTTCTAATCTAACACATGCTGCTTATGTCAGACACACAAATTACATTGAGTAATTCTATACACATACAGAATTATTTTATTTAAAAATAAAACTTGTTTTTCATACTCCAGAGCTGCTTACATATGCACAGTGTGTCTACCAATAGAAACACTGCATTCAAGTAAGGATTTTAGCTCTTTATAGCCTTCAAGCCAGCAAAAGCTCAATGCAAAGATCTACAGATCAGTGTCTGATTTCTCCTACATCCCTTTTGCAAGGGGAATACAAATCCCATGATTCCTTCCTGCACGAACTGCCATCCCTGATTGTTATAATGTAATAAAATGTATTAGCTGCATGTGATTGGCCAAAACAAATTATGAATGTTATGCACATTTTAGCAGGGATTTATAGAGATCTTAACTCATAAATGCTGCTGCTTGCAAACTCAAGACATTTAGCAAATATCAGAGGGAATCTGCTAATGTTTAATTTGGTATTTTTGCAGGCAACAAAAAGTTTTCATAAACTACTGATCCTCCTCTATTAGATGCACTCATAATCCAGGAAATTTAGATATGCCTTTCTACCAAGTTCATATTTGTTTCAACATGCAACCTTATGAACCAAAATCCTACAAATACAAGTGTTAATTGTTCTCAGCTAGGGCGTAGGAACTGGGTGATGGAGCAGTATGCCTTTCTCATGAAAGCCCTGCTTCCTGCTTCCTTTCCTGGGATTAGAGTTGAATTATCCCCCCCCCCCCCCCCACCACGGTTCTTAGGTTCTTATTTAAATTTTTGTTGTCGTTATAAATAGCTGCAAATTTGTGCAAATGTATAGTTTGTAAAGTTTTCTTTTAAAAAAAGTTGTAGAATATATTTACATTTGAAACTTGATGGTATTTTTCTTTGCTGGAATACCCTGTGATTTACTTAACTTTCCAATATGTCTATAGTACTTTTACTCTGTCCAAAGTGGGCTTAAGCAAAACAATTTCTACAGCATATTTGCCGGCATAATTTTTAAATATTTCATGCATAATATTCTTAACTTTACAGATCATATAATTTACATATACTGATGCAATAGGAATAGTGACTCCAACTACCATATGGGATTTGAGAATTCCATTTAAATTGCTTTGACATCAATTCCTAGAAGTCACATTATATTTATGTAGTGATATCACACTTGTGAATTCTAAGAAAAATATGTGCAAGAGTTTCATATTATTAGATCTAATAGTGTTAATTTGTTAAACACAGAAAAATGCTGTAATTATTTGTAAATAATACAGTTCAACAATTAACATCAGTAGATATTTTATTAGTTTAATGCATGCCAGATGTGAGGGTTGAAATGTCAGCATTTAAAATGTCTCATTATTTCTATAATAAGATTTAAATAAAGTATTAAAATGTTATACTAAAGTATTGCTCAGTTACTTCTTCCAGATAACAATGTTCTAGTGAAGCTGTTAAAATATTGTTTGTTACATGACACATACAGAAATTTAAATCATAGACCATCTCCAGCTTCAACATAATTTGTTGTTGTTTAGTCATTCAGTCATGTCCGATTATCCGTGACCCTATGGACTTCAGCATGCCAGGTACATCTGTCAGTCTCTGAGCTTGATTAAGTTCATGTTCATCGCTTCAATGATCTCATCTATCCATCTCCACCTCTGTCATCCCCGTCTTCTTCTTGTGACTTCAATCTTTCCCAGCAGTAGAGTCTTTTCTAGGGAATCCTGTCTTCTCATGATATGGCCAAATTTTTTGAGCTTTAGCCTTATGATCATAGCTGCCAGTGAACAGTTTGTCTTGATTTCCTGAAGTACTGATTTATTGGATCATCTCGCAGTCCAAGGGATTCTAAGCAGTTTTCACCATCACTACATTTCAAAGGCATCAATTCTATGGCGCTCAGCCTTCATTATGGTCCAGCTCTCACATCCATATGTTACTACTGGGAATACCATAGTTCTAACTATGCAGACCTTTGTTGATATTGTAATGTCTTTACTTTTTTCTAGCTTGTCCAGACTTGCCATAGCTTTCCTCCCCAGAAGCAAGTGTCTTTTAATTTCATTGCTACAGTCACCATCTGAAGAGAACTTGGATCCAAGGAAAATAAAATGTGTCCCTGCCTCCATTTCTTCCCCGTCTATTTGCCAGGAAGTAAGATTACCATTTGCCATGATCTTCGTCTTTTTAACACTGAGAGCAGCAGGCCAACTTTTGCACTCTCTGCTTTTACCCTCATCAATAAGTCCTTTAGTTCCTCCTGACTTTCAGCCATCAGAGTAGTATCATCGGCGTATCCTGAGGTTGTTGATATTCCTTCCAGCAATATTGATTCCGGCTTTGGATTCATCCAGTCCAGCCTTACGCATGATGTATTCTGCATATAATTTGAATAAATAAAGTGACAATATACAACCTTGTCGCACTTCTTTTCCGATCTTGAACCATTCTGTTGTCCCATGTTCGGTTCTGACAGTTATTTCTTGGTCGACATACAGATTCTTTAAGAGGAGGATGAGATGATCTGGCACACCCATCTCCTTCAGAATTTGCCTTTAGAATAGTCTATAAAGCAGAAGTAAATGCTTTTCTCTCTTGCTTTCTCTATTATCCATCGGACATTGGCAATTTGATCTCTTGTGCCTCTTCCACTGCGGAAACCGGCTTGCACATCTGGTAGTTCCCGGTCCATATATTGTTGGAGCCTGGTTTGTAGGATCTTAAGCAATACATTGCTGGTATGTGAAATGAGGGCAATTGTCCGATCACTGAAGCACTCTTTGGTACTGCCTTTTTTGGGGATTGGGATGTAGATTGACCTTTTCCAGTCCATTGGCCACTGTTGAGTTTTCCAAATTTGCTGGCATAAGTCAAACAGCACTTTCCCAGAATCTTCCTGTAAAATCTTGAATAGTTCAATTGGGACTCCATAAACTTCTACAGCCTTGATATTAGTAAGGCATCCTAGGGCCCATCTCACTTCACTCTCCAAGATGTCTGGCTCCAGCTCATTGGACAAATTATTGAGGTCATCACTGCTGTAAAGTTCCTTCCTTTATAAATCTTCAGTGTAGTCTTGCTACCTCTTTTTTTATCTGACCTGCTCCTGTTAAGCCCCTACTATTTTGGTCTTTTATCACGCCCACTTTGGCATGAAAGGTTCCTTTGAGATGCCCAATTTTCTTGAAGAGATCTCTTGACTTTCCTATTCTGTTATCTTCTTCTATCTCTTTACACCGCTGACTGTAGAAAGTCTCCTTATCTCTTCGTGCAATCATCTAAAATTCTACATTCAGTTGGAGGGCTATTTTCAACGCCAGTTTTCCTTCTTTGTTTTCTTTTTTTGGGGGATATTCTTTTCTGCTGTTTCCAGGATAATGTTGTAAACTTCATTCTAGAGTTATTCAGGTATTCACTCTTCCATGTTTAGTCCCTTAAATCTATTCTTTATTTCCACTGCATATTCACAATGGATATTATTTTTTTTATATGCTTGGTCTGATAATTTTCAGTTTTTTTTCAGTTTAATTCTGAACTTTGCAACAAGAAGTTTGTGGTCTGAGCCGCAGTCAGCTCCAGGTCTTGTTTTTAATGACTCTATAGTGCTCCTCCATCTTTGGCTACAAAGTATATAGTCAATCTGATTTCTATATATATATATTTTTATGTTTTTATTGTTTTTTTTACATATAAAATATACACTAAAAAACTCTATGGACAAAAAAAAACACATATATACAAACATAAACATTCATAAAGCTGCCATACATTTCATATTGCACAAGTGTATTATAATGTAACAGTATATGTTGACCATATCAAACTTTTAGACCAGTAATTATTCCTGTACCCTTTGTGTTGACAATACATATGATTTCTATATTGTCCATCTGGTGATGTCCATGTATAGAGTCATCTGGGAGGCTGTTGGAAGATGGTGCTTGCTATGACCAGAGAATTATCTTTACAGAATTCTGCTAATCTCTGACCTGCTTCATTCTGTACTCCAAGGCCAAACTTGCCAGTTACTCCAGGTGTCTTTTGGTTTCCTACTTTAGCATTCCAATCTCCTAGGATGACAGTAACATATTTTCTTGTTGTTATATCTATGACGGGATGAAGATCTTCATAGAACTGGACAACTTCAGCCTCTATAGCATCCATCTTTGGATCATAGACTTGGATCACTGTGATATTAAATGACTTGCCTTGAATTTGAATTGAAATCATTCTGTCATTTATTGAGTTGCAACCAAGCACCGCTGTGGCCACCTTTGACTGACTATAAGGGCTACTCCATTTCTTCCCCCGGGTTGTTCTTGACCACAGTAGAATATTTGGTGGTTGTCTGATGTGAAATGCCCCATTCCAGTCCATTTAAGTTCACCAATTCCCAGGATATTGATGCTTAGCCTTGTCATCTCATGTCTGATGACATCCAGTTTACCTTGGTTCATAGTTCTAACATGAGGGGCTCATCTTCCAGTGCCATATCGTTATGTCTCTGGTTGTGCCTGTCCATAGAGTTTTCTTAGCAAAGTTACTGGAGTGGGTTGCCAGTTCATTCTACAATGGACCTTGATTTGTCTGACCTCTCTGCTATGACCTGCCCAACTTGAGTGACCTTTCATGGTATAGTTCACAGCTTCATTGAGGTACACAATACAACATAATACATGCACAATATCGACCAATTTACCCATCATATGATTCCCCTAATTTCTGTACAGTTAAATGTGGTACAGATATTTTTTGTTCTGTTTTACATGCTGAATGGTTCCCACTAGTGATGTCCCGAACAGTTCGCCGGCGGACTATTCGCAGCGATTTTTGCATGTTCGCGTTCGCAGCGAAAGGCAAACACATGCGCTTTTGGGTTCGCCCCCTATTCTTTATCATTGAGGAAACTTTGACCCTGCACCTCACAGTCAGCAGACACATTCCATCTGAAGGACAGCAACCCAAAAAGCCCTTTTTAGGGCTAGAACATCATTTATTTTATTTTATAATTTTTTTCTGTGTAATCTAATTGCATATGCCTGCCAGCGTGTGTGTGTGACAGGCTAACACCTAAAAGCTTATATTGTGCTCAGAGAAATATAACAAAACTTTTTTGACTGTAATAGATTGAATATCAGTTGCCTGCCTACAGGCGTGTGTGTGAAGCCTATTGCATCTACACTGCCAACTTTTGCCAGTGCACAGTGACACTCATATCTGGTGCAACCGTAGTGTACAGTGACATAAAACAACACTTTTTTGACTGTAATAGATTGAATAGCAATTGCCTGCCTACAGGCATGTGTGTGAGACCTATTGCATCTACTCTGCCAACTTTTGCCAGTGCACAGTGACACTCATATCTGGTGCAACCGTAGTGTACAGTGACATAAAACAACACTTTTTTGACTGTAATCGATTGAATATCAGTTGCTTGCCTACAGGCGTGTGTGTGAGGCCTACAGTGCCTGCTCTAAGGTGGCACCTTAGATTGCACGCACAGTGCCCCAAATTTGAAGTGGGAGGACCGACCAAGCATCTTTTTCCATCTCCCGCTTCCAAAAATCCATGCCATATACACGTCCCCTGATAGTGGACGTAACAGGGATTAAACCAATAGGAATAGTACTACTTAACAGTACACACCTTATAATAATGCAGACAGAGGCAACGCAGAGAGAGGAGTCTGAAGAAGAGGAGTCAGAGGAGGAAGGTGGCTTTGAGGAGGTGGAAGTCCAAACACAGCAGGCGTCCCAGGGGGCTTGTTGTCACCTTTCGGGGACCCTTGGTGTTGTACGTGGCTGGGTGGAGGAAGAGACCTTCAATGACATCATTGAGGTCATGGAACGGGACATGGCTATCTTGGTATCCAACCTTGTGCAAATGGGGAGTTTGCGGTTGTGCAAAGGGACTGTTTGCAGTTGTTTGCGGTGCATTAAACGGGGAGATTGGTCTGTTAATGTGAAGCAGGTGTAACCCTTACACTACCTGATCGAAACAACATCATACCTGATGTTTTAAAGCATGTTATTCCAAACAATTTGGGAATGTTAGGTGATTTATGTAATTTTCCATGGGAGTTTTGCCATGGATCCCTCTCCGGCATGCCACAGTCCAGGTGTTAGTCCCCTTGAAACAACTTTCCCATCACTATTGTGCCCAGAAAGAGTCCCGGTGGGTTTTGAAATTCACCTGCCCAGTGAAGTCTATGGCGGTTCGCCGATGTTTGCCCGTTCGCGAACATTTGATGAAGTTTGCGTTCGCTGTTCGCGAACCCAAAATTTGATGTTGGCGACATCACTAGTTCCCACTGAGAGTGTCATGTTACCCCCTCAGAGCCTAGGCTCTCCCTATGTCTTATCTTACCACTCTGTATTAAACTGTGCAATTTTGTCAATTTATTTTGCTACTGAGGTATAGTTTGGAACTTTGCAAACGGTGTCATTCCTGACATGCACAAACTCCATCACCAGCAATGCACCCCAATTTTGGCACTGCTTTAAGGAGTAATTCATAGTATATTGCAGGGGTTTGGTCCTGGATTTGAGGATGTCCTTTCTGTGCACAGGTGAGTCAATGACGATAACTGAAGAAGCGATTAACTCCCCTGTGCGCAGCAGGGGTATCCTCAAATCCAGGTTTGTGTGTGACTTTTCCAACCACTATCGTCTTGGGATCTCTCTCTGTTTTCTGTCTGCCTACACACTTGGAGCCTGATTCAATAGAGCAATTGGTAGTTTCTGGAGCCCGTAAGTGAGGCTGTAAGTTATTTTGCCATTCAATTGGCATCTTTTTCCGTCCTCCAAACGATTTTATGGGTTACGGGCTTGAAAACTCTGAAATGGTTAAACCCGGGAACTTACAGCATCCCAAAGCCTTTGATCTTTCACTTCCACAAGAGTTATGATGGCTAAAATTGCAAATCGCTATTCAATTGCTCCAATTCACCAAGGTCACAAATGTTTTCACACCCGGAAACGGCAAATGTAGGAGAAAATCCTATGAGTGCTAGAGAGGACTGTCACGATCTACTTCTTCTCTGTCGGGCTTGATAAGGCCGTTATTGCCAAACCTACCCAGCAGATCTACCAGATTCTTTTGATCTCTTCACTAAGACAGCTGATGTCTCTTAAATTAGATGTAGTCTTTAAGAATATGAATGCAGGCTCAGCATTATAAGAAATCAGAAACTGTTTTTATTTCTGTGGACAAGGGCTCATCTATAAGGCATCACAACAGCAACTTCATTCATACAGTCATTGCGGTGATCTTCTTACCTCCCTTTTTAGATAGGAACATATCTGTCTTCAATATATGTCTTCTTCCCTTGGCTTAGGAACATATATATATATATATATATATATATATATATACTTTAAGACATTCAACACAGCATTATCTCAACTGCCCTCAGAGACACCAATACATCTCTCTCTCTGTCAGAAAAAACTCAACTGCCAACTGCCGAACTGCCCTCTGTGACAGTTACAGCCAAACAACACAACATTCTAAAAGATGTAACTCTTAATGACCCAACATGCAGCAAACAGAATCACACATCACACTCAAATCACACATAGGCAAGCAACATAACATAACATACATTAATTAACTTAAAATACATATGGTAAACAACATAATATAAAACAGCACAGCATAACATTTTACATATTAATTAACATGACATAGCACAGCATAACATATATAGGATAATCAACTTAACATAAAAGCATATTAAACAACTAAACTTCTACTGACCCCAAAACGGGGTTCAGAGGAATCATGACAAGGACCCGCAAGGGGATTAAACACCTGGTCAGAGCACTGTAAATGGAAATAAAAAATCAATACTGCACTGTAAATGACTGGGAGAGAGATGAAAGACATTAGAATTAATTGCACAACAGTCTCAAGCTCGCAAATCAGTAGTAAAAAAAATATTTAATGTTTCCTTTCAGGATTATAATTCCTTTCGAGAATCAATGAGTTAATACATATAAGGCCATCCATATGGACTAGTATGTCCAGTATTGGCATTTATTTTTATTAATTTGTATTTTAAGTGTTTGCGAGTCCCATTTGCATATTGGACCCCCGAACCTAGTTGATACACATGTAACCTCCATGTTTTACTGACGTAATGATGGCGGTCTCATTTTCTATTAGCTGTTTTGAAATGGGAGGTTACGGTCTTGCTTAATTGATCATATTCCCGTTCTGAATGGCTACGATTGAGTGCATGGTTTACGGAGTTGGCTTTGGGCCCGTAACTTGCGGGCTCCTTTAATTAAATAGCTCAGTAGCCCGCAGCATGCCCGAAGACATACGGCCTGTATCCCGCAGGATGTGGGCTTGCAATTGAATCAGGCTCTTGGACTGTATGGCTTTTCTACTACCACTGGCCATTTTATAATTCGCTAGTTTTCTACTTTGCTAGTGGTCCCCATCCAGTTGTATTCCGACTAAATGACAAACGTTAAAGTCATATTTCAAGGTCCAATGTTAAAATAAAAGATGGTTATGGAACTGGACAATCCAAGAACCATATATTAATTACTGGTGAATAAGTAAACTACAACAAAATAGAATAAAATAAAACTATATCTCTTTCTTACAAAAGAATATCCCATTTAAATGAATCCTAATTTTCCTAAAACCAAATATTGTACCAATTTGTGTATGAGTGATGTGACCCAATAAAAATCCCCTATTGATGAATACAGCAAAATGAAAAATAATTAATTGTAAAAATGAAGCTACCGTCCATTTACGTACTACTTCAAGAATTAGTGTACGTATAGATTAAAAGTGGGAATAATTGGTTTTGAAGAACTGAACACAAGCCAGAATTGTAGTATCTCACAGCTGAGTCTTGAAATCCTGATCTGAATTTGCCACTCAGGAGCTGTCATTTCCTACTTTAACTTTAGATTATGACAAGATGCATAAATAAATTTCAATAAAATGACAAATCATTGTGTGACTATGGTGGATGGCAAACTACTTGACCATTCTCTCAAAGTGTATATATATAACTCATTCCAGATATGATTTTAAGTAACTCCCATAGTTACATCTTCTATAGGTTTTTCACAATTTATTTGGTTTTTAAACTGCAAAAAAATGACATAGTCAATAAATGGTTTACTTAATCATGTAAAAGAGATAATAATTAAAATTGATAGTGCATGCATTTTGAGAAACAAAATGAAAGTTGCATATTTACAATTCAACTGCTATCTGGCAAGTCAAGGATTACACAAAGCTCAAAGCTTAACACTTGAACCAGATTCTTAGACTATCAGAAAGAATTGTACTGAAAATTTAAATTAATGTTATAGCCAACTGTCTAAGGGTGCCTTTTTGGCCTGGAAGGCTGGTGATATGATGTACAAATACCTCTTGTTTTATATCCATTATCTACAACAATGGGTGTTAAGTGTCTGATGATGCCAGGAAAAATGTCTAGCTTCTATTGAATGGGGAAAGAAGGGTCTGCACAAATCTAATACCATGAGCAAAAGAGGCAAAGGAGACAAGAGAACGTTCAAAACAACTATTCTTCACCATTAGTGCTTTGGGTGAAAACTTGAAGAAGGAATAGCTTCACAGCATATGGAGTTTTTCCGAATGGTCTACTAAATATCTTCCTTAAGTACATTTCAAATAAGGAGGAGGAATGTTTTTTGATTGCCTTGTCTTCATCTACTTTTATATTTGTCTCAAATTAAAGTCATTTTAACTTTTACAAGGGAAGAAATAACGTTGCAAGGGATTTGGTATTTTTACATATATAGATATTAATTTTAATATTAAATATATGCATTTTATATAGAATATGACTAAAGGTGAATCTACTACAAAGTTAAGCCACATACAATAAATATTTATTATACATACACTATCTGAGATTAATGCCAAGGCACAAAATTAAAATTTAGGAAATCTAATGTCACAATTGCTTCTTCGCAGAAATCTCAACATTAATTAAATCACCACCTTCTCAACACTCTTTCTATTTAAATAATTTATAGATGATTAAAAAATAAACTGATTTAATTATAAATACATTTGTTTTAAAGGACCGTTGAAGTTCCATATTTACAGTATGCTCTTTGGAAGAAATATACTTTATAACCTGGTAAATGGATTGATTAGATATGAAGGCTTTCCATAGTAATAACTTATACATTTAGACAAAATTTACTAAGCTTATATGAGCTAATAAAGGGGTTCATTGAAGCTGCAATTGATTTTTATCCTTGTAAACAATATGCCTAAATAACAGTTAATAGATTAAATGAAGTGTGTCAGGCAATTAGCATGTGACAGATTCACTACCAATTTATAGACAAATATACACATTATACAGAACAACATTTATTAAAACAGTAAACCAAAATAAATAAATGTATGTATCAAAACAAATGAAGACAATCTAAAATAGATCATTATATACAAATCTGCAAAAAATATACAAAATATTTTTAAATTTGGATAACAATGACATATAAAAACATTCTATATTCAGATCGAACAATATAGAAAGCAATGAGAAGTATATAAAATCAAGTTTGGATAACAATCAAATATCTGATCTAAAAAAAGTATTTGGTGTTAGCATTCAGTGATATTGCATATTCATAAAGGGACAATCAATGTACCCTATGAAAACAGCAAATAGCAATATCAGGCATAAAAACCTACATACCAGTCAAAATATAACAATATACAAAAGTAATATAAAACTACTTAGGTTATAATATAAAAAGACAATAGTATATAGTATGACAAACTAAATTAAAATATTTTTATAGGTATGAGATTATTTAATAATGGATTTTATAACAGAATTGGATAAACTTAATGTATCACATTAATCAGTCTGTTTGGGATTAAAAGTGCATAAGGAGAAAATTCAATGTTTGGAAAAAATATCCGGATTATAATTTCCAATACCTTATTTAAGGTTGTGCTCACTTTATAAAATATAACAAAAATATTATATATAGACTATCTCAATTCCATTATAAAATATAGTAAAAAGCACAGCTATACTTTTGAGGTTAGGGAGTAGACCCCTTTTGATCTTCTTTTTAGAAATTGATAAAACAAAAATAGATATAGTGAATATTTATAGACAAGAAAAAATTACTAGCCTTTCTTGTCCCCCCAGATGAACTATCTCCTATATCCTCATACTCCCCTTGTTCCAGTCACCTGGCTGATTTTAACCAATGACAATAAGCTCACACCATGGTGTATAGATGTTTTTATGCCCACTAGAGTGCAGACTTGCTCCATGGCCAACTATGAAATAATATTAGTTATAAATGGAGCCACATTATTGTTTATGTTTGAATTCTCCATTGTTTGTTACCTACACCTGTTTATTAGTGCTTAGCTGAGACAATGAAGAATAAAGAAAGGAGTAACCCGGGTACATGTATTATCCTTCTGAGACCATCTCATTATCATATTCTTCCAAGGTTGACCAGTTGTATAAAACCAACTGGCACTAGCTTATCTCCTGATTGAGAGAACTTTTAAGAACTCATAAATATATGTGTGTAATAAAAAAATAATTAACCCTTAATTTAAGGTATGGACAATCAGCATAAGTATATATGTATTTATAGTGATAAATAATATACAATCAAATAACAAATAAAGTAGGATGTGTATATGGCTTTTTGTATTTACAAACATCCTGACATGTGTTTGTTATGTTTTAACAAAATAATTAGTTCTTTAGTCTAGTTCTTCAAAGGAACATATTTCATTGTGTTCTGCAAACACAGAAATGGACATATTTTAACTTTTGTCGTCAAGTCTAAGTCTAGGGAGCAAATTTATAGGAATGGCATAATACTTTAAACTATCTTTGCAGTTTCATAAAATTTCACTCCATGTAAACAAAGAGGATGTTTTGTTCACTTTGCGCCCGCTTTGTTCCATTTAGTCAAATCCCTATCATGCAATTTCATTTATATAGATAGATTATCCACTATAATGAAGAAGGAATCAATTAAATATTACTACAAATCTATATAACAATGGAATACAAAAAACAGGGGAGTACAAGACAATGACTGAAAATGGCAGCCATTGTTTGAGTGTCTCACTCTTTAGCATACTCTCCAGTAGCCACCTCCATCTACTCTGGTCCCAGTGGCAGCAGAGAAAGTAGCTTCCACCTTTTTGTATAATGTCACACCCCTACCTGCACAGTACCATCATGACTGCATTTCTTTCCATATCATCCAAGAATTGATGAAGAAATATAATGAAGTTAGAGTTGGGGAGAAAATGCAAGAGACAAAGTGAAAATCCTGTAGAAGATGTAGAGTCATAGCTAGAGATGAAGAAGAAGGACACTGGAAGGAAGAGATAAGAACAAAGTAAGGATATGACATATGAAATTGAGGAAGCTGAGTAGGACAGAGACAATGAAAGGATGCAAAGGAAGGAGGGAGATATAAAAATATAAAGGCTTAGGAAGAGGAGAGAAATAAGGATGAAGTAGCAGTGGTTGTGAGGTGTATTGAAAGGCTAGTGTATAGTTAAAGATGGGTTGAGAGGGTTGTTGACAGTGAAATCAACTAATCGTATGAATGGAAGGGGATATACTGTACCTTATTATTATTATTATTTATTATTATTATCTTTATTTATACCTTAGTCGATTTCTTTCTGTCTCTTTATTTATTAAAAGGAAAACTGTATTTATCTTTAATATGTTGTATTGAGGAATCTATTTCACAACACGTATAAGGTTTTCAAAAATTAAATGGGAAATTCTGCTCACTTTATTTTTCAAATCAGTTAGCTATTAAAAGTATCATCCTTATACCGCTTTTGTTATTTTTATGTATGGTTTAGAAATCTTTAATTTATGAACTATTAAGTGCAACTAAGTTGTAGTGGGAACTATTATTACTGTTTTATCTGCTTTTAGAAGTGCAATTGGATTATGAATGCAGATAATTATTCAAATGTTCCAAATGTTGAGAATGATGTTTGTCCCAGTACAGAACAATTTAATTTCATAGCTAATAAAGGTCTAATTCTTTTAAATAGCCTATTGTAAGTATAGTGTCACAACTGTCCTTTAATTATTACATTCCTTATTACATTTGGAGTTAAAAAGCTATGAGTATCTAGCTCACTACTTCTAAGTAAAATGGTTTTAAAATAAATAATACCAGACTGATGTGTTAAGTCTGTTTCAGCCTCTCTCATGTTACATGACACAAAATATTTGTCCTGAAGCCATTGAAGTCAGTGGAAATGTTTTACTTATTCACTGGTTGTGACCCATTTCACCTGATATAATCACTGATATCAATATTTTTTGTTGTCTGGTTTTCCAAAGAATGGTTCATTGCCTAAGTCACAACTTTCTGAACAGAAAGGAAGGTGTAGACTGCCTCTGCATGACTAAAATGTTAATATTGATTTTAGAATATTTTAATTACAGACAACTTTATTATTGACTTTATAAATATATATTACACTAGCGACTTGCCCGTCAAAAATGACGGCAGTAAAATTGTAAGGCATGGCAATGCTGTTTACAATACAAAGGCTTTTGCTCCTCTGTGGACCTTCAGCTCAATCTATTTGTATTGTCCTGCATCTGAAAATGTACAGTTGGACTGTTGATCATCTGAGGAGAAAGAGAAAGTGTCGGCAATGTGGCATGTGTGCAGTGTAAATAGGCTGCGTGCGCGAGGTCAATCTGTTTGTTTAGGTGGGTAAAGTGGCAATTTACAATCCTAATGTTATTAGTTGCAAGCTAGTGTTGTAAAATTGTGTTTTTTTCAATGTGTTACTTGGCTCGCAAGCATTTTCCATGTTCCTGTGTAACTCGTACGTGGCTGATTTTCACAACTGTCTCCTTTAGCCTCATTTTTTTTTTTTTCCATTTTATTTTGTTGCATAGCCGATTTTCAAGTGCCGAAACTTCTTAAATACGATTTAAATTGGCATGCAACCTCACTCCCAGATGTCCTGGCTTTCCCCCGTGCTGTGTGTGATGTTTGTTTTATGTGGTATTTTTTTGTTGTTGTGCCTTTCGTGTTTTTCTATGTGCGCGGTTCGGCTGTTAACTTTGTATTTTTGCGACCTCGTATAATTTTTTTCTAAGTTCCGCAGGTCGTAATTTTTGTTTTTAAAAGTCGTACGTCCTTGTTGTTGTTTTGCGCGCCTCGAGGTCGTGTAACCTCGTTTTCATTTTCTTCGTCCGCATTTTTTTTCTTGCTGAGCCGATTTTTAAGTGCCAAAAATTCTTAAATGTGACTTAAATTCGCGTGCAACCTCACTCCCAGATGTCCTGGCTGTCCCGGTGTGCTGTGTGTTATGTTTTTTTTATATGTACGCGTTTCGGCGTTAACGTCGTATTTTTGCGACCTCGTAATTATTTTTTTTTAAGTCCCGCAGCCGTAGAGCCTCCACCTCTGCAAATGCGGCCCCCGTGTCGCAAGGTCCGCATTTGCGGCCCAAACTGCGTCCCTCGTTTTGCGAGGGACGCAGTTCTGCAAGCTTGCTTTCGCAAGCTCGCAAAGCGTGACCACAACTCGCAGTTTGACAATTATAATATGCGATGAAATAGCAATCAGTGAACTCAATACTCACACACTTTTCCTAACACTTACATTGACCATTTAGTCCAGTCAGGCTACTATTTTTGTAATCACTATTATATATAGTTTCAGTGTTGGGAATGCTTACAACGTTTGCGGCCCATAAAGCCATAACTGCGAGCCTCGCGTAGCGAGCCGTCATCCACGCAGGACTTGCTCCAATGAGCACCAAAGGCGCTCATTGCACTGCGAGCCTTGTGAAGAGAGGCAAGCAGTTGAGGCACGCGGGACTTGGACTGCAGGGCTTGAGACCCGTACGAGTTAGGACCGAAACCCGTACATGCATTGTGCAGCTTGCAAAAATCCCATTTGAATGCCTGAACAACGGAGCTACAAAGACCGGAAAAACACAACAAATATGCCTCAAATTAACTTACACACTCAAACACAGCACAGGGGGTAGGCCAGGGAGCCCGTGAGTGACATTGCAAGTTATTTTGAGGCATATTTGGCCTTTTTTCACGAATGAAAATTACATAAGTCAGAAAGAAAATGTCTGCTGAAAAAACGCAACACGGCGTAAATGAGGCCGAAGGACGTAAAACTAGCCCAAATGATGCAAAACTAGTCCGAAGGATGTAAAAAGTGCTCAGAGGGCCCAAACCTTCTCACTGTGTGGCAAACACCATTGCCAACCTTACTATTTTACTCCCGTCATTTTTGACGGGCAATTTCCTAGTATTTTAATAAGATTGAGACAGTTTTCCTTTTCTAAGAGTTAAAAAACTGCTATGTCGGAGGTGGTGTTAATGACTGCTCCTGAGAGATCTCGGACAAATGTAGCAAGTAAGATTAACAAGCCTCATGCAATTGCCAATGAGAAAAAGTGATGCAGAGGGAAAAAATTCTCAATGATTTGGAACACTGCACAGTCTTGATATATATCCCAGTGGATCTCCTGGGAATGTGTTGGGAATGGATACATTTGGCAGATACAGTAATAGCATAGAAATGAATTAAGTATTATATAAAAATAAAACAAAATTGTTTCAATAGAAGGTCTTTTGGACTTGAATAATATCTTTAGAATTAGAAGTTTTCTCAGAGATGTCTCTGTGTAAAAAACACACACTTGAATTAATATATTTAAAGAACAACTACTAGTACTACTGTACAATGAAAATATATATATTTAAACATTTTGTGTTTGACTAAAAGCATAATTCCCCTTGTGGGTCACTACCTTGTTGGGACAAAGGGGCTCTGGTGCTTCAATGAAGCTGTGAGTTATACCTTGTAGGGTCACCCATGATGGGCAGGTCATAGCAGAGAGGTCAAACAAACTACAGTCCATCGGAGAAGGAACTGACAATCCACTCCATTATCTTTGCTGGCCTGATGGCAGAGAAACATATATTTTAAAGCGGTACAGTGGAAGTTTCAAATATGGTATTTTAAACACTAGATAATAAAAAAAAAATACTATCAATTGAATGGTATTAAAATATGTATTTTCCTACAGTAAAATAACAGTGAATTTTTAAATTTTTAGCTGTCTGCCTTTCTGATCCACTCACAAACAGACATTGAAAACTTTTGTTAATGAGAAATCATTGCCATCAATTACATTGGGTCCATCGTCTTCAATGCAGTCACCTGCACAAAACAAGATGGCATGACCTAGGTCACGGCAATCAAGGCAATTAATTCAGTGCCTCACAGGCAAATTGTTGACAAATCTGAAAACTGACTTAAAGCTCAAAATGGCCAAAATCAATGTTAGTTAGAAAAATATTGTTTTAATAACATTACATTATGAAATAAATTATTACCTATTGGTTTTAGATTATACCATAATTAGAACCTGCAGTGTGTTCCTGAACTTCTCTAAAGGTATTTCTTCATAAAAAATGTATGAACGAAGGCACAGACAAATAAATAATTAAATTAACAGACAGCTCTAGTTCTAAATTTAATTTAAATCTATCCCCCTATGATATTTTAAATAAAAATTAAGAAGGACAACTTCAAAAAGAAGTTCAAAAAACCACCAAACCAGGTGTATGATTTGATATGTAAATGGTAACTTTGTTCCTTTAATTTAAATTTATTAAAATACTGTTTGATACATTTTGTCTGAGTGTCTTTGCTCATGATATCAGATAATTCACACTCACAGTTTCTCCTTCATTTGCATTCTCAATTTTAAGGTACTAATCTTCTGTGTGTTTTATGTATTTCTAAGTCAATTACTTTTATTTTGCATGTGCAAATTATTCTTAGTAGCTGACATTTTCATTTCATTAGCGTTATTTATAGCCTAAGAATGTATCACATAGGAACAATGTTACCGTTGTCCATATGTGTTTAGTTATTTATTAATTGAAACAAAACAAATGGAATACATATTGAGCGTTTACAACCTGTTCTAGTAAAAATTCTGATGATCCTCATCTGTTTTCCTAGTGTATTTAGAGGATCAGATAAGAAATAATAAAGAATAAATACAGTGCAATATTTTAGGAAGTGTTGTAAAAAGGTTCACTTCACCAAAATGTTTAATTAATAGCTAAAAATTCTACTCCATTCACATTTTCACAGAGTTCAATTAATTAAATGTTAATTTATCACAGAAGGTCATTGTGACTGAGACACGTGTTCTACTAACATGGGTGTACGGGCAATAGGTTTAACAAAAAATCAGCTAATTGAAAATATAACCGCAAAACTCCATTAATGGCTAACTATACCCACAAATCAAAAATATGACGTGGCCTCAACCTGGCAGTTTGGGATATAACGCTATACGGAAGCCTTTGGTTACCCAGACCCAAAAAAGTTATGGAAAACCGCAATTTGGAAACAAGTAAGTAAGTACAGAGGTAGAAAGAAATCAGTAACATATACTCACAGATAGTTACCCTTTCTTTAATAAAAGAAGCAAAAACTTAACGTTGTTAATAAGTTGTGACCTACAGGTTAATAACCTATAAATTAAACTTGATTTTTAGATCCTTGCCAAATATCACTGTGGATATTATATCACAGGGTCCTTTCTTGTGAGGAGTACTCCAGCAAACCACCAGCACAGTCGGCCGCTGTGGCGGTGAGCATCCACTAGATGTCGCTGCCAAGATTTTGTTGCCGATGTCATAGATTTAGGATTAGGTTTAGGGTAAGGGTAAGGGTTAGGAGGTTGGGGTTAGGGCAATGGTTTAAGCTTGGAAATTATGTACAATCTCAACAGCGCTTACAAACTGTGCACAATTTCAGCAGCTCCATCTAGCAGTTCCTTGCTGCAACTGCTGCTGCCACTGCTGGAAAACTCATAATAGGAAAGGTCTGTATCACACTTACTCTCAAAAGTATGTACTTGACCAATAAAAAACTAAAAGTTGCATCTAGTGTGTTCATTATATCTATATCAGGATGGCCTTAAAAGTATCCCAGGCATGCCTAAATTACTTAAATGTGTTTGTCCTCTCCACTCACACTGGAAAGCTGTTTCACTTATCTATTATACTTTCAGTAAATAAGTACTTTCACACATTTCCCATAAATCTTCCACCATCCAGCTTTAAACTATGACATCTTGTTCTTGCATTCCTCTTTTTCTGGAAGATACTTTCCTCCTCTTTATTAAATCCTTACTAATGATGACCACATTACAATGCAGAACATTTAGATCACAGGTGAGGCTCATAGAAGCAATGAGCAGCCAACCTTCTACCACATGGATCATTAGTATATCCAAGTTATTCTCCAATAATTTATCTTGTTGTATATATGGTCCATTGTATTTGTTTAATTAAAAATTGCTATTGAGATAATTGATATCATTTAGATACTTTAAAAAATATATGATGGGTTAAAAACAGTTATATATGTCTTCAGTAACAGCTGAATAAGAAGGACTCCTACTCCTAGGAGATGCTGATGGCTCTGTGCCTAAGGAATGGGGCCCTATTGTTACTTGGAAAACAGCAGCAGTGTCATTACTGCAATTAGCACATCTGAGAAATAATGTATGGTTCATGGAGATATATAATTGCAGACTAAATGTCTTACCAATAAAATTGTCACTCATTTCTGTAATGTTCACACATTTTTATTTCTTCCTACTTGGTGTCGCTGTCTCTAAGTTTTACTGTTATATTCACATTCACAATACATAGACAAAGCTTGCTTTATTTGATAACAAGCCAGAATTCATTATCTGCCATGATGACTGATTCTTTTTAAAAACGTTATAGCCTCAGTATAAAAGTTGAACGTGATTATAGACGAAAACTTAAAAAAATGGATATCCTGTTGCAACATTTGGACACTGAGAATAGACAAATACATTGAGAACAAAATAACCTAAATAACTTTGAAGAAATAGAAATGGAGAGAAGAAAAATAAAATAAGAGAAAATAGGAAAAAAGAAAAGAAAATCATTTCTGCAAGATCACAAAATAATTTCTTAAATTATCCCACTATCCATTGTCTTCCCCCTCCATTTTTATATACTATTTTTTTTTTATTCAATCTATTATATTTAAGATATTTAACTGAATTATATAAAACATAAAGAGAAAAATATAGAATAAAATAGAAAATAAATTGTTTTGATTTATCACTGGTAATGTTATGAAAGACCAAATAAATGTCTATATTTATATATATATATCTACAACATGTATATATATATATATATATATATATATATATATATATATATATATATACAACATAGATGTTAATTATGTGTATTTCTTTTTGACTATAATAAAAGTAAAATTGAAAAAAGTTATATAGTGAGCCTTTAGAGATGGAAAACATATAAAATGATACAAAATAACTTTTTTAAATGGGATGTTTCACCTACACAAAGGTTGCTATTATATTCTGGTGGTGCTGATATAGATGTAAAAGTTTTAGCTCTTGCCTTTTATTTCTACATACCAGGGATGTGAGCTGCTGAAAAGCACAGAGCATGAAAGTAACTGTCACAGCTTAGGACTCAACCGAAGCCTGATTTATAGCCCTATTAATTTCAAAGCCCGTCAGTGCAACCTGAGACCCGCAACGGCTGCGAGCTTGAAATTTGGCCGAGTTGCAGAGCTATTAAATACGAGCAGGGAGCGAGTTATGGGCTTTAGAGGCAAACCCGTAAATCCTTTGTTGAACGTTGGATGAGCGGCTGTGAACGTGATCAATTAGTCAAACCCATAGTTACGGGTTTAGATGGAGCCAATGGCAACAGAGATCGTTGTAATTACGCCACTGAAAAATGGAGGTGGGATTTCAAAGTCTTATGGGTTTCAATTACAAGTTTTGATTGGACTCACTTTCCAGGTATAATGCAATATTGTTAAAGCCATAAATAGGATATTCTAGTCAATGCGAGTTCCATTATATGTATTAACACATTGATTGCCGGGATCGATATAACACGGATGTTAAACTGAATATAAAGTATTTTTCCGGGCTGATTTGCGGGCTTGAGAATGTTGTGCAATTAATTCTAAGACCTAACATCACTTTCCCTTTTTTTATATCTACAGTAGTGTGTGTATATTTTTTCGCTCTTCACCCGCAGATCGGCAGCGACTTACTTTACGGGGCCAATTTAATAGCCGCAAGTCTTGCAGGCTATGTTACGGGCTACAGTTTTACACATTAGTCTTGAACTCTATCTAGAACTTTTGTCCCCATAAGCTCAGCTATCTGTGTGTCAGTGACAATAAATAAACACATACCTTCCATTCTCCAAAAAAAATGGAACAGTAACTGGCAAACTAGGCAAGTTTAATAACTTTTTTTCAGATCATTTCTATTCGCTAAAAGTTATCTTTAATATATAAGATACTAAATTTTAGGTGGACTTGTCATTTTAAGAACTAATATAGTATGGGAAAAAACTTCTCAAGTCTATTAAGCATGTTGCAAATGAATATTAGCAGCTATATCATCAAGACTCTAGGGCGGTAATTGGCAACTCAGTCCAGGATTTCTGCATCACTATGCTTGTGTATACCGGTTCTCTCTTTTTTAGCATGCTCATTGACTACCATCCCAATCCACTGACACAAATCATGACAATAATGTAATCTTCTACACAAAAGCAATGTCTAGTATATTATATTGCTTTGAAATGCCATGAAAATGTTTATAAAATATTGTCCTACATAGCTGCTAATGTTGATAATTTATCAAATACAGCAAAAAAAAAGTGAATTTTTTGGTGAAACTTCAGTAGTCTTTAATGCATTCCAAATACTTACAGAAGTAACTGAATGAATATTAGGTTCTTGCAATCATCACTATTAAATGAAGATCCAGCCACTGACCATATGGACCAATGTTCTAAAAACATTTTGACCGTTATCAAATCAATCTCCCACAATATAAGCAGAGATAGTTGCATTTAAAATGTTCTTGAATATTGGGGTTAGTTTTTTCATACTTCACAAATATGAAGCGTTTCCAAAATACATTGGACATTGAATTTATTATAGGCATCATATAATGGCAAATTCTTCCTTCTGATATATATATATATATATATTCAATCTTTATTGTTTTTTACATTTTCCAAATGAATCTGTCTTGGCTACTTGTAATGCACATTAATACAATTATACAATTATTATTATTATATTAATGTATTTGTTATTTGCAAACATGTTCTGTATCACTATGCAGGAGTTAAGTATAAAACATTAATAATACAATTATTATTATTTATATTATTTATTTATTTATTTGTAACATGCTTCAATATTATGTAGAACTATACTGCACTATCTTACACAAGACACAACTAGAATTCTAATCCATTCTCTCATCATATCGCTCCTCGACTACTGCAACTCGCTCTTTGCTGGCCTCCCCATTGCCCGTCTGTCACCACTCCAGTGCAACACACAGACACCTAAATTGCTTCAGCTTATTCCCTTCACACTGACATCTAGCATCTATTACCCTCTTGTATCTCACCCAAATCCTTTAGATTGTAAGTTTGGGAGTTTTCAATTGTGTAAGGTGCTTTGAAAACAAACACAATGTACGTTTCATTTTAAATTCAAAGACAGCGCCCATCATTCTTTTGCAAAGTGTTAATATTGTTTATGCTGTTTACTTAGCCCCTGTATAGCGCCACAGAATATGTTGACGTGTTACAAATAACAGATAGTAGTTAAAATAATTTACTGAAGTTAAGTATAAAGCAAAGAATGCAGGGTAATAGACTGAAGGGTCGGCCTAGAGCGAACAATCTTATTTACTTTGTGCTTTTGCTCAAATCGCCAGCCAAGATTGAAAGAATGGCAAATTTAAATACAATGGAAGGGATGAAGATACAAGGGCAAAAGTAAGAAATATGGAATTGGATAGGTCAGTCAGCGGGTGGAAGTTAGGAGGAAGAAAAATAAAACAAGATTCAGTTCAAAATCTGGGGTGGAAAGAGTAAGAAGCTGTTTTTGAGATAGAGATGGAGGCATTGTGTAATTCATGGCACACATTATCCGTTTGTTATCTTCATCTAGTGGTCAGGTAATATGTCAATATATTGGGAATACAATGAGAATATCAGGTTTCAATTGCTTATAAATGCGCAACTATTTATGGTGGGAAGCAGGATGAGTCTTGGAAGTGACTGCAGCAGGATGTCAGTGCTATGAGAATTAAGTTAGGTGATGTGGAGAGCGGGTTGTGGAGATTTAGCATTACTGAGAGGGAGAATGATATTAGTCTTGGAAATTATAGATAAATACCTTAAAATATACAAAAATAGATATGACTGAATGTAGTTAATATCTGGAAGGGATGAGGCCACAACCACTGATTCAGCCTCTGGTAGTCGCTAAAGGATTAGAGGTAGTAGGAGTCAGTGGATGGTGATACTATTTTCAGAAGGAATATAATGCATACTAATCATGACATATAATCATTTCCATAGTGTTTAACGCTCCAGTGGGAGTGCATGTGCACTACGGAAACTATTGTACGGAATACCGTACACGCCCCACTCTGCAGAGCGTGGTGCAACCCACACATGCGCAGAGTGTGGCGCTACCTGCGAATGCGCCGAGTTCTCCACCAGCCACGCATGGGCACAGCGAGGCATTAGGAGGGTTAATGGGGGAGAGGGGAGGGAGAGAGACACAGGGGGGAGACAGCATAGGGGGCAAAGAGACACAAGGGAGGGGGAAAGAGACATGGGGGAAGGAGTCACAGTGGAGTTGGAGAGAGACACAGGGAAGGGGGGAGCAGGGGGAAGAGACATATGGGAGGGGGAAGAGAATTGGGGGAAGAGACACAGGGGAGGGAGAGGGGGAAGAGACACATAGGAGGGAGAGAAGGGGGAGAGACACAGGGCAGGGAGAGGAGAGGGAGAGACACGGGTGGGGGGAAGAGACAGAGTGGGAAAGGGGGAAAGAGACACTGGGGAGGGAAGAGACACAGGGGAAAGGGGACACACACTAGGCTCCCATTGTGTGGCAAACAGCATTGCCAGGCTTCAAATTTTATTGCCGTCATTTTTGACAGGCAAGTCGCTAGTAACATACTGTATTATAACTAGTATCACATATATAGTTGTGAGCGTACGAGTTGTTGCTAACGCTGCGAGGGCAGTGGCCGAGGGTCTCAGTTGCTGGTATGGAGCGCCGTAGGCGCTCCATGCCAGCACCTGAGGACCTCGCAAAGCGAGGGCTGCAGTTGCTGGCATGCAGCGCCAAAGGCGCTCCATGCCAGCAACTGCGACCCTCGCAGACTTCACGTCGCAAACCAAACAGCACGACACACACATTACGACACTCGCAAACAACATACAACACACGTTCACACACATTACGGCCTCGCAACACTCGGACGCAACTCGCGAACATTACAAAATGTAAAACACAATACATACACACAGCACATACATAAAAACCTTACCTACACAAAGAGGGAGCACCCAGGACCTCAAAAATACAACTTACACCTCGATTTTACTCGAAATAAAACAGTTTAGAGACTAAATAAAAATGTAAGCGAGAGAAAAAATGGCCGCCGAACAAAACGAAAACGAGGCTACAGCACTCTAAACTCGCAAAACACCACAAGAAACTCGCAAACCGCAACAAACGACCTACGGATATTCATACCACACAGTGCACACATTCAGCATGCTTACACAGCAGCTCCACACCACTAATGCTGCAGCAACATCAACACAGATTGCCAGCTCTTCATCACAATGCTTCAAAATAGGTACACTATATTCATTTAGTAATGTATTACATATTTCATTATTATACACCAAACAGCATTAGCTACCTTACAATTTCATTGCCGTCATTTTTTGGCGGGCAATTCGCTAGTACATGATAATAATGCACAGGAAACATATAACCACACACAATAATACATAATCACAATTCAACAGTGTCATACGCATTGCACTCCGGTGTGCTCACACTCCAAAGGCGCTCATTGCCAGGACCGTGATGAGTGCCAGGCCTGTGATGAGCATAATCACAATTCAACAGTGTCATGCTCCCTTGGCCATATCCATAATTAATGGTAATATAACAGTCACTAAACAATGTAATCATGACAATGTCTTTCCCTTTCCTTTCCAGTATAGCATGAGAAGTCTATCCTGTCGGATACATTTCCAACTATACAGGTGGTTACAGGTCCTCTTGACGTGACAGTCCATCCGCATTTTGGTGAAGTTGTCCTTTTTGGTGTTGCACTGTAAAATGTAATGTTTGTAAGGACAAATTACATCTCAGTAGATGACACTAAACAATGTAATCATGACAATATATATATATATATATATATATATATATATATATATATATATATATATATATATATATATATACCACTGTCAACCTTGTTTTATTATTCACTGTAACGGTTACAAAACTTTGTATGTAATTTAGTTTGTTTGAACAAGAGTTAAAATGCGGAATGCTGATTGTTAGACAGAAATGAAAACATAATTTTTTATTGCACATTCCAAAGTCTTTTTTTTCTATTAAATGTCTAATTCTTTCCATACAGTGTACTTAAGTGCTTGTATTATTGAAATCAAAGAGTAACTACTGGTAGGCTGGATACATTTTTCAACTGCAGTGCTACTATAACACATGCTGAAGTGGAGGAGGAATATTCACCCACACATAACGTGTTTTGTTCAAAACAATCTCCTTTTGCAGTTTCAGGAGGCAGTCATATAAGTGATATAGTGAGATGTCACATTCTTGCAATATTGATTGTTTCTCATAATGCAAAATGCTTCTTAATATACTTACTCAAATGATGTTTCCTTCTTAAAAATGTTAAAATAATTAATGCTTATATGATTTTTAAGAGTATATAGATTTACATGAAATATAACAAAATTGTATTAAAGATTCATATTAAACACAATAACTTCAGACATATTATTACTTCACTGAGTTAGTGCAGGTAGATGTTACAATTACCTGATGCAATTCACACTGAGCTCCCAGAAACCTGGAAAACAAAATAAATTTATTAGACTTACCTAATTGTGAAATTTTAAATTATTGTACATTGGGACAGCGTCACTAAGCAAACACAGTGGCCCCTATTCAATCGAGCAATTATTGGTTACTGGACCCCGTAATGTAGCCCATAAACAAATTTGCTATTCAATTGGTTTCTTTTAGCGAGCCACAAACAGTCTGTGTTAAAGGCTGAAAATCCCTGGGGTTGCCAAATTCGTAATCTTAGCCTTTGATCTTTTAAGCCCACTAATGTTACAAATGCTAAAATCGCAAACTGCTATTCAATTGCTACAATTCCTCAAGGCCGCAAATGCTTTCACCCCTGTAAATGTCAAATGTAGAAGAAAATCCTATGAGTACCAGATAGGACTCGCAAGGGGGTTAAACACTGTAAAAGCAAATAAAAATATCAATACTGCACTTTAAAAGATGGAAGACATTAGAATTAATTGCACAACAGTCTCAAGCTCCCATATCTGCATAAAAAATATATTTGTTAAGGTTTTATTTCTGTGTTATATCAATCTCGGGAATCAATGAGTAAATACATATCAGGTCACCCACATGGACTATAACAGTATCACCATTCATTTTTATTATTTTGTACACTGTCGGATTGTGAATCTGATCGCATATTGGACCTGTAAACGCTAATTGATTGACGTTTAACCGCCATGTTTTACTGACGTCATGATGACGGTCTCATTTACTATTGGCTGTTTCTCAATCAGAAATTACGGCCCTGCTTAACTGATTATGATCACGCTCTGAAAGGATACTTACGATTTCATGGTTTACGGTTTCGGCTTTCAATTCAAGTGGGCTTGTTCAATTCAATCGCTCTGTCATTGTAACAAATTTTAACTTATGTCCTGTATAATGTAATCTGCAAGCTTGCAATTGAAAAAGGCCCAGTGTTTGCAATGATGTTGTGAGGCATTACAACCACGTTACCTAGACACTTCTTATCCCATCAAAAAAGCCATTGTGATAGTTTCATTTTCTGAATCCTAGATACATTTTTTCTAGCATTTTAATTCATGTGAGCATAAATGTCAGCACTCAATCAAAAAAATAATTAATAAACCCAAAGAAGAGTATATTATCAAAAGCTTAGAAATCATATGTGTGAAATAATTAGACATAATTAATCCAACTCAGAAATTTCTTTATAATATCACACTATTCAATACAAACTTGTGAAAATATGAAAAATCGGTGTGAATTACATATGCTAATTATATTTGTTATCAAGCTATTAAAAGCTTGCACATTTTCTTAATTGTATATAAAAAAAGTGTAATGAGCCTAAAAAATATAAAACAAAAATATTGTGCAGATCTTTAAAACACTAATGTGCCAAGATGTATACTACTCTACTAAAAGAAAGACGAAGTGCTGCTTGGATTGAAGCATTTTCAACAAAGAACCCTTCTCCAAAAATGTTTGTGCATTAAAATTGTGTGAAGAACATAATTTGTACACAAACTGTATTTAGGGTTTGTTTATTCAGGGTTTTGGATTCCATTATTTGCTACAGAAGAATGCTGTCTCTCTCCATATACAGCTGCATCTTCTGCACCTCTATCCACCTTCTACTCGATAACATCACTTGCGTTACTCAGTGTGATGACATCATCGGGTGTTATTCTATGTGGTGGTGTACTGGGTCTGATGAATCAATCTACACAAAACAATTTGAATGGCCTTTGACCCAAAACCATACCTTTTATGTAAAATACAATATACACTTTCCCTGAGGATTTTGATGTTCATTACTTCTGCCTAATAGGTAGCTAACCAGCTGGGTATATGAGTCATATCTAACATCGCTTATTCTTACTGTTACCTTTCTCTAGAAAAAAGGCATCTATACATCCAGGGTCAGTATAAAGATTTGTCAAGGGAGCTTTTTGTGCCAAGAGGTTTTCAACTGACAAGAGGACATCCCTTGAGGTTAGAAGTAAAAAGATTCCACCTTACAGAAAGAAAAGGGTTCTACAGTAAGGGTGGTTAATCTGTGGAATGCTCTACCAAGGGAAGTGGTGACAGCGGATTTGATAGATAACTTTAATTAAAAAGGGAATTCAGGGTTATCATGGATAGTTAGAGAGACAGTATTGGTCCAGGGAGAAATCCAATCGCCAGTATCTGGGGTCTGGAAGGATTTTTTTTCCTTTGAGGAGATTGGCTAAGTCTCACTTGTTTTTTTTTTTTCTGTTTGCCTTCCTCTGGATTAATTAATAATTAAAAAATAAATAAAAAATATTAAATAATTGATTAATAATTCATTAACAACTAATTAATTCATATTTAATCTGCATATTGCAGATCAGAGGAGATCTTAAAAAGTTGAACTTGATGGACTGAAAGTCTTTTTTCAATCTTAATTACTATGAAACGATGTAATTATGTAACTATGTGCTTCACCTGGATGGTAATATTGTATTGCTATACAATAATTCATATACTGTTTATCCAGTTTAGTCCCTGCGGCCCCTCTTCCTTTTTCTCGACAGAGTTCTGTCCTTCAGCTCTCACAGTTGCATGTTATTACTGGGAAGACCCTAGCTCTAAATATACTGACTTTTTGTTGACAAATTGATGTCTTTGCTGTTTAATATCTTGTTGAGGTGTTCCACAGCTTCCATAGAAGTGAACATATTTTGATTTCCTGGCTTCAATCACTAGCTACAGTAATTTTTGCACCCAGGAGAATAAAATTATCCATATTCTTATAATCTTAATCTTATTGATGTTAATCAGCAAACCACCTTTTAAACTCTCTTCTTTCACCTTCATCAGATGCTCCTCATCCCTTCCTCACTTTCAGCCAACTGAGTGGTATTCTCCACCAATCTGAGGTTGTTGATATTTCTTCGGACAATTTTAATTTCAGTTTTACATCTAGCCCAGCAAATCTCATGATACATTCAGTGTATACGTTAGATAAGGTGATAATAAATAGCCTTGTTTTACTCCCTTTACAATCAGTTGTTCCATATCAACTATAATAATTGGCGTAATTGCGAGTTGTCATCATGCTCTTCAGATCTAATCCCTTAAAATCTATTCTTCACCTCCCCAATTCAAAGTAAAATCATGTCTAGTTGATCTGGTAACTTTCTATTTTCTCTCATTTGATTCTGAACAGAGTCACAGTCAGGTCTTGTTTTTGATGACTTCTCCACCTTTAGCTGCAAAGTATATAGTCAGTCTGATTTCAGAGCTTGCCATCTGGTGTATAGTCATCTCTGGACAGTGAATTGTCTGTGCAGAACTCTTCTAGTCTATGTTCAGTTTCATTTCAAGCTTCTAGAGCGTTAATCTAGTTGTCATTGGACTACCAGCTATAATGTTCCAATATCATATGGCAATTATAACCTGGATTACTGATGTTAGGACAGTTTTGAATTCAAACTGAAATCATTTTATAAATTTGTGATCATATCCAAGCCCTGCTTTTATAAATTATGTGGACTATTCTATTCCTTCTGCAGGATTCTTTTCCACAATAGAATGTTTGATTATTTTCTGTTGTGAACTGGCCCATTCTTAAGATGGTAATGTTTAGTCTTGACATCTCATCAGTAACCATGCGGAATTTGCTCAGGTTGATAGCTCTTACACTCCAGATTCAGAGGTGCCTCAGACCTAGCTTGTGTCCAAGGTAACCCTCCATCCCAGTAGGATCTGTCCTCTTGTGCCTTCTTCACCCACTCTCTGGGTCTTCTCTAGCTATGTTTGCTCTGTTCCCACCTGAGAAAAATTATTTGTGGTAATCTGCAATACAAAATTAATTAGTTAGACTTATAGGATAAACGTTGTAGGGAAAGAGAAGCGCACAGCCGCTCTATAGTTCCGATGAATGCTTTTAGTCCAAAAAGTAACACACATACAAAGGGTAATCAAACAAACATTGTTCCACAGAATGAATACCACATAAGTATGCATACAACAAAACTGAGTTGTATGTTGCATGCAATGCATTCTGTGGACCCTTATGGTACTATAGTTTGTTTAATTACCCTTGCATGTGTGTTACTATTTGGACTAAACACATTGATCTGCACTAGTGATGTCCCGAACAGTTCGCCGGAGAACTATTTGCGGCGATTTTCACATGTTCGCGTCCGCCACGAACGGCGATCACATGCGCTTTTCGGTTCGCCCCCTATACTTTATCATTGAGGAAACTTTGAACATCATTTATTTTATATTATTTTTTTTTTGTGTAATCTATGCCTGCCTGCCAGCATGTGTGTGTGACAGGATAAAACCTAACAGCTTTTATTGTGCTTATTTTCACTACTCATACCTGGTGGTGTAACATACATTGAAAACAACCATTTTTGTCAGGCTCACAGCTTATATTGTGCTCAGTGACATAAAACAACACTTTTTTGACTGTAATAGATTGAATAGCAATTGCCTGCCTACAGGCGTGTGTGTGAAGCCTATTGCATCTGGTCTGACAACTTTTGCCAGTGCACAGTAATACGTCATATCTGGTGCAACCGTAGGGTACAGTGACATAAAACAACACTTTTTTGACTGTAATAGATTGAATATCAGTTGCCTGCCTACAGGCGTGTGTGTGAAACCTATTGCATCTACTCTGCCAACTTTTGCCAGTGCACAGGCATCCCAGGGGGCTTGTTGTCACCTTTCGGGGACCCTTGGTGGCTGGGTGGAGGAAGAGACCTTCAATGACATCAGTGAGGACAAGGAACGGGACATGGCTAGCTTGGTATCCAACCTTGTGCAAATAGGGAGTTTGCGGTTGTGCAAAGGGACTGTTTGCGGTTGTTTGCGGTGCATTAAACGGGGAGATTGGTCTGTTACTGTGAAGCGGGTGTAACCCTTACACTACCTGATCGATACAACACCATACCTGCTGTTTTAAAGCATGTTATTCCAAACAATTTAGGAATGTTAGGTGATTTATGCCCTTTATGGCTTAAAACCAGACTCTGCATCAACAATGTAATTTTCCGTGGGAGTTTTGCCATGGATCCCCCTCCAGCAAACCACAGTCCAGGTGTTAGTCCCATTGAAACAACTTTCCCATCACTATTGTGGACAGAAAGAGTCCCTGTGGGTTTTGAAATTCGCCTGCCCATTGAAGTCTATGGCGGTTTGCCAGATGTTCGCCCGTTCGCGAACATTTGATGAAGTTCGCGTTCGCTATTCGCGAACCCAAATTTTGATGTTCGAGACATCACTAATCTGTACTATAGAGCCGCTGTGCACATCTCTTTCCCTAACCTGTTTATCTATTTCATGATATGGTATGTCATTATCTGGACACACACTCCACAAGAGAAGCTGCAAGAATGAAATAAAAGCAGAAGGAACACTACAGATCAGAAGTACCCATTCAGATACAAATTATATCATCCAGAGATAGCTTTGTCTAGAGGAATAACCATAAGACTATTGACTGAGACTAACAGATTCTTCAGAAAGGTTGGGAAGAGGAGCCCTTTTGATATTGAATTTAACAATCATCTGGAACCTGCAACAATTATTATTATTGATTTTTACCATTGGCAGCACAGACATTTTATATATTGGGATTATTGTGAACCATTTATACATTGGACTGGGTGCTGTAGTATTATATAGGCATATCCTATTTGTTACTATTCTTATAGTGATATTTTAAATCATTGTACAATGGGATAGTTTTACTAAATGACCACTGTATGAAAGATTATGTTTTATAAAGGCTTGCAAAAGGGCTATTAGACTGGCTAAAATAGAAAATGAGAAGTCAGTTGCAATGGAAAGTAAGACTAACCCTAAAATATTTTATAAATATATTAATGGGAAGAAGGCCAGGAAGGAATCGATAGGACCATTACAATGTGACACAGGCCATCTGATAATTAGTGACCAGGAAAAGGCAGATGAGCTAAATAGGTTCTTTTCGTCGGTTTACACAAGGGAGGTACCAGTGGTTGGGACACTGCAACATAATGGGGCTACACTACCTTTACTAAATAATTGGTTAACGCAGCAAGAAATACAAAAGAGGTTGGAGAAAATAAATGTTAATAAAGCCCCAGGTCCTGATGGAATATATCAAAGGGTACTGAGGGAGCTGGGTTCTGTAATAGCCAAACCATTATATCTAATCTTTAAAGACTCACTCACTACAGGGTCTCTACCAGATGACTGGAGAAAAGCAGAGGTGATACCTATATTTAAGAAGGGATCTAGAGCAAATCCGGGGAATTATAGACCAGTGAGCCTCACTTCTGTAGTTGGGAAGCTTTTAGAAGGGTTAATAAGGGACAGAATACAAGAATATGTCTATTTGAACAGGATCATAGGTAGCAGTCAACATGGATTTATGAAGGAAAGGTCGTGTCAGACCAATCTAATTAGTTTTTATGAGGAGGTTAGTAGGAACTTGGATCAGGGCAACTCAGTGGATGTAGTCTTTTTAGATTTTTCAAAGGCATTTGATACAGTGCCACATGGAAGACTAGTGAGCAAACTAAGGGATACAGGAATTGCAGTAAATATCTGCTCATGGATCGAGAGCTGGCTAAAAGACAGGAAGCAAAGGGTTGTTGTAAATGGAACATACTCCGATTGGTTTAATGTGATAAGTGGGGTTCCTCAGGGCTCAGTATTGGGTCCTCTCCTTTTTAACATACTTATTAATGACATTGAAGTAGGACTCGAATGTAGTGTCTCCATTTTTGCTGATGACACTAAGTTGTGCAAGGTAATAAAATCAGATAATGATGTACTTTCCCTACAAAAGGATTTGCATAAATTAGAGAAATGGGCGGCTAAATGGCAGATGAGATTTAATACAAATAAATGTAAGGTTATGCATTTGGGAAGGAACAATAGCCAAGCAATCTATAATCTTAATGGAGCAAATCTAGGGGTATCAGATATTGAAAGGGATTTGGGAGTACTAGTGAACAACCACCTAGGTAACAGCGCTCAAAGCCAAGCAAATAAAATATTAGCATGTATTAGGAAGGGTATAGAAGCCAGGGAAGAAGATATAATTCTGCCACTATACAAATCTCTAGTACGCCCTCATTTGGAATATGGAGTACAATTTTGGGCACCACCTCATAAAAAAGACATTTTAGAGCTGGAAAAAGTACAGAGAAGGGCTACAAAACTAATAAGGGGAATGGAGGGGCTAAGTTATGAAGAAAGACTAGCAAAATTAAACTTATTTTCGCTAGAAAAAAGGCGTCTAAGAGGAGATATGATTACGTTATATAAATACATCCAGGGTCAATATAAGGCTTTGTCAAGTGAACTTTTTGTAGCAAGAGATTTTCAACTGACAAGAGGACATCCGTTGAGGTTAGAGGAAAAAAGATTTCACCTTAAACAAAGAAAAGGGTTCTTCACAGTTAGGGTGGTTAAACTGTGGAATTCTCTACCAAAGGAGGTGGTGACAGCGAATTCGATAGATAACTTCAAAAAGAGGTTAGATATATTTCTGAATAAAGAGGGCATTCAAGGCTATCCTAGATAACTAGCAAGGAATATTGATCCAGGGAGAAATTTGATCGCCAGTTTCTGGGGTCAGGAAGGAATTTTGCTTTTTTTTTTCCTAATGAGACAATTGGCAAAGTTTCAATGTTTTTTTTTTTTATGTTTGCCTTCCTCTGGATCAATTAACAATAATAATAAATAGTCCAAATTAAAAAGATCAATATAGATCTAAAAAGGTTGAGCTTGATGGACTAACTCTTTATTCATCCTCCAATACTATACTATTAATAATTATTTAATCAATAATTTAATTAATAACTAATCCGCATATTGCAGATCAGAGGAGATCTTAACAGGTTGAACTTGATGGACTGAAAGTCTTTTTTCAACCTTAATTACTATGTAACTATGTAACTATGTAACTATAAAAGGTAATGCTGTCTGTGTAGGCTGTATGTCAAGGAATGAGAATTGATCATGTTACTTTATTTTATTTTATTCGTTGTGACTTCACTTGCAGCTCTGGTCAACTACTACATGTCCTTTGCTGCTGAATTACTCTGGCAGGCTTCAATTTAAATTGTTTAAAAAACTTTAATACAGTGGTTCTTAATTCACTGCAGCCCCTGGGATGGGCTCCAACATGTCAAAAACACTCATTATCTCTTGAATGTATTCACCTAAATTACCTAATAATAAATACATTATCATCACATCCAGGTGTTTTTTAATGGGCAGTGTCTGGGTGTGTTGTATCTAAAACACAATCATTCATTAAGTATTTATTTTCTCTACTGCTACCAATATTGTAATTTTGAGTGTGTTGAAGTGCCTATTCATATAACTATACATGATTTTATAACTTAATATTCTCAGTAAGATAGAGTGAAAATGCTATGCATATGTAAAATGCTATTGATATGTATTAGAGTCCCCTAATTCCTTTTTTTTTTTTTTTAACAGCAAGGTAGTCAAATGCTACAATTAAAAAAGGAATCAATTGAAAAATGTTGAACAAAATCTATTAATAAACAGGTCCATAAAATTGTATTCATACCTCAAGTGAATATGTTGATATACATTAAAAATTAAAGAACCCACCAAAATGTCATATTTATAGTACATTATTATAAAGAATATGACTTTACAACATGCAAAATGTTTTTACTAAGTTTTAAAAAAAGATATGCACAACCTTTAATTTGTAACTATTTAGTCAATAATTTTAATGTTAACAAACAGTTTGCCTTTTTTTAGAAACCTGGGAGGAATTGAAGAAACTGTAGACTCAGATAACTTGTGGTATTGAATTATTTTGAATACTATCACTGTAAATGGCTGCTTGACAATAGAACTAAATGGAACAGTAACCTTCAGTAGGATAACCAACCACATCAACAGGCAGCGATGGAATCCCCATGAAACAAGCATAGTCAGCTAAATTTAAGATTTTCTCTAAAATTGTTTTATGCTGATGGATTTCATCGCTGCTAATGGTGTTAATTTGTTATATACTTCACAAACATGTGCATTTTTCACAAAATTTGTGGTGCTATACATGTATCTTAGGTTGTGCCTGTGCATTAATAAATTCCTCTTTATGCCGCTTAAAGCACATGTTCAATTCAAATCCCTAAAGTAAATAAAAAATTAGGTAATCATCCCATTAACACTATTCAGATTTGGTCCAAATTACATTCACTAAATCTCCACTATTTCAGCTCTGTGCAGCCATTATAATGAACTTGTGATAATTTATCAAGGAATAAATACACTGGTTTACCATTAGGTAAAGTATGGGGCACAATATAGTTTCACTGAAATATGCTTTAAAGCAAAATGCATCCAGTGCACTTTGCAGAAAATACCATTCCTTTGGGGGCTGGAATAACAAAACCCTTCTGATTCGCTGAATTGTGCTGCCAATCAAGACACTACAGAATATTACATAGCATACTGCAAGGTGTAGTTTTGTATTAATACTCAAGATATCAATAACAGACAAAATAAATACATCCCCCACAATTCCACTTACATGGCAGCATTTTTGGGCAATCACATGCAATTTTCCATGTGAGAAATTAACACCTAGTAAGATTGATTGCCCCTTAACCCCATCTCTTCCAGTATGAATTGAACAGCAGGCTCTTCTCATCAGGGGGCACATTTTGTCTAGGAATGCCTCAAATGTAAATCTGAATATATAAGCTTCATTGGGAAAATGATACACGGATTCCAGGTGTATGACTGGCAAGCTCTAAATCTGGTATATTACAATGCAGTCTACCTGACAAGCTAGAGTATAAAAACCTACAATTATAAAGATCATTCAACAGAAAGTCTTAGATATATAAACCTCACAGAAATTAAATGGTTTCCTATTATATTTTATACAACACCTTCCAGTTGAGATATGACAGTTTTTTATTATACAGTGTACATTGTTAGCTAATACAAAAAGACAGAACACAATTTACAGCAAAGCTGTTATTGGAATTATTGTCTAGAACAGTACTTACAGGTGTTGGCAGAAATGAACGTACTTTATAATTCATCTAAATGAATATATATAAGGATTTGCTGCAAAGCACACACAAGCACGAGATGAGCTAGAGTTCAATAACTATTACAAATATGTTAAAACTTTTCTAAAAGTTACATATAAAGCACCCTCATCATATAAAGACGAAATACAATGAATTAATTAAATTAATAAAAAGTAGCAAGGACTACTGAAATGCCCTTACAATAAAAACTAGATGTTTGGCATTGATAGTTAATAAAATCCCCTTTCAATTATTTAGAAATGCAACTGCTTGTCTCCACCCTTTATAAGATCATCAAGAGGTGGGAACAACCCTGACTTGAAGGCAGTCAAATCATCAGAAAGAAAAGTTTGTCTTTGCTATTGAAAACCAATTTAACGGGGGGGGGGGGGGTCCAAACTGGAAGGCTGCACATCGTGTGGGCTCTGCACAACAATTACCTTTATTAGGGCATAAATTGCCAAATTTTATATTTAAAAGAACCCTGATGGCTTTTTGGAGCTCCTCTAGCCACACAGATTGTGGGGATCTGTTTCAGTTTGCCCCAACATCGCAACTGTTACCCTGCTGCACGACCTTCCACAGCAGGCCGGACCGTGCTGCGCTAGAGCGCAGCGAAGCCTGTCCGACCCTTTTCCCCTACCCTCGGGGGAGACCCGACCAGAAGGCCAGCCACCCAAGGCACAAAGAGAAGGCCGCAGAGGAGTCCCCTGACCGAGGTCCCACAGATACCTGGCGGCTGTGCTGGCGCTGCCGCGCTGTAAGAGAGAGAGGCCGGAGCTGAGAGTGCAGCGGGTGCCAGAGATCAGAACGGCACAAAGGCGGCTGGTGTGACCGGGGGCCGGAGGGGTGAGTGGCCCGATAGTGGGGCGAGTCAGGGGGACCGGAGACCGGGGAGCAGGGGGCGACGGCCCGGTGGCCACAGCATCCTTTAAGAGAGACGCAGCCTCGTGTGGGCAGCCATCTTGCCCGCCAGGCCTTGCAAATCAGTTTGAACTGAGACCCCCCAAGGCCCCAGAGCAGTAGCAGTGGACACTCGAAGGGGTTACAGCAGTTATTAAAGCAGAGAGGACCACATTATAAAGCTTGTAACCTCATATTACCCCAAAATTAAAAAGCCCGCGAATCTGCGGCCGCCATCTTGTTGCGCAAATTTCAAATCTAAACAGGGAAGCTGGCACTGCAAGAGTAGGCTTGCTGCAACATAGAATCATCTCAAAAAAGGGCCCTCACCAAATCTTATCACAGGCTATCTCTAGCAAAAGTGAGACATCAAGAGATTCTGAGAAGTTATTAACCCAGAGGTTACAATCTGGCTAAAGGTCTCACTATAAGGTTTAAAGGCCCCAAATGGACATATAACCAATACTAACAGGCTGATGAAGTTTGCCTGCAGCTCATGTTTGCCTGAGAGTCTGGGTGGCCCTGCTATTTGGTAATTAAAGACTCCATTACACTGCTATTAGTGTGCAAACACTGACACACAGTGGACATCCCAACTGCAATTTATACTAAACTGAAAGCATTTTCTGACCAAGAAAGATTTTTCTCTAACCTTAACTCAGATAAAGGGTCTATACTCTGGGAACACGCAATATACAGCATTTGCACAGGGAATAGTGGTCTCTGAGGCATAAAGTGAACGACAAACTATCTAACTCAAGGCTTTCGCCATGCCCCGGATGACTCTGGGCCAGAGTAAATCAACCCTCCCTTGGGGCAGTTTGACCGCAGCTCCTATGCATGCATGAGGCTGGCAGCTACTAAGCCATCCATGAGTACTTAACTACATCAACACTGTATTAACCCATTACCCTCAGACCCAGCTAAAAGACTGGACCAGGTTCCTGGACTCGGATCATTACCCCCACTGAACGATGGCAAGCCGCAGTACAAGCAAAGTACAAAAAAAAACAGACTGGAAAGGGGATTCAGGAGTTCTACAAACCACCTGACGCAAGTCGCAACCCAAGTCCGAGTCCTAACCCCGAACATCCAGATTCGCCAGTCCACGCAGCTGCGCAGAGCTCACAACCAGCTCAAATGGAATTAACTGACGGCACCCTGACTAAAATCAAGCAGATTCTGCAAGCTGAAATCAAGCATGCAGTAGATGACCTACGGTTGGACATCAAATCCCTAAACCAGAAGCTGCAGGGTCTGGAGGAAAGCACTGACCAAATTGCAGAGTCCCAAGCACTTGACAAGCAGGATATCCTGCAAAATGCATCTAAGATCCAGATGTTGGAGGACAAAGTGGAGGACCTGGAGAATAGATCCCGCAGGCATAACATCAGATTGAGGGGTGCCCCCAATAAAATAACAGACGTTTTGCAGTACTCTAGGGATGTTATAAGCATGATCCTTCCATCGGTCGAGGAATCAAATTGGGTAATAGAAAGAGCTCACAGAGCGTTGGGACCTTCTAGGGACCAAAATGTACCCAGAGACATCATCATCAGATTTTCCCAGGAAAAGGCTAGAGATTTAATTCTGGCAGAAACAAGACTAAGAAGGGAAATCTTAGGTCCAGACGGCACCAAGATTCAAATTTATATGGACCTTTCCCCCTCTACCCTACAGAAAAGAAGGGAGATGAGACCCACACTACGAGTGCTCTCCCACTACAAGATAGCGTATAGATGGGGGTTCCCATTCGCCCTTTTGTTCACCTATAAAGGTAAAATCTTTCAGGGTGCTATCGTTTGAGGAAAGCCAAAGTCTCCTGACCAGACTGAGACTCGTGCCTGAGGACTCTGAGGAGGAAAACTCCTTCCTTCAGGCGGAAACGAGGCAGACCAGGAGGGGTCCAGAGAATTCACTGCCGCAAAGATCAAAGTCCTCTTCCAACCATGTGAGGGATGTCAAGCTCCGAGAGCAAGGTTTGGCGGAGGACCCTGTATCCTAACATTTTTCCAGGTCCACACTCTTTTTCCATAAGATTCTCTGCACTTTAAAGGGAACTTGGACTCCACTTTAGGATTTGCAGGAGGAAAACCCGGACCTCCAGATTTTTCGCAAAAGCTGGGACATTGATCACATTACAGACTCTAACTCAGTATAGTATCTTTGTTTTTGCATTTGTTTAACGGGATCATACCGGGGCTGGAGGCTAGGCTTAACCTGAGGAGCAGTTAGCTCGTGAAGGGTTTATTTTTTCTTATATAATCTCTTTAGCCAGCAGTGGGTATTGGGTTAAATTGTTTTTCTATTTGTTTTCCTATTGTTCTCTAACTCGTTTATTATGGCACACATTTTATAGAGTACTCAGGATGGCTACCTCAGGTAGCTACGTTTTATGACAAGCGGGGGCTTAGAGCCCAAGATATGGTTAATGTTATTATGGTTAATGTTAATTGATAGTTTTCTCCCTGTAGGATTAATTAAGGGGGGTAGGTTACCTTCCCTTAATCCTATCGGAATGTCTACAAGTAGTAGTCAGGGGAGGATTCACTGTCATTATAGGTTTACTATTGGGGTACTAAAATGTACTGATATTGTTTTTTTGTTTTCTGCATGTTGTTCCGCTAGTGCCTGGCGGATTAAGGAATACCTGGAGTCGTCCACGTCTGGAGCGAGGTATGGTGGGCATGTCCCGGACCGGCCGGAATGGGTAATGGGAGCTGAGGCAGAGTGGTCCGTGTGGGGTAACTTTCAAGCGACTTTAACACACCTAGATAACAGACAGCCATGACGGATCACTCACATAGTATAATAACACATAATGTAAAAGGCTTCAACTCCCCGTTTAAAAGACGTAAAGCCTTCCTCTTTTATAAAAGAATCAAGCCTTCTGTAATTTTTTTACAAGAAACTCATTTTGCAATAGATAAAGTGCCGAAATTTCTCCACAGGGATTACCCCAATTTTTACACTTGTTCACAGCAAACCAAGAAAGCAGGCCATTCTCCTTCACAAGAACCTCCCCTTTAAATTAGAAAAGCAGGTAAAGGATAGGGAGGGTAACTTCCTTATAATTACAGGAACGGTTCTGGACCTTAAGGTCTCCCTGGTGAATTTATATTCCCCCACCGTTAATCCGCACAACACGCTAATCAAATTATTGAACCTCCTAAAGCAAGAAGACAAAGGGAAAATTATCATGGGTGGGGACCTGAATTTGGCACTTCAGCCATTCCTAGATAGGTCAGGGACACCCTCGTACACCAGAGATGCTAGAAAACTTAACATCATCTATGCCCTACTTAAAGAATTAGAATTATTAGACGCCTGGAGGCGGTTCCATCCTTCTGAAAGATAGTACACATTCTTTTCCCCTACCCACAATACATACTCCAGGATTGATGCCTTATTGATCCACTCATCACTGTTCAATAATGCATCAGATGCCCAAATTTTACCCTGCCCGTGGTCAGACCACCCAAGGCACAAAGAGAAGGCCGCAGAGGAGTCCCCTGACCGAGGTCCCACAGATACCTGGCGGCTGTGCTGGCGCTGCCGCGCTGTAAGAGAGAGAGGCCGGAGCTGAGAGTGCAGCGGGTGCCAGAGATCAGAACGGCACAAAGGCGGCTGGTGTGACCGGGGGCCGGAGGGGTGAGTGGCCCGATAGTGGGGCGAGTCAGGGGGACCGGAGACCGGGGAGCAGGGGGCGACGGCCCGGTGGCCACAGCATCCTTTAAGAGAGACGCAGCCTCGTGTGGGCAGCCATCTTGCCCGCCAGGCCTTGCAAATCAGTTTGAACTGAGACCCCCCAAGGCCCCAGAGCAGTAGCAGTGGACACTCGAAGGGGTTACAGCAGTTATTAAAGCAGAGAGGACCACATTATAAAGCTTGTAACCTCATATTACCCCAAAATTAAAAAGCCCGCGAATCTGCGGCCGCCATCTTGTTGCGCAAATTTCAAATCTAAACAGGGAAGCTGGCACTGCAAGAGTCGGCTTGCTGCAACATAGAATCATCTCAAAAAAGGGCCCTCACCAAATCTTATCACAGGCTATCTCTAGCAAAAGTGAGACATCAAGAGATTCTGAGAAGTTATTAACCCAGAGGTTACAATCTGGCTAAAGGTCTCACTATAAGGTTTAAAGGCCCCAAATGGACATATAACCAATACTAACAGGCTGATGAAGTTTGCCTGCAGCTCATGTTTGCCTGAGAGTCTGGGTGGCCCTGCTATTTGGTAATTAAAGACTCCATTACACTGCTATTAGTGTGCAAACACTGACACACAGTGGACATCCCAACTGCAATTTATACTAAACTGAAAGCATTTTCTGACCAAGAAAGATTTTTCTCTAACCTTAACTCAGATAAAGGGTCTATACTCTGGGAACACGCAATATACAGCATTTGCACAGGGAATAGTGGTCTCTGAGGCATAAAGTGAACGACAAACTATCTAACTCAAGGCTTTCGCCATGCCCCGGATGACTCTGGGCCAGAGTAAATCAACCCTCCCTTGGGGCAGTTTGACCGCAGCTCCTATGCATGCATGAGGCTGGCAGCTACTAAGCCATCCATGAGTACTTAACTACATCAACACTGTATTAACCCATTACCCTCAGACCCAGCTAAAAGACTGGACCAGGTTCCTGGACTCGGATCATTACCCCCACTGAACGATGGCAAGCCGCAGTACAAGCAAAGTACAAAAAAAACAGACTGGAAAGGGGATTCAGGAGTTCTACAAACCACCTGACGCAAGTCGCAACCCAAGTCCGAGTCCTAACCCCGAACATCCAGATTCGCCAGTCCACGCAGCTGCGCAGAGCTCACAACCAGCTCAAATGGAATTAACTGACGGCACCCTGACTAAAATCAAGCAGATTCTGCAAGCTGAAATCAAGCATGCAGTAGATGACCTACGGTTGGACATCAAATCCCTAAACCAGAAGCTGCAGGGTCTGGAGGAAAGCACTGACCAAATTGCAGAGTCCCAAGCACTTGACAAGCAGGATATCCTGCAAAATGCATCTAAGATCCAGATGTTGGAGGACAAAGTGGAGGACCTGGAGAATAGATCCCGCAGGCATAACATCAGATTGAGGGGTGCCCCCAATAAAATAACAGACGTTTTGCAGTACTCTAGGGATGTTATAAGCATGATCCTTCCATCGGTCGAGGAATCAAATTGGGTAATAGAAAGAGCTCACAGAGCGTTGGGACCTTCTAGGGACCAAAATGTACCCAGAGACATCATCATCAGATTTTCCCAGGAAAAGGCTAGAGATTTAATTCTGGCAGAAACAAGACTAAGAAGGGAAATCTTAGGTCCAGACGGCACCAAGATTCAAATTTATATGGACCTTTCCCCCTCTACCCTACAGAAAAGAAGGGAGATGAGACCCACACTACGAGTGCTCTCCCACTAAAAGATAGCGTATAGATGGGGGTTCCCATTCGCCCTTTTGTTCACCTATAAAGGTAAAATCTTTCAGGGTGCTATCGTTTGAGGAAAGCCAAAGTCTCCTGACCAGACTGAGACTCGTGCCTGAGGACTCTGAGGAGGAAAACTCCTTCCTTCAGGCGGAAACGAGGCAGACCAGGAGGGGTCCAGAGAATTCACTGCCGCAAAGATCAAAGTCCTCTTCCAACCATGTGAGGGATGTCAAGCTCCGAGAGCAAGGTTTGGCGGAGGACCCTGTATCCTAACATTTTTCCAGGTCCACACTCTTTTTCCATAAGATTCTCTGCACTTTAAAGGGAACTTGGACTCCACTTTAGGATTTGCAGGAGGAAAACCCGGACCTCCAGATTTTTCGCAAAAGCTGGGACATTGATCACATTACAGACTCTAACTCAGTATAGTATCTTTGTTTTTGCATTTGTTTAACGGGATCATACCGGGGCTGGAGGCTAGGCTTAACCTGAGGAGCAGTTAGCTCGTGAAGGGTTTATTTTTTCTTATATAATCTCTTTAGCCAGCAGTGGGTATTGGGTTAAATTGTTTTTCTATTTGTTTTCCTATTGTTCTCTAACTCGTTTATTATGGCACACATTTTATAGAGTACTCAGGATGGCTACCTCAGGTAGCTACGTTTTATGACAAGCGGGGGCTTAGAGCACAAGATATGGTTAATGTTATTATGGTTAATGTTAATTGATAGTTTTCTCCCTGTAGGATTAATTAAGGGGGGTAGGTTACCTTCCCTTAATCCTATCGGAATGTCTACAAGTAGTAGTCAGGGGAGGATTCACTGTCATTATAGGTTTACTATTGGGGTACTAAAATGTACTGATATTGTTTTTTTGTTTTCTGCATGTTGTTCCGCTAGTGCCTGGCGGATTAAGGAATACCTGGAGTCGTCCACGTCTGGAGCGAGGTATGGTGGGCATGTCCCGGACCGGCCGGAATGGGTAATGGGAGCTGAGGCAGAGTGGTCCGTGTGGGGTAACTTTCAAGCGACTTTAACACACCTAGATAACAGACAGCCATGACGGATCACTCACATAGTATAATAACACATAATGTAAAAGGCTTCAACTCCCCGTTTAAAAGACGTAAAGCCTTCCTCTTTTATAAAAGAATCAAGCCTTCTGTAATTTTTTTACAAGAAACTCATTTTGCAATAGATAAAGTGCCGAAATTTCTCCACAGGGATTACCCCAATTTTTACACTTGTTCACAGCAAACCAAGAAAGCAGGCCATTCTCCTTCACAAGAACCTCCCCTTTAAATTAGAAAAGCAGGTAAAGGATAGGGAGGGTAACTTCCTTATAATTACAGGAACGGTTCTGGACCTTAAGGTCTCCCTGGTGAATTTATATTCCCACACCGTTAATCCGCACAACACGCTAATCAAATTATTGAACCTCCTAAAGCAAGAAGACAAAGGGAAAATTATCATGGGTGGGGACCTGAATTTGGCACTTCAGCCATTCCTAGATAGGTCAGGGACACCCTCGTACACCAGAGATGCTAGAAAACTTAACATCATCTATGCCCTACTTAAAGAATTAGAATTATTAGACGCCTGGAGGCGGTTCCATCCTTCTGAAAGATAGTACACATTCTTTTCCCCTACCCACAATACATACTCCAGGATTGATGCCTTATTGATCCACTCATCACTGTTTAATAATGCATCAGATGCCCAAATTTTACCCTGCCCGTGGTCAGACCACGCGTTGATTTCTTGTAAATTAAGTTTAAACCAAAATAATCCCCACATTCATGCTTGGCGTCTGAACGACAAGTTGATCACGAGCTCAGAGGTACAGGCCCAAATAGAAGAGGAAATTAACACCTTCTTTGTTCTCAACAATATTCCAGAGACGGAAATAGGATGGTCCTGGGTGGCCCATAAGGCCTACATTAGAGGGATAATTATAAAAATGTCAGCGGCCTATAAGAAGAAACTACTCAGCAAGTGAACTTTTTGAGATATTACAAAATTTTGAAAAGTCAAACCAGAATAAATTCACCAGGGAAACACAGAACGTAATAAATCGAACCAGATCAGAATTAGACACCATATTGGCAGAAAGAACCGAGAAGGCCATCAGAAAAACGAACCATAAATTTTACTGCCAAATTAATAAGCCCTCTTCTATGCTGGCCAGGAAACTAACTTTTAGGAACAACTCTGCGCGCATCCACCAGATTAGGGACGCGAGGGGGGTAATTACTATGAAACAATATAAGATCAAAGAAACATTTAGAAGGTATTACCAGGACATTTACTCATCTAAATTGGCGGCCAATAACTATAAAATTCACGAATTTCTGAATGCCTATGACCTCCCTTCAGCCACTGGGGAGGATTTAAATATGTTGAACGCTGAAATCTCGCTGGAGGAGATAAGTAAAACAATCAAGACCCTGAAAAAAGGTAAAGCTCCGGGTCCGTATGGCTTTACAAACAATTACTATGCCACATTCGATAATCAACTTGCCCCAAAGTTGAAAAAGCTTTTTAGGGATATTATGAGGGGAGGAACATGCCCCCCGAACTCAATCAGGTGAGCCTTATCTTCCTCCCCAAACCAGGAAGAGATCCTTTACTGGTTAAAAACTTCAGGCCCATTTCTCTTTTGAATGGGGATGTGAAAATCCTTGGGGAAATATTGGCCACCAGATTAGCAAATTTCCTGCCAAGGCTGATCCATAAGGACCAAGTGGGCTTTATTCCCTATAGACAGGCGGGGGATAATATAAGAAGACTTCTCAACATATTCCACTTAGCTAAAACAGATAATACCCCTTTATGTACAATAGGACTAGACCTGGAGAAAGCCTTTGACTCCATAGAATGGCCATACCTGCATGCCACGCTGTCAAAGTTTGGGTTGGTGGGTAATTTTGTGAATGTTATTAAGTTTTTCTATAATAATCCATCTGCGAACATCAGCATCCCAGGGGCTGACCAAACACTCATCAATATTAAAAGAGGCACAAGACAGGGCTGCCCCCTTTCCCCCTCCTGTTCGCGCTAGCCAATGAGCCATTGGCTCAGGCTATCAGGAATAGCGCCTTAATAACAGGAATAAATGTAGGCCTACATCAGTTTAAATGTTGCCTCTTTGCCGATGACATCCTGTGTACACTTACAAACCCACTTCAGTCAGTACCAGCCCTGATGTCCCTGATGGAGTCCTTCGGGATCATCTTGGGGCTCAAAATTAACATAGACAAGACGGAAGCGATCTTGGCACAGGCACCCCAGGCCTTAAGGGATACTCTCAAATCTCATCACCCCTTTGCTTGGCCAGAAAATTATATAAATTATTTAGGTATTAAAATCACTCCCGAGATCTCTGGCCTGTATCAGTCAAACTATATCCCGTTGTACTACTCCCATATGCAATTATTTCAATATTTGAGGCTGCAATTTTTCTGGTTGCTGGTTACTTCACATGTGCTCCACCTGTTTTTTAAAGCCCATGCAAAAACTATTTCTCCATCCATTACACATCTCACATGACAATTAGGCATAAATCTACTCCTCCTCATGAGGTATCTCCATAACCATCCACCACAACACTTAGTCACTTATATTATCACTGGTTTCCTGAGGGCTTCCACACAGATGTGTTGGCATTGCCTCAGGTTTCCGACAAATGCAATAATCTACTATCTGCTGTACAGGAACCTGAGGTAGTGAAAGGGCTTCTAGCATCTGAAGTGGACAAAGGTTATCTTGTAGGTCCTTTCCCCCTCCCACCATTTCCGATCTTCAGGATCAAGCCTTTGGGAATTGCTACTCAGAAATATTCACTTAAACGCTTAGTCATAGAAATGTCTGCTCTCCACTGCCACTTTATTCCCAGCATTAACTCACTTATTTCATCTGAAGACTTCACATTACCACACACATGTTTTGATCATGTCATTACCACCATCCTCTCATTAGGTCCTAGAAGTTGGCTTTCCAAAGCCGATATCAAAGATGCTTTCAAGCAACTTCTCATCCATCTGGACCTTTGGCACCTTCATGGCAATGAATGGAAAAACTATTCCTTTTTTTCAATTCCAAAAGCAGTCGCAAGATCTTTGATCAGTTCACAGAGACTGTATGCTGGATCTTCTTAAACATGCTCAAAGGCTTGAGTGTTATACACTACCTAGAGGATTTTCTTAAACAAACTCCCAATTTTCCAGTTTCTACAAACCCACTCAGCTCTTCGACCAACTAAATATCCCCTATGCATCAGACAAAAAACGCCAGTTGGAATTCATTGGAATTATTTTAAACACAGATCACATGGAATCCAAATTTCCTGAGAACAATCTTGACTGTTTCCAAAAATTCATATGAGACATTCCAGAAATCGGCGCTAAAACAATTAAGGACTTCCATTGCATACTTAGACACCTGAACTATGCCGCTAAAATCCTGTCACAAGGGTGACATTCCCAAGCAACCTTCTTGCCAACCTAACTAAAGCTGACAACCAGAACACCCCCATTACAGTCAGCAACAAATCCCTGCATAACTGTTTACAATCATAGCTGTCCAAAACAATGACAAGCAGCCATACTAGCCACCTGTCTATTCTTTTCTAATGGTAAAACTTTTGTTCATTTTCTAACATCATGCAATGGAGGTTTTCATTGCTGAAGAATATTGGTGGCAAACATTCTACTTTTGGAAACACTATCTGAAGCAAAACCAAATATTGGCTAACTAATATGTTTGTACCAGTCAGGTCTCCAGTCTTTATCTTGCATTCTAACCAGAGAGAGGTCAGCCAATGACATTTCCACCAAATGGATACTCAAAAGCATTGTATTTTGAAGAATAACCTTTATATATTTGTGAGAGATAAAGGATACCATTTGTGCATAGTGTTAATGTATTGATCATAATCAGAAATACAATGTGAGGCTCTTTATATGTGAAACACTTAATTGCTTTTGCCTATATTTAATCTTTCTGAGTGAGTTTAAGAGCCTCATTCCATTTAGTAAGTACTTTAAAGGATCACTTGTCTTTGAAGTATACAACAAACTAACAACATTATCAGCTATGTAAGATATGGACATATACATTTTTTTGTTAAAATTAAATTATTTCAGATTTTAAGTAAAGGAACATTTTGTGTTTGTTACATCACTTCCTGAGAACTGGATCGTAAGGGAGAGGTGAGGAAGAAATCAGGTGGCTTTGTTAGACAATTGGAAACTGACACCTCAAGCCTTAGACTCTCATAAGCCCAGAAGCCTGATGCTTGCTTCAGGAAATGCAAGCCTTGCTTTCTAGAATTGTAAGCTTCCACTAATGTATAATGGATGCCTCCCAGTTCAAGTAAAGTAATCAGATTTTTGTTAAATAAACTAGCTCAATGATATGTTCCAAGCTTAAATAAGTGCTTAGTCAAAAATATATTTTTTTCATTGTAGAGTGACAATTTAAAATGGCATATGATGCAGGGAAGATAGCTAGAATTGGTGTGTAGGAATTTGTGACTACGCTTTGTTTTGTCTTTTCTTGTACACTATCTAATAAAATACTGTAAAAATACAGTGGTTCATTCTTGAGGCCCAGGCTCTCTGCCAGGCCAATGTCTGATTCAGCTCATTAAATTGCTGTCTAGACTGTTGTTGTGAGAGTCAAAAATGAGCTCCACATTCAGTCAAGGGATTCATATTGTAGAAGTCATTGCCCCTTGGGGATCTGCGTCAGTAACAATATCTATTGTTCTAATGTACTGTTTGAATTTTGTTTGTAGAATCAAAACATCAAAATATGTGTCTTTTTTAGATGTGTGACTAACCAGTTTTTACCATTTCTACTCTTCAAAATAACCTCCATATTTATAAACCACATATTTTTGTTCCTACTTTATAAAACTATCTAATTATCAACTAAGCATATGTAAATGCACAGAATACAAATAATAGCTTTAATTTAGCTAGACAACAATGCCCAAGTGCATTGCTGTTAGTAAACATGATGTCTCTATTCCGCGTTGCACTGTGGAATCTTATCTGTGCCTACCCTTACATATGTATATTACAAGTCTAGTCTATTTGTGTAGAGCCATCAGTGTGTTTCAGTCTACACACGCCAGGCCTACTTAAGCATATATTTCAGGGGTAACAGGCGGCCTGAAGTTACCTGAGTAATGCCATGGAACCTGCACAGAAATGTCTGTATGTAGAGAATGTTTTGACAATGTATACGTACATAGACAAGGGTGAATTGTCTCATAGATACATATCATATATATAGTTGTGGTACTGCGAAAGTTTGTGTGTAATGCTCACAATTAACACCACAAGTTATGAGCCAAGAGCCACACATGCGCATTGCGCGCCGAATGTCGGGCATTTGCAATGAGCAGCAAGAGCCACCCATGCGCATTGCGCCCCTAGACCCGCGCATGCACAATGCACAGCAAGAGGGAGGAAAGATACACAGGAGAGGGAGAAGGGTGAAAGAGACACAGGGGAGGAAGAGAGGGGAAAAAGGAGACACAGGGGAGGAAAGAGATACAGGGGAGGGAGAGGATGGGAAGAGACACAGGATGGGGAAAGAGACACAGGGGAGGGGGGAAGAGACACAGGGGAGGGAGGGGGGGAAGAGACACAGGGGAGGGAGAGCGAGACACTGGGGAGGGAGGGGGGGAAGGAGACACAGGGGAAGGAGATGGTGGGAAGAAGACACTGGGGAGGGAGAGGGGTGAGAGACACAGGAGAGGAGAGGGGGAGGAGACACAGGGGAGGGAGAGGGCGAAAGAGACACAGGGAGGGAGAGGGGGGAAAGAGACACAGGGGAGGGAGGGGGAAAGAGACACAGGGGAGGGAGAGAGAAAGGAGACACAGGGGTGGGAGATGGGGGAAGGAGACACAGGGGAAGAAGATGGGTGAAGAAGACACTGGGGAGGGAGAGGGGGGAGAGACACAGGGGAGTGAGGGGGGAAGGGGGGAGAGACACAGGGGAGGTAGAGGGGGGAAGAGACAAAGGAGAGGGGGGAGATACAAAGGGTAGGGAGAGGGGTGTAAAAAGACAGAGCGGGGGGGACAGAAAAATAAAATATTATCCCGGCATTTGTGACAAGTGACTAGTACAGTTATAATTTTCCATATTCTGTAGGTGTGTGGAAAATTTATGTTTGGGTTATCTGGGTTGTTGGAGGCCAAAAAGATCTGTATGGTCCAAGGGCAGCATAAAACACCCTTAGATAGAGCACACTTTTTCCTTATGGCTACAGTTTAAGTGCTTAGCTGTAAGTATTTATCGACTCCCATTATGGACCTCTTCTGCATGGTTGTCTATAGATGGATGGGACTATAAAGGTATATCACATTTTGCATTTGCTCTTTGTAGTTCACATTTTAATTGATGGTGACAGGCATGGATAACTCCCTAATCACAGAGATCTATGAGATACTTGTGATGACATAAGAAGTAGATCAGAGCCCATTGAATTCTATCAACATCAGACAGCATTCCCATTTAGCCATGTTGGTTGCTATGAAGGTGATTTGATGGGTTTACTGGAAATACTTTTGCTAGAGATCAAAGTACATGGTTTCCAAGGGAGGACTTGTCATGAGGTGGTGCCAAAAACTCCCAAAAGTTGTCCAAGCTAATATTTTAATGTTCTTTTTGCTGGGGCAAGCTAAATTGAAGGTCGTTGTTTAGCAAATGTTTCATTACTCCTCATACTGCATAGAAATCTACCATGCTCCCTGAATTTGCAACAAGCACTAGATAGTGAGTGTTTTGTTTGTTTATTACCCTCTTCTAATACATATGTAATATACTATGTATTTTGTATGTACCATGACTTTGTTATATTAAACTCCATTTAATAACCCGTACTTATTAAGATAACTCAAGCTATCGTTACACTGAAGGAAATTTGGGAATTTATCATTGTGTGTTTTGACAGATTCTTATATAACTGTATATCAGTGTTTTTTATTTTTTATTTTGCTTGAATTATAAATTTAATAGAATTTTATGTGCAGATCGTACCCCATGTTCCATCACAGATGGCTCTTAAAGGACCATTGCAAGGCCCTAGCTGTTTCGGTTTGTGAGTGTTCATAAATAAAATTTATATTCAATTATTTAAAAAAAGCAATATTCACTAATTAAAACGTATTTTCAAATACAAACTCAACTGCTGTTATACACTCACTGTAAGATCAATAAGGGGACATGTTTTTGTATAGCAGGTAGTGCTGAACTTTCAGGCACAAAGTTATACCAACACAATGATCTCCACTGGGTGTAGTCTTGTGTTAAAAAAAGGTCCCTATGGCCAAGAGCCTTTGTTGTGAGGGCAATATACAAATGGTTGTTGACCTGTTATCTAATCAGATTGTTTTTAAAGCACTTTAGATCTGTGTCTCTGCTATGACCCCTACCACCCGCCTTATGAGCTTATTAGGGTGGATACAATCAGCTCAACTGGAGGCTAATACTCTGATCTTTTAAAATGAATTTAATATTGCTATTATAAATCATTATTTAAGAATTGCATTAATGCATATTTAAAATAACTGGTTATCCTTGTTAATGCATTACAGTTTTCCAGGCAGGTGTTAGAATGTATTAATAATTTAACTGAAGAAGCAGAAAAACAAGCACATAAGCCCATAGCGTTAAAACATTAAGTATTCCTGCCACCTCTTTTTTATCTTATCTACAATTTTTGTCTTTTGTGTACTTTATTTTATTAAGACGTTCTTAAAGCCCTGTTTTTTTGTGCCTAAAATCTTACAAACAGTCCCTAACTGGTTTATCTGTTCATGAAGACAGTGTACCTCTATGTACAGGGGTTGCATTGTCTCTTTGTAACCAATTAGTGTCAACATTCTGCTACTTGAGAGAAGTCACTGACAGGCTAATTTCAAACCCTGCACTTCACAATCTGTGTATTATAGAGCTGCATGAGCTTCAGTGTGCAGGCCCAAACAGGTGCAAATTATGATTTTAGAAAAAAGGCTGAAAAGGGCCACCTTGGCTTATACTGTGTCTCTCTACCCCCGTGTCTCTCTTTCCTCCGGTATCTCTCCACCCCTGTGTCACTCTTTCCCCCGGTGTCTCTCCCCCCCCCCCTGCGTCTCTCTTTCCCCCGGTGTCTCTCCACCCCTGTGTCTCTCTTTTTCCCGGTGTCTCTCCACCCCCGTGTCTCTCTTTCCCCCGGTGTCTCTCCACCCCCGTGTCTCTCTTCCCCCTGTGTCTCTCCACCACTGTGCCTCTCTTTAACCCGTGTCTCTCCACCCCTGTGACTCTTTCCCTCCCCATCCCTTATCATCCTCCTCAACCCCCATCCCCATCCTCAACCCCACTCCTCATCCTCAACCTCCCTCCTCATCATCCCTCCTCATCCTCAACCTTCCTCCTCAACCCCCTCTTCCTCAACCCCCCATCCTCAACCCCCTCCTCAACCTCCCTCCTCAACCTCAACCCTCTCCTCAACCTCCTTCCTCATCCTCAACCTCCCTCCTCATCCTCAACCCCATCCTCAACCTCCCTCCTAAAACTTAACCCCCTCCTCAACCTCAACCCCCTCCTCAACCTCAACCCCCCATCCTCAACCACCCTCCTCATTCTCCCTCCTCATCCTCAACCCTCCTCATCCTCAACCCCCCCTATCCTCAACCCCCCTCCGCATCCTCAACCCCCTTCTCATCCTCAACCCCCCTTCTCATCCTCAACCCCCCTCCTCATCCTCAACTTTCTGGGTTGAGGATGAGGGTTGAGGATGAGGAGGGGGGTTGAGGAGAGAGGTTGAGGAGGGGGGTTGAGGAGGTGGGATGAGAAGGGAGGATGAGGAGGGGGTTTGAGAAGGGGGGATGAGGAGGTGGGTTGAGGAGAGAGGATGAGGAGGGGGTTGAGGATGAGGAGGGGGGTTGAGGAGGGAGGTTGAGGATGGGGGTTGAGGATGAGGAGGGGGGTTGAGGATAAGGAGGGGGGTTGAGGAGGAGGGTGGAGGAGGGGATGAGGAAGGAGGATGAGGAGAGAGGATGAGGAGGGGGGTTGAGGAGAGAGGTTGAGGAGGGTGGTTGAGGAGGGAGGATGAGGAGGGGGTTGAGGAGAGAGGATGAGGAGGGGGGTTGAGGAGGGTGATAAGGGAGGGAGAGGGAAAGAGACATGAGGGAGAGAGGGGGAAGAGACACAGGGAAGGGAGAGGGGGAAGAGACACAGGGGAGGGAGATGAAGGGAAGAGACACAGGGGAGGTAGAGGAGGGGAAGAGACACAGGGGAGGTAGAGGAGGGGAAGAGACACAGGGGAGGGAGAGGGGGAGAGACACAGGGGAGGGAGAGGGGGAAGAGACAAAGGGAAGAGAGAGGGGGACACAAGAAGGGGACACAAGAAGGGGACACAGAGGGCACAAGAGGGACACAGGGGGCAGCACATTTCCCCCCCTCGGCTTATACTCTAGTCACTAGGTTTTCCCAGTATTTTGTGGTAAAATAGGTGCCTCCGCTTATACTTGGGTCGGCTTATACTCAAGTATATAGGGTACATAAAAATAAATACATACATAGCTGTATTTTATTACTAGTGAAATCCAGAATTTGTGATATGGTGTCATTTTAAATATTCTAAAGTTGTTTTTATAAAGTTATTTTTTAATTTTTTAAAACATACTGCTCATTTTCACTTACAGCTCAAAAGACCTTGTAATAAAAATTGAACCACATTTATGGATTGAACAAATAAAGTGCATTGTACTGTTTATTCAACATTTTGTCCTTGCTGATTGGAATAATAATAATGTTGTCGTTCAGTACCGTATTATCAGAGTTACAAAATTGCTGTTCAATTATATTAACTAACCCCTAACTGTGACCTAATTGAAAGGTGATCTGTCATAGCTCACGTAGTCCATAAAAGGTATTACTGACACCTGGTCCTATGAAATTAATCTCAATCAGAGTTCGTTCCTTTACCTAATGAGGGTAGGTTTTGGTTTGTCTTGCAGCTTTTAAAATTGCTATTTCATATCCCTATAATTAAAACTAACTTTGCAAAGCACATTTGCATATTTAATCTACATATATCTTGACTTCTAGTTGGTCTGTGCATTAATTTACTTTTCATAAGTACTGTTCATTCTACTGAATCAACACAGGTAAATCCTGTTCCACTTCATGATTCATGGTTATGGGAAATAATAATTTATCAGTTGCTCTTATGATTATCTCTAAATTTATGAATAATATCTCCGTTTTGCATGTTATAAACTTTAGCTATATCATATTTGCTATGTTTCAACTTATTATTCTGGTAACTGTGCTGTGGTTATGCTTTGTCAATGTCAGATCAATAAAGATACATGGATAGAATTCCTTTCTTTGTTGCATCAGATAGAGGGTATTTATGCCACATTGTGTTTTCAGATAAAGTTTTCAGATTACAAAAATGTATTCATAAATTGAACTGCTCTTGGTGGCAGCCAATGAGATCTACAGACTACACTATGCTCCCCACTATGCTTGATTAAGTTTAAACAGGTTTTATTCTATATCTGTTCATGTAAAAAAGAAATGTTTTAAAAGCCCACTTAATTCAGCACAATTTGGACCACATCAAAGCAAAGATCTCCCAAAACCATGCTAAAATACTTTTTGCATTTTTTAAATATGTGGATTGTTCACTGAGAAATCAAATCAAATAAAATCTGTGTTTACATGTGGAATAGACTGCCCACATGTTGTGGCATTACCACAGCAAATTATATTGCAGGGGTATGTCGCATTCAAGTTAATGGTAAGACTATTTTCCAGTTGTAAGGGAACAGATTGTGTATTTTTTGTAATTAACCCTTAACAAATCTATCTGTGTAGGCATGGAATGCTGAACTCACCTAAAACAAGTCGGTTGTGGGTTAAGTGGTCAGTGCAGTGTAAACTGTGTCCACAGGATGTTGTGTTGTCATTCATAGCGTCACACACCACACGCAAGTCAAACACCACACGCTACACTCAGCAATCAGTTTTTACTCATGCAACAGGGAGTGGGCAGGATACACTAGTATATAAACATACATGTAAAACTTAGCTTTCTTTAGCTGTTGTTAGCGTAATTCAAAGAAATTGATCATTTTTACAAACAATTGGGTGCTATTTCAAACCATGAAGAACACTTATAGTGAGGTCAATGGCCCTTTAATGTGTCAATTTAAACACTTAAAAAAGCTGTGTCCATATCCCTTTTTATAAATGCATTGTCATTATGTAGTTCTCCTAGAAAGTCATAGGTTGCTCAGTGCTGCCCATCCACACAAGTAAATAATGCAGGGAAGGAACATGAGACACTGCGAGTAGATGACCCATAGAGGCAAGCAAATGAACAATACAAATGTGAGTAAAAATATTTTTTTAAATCCTGCGAGGGGACAACGTTTACTTTTTGTATAATTAATCTAATTTATCTCCAGATTTCTTGACCTAAGCAAGGCCAAGTTGGTATGGGGTGGCCTTCGGGTCCTTCATAAGAGCTTCTTTAAGTAAGTTACTCTAAAAAAGATTTGGTATAAAGCATGTACAGTAAAATCCAGTGAAGAGTCTTTTTTATCTTCACATAAAATCCAATGTATGATGCATAGCTTGTCTTAGGATCCAAAAACTCCCCTCACTCACTTTTCAAATCTCAATAATTTCAAACCAATAGGTGCTTAATCTTGCATGTGCCAACATCTTCTGAAAAGTCTGTTTCAAATGGGCCAAAAAAAAAATGCTTTTCAGATTATGTAGTGCTAAGTATAGTGTACTTATATTACAAGAAAGTTTACATACTGGTACAGAAGAAGTATATGACCCTGCTCTCATAATAGCACACAATCTGTGCAAGGAGAGGGTAATTTAATATACTTAAAGGTATATCTGGGTTTCCCAGTTTTAAGCTTTTTCTAAAATACCACTTACTGCTTATAATAGACACACATTACATTAAGTCATTCTATACAAATACAGATTAAAACAAATTTCACACCCCCAGAGCTGCTTACATAGACACGGTGTACTTACCAATAGAAACACTGCATTTGGGTACTTATTTTTAACCCTATCCTAACCTTCAAACCAACAGCAGCAATATACAGAGATCTACAAAGCAATGTCCAGGCTCCTCCTTGCTTCCTTATGAGGGACTACACATTCCATGATGCTTTGCTGCACAAACTGCCATCACAGATTGAAAAAGTGTATTAGCTGTCTGACTGGCCAAATTAATTATCAATTTTATGCTATTTTTAGCAGGAATTTCCGGAGATGTAAACTCTCAAAATCAACTGGTAACAAACGAGATTTAGCAAACTTTAGGGTACGTTGAATAATGTTTATTTTGTTTTTCATGCACTCATAATACATGAAACTGTAACGATTTACTTTTATGTAATTTATTTTATTAAGAAGTGGGTTTAAGTCATACATCATGTTTTAGTTAGAAACGAATACATTGTGATGCTTCTATAGTATCCTGGATGAATCCATGATACATAAGTGGACGTTTTGTGTGAGGTTGTTTACGTCTAGAGAGTTATGGTCGCATTTACTAACTAAAATCAAACACATATTACCAGCTTGGGTCTGCCCTCTGCAGCTTACGAAGACACATACTCTGTACTTTCTATGAGTGCTCTGTCTCATTTAACTAATCAATGACCATCTCTCAGCAAAATTAGGACACTACACTTTACATTCAGGCCTACAGTGTGTCTACATACGCTACAATGGGCAGAGCCATACAGGAACTATTTGTTTGATTTTACACACTAAAAACAGCTTATAAACTCTTCTTAATACAATAAAATACATAAAAGTGAATAGATACACAGGTATATTATATATTTAGTAAAATACAGGAACCTTCCTTATCCCTTTAATAGGACACGGTAATGCAGTCACATTTTGAAATCATAGCAAAATGACATGTTAATAAAAGCCTTTGAACATCATTTGGTTAATTTTCATTGTAAGTATTTACATTTTTTTTGTATTTTTCTGCTCTACTCTACTGCATCCAAATGATTTTTAGAGCCTGGATTACAGTGTCCCTTTACATATTAAAAAAAAAATTCAGGTCCCAAGACATAGTGTTAAAAATGCAGATGGAGACTGGCATTGCCAAAAAGGTTTTAAGCATTTATTAGTATACAGTTTTAGAATATTCAAAGTCAATTGGTGATTACAAATACAGCCATTTTAAATGTGAGAATTCAGGATTTTTCAATATCAATTTTACTGCTTTTTAAAAAAATATTTTAATGCATGGAATATTTTTACATGAAATTACCAGAAACAGTTTGCCATAGCTAACACACTATTATCATTGCAAGTGTTTTTATTGAGGATTTTCTTAGCATGAGTGACATAAAGATGTTGTGCTACAGAGTCAATGTCTTCATATGATTGATTTCTAATTACTTTTACTCTTGAACATCTTTTGTTCTCAAGAGATTTGCTCGTAGTTAGCTATAGGGAATAGCAAGAAATGGGAATGAGGTTACATTTGTGATGCAGAAAGAAGTACTTTGTATTTTCTCCCTAGAGATTTATTATTTATAGATGGAGATTCTAAGCCTGAATTTACTGTGTTAACTATCTTTAGATAAGACAATATGTAACATCTTGCTATCTTAATGAGAATGGGCTTTTGAATATGTATACCGAGCATATTAAACTGTAGATGGCATAATTGTACCATTGACTGATAACAAGAGGACTTAAATGCATTTAATAATCAAGTATAAAACGCACAAACAAGGTCACGACATTCGATCCTGATGAAAGGAAAAATACCACAAAGCTGTATCATGTTCTTGCAGTTATTTACTTGTATTTTGTTTCAGTCTTTGTTTTGTATTTTTCTCTTAAAGGACCACTGCACAATAAACTAAAAATATGTCTGAAAACTGAGTCTAACTACAAATAAGTACTATAACTAAAGTATAATTAAGCAGGAAACTAATATAGCTAGATTTTAATTAGGAAAATATTATGCTTCTACTGGATCCAGGATGAATCCATGATAAATTGGTGGAATGTTGCATTTCCTGTAGCAAGGAGTCTGCTTCTGGGCCAGTTAGGTGGAAGGGGGTGGGGTATCAATTTCAATCGTATCCAATTATTTTACCAAGGGCTTTTTTCCATATCCTTCCCTTCACTTATAGCGAAAACACACAGCCTCATGATTCAGCTCTTAGGAAGTGATGTATCAAACACAAAATGGATTCCAATACTCATAAACCTAGTCTTTAAAAATTCAAAAAATTTTCCCAAAAAAATATTTTATGTTCATGGAATTACATAGCTGCTAATATTGTTAGTTTGGTACATACCTGGCAAACAAGGTCTAAACAGTAAAAAAAGAAAAAAAAATTATTTCCTGCTCAGAATTCTGAGTAATACAGTTATTGTGCTGCGGTCTGGGAAACTGGGCATGGACATGTAAATGAGTGCACAATGCATTTTTGTTTTTCAGTCCCATACAAGTTTATACATTGCTTTTTACAGCATACGCCTGCTTTATAACACAGCTTTCAAGCATAGCTTTGGATGGATTATGCATGAGTTAGGAAAACTACCCACAGACAGCGGTTTTGTTCTTAAGTGGGTCTCAGTGTGGGGCTGCCACCCAGCTAAATCTATAGATTTAGCTTATATTGAATAAAAGAGTGTTAGCAACCTCTAATTTACTGAGTACAGTAAATACAGTAAATAGTACATTTGTGTTTGCATTTGGACATCTAAAAATAAGTTAAAAAAATGCATTTGCTGCTCTGTGTAATATAGTTTTTCACTGCACACTGGGCAGGGACGTGTGAATGAGTCCACAATGCATTTTCTTTCTTTATTCCAATACAACTTTATAAATGTTATAAATGTATGTATGTATATATATATATATATATATATATATATATATATATATATATACTGTATATATATATATATATATATATATATATAAATACAGTGGGGGGAAAAAGTATTTGAGCCCCTGCTGATTTTGAACGTTTGTCCACTGACAAAGAAATGATCAGTCCATAATTTTCCTGTTAGGTGTACTTTAACAGTGAGAGACAGAATAACAAGAAAAACAACAAGAAGAACGCATGTCAAAAAAAATATAAATTGATTTACAGGTCAATGAGGGAAATAAGTATTTGACCCCTTTGACTTAGTACTTGGTGGCAAAACCCTTTTTGGTAATCACAGAGGTCAGACATTTCTTGTAGTTGGCGACCAGGTTTGCACACATCTCAGGAGGGATTTTATCCCACGCCTCTTTGTAGATCCTCTCCAAGGCCCTCATTCAATTGCAATGTGGCCAATTGAATAGGGGTCTAAATAAGCACATAACATATTTATTTTAAAGAAGTTTTTAGTTAGTAAACATCTATCCAAAAGCAAGTTTTTCACTAACTAAAAACTTCTTTAAAAAAAATATGCTATGTGCTTATTTAGACCCCTATTCAATTGGCCAAATCGCAATTGAATGAGGGCCCAAGTCATTAAGGTTTCAAAGCTGATGTTTGGCAACTCGAACCTTTAGCTCCCTCAACAGATGTTCTATGGGATTAAGGTCTGGAGACTGGCTAGGCCACTCCAGGACCTTAATGTGCTTTCTATTGAACCACTCCTTTGTTGCCTTGGCTGTGTGCTTTAGGTCATTGCCATGCTGGAATACCCATCCATAATCCATTTTCAATGCCCTGGCTGAGGGAAGGAGGTTCTCACCCAAGATTTGATGGTACATGGCCCCATTCATCGTCCATTTTGATGCGGTGCAGTTGTCCTGTCCCTTTAGCACAAAAACACCCCAAAGCATAAGATTTCAACCTCCATGCTTGACGGTGGGGATGGTGTTCTTGGGGTTATAGGCAGCATTCTTCCTCCTCCAAACACGGTGAGTTGAGTTGATTACAAAGAGCTCGATTTTGGTCTTATCTGATCACAACACTTTCACCCAGTTCTCCTCTGACTCATTCAGATGTTCATTGGCGAACTTCAGACGGGCCTGTACATGTGCTTTCTTGAGCAGGGGGACCAAGCGGGTGCTGCAGGATTTCAGTCCTTCACGGCGTAGTGTGTTACCAATTGTTTTTTTGGTGTCTATGGTCCCAGCTGCCCTGAGATCATTAACAAGACCCTCCTGTGTAGTTCTTGCCTGATTCCCCACCGTTCCCATGATCATTGAAACTCCACAAGGTGAAATCTTGTATGGAGCATCAGACCAAGGAAGTCTGGGAGTTATTTTGTGTTTTTTCCATTTGCGAATAATCGCAGGAACTGTTGTCACCTTCTTACCAAGCTGCTTGGCAATGGTCTTGTAGCCCATTCATGCCTTGTGTAGGTCTACAATCTTGTCCCTGACATCTTTGGACAGCTCTTTGGTCTTGGCCATGGTGGAGAGTTTGGAATCTGATTGATTGATTGCTTTTGTGGACAGGTATCTTTTATACAGTTAGTGAGCTGAGATTAGGAGCACTACCTTTAAGAGAGTGCTCCTAATCTCAGTTGTTACCTATATAAAAGACACCAGGGAGCCAGAAATCTTGCTGGTTGATAGGGGATCAAATAATTATTTCCGTTACTGACCTGCAAATCAATTTATAACTTTTTTGACATGAGTTTTTCTTGCTTGTTTTTTTTTTTTGTTATTCTCTCACTGTTAAAATACACCTACCATTAAATGTATAGACTGATCATTTCTTTTTCAGTGGACAAAGGTTCAAAATCAGCATGGGGTCAAATTCTCCCCCCCCCCACTGTATATATATATATATATGTATATATATATATATATATATATATATATATATATATATATATATATATAGATAGATACAGTAGGTAGATAGAGAGAGAGAAAAAGTTGAGGGGGGGCCTTCTATTCACTAGCTCCTCCGATGATTTCTGTTGAGTTTAATTTAAATGTGAAAACATTTTTGGATTTAATAGGTCAAGTGTTGAATCAATGAGAAGGCATATTTCATGATGTAGACAAGTTTAAGTAAAACAGCCTCAGACATACAAAGATGTTCTGATGTTAAAATATTTTTCCTGTTATTGTGATTCTTCAGTCTACAAATAAAAGTATTTGACAAACTTCATGATTTGCCTGCCAGATAGCTCGTAGATTTATGCAGCATGGAATTCATAATTGGTCGACTGTCATTTTCAATTGTATCATTAAGAAAGAAATTTGTCAGTGGCCCAAAAACATTGAAAAATTGGAACTATAGGGAACATTCCATATAACTCCAGGAGGAAATGTGTAGTTTTATTTATTTTTTCATTCAAAGGAATTGTAAAACTGTATCTATTGTATAAAGAATATGAAGAAATGCATTATGCAGCATGCACAATTCTTATCAAGCCAACTATTGTGTCTGAAATTACACAAATATAGAAAAACCATCAGTCAGAGTCTGTAAGTGCCAATTCTGTAAACTTTTTTCTATTATTGTGTTAGCAATTTCCACTCTAAAAACACCTTTGTGAAAAATCAGCATTTCTCAGCTGTTGCCAGGACCAATTTACATTATAAAAAATTTTTCATATTTTTACCTGATACTTGTGTGTGAGCTATAAAAAAAAAGGACCTCACATACGATTCTTTTATTTACTCTCCATATGGACCTAATATTCTTGTACATAAAGGTCAGCAACACTATGGATGCCTTGTCCTGAGTAACAATCTAGCAGCTACGTAAAATTTTAACCACGTAGCGGCATCGGCAAGCATGCAAAGGCTGCAAACTTGAAATTCTGCTGCATTACAGAGCTATTAAATTCAAGCCGCAAGTTAAGGGCCGTAGACGCAAGACCTTAAACCATTCTTGCGCCGGTTAGATGTGCGGCCTTGAACATGGTCAATAAGTCAAACCCGTAGATGGAGCCAATGGCAAATGAGATTGTCATCATTACGTCACTGAAAAATGGAGGTTAGATTTCAAAGTCGGGTTTCAATTACGAGATTCGATCGGACCCAACTTCCAGAAATAATGCAATATTAATAAATCAGTAATTATGATATTCTAGTCCATGCGAGTTCCATTATATGTATTAACCCATTGATTTCCGGGATCGATATAACACGGAAATTAAACATAAAATAATGTATTTTGTATTGCAGATTTGCAAGCTTGAGAATGTTGTGCTATTAATTTGAATACCCAACATCACTTTCCCTTTAATTATAAGTACAATTGTGTTTACGTTTGCATTTACAGTGTTATGGATACTTTAACCCCCTTTTGGGTCCTCTCTAGTACCCACTGGCTTCTTGGCTCCATTTGCGGGTTACGGGGAGTTCAGATTTCGACAGCCTGTAGGGTTTTTTCGAACTTAATCCGCAAGTCGTTAGCGGGTTGCTTTAAGGGGCAAATGTAATAGCCGTAACTTTTGCGGGCTACGTTACGGGCTATGGTTTTACACGTTGAGGGAATTTAATGTAGCTGTAGGATATGTGCTGCTTTTATCCAAAGTACTGTATAGTCTTATGTTTATTTCCTTTTTTTGCTAATGGTGTTAACTTTATCCCTATGTCACAAACAGATGCTGTTTTAGTTGAACCACTGAGGTCCTTTATGGTTGTCTATTCAGGAATTTAGTTCAACTTAACTCAAAGTATAAAAATTTACATAAAAATCCAGTTTGGGAATGTTAACTGCAAGAATAAAATATAAAATTACAAACACAAAAAAAAATATTTAAATTGCGATTCAGCCAATTGAAAAAGGGCTCTATATAAGCACAGAACATATTTTATTTACAGAAGTTTTCAGTTAGTGAAGACCTTGCTTTTGGATAGAAGGTCACTAACTAAAAACTTCTGTAAAATAAATATGCTATGTGCTATATAGAGCCCTATTCAATTGACCAAATAGCAATTTAATAAGGCTGTTGGTTAACAAAATCTATATTACAAATAAAAAAAATTAATAACATGAATACTATAAGTCTGATATGCCCTTGAAGGTAAGTTGGATGAAATGAGCAAGTACCGAATTCTGCTTTGACCCCTAGCTGGTGATAATTTCTCATTTTTGCATGGAAAGCATTTGGATATTTGGTGATCATAAATTAATCATTAATAGGTAGAAAATAGTTTTTCCTTTCTGTTACTATTGTATTTAAACATGAACCCAGTGTACTTGCAAAACCATTAATCGAATTGTGTAGAGATTGTATTAGCAGGAGATTTGTCATAAATGTATCCAAGATCAGATGCAAGATTTTGGGGAAGCAGGTTGGGCCTAGAGGCAATTGGTTGGTTATGGCCACAGGCAAGAGGTCCAGGTATGTAGTGCCAACAGAATTTTCAAGGTTAAAGGTAGAAGTCTAGACCAGAATCCAAAATGTTGTACTCAAAGAAAGAGTCATTCTGGGTAGGCTACACTGCCTTTCCACTGCAGTGTGGCAAGCTGCTGTGCGGTAATGCATAGCACTCTGGGATGTCCAGACATTGCGCAGCACATTAGAAGGCTCAATGCACTGTGTTGACGCATCCAAAGGAATTCTTCACAGAGAATATTGTTGAAAAGTGGTAGATACTATAGTGATTTATGCAAGTATTTGTATAGGAATTTGTTGTTCAGTCATGTCCAACACTACGTGAACTTATGGACAGCATCACGCCAGTATAATCTGTTAGCCACTGCCCCTATGAGTTCCATCAAGCTCATGCTTGTTGCTTCAATTATCTCATCTGTCCATCTCTGCCTCTGCTCCCCCTTCTTTGAGTGCCTTCAACCTTTCTCAACATCAGTCTTCTCAAAGGAATCCTGGCTTCTCATGATATGGCCCAAATATTTGAACTTCAGCTTCATGACCATATCTTCAAGTGAACAGTTTGCCTTGATTTCCTGTAGTACTGATGTATTGATCTTCTTACAGTCCAAGAGACTCTAAGCAGTCTTCTCCAACACCCCAATTCATCAATGCATCAATTCTACAGTGCTCAGCCTTCTTTATGGTCCAGATCTCACATCCATATGTTACTACTGGGAATACCATACTATTTACTATGTAGACCATTGTTGATAATATAATATCTGTACCATCTACTAGCTTGTCCAAGCGTGCCATAGCTTTCCTCCCTAGAAGCAAATGTCCTTTAATTACATGGCCACAGTCACCAAGAAAAGATTTTTTGCATCCAAGGAAAATAAAATCTGTCATTGCCTTCTTTTCTTCTCCATCTATTTGCCAGGAACTGAGTTTGCCATTTGCAGTGATCTTGTTTGTTTTTTTACATTGAGCAGCCGGCCAGCTTTTATGCTATCTTTTTCTAGCTTTGTATTCATCCAGCCTGGCCTTACGCATGACGTACTCTGCATATAAGTTAAATAAATAAAGTGACAATATATACAACCTTGTTGCACACCTTTTCCGATCTTGAATCATTCTGTTGTCCCATGATCAATTATGACCGTCTCTTTTTGGTCCACATACGGATTCTTCAGGAGGCGGATGAGATGATCTAATACTCCCATCTCTTTAAGAACTTGCCACATGTTTTGTGATTTACAGTCAAATGATTTAGAATAATCTCTGAAGCAGAAGTAAAGGCTTTTCTGTATCTCTCCTGCTTTCTCGATTATCCATTGGACATTGGCAATTTGATCTCTTGCGCCTCCTTGTCGTACTTCTTTCCCGATCTTGAACCATTCATGTTCTGTTCTAACTGTGTCTTCTTGGACCACATATAGATTCCTCAGGAGGTGGAAGAGATCGTTTGGTAATCCCATCTCTTTAAAAATGTGTCACATTTTATTGTGATCCATATAGGCAGAGGCTTTAGAATAGTCTATAAGACATTGGCAATTTGATCTCCGGTGCCTCTTCAAATCTTGCAAATCTGGTAGTTCCCATTCCATATATTGTTGGAGTCAAGCTTGTAGGATCTTAAGCATTACCTGGTATGTAAAATGAATGCAATTGTTTGATAATTGGAGCACTCTATGGCACGGCCTTTTTGCGATTAGGAATAGAAATCTATTAATTATCTATTTTAAATTATGCTTCATAGATATCATTCACTTATGAATCCAATGAGAATCTTAGCTGCTAAAATAATAAATATTGTCTAGTCTTTAACCAGGTAGATAGCACTAGACAATGTAGTCCACACTCTGTTCTATCTCAGATGGTCCCAAAATGCCTGGATTGAGCTGAAAGATAATTAATTAGCAAGTTTCCCTAAGGGCCATTAATTTACTTCTCAGAGTGCAAATTGAATCAGTTTTTATTATTTTTATTATGGTTTATTTGTAACGCGACAACATATTCCATAGCTCTATACATAAGTTAAGTTTCAGGCAATGACAAGTTCAAGATTCACACTTTGCAATGAATGGAGGCCCCTGTCTTTGAGCTTGGAATCCAGTGTACATAGCGCTTTCCCTTAAGCACCTTGCAGGATTGAAACTCGCAGACTTACAATCTAAAGGAGACTTGCAGACTTACAATTTACAGTTTCTACAGACTCGCAGACTTACAATCTACAGTTTACTCCAAACAGGCACTATGTCCCTCCCAGTAATAGGACAAACTGACCACATGCTGTTTGGTAACTTCCCATAATCCCTACTATCTGATCAGGTTGGGAAACAAATGACATTTTCAGCATCTGGTGCATTTAATTCTTATGTGAGTATTTCTTTTAAATTATCTATCTTTCATACTAGAGATCTTTAAAACATAAAAATGATCTCTAACTGACATATCATCTCTGACTGGAGTAAGAGAAGACCTGAACAAAGTATGTAGAAATGAACAGAAATAGTTATTTGAATGTGTCTGGCAAGGATGTGTGTTTGTTTCTGCTCTCTCCAATTTGTATTCACATAAGCTCCCCAAAATAAGGAAAATGAGCAATAGTGTAAATACTTTTTATAGCATCACCATAGAAAATAGTTTTTGTAATACTCAGATTTGTATGAGTAATTCCATGCTCTATAGAAACAGCTTGACAATTATTGGATGCTTAGCTTTCCATTTAGCTGATTTCCTTCATGTCAAATCTGAAAGTAACCTAAAACATTATGGGCCTCATTCTATTATCGGCCGTAAATCGGCCGTAAGGCTGCGATTCCTTGCGAGGGTTCAGTTAACTCGCGATTCTATTATACGGCCCCGCAAGGATCTCCTTTTACGGCCGGCCGCATATCTTGGAACCGGCCGTAATCTGTGAAATATAAAAACTGAAAAATAAATTCAAGCCTGCACTGTACAGCTCTGTAAATGCTAGGGATCATATTGGGGGACATGAGGATTAAAAGGAACCCACTCTCAAGCTTGCACATCTGCCCAAACCCGAGTTCAAATTAACTGTTTATTTGCCGGCTGCGGCGTGGGTGTGTCTGAGGTGCTCCAAGCACTCTGGACTTTTTACATGGATATTTTACGGATATTAAAAATAAAATATTTTACGGATTTGAGTACAGGATAATTATGTGCTATTTTTTCTAACACCTAAAATCCCTTTATAGTCTTCTCAAAGTGCAGGATGGCTTTATTTGAGCTATTTTATGTGCTTAATTGGTGCTAGCGAGACCTTTTTCCTGCAAGTAACTGCGGCTCGTTTTTAGCCTTGCAGAGAGGTTTCCCGGAGCAATTGAATTGCAAATCTCTTGCGGCCGTTTTAGATCAAAGGCTTTCCTCCGGCGCGAGCGGCCGCAAGAGATAGCAAGGCACCGGCCGCAAGCGTGCCGGAGCCTACGGCCGTAAGGGAATAGAATAGCAGAATAGCTTGCGGCCGGTCCTTGCGGCCCCGCAGCGGCTGCGGCCGATAATAGAATGAGGCCCCGGGAAAGGTCCATAACATAAGATGATTTATAAACCATTTATCACAATATGCTTCAACATTTATACATGGTTTTCTGAGAAAAAAAACATTTATAGATCTTTTGAGTGCTAGGTCTCTAACACTGAGTGCACGTATTGTTCCATGGAATTCCATCAAATGAAACCTGTGATGCTGAAAACTTAGTTCTGTCTCACCTTATTGGGCTTAAAAAAGGTTAAGCAGACAGGACATGCTAAAAATTGAATTTATGGGCACTTTATAAGAAGAATGTGTATACATTTTTATGGTGGTCCAGGGTGGCATAGAGTTTTCAAGTCTACTAGTGAGAGAGAATGATGAAATCCATAGAGAAAGATTGACAGTAGAGAGAGTGCATTTGAGGTCCAGAAGTGTGGGAATAAAAGGGTCTAGTTGTATTAATTGATTTGTGATCAGAGGGTCTAGGTGTGAGCTGTATTTTATAACATTAAGTTCACTGTGTATCTCTTATCACCATTATTACTTTTAGCAGCTTGACCGTCAAAAATGACAGCATAACATTTTAAAGCCTCGCAATTCTGTTGTTTGCCACACAATGCTAGTTTCGCAATGTGTGGTTACGCTGCACATTGCAAGCCTCGCCATGTGCAGCAAAGTGGGACAATGAGAGCCCCTCTCCCTCTTTGCCATTTACAGGTGTTAAAACATTTATGGAAATTGAAATAGAGATTAGCAGGCCAAGCTGTTAATTACGTGTTTAACAGTTGACATTTTTTTCAAGCCAGTAAATCGGAAGCCGCTAGGAGCAAGCGGCCTCGCAGGATTAACATCGCCATTTTTTTTAAAACCTGTAACTCAATTTTAACTGTCGCCATTTTTTTTTCAAGCCCATTACTCGGAAGCTGTTCGGATGCCACAAAAAGACGCCAATTGAATAGCAAATTAGCTTGCATTAGCTTCTCTCCCCCCTCTACCTTGCCGGCCTTGCAATGAATGCCTTCACTGCTCATCACGAGGCCCGCAATGAGCAGCTTTGCCGCTCATATCGGGCCGCAACATGCGCTATGCGCATGCGCAAGCCGGTAACTTTGCGAGTGTTACACACAAACTCGCAATTACGATAACGATAAATATGATACATTTACTTTAGGATTTATTTTTCTTATTGGGAAATCCTTAAAATAGTATATAATTGAAATATATTGAAGCTTAGACGTAAGCCAAGATAATTTCCTTGGCGCTCATTATGAGCCTTTCCCCCCCCCCCCCCTCTGCCTTGCGGGCCTCGCAATGAATGGCTTTGGCACTCATTGCGAACCTCTCCCCCCCTACCTTCTGGGCCTTGTGATGAGTACCTTAGGTGCTCATCGTGAGGCCCACAAATAGCGGCTTTGCGAGTGTTACACACAAATTTGCAAGTATGACAACTACATTTATGATACATTTACTTTAGGATTTATTTTTCTAATTACAAAAAACCTTATAATAGTATATAATAGAAGGTCACACCGGAAATAAGGAAAGCGGAAGGTAGCAGAGATAGGAAAATATTTGTCCAACTGAATGCAGAATTCTAGAGAATAGCAAGAAGAGACAAAGAGTCATTCTATAAAGAAAGATGTAAAGCGATAAAAGAAGATATCAGAATGGGTTAGTCAAGAGATCTCTTCAATAAAATTGAGGAACTCAAAGGCACTTTTCATGATAAAGTGGACGTGATAAGAGATAACATTTGTAAGCACTTAATAGAAGCAGATCATATAAAGAGGAGGCAGGAATACACTGAAGATCTATACAGAAAGATTCTTAACAGCAGTGATGACCTCAGTAGTTTGTCCATTGAGCTGGAGCCAGATATATTGGAGAGTGAAGTGAGATAGGCCCTAGGAAGTGTTGCTGATAACAAGGCTGCAGGTGTTGATGGAATCCCAGATGAACTACTCAACATCCTACAAGATGAGGCTGTGAAAAAGTTGTTTGCCTTATGCCAACAAATGTGGAAAACATAACAATGGCCAATAGACTGGAAAAAGTCAGTCTACATCCAAATTCCAAAAAGGCACTGACAAAGAGTGCTGGAATTATTGAACTATTATTGAACAATTGCACTCATTTCACATGCCAGCATGTTATGCGTAAGATCCTACAAACTCGGCTTACAATATATGTACCAGGAACTACCAGATGTGTCAGCCGGGTTCCGCAGATGAAGAGCAGAAGAAATCAAATTGCCAATGTCCGATGGAGAAGAAAGAAAGCAAGAGAGTTTCAGAAAAAAGATGGGACTACCAGATCATCTCATCTACCTCCTGAAGAATCTGTATGTGGACCAAGAATCAAAATCCAGAATTATTATTGCTAGAAAAAAAATATTAACAACCTCAGATACGCGAATGATACTACTCTGATGGTTGAAAGTGAGGAGGAACTAAAGGACCTGTTGATGAGGGTAAAAGAAGAGAGTTTAAACGCGGACCTGCTGTACAATGTTAAAAAGATGAACATCATGGCAAACAGCAATCACATTTCCTGGCAAATAGATGGATCGTAAAAAAAATAAAAATCTCTGCCTTCAAATTTTTTTCTCCAAGACCTCTTCAAGATGGTGACTGTAGCCATGAAATTAAAAAAAGTTTGCTTCTGGAGAGGCAAGCCATGGCAAGGTTGGAAAAGCTACTAAAAAGTAAACATTACACTATCAACAAAGATCTGCATATTTAGAACAACAGTATTTCCAGTAGTAACATACAGATGTGAGAGCGGGACCATAAAAAAGTCTGAGCTCCATAGAATTGACACCTTTGAATTGTGGCGTTGGAGAGAACTACTTAGAGTCCCTTGGACTGGAAGAAGATCCAATAAATCAGGAATTCAAGACAAACTGTTCACTAGAAGGTATGATCATGAGGCTGAAGTTCAAATATTTGGCCATATCATGAGAAGACGATTCCCTAGAGAAGACTCTCGTGCTTTGAAAGATTGAAGGCACACAAAGAAAGGGATGACAGAGAAGGAGATGGATATATAACATCTTATATTTTGTATGTGATTTAGAATATAAAAAATAATACTGTTGCTGTGAATTTCACTCTTTTGTTTCTGCAGACCAGAATAGGCAAGGTTTGTATTTTCGCAATGAGAATGTTCTCATTAGCAGTAAAAATTATTACTTAACAAGAAACTCTCCTGTTAAAGTAACAGAATAATTCAGGTGAGAAAGAAAAATAGAAGCTTGCAAAAAAAAAAAATAATTGCATGAAAAAGTTAAAAATTTAAAGCTGCATTTATTTATAATCACTATTTTTTTTCCTTTATAAAGTCATTCTGTCCAAGCTTAGGTATTTAAAATACAATGCAGAAAAAAGTTTCAACACAGTGGTCCATTGTAAGAAAATTCATATAAATGTAAGTCATTTTAAACAATATAACTACAATAGAATAATAAAATGTGCTGGCATAGATAATATTCTTTTGGAAAATAAATTAGCTGCCCAACACCAATCAATTTGTGGAGGAGGGATGCTTTAATTTTTTTCAGGGGACCTACATTGCAACATTTTAGCAATTGAGGTGGAGAAAAAGACTGGAGTCTATCAAATCCATTCTTTATAGATCATATTTAATCAAATATCTCACGGGGAATAGAAAACATTTTCTGGCCTAAACATTTTTACATCATGTGAACATCATGCTTAAGGTCAGGCTTTATGAATCCAAAGCCTGAATAAATATTGCTGAATTTGTAACCAAGGATAAATAATCATCCTATTCTGTATTAAACTCCTATATGTTCTTTTTATCCAAAAGTGTATTCATTACAGAATTATAGTTATCTATTGAATTGAATTTGATTAGAATCAACGCCTCTTTTTTCGCTCTTTAAGTCCTTGTTTACGATTGATGCCCACAACTGTATTTCATATTCCTGCTCAGGTCTTACTAGGAATTTATATTGTCAGAATTATACTTGCTTTGCTCATGAAGATATTTACTTTTTCACAAACAATGCAGTTGGTGGTATTTACATGGATATTTTTCTTGGCTCTCCTCTATATTAATTCACATATCATTGTAAGGCCTATGCACATCATAACTTGGTGCTGCTCTTTGTGTCCTCACATGGGTGCCCTGTGCATGAATCAAGAGTAGCCAATGTAATGGTGGGGAGTGCATCATCCAAGGAAGGAAGTGGGGGAACCTGGGGATGAGGCAGTAGGCATCAGTTGTGCCTGCAAAACAGGCATCAGTTGGAGCAAAATAGTAGTGGGAGCAAAATAGTAGTTTCCTTGGCAAGTTTGTTGATGTAAAGACCTGCAATAATATTACTTTGACTGGAACATTGGATTTGACCCAGATTCCCCTACCCTATGGCTTGCCCTGGTCACTGATTATGCACTTCTTTATGGACTGGACTAGACCAAGGTTAGTGACTCTAAAATACTCCCAAAAAGGTCTCCGTTTCTCAAATGTATCAACTGCATACTTTCATCCAAAAACCAGCTGGATCTGCAAGCTTCCACAGTGACTGCCACCAGAACTTTTTTTGTAACAGAGAAATCTGTGCAGTGTTGGCTAATAACTAAATTGGTTTGATGGGTGTCGTGCATAATTGTATGATGACTCTTTAGCATCCTTGTGTAATAGGTAGCTTCGGCAAAGGAACCACACCACTGGATTGCCGATTGAACGATGAGGTATAGCGAGATGCTGGAGTAATCCAAATGGTAAGGGGAAAGGTATTTTGTTACTTGTAGCCATTTGTGTTTTTTGTCATTTCTATTTGGCGAGGGTTTGCTAAGTGATGTGGGAACAGACAGGTTCATATCTCAGACTGAAAGTTCCTAATTAGCTGGTATTTGAGAAATGATTATGGTGCTGCATGGGACATTCCGATTTGCTCTTTTTATGTGGGGGTATTTGAATATTTGATGATATTTCAAAGTACATAAATGTGTGTTATTTAATAAAGGGACCAGCTAACAGCTACTGCCGGGTGCTGTAAGAAGGAAACCTAGTGGCAGTTTGTGTAATTAACAGTACTCCCGAACTAGTCTGGGCTCTTTCTGTTCCATCACAGATACAAAACAAATATAAAAGTGTCAGAACTACCAGGTGAATTCCTAACCTTCCTTTGGAAGATTAAAGCTGTTTGTTTCATCCTACTAGATCTAAGCTGGGGGATGTAATGTAGAATATGGCTATAGTAATGTATGTAATATAAAACCCAGAACTATGAACAAAAAAGTAATTGTTTTCTACAGATAGATGTGTGTGTAACACTACATATGATTTTATGGCTAGCATTTGACTTAACTTTAAGAGATGAAATTACATCACTCAAAATGAATATGTCATTGTTTTCAGGTGAAACATATCCGCAAACTCCATTATATTAGGTGTTAGAAAGCAACATGCAGGCTATTGAGATTTCAGTTCTTTCTAAAATCCAAGCCTGCCTATGACGATTGGGGTCAGTGTAGGGCAGACATTTGTCGGTACACTCCATTATCACTTCCTATAAATGTCACTTGCTCTTCAGATGTGAGAATTATGATATATTGCCTCACTGAAACACATATTCAGTATATAGAAAAATGAGCATATCTGGAAATACAATACCCATGCAATTAAATTTGTATTAAATGTATCCTTTCCATCTAAGTGCTTTATATAAACATATATGTACGCTAATGATAGCATTTTAACCAATTGATTTTTTATTACATTTTCTACTTTGTTTAAATGACCACTGTGGTTATTTTTTCCATATGAGTTTTTAATAGTTTAATTTTGATAATGGGCATCAGGAAGTTAGAAAGCAAGCATAACAAAAAAAAATTTCATTTTTTATCTTGTTTATTAAATTAATCTTCTATGTTACTTTAGTCAGCTTATTCTGTTACTTTTTTAGAGGGTGTTTTATTATAAACGAATATGTTTTCCATTACTGCTGTTGGAAACTCTGGCAATTGTAGGTACTATGTTCTTTACTAGACATTAAACATGGCATATCCCACAGCAGCATATTTGCATATAACAGGTAACATATTGCAGGAAGCATTTTATTTTCTATTCTAAAACCATTTAGCATATTTTCAAGTGTTGTTTTTCAAAACAATGTAAATTAAATACATGATTACAGTGACACTTTAATTATTACTATGCCACATACTGCACATTATATTACAAATATCTTTATAATCACTTTGTATGATTTAAAAGAAAATAATAAATTGGTGCGTAAGACAAAAAGAACACCAGTGATAAATCTCCCTTAAGAATGGATCAACCAAAACTGATGTAATAGGCAGCTTTGACAAAGGAACCACACAGCTAGATTGTCACTTATAATTAAGTCCATAGACAGATGGGACCAAGGACAATGAGGTATAGCTAGATGCTGGAGTAATCCAAATGTAAGGCTAGAGGTATCTTGGTGTTTCCGTCAGTCTCACATGCGGCTACAAATTTCTTCACTTATTTACTGTAGTGAGACCAACAAAAGAGTTTCTTCCTGGCATGTTGCAGAACTTGTTTGACGTGGCTGTGAATTCTGTCCAAATACACAACCACAAATTGTAATATGTCACTTACATAATGTTACAATTTAGCCAGAGCATTGCAGAGGCCAAAAGGAATGACCCATTTCAAATGATGAAGGCTGTCTTCCATTTGTCTTCTTGACATTTCCGAATCAAATTATAAGTCCCCTGTATTAATGTGGTGCAGTTTACCAAAACTACACCCACAATGTACCAGGATGATGAGATGTTCTATCAAAACTCTCACCAACATAGATCCTTTTGGCTTGTGGTGTATGTATGCAATACTGACAAATAAAACAACACAAAAGTAATAATAATTATACCAATGTTTATATCATCAGAAATCATACCTGACCAAGTACTGGCTAAAATACTTGTAACCAATTGTGTAAAAAAATTGCTCAAATGAGCAATTCTAAAACATAACCTTTAATACTATATTAAAAATTAAATTAGAAAAAAAAACAATTGCTATTGACCAGGAGAGCCACAGCTACAGGTCAACATAGAAATGCCCAAGTGCCATGCAACAGGCTCAACCACTAATATAGTCATAGTAATGTCAGAGAAGGAACAGATGTAACAATCAGAAAAAAACTGTACTCATTAAATCCACTTAGTTGCAAAACTTATACAGATCAGTAACTGCTAAGGTTGCTGTAGATTGCAGCGTAAAGACGCAGCACATACTCAAGACGTATATACGTATACTTATTCCCACATGGCCAATTATCACCACTTAAAACTACATTCTATTCAATAGTACAACGTTTTACTAACCTTAAGTCTGTTTAGATGCGTAGCCCAAGTGTGTAATCCATGATCCATTCTGTTCTTATACTCATAGTAAGTCGCTGCGGGAAGAGAGACTATCCCCTGGCAGTATTAGCATCCACAACCACGGCTCCTATGGCATGCAACGTCATTAACGTCAGTGACGCAGCATAGCAACAAGATACTTGAGCATGTGCCTAAGCTAATAGCAACATGACGCCTGCACATGCGCATTCGCCTAACACACGTTTCGCAAGAGTTTGCTTCCACAGAGGCTTCTCTGAGTGGGGGAGTTTAAATACTGTTCACATGCCATTCCCCAATTAACCCTATAGGTGCAGATTCAAATAAAATAAATAAAATAAATAAAATATCTATCCTCAACCCCCTCCTCATTCTCAACCTCCCTCCTCAACCCCACTCCTCATCCTCTACCTCCCTCCTCAACCCCACTCCTCATCTTCAACCTCCCTCCTCAAGCCCACTCCTCATCCTCCCTCCTCAACCCCACTCCTCATCCTCCCTCCTCAACCTCCCCATCCTCCTCCTCAACCCTCCCATCCTCAACCCCCTCCTGAACCCCCTCATCCTCAACCCCCATCCTCATTCTCAACCCCCCTCCTCATCCTCAACCCCCTCCTTAACCTCCCTCCTCATCCTCAACCTCCCTCCTCATCCTCAACCCCCCTCCTCATCATCAACGTCCCTCAACCCCTCCATCCTCAACCTCCCTCCTCAACCCCCTCCTCAACCTCCCTCCTCATCCTCAACCCCCCTCCTCAACCTCAACCCCCTCCTAATCCTCAACCCCCCTCCTCATCCTCAACCCCCTCCTCATCCTCCCTCCTCATCCTCAACCTCCCTCCTCATCCTCAACCTCCCTCCTCAACCCCCCCATCCTCAACCCCCTCCTCAACCCCCCTCCTCAACCTCCCTGCTCATCCTCAACCCCCTCCTCAACCTCCCTCCTCATCCTCAACCTCCCTCCTCAACCCCCATCCTCATTCTCAATCCCCCATCCTCATCCTCAACTCCCTCCTCAACCCCCCTCCTCAACCTCCCTCCTCATCCTCAACCCCCCTCCTCATCCTCAACTCCCTCCTCATCCTCCCTCCTCATCCTCAACCTCCCTCCTCATCCTCAACCTCCCTCCTCAACCCCCCCATCCTCAAACCCCTCCTCAACCCTCTTCCTCAACTTCCCTCCTCATCCTCAACCCCCTCCTCAACCTCCCTCCTCATCCTCAAACTCCCTCCTCAACCCCCTCCTCAACCCCCCTCCTCAACCTCCCTCCTCATCCTCAACCCCCTCCTCAACCTCCCTCCTCATCCTCAACCTCCCTCCTCAACCGCCTCATCAACCCCCCTCCTCATCTCAACCCCCCTCCTCATCCTCAACCCCATCCTCATCCTCAATCCCCTCCTCAACCTCAACCCCCTCCTCAACCTCAACCTCCCTCCTCAACCTCTGTCCTCATCCTCAACCCCATCCTCATCCTCAACCCCCCATCCTCATCCTCAACTCCCTCCTCAACCCCCCTCCTTAACCCCCCTCCTCATCCTCAACCCCCCTCCTCATTCTAAACCCCCTCCTCACTTTACCCCTCTAAATACCTCCCCCTCTCCCTTTCCCCTCACTTACCTTCATCTGCTTCTACTTTTCCTGTGGCCTCCACATTCCTTCCGGCGTCTTGACCCGGCCAATGCTAATGACGTGGCGCGCATGTGACGTCACTTTATTATCACATACCGGGTGCCGATGAAGGAAGGATCGAGGAGGAAAAAGCTGCAGATGAAGGTATGTGAGGGGAAATGGAGGGGGGGGGGGGGTATTTAGAGGGGTAAAGTAAGGAGGGGAAAGGGAGAGGGGGAGGTATTTAGAGCTGTCTCTCTACCCCTCCGTGTCTCTCTAACCCCCCGTGTCTGTTTCCCTCCCCACTCCTCATCCTCAACCCCCCTCCTCATTCTAACCCCCCTCCTCACTTTACCACTCTAACTACCTCCCCCTCTCCCGCAGGAGAAGCTGCAGATGAAGGTAAGTGGGGGGAAAGGGAGATGGGGAGGTATTTAAAGGCGTAAAGTGAGGAGGGGGATTTAGAATGAGGAGGGGGGTTTAGAATGAGGAGGGGGGTTAGAATGAGGAGGGGGTTTAGAAAGAGGAGGGGGTTTAGAATGAGGAGGGGGTTATAGAATGAGGAGGGGGGGTTAGAATGAGGAGGGGGGTTTAGAATGAGGATGGGGGTTGAGGATGAGGAGGGGGAGGGAAAGAGACACAGGGGTTAGAGAGACACGGGGGGTAGAGAGGCAAGGGGGGTTAGAGAGACATGGTGGGGTTAGAGAGACACGGGGGGAGAGTGACTCGAGTATAAGCTGAGGGGGCCCTTTTTAGCCTTAAAAAAAGGGCTGAAAAACTCGGCTTATACTCAAGTATATATGGTAGCTATCTATGTAAAAGTTATGGAAATTGTCTAGTTTGCTAGTGGCTCTTCCATGTTTATAGAGATCAAAGGTTGCTATTTTAAAATGAATTTTTGTCACTGAAACCAAGGCCTGTGAGTTGATTGGGTTAAGTTCAAGTGCCATCTCAAGAGCCAATCAGACTGCAGTTGAGTTCTAAGCTGTGTTAGTTACATGCATATTCTATGTTCTACAACCGCTCACATCACCTAACATACAGATGTCTGGTAACAAAAAAAGAAAGTGCTTAAATGTATATGTTTGAAGAGGAATTTTGTGTTTAGATGTAAATTCAGTCAGTCAGTCAGTTTGTGATTCAACCATTTACGCATACTTACATGGCATATACTGGATCCATTCATCAAGCACTAAGGTCGGACAATCCTGGCATAGTGGGTTTGAATTATATCTCTACAGAACTCCATACCTCATAGCCCCTGGAGACAGCATGGGGGAGGGGGCTTTTGACCGAGCTAGTGCAGGGGTGTAATTGGATAGCTTGATTTGGGGGGAGGAATTTCAGCTTAATAGAAGGGAAGTTTCCCACTCCTGTCAGTTACCCAAGCAGGAGCATATCTTGGACATCCCTCTCGCTCTCCCTGTTTTGTGTTATTTTAGGGTGGAGCCCTTATGTTGATGGTCCAAGACCATGGCTGGTCCTGAGGTCTCCTGGGCATGGGGTTCCTGGAAGCCCCTGAAGTGTTAGGCTACATTTGTTGGGATGAGCAATCTCATCTGTAGTTTCACTGTTTTGTACAGTAAAGCTGTGACCTGTTTTACCCATATTGGTGTCTGTTGTATTATTATTATAGTTAGGGTTTGGGTGTATTTATGTGTATCTAGTCACGTATGCTTAGGTCAATATCCTGTAGTATATCCGTCCAGTCCCACTCAAAAGACTGCCCCAGCCTGGAATTACCAGGCATTTCTACCCTGAACAGGAGAAACAGCACATACCAGGCCTTGATTGGGCCTCATTAGTAGAGTGTAGATGAACTCCATAAGGCACAGTGGGCAAGGAGTCCATGGCACCTATTCAATTCCCTACAGTTACAGAGCAATTCAATTGAAGAAGACCGCAACTACCTGGCTGAAAGCTTAAACCGTAAACCATGCACCCGTAAGTAGCATTTCAGAGTGTGATCGTGATCAATTAAACAAGGCCATAACTACCAATTTAGAAACAGCCAATAGTTAATGGGACCATCTTCATGACATCAGTAAAACATGAAGAATAAATGTCAATCAATTAGTCGTTGATATGTGATCAGACTCGCAATCCAGCAATGTACAAAAACATTCAAATGAATGAAGGAAATGTTCTAGTCCATGTGGGTGCCCTGTTTGCATGTAACTAACACAGCTTAGAACTCAACTTGATTACCGAGATTGATATAACATGGAAATTAAACGTAAAAAATATATATTTTTGATTGCAGAATTGCAAGCTTGAGACTGTTGTGCAATTAATTCTAATGTCTTTCATCGCTCTCTCTGTCTTTTAAAGTGCAGTATTGATTTTTTATTTGCATTTACAGTGCTACAATCAGGTGTTTAACCCACTTGCGAGTCCTATCGGGTGTGAGAACATTTGCGGGCTTGAGAAATTGTAGCAATTGAATAGCAATTGTAACATTGTAACAGTGCGATTGTAACATTTACTGGTTTGAAAGAGCAAAGGCTTAGCTGGGTCTGAGTTACGATTTTATCCGCAGGGCTTTTCAGCCTGTAACCCGCAGATTGTTTGCAGGTAGCGAAAAGACGCCAGTTGAATAGCAAATTAGTTTACAGGCTACATTACAGGCTCCAGTAAACAATTGCTCAATTGAATAGGGGCCCATGTCTAGAGTCCCCTATCAACCTTAGAGGTGCTCAATCTGAGAATGAACTAACCTTAATAGGGTTAGATCTATGGACATGATAATCCCCTCTAATAAGCGCAACCTCTTTTAGCGCACTTGTGCCATTCATAGAGACAAATATCCTGTAGTATATCAGTCTGGTCCCACCCAGTAGAGTGATCCAGCCCCCAAATATGTGGACTCCTTTTGCACTGTGCCATTTCTCCTGTAGAGGGTAGAATTGCCTGGTATTTCAGGGCTGGATCACTCTATAGATAAGACCAGACTGATATACGATCTTGGGACTTTCCCTCTGCCAGCCAATAAAAACTACAGAACAAAGTATGCTATCTGCATTTCCTGTTAGTTTCAGTGATGTTTAAACAGATTTTACTTAGTAAATTTATGTGCTCTTTTAAATGCATGAAAACATTTGTGTTCCATTTCTCTATATGTTAAGGTATTGTCCGTTATTCTGTGAGGAATAGGATGAGCAGTCAATGGATATTATCTCTCTGTTGAAAGAAAATACAATTCATACTTATTGGCACTAATGAATTCTTAAGTCAATACAATGCATATAGACATTTATAAAAAAAACACCCAAAGCCAAATGTATAAGTTCAAGGCATTTGCAAGTAGCTAATAGAATATAGCCCATTGCATTTAGCTGCTTGATACTGTATACAACATTTGGGAAGATGTGCTATTTCTTGAATAGCAGTCATTAGCGGTTGGTGGGCTGCAAGCTTCTGTCTTTTCAGTAGTGTGCTTCAAGTAATAAGTAACCTTTCACATACTGACCACTTGGTGTGACTTTGGAAACTAAACAACCAGCTGCTCAACACATTGATTTTTTTCCATCATTTATCTGTGCTTTACAAAGTTCACAAAAATCCAATTTCAAAACCTCAGGAATAAATTGGGGTCCAAACGACCGTCTGCAATATGATGCAGTTTATTGAGCTACATTCTGCATGTTTATTGAGCTGTTTCCGTGCGATTTTGCTGAGGTCAGACAAAAACGCAGCATACCCCAAGTATTAAGTGACTGCGGTATTGATTCTTATTTTACTCAGGAGGGAAGTAGGGAATTTCTGAAGGTATTTATTTACCATAAGTTTCTTATAAATTGTTTGTATTTAATATATTAAAAAAAGAATGCAACTGAAACCTACAGTATTTGTTGGATTTTGTTGTGAACATTTTTCCCTGTCTTTTATATTAAAAAGTATCTAGCTTTTTGCAGCCCCTATACAGTGAAGTGGAGGAGTATTACATTTTTGCCTTTTCCCTATCCTGTTGTAACTGTCTTGTTCTAGGTGGTTACCCCCTAGTAGCCAGTCTATGAACTGCAACATTTCATCTTTTTTAAGCCAGAAACCATTTTATTAAAGAAGTGGCCCCTCACAGTGAAGCACCATTGGGCAGCTTACTAGTTGGCCTAATGAGTAATCCGACCATGCCTATAGCTCATTTATTACATTTTTTAAAGTACTAGATGAACTAGTCAATAAGAAACATATTGCTGCAATGCAGAACGCTGCATGACTGGGCATAGTATCCCATCCTTGACGAGTCCGATAAGGATGAAACACTAATTGGATAGTTTTCTGATGACATGGTTACATGTATATAGATTCTGTGCTTCACAACTTTTAATATGATCAAAAATATGTTAATATTTCTTAGTTAACACTAGTTAACATTAGTCTGATGAGTCTCAATCTACAGTACTTTCTAATATTAAGAGGTTTAGTCAGTATTTTTTAATTTATGGAAAGCACTTTATGGAAAACATCCATATATTTGTACATATTTCCATCAAACAAATGTCCACTTGCTCTTGTACAGTTATACATTTCTGGAGACCTATGCTTGCATTTATTGATACAAGCAGACTGGTTCTTGGACTGTGAGGGAGAACTAGTGTGGTGTCAATTTCATTCAGTTCCAATTAACTAATGTCACAACCAAGGGAGGGGGGTCTGCATTACCCCCCCCACCCAAAAAAAAACAAACACAAAAACTCCTGTCTTTTAGCTGTAGGACTCCTCCCTCAGGATTGTGAGGGGATGGGCTTTTGGGTGCTCAGCGGTCATAGGCTGATCCTGTGATCCTGGGTTCCTGATGCTTCTGATGATGATCCTGATAACTGATATAATCTGCTCTTCAGTGGGATTGAAAAGGACAAGGAGACCAATTCTACCCACAGATCTCATACAGTTCTCCAATTCCTTCTTCCAGGGTAGCAGCAATAAAAAATAATAAAAGTCATGACCTGAGCATATGTGACATAGTTCATAACCCACATACATCCCCACCTTTCCCCCTAATAATGACAGACACCAGTATGGGAATAAAACAGGCCATAGCTTTTTATTTTTACACAAATAAAACACAAACAAACAAGCAGAGGTGAATTCTCACGCCCACCAAGGGAGCCCAACCAACTGTGGCCTTTAGGAACCCTGTGCCCAGGAGACCTCATAACCAATTCAGGTGTATACCAACATCATAAATCTGCTCCCACCTAGTGAGAGCAATCACCCCTGCCAGCAGCTAGCCGAGAGCAGCTAGCCCTGCCACTCATCAAAGGCAAGGCCTGTTGAATACCTTCCCGTACAACAAAATTAAAAAATCTAAGGCCCACCGTGTTGAGGTGCACACCATCTTTTAAATAAGATGTATGAGCATCTGGTATCTCCAAGTCAGAATGCCTGATAACAATACCCCTAAACCGCCTAACAAATTAAGTAACAACTTAACATGAGCCTCATCCAACCTAACAGGGTCAAAAGCTACTCTCCATTTTAATAGCGGGGCTATGCCAGACCAGATAATAACCAGCCCTGTAAACAATACTAGCAACCTCTGAAGGTCAAACTTTATAATCCTGATCAAAACCTTTATGACAACTGCCCCCCAGGCGGACCAAACAGTCTGGCAATATTAGGCAACTACTGGTGCCACTGCATACCCCGAATGCCAAACCATTTTATGTCAAGAACAGAAGAGCTAAATCTAAACTGCGCTCCTCTGTCCTGAACTACTGCTGTTCCTCTGGCCCAATAAATATAGGAATGACCAAAAATCCACAAAGGAATAGGGAACATGGAAAACAAAATGCTAAACCATCAAGTGGAGCGAATGTATGACCTGAATCTGTTAGACTTGCCCCGACCTATTCTTTTCACCATGCTGTCATCTAAACCTAGTCTAGCCGCCTCTGTAGCCACCTTGATTCTAAAGGAATGGGTCCCAAACTGATAAGCATCCAAGTAAAGGGGTGATAAACATGTCTTAAATACAGCTTGAAACTGGAAAGAATAGACCCATCTCTGTGAACCAGAAGAGAACCCTCCCCTGCCGGATGGCAACCCAATTATAGAGAACATACCATGAACTACATATATTACTACGGTTCTGCCCCGACCCAACTGGTCTGTTTTTGATCTCCTAATCTGAATGGCCAGGGAGGTGTCCTGAACTGTAACATCCGACACCAATAGCCCCCCAGTTACTGACCTAGAGGCTGCTACCAATTCGGCTATCCTAAAAGCACCAAAAAAGGCTAAAACAAAATCCATTTTAAACAACATAGTTTCATAGCTGGAAACATAGATGGACTCTAAGGAACCACCCGTTCTGGGAATAGGAAGCCGGCCTTCTCCTATCCTCACCCTGTCTATTCATACCTCTCTGCAGCCCTTTTACCACCTGCTTTACAATTAACTGTTTTGTGACATCAACTAAACCGTAAACCAAAATAAAAAGCTAATGCAGTAAACGTTTTCGCTAGGGCAGTTATGGAAATACCCTGCAAATGTTTGTTCATTATGAAAATGAATAGGATTTGTACAATGTTGCATTGCAACCTCTGAATCGCTGTTTCATTACAAAAGACCCCTTTTTGGCCCAAACTTTACTGTAATACCCTCATGTGCCCTTGGCCAATGAGTTGTGTATTAATGCAGTTATACCTGGAATTCTAGATTCCATAAATTCGGTGGCATGGGTGTTCGCCGTCCCTCTACCTCCGACGCTGCTTCCCATTATCTCTAACACTGAAACCGAGAAAGAGCGTTGGCTATAACATTATGTTCACCAGGGATAGGCATGGCTCTGCAATATATGTTGAGGATTAAGCATTTCAAAATAAGCTAGATGCCCAAGGTTGAGTTAATGGCCTGGCCCACAACCATGTTAACGCAATGGAATACACGTGATGGTTGCGCAGGCTATTACCCATAAATATATGAACACTAATATTGGGAAAACTCCAAGAAAGACAAGTTCTTTAGCATACCATAATCCCTACTCAATGGGCACTTCTCCGCACACCAGCAACCCCTAAAATACACCCCAAAACCTCTGGTGCACGCTGCATCAGTAAAAAGGTCTAATTCCGAATTTTTAACTGGATCCTTCATAATGACAGCTTGCCCATTGAAGTGAGACAAAAATCTTCCTTGTCCTCAGCTGTCCCTCTGATATTGTGATGCCTAGAGAATATCCTGACTATAGGAAGCATCCGGCATCCAGCAGTGTCACTTTGCTAGCCTCCAATGTAAGCCGAACCACCTCCTTCAGGTCTGTTACCTTATCCCCTGGTACACTACAGACCATGTTTATTGTGTCTATACGAATCCTCAAGAAGCTCAAGACGTGTGTTGGGCCTTCTGTTCTTTCCAATGCCAAGGGAATACCGAAATCCGAAGCTATGTCTGAAAAACTTTGCAGTAACAATGAGCACTCAGCCGAAACCCTTCAGACCCACAAATAGAAAATCATCTAAATAATGAACCAGGGGATCCAGCCCTGACTTCTTCATCATGACCCAGTGGATGAACGAGCTAAACTTCTCAAAGTACAAACAGGAGATGGAGCATCCCATAATTAAGCACAGATCAATGAAATACTGGTTCTCCACATGACAACCCAGCAAGAAATCGGAAGATGGATTCACTGGCAGTAGGAGAAATGCAGATTCAGTGTCAACTTTTGCTCCCTTACCGGCCTTCTTTACCAGATCAACCACCTGTGAAAAGGAAGGATTATTTCCCGCCAGCTTTTGTCAATTCTGTCATTAACCGAGGATCCTCTTGAGTACGACAAATGATGGATCCAGCGAAAATTACCTGCCTCCTTCTTAGGAACCAGGCCCAATGGGGAAACTCTTAAGTTAGCAAACAGTGCAACGTTAAAAGGGCCGGAGAAGAAAGGATGACAAACCCATTAGAAAATCTTGCTAACAACAATTGGGCAACCGCAGGACGCAGTTTACCATACTCCTCCAACCAAGGATGCATCCTTTTTGCTTGCACCGGCGTCCTCCCCTTTTGTAGCTGCTCCCTCTGGCTTCTGGGGCTTTGCTTTCTTGAAGCAACAAAAAAGAGGATGTGCAGGCTGCATTCAGAGCAATCGTGCCTATACTTACACACTGCTCTCCATTTGCCCGTGCTCTCATTAAACGAGAAGCAACAACCTTTTTTTTTACACGATGCAACTGCTCGAGGTTTTGGTCCACTGGAAACAACAGAATGCAACCGAGCGACGATTTTCAGCCAGCTCCCCATATCCCTATCATCCCACTGCATGTCCGGGTGTACCGACAATCTTTGCCAAAAATTCACGCAGTAATACCACCATGCCAACCCACTGTACATTCTATGGATCCCGTCTATCTCGTCCAAGTAACAGAAAAGCGCAGGGCATGGTGTTCTCGCCTTTTATGCTTTGGAATCTTTCTGTAGCATTTTTTTCTCTCATCCTCCTCTTTCCTTGAATCTTCCTTCTTATCATCCAATTTGAACTCCAGGAAACTATCTAGTGGAAACAGAGAGAATAATTCAAAAAAATTCTCTGCGACAAATTTTCTATTTTATGTCCTGGGAGACATGTTCCCCCATAGGCACGATGGAACAAAGAGAAGGCTTCGTAAAGGCCTTGTCGGCTACTTTGAATACCACCGATGATGAAATTGCGGACTGCGCATTGGCCGGATCCTGAACTGTATTACTTCCTGGCTCCCGCGTCTGAGGGTAGAACTGTACCCCCTAATGGCCTGCTGTCCTGGCTGAGACCCTACGCAAGACTCACTGACCCCACCAGATCTATTCTGCCCCTCAAGGCTAGCAATAAAATACTTAAATCCCTCCATTAGCATTGCAATAGAAGCAGTGGACATCTCACCTGACAAACCAGTGGCTGGGTTCCTGGCCAGGCCGTCTGACCTGGCTGGCCATGCTCAATGCACCTGTCAGTGCTGCTCGGCTCTCTTCTGCAAAGCCTGGAATGAGAGAAATAGCCCTCCCTGCCCTGAGCATCCTGCCTGTGCTTATCCCTCCTCTGCTGTTCCCCCTTCTATGATGGGAAGGACATCTGGTCCTGCGTGTGGCTGGCATAGAACATGATCTCTCTCTAGCACTGGTGGCCCTCTGCTCCCTTCCTGGCCGGGTGACCTTGACCTTGACCCCTGATGACCTCTGGAAATATGCCGGTCTTACCAGTATAAGAGAGCAGTGGGATCGTCCTGTCATGTATGCCATCCCCCTGCCTGCTTCCTACTGGGGAATAGCCCTCACGCCCGCTGTCGTTGTAATGATATGGAATCACAAGGTTGTGGAGACCAGCAGCCAAGGTCAGCAATAATCAAGTTCAGCAATTTGTAGGTGAAACAGGAACAAGCTTTATTGAAGTGATCAGGAACCACACAATAATCTGGCAAGGTAGATTTGACAGGAAGTGCGTTATAAAGGGCAAGGACCAGACATCTGACCAGACACAGCTGAAGAGACTTAGGTACTGATACTACTGCTAGCAGAGTCAAGCTTATCAGATCTCAATGAAATTTACAAAAGGCAGGCTGGCGCAGTGGTAGGGAAGAGGTATAGCAGCCTGGGGACCAGGGTTCAAAACCCAGCGGAGTCAATTCCTCACATTACCCCCGCCTCTATAGGTGCAGCCTCTGGATGCCCTATTACCTGGTTTAGCAGGGTACTGCACATGAAAAGACCGAAGGAGATCAGGAGCGTGAATATTGTCCACTGGTTCCCACGAACTCTCCTCCTCACCATAGCCTTTCCAGCGAACCAGATACTGAAGCTTGTTACGGAAGATCCTGGAGTCAAGAATTTTTTCCACTTCGTACTCATCCTCACCATCAACGAGGACTGGAGGTGGGGCAGGCAGGGCTCGGCCAGGGAAAGTATTTTCATGAAAAGGTTTAAGCAGTGCCATGTGAAACACTGGATGTATTTTCATGGAATTCGGGAGTTGCAAACGGAAAGTGACAGCATTGATCTGAGCAATGATCTCAAAAGGTCCCATGAACCTTTGACCCAATTTATGAGAAGGAATCCGAAGCTTAAGATTCTTTGTTGACAGCCACACCTTGTCACCAATGTGATAGACTGGGGCCTCCTTTCTATGCCTATCAGCAGCTCTTTTGTAACATTCCTGAGCCTCCAAAAGAGTCTCTTTCAACAGTGCTTGGGAATCACGTAAGGCGGTTAGCCGGTCAGTGACAGCAGGAATGGAAGTAGTAATTGGGAGACTGACTAGAATGGTCGGATGGTAACCATAGTTGGCAAAAAATGGTCTCAAAGAAGTGGAGCAGTGTTGGGCATTGTTATAGGCAAACTCAGCCGTGGGTAGAATATACAGCCAGTCATCCTGCATGTAACTAATATAGCACCGCAAATATTGCTCCAAAGTCTGGTTGGTTCGCTCAGTCTGTCCATTACTTTGCGGATGAAAAGCTGACGACAGATTTACATTAATACCTAGATTAGAACAAAAATGTTTCCAAAAACGAGATGTAAACTGCACTCGCCTGTCAGAAACTACTTCATCAGGCACTCCATGCAAGCAAAATATTTCCCGAATAACCAGGTCAGCCGTCTGTTTAGCTGAAGGGAGACCACAAGCTGGTATGAAATGACCCATCTTAGTTAACCTGTCCACAAAAAGAATGGTAGTGTGTTCCTTAGAGGGAGGTAGTTCCACAATAAAGTCCATGGATATAGATCCCCAGGGACGATGAGGAATCGGAAGAGGCTGTAGCAAGCCAATAGGGGATGAGCGAGGAGTCTTATGTCTGGCACATACATCGCAAGAGGACACATACTTCTTAACATCCTCATGATACTTCGGCCACCAAAAGGATCGGGCAAGTAAGTCTTGCGTCTTTTGGATTCCTGGATGACCTGCTGGTTTTGAGTCATGGTAGAGACGTAAAAGGTCCAGTCGCACTGACTCCGGAGCAAACAGACGTTGTTGAAAAATCCAAAACCCATTAAGCATCGTCATATGGAGGTCACGAGGAGGATCCCGAAGAACTGGGTCTTCAGCGTAGCCCTTTTTAATGCGAGACATCAGATCAGAAGGAAATGTAACTTCTATAAAGATATCCTCCGGCAAGATGGTGGTCTTGGGTATGGTAGTATGGAGGGGGTCAGCTATTCTAGACAAGGCATCCGCCTTACCATTCTTGGAGCCAGGACGGTATGTAACCAAAAAATTAAACCTCGAGAAGAATAGGGACCAGCGTGCTTGTCTGGCTGACAGTCTCTTTGCTGATCGAATACATTCCAGATTTTTGTCATCTGTGAGGACAGTAATTGGATGGGTAGCTCCCTCCAAGAGATGTCTCCATTCAGTGAAGGCAGCTTTTATAGCCAATAGTTCTTTATTCCCTATGTCATAGATTCTTTCTGCTGGAACCATCTGGCGGGAATAGAAGGCACACGGATGTAACAGCGTCTTAGTTCCAGTCCTTTGAGAAAGTATAGCACCACCAGCTGAATCAGAAGCATCAACTTCCACAATAAATGGTAATTCCGGCTGAGGATGTACCAGGACAGGGGCAGAGGTAAACAGAGTCTTCAATCGCGGTATCAAATGCGGTATCTGCCTTATCGGACCACTGAAAAGGAGTCCCTTTACGTTTGAGTTCAGTGATCGGTGTGATAACGGCAGAGAAATTCTTAATGAAACGCCTGTAAAAATTGGCAAACCCCACAAATCTCTGAACATCTTTTTCATTCTTGGGGATGGGCCAGTCCAGCACAGCTTTAAGTTTACTTGCGTCCATACTTAAACCTTTGGGAGTTATTACATACCCCAGGAATTGAATTTCTGTTTGTTCAAACTCACATTTTTCTAGTTTAATGTATAGGCGGTGGGTACGAAGGCGCTCTAGAACTATACGGACCTGTTTTCTGTGGTTTTCAAGATTATCAGAGAATATTAGGATATCATCCACATATGCCACAACAAACTGATCCAGGAGATCTCGTAGTACATGATTGATAAGATGCTGGAAAGTTGCAGGGGCATTACACAGCCCAAAAGGCATTACTAGATATTCGTAATGCCCGTACCTGGTTCTGAAAGCTGTTTTCCATTCATCATTGGGTCTTATGCGAACCAGATTATATGCCCCGCGAAGATCATGCTTCGTAAATATTTTAGCTGAGGGAAGTCTCTCCAAAAGTTCAGGAATGAGAGGCAAGGGGTAGCGGTTTTTAACAGTAATGTTATTAATGTCCCTGTAATCAACGCTTGGCCGTAGGCTGCCATCTTTCTTTTCTACAAAGAAAATAGGAGCTCCTGCTTGATAAGTAGATGGTCGAATAAAGCCTTTGGCAAGATTTTCTTGTAGGTATTCAGGAAGAGCTTTCAATTCAGGCTCAGAAAGGGAATATATACGGCCAAATGGGATATCAGCCCCAGGCAACAGCTCTATTGTGCAATCATAAGGCCTGTGTGGTGGAAGCGGATCAGCATTCTTCTTATCACAGACATCTGCAAAATCCCGATATTGTAGAGGAAGCTTAGTCAAGTTTGTAGCAACCATTTCATTAATTGTTGTGGCAACAGGTGTTACCTTAGAGGGTTGACAATTCATTAAGCAGTGTTCTGAAGGAAAGGACAAAGTTCTGATCTTCCAATCAATCTGTGGGTTATGCAGAGCAAGCCAAGGTACACCCAAAATCACTGGAAACTGTGTTGAGGAAATTAGGTGGAAAGAGATAGCCTCATGGTGATTCACTTCCACAGTCAACATTAAGGGCACAGCCTCAAGTGTAACCGGGCCTGACGTAAGTGGAGAACCGTCAACTGTCTCCCTTAACATAGGAGAAGAATTAGGGATAGACTGAATTCTATTTCCTGCTGCAAATTTAATGTCCATAAAGATTCCACCTGCTCCAGAATCTATCATAGCTGTAGTTGAAATTTATGATCACCACATTGCAATGTGATAGGCACCACAAAATGAGGATGTTGAGTCAACATACCCTCTTCAACATGAGCCAGAGAAAACAAGGGTTGTGTGACAGAATCCAGTTGATCTGAAATCTGGGATTGGTGTTTAATCTGTGCACCCTCAGCCGCCATAGCTATTGTTCTTTTGGATTTGCTATGGCAATTGATGGCATAGTGCCCTGCACTACCACAATACAGGCATAAATTGTGAGTGCGTCGCCACTGTTTTTCTTCGTTGGATAATGGCCCTTTTTTTAGATTTACCTGCATAGCCTCTGGCTCAGAGTCTGTAGGTGTTTGTGGGATCGTAGTAGAAGTTCTTGAATAGGAAATTGGAGTAGTACTTGGTCTAAAAGAGCCCTGTCTTTCCAATCTTCTTTCAGAAAGTCTCCGATCAATACGGATAGCCAAACGCACAAATGCATCAAAGTCAGCAGGAAGATCAACACGAGCTAGCTCATCTTTTATAGCTTCTGAGAGACCTTTTCTGAAATGGAACCTCTGGGCTGATTGGTTCCAGGTAGTATCAGCAACCCACTGTCTGAATTCAGCAGCATATTCAGCCACCGAGCGCCTCCCTTGATGCAAATGAAGGAGAGTGGCTTCTGCTGTAGCACATCGATTTGGGTCATCAAAAACTAGGCACATGGCCTCAAGAAAGTCATTTAGATTACCCAAGACTGGACTGTCCTGTTCCAGAAGAGGGGAGCCCCAAGCCAGGGCTTCATCTTTGAATAAGGAAAAAATAAATCCCACCTTCTCTCTTTCAGATGGAAATCGTTGAGGTAACATCATGAAGTGCAAATGGCATTGATTTAGGAAACCCCTAAATTTTTTGCGATCTCCTCCAAACTTTTCTGGTAAGGGCAAGCGGGCATCTTGTGCAGGTGTAACAGTAGCAGCCACAACATCTCGTGCCCTGTAGCTGGTATACTCACTGTGCATTGACTGAATTTTATTTTGCAGTTCAGCTATCTGGTCCTGCAGCACTTGAATGGTCTGTGCCTGGGTCTGCACATTTCTTGCAGTAAAAGCAACCTGTTTGGCCTGCAGTTCAGCTACCTGGTCCTGCAGCACTTGAATGGTATGTGCCTGGGTCTGCACAGTTCTGGCAAATAAAGCAACCTGCTGGGCCAATGCAGAATCTGACCCGGCGGTCTCCATGAAAGTGCCAGATTATTCTGTAATGATATGGAATCACAAGGTTGTGGAGACCAGCAGCCAAGGTCAGCAATAATCCAGTTCAGCAATTTGTAGGTGAATTAGGAACAAGCTTTATTGAAGTGATCAGGAACCACACAATAATCTGGCAAGGTACATTTGACAGGAAGTGCCTTATATAGGCCAAGGACCAGACACCTGACCAGACACAGCTGAAGAGACTTATGTACTGATACTATTGCTAGCAGAGTCAAGCTTATCAGATCTCAATGAAATTTACAAAAGGTAGGCTGGCGCAGTGGTAGGGAAGAGGTATAGCAGCCTGGGGACCAGGGTTTAAAACCCAGCAGAGTCAATTCCTCACAGTCGTGTAATGGACTGTACCTTCTGCTCTGAGAAGACCGTATCTCATGGGTCCTATCCAAAGGATCCTCTCGTCCACTAGCCATTGCTGGACTGTGTCTTCCTCTTGCAATATTGCCACATCTTCCCCTGAGTGGGAGGACCATCCCTACTGCATCCTGCAAGATCGGTCCTCCAATGCATCCTCTGTACTGACGTACCTTCCTTCCGACATCCGGTGTCTTGCGAAAAAACTTACAGTGCATAGCGAACATGCATGAATGTTATCCACATGTAGTAGTGTGTTATGCCCCCAAGGCAACCTCTAAGTGCACCCACTCCCCTGACCCTCAAAAATTCCCCTCAACTGTAGCAGGCCCATACCCCACAAAATATCCTGCTGATACCCGCTACATGCCACAAGAATATATATCCCTCTTCTCATACCCAACAGGCCAATGGAACCCAGCCTACCCAGCATAACCTCTACAGCAGACACAATGCCACACATTAATTAATTAGCCTATGGCACACCAGCTCTCAAGGCATGATTATATAAGTATATTTGCCCCAACTACGCCCCCTTCCTTATGTGTAGTGGTGTGATGTTAGGGGCTTATTGTATTGCCCACACTCTGCTTTGCCCTGAGGCCGTGCTCTCTCCCTGTGGCATTAAGACCGCGCAGATACATGGCAGCCTGCCAGTAGCGTTAGTCTTACCGTGTCTCTTGCTATGTGCCAAACCCTCTAGTCAGGGCCGGGCCTTCTTTCCCATATCCTTCCGCAGGCATCAACCTCTGCTCCGATCCACCTTGTGTTGATCACCTCCCCTGGTGGCCAGCAGCACCTCATCATCCATCAGGGGCTGTCACAGGGTCCACCTTCATGTCCACGTCCGCCGCAGTGTCCAGTGGTCTGATATCCTCTCACAGGATGTCCCTCTCCACTGCCCCAGAGGGTCCTACGGCGGCAGCAGCTGATCTGGCATCCACTCCAGTACCTGCACATCCTGCAGCATTCTCCTCCTCGGACAATGGCCTACTACCAGACAGGTCCGTGGGGTGTTTGGTTTTACCAGGTGCCGTTTTAGTGCCTGAGGGTCTAGGCATGGCAGCTGCAGGTGCGTCCAGATCCTTCAGTCCTTTTCCCCTTCCAAGACTTGCTGTGACAGGTGCTCCACTGGTTCTTTTCCCCTTCGCTGAACTAGAGCTGGTGGCATTACCAGGCTCAGCCTTTCTGGGGGTCTGGACTTCCTGACCGGGTGACCAGAGTCCCCCCCTCTTGCCGAAACGTCTCCTTGAGCTATAGACTACATCCTCCGCTGCAGCCACTCTGACACATGCTGCACTGCTTGGTCCTGTATGTGGCTGATCAAGTTGGCCATAGAGGATGTAGACATGATGGTGTCTTGGAGGGAACTCAGCATGTGCTCCTGCCAAAGTGACAAACTGGGTGGGAAACTACCAGTTTTACTACTCTCCACCTCCTCCCCCACCAATAACTCCACAAATTACTTCCCAGTATTTTCCTGGTCAAAAGGCCCCTTTCTCTATGCTGCTTCCAGGGGTTGCCTGCGCTCTGAATGAAACCCTGCATATGTGTCCCAAAAAGAGCAGACACTTTATCTTAACTGGTACATCATTGTATACAAATGTTGCTGCAATCAACAGTTGGCTACTCCCTTAGCAAACACAAGTTTCACACCTTCCGCCCCTGTGAATTGCACCCATTAGTGTTATTAGTTATTAGTGTGACAGATCAGCCTGCACCACTTTTGGGAATATTTACATAAGCTTCCTCTTTATGAGGATATATGAGTGTCTCTATTTTGACTTGGACTTTCAGCTGCCCGATGAGCCATCTCTGATACATTCAGGAGGATAAACATATATCCCACTAAAGCCATACGATGTTCCTTTTCCCCAATTAATTTTGCAGCATGGCTATCTTGAATCTTGATCTACTTCCTATGGGATTCCAGGTGCAAAACTAATAACACTGCCACTTTATGACATGGAAGCCACAACTTAGGAGACAATGGGAATAGCTTGCAACTTGTGACACAGTAGATAGTACAATTGAAAAATATATGGAACTAGCGACTTGCCCGTCAAAACTGATGGCATGATATAGTGTTGTACTTATTGTTTTCTGACTGTTTTCTGTACTATCTTTTGTTTGTCTCTTTCCCCCTCTCTCCCTCCCATGTGTCTCTTTGCCTCCTCTCCCTCCCCTGTGTCTTTTTTACCCCCTCTCCCTCCCATGTGTCTCTTTGCCCCATTCTCTTTCCCCTGTGTCCTTTCCCCCCCCTCTCACCCCTGTGTATTTCCCCCCACTCCCTCCTGTGTCTCTTTCCCCCTCTCCCTTCTCTGTGTCTTTTTCCCCACTCTCCCTACTTTGTTTCTCTTTCCCCCTCTCACTACTCTGTGTCTCTTTCCTCCTCTCCCTCTCCCTCCTCTGCATCACTTTCCCTCCCCCTTCTCTCTCTACTCTTTGTCTCTTCCCCCTCTCCCTCCTCTGTGTCTCTTTCACCCTGTCCCTCCCCTGTGTCTCTCCTCTCCCTCCCCTGTGTCTCTTCTCCCCTTCCTCTCATGTATCTCCCCCTCTACTCCCTCCCCTGTGTCTTTTTGCCCTGCTCTCCCTCCTCTGTTTCTCTCCCCCCACTCCCTCCTCTGTGTCTCTTCCCCCTTCCCTCCCATGTGTCTCTCCCGCCTCCCTCCCCTGTGTCTCTCCTGCCTCCCTCCCCTGTGTCTCTTTCCACCCTTTCCCCCCTCTCTTTCCCCTGTGTACCTCATGACCCCCAATCTCACTCGGGTCCTGGAGGAACACCATCCTCTCCTCCTCTTTTTCTCTCTTATCCTCTCCACCCTCTGTTTCTCCCATCCTCTCCCCCTCTGTCTCTTCCATCCTCTCCCCCTGTCTCTCCCATCTCCCCCCTCTTCTCTGTCTCTCTCATCATCTCCCCCCCTCTGTCTCTTCCATCCTCTCCACCCTCTGTCTATCGCATCCTCTGCCCCCTCTCTCTCACCCCCCCTGTCTCTCCCATCCTCTGTCTCTCCCCTCTCTGCTTCTCCCATCCATCCCCCCTCTGTATCTCTCATCCTCTCCCCTCATTCATCCTCTCCTCCTTCTGTCCCTCCCATCCTCTGTCTCTTCCCTCACTGCCTCTCCCATCCTCTTTCTCTCCACTCTCTGCCTCTCCCTCCTCTGCTTCTCTCATCCTCTCCCCTCTCTGTCTCTCTCATTTCTCCCATCTCTCTCTCCCATCCCTGTCCCTTCCATGTCTCTCCCCCACTCCCATCACCTTGCCTCTATCTTCCTGCAGAGTCTGTGGCACTTCCTCCGCAGGCTCCTCTCCCTGGTGGCTCCTCCTTCCCAGGGTCAGAGGAGAGAGCCTGGTAGGAGAAGGGAGCCTGAGAGAACGACACAGGAGTGCCACTGCCCAGGTCAGCTGGTGGAGGATTTTTTGCCTCCCCCACCCTTCCTACGCCTCTGTACGGGGGTGTTCGGCTGTGCGGCATCCGGGCGTGATGACTTGTCTCCCTGGCAACAGCAGCCACTCCCGGGATGGAGACAGCAGCCACTGCAGGGAGGGAGAGGTGGAGTTGTGCGGCATCCGGGGGTGAGGAGTTGTGCGGGCCTCGCGTTGAGCGCCTATGGTGCTCATTGCAAGCCCTGCAATGAGCGCCTATAACGCTCATTGCATCCGGGGGTGAGAGTTGTGCGGGCATTACGTTGAGCACGTACGTACGGCACTCATCGCAAGTCCTGCAATGATCACTTACAGCCCTCATTGCAGCCTAACAGTCTAACTCCCACGGGCATTCGGGACTCATTGCACCGTGTTCTATAGTAGCTGTGGGAATTGCGAGTTTACCTGCAACGCCGTAACATTCCTGAGCGTTACCAACAAACTCGTAATTATGACAACTATGTATGTGATACCTACTTTATTAGTTGAATGTTATTTTTAAAAAAGTATTTTCCCATAAATACTGATATGCTCCTGAGGCATACACGAAAATCCCCTAAGCAAGAGAAAAAATGGCCGCCGAAAGAAACGAAAACGAGGCTCACAGCCCAGCCACGTACAACTTACCCAAGAAGGGATCCGAGATATGCTTGGAAACCCGCATTAACCACAGGGGATCTGAGTTAAGCTCGGAGACCTGCATTAACCCCACATTAACCATCGCAGTGGGGGTCCCGATTGCACGCAATCGGGGACCCCCGCTGCAATGAAAATTCAAAATTCCCATGTTACAGGTCCTTAAAGGACCCGTTGTAAAAGAAAACAAATATACGCTATCACCCTGTCAATCAAGGGGGTCAATATAGACCCCCATAAGCCCTTCATTAACCCTGTCACTCATGGGGTTCAATACAGACCCCCATAAGCCCTTCATTAACCCTGTCACTCATGGGGGTCAATACAGACCCCCATAAGCCCTTCATTAACCCTGTCACTCATGGGGGTCAATACAGACCCCCATAAGCCCTTCATTAAGCCTGTCACTCATGGGGGTCAATACAGACCCCCATAAGCACTTCATTAACCCCCTCACTCATGGGGGTCCATACAGACCCTCATAAGCCTCTATTTAACCCCATCAGTCCCATAAGGGTATATTATGACCATTATGGGCCTGTTACAACACTACATTAACCACATAAGTGCCATGATGGTCCTCAAGGACCATCATGACACTATGTATAAACACTACACTGCACTATACAACCCCAATAAAACATTAAATATCAACTAAACACCCTCTACACTAACCTATTAACACCTACACTACCTACCTACCCCCTAATAACCCCCACCACTCTAATTACAGAAAATAAAAAAGCCTAAAGTCACACACAAAAAACAAATCTACATTACATAAAATAAAAAACCTAACTCACAAAAAAATCTACATTACAGAAAATAAAAAAACCTAAGTCACAAAAAATAAAATAGGAACATTATAGAAAATAAAAAAAAAGCATTACAATCCCCCCCCCCACTACAGAAAAAAAAAAATTACACACCTGAAAAGGAAATACATACAATACAAATACATACAATACAAATACATACAATACAATACACCCCTATCTCATATACATCACACAATCTATCTAAATACATACCATAATCTAATATACATCCTATCTATATAATATACATCCCCAATCTATCTAGATAAATACCACAATTTAATATACAATACATGCTATGCTATATATATAAAACACATACCCCTAGCTAACATACAGTAAATGCTATCTATATATAAAATAATCTAATTCTAAGCTAAAATAAAATAATTAAGACCACTTACCTTTGCAGATGTCCATTGAGATCAGCCACCTACGGAAAAAAAAGAAAAACAAATTAGTGCAACACGTTTACAGGAAATAAATAAACAATCTATACATTCTAAATATTCTACTCACCTTTCCGGCATGTCCTGTCCTTATTCTTTTAACCTTCTTCGGAGCGGCACCTGTTAAAAAAAACATAACATCAATAGACATACCTAATCTACATTCTACTTACCTCCCCGCGATGTCTCTTGCCTCCTCCAGATCCTATTCTGCCCCGCCCTGTATAAAAAAAAAAAAAATATATATATATATATATATATATACTTACATCAGCAGTCACGGACATCCCCGACGCTAATGAGGCTCCCGGAGACTTTTCCGGAAGAAAATAGGCAATGGTGCCTTCTGATTGGTTGAAAACGCTGTCTATCTAATTCACCCAATCAGTAGGCGCCAATGTGTGAACCAATCAGAAAGGGATACACCCTAAAATCCCACTCTGATTGGATAATGCACCTGTTAATCTTTATTTAAACCAATCACAAGGCGCAGATGCCTTCAGCCAATCACAATGGAATACACCCCCACAGGGTGATTGGTTGGCGCATCTGCACATTCTGATTGGTTGTACTGACAATAGCCAATCACAATGGAATACACCCTCACGTACTGATTGGTGAAGGATTTGCGCATTCTCATTGGCTATTGTTAATATCAATCAATATTACAGCCAATGGGAAGGCGCAGATGTCTTCACCAATCAGTACCTGGGGGTATATTCCATTGTGATTGGCGGATGGCAATAAAGCCTTAGGATTGGTTAAAATAAAGATTGACATGTGTGTTATCCAATCAGCGTGGTATTTTGGGGTGTATACTTTTTTCATTGGTTCACAATTGGGGTCTTCTCATTGGCTGAATTTGATAGACAGCCTTTTCAGCCAATAAAAAGCCGCCATTGCCAATTTTATTCTGGAACACTCCTTAGGAAGCTCATAAGCGTCGGAGACATCTGCCAGGGCGGATGTGTGTCGTTTTTTTTATTTTTTATTTTAAGCGTGGATGCTTCTGGAGCAGAACAACAGGAGGCCGGAGACATCGCGGGGAGGTAAGTACAATGTAGATTGTATTTATTTCACTTTGTTTTAGGTTTATGTATCTGTGCTAATGTTATAGTTTTTTTTAACAGGAGCAGCGCCGCAGAGGCAAACATGGAGGAGGATGTGACATGCTGGGATGGGACATGCTGGAAAGATGAGTATAATATTTAGAATGTTTAGAATGTTTAGTTATTTCATGTGAACGTGTTGTCTTCATTTTTTTAACCTTTTTTACCCTAGGTTGTTGATCTGAAGAAACATCTCAAAGGCAAGTGGTCTTAATTATTTTATTGTATCTTAGAATTATGGTTGCTATATATAGATATCATGTATTGTATATTAGACAGATAGGGGGATGTATAGTACATAGATAGTATTTATTGTATATTACATAGATAGATAGGGGGATGTATTATTATATAGTATTGTATATTAGATAGTGGGATGTATATTACATTACATAGTGGGATGTATATTACATATTACATAGTGGGATGTATATTACATAGTGGGATGTATATTAGATAGGGGTGTATTGTATTGTATTTAATTGTATTGTATTGTATTATATGTATTTCCTTTTCAGGTGTGTAATTTTTTTTTAAAATGTAGTGGGGGGGGGCGGTGTAATGTATTTTTTTATTTTCTGTAATGTTCCTTTTTTTATTTTTTGTGACTTAGGTTTTTTTTCTGTTCTGTAATGTACATTGTTTATTTTTGGTGATTTTTTTATTTTTTATTTTATGTAATGTAGATTTCTGCTTTTTGATGAATTTAGTTAGTTGAGGCACACAGTACACTCACATTGTGTGACAAACAGCATTTCAACACTTTCTTTTATTGACCGTCATTTTTTTACAAGTTGTTGCTAACGCTTGTGGGCTCGTGCAGCGACGCCGCAAGAACTGCGTCCCTCGCGAAGAGAGGGAAGCAGTTCGCTCCGCAAATGTGGACCCTCGCAAAGCGAGGGGACGCATTTGCGGTGGTGGAGGCTCCAACATCGGCTGTGTTGTTTGGAACCTAAAGCTGAATCTTTGCCCTTGTTTTACTATTCAAACATACTCTGCATCAACAGCGTCACTCAAGAATTTGCACCGTGCACTGTGAACCAGAATCCCTTTTAAAGAACACAAAGAAAGAAGAAGAGGTAAGATAGAAAAATACATTACGTGCTGAAAAATACCATGCTTTGCTAAATCAAAAAGAAGAAATATACAATTAACCATTTCACTTTCTTTTTCAAACATACACTACAAGAAGACTGGCGGATTAAGATTGGCAGGAGGGGACCCTCTGTCATTCGGACAAGAACAACACTTCAATCAAGGTAAAGTAAAACAAGTACAACAAATAAAGGAACTATATATGTTTAATGGCAGCCAATATAACAATTTCAAGTAAAATAAAAAATAAAAAGACATATAAATTGAATAAAGAACAAAACACAGTTCAACAAAATTCACAAAGATCTATACAATTTCGGAAGACAGACAGTTTCACAGAAACCAAAAAAAAAAAGAGGTGGCCACAAAACAGGATAGCATCTGAAACATTAGCAACATACATAAAACAAAACTATTCCTCCTCTTTACTGTAAAATAACCTCCAACCATCACCCACAAGCCAAATGCAGCAACCAAAAAGTGGTGAACACAAAACAGGATAAAAAAAAAAGCACAACATGAGGCAATTAACATTGATTTGTACTGTCCAACATGATTGAATACTCATAAAGAACACTAAGTGAACAAATAAAGTCGGCAAAATATGGTGAACACAAACAGGATTGTACCAAAAATCACAGAAACAGATAGAAAAGTTAAATAATATTCTTCTTTACTGTTTAAGAACCTATAAGCCTTACAAAGAAGCCTAAATAAGCATACCAAAAGTGGTGGACACAAAACAGGATAATGCTAAAAACATTGTGATCATAGCCAAAATATGAAAAACATAATTTTTCAATGTACAACAACATTTAATCCTCATAAAAAAGACTAATTAAGCAAATAAAGTATGCAACATATGGTGGACACAAAACAGGATTGTACCAAAAATCACACAAACAGGTAGAAAAGTTAAATAATATTCTTCTTTACTGTTTAAGAACCTATAAGCCTTACAAAGAAGCCTAAATAGGCATACCAAAAGTGGTGGACACAAAACAGGAAAATGCTAAAAACATTGTGATCATATCCAAAATAGGAAAAACATTCATTTTCACTGTACAAAAACATTTAATCTTCATAAAAAAGTCTAATTAAGCAAATAAAGTATGCAACATATGGTAGACACAAAATAGGATTGTACCAAAAATCACACAAACACATAGAAAAGTAAATTAATATTCTTCTTTACTGTTTAAGAAGCTATAAGCCTTACAAAGAAGCCTAAATAAGCATACCAAAAGTGGTGGACACAAAACAGGATAATGCTAAAAACATTGCAATCATATCCAAAGAAAAACATTAATAATTACAGTAAAAAAAAAAAGGATAACTGGATAATACAAATACAATTAAATTATTTTTAAAAGGTTGCACAAAAAACAGCATAGCAGAAAAAATCACCATAACATATACAATAGACCAAAACAATGAAATATGCTATTCATTACAAATACATTCAAATCAAATAACATTTTATTTTTTCTTTTACAACAGACACTGCGTGAAGAGCATCGGACGAAGACTTTCAACAGGGGACCAACAAAGATTCTGCTTGAAATCACACTTCAACCAAGGTACAGTATAACAAGTAAAAAAAGAGAAAACTAAATAAACATGTTTGCTCTGCATTGATGTCAACAGAAAAAAAAACAACAACAAAAACAACACAGAATAATTATAACCTTTACAAAAATATTAGTGACACATTTGTCATTTACCTATTATTTGTCTTTTACCGACAACAATGTTTTACATTAAACCCAAACTTAAATCTACACACAAAAAAAAAGAAAACAGCATAGTCCACAAAAGTGTCAAAACACACACTACATAACATTTATCATTCTCAATTACCAGTCGTAATGTACAATATTAAGCATAAAACCTAAACACACACATAAAATAGAATACTACAAAAAATAGTACTAACACCCAAAAAAAAAAAAAAACATTTTCAGAGCCCGAACATATAAGCCTTTAAATAAAATATCAAAATACTATTACGACAATCCCCTGTAGTAAAAATTACAAATACTAATTTTTGCCCTCTACTATGCCTGTAAGTCAAAAGTACAAAAAAAAAAAGATTACCAAAACAAAAAATATATACATTTACATTAACATTATACACCTACTAAATGTAGAAGAAGGTATAGTGTAATTTCCTTGAGTGTGCTATTCATGTAAAAAAAATAAAAAACACTTATTTTTCAATACAAAGAAAGTACCGCTACAATGAACTACAAGCACACATAAACAAACTGTTGATAATAAAAAATGTAAAAAACAAACTTAACATCTCAAACTAAACTAATTATACATTATTTTCTTTTACAGATTAACATGGCTACTAACGAGAGCAAACAAGAAAAGACAAGACGGCAAACTAGAGAAAGACAAGAGAGATGGGCCAACCAGCAGACACCAAAGAAGAAGGAAATTCGACGAGAAAAAGAACGCAAAAGAATTGCAAGCAAAAGACTATCAGCTGCAAAAATTAAAGATACACCAAAAAAAGCTACTAAGCAAAGGATTTAGAACCTGTTCCTCAAATGTCAAATACATATATTAATAACTAAACAACTTTCCAAACATACACGTCTCATTGCCGTCATATTTTGACGGACAAGTCGCTAGTAAATACATAAGAGCCTGCCTTCAATACTTACTGTACATCTATTGTGACCAAGTGAATAATAAAAACACCACAGCTCCTGGCATCCATGTTACTCTATGTTGCCTCTCTCCCTTCTCCCTCAAAGACTGCTACTCATGTCTTTATGAAGTCCTGTATATGCTCTACAGTGCCTCTAATGGCAGGAATGATTGGGACGCTGCATTCAGACGCCCCAAAAGCTCTTAAACAGGCTGCACAAGGAGCTGTGGTGAGCCTGTCTTCCATAAAGTAGAGCCCTACGTAGAGGTTAGTACGCCGTTCCAGTAACTCAGTGGCTCCACCTTCAGGTACCTCACTACATGATAGTCACTGTGTAAATGCATTACACAAACAGTGTTTTTTTGTTTTTATTAAATGTATGTTTTGTGGGGGTAGGAGAATCAAAGATAGAAGGGAAAAAGATAACCCCCGTCTGATTCGAAGGAAGAAAGAATAAAACAAATTATAGAATAAAATATGTTTTTATGGACTCTAATTTGGGAGGGTGGTTGCCCAGTTGCCCCAATGCACCAACCGCCCCTGGCAGCGATAGTGAATTAACCTAAATCTCCTCATCATGAATGCCCCACGTGGTGTCATAAGGTGAAGCCTTAAGATAGTGTAGATAAAGCTGAAAAGAGAAATAAGTATTAGTGCACAGAAATTACAAGTTTATTATTCAGTGAATGAGCCTGTTAAAAGCAAATTAAATAAATATTTCTATTGATACTTATATTTTGGTTACCTCTACTACTAATCAGAGTAGTATTATAATAAATATATGAAGAAACTTCATAAACACAAAACTTATTCTTGGTCACAGTAGAAAATATATAGCTCTTTTTTACATTCTCCAAACTAAAATTATATTGAATGTGTTTGACCAAGGTACTTGTCTGTGAAGAAGCAACATATGGCAGTAGAATAAATGAGTTTCTCCTTATTTATTATAACCAGCTATCCTGAATTGTTTATGTGACCTGCATTCTGTCTACGTTCTAAAATAACTTATTGGATCAATCTGAAATTGAATTCAAATGTAAAATCAGCTTCTTCAAAGACTAGCTCAGAGCAAAATGATTTTGCCAAGCATTAGGCTATTTTTTTAAACAGGATCCATTGATTGAGCAAACAATATGTTCCAAAACACGAGATTCTTTCAAGCTGTACACCTGTTTATTGCAATAATTCTACAGAACCCATCTGGACTTGAAAGCAAAGATGTGTTTGATGCATCTCCTTTGACTCTTAATTTATTTTCTTACTATATGTTTTGATTGTTGAAACAGGAAGCTTGGCAGTAGTAAAACCGATACATGCTTCTGCCAAGCTCTATAATGGTCAGTGGAAAAAGCATTTCTTGATGTCTATCCAAACTTTTAATTTAAATTCTCTGCTTGTTTTTATATTGCTATGTCAGATATTTTATTACGAATAAAAGTTCTATCTTAATGTGTTATCAAAATATAATATTATAATACTCTTATAACCCGTCTCTTATATCCAATATATTAATATTGTATATGCTCTATACATTTATATATACAGTATCTCACCAAAGTGAGTACACCCCTCAGGTTTTTGTAAATATTTTATTATATCTTTTCATGTGACAACACTGAAGAAATGAGACTCTGCTACAATGTAAAGTAGTAAGTGTGCCGCCTGTATAACAATGTAAATTTGCTGTCCCCTCAAAATAACTTGCAGAGCCATTAATGTCTAAACCGGAGGAAATGTCCAAACTGGGCCCAAAGTGTCAATAGTTTGTGTGGCCACCATTATTATCCAGCAGTGCCTTAACCCCTATAGGCATGGAGTTAACCAGAGCTTCACAGGTTGCCACTGGAGTCTTCCACTCCTCCATGATGAAATCACAGAGCTGGTGGATGTTAGAGACCTTGCACTGCCCGACCTTCCATTTGAGGATGCCCCACAAATGCTCAATAGGGTTTAGGTCTGGTGACATGCTTGGCCAGTCCATCACCTTTACCTTCAGCATCTTTAGCAGCCCAGTCTCCAACAGGAGGGGATCATGCTCTGCTTCAATATGTCACAGTACATGGTGGCATTCAAGGTGGGGGAGTGCAAGTTCTCTAACATCCACCAGCTCTGTGATGTGATCATGGAGGAGTGGAAGAGGACTCCAGTTGGCAACCTGTGAAGCTCTGGTGAAGTCCATGCCCATGAGGGTTAAGACAATGCTGGAAAATAATGGTGGCCACACAAAATATTGACACTTAACGCCCAATTCAAACATTTACACTTAGGGGTGTACCCACTTTTGTTGCCAATGGTTTAGACATTAATGGCTGTGTGCTTTGTTATTTTAAGGGGATAGCACATTTACAGTGTTATATAGGCTGTACACTTACTACTTTACATTGTACCATAGTGTCATTTCTTCAGTGTTGTCACAGGAAAAGATATAATAAAATATTTAGAAAAATGTTAGGGGTGTACTCACTTTTGTGAGATACTGTATATATACGCATGCATTTACATTTTGGAAAATATCTACGTAAAGATGTGTTTTTCAGTTTTTCACTGAAAGGAAATTCTTAATGCTTTTTTGTTCTGTAATAGACACATTACCTAATCAATTCCTGAACTAACTGGAAGGTTGACTTAAGTGTTAAGATAATAATTCCTTCTAAATTCCCATATGTAAGAATGTTTTAACTAGACATCATGTCTATTTCTCAGAACATAAATTTGTTTCTTGGTATACATTACTGACACTCCTTATCAGTAAACTGCTAACCATGTCTTATTTATTATTCATTTATTACTGATAACTATCAAAATGTATTGAGCTAATTTAATTATAATTTTGTTGTAACGTGAAGGTTCAAGAGCACCCTCTAATGTTCTAAAAAATTAATTGATGCTTAATAAGTCTCTAGAAAAGAATACATTCTATCAAGAGTTAAATATGTTGTGACATCATTAGGATTTCTGATTGTTTGCCAAATACATAGCCTGATTGGAATTTCTGATAAGCAAATTAAGTTTTGGGTATAATTAGAGGAAGCTGTCAGATCTAAGGTAGAACATTGGACCAAGAGAACATTGGACCAAAAACATCTAGGGAAAAAGGACAGACACACCCCAGGGAGAAACTTTGGTAAATTCTTAAGAAAAACATTCAGATATTATTGTGATTTTTCCAAAAACACATAAATAATAAAAAAAATGCATTCTACCAAGAACCTTCCACAGTTCACTAACAAAATAATTTGTTCTCTTACATACCAACAGCCTCATTAAATTGCAGCCTTGTAAGTACAATGTGAGCCTTTCAGCTTCTGCATGCTTGAAATGTGGCCTACTTATGTTGCTATTAAATTGGAAGATGCTGTGAGCTACGAGCGAGAGATGCAAAACCACAACGCAGTCTGATGCACGTTGGATGTGCGGCCATGAACAAGATCAATTGGTCCAACCCGTAGTAATGGGTTAAATGTAGCCAATGGCAATTTTGATTGCCGTCAGAAAAGATCCAGACCTCCACTGAGCTGAGTCATATGATGAAATTAAGTACAAAAAACAGGTATGATATAAAGTCTAATAGTTCTTTAAATGTTATTTCTTTTTCATTACAATCATATTTTAATATAATATAAAATAGATTTCTCTATCAATATTTATCTGATATATATACAATATACCATATACAGTAATTTGTGAATTATAGGTTGACATATAATTTGCAAATTAATTTTATAAATAACAAATATCAGCTTTTATAGCACTCTAATATAGCCGATAATTAATTGTAATGAAAAACGTTTTCTTTTTTGAATTAGACATAATACCACTATAAAATCATATGATATTAAAATAGTATGATATCTTAATAAATAGATATTTGTAAACATATCAAAATACAGTAATCAAAATTATCTCCATTGTAATAATTACCATATTACCATATTTAATTATTAAGCATAATGTGCATGTCTTATATATAATTATGTGGACAATGTGATAATAACTTACACTTTATAATTGATGTGCCATGATATATATCTTTTACAAACTAAACTAACTTGGTATATTAAAATATACTGAATCAATATTTTTATTCATTTATAAGAAATATATTCTTACACATTACAGTTCTGTTTATTTCATGAAGCCAATGCTCTTAATATATCATGTAGTAAGAATTCAGAATTAGTCGAAATTGGCAGATATGTAAAATATGTATTTTTTAAAATTTATATTAATAAAGGTTATTGCTATTAATAATATCACCATATTTATTGCCAAAACCCACGACAGCTAAATATTAATTTGATATCATAAACTGATATTTCCACAGCAATTTGTTTGAATGGAAATGTTTCTTACTATTTCTAAAGTTTATTTAGTTCATTGCAGCTATTTTGCATAATAAATATTGTTTGTGATCATAAAACACATTGACATACTTTTCTATATACTAGTTTTGTTTATTATTGTTAATTGTTATTGTTATTTTTTGCTAAGGGATTTCTTTTGGAAGTCATTTCTATATTTATGAACTGGAACATTGAACTATTTACAATTCATATCCAGGAGGATTCAGATCTGAATATTAGAAGATGCTAACCATATTAATGTTGAATCCAGTTTAGTTTTAGAAAAACTGCACAATGAAAACACATATATGTTGAAAACTTTGAAAATGACTAAGGGCCTCATTCAATTATCGGCCGTAAAACGGCCGCAAAGCTGCGATTCCTTGCGGCCATCTTACGGCCCCGTGTAGAGCTACTTTTACCTTGCAATTCAATTATACGGCGCCGCAAGGATATCCCCTTCCGGCCGACCGCATATCATGCAAACGGCCGGAAGCTTTTTCACAGCGCCCGTAAATCTTGTTTTCCGGCCGCAAAGTCCGAAAACTGAAAATGCAAATATAAAATCGAGAATGCACTGTAAAGCTCCGTAAATGCTAGGCATCATAATGGGGGACACGAGGATTAATAGCAACACCCTCTCAAGCTTGCACATCAGCCCAAATCAGATATATTATTCACGGATTACTTTACGTCCCGTAGTTCCGCGGGCTGGTCCTTGTTCAAACCCGTACGGGTTTGGACATGGAGGGCCGCAAACCAAGCATTGTAATAGCCAATATATATTCAATCCAGCACTGCAAAGCACTGTAAATGATGGGGAACATAATGGGGGGGCATGAGGATTACTAGCCAAACATTCTCAAGCTTGCACATCGCCAAATTGTACTTTGATTTTAAAATCCGTACAAGTCCCACGGACTTCACTGACCAAGCCCGTAGCTCCGTATTCAAGCCCGTGCGGGCTGTCCTCCAAGCCCGCAGCTCGTTTTTAAAGGCCGTACGTGCTTGGAGGTTAAAGGTATCCATTTTGTTACGGTTTTTGCAGTCTGCATGTAACTGCTGTAACCCTAAAATGGAGGCCCAAGCATTACAGCCTACAAATTAACAAGACTTCAAATTAGTTTAATATTCCTCATATGTTTGATTGGTCAGCACACATATAGGTTCCATTGTAGCCTCTAAAACAGCCCCATAATAGAATATGTCACCCCAATATTGGCACGCACAGCAAATGTGTTTTGACAACATGCAGCTGACATGAGTGGTCCCACATCATTGCGCAGTTCTAATATTTTGGACTGTTGGCCGTCGATGAAAGGGCGCAAGTGATATGACCTAATGCCATAAACCCTTCTAACCCTTGTAGCCGCAGCCTAATCCTAATCCTTACCCCCCACTGCCTAATCCTAATCATTAGATCCGCTAGCCTCCTCTCGGGCCTGCTGTTGATGATGCGCGCATGTGTCGGTGCGTAGATGACAGCGCACATTCGATGCACGCTATATGGTTGATCAACGATAGAATACACATCTCGCTCATCACATCTACATTAGAGAATACAAATAGTGGCCAAATCAGACCGCCACTTGTCATATATCAAGTACCAGGGGAATATTTCATTATATGTGCTTAAGTTCTTCAGTTGTGTCTGACTCTCAGTGACCCTATGGACTGCAGCACATTCAGCTAGGTCTCTGCCTGTGCTGTTCTCAAAAGTTTGAAGGCCAAAGAGATTGGAGTGGGTTGTCAGTTCCTCCTCTAGTGGATTGGGATTTGTCTGATCTCTCTGCTATGACCTGCCCACCTACAGTAGCTCACAGCTTCATTCAGGTACACAAGCTGCTTCACCACCACCACCACCACTTAGCAACCCTCACCCATGTAAAGTGATAAATAGCAGAACAGTTTCGAGGTTCACCAAATGGGAATAACTAGACACCTGGCACATGGCTCCCACCAGGATGGGCGTAGCAGAGATTATGCCTGATGGCGGTGAGTTTGCTGTCGATCCCAGAGCTTGCGGCCCTTCCTGATGGGTCAGAGTAGATATGTGTGGTGCATGTTACCCTGGTCCCCTTCAGCATTGCTAAGTAGTGTGAAGGGGCTTGTGTACCTGAATGAAGCTGGGAGCTACTGTAGGTGGGCAGGTCATAGCAGAGAGATCAGACAAGGTCCAATCCACTTGAGAAGGAACTGACAACCCACTCCAATCTCTTTGGCCTTCAAACTTTGGAGAACAGCAAAGGCAGAGACCTAGCTGAATGTGCTGCAGTCCATAGGGTCACGGAGAGTCGGACACAACTGAAGAACTTAACCACATATAATGAAATATTCCCCTGGTACTTGATATATGCCAAGTGGCGGTCTGATTTGGCCACTATTTGTATTCTCTAATGTAGATGTGATGAGCTAGATGTATATGCAATTAGATAGAGATTTAAGGGATCCCAATAGAGCTCATGTGCGTGGCAAAGGGTTCATATGACCTGACTCATGTTTTACTCTTGATATTGAATTGGGTAGTGTGGCTTTAATCATATTATGCATGTTGCAGCATGGTTTGTCAGATTGGCATGTGCATGACCATTACAACATATGATAACCAAAGGATATTTAGCCAATGCATGTTCATTATTGGGCAACTAACTGTATTCACACATATGCTAAGTGATGTGGGTGAAGGGGTTTGTGTACTTCAATGAAGCTGTGAGCTAGCCTACATCGGGCCAGTGTAGGGGGGTACGTCTTATCAGAGAGGTCAGACTAATCCCAATCAACTAGAGAAGGAACTGGAAAAGCACTCCAGTGTCACCTGTCCTATTCATTGTAGGCCCTCAGGGGAATGTTCCTACTCCACAGTATCGCTAATCAGACTTGTCATGGGTATTAACCCTATATTAGTAGTAGATATGATATTTGGGATCAGATGATATCTCAAGCTATTCTGACTCCTCAACAGTTTTATATGTATTGATCTATTGCATGTTAACTATGGCTCATCAGTTTACATTTAGAGGAATGTGACACTAATGTAATGCATGTGGATTTCCCTGAACCAAACATATTCATAACACATGGACGCAGTCAGAAAGGTCTAACAAAGCTTTATTTTTTACACAGACCACAATCAGCAGTGGTCAAGATTGTGCATTCACATAACATTATAACAAAGCTTTATTTGATACACAGACCACAATCAGCAGTGGTCAAGATTGTGCATTCACATAACAGTATAACAAAGCTTTATTTGATACACAGACCACAATCAGCAGTGGTCAAGATTGTGCATTCACATAACAGTATAACAAAGGTTTATTTGATACACAGACCACAATCAGCAGTGGTCAAGATTGTGCATTCACATAACAGTATAACAAAGGTTTATTTGATACACAGACCACAATCAGCAGTGGTCAAGATTGTGCATTCACATAACAGTATAACAAAGCTTTATTTGATACACAGACCACAATCAGCAGTGGTCAAAACTGCATTAATATCATGGGTGTGGTGTGGGCGGGTCCTTGAAGAGCAAGAGGCTGGAAAAAAGGGGAAACCTACAGGGGTCAATCTAATAGTCTAGAATAAGCATGATGCATAGCACCTACCAGGGTCACATGCTGCAACCGGAACCAGAAATCTCTTCATTTAACTGAAGAAACCATTTATGTGCATAGCACATACAACTTGTAACTAGATCTGCTCAATTAAACAGATGATTCAACCTTTGGACTGTGTAATCCAATCCAGTTTCACACATACAGTGTGTTGAACAAACAAAGATCTGAAAGAAGTGTTCAAATCAAAAAATGCGGAGGAGGATCCAAAACAATTTAGAATCACGATGTATGTACAGTACAGTTCTAAATACTGTACCAATATACCAACTCACCTGATTCCCATCTGCAAGCTTTACTAACCATTAGCTAGGTCTGTGGATAATCAGAAATATGGGCAAATAGCCATTATTATGGAGAGGACACAAAGGTCAGCAGCCAGATTCACTGTTTCTTACATCAGACCCAAAGATCTGTTCTCAGACTGCTATTGAGGTCAGGATCACATGCGTCACTAGTGCATATATTAATGCTGGCTGTTATTAACATGCCATTGTGAGACTTTGCAAGTCCACCGCCATAGCGGTATTAGTCTACATTTAAGCTACCAACAATCATGTTGGAGATATGTGGCTATATGATAGCTTTAAGATTGTGGGAGCTACATGTTAAGGGGGCTGCCATTGAAGGCATGTCTACCTGAGAGGCACTGGGAAAACCCTCCACCTCATAATTCCTCCACAATGCTTGCAGATGTAGGAGATGCCTTCATGGACCTAAAATAAAAAAATAAAAAAAAAGACAAAACCTAAAAAATAAGGCCTGAAAACATCATAGGGCCTGCAGCATCTCTTCTCAACAGCACTCCTTAGTGACAATGTATTGGTCACACTACTAATTAACAGCCTCATTAAATTGCTATGTAACAAATTGAATAGGGCTCTATATAAGCACACAGCATCTTTTTGAAAGCAAGTTTTTAGTTAGGGAACTTCTATGCAAGAGCCAGGTCTTCACTAACTAAAAACTTCTGTAAAACCAATATGCTATGTGCTTATATAGAGCCCTATTCAATTGCCCAAATCACATTTTAATGAGGCCCTTTGTGTTGTGTTTAACCTGTGACCAATTGATGGTCACTGAGGAGTGCTGTTGAGAAGGCGAAAACATGTCTGCAGACCCTATGGGCGTCATTCAATTGCGATATGGCCGATTGAAAAGGGCTCTATATAAGCACAGAGCATATATTTATTTACAGACGTTTGTAGTTAGTGAAGACCTTGCTTTTGGAGAGAAGTTCACTAACTACAAACATCTGTAGAAAATATGCTCTGTGCTCAAATTGATCCCTTAGCAATCGGCCACATTGCAATTGAATGAGACCCTATGTCCTCCTCCGCTTGGGCCCAGGACCCACATCACCTGTGCCCATCCTCCGTCTCCCCTCTGGTGGTGATGGTGGGGGGGGAGGGCGGGGGGGCGGGCGGTGCCAGGCAGCGGTGGTCTGGGCGGTGGCGGACACATGGGAGGAGAGGAGGGGCCAGGCTGCTCTTGGCTGGGGGATTGTGAGATCCCCGTTGATGCTGGGCTGGGGACCATGGCATGTCTGAGCAGCCTGACCTGAAGGTGCTCCGATGTCATGTGGTGCCTCCTCACCTCCCTGGACAGCCTGGCCAGGCTGTGGGTCATCTGTGACCTGAGGGCAGAGATGCTGGCATCCATCCGGAGCTGGTTGGCCTCAATCCTCTGGCAGCTGGCCAGCAGCTCCTTCAGGACGGCCAGTGTCTCCACCTGCACAGCCTGGCTCTGCGGCGACGACACCGCTGGGTGGGCGTGGTGAGGTGATGCGGGGAGGTCCACAGCTGGAGCCGGTGGGGAGAATGTGCCCGGTGGTGACCAGGCCAGCACACTTTGTGGGGAAGGAGGTGCTGTCCCTTGGGGGGATAAGGGCCCCAGAGCAAGCCTTTCGAGGATGGGCATAGGCCCAGGGCTTGGGGCAGGTGACCCCGCAAGGTCAATGACCAGCCCATCCTCTGACTCCGAGCCCTCTGATCTCCTTTCCTCCTCCCCCTGTGCTGGAGGATCCTGGTACGGGGCTGATGGCCCCGCCTCCTCGCTATGGTCACAGGACCCAGAGCTCCTCCTGGATGCTGAGAGATAGAGAAGAAAGGTACATGTCATTAGTATGTTGATTAGCTCATTGATAGGTGTTCATTTCTAATTATCTGACATCTAGCCTTGAATATGGATGATTCTCCTCTTTGCTACTCTGATTAGCTATCTTATACTAGCTGTTATCTATTCTTAGGTTTCTGTTCTGGATGGTTCTCGGCTCACAACTCTATCTGTATTACGGCTGCTGTCTGTAACTGCGTAGGCTGAACGGGCACACCAATACATGGACTCTGTATTACAGGGGTGTCCAAACTCTTTCCCAGATTGGAAGATATCCTTTCTGTGCACTGGTGAGTCAATCAGGATGAATGAAGAAGCGATTGACTCACCTGTGCGCAGCAGGGTTATCAAATCCAGCCATGTGTGTGGCCCACCAGGACCGCGTTTGGACACACCTGCTCTATTGCTTGATTACTGTTGTGGTGACCAGTAATGACAGTGATTTGTCAGCTTCATGAATTTAACGATGCATCCATCTATCCCTTGTTATTTCATGGAGCTGACATGTCATTGTCATGGCCATGTGTAGTGTGTGTGATGCACATGTGGTGGCATGTTGCTGTATGTCATATTCACCTGCCATGGAGGCTGGGTCCTGCTGCTCCACCGGGCCTGATGCTCCAGCTGCGTCGGAGGGTGCAAGCATGGCCCTTGCAATCCCTTCATGGGCAAGGTACTTGACCCTCCGCCCCTCGGCCTCCTGCACCATCTTCCTCCTCACCGCGGCCCTGATGTCGTCAAACCGGTGCTTAATGGACCGCAGACACCGTCCACGGCCCGCCACACCGTTGACCAGATCCACCACCTGCTGCCAAGCAGTAGCACGGGGCCCAGCCTTTACTTCCCTACCCCCCGAGGTGATGACGGGGCGGGCACGGATGGCCTCCAGGAGGACCCTGTTTTCCTCCCGGCTATAATTGTGGGCCCTGGACCTGCCGCCAGCCTCTTGCTCTTCTGCCTGGGGATGAGGACCCTCTCCACTCTCCCTCCTCCTCCTCCTTCCTCCTCCTACTCTCCTCTCCTCCCTCCCTCCTCTCCTCTCCTCTCTCCCTCCTCCTCCTCTCCTCTCCTCCCTCCTTCCTCTACTCTCCTCTCTCCCTCCTCCTCCTCTCCTCTCCTCCCTCCTTCCTCTACTCTCCTCTCTCCCTCCTCCGCCTCTCCTCTCCTCCCTCCTTCCTCTACTCTCCTCTCTCCCTCCCCCTCCTCTCCTCTCCTCTCTCCTTCCTCTACTCTCCTCTCTCCCTCCTCTCCTCTCCTCCCTTCTCCCTTCTCCTCTCCTCTCCTCCCTCCTTCCTCTACTCTCCTCCCTTCTCCCTCCTCTCCTCTCCTCCCTCCTTCTCCTCCTCTCCTCCCTCCTTCTCCTCCCTCCTCCTCTCCTCCCTCCTTCCTCCTCCTTCCTCCTCCTCTCCTCCCTCCTCCACTACCTCCTCCTCCACTACCTCCTCCTCCACTACCTCCCCCTCCTCCACTAGTACCTCCTCCTCACTCCTCCCTTCCTCTTCCCCACCTCCACGCCCCGGGACTCCCTGCCACTCCTCCACCCTCTGCTCCTCTCCCTCCATCACCACCTGAAAAGAAAAGAAAGAGAAAGAAAGAAATGTTTTAGTGGGTTTGCCTGCTCCACGCTCGTCCCCCATTCTGATCGCCTATAACACTATTTCTGCTTGGATATCAATGTTGGAACTAACTGCAGTAATCAACCTTAAGTGGAAAGAGCCTGTGACAGCAGTGGGAGGGGTGTACAGCACCTCTCACTCTGGACCTGAGAGGCGCTGATGAAACACGCTAGATCAATACTTTCATAAACAATGTGGAAGGGTCAGTTACAGTTATCATATATACAAGGCATGCGGCTATTTACTGTGTGCTTCTATCATGTGTGGGGAGTGGACCATGTCTGAGGCCACTAATATCCTATCTGCATTATATTCTGCACATATTCATGGGCATGGTACCTATCCTGAAGCCATCCTCTGTACCAGAGGTAGTAGGAACTACATGGTCCTGCTGTTCTAGGCTAAAAAAAAGTTATTGTCAAGCCCCATTGAAGAAGCAGTTTGGAACACCTATGTGTATTGCAAATATGTGTAGAAATCTCACTCAAACTCAATCTACAACTCAATCTCAAACTCAATTTCAAACTCAATCTCAATCTCAAACTCAATCTCAATCTCAAACTCAATCTCAAACTCAATCTCAAACTCAAACTCAATCTCAAACTCAATCTCAATCTCAAAATCAAACTCAAAATCAAACTCAAAATCAAACTCAATCACACTCAATCTCAAACTCAGAATCAAACTCATAATCAAACTCATAATCAAACTCATAATCAAACTCATAATCAATCTCTCTCTCTCTCTCTATATATATATATATATATATAGAGAGAGATAGAGAGAGATTTTGAGAGAGAGAGACAGATCTAATATTAAACAGAAAAATATAAATAACTTACCTCCCTCCACAAAACTCCTCTCCCCACAAAAACAAACTCGCCAAACCTATAGGCCAACAGCAAAAAAAACACAATTGTACTTCTCGCCAGTGCATTCAGTAAATATAGAAATTGGCAAAACATACAAATAAAAGACAGCTTGATAGGATGAAAAGCATGTACAATGCAACTTACCTCCCTCCAAACCCCTAAGGGCAGGATCAAAGATCCCAAATCCTCCAAACACCTATAAACAAGCAAAGAAATCAATTTTACTTCTCGCCAGTGTATTCAGTAAATATAGAAATTGGCAAAACATACAAATAAAAGACAGCTTGATAGGATGAAAAGCATGTACAATGCAACTTACCTCCCTCCAAACTCCTATGGGCCGGATCCAAACTCCCACACAACCAAAAATACTCCAAACACCTATAAAGAAGCAAAAAACACAATTGTACCTCTCACCAGTGTATTCAGTAAATATAGAAATTGGCAAAACATACAAATAAAAGACAGCTTTATAGGATGAAAAGCATGTACAATGCAACTTACCTCCCTCCAAACTCCTATGGGCCGGATATAAACTCCCAAACTCTCCAAACTACCTCCAAACACCTATAAACAAGCCAAAAACACAATTGTACTTCTTTACATCGGCATCCGTAAATGTAGTAACGGATTCCCGTAAAAAGAACTTAAACCGCGACTTGATAATAAAGCAACTTACCTACTCTCAACCACCTAGCTCCTGGAACCGCGTGCTACTTCGTCCGAAATCACAACACAGTCGAGGCGTGGGTGCGTGTCATTCCTATTTATTCACTCCCACTGTCAATCAAATGCTCTATCCCGTAAGTGATTGGCTGTGCGACCTGTGGCGCGATGCGTGATTCCGCTATTGGATAGTTCGTGCCGGGCGCGGCTAGTCCGTCCCCCTTCCAGCTTGCGTGCGCGCCTAAACCTCACGGCCTTCCTACATTCGGAAGGCCGCGATTCACGCCTGGCTAGATTTAAGTTACGGCCGCATCCGTTGAAGTCCACACGATGCACTTACGGCATTGTAATGAAACAGGGCTGAAAGGGCACTAAAAGTGTAAAGGAAGCAATAAAAGGCATTCGAATTACTGTAAAAACAATCCACAATGATCAAATATGTTAATAAAAGAGATTTTTGTGGTGTCATGTACATCCTCAAAATGGCAGCCAAATTAACCCTTTAGCACTCAGAAAGAATAGAATGTGTCCCCTAAACATATCAACATTATCTGATTTACATCTCTTTTATCACATCTAGATTTTTGAACACAAATATTGTATATATTTTCACGCCACATTACATAGATCATGGAGCATGGGCCCAAATTCAAATGTGGGCCAGAATATTAGGGGTTACTAATTAAAATGGCTCAACCAATCCATAATCAGGGAACTTCATAACATGATGAAGCTTAGATACACCAGTGAGCTTTTCCATTTGTGAAATCAACCCGGATAATCACAGCTGGGGTAATTAGCAAGCTATATAACCACACCATCATCCATGAATTAGCAAGTCTGAACCATCATGGATAGCAGCAACATGAGTACAGCGTATAGGTATGTGAGGAGAGCGCAGCGTCGTAGGAATGGATATTTGTTTCGAATGTTGCAGAGTGGAAACCGGGATGTCAGGCGTGCGACTGTGGAGTGGCTGAGGCGTGACAGAGAGGGGCGGCTGGGAGTGAATGTGGGTGAGCGTGCTGATGCAATCCATGGTGGTCTGGAACCAAGCCAGGCAAGTGGCTCATCACAGGACATGCCTAGGGTCATGGTGGGGGGTCAGTTAGGGGAGAGAGCTCCAGTGGCACAGGGACAGGGGGATATGAGGGCACCTGCAGACAGGGAGGAGGACCTTGATGTGGGTGATCAGCTGATGGGGGTGCCAGATGAGAGACCCCTAGAGGGTGTGGCACATGAAGTGGGGGCTCCTGCACAGCCAGACCCACAGGGGGGTGAGCAGGCCCAGGAGCCGGCCAGGAGGCTTCGTGCACCCAGGGTGTACAGGGACAGAGTCACATTAGAGGGGTTAACTGATGTGGAAGTGTATGAGCGTTTTAGGCTAACCCGTGCCAGCCTGGAGGAGCTCTATGCGGTCCTGAGGGAGGACATGGAGCCTTCCTCACGGACCAATAGAGCCATCCCAGGCATGACACGGATGTTAGCCGCCATACACATCCTATCATCTGGTAGTTTTCAGAACACTGCTAGCATAGTAGGAGGAATGTCTCAAGCAAGCCTTTCAAGGTGCCTGAGCACATTCCTCCATGCTATCGTTCCGAAAGCTGCCAGATACATCAGTTTTCCCCACACTGGGGAAGAGATCTTGAAGGTGAAAGCAGATTTCTTTCGAATGGGAGGTATCCCCAATGTGCTCGGTGCTATAGATTGTACACATGTAGCATTGATACCTCCTAGAGAGCAAGAAGCCATGTTCCGAAATCGCAAACACTATCATTCCATCAATGTACAGGCTGTTTGTGATGCAGGCATGCGCATACAAAATGTGGTTTCCGGCTTCCCGGGAAGTACTCATGATGCCCATATCCTGCGTGAGTCATCCACCCCTCTTTATTTTGAGTCTGGAGAAGCTCCACCTGGGTGGCTACTGGGTGAGTACCCATAAAGGATCCCCTAAAATATACATAATGTTCCACTGTAATGTTATTCCATTGTTGCGCCATAAAGAAGGTGTGCCGACTGAGCCATTGCATCGTAGCTTGTTGCTGTGCCTAACCCGATGTGACGTGGTCATAGGAGTATGAAGTTCCAAGCCAGAGATCCCTAAACTAACGTCACATTAATCATTGCGTATATTTACAGATGCTTTAACGAGCAGCACAAACTCCCATTCATATCTACATCTCCCATTTTTGTTTCCTTCAGGTGATGCAGGATATAGGTGTTTGCCGTGGTTGTTGACCCCTGTGAACAATCCACGCACAGAGGGGGAGGAGAGGTACAATGCGGCCCATGCCAGAACCCGGAATGTAATAGAGCGCACCTTTGGACTCCTGAAGATGCGCTTCAGATGTTTACATTCCACTGGCGGGGCGCTACAGTATACACCAGGGAAGGTTTGTCACATCATCATGGCCTGCTGTATTCTGCACAATATAGCAGTACAGGCAAACTGTCTGGGGAACATTGATGATGCTCCGCTTGAACCGGCGGAGCGTCCAGTACCTCCCGATGGTGGGGATAACGTTCAGGGGTCACAACTACGTGCCCACGTCATTCGTGAGTACTTCCCATGTAAGTCTGAAACTAATTACAACCAACTCAAATGTACATGGCTTATGGTTACTAATACATCTCTTTTCTCCTTCCCCATTGTCTTCCAGAATATCCAACAGTCCACAGTAGAGGATAGCTTTGTGATGTAACATATGTCTCGTGACGCATTATTCATACTGGATCAAATACAGCCTGCTCTGATATCCGTTACTGGTAAGTATGCGCACATTCCCATACACATCATATATATTGATATCTGCCAACCTCAAGAAGCTAAGCTAAAGGATGGTCTGATGTATTCCACAATGTCAATGGATATAGGCCTCACAATCGTATTTGAAAACATCTGCCCAGAACAGTAATGTTCACATTGTCTGATCATGCTATTCCACATCCCATGGAGGTCAATGCAATTCCTAGCAATCTGGATATATGAACATAACAGCATACTGTAAACCATAAGAAATGTACCTCATGTGATACAAAGAGGGGATGTCCCCTGTTCTTTGTCAGCGAATGCTGGTAAAAGCATTCTCAGTCAGATAACAGGAATAGTCTCAAGGATGTGTTAACTAGGAATCATTGTGCAATATATCATATGGATTGTGTGACTCATCTCATCATATTGCCATTACAGAACTGTTGCCGTGTGTCAACACATTGTTTACCCACACAGACATGGGAAACAACCTTGCCAGCAACAGAACATCAGCTACATCAATGGCGTCTACATTGTAAGTGAGTATTTGCGGGAAACATGTGCATGTATGCATGAGAGGAAATGACTAATAACTCCATTAATGTAGGCCTAACTTTCTTTTTCCCCAAGACATCCCCTATGTATTGCTGAAGCGGTCCGAAATGTTTATCGGACCATGCAGACGTGTCCTGGGGGAACAGATCTCTTCGTTGAATACTCCACTTGATCTATCCAAGGTAGAGAACCACATGTAGATGTCCGAACATGTATCAATGTGTGATAGTTGTGATCTTCCCTTTCAATTACAGGATGCACTGGTGTCTCTCTCTCTCTCTCTCTCTCTCTCTCTCCACCCCTGTTTACCCTTAATTTATTGAGTCACTCAAGTCTTCTGCTAACTATCCCAATTAACCCTTTCCACTATGTTTTCTCTTGTCTTCTTCCTCACATCCCCTGCCTTTTCCTCAGACTCTTCTTTACTTCTCCCCTTTTTGTCTGCATCATTTTCATTTCAACTCTCATGCCCACCTCTCTCCTTTTATTCGCCCATCACCTAATCCTACTCAAGCTGTGGTTAAACTATGTGTCTCCTGACTGTCCCATCTGCAGATTACATTATCTGTCCACATGGGGCAGATACCTTATTACAAAATAGTGCATCGCACTTTACATCTGATCCCTTTCCTCTCCGACTAATGCATATCTTTCTACTTGACACAACCTCCTTCCTATGTATCTCTCACTTACTTATTAACCTTGCTATTCCTTATCTACTCTTCCCCATGTCCATTACCTTTAACTTGGAAGTGGTGATTTTCTAATCTTGTGTGGGCCTTTGTGAACAAATCATTTATCAACAGACTTTACGCTCCAAACAGGGCCCTCCATTTTCTTGCGTTGTCAATATTACATACTGTATATTTTTGTGTTCTTCTCCCCAGTACAGCGTTACGGAATATGTTTGCACAATACAAATAAATGAGAATTCGACTAATCCTAATATTCCCACATCAGGACAAATTAGTCTGGGCCATCATTATCATCGTACAGATGGTTAGCTTGTACGAGATCCCAATGCCTAACGTGTGCCGACATACCTACATCTGTTGGTGGCTGCTCATATGGCATATGTAAGGTTTCCACTAATATATTATTTGTGTGTTTGTATTCTAGATCCCGGTCAGAACAAGGCATGACGATAAACAAAGGCATGACGATAAACATCCTGACATTCCGTGGCCATGTCAATGTCCTCATGTATGTGCATGTGTCCGTTTCATTGCTTTGTTGGATCCAGTTTGATATCTGATGACCTTGACTGAATAGCCGATATGTGTCACGAGACAATTTCATTATACAATGCAGATGTGATGTGACATCTGTCAGCTGATGTTCCTGGTATATCCACAGCATGTGTATGGTCATATAGTCTATCTCGATTCACAGGTACCTATTGGTTTAGACATTCTATCCTCTCCTCTACTTGGACTGTTGTGAAGCCTGCAGCACCAACCCTTCAAGATCTTTTCTTCAGTGCTGATGTGACCCTCCCTGTGCATATGGGGAAGAGTAAATCCAGGCTTGGGACTTAACAGTTAAGGAGGTTACGTTAATCTTCAGTTATGCATATTCAACAACAGTGAGTATAGATGCTCAATCAGAGAACAAACTATCACTGATATTGCCTTGTTTGTTGTGAGTTCTCTGCAATAAGTAACATCTGACTGATATGGTCCTGGTCAGGTCACCATCTTTTTGACCAAGGTTATCTATGTGCTGCTTATTGTTGCGTGAGAACTGACGTTATGGGCTCATAGCATTCACTGATTGAGCACTTATACTTCTGATGTGGCATCAGAGTGTCCGTTTAACACCCAAGCATACATTTTGCTCTCCCCATATGTATATCACCTTATTCTGGATTATTATGGTGTTTCCTTATTGACTGTTATATATATGTCGGAACAATAATGAGATCTATTATATTGCCTAATGTTGGTTGATATACTGTACATCCCCTGATCATCCATATCAATGTAATTTTCCATGCCTGCATTCTGCTCTCATATCCCTATTTCCCTGTGTTACTTGGATTTTGTATCCTACCCCCCTCCACCATGATCCTTTGCATACCTGTGTTGATTAGTCAACCTGTGGCTTTGTGGCAAGCTTGCCTTGTTAATTTCGTTAAATATTAAATATGATTTATCTGCGATGTTGTTTGTGTCTGCCTCGTCAATGTTGATACCATAGCATTTCCGGAACATCAATAAAAGGACCTTTAGACTCCACATCTGTGCTCTGCACCATCAGTTAGGGGTGTCAATAGAATTCTCACAGTGTGTTTGCATTACTGATTTCAAACATAAGGGAAGGTTGGTATTAACAATCTATCTGACGCAGAAACAGACAAATGAGACAGGTTTCTGTAAGTGGCTCACATCCTAATAGTGAACATACAGGGCCTCATTCAATTGCGATTTTGCCAATTGAATGGGGCTCAAAATAAGCACAGAACATATATTGTGTCAAACAGATTTTAGTTAGTGAAAACCTTGATTTGGTAGAGATGTTTACTAACTCAACCATTTTTCAGAGAATATATGTTATGTGCTTATTTCAAGCCCTATTCAATTGGCCAAATTGCAATTAAATGAGGGCCACAGTATCTAACATAAGTGAGTACACCCGTCACATTGTTGTTAACATTTTAGTACATCCTTTCATGTGACAACACTGAAGAAATGACACTCTGCTACAATGTAAAGTAATTTTTCGGACCCATCAATAACTCAATACCCAGCCATTAATGTGTAAACCATTGTCACCAAAAGTGAGTACACCCTTAATTTGAAATGTCAAAATTGACATGAAATGTCAATTATGTGTGGCCACCATTATTTGCCAGAACTGCATTAACCCTCATGGCCAGGGAGTTCACCCGAGCTTCCCAGGTTGCCACTGGAGTCCTCTTCCACTCCTTAATGATACATCAGAGCTGGTTGATGCTAGAGACCTTGCACTCCCCCACCGTCAGTTTGAGGATGCCCCACAGATGCTCAATATGGTTTTGGTCTGTCGACAAGCTTGGCCAGTCCATCACCTTTACCTTCTTTAGCAAGGCAGTGTCGTCTTAGCGGTGTGTTTAGGGTCGTTATGTTATGTTGCCCTGCAGCCCAGTCTCCCAAGGGAGGGGATCATGTTCTGCTTCAGTATGTCACAGTACATGTTTTCATTCATGGTTCCCTCAATGGACTGTAGCTCCCCAGTGCCAGAGATAAATGGATAAGTCACAACGAACACAAAAACATTGATATGAGATGAACCCATCATTTTGAACCAAAACAGTGATGCAGAGAGAGGGGAGGCAGCATCTGACATAATTAGGTAAATGCATATAGTGGGAATCCACACAACATATTAGCAAAAACATCTATACACATGCATATATGTTTGGTCTGGGCCTGCATGCATGCTGCCAGCACTGAGGAGCTACAGTTCTTTGAGGGAACCCATGAATGCCAACATGTACTGTGACAAACTGAGAAAGAGCATGATCCCTCAGATAGGAGAACAGGCCGCAGGGCAGTATTCCAACATGCTAACGACAACAAACACACCTCCAAGCCGACCACTGCCTGGCTAAAGAAGCTGAAGGTCAAAAGTTGATGAACTGGCCAAGTAGGTCACCAGACCTAAACCCTATTGAGCATCTGTGGGGAACTCCTCAAATGGAAGATGTGGAGTGTAACGGAACCCATCACTGTTTTACCCTGTTTTATGGTTATGGTTAAAATATGATCATACTGTTATACTGTATGTATGTTGGTTTCTGCTCGGCAAAATCTTAGCCCAGACTATTGCAGACCTTGGCATAATAGATAATCCTAGTACAGAGACTCATCATAGGATAAGGAAGTCTATTGTATAAAGTGTTTTCATTATCAGACATAACAAAGAAGGATGATCTAAGCAATGTCTGATTGTATCAAAGTAGCCAGGTAGTCTCCGGGAGGTGTGACCCACCTGTTGTCCCTCAATGTGTATTGTGTGGCCAACTATGGGGGATGTGTGTATTGCCTGTGGGAAGAGATGTGTATATATATATTTCTGGGCAACAAAATAAAGTCTGTATTAATTTGACTCCCAATTGAGTGTGGGCAAATATTGCAGGTTGGGAATGGTGAGACTGTAGTGCTTCTTGGATATTGTACCGTATACCAGCGGAGATATTGGACTGCGTGTTCCAACTCCATTACAGGGACTGCAAGGTCTCTAACATCCACCAGCTCCATGATATCATCATGAAGGAGTGTAAGAGGACTCCAGTGGCAACCTGTGAAACTCTGTGGAACTCCATCCCCATGAGGGTTAGGTCAGTGCAGGAAAATAATGGTGGCCACACAAAATAATCGCCAATTTCACTTAGGGGTGGACTCACTTTTGATATTTCCCCTGAATTAATCTATCCATGTGTCATGAACATGAATATCATGCATCACCGTTACTGTAATCAAACTCATGAATATTACCTCCACCCTCAGCTGCACTAGTGGCTGTTACCCCAACCCTACATTAACACAGGGCTGGTATATTGAAGGAAGATGTATGTACTAATCCAATAACGTTGGTGTGTAGCATTCATGTGGTGTTTACCAATCATGGTACAGTACAAACGAAACAAACAATGATAATGTGAGCAATACATAATGTTTAATCTTATGTTGCTTTCCCAAATATTTACAACAAAAAAAACGGGAGGCAGAAATCCATGGACATCAATAAAATGGAACCTAAAGAGATAAGAACAAGACATCAATTAGAACAATATACGCATTGACTGCAACACCTCAACGTCAATAGATCTGGGACATCAATTGCTTCTATATGCAACATGAACATGTTCTCACCTATTTCCGCTTTCGCTTGGGTTTTTCCTGGCTCTCCTGGCCTTTGGAAGATGGTCCTCTAGGCCGGCCCCGACCTCTTCGGGTGTTTGGAGGCTCTTCCGGCCTGGATGCTGGGGACAGGGTGTGGGATGTTGACGGAGGCGAGTTTGAAGGAGTAGCCCGGTCTTGGTGCTGGCCTTCTCGGGCCATTTCAGGCCTTCGGGCGTACTCCTCCATTAACTGATTATGACGCCTCGCCTCCTGGAACATCCGCTGATTTTGCAGTGTCATTTGAGCAAAGACTCGGTCATTATGGCGTCTCCTCTCCTGTAAGTTCCGGGCATTGTTGCGTCTCCTCTCCTGTAAGTTCCGGGCATTGTTGCGTCTCCTCTCCTGGAAGTTCCCGGGCGTTATTGCGTCTCCTCTCCTCAAGCTTCCTGGCATCATGGCGTCTCATCTCCAGCATGAACTGTTGATTTTGCTCACGCTCATGCTGGAGATGAGCCAGGAAATCCGGGCACTGGGCCGCTGACAGCGCAGGACTAACTGGCAGCAACCCAGACCACTGTGTCCTCTGGGTGGAGGCACTGCTGACTGGTGTGTCCTGCCTGGGAGACGCCTGCTGGGCCTGCGGGGCCGGAGTGGCTGGCTGGGCCTGCGGGGCCTGTTGGTCCTGAGTGGCCACAGTGGCTGTCTGTGCCTGCGGGGCCTGTTGGTCTTGAGTGGCCACAGCGGCTGTCTGGGCCTGCGGGGCCTGTTGGTCTTGAGTGGCCACAACGGCTGTCTGGGCCTGCGGGGCCTGTTGGTCTTGAGTGGCCACAGCGGCTGTCTGGGCCTGCGGGGCCTTTTGGTCTTGAGTGGCCACAGCGGCTGTCTGGGCCTGCGGGGCCTGTTGGTCTTGAGTGGCCACAGCGGCTGTCTGGGCCTGCGGGGCCTGTTGGTCTTGAGTGGCCACAGCGGATGTCTGGGCCTGCGGGGCCTGTTGGTCTTGAGTGGCCACAGCGGCTGTCTGGGCCTGCGGGGCCTGTTGGTCCTGAGTGGCCACAGCGGCTGTCTGGGCCTGCGGGGCCTGTTGGTCCTGAGTGGCCACAGCGGCTGTCTGGGCCTGCGGGGCCTGTTGGGCCGGAGTGGCCACAGTGGCCTGCTGGTCCTGCGGGGGCCACATGCCCTGCCAGGGGCCCATGCTCCAGGGCAGCATTGTTTGTGAAGCCATATTGGGGGCACAACCGGAATGGGACCACATTGGGTGGCCCCACATTTGGCCAGCCCACATTGTCTGGGAGCCAGGCGGTGCCATTATCCTGGCTGGAGGCAATTGCTGGCACCTTGTGGATGGCCCAGGTGGACTTTGATAGGAGGGCCCTGCTACAGGGGAAGTTGACGCAGGTGGTCCTGCATCTTCAGAAGGTGCAGGAACCTGCGGAGGCAGGGGACGCCTGGATGGTACTGAAATGAGACAAGATTTTGATTTGAGTATTGTTGTTTCCATATCTCTGAGATCAGAGTGACTTGTAATTGGCTGTGAATGTTTGACGCCAATCAAAATTGATTTGCATCATTAGTATTGTGGATCCTGGCTGGGATCTTTCCTGTTATGTGACACCGACTACTGGCAGCAGCAGTTGGACCAAGGGGCTGATAGATGGCGCTGCCACTGTTATATACATCATTTTCAACTTACACAGAAGCCCAAAAGCACTAGCCCTCACACTTATCCGAACCCCTTACCTTAACAACACCATAACCCACTAAATCTGCATGATTATATAATCTCCAGGAAAATGCTGTGACATGTAGAGGCTGCTCACTGCTGCTACCAGCAGTCACGGTCAGATAACAGGAAAGGGCCCATGGCTATATGTAATGCTGGTGCGGTGTGCCAACTGCAGTTAATTAGGACACGTGCTCATCTGAATCTGTTGGCCAGTGTGTGAGACAGACCAATCTGTGACCAATCCTCAGCAATGTGAGTTAACATGTTAATGTAACATGGTCCAGATTATGCTGTTACACAACACAAACTTACAGTCCATCAGAGTTTGTATCCGCATATGCTGCAGTGTGCACATCCATACATGTACTCTCATGGTGATGTACCAGCTAGACCGGACCTATCCTGTTGTATGTGCGCATATGTGCGCATCTCTGGAAGTGCCCCACCAACGACTCTAGCTACGCCAGCCCAGCAGGCCAGGTAAGTGGTTATGGGTTTCAGGTTCTGGCTACAGTTAGGGGGGATGGGTTAGAGTTAGAAAGTGGTGTTTAGGGGGTTAGGGTTAGAGGGTTACGGGCTTTGGGTGTACCAACTATTTTTGACGGCTACATGGGGACGCAAGCGCAGCCGCATCCCTAGAGTCGGCGGCGGCACTCTTCCAGCACATACTGAAATGCCCACATAAAACAGGATACATCCGTTATACCTAGTTTCAAAATGTACATGAATTCTAAGCAGTAGGAGGGTTAAGCCAAACAGCTATGGATGGGCCAGTTTAACATGGAGTAGAGTGTGACAGGGGAACTCATGACAATAAAAAATCAATTGCAATAGAGTTGTCATGTATGCTTTATATGCACTGGGAACCAACAGCAAACATAACAGTAACATCAATAGATTTGCAAAACGGTATCATAATCAGTTGTGGGAGGAGGTATTGGACATATATTTCATTGATAACAATTCTGACAAGTATATTTCTTTACACTGGATTTACATGATTTTCGCAGCCTCATATATCTGTAGTCACAACCAGATATCTTACAGTGCAATTCAACGTCAGTTATCTATCGGTGTGGGGTACATGTGCGTACATATGAGGGTGTTAAGGTGTACATGGTACTCACATTGCAGGGTTTCAGGCCGACCGGAGTCCACCAGGCTAGGGAGGCCCACGACTGACGCTGGCCGGATCATGTCGCGGACTGTGGCCTCCCAACCGGGGTATGTGAAGGTTTGTGGCGACCCACCACCGGTTCCACGTGCTGCTTTGGCCTCATCGGCCATCTTCTTTTTTACATCGATGCGGCAGTCTTGGAACCGGTGCTGGACAGACTGCCAGGTACGATTCGCATACCCCAGCGAGGAGACCTCAGCCGCGATCTCCTTCCAGGCATCTGTCCTCTGCCTGGGCCTCACTTCACTCCCACCGGTTAGGATGGAGTGTCGGGCTTGCACTCCTCTAACCAGTGTTTCGATCTCCTGGATGGTAAAGTTTGCTGCCCTTTTGCGGGCAGCAGCAGCTTGCTGGCCAGCCTGTGGCTGGGGGCCCTGCTCTCCCTGACCTCTCCCTTCACTGCCTTCTCCCTCCATCTCTCCTCCTCTATCTCTCTTGCTCTCACAAAACCTCCAACTCCAAGACCTGTGTGTCCACTTGCACAGCATACAACACAGTCACAGATTACAGAATTTAACTCCCTTTTAAACTATTTGTGCCCTTGATTGTCATCTTCCTATTGGTTAATTGATTTCAGGTTTGATTTTAGGATTACGGGCTTGAGACTTGGCCGTAGCTTCTTAGTCAAGCACGTACAGGTTTGGCGGATGATTGCCCTCCAAGCCCGTAGCTCGTTATTCAAACCCGTGCGGGCTTGCATGATAGATGAAGTTAAATATCTTTATTTGCACATTTGAGAGTAGGGGAATGTTGAGCTATTAATTCTGAAACCAAACATCACTTTCACTTTTAATAAAAGTACAGGATGGCTTTTCTATGCTACGACTTGTAAGTTAGCCCTTTACGACCCGTAGGTCTATTTTACCCATTTCCGGACTTGACGGAGGCTAATCCCGCAGCCTTTGCGGGTCTGAGGTGCTCCAAGCCCTCGGGACTTTGTCCACGGATATTTGACAAGAATTTGAAAATACAAAAATTGCAGATTTGAGGATAGGGGAATGTTGTGCTATTTTTGCTAACACCTACAATCACTTTATTGTCTCATCAGAGTGCAGGATGGCTTTATTTGGGCTTTATTATGTGCTTAATTGGTGCTAGCGGGACCTGTTTGCTGCAAGTAAGCTGCGGCTCGCTTTTAGCCTTGCAGAGAGGTTTCCCGTAGCAATTGAATAGCAACCGGGGCTTTCTTGCGGCCGAAACTCTTGCGGCCGTTTTAGATCAAAGGCTTTCCTCCGGCGCGTGCGGCCGCAAGGGCTGCGGCCGCTAATAGAATGAGGCCCTAAGAGCATAGTTACCCAGAAAAAAAGGTTATTAAGTTTCTAATGAGCAAAAAATATCCAATTTTTCAATCAGTTCACAACTCATCAGAATACGCACAGAGCTTTCACTAAATTCAACACAACCCATCAGTATCACAGAGCCCATTACTAAATTCACCACAACCCATCATTATGCTCACAGAGCCCTTCACTAAATTCACCCCAACCCATCAGTATACTCACAGACCCTGTAATTGAATTCACCACAACTCATCAGTATGCTCACAGACCCTATAATTGAATTCACCACAACCCATGAGTATGCTCACAGACTCTATAATTGAATTCACTACAACCCATCAGTATGCTCACAGACCCCATCACTGAATTCACCATTATCCATCAGCAAGCTCACATACCCTATCATTGAATTCACCACAACCCATCAGTATCACAGAGCCCATCAAAAAGTCACCACAACCCATCACTATCAGAGCCAATCACTAAATTCACCACAACCCATCAGTATGCTCACAGAAACCCATCACTAAATTCACCACAACCCGTCAGTATCACACAGTCCATTACTAAATCCAACACAACCCATCAATATCACACAGTCCATCACTAAATTCTCCCATCAGTATCATAGAGTCGATCACTAAATTCACCACAACCTATCAGTATGCTTACAAAGCCTATCACTAAATTAACCACATCCCATCAGTATCACAGAGTCCATCTTTAAAAATGGTGGTTTAAGTCCAGCATAAATTTAATACAAAAACAAATCAACTAGGAATGTTCCCAATCCTATCTCCTATTGTAGTCCAGCCCATGTGAAGCTCTGGGTAGCACAGCATCTGTTTATTTTCTCATGTGCGTTTGAACTCTCACAATTGCTCATGTCTATATTTGAGAGCCTACGCATGTGCTACTTTGCTCTTGCAACTACGCCCCACTTCTTCATTCACAGAAGGATTTGCTTCAGCAAGGCCCGGGGTAGTTTTGGGGGGTCCAGAAGGTGATAATCACAAGTAGGCTCATGGTGGGCAGGCCCCAGGGACCCCTCACACTTAAAAAAATGAAATACAACAAAAATAAAAAAGGACAGCACTTGGTGTCCCGGTACAGTGCACCACCTGAACCAGCTGTAGCTCCTCCCATTGTTCCAACTATTCCTTCCACACAACACCTCCCTCCACTGCTAACTACAAGCACACAGGCATCTGATGAAACACATACAAAAGGATTCATAAACAGACTTTTAAAAAATGCAGTTTTTCACTAACAATATGTATGTCCTTGACTTACATAGCTGCTAATATTGTTAGTTTGGTGCATACTTGACAAACAAGCATCTTTTATCTATAAATGCAACCATCCTGGAAGATTCTTTATTAAAATAATGACAGGAGAGTTGTTTTCTTTACTCAAACAACTTGTTTGTGCCTACCATTAGTGTGTAATATCAGATCAATATCAGATATTTGCAGTTAGTGCACTTCCTTTTCCTAACTATGAGAATCATGACACAGTATTAGAACCTGAGATGATTATTGGTGGGTGGAACTTGTTGTAATAGTCCAACTCTTAATATAAAAAATCTGGTTATTAGATAGAGAAAGTCCTGGAAAAATCACTGACCACAACCTTTGTGGAATTAGGGTGTGTGTGATGTCTGCTACACTTAAGAAGTATATATAAAATATCATTTAACATTTTAGGTTAATGTAGATATATTTAACCGAGGAAACACTGACTTTTTGTAATTAAATTGAATAATAATATACTAATCAATCATAATTATTAGAACAAAATGTTTATGTAATGGAAATACATTTCTGTAAATGAATATAATTGTCTCACATACATGCATATGGTGAGTAATTTCCTTTATGAAGTTATCAGTTCCATGCTGGGTGAAAGCACTAGTTATTAATGTCCCTTTTCTTAACACTCATGAAAACTGACAAACCAAAAGTTTATGCCTGCTTTGTTTTTGTAAATTAGCTGCTGCAAATTTTAAGTCCACCTGAGCCCATGATTAGTTACGCCTCACACAACTGTTGTTGTTGTTTAGTTGTTAAGTCGCGTCTGACTCTCCGTGACTCTATGGACCACATGCCAGGTGCATCTCTCAGCCACTGCCCCTCTGAGCTCCATCAAGTTCATGTTCATTGATTCAGTTACCTCATCTATCCATCTCAGCCTCTGTCATCCCCTTCTTTCTGTGCATTCATTTTCCCAGCATCAGAGTCTTTTCTAGGGAATCCTGCCATCTCATGATATTGCCAAAATATTTGAACTTCAGCCTCATGATCATACCTTCTAGTGAACAGTTTATCTTGATTTTCTGAAGTATTGATTTATTGGATCTTCTTGCAGTCCAACCTCACAACATTCTCTAGAAAAAAGGCATCTAAGAGGAAATATGATTACCTTATATAAATATATCCAGGGTCAGTATAAAGATTTTTCAAGGGAGCTTTTTGTGCCAAGAGGTTTTCAACTGACAAGAAGACATTCCTTGAGGTTAGAAGTAAAAAGATTCCACCTTAAAGAAAGAAAAGGGTTCTTCACAGTAAGGGTGGTTAATCTGTGGAATTCTCTACCAGAGGAGGTGGTGACAGCAGATTCGATAGATAACTTTAAAAGGGGACTAGATTTATTTCTAATTAAAAAGGGAATTCAGGGTTATCATGGATAATTAGAGAGAAAGTATTGATCCAGGGAGAAATCCGATCATTAGTATCTGGGGTCAGGAAATATTTCCTTGGGGTTTTTTTTCTGTTTGCCTTCCTCCGGATTAATTAATAATTAAAAATAAAATCAAAAATAAATAATTAAATAATTAATTAATAATTAATTAACAACAAATTAATTAATATTTAATCCACATATTGCAGATCAGAGGAGATCTTAAAAGGTTGAACTTGATGGACTGAAAGTCTTTTTCAAATTTAATTACTATGTAACTATGTAACAAATCAAAGGTGGCAATTCTACGGCACTCAGACTTCTTTATGGTCCAGCTCTCACATCTGTATGTTACTACTGGGAATAACATAGTTCAAAATATGCAGACCTTTGTTGATAGTTTAATATATTTACTTTTTACTAGCTTGTCCAAGCTTGCCATAGGTTTCCTCCCCAGAAGCAAACCTCTTTTAATTTCATGACTACAGTCACCATCTGCAGAGATTTTGGATCCAAGGAAAATAAAATCTGTCACTGCCTCTACTTCTTCCCCGTCTATTTGCCAGGAAGTTAGATTGCCTTTTGCCATGATCTTCGTCTTTTTAACATTGAGCAGCAGGCCAACGTTTGCACTCTCTTCTTTTTACCCTCATCAATAAGTCCTTTAGATCCTCCTCACTTTCAGCCATCAGAGTAGTATCATAGACGTATTTGAGGTTGTTGATATTCCTTCCAACAAGACATTATGTGTTAGGCAGACTACCTTATAAATATCCAAATAAATAAATTGCAATCTGTACCAAAGGAGTTGCATTGCCCTACTATGCATGGTGAAGAAATCAAAAGAGGAGAGTAATCCTCTTATCAATAGCCATAACCCTATAGGGCCTTTTTAGTACATTATGTGATTTAGCAAATACTTTCCCCAGGCTAAGATCCCATTAGCACTATACATAGGGTCTCATTAAATTCCAAGCCCGTAACTCGATTGCAGACATCCGCATGTCTGCGATCAAGTTCCGGGCTCCCGTTGGACTCCATTTGCAAGGCTATTCAATTGCTCCAGGTCGCAAATTGCGATCCTGAAGCCAGCTCCCTAAACCATGCACCGTGCACATGTCTTTCATCGCTCTCCCTGTAATTTACAATGCAGGATTACTGTTTATTTGCATTTACAATGTTACGAATTGGTGTTTACTCCTTTGTCGGTCCTCTCGAGTGCATGTAGGATTTTCTCCTCCATTTGCGGTTTACAAGTGTGGATACGTTTGCGAGCTTAAGGAATTGGAGCAATTGAATAGCAATTTGCGATTTTAGCCCTGCGAAAGTGACACATCAAAGGCTTCTGGATGGTGTAAGTTACGAGTTGGATGGACGACATTTTTTCAAGCTCGTTACTCGATCCAAGCATGCAAAAAGACGCCAACTAAATAGCAAATTTGACTGCAATCTCACTTATGGGCCACCACATCTTAAATTTGGCTACTGAATGAGGCTCATAGTTCTTCTCACATGAGTGATATCCACAAGGAACTGCCTTCAACACCAAGTTGCAAGTTTTGCATGGATCAGTTCATGTTATAGCTTGTAGGCCAGGCTGTTCATTTACATAGAAATAGTATATTGGGACCCCTGCAGGCTCTCCACATTAACCCCTTGCTGCCGGGGTTCCCAATAGGGACCCCTGCAGGCTCCCCACATTAACCCCTTGCCTTGCTGCAGGGGTCCAGATCGTGAGCGATCGGGACCCCACCGCAGCATTTACGTCATTTAAAATTTCCCGCCGTGGGCTTGAATTCAAAATTCAAGCCTCGGGAATTGCCGGATTTGAATTTCCCGCAGTGGGGCCTTAAGGTGCCAGCGGCACACTAATGGTAACCTCCAAGCCACAGGGGTTGCTATAAGTATCCCCCCTGGCACCTAGAATTAACCCCATCACTCATCAATTTAGACCCCCATGAGACTAAAATGAACCCCCTCAGTCCAATAGGGGTCAATATATAGCCCTATAAGATACCATTAACCCCTAGGTTAACCACATAAGTGTCACGAGGGTCCTCCAGCACCCTCATGACAAAGTCTAAGCACTACACTACACTATTAACCCTAACTACACCCCCCCAAAACCCCTTAACCCTAACTAAACACCATTAACCCATAGTGAACCCTATTTAACGCTTACTGGGCCTATCTAACCCTAATTGAGCCTATTTAACCCCTTCTATACCTATTTAACCCTAACTGGTCCTATTTAACCCCTTCTAGACCTATTTAAACCTAATTGGGCCTATCTAACCCTAATTGGGCCTATTTAACCCCATCTAGACCTATTTATCCCTAACTGGGCCTATTTAACCCTTCCTAGACATATTTAACCCTAACTGGGCATATATAACCATATCTGGAACTAATAACCCTAACTGGACCTATTTAACCCTATCTGAAACTAATAACCCTAACTCTACATATTAAACCATTCTAGACATATTTAACCCTAACAGGGCCTATTTAACCCCTGCTAGACCTATTTAACCCTAACTGGGCCTATTTAACCCTGTCTAGAACTAATAACACTAACTGGGCCCATCTAACCCTAACTGGGCCTATTTAACCCTAACTGGACCTATTTAACCGAAATTAGACCTATCTAACCCTAACTGGGCCTATTTAACCTTTTCTAGACCTATTTAACCCTAACAGGGCCTATTTAACTCCTTCTAGACCTATTTAAACCAAACTGGGCCTATTGAACCCTGTTCGAACTAATAACCCTAACTGGGCCTATATAACCCTAACTGGGCCTATTTAACCTTAACTAGGCCTATCTAACCCTAACTCTGCCTATTTAACCTCTTCTATACCTATTTAACCCCCTCTAGACCTATTTAACCCTAACTGGGTCTATTTAACCCTAACGGGGTCTATGTAACCCCTTCTAGACCTATTTAACCATAACTGGGTCTATTTAAACCCTTCTAGCTTAGCCCTATCTGGAACTAATAACCCTAACTGGGCCTATTTAACTCTAATTGCGCCTATACTGGGCCTATTTAACCCTATCTGGAACTAATAACCCTATCTAACCTTAACTAGGCCTATCTAACCCTAACTGGGCCTATTTCACCACTTCTATACCTATTTAATCCCTTCTATGCCTATTTAACCCTAACTTGCCTTATTTAAACCCTTCTAGGCCTATTTAACCCATCTCTAACGGGAGTCTATACAGACCCCATATGCATCCATCTAACCCCATCACTTATGGGGTCTAAAAAGGCCCAATAAGCCTATATTTAACCCCATCAGTCCCATAAGGGTCTATGAAGACCCTCATGGGACAAATAGAACCATAATATTAACCCGAGTACCCTCATGACACTAAGTACAAACACTGCACTACACTAACCCTACCGCAATAAACCACTAAATTTAGACAATCCCCCTTCTACTCTATTAACCCCTACCTACCTAACACTACCTACCTAACCCCCTATTAAAGCCCCCCACCCCACTAAATACACAAAATAAAAAACCTATGTTACAAAAAATAAAAAAAAACATTTCACAACCCACACTACAAAAAAAAAATACACACACCTGCTAAGAAAATACATATACATATATACATAACATTACAATACAGCAATAAATACATTAAAAATATACCCCTAACTACAATACATGGCCTACTATTTATAAAACATTATCCCTATCAATGAAACATTACCCCCTATCTATACATTACCCCCTATCTATAAAACATTACCCCCTATTTATACATTACCCCCTATCTATACATTACTCCCTATCTATACATTACCCATATCTATAAAACATTACCCCTATCTATAAAACAATACCCCATATCTATACAACATCAACCCATATCTACCTTACATTAAAACCCCTAAATCTAACCTAAAATGTAATAAATAAGACCACTTACCTTGCCTAGATGTCCCTTCAGTGATGAGGGGTTTCCTGCACAGGTCTTTTATTTTTATTGATCGCAGGTCCTTTAAGGACCTTTAAGGTCCTTTCAGGACCCGCGCGGGGCAGGATATTTAAATTCTTAAAGCAATGGGGGCCCCGATGGGGACCCCCACTGCAAGGGTTAGTGTAGGGACCCTCCAGGGATCCCAATGGGGACCCCGCAGCATGAGGGGGTCAATGTTATTTGCAGCGGGGGTACTTAAAGTACCCCCGCGGCTTGGGGTAACCATTAGTGGTCCGGGGTTCCTATAAGGAGCTGCGGCTGAACTTTTAGGGGTAAATATATATTCAATGCAGCACTGTACAGGCTGTAATTGATAGGGGACATTAGGGGGGACATGGGGATGACATGTAGTACATTGGCTAGCTGGCACATCGCCACTAGCCAATACTGTCATTTGTGGCCACAAGTCCGCCAGGCTTGGAGAACATTTTACTGAATTGGGGTCATCCAAGCTCATAGTCCCAGGATTGGATGACTTCCAAGGCAGCCAGCGATCAGGCCCAAGCCTGCCAGAGCAAACGGCCAATTGCCTGTCTAGCGATCGAAAGCGATAGGAAGGCGTGTGCTGCGTCCCTTTTCCTTTGAATAGCTAGGTAGCTAAGGGGCCGCAGCACACAGTACGGGATTGCCGCGTTGCAGCCATTTTGCATCCATCATTAGAATAAGGCCCTGTGTGCGCTAACCATAGACAAAACATTTTTTTCTTGTAATCTTTATATGCAAATATGTCTGCTAATCACAGGATTGTTTGAAGATAGTACATAGGTTAAAAAGTGTGTAATACACACTGAAGTTTGAAATAAAAACAAAAAGAAGTAAGAATTGGTGTGCAGGAATCTTAGAAATATATAACTCAGTCCAAGATGGCATGGAGACCATTCTATATAGGGCAGGGTTATTAGAGCAGGTACAAATAGATGCATGCACATAAATAAATTCTTATGTCATTAAACCCGACCATCAAGGGTTTTATTAATCAATGAAGTGCATCTTAAATCATAAAGGCAACATTGATCCTGATATTTGTGGTTTGGTTGAGTCCAGCCTGGTTAACCACATACTTTCTTCTCACCCAAATAGCCGTGTACACTTTTGGTTTTTGACAGGCAGGCAAGGCTGATGCATGCTAGCAGGGGATGATCATGGTCACCTTGACCTAACTTGCTCTTTAAGGGGCAGTGTCCCAATGGTAAAATTAACTAATTTTGATTATCCCAGGGTCTAACAGGGATCAGTTATTATTATATTAGAGATTGATTCAGTTAGTTTCGGGCAGAGGGTTTGGTTCGAAAATCCAGTTTGTGAAACTTCTATGTATGTGATTATAAAACTACTTTTATGGTGGTATGTTTTTTTTTCTCGCTTAGCCGATTTTCGATTGGCGAAATTTGCCCAAATCGACTTAAATTTGCGTTCCACCTCACTCCCAGATGTCCTGGTTGATCGTTCATCAAGTGCTTGCAGCCTAAGGGGAATCCACGTTTCCTAAGTGTTTTAAATTGCGATTCAGGCAATTGAATAGGGCTCTATATAAGCACATAGCATACTTTTTAACAGAAGTTTTTAGTTAGTGAACTTCTATCCAAAAGCAAGGTCTTCACTAACTAAACACTTCTGTAAAAAATATGCTAAGTGCTATATGCTATGCGTGTGTTTCATTGCTACCACTGCTCGCCTCGCTTCACTCGCCTCTCAGGCTTTGAACGCCTTTGGCACTCATCGCCCAAGTACTGCGACTTTTAGTGCTGTAACTGCTCGCCTCGCAGGTGATGAGTGCCAAAGACTGCAAATGCAAAAGTGCAAAAGTGCTGCAATGTAACGGCTCGCCTTGCTATGCGAGGCTCGCAGGCAATGAGCGCCTTTGGTGCTCATCGCCCAACTGCTCTGAATTAACGTCTCGCAAAGCGTGACGACGTCTCGTAGTTCGACAATTATAATATGTGTTTGTGTATACCCACTCCAGACCTTGACTTCACTTTCCCCAAATACATTTGAACCTTGGTGAATTTTGTAAACCAAATACATTGACTATCCCTCTTCTATAAAATGAAAAACATATACTCTTCACCGTACTGTTTTTTTTTTTTTTAAAGTGGGATGCCCTGATTTTTTTTTAAGGGATGTACTAAAAGGCTGTCTTCATAAATAAATTAAAGCTGTATGATGACACTGTAATGCAAGCTGCAGAATAAATACAGACAGTTTGTGCGGTCTCCTTTCTATGTGTGTTTAAATGGTGGCACTTAGCACTGTGGTATTTATAGTGCTCCAATTTACTGCCTACTCTTGACCTACTGACTCTGGCAGAGTCCCTTTAAACATTGGCCAGATGCTCCCCAATAAGCTGTTGCAAAGCAATTCTTACACACAGCAGTACACCGCAGATTTAGAGAACATCATAACCTCAGTAGCTTGATTTCAGGTATCCTGTCTAATGCACTGCACAACACAATTTGCTTTTTAGGAGGTGTAATGCATTATATTACTGTTTAGTAATGATACTGGAAAATAAACTATAGCTAGATCCTGTTTTATAACATGTAAGAAGTTGGACAACAATAGGGAGTAGGACCTTTTTGAACTGTATTTTGGATCTTTACTGGCCCAGTAAAATGCACATGTTATATATTCTGAAATGTTTGTAATTTTTTGCCACAAAATTAATTGACTATGCCTGCACAAGGTAATGTACCCTATAAGGTATTTTTGTTTTCAAAGCTGATTTTGAAAAGCCTTACAATAACTGTGTGTTCAGTCGTGTCCTGTAATCATTTCTCTCTAACACTACACCTCTAAATGTGGCAACTAGACCAGTCAGGGAAAGATTGCGTTCGTCCCTCACAAGGCAATCCGAAGGGTCTCTAGTTGGCCAATCTCCTCCATTCAGCCAGGATGGTGAGGGACAGTGTGTGGGGACCTGGTATAAGGAGCCTGGAGGGTCTATAGGTGACAAATCTGTCCATTAGCTTTGCAGATGCCATCTGATTTATACTATTCTTTCTTAGTATGTTAATTTGAGACTGCAGTCCTGTTTGTAATTATAAATTGATGAAGGATGGTGTAAATTATTGGCATTTTAAAAAGTTTAAACTTGTTTTCAATTTATACCTGCCATATGGAGAGTGGCTCTGATAACTATTTATAAAAAGACAGTATTACAAGAAGTATTAAACACTTAAGTAAAATATTCATTGGGAGGTATCTATGGTGCCCTTATTATAGTATGTATTAGAAGTGTAGCTTCTTTGTCTCTTTAAGACCACACTAAGCTGACTAAAACAGGGCATTTGGATTAAATACAATCAGCTAATTGTCCAAATGGATGGTGTCTTGGAGAGTTTGTTGGCCCTCTTTTGACACCCAAATTAATTCACCTCATTATATTATCTCAGTTGTTAGGAGCCTGTCACTTCTTCTGCATATTATTGTTTTACAATTTCCCTCACATTGATTTTATTTAAATTGTAAGATAGTTTGAATAAAAGTTATATTTTATTACCAGACACATTGTATATATTGTTCTAGGCCTTACGTTCTGGCTAAAATTTAGAAGTCAATATTAGAATTGGAACTTGAAGTAATTGATTGTGTACAATGATCCTTGATAAGTGCTTTTCGACTCGAAACTTTGACTATAATTGAAGGAATGTATTTTAAAGCTCACTTGATTGTGATTTATCTTACCTTGTAACTGTTTGTGCATCAAGTACCTGTTTTGCATTGGACCATTACTCCTTTATAAAGATGTTAACTCCTAGACAAATAGGCAGACATGTTTGATGTGACAGAGGAAAACATGTTTATGATATGAGTGGCTCCTTTCTCACATAAGGGTACTTTCTTACACAATGGTATTTGCAGGAACACTTGAAACCTATGAAACCATTAATATGCCAGGAGCTGTGAACACACTAAAGACTGTATTGATACAATTACATGCTAAATATAATTTCATTATTTATTTTATCCACCATCCAATATTGTTAGTACAAATGATGTAACCTCTTTGGATTAAGGTTCACTTCCGCTATTTCTACAGCTGTCCTTTTAATGAAAAAATACTATAATGCATATGAATTAAGAAGTAGGTAAATGGGTAAAATAACACAATTTTATTAAAATAGCTTTGGAAATACTGTAAAAATTATCTCTATTTTTGGACATTCAACAACAACTGTAAACATAGTGAATTAGCCTATTCACACACAGCCTTATTAAATTGCAATTCGGCCAATTGAATAGGGCTCTATATAAGCACATAGCATATTTTTTTACAGAAGTTTTTAGTTAGTGAACGTCTATCCAAAAGCAAGGTCTTCACTAACTAAAAACTTTTGTAAAGAAAATATGCAGTGTGCTTATATAGAGGCTTTTTCAATTGGCCAAATCGCAATTTAAAAAGGCTAATAGTTTGCTTCCTACACCTACCTGAAAATTATATGTGTCAGAGATAGAAAGGCTTTCTATGTGGGTAGAACATTAGAGCTTTCTCAGCATGATAAGATTAACAAGATATTCCTTAGCTTGGAGCTACATATAATGAACTTTCATTGCAAACTATGAAACCTTCTATCTGTAGGGACACAAGGACTCCTGGGAAAACTATTCATGTTGTTGGAGACACCACAGACAAGATTTTTTAAAACAATTTTATAAGTTGAACATGTTACATGTCCTGGGTTTTTACACTGAATAAGTTTTGCTAGTTATTATGAAAAAATAGAGTAAAAAATGGGAATAATACTAAAACGCTATTCATATACGGACATCAGTACAATTAAAAAATACAGAGAAAATAATTTAAAACATAGGCTTGAACCCTATACATATTGGTGCTGAATAGGGCAAATTAACAGATAGTACTATGACCCCTGAACTTGAAGGTGCAGTCAAGTACTGTCACCCCAAAACTGACTAGTTTCTATAATAATAGTAGCTTATGCTGTGGGTCACATGGTTGTATCTACCTTGCTTGTTTTTATAGGGCACCACTGTGATTATATTCTATATGCCTCTTCCAGTGTTATCAAATCTTAGGATTGAGGTCCTAAATGAGTGAGTGGGTGGTGAAGACCTCTGCTGATGAGTTCTGGATATTAGGTAGTGAATGTGATTGTGGGTATTTCCTTCTTGTTCAGCTGGAGGGGAGATGAAGGCGGCTGCTAGGTATTAAGAGCACCTCAGGTCTCACCATTTGGCTCACTGATTTTGCACCAAATATTGATATATTGGTATTACAAGGTTCTATTTGGAAGGTGTATTTAAGCTGTGGTGAGTATTTTACAGTTTAAGCTCAAAATAGCAAGTATATTAATAAAGTTAAGTTCAACTCTTAAGCCACATGTCTGCTGATTGAGATAGTTGACCATTTTTTTATGGAATCTACCATCCTGTCTGTATCGCTCCTTTAATACAAAAAGCAGTGGAAAGACATTTACATATGGTAGAACTACAATAAGGCAATGTTCTCCTATATTTCTTTCCAAATTTTAACCAAGAATAGTGTTAACTGCTAACTTTAGTTATCGGATTGTATGAAAAATATTTCTTCCATGTCAATTTCTCACATGAACTGTCCTGATTAAACTGTTTTTTTTAGAGGAAGTCATATTTTGTGCATTTGAAATTATTGATTCCTACTGAATTAATCCATTGCTTTTGGAAAAAAAATATTTTTAACATTGTACTAGAGTTGTTCAATCATTCACTATTTTTATACTTTAGCATCAATAACTATGAAAGCTAATTCAGAAAAATACTGACGATGACTTCTTAAATGAGACTACCACTTCAAAGTAAATAAATGTAATCAGTATTTAGTTTAAGAAGCAATCATCACTCGTAGCAACATTCTGATTTTACAAGTTTTGTTTTCTACTTCCTATTTCTTCTTAGAAGCATCAGCCACCTTGTTCTTAAAACATTGGGTGAAATTCACTAAGCTTCACATGACTGTGAAATGGCCTTTTTAGTCTGTAATGGCTGATAGGTATCTAAAGATAGAACCCCTTTGTAGTTCTGACTATTGAAGACAGCATTTTTTAACTTGTAAAGTGTTCAAAGGAATCATTGTATCTTAGAAATGGAGAATGGGATTCCTGATAATAAAATAAGACATAGTACAGAAAGACATAGTAAAAATATCTAGGCTTCTAACATTTAATAAAGAAAAACCTTAAAGGACACTGTAATGCCACAACAGCATTCGCTAGATGGTTTAACTAGGCATTTGCAGCCTTATTAAATTGTGATTGGGCCAATTGAATAGGGCTTTATATAGGGACAGAGCATATTTTTTTTTAAAGAAGTTTTTAGTTAGTGAAAACCTTGCTTTTGGATAGAAGTTCACTAACTAAAAACTTCTGTAAAATATGCTCTGTACTTATATAGAGTCCTATTCAATTGGCTGAACCGCAATTTAATAAGGCTATTGGTCATTAATAAAATTATTATTCAATCAATAAAAGCATCAACACTAAATTTCATTTGAAATTTCAGACTCTGCTGCTGGTGTCTAGCCACTGTAAGGTCAACAAGGGAGATGGCTTTGTCTGGCAGGCAGCTGCTACATTTTCAGACACAAAGTGTGGCAATGCAATGATATTCATTGACTCAATATTTATTTATGTATACAATCTGTATTTGTGAAGGGTCTTCATGAGTCAAGGGTCTTCATGAATCAATTCTGTGTTTGTTATATCACATCCTGAGAATAGGATGATTGGGTTATATGTTTATAGTTTCAATGGATGGAGGCATTGGGGCAGAAGTCCAGAGTCTTAGTCTGATACAAAGTTAATACTGAAATTGACACCACAACCCTACACCGTCATTGTCCCAGAAGCAGACACATATCACTCAATACAACCAACTTTTATTTTCATGTCTGAAGTCACCATCTGCAGAGATCTTGGAGCCCAGAAAAATAAAATCTGTCACTGCCTCCACTTCTTCCCCATCCAGAGATTTCTTTTTGGCCATCATCTTTGTCTTTTTAACGATGAGCATCCGCTCATTGAAAAGCAGTTTTTGCACTCTCTTCTTTCAACCTCATCAATAGGCCCTTTAGTTCCTCCTCACTTTTAGCCATCAGACTAGTATCATCAATTTTTCTCCCAGCAATACTAACTTCTGCCTTGGATTCATCCAGACCTGCCTTACACATGAGGTATTCTGTGTATAAGTTGAATACATTTGGTGGCAATATACAACCTTGTTGCACTTTTTTCCTGATCCTTAACCAATCAGTTGTCCCAAGTTCGGTGCTGGCCGTAACTTCCTGGTCCACATACAGATTCCTCAGCAGGTGGATGAGATGATCTGGCATTACCATGTCTTTACGAACTTGCAACATTTTGTTGTAATACACTCATTGACAGGCTTTAAAATAATCTAAGAATAGGAAGTAAATGTTTTTTTTTTTTAAGCACTTTCTCTATTATCCAATAGATATTGGCATTTTGATCTCTTGTGTCCCAATCTAATCTCGCTTAATCTTGCTGGCATGTGAAATTAGTGCAATTGTTCGATAATTGTAGCAATCATTGGTACTGCCTTTTTTGGGGATTGGAATGTAGACTGATCCAATCCACTGACCAATTTTGAGTTTTCCAAATTTGTTCTAACAACAAAGCTTTAATAAATTGCCCAATATTAGTTAACCACAGTGGCCAATTGAAATGTTATGTTTTATAAACAATTATTTATTAACAAAGGCTTCAATTGTCATTGCCATCCTAGTTTTGTCTACTACTTTCTCAGTAGAATGTATCCATGTAAACTAATGAGTTTTCAATAGGCTATACAGATTGGCAGTATTAGATCACACTTTTCCAGTGTGTAAATGCAAGCTTCATGTGCATTCACCGAACACCCCATCCGAGGAAGCTGATTCAGCAGGAATCAAGATTTATAGCTGCAAAATGCATGTAACGGTTAATACAGAAAAATCTGTATTATACAGGGTTGAGTCACATTATTATGACTACTGCCTACTTTTTATGTCAGCAGCGCGTAGTCAATGAAATACGACATGTGTCATGAGATGGCCTGGTGGGTATATAAGATGACATGTAGGCATGTGATTTAGCTGACTTTGAAAAGGGGATGGTCATTGGCTTTCAGGCCAATGGTGGTAGTATTTCTGAAACAGTGCAGTTTTTTAACTGTTTGCGTGCTGCTGTGGTTAAAGTGTACAGTGACAAACAACACCATGGCAAATAAAGGGCGCGTACACTGCGGACCACGTGCCATTGATGTCAGAGGTGATTGACGACTGCAAAGGTGTGTGAGGGCCAAACAATACAGTTGAGCTAATCACCATCCAAATTAACCAGAGGGCTACAGACATGTGTCTAAAATGACAGTGCAGCGAACCATGTTGTTTATGTGGCCCAAAGCAAACGACTGGTCACTGCACCCATGCTGATGAGGGTTCATCATAAGAAACAGCTTCAATTTGACAACAGTACCAAAATTGAGCCTGTAGAAGACACTCTCAACCGATTAGGATATCTATCCATCTTTGCAGATCAAGTACACCATACATGTTGACTGTCTTCCCTGGAGTGGATGGGATCTTCCAGCAGGACAATGCAACATGTCATCTGGCCAGAATTGTCAGGAGTGGTTGGAGGAGCATGACGAAGACTTCCAAGTATTTCCCTGGCTTCCAAGTTCCCCAGATTTGAACACCATCAAGCACCAGTGGGCCCACCTCGATCACCATGTTTAATGTGTGGATCCACCTCCATGCACTCTTCAGCAGCAGTCGGATGCACTGGTTCCAGATACCCTTGCCAACCTTCCAGCATCTTATTGACTTACTATCACGCTGTCTATGTGCTGTCCGTGCTGCACACGGCGGTTATTCAATATATTAGCTGGTGGTTACAATAATGTGACTGGACTATGCATGATTTGCATTTAAAAAAAACATCTGCATATTATATATTTAAGTTTAGTTATTTAAAAAAAAAAATCAAATATTGGACTACAAGGACCTTTTTAGTATTAATCATATTATAAACATAGTTTTTTTCAAATTTAAAAATATACTTCTGGTTTCGCTTGACATATTTTTCTGGAAGGAAAGCTTAGTTATATTGAATTGTTTTATTCAGTTGCTTATTTTAGTGGGAGCAAATGTCCTTTAAGCAGAAATCTATAACACATTTCATTTAATATTACAATACAAAAATTCACATCTTTCATTTCTGCCTTGGGTTGATTCAATGTCAAACAGTAATATTTCATTATATGTAATGCATCAATGTAAAATACATTTCATTAGAGACAATGCTATTTGAACATTTGATCCTATCCTGTTTTAGGCATTGAGAGAACCTTGGATTTTTAAGTACAGTAGTAACATTAAGCTACTAAACATATTCTGGCCAAAGGTGACACAGAGGATGTTAAATAGAGCAGAAAGACCATCACTGACTATTAGTGACAAATTAGGTCATTGTGGGTGACATTATATACAGTACCTGAAATAATTGATGTAAATGATGCATTAAATTAACAGTATTTTCTTTGTGTCAGCAGTATGTGAGTTAATCTTTGGTATTCATTTATTAAAACCAGTGATTGCCACAATAAAAGAAGCAAATTCATGTTTTGATCTATTTTACCACTTTTGTATATATTAGAAGCAGTAATTAAAAAATGTCCCTGCCTATAGAAAAATGTTATATTGAAAGGGGCTGATTTTACTTTTAACCAAATATATAAATTAAATATACATCAATCTGCATATTCATTGCAAACAATGGCAAACCTGTTAGGTTCAGTTAAGGATTCAACTTAAAGGAGTACTGTGGTCAAACATTTTCTATATGGCGTTTTCAATTAACAAAACTTAGTAATGTAAAGAATTTTTGAAATAAAAAATAAATTACAGCCTTTAAGGTTTTTCCCTTTTGAAAGCAATTATTTTTACTGCATGTTATCATTCTTTTACCAAGCTTTTTCTTGTAGCTTCTGCCTTAACATGGTGTCTTTGTAAACTAATTACCGTAGCTTTCCATTAGAGCAAAGTAATGCACTTGCAGATATATTTGTCACCTTCCTACATAATCAGAGTATGTCAGTGAAAACTAAAGTAGTACATTCCCCAGCAACATAATTACATATAAATTTGGGTCCTTTAAACCAAGCCACTAAACCATAGGAAATTTGGCTTAACACCATTGTCCCCAAACCCAAACTATTTTGATGTCATCATTCATAACATTAAATATGACATAACTAATCAATCAGCTACAAAATCACTAATAACGTACTGTATAACATCATAAATTACATTATCCATAATGTTATTAATAACGTTTAATCTAAGAACATTAGATTTTAGTAATGTAACTGCTTTATTTGATTACAGTATCATATGTAATTCTACATGTGTTATGAAATAGAACATAAAGTAGTGAAATACTAAACATTTCTGATAATAGAAGATGTGGTGTTTGTCAATAAAATTAGTTAGGGCTATTTTATATAATAATTTTTAATAATATTTTATATAATAATTTAGATCATATCCCTGCTAATAAGACCTTGATGTAGCAACAAATTATATATTTTACCTAACAATGTTATGATTTTTATTTTTATTTTAAATATATTCTTTTATTTAAAATGGAACATGGAAACTCAAAAACGTTTAATCAAAATTACATACAATTTTATATGAATTTAATAGGTTATCATATCTGCAAATAAATTATGCCAAGTCAGATATTATTTATAGTAGATTGAATAGAGTGATTATTTCAATGCTAAAACATATATATCCATACAGTTGGGACTCTGGATTTATTACCCATCTTGGAATAAAAATATCTTTTCAGATAAGGAAAATTATGAAAGAAAATCTGAAAATAATATCTAGTCAGATTAGATTGAAATTTCTGGAATGGAGGGAGTTGAGGTTGTCATGGATGGCAAGGATTGCTATTATAAAAATGATTATTATCCTAAAAATTTCATACCGGAAACAGTTCCAAAATATATTTTACAAGATCTCCAAAGAATGTTAGATAATTTTTTACTAAATGGGAAGAAAGCTAGAATTAATCTTAATATAACATCAAAGACATTCAAGAATGGAGGACTTGCCTATCCTAAAATTCTTGATATTCATGATAGCATTATTCTCTCACATATATTAAGCTGGAACATAGATAATATTAGAAAGATTTGGATAGATATTGAAGAGGTCCTGTTAGATTTAATACCTCTCAAATTGGCCATTTGTCAATCAAAATATGAACATTCGAAATTTCTGAACATACCAAATGGAAAAATTCTCAAATAAAATGTTGGTATCTTAACAGAATGAAGATGAACTTGTCAAGCAACCCTTCATTTGGACCAATAGAACTGTTAAAATATGCAATAACATTTTTAGATATATCTCTGTTGGCAAAGAATAAGGTTAATAGAATTGGCGACTTATACCAAAACGTTGCTATATTAACTTGGGAAGAGTTAAATAATAGATATATCAAGAAAATCTCGTGGCTAGAATATATATCATTAACAAGAGCCTTGAAACTTCTAGGCTTAGGGAAGAAAGATTTAGGGAAGAATTGGAAGGCTGAGGTTTGGTATAGGTCATTTCTTCTAGTAAAAAAAAAAATTAGCTATGTTTCATATTGGGAAATGTTTTTTTAAAACAGAGCAAAGGTGGTACTTGTTTCAAGAAAGGTTAAATACTTTCGATAAATACAAACAGCAAAGGTGTTGGAAAGGTTGTGGGAAGAAGGGTACACTGTTACATCAGTGGTGGGAGTGTAAGTTTATTAAACCTTTCTGGAGACAATGTACTAAACATCTTTCAGAAATTTGGGGAAAGGATATCAATTTGGAGCCTGAAGTGGCAATATTACATCTTAATCTTGAGACTATTTTCCCACATAATAAAGATTTAATTACTCATATCCTTTTAATAGCAAAATGGACTTTGGTAAAACATTGGAATCTAGCGACGCTCCCTTCTTGGACTAATGCTCAATTTAAGATATCCAAAGATAGGGAACTAGAATGTATTGGGAATGAGGTAAATGTTAGAAATAAATCCCTCATAAATAAATGGATTCCCTGGGATGATTATGTTAAGAAATATGGTAAAGCATAACAAAAGAATCGCTAATTAAAAGATCACCGAGGCTACCCAATTTTTTGGGAAAGGGGGGGAATGGTGGAAATGCTTTATTTTCCTTTTGAATTGTGGTAATTTTGTTTCTTCTTTTTTCCCTCTGTGGAAACCAAGAATTAAATGGGGACTGTAAGGATATATGTATTTTGTATGTATTGTTTTGATGTTTTGTTTTGATTTGTAAAATAAAATACAAATAAAAAAACATTTAATAAAGTTATATGGTGTCATCATTTACAGAGCACAAAGAATATTAATTGACCTTATTGTCTATTGTAATAATACGAAGATCCCATGCACAATATTGGAATTAGACACAGAAAAAGCCTTAATAGGCTTAACTGGGACTTCATGAGCTCAGTCTTGACAAAATTTGGTGTTCATAATTTGGGCTCAAAAGCAATAGAAGCACTTTATAGTTCCCCTTCAGCAATAGTAATGGTTCAGAATTTTAAATCAGAGAGACTGTTTTGGTCTAATAGAACACGTCAAGGCTGCCCTCCATCCCTCTTGATATTCGCTTTAATAATGGAACCTTTTGCGGAATCAATTAGATCCTCAAGGAAGGTAGAGGGCATAGATATCCAGGGTAAATCATTTAAGATTATGCTTTTCGCTGATGATACAATTCTTACATTAATTAATATTAAAAACTAATTGAATTGAACTTCATGAGATGATAAATATCTTTGGCTGGCTATCTTACTATAAGGTAAACTTCGCTAAAACGGAAATATTGAATACTAATCTAAAAAATGAAGATTTCCATTGTCTGGAAAAATTCTGTCCTAAAGAACGATTCTTAGATTTGGGAATTATTTTTTCTTGAGACTTACATAATCTGACACAATTACATTTTAACAAGTTGTATGAACATCTTATAGATCTGCTTAAGCATTGGAAAAATATACCAATTACCTGGATGGGGAGAGTAGCATCAGTTAAGATGACAATATTACCTAAAATTAACTACCTGTTTAGATCCCTCCCTTTAAAGATGATAACATCAATTCTAACTAAATTTAAAAAAAATATATTGTATTACTATATGTATAAAGGAAAGAGGGCAAAATTAAATAAGAACATCATAAAAAGGAGTTCTTTAAAGGGAGATATCTCCTCCCGAAACACTATGGACTATTATGAAGCAGTAACACTATTATATTTAGGGCCCCATTCAATTGTGATTTGGCTAATTGAATAGGGCTCTATATGAGCACAGAGCATTTTTTTTTTATTATTCTTCTAGACATCTTTCCAATTCTGTATCATCAACCAGGAAGTTTCTGTGTCGCTCAGCTAATTGAAATGTGTCATAAACTATGTCATTAACAGTTCTCAAGTGTTCAATACTTTGCGCACCTGGAACATTTAAAAGAAGTAAACGTAAGCAGAAACGTTCAAGGTCTCTTGGACTTAAAGTGTAAATTCTTGGTATTATTTTTGTGCCACACATTTTTCGTTTTCACCATAATCCATTAACGAAAACATAATGATATGGAATGTCAATGTATAACAATTCTCTTGCCTCCAAGTTGTTTGTTCAGTTTAATTGAAACCACACAGTTAGTGTAGTTGGTCGATGCTCACTTTGTGCCAAAGCACTTCTTTCATTTCCAACATTAAAGTAAACTAAGTGTCTTTGGTGCAAATGTACAGCTAATCGATATACTGCATGTGAACAATCATGCATTTCAAATTTTAGAAGACGCCACATTGCTTCTGGCGCACTTACATATCGAGCATCTACATGAGATGCAAGTTTATCATGTAATAACTCAGTTTGTTCTGGATTTTCTGCACTTTTGACCACTACAGTAGCTGCGTTATAGCCTCTGTAAATATATTTGTAGACATATTTAATGGATTTTATAGAAGTGCAATCTTCTACATTAATGTGTGCATTACACTTCATGAGCAAATGTGGATTGTATGGTACCACATATCTGTTTTTTCCCCGCATAATGGCTTTTTGGCCTTCTCTTTTCTATATAATGGATAGCCATCAAAATTAGCATGAGTTTTGTCTCTATAATCTTTCGGAAATTTTTTAGTGCATTTATTATTTTCCATACATGGTGACTGTGGATTAATATCTCCACACGGTCCATGAATCATACAATAAGTTACAATCTCATATAGTCTACCATGTATTTCTGGATCTGTTAGTTCAGCAATAATCACTGAATCCACTTTATCACCAGTATCCAATTTATTTTTCTCTTGAAGGATTATAAGAATATGTGCATGTGGAAGGCCTCTTTTTTGAAATTCTGTGGTGTAAACATAAGCCAAATAACTGAGTTATAATTATGTAATTTATTAATTCAGTTAATTTGATTTTAAGGACTCTTGCCACTGAATCTGGTCCACCGGAAGCAGTTTGTCCAATTAGCAGATTCTCTACAATCTCTGGTCATTGTGGATTACATGTAAAGGTAATAAATAAATCTGGTTTTCCAAATTTAGTTACAATAGCCATAGCATCATTGTATCTTTCTCGCATATTGCTAGGAGATACTTGGAAAGAAGAAGGTAAGATGATGGCTTTGTCAGCTGGCAGCTCTCTGCTAGTGCTTACCTCAGCTACAAAATCCATTAGTCCACAATACTGTTCTACACGTAATTTATTGTGTTGATATTTTATGAAATTGTAATTATTTGTCTTAACTTGCAAATATGTATCAATGATCCATTGTTGTGTCAGTTTTCCTCCACATAAAATGGGATTGAATCCATCTCAAATTGCAGTTTGAGCCACTTTAAATTCAAGCATGGAAATATTATTTCTGACATGTACTTTAGAATTTGGGTAACTGTCAAATGTTAATTTGGGTTGCTTATTTCTTGTCCTATGCTGTTTCGTGTTACTTACATTGCAGTGCATTTTGTGAAAAACGAACACAAAACAGTATAGGTCCTTCTATTTTGTATGTGTTAACAGCATTTCTTGTCCTATCATGTTATGTATGCATCAGTGTGGCATTAGGGGGTTAGGGTTATGGGGTTAGGCTTAGAGGGTTAGTTAAGTTGCAGGGTTAGTTAAGTTGCACATTTCCACAAAGTTTTCTTTAATTTTATATGTATAAACAGCATTTTTTTTTGGCGCACACAAAACAGGATGTATCCTTCCATTTTGTATGTGTTAACAGCATTTCTTGTCCTATGGTGTTTAGTGTGCGCCACTGTTGGCATTACTGGTTAGGGTAACTTTTTTTTTGGGGGGGTCGTATCCTGTTTTGCTTGCGCCAATGTTGACATTAGGGGGTTATGGTTATGGGATTAGTTGTAGAGGGTTAGTTAGGTTGCAGTGTGTTTCCACAAAGGCGCACACAAAACAGGATAGGTCCTTCCATTTTATATGTGTAAACAGCAGTACTATTTTTTTTGTAACTTGCAATACTGTACCTCTTATCTTTAATGTGTTGTGTATAAATTCCTATAGAGATGATGAGACTCTCTAGGCAGTGTCTGTTGAGAATTACAGAGAGAGAGATGCAAATGTTAAAATCACTTTTAAATCCTTTTTTTTTTTTTACTAAGACCTTAGAAAACAGTATAGATCCTTCCATGTTGTATGTGTTAACAACATTTGTTGTGCTATCCTGTTTTGTGTGTTCCACTTTTGGCATTAGGAATTTAGGTTATAGGGTCAGGCTTAGAGGGTGGCACACACAAAAAAAGGATAGATCCTTCCATTTTGTATATGTTAACAACATTTGCTGTGCTATCCTGTTTGGTGTGCACCACTGTTGGCATTAGGGGTTTAGGTTATGGGGTTAGGCTTATAGGGTTAGATAGGTTTCAGTGCATTTTCACATTGGCACACACCAAACAGGATAGGTCCTTCCATTTTGTATATGTTGACATTTGCTGTGCTATCCTGTTTGGTATTCACCACTGTTGGCATTAGGGGTTTATGCTTATGGGGCTAGGCTTAGAAGGTTAGTTAAGTTGCAGTGTGTTTTCACATTGGGCACACCAAGAGATCCTTTTTCTTTTTGTTACTTGTTATACTGTACCTGTTGTCTTTAATTTGTTGTCTATAAATGGCAGAGGGTCCTCTGCTGACGATCTTCCTGCGACACTCTTCAGGCAGTGTCTGGTGAAAATAACAGGGATGAAAATGTTCAAATTACTTTTCAATTACATTTTTTTTACTAAGACCACAGTATTTTTGTTAATCAAATGTATTTTTGTGCATTACTGTGTAATTTCTTGTCTGTAAATTAGTCAGTGACACTCTTCAGGCAGAGTCTGTGGAAAATGACAGAAATATGCAAATGTTGAAATCCACTGTAAATATTAATGATAATTTCTTTTGCTAAGAGCATAGATTATTTTGTAAATATATGTTAATAAAAGCTATTTTTTATGTAACTGTCTCCTTTTTTTATTTTTTTATTTACACAATTTTACCTCACAGAAACATTTATCTGTGTTTTAAATCTTGTCTACCTGAATAATTTTAGTATTCACAATATTTAAAAACGTTATATTTTTATTTTGTTTAATTAATAACTTATTATTTCATTTTAATCATTGATCTATCTTTTAAATCTTACTATACATGAATAAGGTCCTCTAAATCCTTCTGTACATGAATAATGTTATTATTTTTAAAATTTGAAAGTTTTTTTTTTTTTTTTTTAAATATTAATTTATTAAGTGATTATTAATTAATTATAGCTTACCTATTTGCTGTAATTTGCAACTTCAAAAGTGATAATCAAGTTGCTTCAGAAGTCACGCCACCAAAGAAATGAACAGTCACATTGTCCATCATCTGAGCAGAAATTGAGAAATTTTTTGAAAGTGTCCAGTATAGTGTCAGCTCCAGTAGAAACAGTTAAAACGCAGTGCGCATGCGCGAATTGCGTTGCAGACGCCATTTGGTGCAAGTTACATACTTGTTCCATAGAAAATGGTGTTGTTTTTCTATGTGCTATGTGCTGCAGGATGTGTTAATGGCTTTGGGTAAGTTTTACTGGGGTCGGTAGTGTTTTTTTCGTGCTTCGGCCTCGTTTTTTTTCTGGCAAAATCGGCTTAAATTCGTGTGCAACCTCACTCCCAGACTCCCCCCGTGCTGTGTGTGATGTTTTTTTTAATGTTTTTTTTATTTTGTGTGTGTTTTTGGATGTGCGCAATCTCATATTTTTTTAAGACCCACTTCCCTTTGCAAAGCGTTACGGGCCGTTTCCTTTGCAAAGTGTTACAGACCGTAATTTTTAAATGCAATTTTTTCAAACTGCTACGGGGCACACACTGTGAATTTGCAGTCACTGCCTAAGTTGTGCGGGGTCGTAGGGATGAGCGCCTACGGTGCTCAGCTCCCCCAGAGCAATGAGCGCCATCGGGGTCGTACGGGGTCGAGAGGGCTGCAGTTGCGGCGGCTCGCTGCTTGAGCCCGCAAGCATTAGCAACAACACGCAATGCTCACAACTATATATGTGACTAGCGACTTGCCCGTCAAAAAATGACGGCAATAGAATTGTAAGGTAGGTAATGCTGTTTGGTACAGAAAGTAAGTCTTTTAGTTGTGTGAGGACCTTAGGCGCTCATTGTAAGCCTGTTGATTGATGTATTTTTGGTTATGAGAGGTCTTTTGGCGCTCATTGCAAGGTTTGCGCTGATGGCCTTTTGGCGCTCATTGTGAGGCTCTCCCCTGGTATAGTTGTGGTCCTCTAAACACCGTTGGCGGACCTTGTGAGGCTCGTACTGATCGCCTTTAGCGTTTATTGTAAATCGTTTTTTTTTTTTTTCTGTGTATGTACTTTGGAATATTAATGAATGAATTTATAAATTTATAAATTAACATACCTGACCAATTTGTAATTAATATATGCAGGAAGCAATATGCTGAAGAGCTAACAATCTGTTTTGATGTTCCTGCAGCATGCAGTGTAGATTTACACTGTTGGTGAGCTGAGGTGTAAGTGTCAGCAATGTGTGCAGTGTGCAGTGTAAATAGGCTGCGTCCGCGAGGGGAAGCCGTTTGTTGAGCTGTGTAGTTCCACATTTTGTAATGGTAATGTTATTAGTTTGCAGTTAGTGTTGTAAAATGGCGGCTGTCATGTATGTGTTAGGCGCGTGTGGAACATTTAGCGTCCTTCGTAATAGTGTATTAAGCAGCTGGTATGGATGGGTCTGTGTAAAAGTTGTATATGCTTGGCGGTGTTTTGCATGCTTAGGGGTCGTGTAGCCTCATTTTCATTTTTTTCAGTGCCAATTTTTTCTCTTGCTTAGGGGATTTTCGAGTGGCGAAAATCTTTAAATTGTATTTAAATTGGGGTGTAACCTCTTTCCCAGACGTCCTGGCTGTCGACCATTGCTGTGTATGTATATATTTTTTTATTTTGTGTGTTTTTCATGTTTTTCGTTGTGCGTGTCGCGGCCGTTAAGTTTGTATTTTTTGCATCATTTTTTTTCTTCTAAGTGGTGGTTTTCTTTTACAGGCCGTAATTTTTTATTGGAAATTATTTCAAGCTGCTACGGGTCTCGCACTTTGAATTGTGTATTTGAGTTTTGTGTTGATGTGTAGTTTCGCGGTTTGTAGGTATGATGCGCAAGTCGTGTGCACAAGTTGTGTGGGGTCCACCAGCGCAATGAGCGCCTTTGGCGCTCCCTGCCTAAGTGCGACAGGGTCATCAGGATGAGCGCCTATGGCGCTCATCTCCACCAGCACAGTGAGCGCCGTTGGCGCTGTCTGCCTAAGTCGTACAGGGTGGTAGGGATGAGCGCCTATGGCGCTCATCTCAACCAGCAGAAGAAGCGCATTTGGCGCTCCTTGACAGCAACTGCGGCTCTTGCTTTGTGAGGGCTGCAGTTGCAGCGGGCTCGCTATGCGTTAGCAACGACCAGTATTGCTCACAGCTATATATGACTAGCGAATTGCTGTCAAAAAATGACGGCAATTGAATTGTAAGTCCGCAATTTCTTTTTTTCTAAGTCCCGCAGCTGGTATATTTTTGCGTAAGTCCGCAGTTAGTCATTGCGTGTTTATGGGTTTTAGGTCCCGCTTGTGTAGTGGTTTGTAACCGGTTGTGAGGCACCGTAAAGCCTCCACCTCCGCCAATGCATTTGCGGCCTGCAATGAGCCTGCAGCTCATTGCAGCCGTCGTGGGAGCCTCCACCTCCGCAAATGCGGCCCCTCGAAAGTCGTAGGGGGTCATAGGGATGAGCGCCTACGGTGCTCATCTCCAACAGCGTAAGGAGTGCCTTTGGTGCACCTTGTTAGCAACTGCGGCCCTCGCTTCGCGAGGCCGCAAGCATTAGCAACAACCCGTATTGCTGACAACTATATATGTGATAGCTTGCCAGATATGCATCTTCTACTGTTCTGTTTAATTAAATTTGATGGACTAACACGATATACAGAAGCTTAATAAGATATTGCTCTTGTTTGTGTTATATGATGGAAAAATAAGGTTATATTTTTGAGAGACTAAACACTTTAATAGTCTGAAGAGTAAGACAAATAACTAAATAAAAAAATCTTTTTCCAACATTACACCTGCTAGTTTGCTATCCCCACCATATATCGAACACATCCAACAGACATTTCTCTGAAGAAACACAATTTTCAGTGGTCAGTTGATGGACAAAAATGTTCAGAGGTCCTCACTTTTTAATTAACAATGGTCAGATGTTTTCTTAATTTGTGTTGTAAATATTTTATAAAATAAGACCTGCCTTTGTAGCACTGAATCACGTAAAATGAGTGTCTAAATAACTGCCCCATGTTGTCTTTTGACAAAGAAATTACATGTGACACTAAAGTAAAGAAGTATAATCCCATCAGTTAGTATAGTGTTTAGAACAAATTTTACCAAAATGAAATACAGATTATAAATGATTACCTTACATGAAAATTATACTGCAGTGAAACCCACCATATTGTTTAATGCTTATCGACTTCATGGTGTGGGAGTTGATTTTGAATGCATTTTCACCTGTATTTTTTTTGCGTGTGTTTTTTGCCTTGTTGGAATAAAACTCTACTTTAAAGCCACCCAAATTTCATTTATACCACAAGCGCACTTGCCTGAACATCAACCCTTATCGTTTTTCATTGAAAATCAACAAATGAAACCATATAGTTGGGATAATGTCCTATGGACTCCTACTCCATTAGCCTCCTATAAAATAAAAACAAATAATCCCATGATATCACTAAAAGAATGGAGAAGTTCAAACGTCAAATGTCAGCTGAAACATTCTCTTTCCCCACTAACCTCTACATTAATAAGTTCACAAAATAATATAATATAATAATAATAATAATATTTTTTTCTTTCTAAATTAAGTACAAATCACATAAACCTAAACAATATATACAAATATTGCATCCTCAATACATCATACATATTGTACATTTAACAAGTAAAATAGAAAAGTACTTTTTAAAATAAGTTCTTATTAATAATGCACAATATTTAATTCTTACTGCACTTACATACTTTTACTGAGGTTGTATAGGATATGATTGAAGAATATGCTGGAGATAATGTTTTACTTTGATAAGTAAAATGAATTGCATATAAGTCAATTATTTTTTGCCTACAAATTTTTCCCATATTGACCAATCTATAAAAGTGTTGCTTTTGATAGGGCCTATTTGGTTCCAATCTTTTTCTAATTCATAATTCCTTGTAACTATATTTACCACCTCTGACCATGTGGAAATCTGACTATTTTTCCAATATTTTAAAATGATCTTTTTTGCTATCAGTAAGATATGAGATATTAAATATTTTAAACCTGGGGGAGAGATCTCAATTTTGAGGTGTAAAATCAAAATAATATTAACCTGGAAATAAATTCCAAAGCTTGGTTGTATACGTTTAAACTAAACAAATTTAGAGCTTGGATGTCAGGAGATCAAATACTCAATACAGAACAATTTTAATAAAAATATCCAATACTTTCCAAAGAATTATTTAATTATATTAAAATCAACCATCAAATTTCAAACATTAAAAAGAAATGGGGATCACCGCAACTTATGTGGTTTTCAAGAATATGTGAACAAGCCCCACTTACAATAGGAATTTTTAAAGATTTATATGCGACACTTAACATCCCCCAAACTGAACAAAAATCAAAATATATGATAAAAATGGGAACAGGAACAAAGGGTTCTATATATTTCAGCTATTTGGAAACAGCCATCAAAGTTCTGCATAGAGTATATCTTACACCTGATAAATTAAACAAATGGAATCCTCAAATCCCCTCACAATGTTTCAGAAATTGTAATACCATAGGGACAATTCACCATACTTGGTGGGATTGCCCCATAATACAACACATGTGGATTATTACCACCAACCTAGCCTCCACTATTCTCAATATTTCTATAAAATCCATCTATAGAACTATGCCTATTGGGTATACCAACACCACATGTAAATAAACATCACAATCAATGGCTACAATTCTTGATGTTAGCTGCCAAAAATCAAGTTGCCAAACGATGGACAACACCATTATTAGATAGCAAAGAAATTATTCAGAAACTAAACTACATAATAATCTACAAAAAAATGACGTATACATAGAATTACACTCTTACGAAATTCACAACGATATGGAATTGTTGGATTAACTCCACTCATTCCATTTCAGGTCATTAAATTAATGAAATCCCGAATTACATATACCAAAGTCACAAGAAGATGAGTAGCCTTAAGCCATGGAGCTGATCCTTGAACGCAAATCTTCTGGGACACAATTCAAACATCATAGTTGATATAAAGAAAAAGCAAAAGCAAAACTAATGGTACATATAGTTTGTTTTGTATGATTTTAAAATATTATACTTTATTATTTAGTTAGAATGTTTTTCGATAAATGCAATGAATAAAATAACACTTGTTTATCCAAGTCACATTCTAGTTACAAGGTCTAAATACAATATAGAGTGATAGAGTGTATAAAGAAAAAAAGAAAGACCTTAGTAACCACCAATAAATTACATAATAAATGAAAATCGGAAAAAACGATGTTGAAGGAATCACAATGTTGTTTATGCTTTAGATTAGGTCAAATAAATTAATGTTTCACTCAGTAGATTGTACTGTTTTGAACTGCAAGACATACTTTATTACTTAACTGAAATGTTATTGACACTGATGATAATAAAAACTATTGAAACAAAAAAAAATGTTGGTATTTTAAATTGTATAATTTCCATATCCCATGAAAGTGTAGTTCTTCAATATATTATGTTTTTAAACCTATGACCTCAGCAGTCCTATAAGTCAGAACTGTCTAGGTCTATGGAATGTTCAAACTAGCAGCCTTATTAAATTGCAATTCAGCAAATTCTAAAGGGCTCTACATAAGCACATAGCAATTATTTTTTTACAGAAGTTTTTAGTTTGTGAAGACCTTGCTTTTGGATAGAATCTCACTGACTAAAAAAACTTCTGTAAATAAATGTTATGTGCTTATATAGAGCCCTTTAGAATTTGCAGAATTGCAATTTAATAAGGCTGTAGATGTTGCCATTTGTTCTTATCCCTTGTCAAATGAAAGCTACTGCATTCATGTCATAATGTACCCAAGAAGCACCTTTAAAAGGTACATATATGTGACTGCTTCACAAAGAAAAAAGTGACCTAGATAAAATCACATACATTGGAATGCAAATTAAGTACTAGCCTAAAGTGCAAATGAAACATTAATGTAAAATGTCTACAACAAAATTGTGTATTAGAACTAATAAATTACTAATGCACAACAAATGTCAAGTTGTATGCATAAAAGTGAGTTGACTTTTTTTTATATCACAGTAAATGTTCTTCTCAGTAATGTTATTTAATACTATAATTAACATTCTTTGCAAATAAAATAGTTAATATTAAAAAGCTAAAATACATTTAGAGTTGCCTGCAGCATTTCAGACGGTAATGTCTATCAGATATTTATCATAATGTCAGCACATTTACATGCAAAGTGCTATCATTCATATACAGATTTGTATTATTGCAATTTTTTGTGATTACAGTTTTATTGTAACTCACTTTTTCAATATATTAAGTGGAAAACAAGGGCAGGCCCAAACATCTTGCTGCAAGTAATAGAGACACCTACATTGGTACTACCATCATGCACCTGCCCTTTTAATTCAATAATGTGTACTTTAATTGCAGTACAAATGCATTTCAATAAAAAAAGACACTTGATTTAAGTATGTACCAAACTAATAATATTATCTGCTGTGTAAACCATGGACATAAAATATTTTTTGGGAATATGTGAATTTTGTGCTTGTTACAGCACATCCTGAAAGCTGGATGATAGGGGTGTGTGTTTGTAGTTATCAGTGGACAGAGTGGGGGAGGGGGGGGAGGGAACAGGCAGAAGTCCATAGCCTTTGTTTGATAATAGGATAAGACTGAAATTGACAACAAAACTCTTCCCACTCACTGGCCCAGCAGTAGATAACTTGCACCATTCAATGCAATCACAGCTCTCCAGAAATGTAATCTCCTTTCTCTCACACACAACTTCAGTCAATCACAATCAATCACAATCAGTAAATAATTAATCCCTCCATTTTCCTGCAGAGGTATCACAATTTATTCTAATTGAAAACTAGACTTAGGGCCTCATTAAATTCAATTTCAAGTTCAATTTAATCTCTCTGTAACTGCTGCAAATTTCAAGCTTGCAGACTTACGGCTGGTATGGAGGTAACTGTGGGCTTGAAATTTGCAGCAGTTACAGATCGATTAAATTGAACAAACCCGTAAGTACGGGTCCAAAGGCTTAAACTTGCAAACCCAGCTTCCATATCACTGTCTGATCATGATCGAGGCAAGCCTGCATGTTGCTACTGAGACAGAGCCAATAGTAAATGAGACCGTCATCATGACATCAGTTAAAGGTGCGGTTTAAACATCAATCAACTAGTGTTTCAAAGTCTGATATGCGATAAAACTCATAATCCAGTAATGTGGACATCAATAAAAATTAATGAAGAAACCAGTCTAATTCATGTGGGTGGCCGGATATGTATTAACCCCGTGATTCTTGACAAGAAAAGTAATAATCAAGAATACTTACACGGGCATACAAAAAGGAAAGCTAAACTTTTTTATGAATCAGTGAGATTTGAGTTATAAGATGTTTGGCGGTTAAGACATGGCAATGTAAGAGACTATACATTTTATTCTTACCGCCATAAGTCTTATTCTAGAAAAGACTACTTTTTGTTTAGCACTTTATAATGACAGGAAACATATAATTTCCAAATGCTATGAGATATTAAGAAAACAGGATGTTTTTGAAAAATCTCCAGGTATGTTTAAATGGGAAAAAGAATGTAATTACTTAATTGATCTGGAAACTTGGTCTAGACCATTTGCGTTCTCACAAAAAATTATTAAATATCAAGCATATAGAGAAGTCAATTTTAAAGTGATGTTGAGGTGGTACTATGTCCCAGTAAAAATAGCAATAATTAACAACAATCCTAATATGGGGCTTTGTTGGAGGCTGTGTAGTCAGCAGGGGACACACAAACATATTTGGTGGTACTGTGACCCCATTAAGAAACTTTGGATTTCGACTTTTGATTATATTTCTAAAATTTGTGATAAAATCATTAAGCCGTCATGTGAAATGGTTATTCTCCATATCATGGACAATAGACTTAAGATGGAAGAACAAGCTTTAATTATACAGGTAGTCTCAGTAGTTATTTTTATTATTATTATTATCTTTATTTATATCGCGCCAACATATTCCGTAGCGCTGTACAGGGGTTTAGTACATGGCAAAAAACTAACTTAACACCTTATAAAGAATGGAGGGCCCTGTTTTTGAGCTTATAATCAAATGTTAATAGTGCTTGTTTCCAAGACACGGACACACAACTGAAAACTCACAAACTTACAATCTAAGGGTTTAGGTGTGATACAAGAGGGTGACAAATGCAAAATGGCATCGTAAATGCAATTTGTTTAGTCAATTGGAGGGGTCTGTGTGTTTTACTGTAGATTGAGGGTGTAGGAGTTATTAAGCTGTAGAGTGTGCAGTTGTAATTATAAAGGCTGAAGGTGATAAGATTTTTTAAACAGGTGTGTTTTTAGTAATTTTTTTAAGGTTTTGAGGCAGGAAGATAATCTAATGAAGCAAGGAGTTCCAAATAGTAGGCTTATTGCCAAACGTTGGAAATCAGAACTTATTCCATCACTAAATAAAGGGATAACAACTCTTAAAAAGAACAGAACAGAGAATTAGAAAGAAATCTATATGACATGGGCATTGTTTTATCTAGGTTCAATAGTTGGTTGATTTGGGATAATTATTTCCATTCATTAACTTATTAGACATAATGCTTTTTTAGTTTTTTGTATGACTGTAGTATATTTTGTATTTTTATATTTGTGTTTTGTACAATTTTGTAATATTTGTTTGTTATTTGTATAAACTTAAGCAAAATTAAAAAAAAAAAAAAAAAAAAATTAAAGGTGCGGTTTAAACGTCAATCAACTAGTGTTTCGAAGTCCGATATGTGATAAAACTCATAATCCAGCAATGTGAACATCCATAAAAATTAATGAAGAAACCAGTCTAATTCATGTGGGTGGCCGGATATGTATTAACCACTTGATTCCAGAGATTGATATAACATGATATAACATGAAAATAAAACGTAAAAAAAATTATTGCAGATTTGCGAGCTTGAGACTGCCGTGCAATTCATTCTAATGTCTTTCATCACTTTCCCTGTATTTTAAAGTTCAATATTGATTTACAGTGCTACGAACAGGTTGGGGCTTGGGGAATTGTAGCAATTGAATAGTGATTAACGATTGTAACAAATATGGGATTGAATGATCTAGGGCTTTGCTAGTTCGAGTTACGATTTTGGCAATCTCAGTTGTTTTTCAGCTTCTAACTCGCAAGATCGTTTGCGGGTAGCTAAAAGAGGCCAATTTAATAGTAACTTTTGCAGGCTCCTTTACGGGCTCCTGTAACTACGATTTCAGGAATTTAATGAGGCCCTTAGTTTTCAAAAATATGTTTTTTTCATTGTGCAGTGGTCCTCAACAAACATGGAATTTGAGGAAGCCAGATATACTCTCTGGTGTAACAGTGATAGGGTGTTACCAGGTATTTTTTTCTCACTTTCTCCAGGTAACCCAGATAATTAAAGTGCATTATCAAAATATTAATTCATACTAATTGGAACATTGCTCAGTATGTGTTTATAAATATGGATTTCCACTGATGTGAGAGAAATGCAGTAGTACAGCACAAGTACTGAAGAGGCTCTTAGTAGATGTGGTCCATGTGGAATATTAAAAAACATATTGGGTGTATATAAAAATAGGAACACAATTGAAACAATCAAAATAAAATTTGTAGTTCTGAATAGTGAATTAATCAGAAAAAATATTTTAGTCAGGATAATATAATCAATGGGAGCCAAAAACAATTGGACTAGACTTACTAAGAATGGCAGGAAATGCCATTTTAGATCCTTACTTACGCATGGCAGCAGAACCTATTACTGTATTCATTACAACAAGTTTATTCTAGTGAGGTATGAATCAGATGACCAGCTGAACCAGCACTGGACCAGCACTGCCCTCTTGCTCGAAGGAGTATGTTCTAATGTACATTTCTTGGCTTTAGCCGTTTCGTCTTGGGATCCTGATGACTTCTGAGTGACAGGATCATGTTAGGTTTCTTATTAGGTGTCCTACATAAAAAAATCATTTTAATCGGATACATAAGGAAAGATCAAGGAATTTTGTTAGTGGATTTCTTTGTTTTAATGGAATAACATTTTTTTTTTAAATTTAGGGGCATCTCCTTGGAGCTGTTCCCCTATGTTTGTTTTTGTTTTTTACATTCCAAGTGATGCCAAAACACTTTATTATTTCAAGACAGAGTAACATTATTTATATTCATATTATATTTTATTTGTAACATGCCAACATATCCCGTTGAGCTATACAGGGGTTAAGTATGAAAAACATGCAATATTAAAGAAATGGAAAAATGGAGGGCTCTGTCTTTGCTCTTGGGGAGTGCATTGCAAAACAAAAAGATAGAAGATAAGGCTTTTGCTTACACAAACAGAGGAGAATTTGATTAAATAAAAAAAATAATAAAAAAAACAGATTGAGCAAATGTGGCAGTCTAAATGTAGCACTATACCATTGTAGCAATGAAATGGTCACTTTAGCAAAAAGCAAAAGACCAGAAGCAGAGAGAAGCTAAAGTGTGAGTCTGTGTCCTACGTATGATTATAACATTACTAGCGACTTGCCCGTCAAAAAATGACGGCAATGAGATGTGTATGTTAGGAAAGTTGTTTAGTTATTAATATATATATGTGACAGTTGTATTGTGATATTAAAAGATGTTTAGTTTTGTAAAATGTTCTCTTGGTGAACAATAATTTTTAAAGCATTTTGCATTAACATTTGAATTTAAGAATAGTGGAACTTGAAATTAATCATTATTGTAAACTTTAGGCAATGGTTTGTTAACATGCAATTTGTATGTGAAGAATTGTTAACTTCAATATACATGAAATCCCGAGGAAAGCAAACAGTAAAAACCCTTGTTGAAACGTACACAATTTTAACCTGAACTTTGTAATATATGTAAGTAAGAAACTTGAAAGTATATTTTTTAAAACTTTAACTTTATTATTTGTGTAACTTTGGAACTTGACAAAACATTTGTATAACTTTGAACATTATAAACAGTAACATAGTGAATACATTTTTTAACAAAATTTTGTATTAAAAGTATTAACATTTGAATGTAAAAACAGTTTAACTTTAAAGTAATCAATATTTTTAACTTGAGGCAATGGTTTTTTAACATGCAATTTCTATCCGAATAATTGTTAACTTCAATATACATTGAATGCAGAGGAAGGCATACAGTAAAAACTCTCTTTAAAATGTACCCAATGAAATAAATTCCTTCCTGACCACATGAACTGTCGATAAACCATAATAGAGGAAGTAATCTTAACATAACAGACAATATTTACATTGTGTCTTAAAACGTGGTTGAGCTGTTAACATGAACTTTGTAATATGTTGAAGTAAAGACCGTTAAAATATTGTTTTCCAACTTGTAACATTAGAAACAGTAACATAGTTAATTAACATTTTAACATAATTATCACATATATAGTTGCAAGGCAAGTGTTTTGTGAAGCGAATCATCCATAAAGAGTCTTTCCATAAATTATGACTGAAATTGTTTCTTGTTTATTATTTTTGAATGTTTTTTAATTTGTTTTCCTTGTGTTTTCTTTCTTTACTGAAAAGTTATAGTACTTCATAGTAGACAATGTTTTTAGTAAAAATACATCCATCTTCTAATAAATCACCTTGACTTTTATTCTTTTCAATGTAAACTTTAATAGCCTGTGGATTTTTGCACCGTGACAACGCAACGTACAATTGACCATGTGCAAATACTGTTTCTTCCAGGAAAATACCCACAGATTTGAAAGTTTGACCTTGTGATTTATTGATGGTCATGGCAAATGCCATAATAATGGGAAATTGTCTTCTTTGAAGTATAAAAGGGAGACTACTTTCCCTTGGTGCTAAATCTATTCTTGGTATGAAAACTCTCTCTCCTTTATGGGTCCCAGTTAAAATTTCAGCATCTATAAAATGGTCCTTTAATTGTTGAACAATTAATCTTGTCTCATTACATAGGCCTTTTTTGGGGTTCATATTTCGCAGTATCATAATAATTGCACCTTTCTTTAGCTGCAATATATGTGGTGGCATTCCAGAAGGAGTTAGTGAGTTTATGAATTCAGTTGAAAAGTTGGCCTGACTTTCATTGTCATCAGCAAGTACAGAATCAGCACTGTGATAATTTCTTTGTGGTGCATTAATTTTTTTAAGATTTCATTATTGAGGATTAATGCATCCTTATTTTTACATGTTAGTATGACTTGTTTGGCAAGCTCGGAATATTCCTGGTTATTTATGCTCCCTTCAAATATAGCGGATATAATATCTTGTTGACAAATCATATGAGGTGGGATCTCTACAGTGTCGTCAGGTAAATGTGGTATTTTTTCTGTTCTGCCTTCTCCAATTTTAATAAGCCAATCATTGAAATCAGCTAGGCCTTCTGATATCATATTTTGTTTCAGTTGAAGATGGGTAAAATGTTTCCATAGTGTACTTGACTTTATACATGTTTCAATAATGTCAGTTCGATTTCCATGTACAACGACAGGTAATGTTTGTCTAAAATCGCCACCTAACAGCATTACCTTTCCACCAAATGGAAAAGTATTATCCATGACTTCACAAAGCAAACGGTCAATACATTGGAGGGCATAGCATGACATCATTGTGGCCTCATCTATTATAATTAATTTACATTTGTTCAATTTCTTTGCTTGTAATGATGTCATGCGAATATCTGACACAGAAGTTTCTAAAATAGACACTGGCAGTTTAAATCCACTATGAACAGTTCTTCCACCTTCTAACAAAAGTGCAGCAATTCCAGTAGTGGCAAACGCCATTGCTATTTGACCTTGTGCTCGTACTGAACTCATTAATAAATTATACAGATAGGTTTTTCCTGATCCGCCAGGTCCATCAAGATAGAAATAACGCTCTGTCATCATCTATTGCATTTTTAATGGCATTAAATGCTTGCAATTGTAATGTATTTAAAGTTGCAAGTCTTTCTTCTGTTCTTTCTGCTTGTAGTTGAATGTCATAGTCTTCAAAGTTTATGTCATCTATAAGACCTGGATCAGGCAAATTAAAACTTGCACAACTTAATCCATGAGTTAAAAATACTTCTTGGATTTCCATTAACGCTTTTAAGTCTGCAATGGGTTCATTGTATCGTCGCATAGAGTCTTCAGCCATATTACTTTTAAAAGTCTCCCACAAAGCTAATGCATTTGGAGCATTTGAGAAGATACAAATAAAAGCGAATTGTTCTCTCATCTGTCGTGGCATTTGACATTGTGCTGCTTCTTCTAAACATCTTTCCCATTCTGTATCATCCGATAGTAAGTTTCTATGTCTTGCAGCTAAATGGAAGGATTCATATACAATGTCATTAACAGTTCTTAAGTGTTCAAAACTTTGTGCTCCAGGAACACTTAAAAGTAATATCCGTAAGCAAAAACGATCAACATCTCTTGGACTGACTGTGTAAATTCTTGGAATTATTTTATTGCCTCTGCTTTTTCTTGGTCTCCATAATCCATTCACAAAAACATAGTGATATGGAATTTCAATATATAAGTATTGTGTTGCTTCTGAATCAGTGGAATTTAATTCAAACCATGCAGTTAGTGTAGTGTGACGATCTTCACTTTGGGCCAATGCATTCATTTCATTTCCAGCATGGAAATAGACTAAATGTCGTTGTGGCAAATGTACTGCTAACTTATATACGGCATGTGATCTATCATGCATTTCAAATTTTAAAAGCCGCCACATAGCTTCTGGCGCACTGACATAGCGAGCATCTACATGAGATGCAAGTTCATCATGTACTAACTCACTACATTCAGGGTTGTCTGCACTTTTGATGACTACAGTAGCTGCATCGTAGCCTTTGTAAATATATTTGTAGACATATTTAATGGATTTGATGGAAGTGCAGGCTTCTACGTTGATGTGGGCGTTGTACTTCATCAGTAAATGTGGATTGTAGGGTACTACATATATATTGTCCACTTTTTTCCACGAATAATGGCACTATCTCCTTCTCTTCTTTTATAAAGTGGATATCCATCACAGTTGGCATAGGTTTTGTCTCTATAATCTTTTGGAAATTCTTTGGAACATTTATTATTTTCCATACATGGTGATTGTGGATTAAGGTCACCACAGGGTCCATGAATCATGCGATGAGTAACAATCTCATATAGTCTACCATATAGTTCTGGATCTGGTAGTTCAGCAACAATGACTGCATCCACTTTGTCCGAAGTATCTAATTTATCTTTTTCTTGAAGTATTATTAGAAGATGTGCATGTGGAAGGCCTCTTTTTTGAAATTCAATGGTATATACATAAGCAAGACATTTGCCAAATAACTGATTTATAGTGAAGTCACGTATTAATTCATTTAATTTAATCTTAAAAACTCTGGCTACTAAATCTGGTCGATCTGAAGCACTTTGTCCAAGAAGTAGATTTTGTGTAATTTCTGGCATTGTGGATTACATGTAAATGTCAGAAATAAATCGGTTTGCCAAATTTGGTGACAATAGCCATAGCATCATTGTATCTTTCTCTCATATTTCGAGGAGATCCTTGAAAGGAAGATGGTAAAATGATGGCTTTGCCAGCTGTCATGTCTCTGCTTGTAGCCACGTCAGCAACATAGTCCATGAGTCCAGAATATTTTTCTACACAGAGTTTATCATGTCGATATTTGATAAAGTTTTAATTATTTGCCTCAACTTGCAAATAAGAATCAATAATCCATTGTTGGGTTAGTTTTCCACCACATAAAATTGGATTAAATACATTGCGAATGGCAATTTGAGCTACTTTAAATTCAAGCATAGAAACATTATTTCGGATTCTGGCTTTAGCATTTGGGTAACTGGAAAGTGTTAATTTTGGTTGCCAACCTGCTTCTCCGTGTGGGAAAAAGATGGTATATGTCATTGGATCTAAATTTGGACTTAAGATACTCATATTAATGAACGGTTGCTCCTCATTTCTGGGATATATTCTAATGTCTCTTTTAAATGGTGGTTCTCCTTCATCATTCTGAAACACTATTGCAACCTCATTTGATGTTGGCAAGTTATAACAACGTTTATCAGTATGTCTGTCTCTTTTAAGCACCATATTAACCTTCGGCATTGGTAATTGATGTCTTTGTGCATGAAGTAGTTGTTCATTTTCTACTTCTGCCAATTTTTTATAAGCTTTACTGTAGGGATTGTTGTCCATAATGTTATTTAGCTCTATAAAAACACTGTGTAAGCATTTTTTTTTCTTCCATCTGCATACGTTGGTCAACAGCTTCCATTGTATCTAGGACATATAGTTGAGCAAATTTTCTTTGATCTCCTTCCTCTGGATGTAAATGGGAAGTGCGATGATAAATTTGTCCTTGGACTTTAAAACAGTAAGGACCATGTCCTGGTACATTAGCAGCTAATGTTGCCCCCATAGATGCAAAGGATATGGCACTATTGTAGAATCTTATGTTTGTTTTAACATTTTTGTAGTTTGGAAAAGTAGGTTCAGTCATAATGTTTTGTAAATAGATAGGAAATTCTTTCCTTTCTGGAAGTTTGAACTTGCCTTTTTGACAGCAACTAATAAATTGGCCATCTCTGGGTCTCTCCTGTTTAAAATAATAAGCCTCACAAAACTGGCATTGAGTAGTCATGTCCGCACAACTTGTCAGAACTTCTGTATGAATAAAGTTCTATCTTATATGAATATTATAGTATAATATGATATTCCAATTATTATCCACTATTTTTATATCCATTGTATTAATATTTTATATGCTGTATATTTATATATGTACCTATGCATGCAATTCTATTACTTGAAAATATCTATGTGAAAGATATGTTTTCACAGCTGCCCACAAATAGTTGTTCATGGCTGAATAATCCTTTGTTCTATAAGAGATAAATATCTGAGTGAATTCCTAAACTAATGGATATTAGGTCTATAAAGGTTATGGTCTATAAAGGTGGTGGTATCCTCCTTAAATATTCACATGTGAAATATTTGTTTCATAGACACCAAGTCTAGTAAACAGAATAATAAATCTGTCTAGGGATATCTATGCGATAACATTCTTATGACTTCATCTTGTTTATAGGTTCTAGGTCAAAGGGGTCATTAGATAATTAAAAGGGATAAAATTCAAAGGTCCGAGAGCGCCATCTTATGGTTAAAGGAATAAACGTCTCTATAGAAAAATATATTCTTTATAAAATTTAAATAAGTGATGACATCATGAAAAGATTTTATTGGTTAATAGATACTTTAACTGATTTGGGATTCTGATAGGAAAAGAAGCAAGAGGTATAATTAGGGATAGAGAGAGTATCTAAAAAAAACAACAGGGAAGAGAGAAAGAGAGACAAAGAAGATAAAAGTTTTATCTATGGAGAAGTAAAAACAACTTTGGAAGTAACCAGTGGAATTGTGTCATAATTGGTAATGTATAAATTGAGATATTTTATTTTATGATATAATTGAAAATCATTACCATAATTTCTCTGTTTGGTTTATTTCTTATCAAAAAGTTATTTAGATTTCCTTTTGTCATTGAAATTTATACTCCGGATATAAATTTTAATACAAAATTAGATATCTTAATTTTCTTTTTGACCAATACAGAAAAATTAACTTACTTAGCTAACTTATCAATTATATTATAAAATACTTTACTTATTGTGTGATATTCAATATATTCCTATATAGCTACATATATTTTAATATCATTAGACATTGTTAGTACATGCTAAAACGTTATTAAGAATGAATTTTATTAATTGATTTATCTGATTTTGTTCTATGGGTTGCTATCCCAGGTTTCATTGTTCATGTGAATGAAATACACTTTTATATTGAGATTTTAGGACTGCATAGAAAATATCATAAATAATAAGTATTACAATATGATGTATTGATTTTCTTTTATTTATCTGACTGGTTATACTGTGTTTTATCTGCATTTGATTTTGATATATTACTGTGTTATATTTGCATTTGATTTTGATATATTACTGTGTTATATTTGCATTTTGATTTGATATATTACATTTTTCATTAGACTAGTTGATTTTGGTATTTTCAATAAATGTTATTTTATAAAAAGGAATATGTGTCTATAAATTGATTCTGAACTCAATATTCAGTATTCTACATTATATAGAAAATAATATGTCGTATTAACCCCGACATATTTGGAGGCCCCAGCGAGATATATATCTTTATAGACACGTGGTCAATTATTTAATTGATTTAAAACTTTTTATTGAATAACATTTGTTAAAAAGAAAATAAAATGGCTGAAGGTGTTTTTGGTTCTGAAACAGTAGGAGCATTATCTTTAGATGACATAATTGGTCATGGTAAACAGGGAATGGAGTTGTTAATTAAAACTTTAATTTCAAATGTATATCCTGTTTGTGAATACAGGGAACAGTTGTCAGAATATTTGGTTAAAATACATCCTGAAATTGATGGTGATACAATTGATGATTGGTTCAAAGATAAAAATTTGTTAACAACCATGATGAGCACTATAAATGCAATTCAAATTAAATCAGATAGAAAGAAGCATTTAGCTAGGTTATCTACTGTTTGGATGGAATTAGCCAGAAGCTGGAAATATCAAAATTCCCAAAAAGAAATTACCATAAAAGATTTAAATAATCAGATCCAAGACATTGCTATTACTTGTCAAACTCTGAGAGATTTACATGGAGAAAAAACGCAGCTAGCAGAGCAGCAGTTTATCAAAATTCAAGAATTAAGGAAAACAGTTGTTGAAACAACAGAGACATTTAACGCAGCCCAAGATTTAAATGGTAAATATTTAGAGAAATGCAATGAATTACAGGCAGAAATAAATAAATTGGTAGCTGAGCATGCAAGAGATACCGGTGAGGAAAGTCAAAAATTAGTTCAATTTGAGGAATTGTCTGAGAAATGTGAATACTTAAATGAGAAAGCTGAATATGCTGATAAACTAGCGCAAAAGTATGTTCAGGCTTGTCAGGATTTAAAAATAGAACAGAAGAAATTGCAACAAAAGATTGAATTCTTAACTCAAGAATTAACTGACAAGAAAATTCATGAGGCTGAGATACTTGTAGAGAATAAAAAGATCCAAAAATTACTGACTGTAGCTAAGAATGAGATAAAACAATACCAACAAGATGTTGAAAATCTAAAAATGGATTTAAATAGGGCTCAAGATTACGCCTCAAGTAAAATCGTGATGAAGGATTTTAGTGATTCTGAGGAAGAATTAGAAATAGAACCTTCAAGGAATAAACATAAACGATCACCTATAAAAATCTTACATAGCTCTAAAAATGAGACTGATAGTGATGAAGATATACGATCAAATAAAAGACTCTCTTTCCATGAGAAAGCCCAGGCTATAAGAAAATTAATTAAACCTTACACCAAAAATTCAAAATTGTCCATAGAAGACCACCTTGATTCACTAGAAAGGGTGATGGTTGAACTAGGGATAAGGGGGGCTAATGATAAAATATCATACCTCCCTTGGTCATTTGATAGCTCTTATACCTCATTTTTCATCTCTCTCCATGACAGCGATATAAATGATTGGGAGATATATAAATCTGAGGTGAGAAAATACTTTTCTGAGTATAGAAACCCACAGGCTGCTATGAAAGCAGTTCATAATCTAAAATGTAAGCCTGACGAAAGTCCAAAAGAATTTTTAATCACCTTAAAACACGCTTATAGACAGACTGCGAAAAAGACAGACCCAGAATCTCCTGAATTTAAGAGAATTTACTTCCATGCACTACCTTTGTACATTCAGAGAAATATGGCGCGTGATTTTGATGACGCCAAGCCTTTAAGTTGGTTGGTAAATGAATGTACTAAAATATATGAGATTCAGCTTGATGATGGGAATAATTATAAGCAAAGGGAAAAATTTAATAATCAAACTGTGGCAGAAATTTCTGTTAAACCTAATTTACAGTATGAGACAGGTACAAAATCTTACGCAGATGTGGTTAAAAATTCGAACAAATCAAGTCAGGCACAGTCATCATTTAGGCCAGTAAAAATTGCAAGTGAAAAATCTCAAAATGCAAATAATGATTCCTTTTATATTAGTCCAAATTACAGGGGAAACAATCCTATTAAAAATTATGTCTGGAGAACAAAATCTCCTAATGTAGAAGGGAGATTAACCCCTCCAATGCATAACACTTCAAATTATTCAGAGAATCAAAGGGTTAAAAGATATAGCCAAAATCAAAATTCTAAACCATCATCTAATTTAGAAGAGCAGGTTAAACTTTTGACACAACAGATGGCTGCATTTATGGCAGGATTTACTACTCAGTCATTGAGAAATGATCCAACCCAAAACTGTCAAAATTCTCAAAGTCAAAGCCAATGACTAAATACTAATTGTGAAAATAGATTAGTGATCAATAACACAAACAGAAGTGATATTTGTGAATCTCTTGATTCAAATAAAAATATAAAAGTATGTTCTAAAAAGAATGTTAATAATGTATTCCATTTCTCTAAGTATCCTTTTTCTCCAGAAATTCCTATTCAGCAAGGAAGGGGTGTCTTCAAAACCAAGGAAGATGACCCAAAAGATATAACTGTTGACCTTTTGAGCTCACAGGAGGTAATAAAGATTGAACCAGAGTCTACCGGTAAAAGATTAATAGTTGAAATAGAAGAGCATTGCAATGTCATGACAGATGATTTATTACCTGTTCAGTTTATTGAAAGTGAAACAAATGTTAATCAGGAAATTGTTGATAATCCTACAGAAATAGGTATAAATTGGATAGATCATACTCCACAATCTGACTTCTCAAATAAAAATAAACAATGGAAGAAGTTAGAGATGTTAAGACATACACATTTCTTATGTGAAATGGAGGAAATACAGAACCGATATTATGTTTCTATTGGTATACAGAATGTTGAAACCTTAAATCATAAAGCATTAATTGATACAGGTTCCCAAGTCACAGTAATTTCCAAAGAGACATATGAGGAAATTGAGAGTAAAACCAAAAAGAAAACTATTCTGAAACCATTTGTGGGAATTGTTAGAAATTTTGATGGTATTAAAGTTAATACTGTAGGCCATGTGTGGTTAGATATCAAAATAGGAAATAAACAAATGAAACATCCATTTATTATAGTGGATATTCCTAGTTACAAAATTATAATTGGGACTGATTTACTTAGAAGATTTAGTCCAGTAATTGATTTTATTGATGGTGTGATATGGTCACAAGTTAAATTTCCCATCAATTATGATCAGGTTAAACAACCTCATATGCAAAGGAACAGTCATGTTATTGAGAAAAAGGAGGAATCAGTAGAGATTCACTTCCAAAATAATCGAATGCCTGAAATGACAGTACTTAAATGTAAAGACATTAATGGAGAACAAGTAAATAATGAAAATGTGATCCAAATTGATCAGGCGCATATTAAAAATATTCAAATAGAGGGAAATGTATTAACTATCTCTTTAAATAAGAACGACTCTAAGCCTTTAAACATAAGTAAACACTCTAGATTTCTAGTGGAAATAGAAACCAATGATGAAGGTTTATTTATTCCTGTTGGTATTCCAGGTATGAGAAATTCTCAACAAGCAAAACTAGCTCTAAAACATGAGCATAGCTATGTTAATGAGAGCTTATTAAAACAAATAAAGAATACTAGATTAATCCGAAATACACAACCCGATGATCAATGGGTATGTAAAATAGATCATGAAACTTCAACTCATGCTATTATGGCAAAATGTTTATTACCTCTTTTCATTGGGGGTAAAAGGATTATGCACTTATTCTTAGTTATTCAGGATTCCCAATATCCAATCTATATCGGAAATGATCTATTACATCGCTTTGCATCCCAAATTGATTTAATCAATAATGTTATCTGGTCCAGACTACAGGATAAGCCCTTAGAATTCCTAAATGACTCAGAAGCATTGAAATCTGCACAACAAATGCCTTATGCAGTAACCGTGCAAATGGACCAAAGTGTTACAGTACCAGAGGGGGTGGCACAATTTCCTCTCCCTTTACAGGTAAAAAGGGGCCAAAAGATTAAAGGTATTGATGCCTTTGTAAATCTTAGTCATCAGATGCAACAAAAAGGCCTCACCCTCACTCATACACCTCTAATTACTATAACACAGGTATCGTTCATTATTCTGGTAAATAACACAGCATCCCATCCAATACATTTGGAGAAGGGATCCCTAATAGGTATGGCTATAGATTCTGAGTATTTTACTTCTGAGTTTATGAATATTGTTATTGGTTTGATACCAGAGAATTATGTAAATGATGACCAGATTATGGATCAGTGTTTTGACACACAACCTGAGGGATTATTTACTGTCCAGTCTATTTATCCCTTTAGTTTCACTGAAAGTAACTGTGATATTATGGATAACGAACTTGTTTTTAACCAAACAATTGATGAACAAGAATATGAGAAGTATCAGAACACTGAGACGCAGTAATTGAAAATGAAAAAAAAGGAAAACAAATCTGATATGGGTGATGCTGATCCTCTGCCAAGAGGTCCGAATGGAACCTATTGTGGAACCAGGCCCTTCTTCAGGAATCCTTATTCAAGAGGCTCCAGGGTTTATTCTCACCGGAAGGAGATTGACATGACAAAAGATTTTCGTGAGCGTGGATCCACAGACAATGATTGAAAGGCAATTTAACATATCTAATATACAGATGGAGGAAACCAAAGTGGGGTATCGTGAACACATTGGTCGATCACCAGCTACTGTAAAGAAGATCTTGGAACGATTAAGGAAAACTTTTATTCCTGAGTCTTACAGTTCCAACAGCCGACGCCCTAAACGATTTATCGGTTTCCTTATTGGGGCTGCAATAATGATTATACTTGGAGCTGGTATAGGTAACACTATGTCAATAACAAACTCTGTATCTATTGAAACATTAAATAAGGAATCTAGGGAACTTCGGGATTCCTTGAAGATGGTGCAAAGAGAATTGGAACTCCAAAAACAGAAGCTAAATGACTTAATAACTATAGTGAATGAAACTAGTGTTACTACAATTTGCATTCCAAGGTTACTTCCCATTCAATTGACTTACATTGGAAGTACAGCATATCAAGGGTTGAGTCTCTGTTTTTTCAGGAACCACTTACTTTTCATATTTACAACTGTAATAATATCACCTACTTTATTAAAGAGCGATATTATTTCAGAGAGGGGGATATGTCAGAACTTCTGTATGAATAAAGTTCTATCTTATATGAATATTATAGTATAATATGATATTCCAATTATTATCCACTATTTTTATATCCATTGTATTAATATTTTATATGCTGTATATTTATATATGTACCTATGCATGCAATTCTATTACTTGAAAATATCTATGTGAAAGATATGTTTTCACAGCTGCCCACAAATAGTTGTTCATGGCTGAATAATCCTTTGTTCTATAAGAGATAAATATCTGAGTAAATTCCTAAACTAATGGATATTAGGTCTATAAAGGTTATGGTCTATAAAGGTGGTGGTATCCTCCTTTAATATTCACATGTGAAATATTCGTTTCATAGACACCAAGTCTAGTAAACAGAATAATAAATCTGTCTAGGGATATCTATGCGATAACATTCTTATGACTTCATCTTGTTTATAGGTTCTAGGTCAAAGGGGTCATTAGATAATTAAAAGGGATAAAATTCAAAGGTCCGAGAGCGCCATCTTATGGTTAAAGGAATAAACGTCTCTATAGAAAAATATATTCTTTATAAAATTTAAATAAGTGATGACATCATGAAAAGATTTTATTGGTTAATAGATACTTTAACTGATTTGGGATTCTGATAGGAAAAGAAGCAAGAGGTATAATTAGGGATAGAGAGAGTATCTAAAAAAAACAACAGGGAAGAGAGAAAGAGAGACAAAGAAGATAAAAGTTTTATCTATGGAGAAGTAAAAACAACTTTGGAAGTAACCAGTGGAATTGTGTCATAATTGGTAATGTATAAATTGAGATATTTTATTTTATGATATAATTGAAAATCATTACCATAATTTCTCTGTTTGGTTTATTTCTTATCAAAAAGTTATTTAGATTTCCTTTTGTCATTGAAATTTATACTCCGGATATAAATTTTAATACAAAATTAGATATCTTAATTTTCTTTTTGACCAATACAGAAAAATTAACTTACTTAGCTAACTTATCAATTATATTATAAAATACTTTACTTATTGTGTGATATTCAATATATTCCTATATAGCTACATATATTTTAATATCATTAGACATTGTTAGTACATGCTAAAACGTTATTAAGAATTAATTTTATTAATTGATTTATCTGATTTTGTTCTATGGGTTGCTATCCCAGGTTTCATTGTTCATGTGAATGAAATACACTTTTATATTGAGATTTTAGGACTGCATAGAAAATATCATAAATAATAAGTATTACAATATGATGTATTGATTTTCTTTTATTTATCTGACTGGTTATACTGTGTTTTATCTGCATTTGATTTTGATATATTACTGTGTTATATTTGCATTTGATTTTGATATATTACTGTGTTATATTTGCATTTTGATTTGATATATTACATTTTTCATTAGACTAGTTGATTTTGGTATTTTCAATAAATGTTATTTTATAAAAAGGAATATGTGTCTATAAATTGATTCTGAACTCAATATTCAGTATTCTACATTATATAGAAAATAATATGTCGTATTAACCCCGACAAACTATGAACCTCTACTGCTAAAGACTTGAGTAAAGGACAATTTGCAAAGCATATAGGATTTTGACTTTCATATTCATCAGGTGAAATGTTATATAATGTTTCAACAACAGGTTCTAAATGCTTAGTTTTTTTCGTGGCTTTTCTTGGTATATGTTGTATTGTTTGAGGTAAAATGTCATGTAATGTTTCATGAACCGGTTCTAAATGCTTTGTTTTTTTCGTTGTTTTTTTTTGTATGTCTTGTATTTTTTCAGGTAAAATGTCATCTGATGTTTCAGCAACAGGTTGTAAATGCTTTATTTGCTTGTTCGTTTTTTTTGTCATATCTTTAATTTCTGCAGGTGACAGTCTTTTGCTTGCAATTCTTTTGCGTTCTTTTTCTCGTCGAATTTCCTTCTTCTCCGGTGTCTGCTGGCTGTCTGCTCTCTGTCGTCGTTCTCTAGCTTGGCGTCTTTTCTTTTCTTGTTTACTCTCGTTAGCCATGTTAATCTGTAAAAATAAAATAATGTATCTTTAATTTATTTTGAGATGTTAAGTTTGTTTTCAGCAAAAATTGTTATCAACAGTGTGTTTACAATTTATACTTCAATTTGGTCAATTGAATAGAGGTCTAAATAAGGCCATCATGTAATTTTTTAAAGAAGTTTTTATTTAGTAAACATGTATCCAAAAGCAAGTTTTTCACTAACTAAAAAGTTATTTAAAAAAATATGTTATGTGCTTATTTACAGCACTATTCAATTTGTCAAATGGCAATTCAATGAGGGTCTAGGACTGGAAATGTCCAATGAGAAATTGTATAGAGTCTGTGTTTTGAGCCTTTTTTGGAGTATGCATTTTTTTTTTCTGGCTACATTGAAGTTTGTATTTACTGTTAAAGATTATTGGCCCTAAAAGACAAATAAGAGATAGCAGAAAAATGTGTTAGTTATATTTTTTTCAAAGTTATAGTTACTGGTGTTTTTTTTTAAATTTTATTTTCTGTTGACATCGATACAAAGCTAAGATATTTATTTATTTTTCTCTTTTTTTACTTGTTATACTGTACCTTGGTTGAAGTTTGATTTCAAGCAGAATCTTTGTTGGTCCTGTGTTGAAAGCCTTCGTCCGATGGTCTGGTCCTGTGTTGAAAGTCGTCGTCCAATCGTCTGGTCCTCTGTTGAAAGTCCTCGTCCGATGGTGTAGTCCTCTGTTGAAAGTCCTCGTCTGATGGTGTAGTCCTCTGTTGAAAGTACTCGTCTGATGGTCTGGTCCTGTGTTGAAAGTCCTCGTCCGATGTTGTAGTCCTGTGTTGAAAGTCCTCGTCCGATGGTGTAGTTCACTGTTGAAAGTCCTCGCCCGCTGGTCTTGACGCAGTATCTGTTGTAAAATAAAAATGAAAATGTTATTTGATTTGAATGTATTTGTATTAACTAAAAAATGACATTATTTCTGTGTATTGTATGTGTTATGGTGAATTTTTCTGCTATTAATTTTTTTGTGCAACCTTTTCAAAATACTTCAAAATATTTTTTTATACTGTAATTATTTTTTTTTGAATTATTTTGTATATGATTGCACTGGTTTTAGCATTATCCTATTTTCTGTCCAGCACTTTTGGTATACTTATTTAGGCTTCTTTGTAAGGCGTATAGGTTGTTAAAGATTCTTAAATATTAAAGAAGAATATTAATTTAGATTGCTATGTGTTTGTGTGAGTTTTTCAAATATCGTCTTTGGTGCGCACCAAAAGTGGTAGGCTTATTTAGGCTTCTTTGTAAGGCTTATAGGTTATTAAACATTGAATAAGAAAGTTAATTTAGTTTGCTATGTGTTTGTGTGAGTTTGTTACAATCCTGTTTTGTGTGTACCACTTTGTGTGTACCATATGTTGCATACTTTGGCCCTAATTCAATTGCAGTTTGGCCAATTAAATAGGGTTCTAAATGTGCTTATTTAGTCCCTCGGCCATTAAACATATATAGGTCCTCATTCAATTGCAATTTTGCCAATTGAATAGGGCTCTATATAAGCACATAACATATTTTTTGACCTAAGTTTTTACTTAGTGAAGACCTTGTTTTTGGATAGAAGTTCAGTAACTAAAAAGTTCTGTATAAAAAATATGTTATGTGCTTATATAGAGCCCTATTCAATTGGCCAACTCGCAATTGAATGAGGCTCATAGTTCGTTTCTTTTTTATACTTAATACTTTACCTTGATTGAAGTGTCGAATGACAGAGGGTCCCCTCCTGCCAATCTTAATCCGCCGGTCTTCTTGTAGTGTCTGTTTGAAAAAGAAAGTGAAATGGTTAATTGTATATTTCTTCTTTTTGATTTAGCAAAGCATGGCCTTTTCAGCATGTAATGTATTTTTCTATCTTACCTGTTCTTCTTTGTTGGTGTTCTTTAAAAGGAATTGTGCTTCACAATGCACGGTGCAAATTGTTGAGTGACGCTGTTGATGCAGAGTCTGTTTGAATATTAAGAGAAGTAGTAAGATTGAGCTTTAGGTGATCTATTGAATTGCAGTAAATTAATTTCATTTAAATATACTTCTGTAATTATTTTCAATTAACATTATTTTTTGGGGGGGCTACACACATATGTCACATACATGAAGCACATTTTCAGAGTTCAATTTCATTTTTTTGTGTTCGTGTGACACACAATCATATTTTAATTGTTAAATGAACCTTATTTTTTGTTTTTGCCAACACACATAAATGTGTGTGTGACATGTAACTATAGATGATACACATATATGTGCGTGTCACGTGCGTATGTGTGTTAAGAGCGTGTGAAGGGCCTTTTTTGCTGTGTTTTTTTTAAGTCTTGCTTGTGTGTGTCAGGGTGTAAGCAGGTGTGAGGGGCCTTTGAGTTTTTTTTTGTTAAAAAGTCGTGTGTGTGTATGTTAACACAGCCGACGTTGGGATGCTCCCACCACCGCAAATGCGGACCCTCGCTTCGCGAGGATCCGCATTTGCGGGGACGTTTTGGGGTTTTTATTGGCTGGGAGGTTGGGTTTATTTTGTTAAAAAGTCGTGTGTGTGTATGTGTGTGTTAACACAGCCGACGTTGAGCCTCCACCTCCGCAAATGCGGCCCCTCGCTTTGCGAAGATCCGCATTTGCGGGGACGTTGGGATGCTCCCATCACCGCAAATGTGGGCCCTCGATTTGCGGGGAACTGCGGCCCTCACTGCGCGAGCCCGCAAGCGTGAGCAACGGCCCGTACGCTCACAACTATATATGTGATAATTTATATGTAATGCATCAACATGTACAATAGCATGAAGGGTACAAGGTACACAGGATAAATACGACAAATTGAACATTTATACTTAAGGTACATTTCTTTAAAGTACTGCAGTTATCTTATTCAAACATAGAGGTAAAGTCATTGAGGCTTTGCAGAGACTGGGCATGCACTTGTAATTTCCTCATATAAATGTAGCCATTGCAGCACCTCCAAAGCTTAGTAAATCCAGGGGATTGAACTCTCTGTATTATAAAAGTTCAATATATACACACAATGTACATGATATCAGCAATTATAGACAAAAATGTAAACAAATGGATATCCTGTTGGAACATTTGGACACTGAAAATAGACAAAAATAAATAAAATAAGAACCTAAAATGGAGAAAGAAAAAGCAAATAATTTCTTAAATTACCCAACTATTCCTCTTTTTCCCCCCATTTTTTTATTTGTCAATGTTAATATTCTGAACGATTATATAAAAGAACTACATTTCTGTAATTATGTAAATCTACAACAGCATTTTTTTATTATTTGTATTTTATTTTAATTGCAATAAATATAAATATATATATATATATATATATATATATATATATATATATATATATAATATAAATAAAAATGTCTGATTAGTCTCAGTAACAGACTATGGATTGTAGAGGTTGAGAAGCAATGTGTTAATACCTGGGGGGCATTATCATCACAATCTCAGCTTCTGTGATAGCTTAGTGACTCTACACTAGTGTACCTTTAAAAGTTCACAGTGAACATTTATTTTCTGAAAGAACATAATTACTACAAATCATTAGTATGATAATTGTTTCTAATCTGATTTTCTTTTCTGCTAGCATATTTTATAAATCATTTTTCTGAAAATGTCTATCACAGACTTTATTTTGCATTTATTATGTGCCAAGAGGTACATTTTCTATTATTTAAAAAGTGTCCAGAGAAGTATATTAAAGGTATATTAAAGCTATATTTAGTTTTCCTGGATTATTAATGCATCTGCTAGAGAAGAATCAGAAGTGTATGCAAACATGTTTTTGCATGAAAAAATACTAACATAAACATTATTATGCTTACCCCAAAGTTTGCTAAATCTCTTGAGTTTGCAAGCAATTGATTTTCAGAGTTAACCCCCCTGGAAAGGCCTACTAAAATTAGCATACAATTTATAAATCGTTTTGGTCAATTACAGGAAGCTAATACATTGTATCAATCTGTGATGTATGTTTGTGTCACAAGGAATACTGGGATATGCAGGGCCCTGCACAAGGAAGCAGGTGGAGCCAGCTCTGTAGATCTCTGCACTGTTCTGCCGTTGGCTTGAAGGTTAGTAAAGAGTTAAAGTCTGTACCCAAATGCATTGTTTCTATTGCTGCATGATTGCACGCAGAAGGACTTGGAATTAAGCACCCATAAATCTCTCTGTATATTGTTATTGGTAGGTACACTGTGCCTATGTAAGCAGCTCTGGGGGTGTGGAAAACACATTTTATTTTTAAATAAATTAAGTCCGTGTGTATAGAATGACTCAAGGTAATGTGTGTGTCTGATATAAGCCCCATGTGTTAGATTAGAGAAAGGGAAAAACAGGGAAACCTAAATATACTTTTAAAATACTTTTTTTCCCCTTGAAGAATAAAGTGCATAATCAAAATTGATTTACCAAGATAAAAGCAAAACTAAAGTGTAACACCTTTACATTTAAATTAATCTTTTTATTTACTGTTTTTATAGCTTTAACAATTGCTTTTCTGCTTAACGTATGATTAATTAAAAACAGTATTTTAAATAACAATTTAAGTTCTGTGTATATTTAATCTCAAATGATTAAGGTATACAAAGTATGCAGAATATTTTAATGGTTCTTGTGCAGAGTCCCTTGATACATCAAATGAAGAATTCATATAAGAATAACTCTTCCTAAAACTGCTGTGTGCTAATGTTAACAAGAGCTACAAACAGCCTGGAGCATGTTCCTGTACATTAGGAAACTTTATAATCTCTATGTGAAATGTCATTTACGTTGCCAGAAAGCATGAGATGTTATTGCACTAACTCACATCTCCCTAACGCTACAAGTAAATCATTAAAATGACTCAGGAGTAGTTAGAGCTCCAGAGGAAAGGAAACCGTTGGATATTTGCATCACAGTATAATCTATGATAAATGATAGTTGGACAAATCTCATATTTTGCTAATCATTCAAAAATCTTTCAATGTTGCTGAAACTGATAAAAAAAACACTGCAAGACAGCAAAATAAATCATTTTATTGTAGCTGAAAAAATAGTCTAAAATGTTTACTTAACTTGCAATGAGCATTCACATTTTATACCTCGTACATGAATCACAACTTGAAATTTCTATCAAACCAACATTGGCCTCAAGCAAAATACTAATGGATGATTTTACCTTCCGGAAAGCATGAAGAAAAAAAATAAACGTAAATGATTTTTTTTCCATGTGTTTACTATTACTTCATGAAAAATATAAATCAGCAGTTCAACTGCAGAACACACACTGCACTCGAGTTTTGGACACTCTGTTTTTATCTGTTAACGGATATGTAATTATAAATAACACAATCTATCTACCATGTTTAGTAGATATATATTGTTATTATTATTAATAATATCATTGTTTATTTGTAACACACGAACATATTCCTGGTGCTCTACACGGGTTAATATCAAGACAAAACAATAAATTAATTAGAGTCAAATATAAAAAACAAAAAACAAAAACAAATATAGCCTGATATTGTATGTGTTTAGTCATTCAGTCGTATCTGACTCTCCATAACCCTATGGAATGCACTACACCAGGCACATTTTGTGATGGTTGTGAAAATCTATAAGATTTTCATGACAAAGATACAGGAGTGTTGCCAGTTCTTTCTCCAGTGGACCGTGATTTGTCTGACCTCTCTACTATGACTAACCTATCTTGGGTAACCCTACATGGTATAGCTCACAGCTTCACTGAAGTAAACAAACCCCTTCACCACAACAAGGTAGCGATCCAGAAGGGGAGGTTAATGATATTTTTACCATAAACTACTATTTTATTAGTCACTCATTCCTCGAACTGACTTTTGCATTGACAAGTACAAATCCATAAGCCTCCAGCTCACTGATTAAGGACAATGAATGTAAAAAAACACAAAAACAAAAAAAAACCACTTAAAATGATTTTAATGAAAATGGTATAAAAATGTCCTTGGTGCATATATCTATTGATGTGTGTTTTATTTAATGTCTCCCTTGTCAATCATTTGTTCAATATAGTTTCTGTTAATCCCCAAAACTCTGCCTCACGTCTGCTGGCCCTTTCCCATATTGTACATCAAAATAAAATAAGTCAAATGATTATCCAAAATAGTGGATCCCAAATATGGTTCTGAAAGCACATGGACAGATTCACTAAACCATGGAGATGGGATACAATGAACTGGGCTGTTGACAAGGGCTCGTGCTGGATGGCATTTCTATTATGTGCTGAGATATCTGTCATCAGGGGATTAAGAAACAGAGGAACTAAAAAAAGTCTGTCCAACTCCTAAATGTTAGATAAAATAGTCTCCACTCTTCTGGGGAGGTAATCAACCAGATTTTGCACACACATCTGTAGAGATTGGGGCAGCTCTAGCAGGGCAGAACTTGTTGAAAGGGTGGCATCCTATGACAGTGCCAAGTTCAAAGTCAATGAGCTCTACAGTATGACCCAATCAAATACCAATGTTTGGCTACAGAGATTTCATGACTGCATGATTGATGTTTTCACTCTTAGCAATGGATGTTCCTTAAACAGCCAACTTCACTAATGAGAAGTTGTGTCCACATTTTTTTTATAACAAATAATTTTTATTGAGAAGTTCTGGAATTGCAAAGACAAGACAAAAAAGAATAATGAAAAACATAGACCAAAAGTTGTCTTATAACTAACATCGTATTGCTAACATGTTGAAACCATTCCATTTAAATAAAAACTCCATTACAACTCTTTTTTCGTATTTTTGGTGATTCTGTCCAAATATATTCACATTAGTTTCTTTAGATTCAGCAATATATACAGCTTATAAGGTCACATTGTTCAAATTGCAGAAATTCACATTTCCATAGATGAACCAGAGCAGCAAGAAATATGATAAAAGAAAAATAAAGTAGAGAGAAAACAAGTAGCATTGTACAAAACATATGGTGGAGTGTCTTCCCCAAGCAATTCCCCGTTCAACCAATCTTAAGGTAACCTTCCTCCCCCCCTGTACCTCTGGAATACTGAAGAGATATCTCTCAGGGTCCTCTCACCATTTCTTCCCGTCCGCTCCACACTCCACTCCTCAGCCGCTCAACAGGAATGGCTTCTTTAATGTGTTCCCTTAACTTAGTTGTTATATATTACTATTTGTGAATAAGATCCAGGGTTCCCAAACCTCCAAGAAGCAGTGATGTGTATCTGATATGATGTGGGTCATCCTCTCATTGATGCAAATAAAATTTATTTTGTTTGTTACTTCCTGGAGATTAATGTCCCTGCTCTTCCATCGTCTTGCGATGGTATTCTTAGCTGCTAGAAATATCAATTGGGCCAATTTATTCCCCTCCCTTCCCAGTTTTGAGAAGCGAGCTCCCAGGAGACAGACTGCTATTGATGGTTGGAGTGGGGTTTTGAGTGTTCTTGAGATTAGACTGGTCGTTTCTGACCAAATTTTAAATACCTTAGGGCAGCTCCACCAGGTGTGTATAAAGTCTCCCCTACCTTGGCACCCCCTAAAACATCTATCTGGGATTGTTTGGGATATCTTATTTAGTCGAACTGGAGTTGTGTATGTCCGGTGTAAAATCTTAAGAGAGGTTTCTAACAAACTATAATTAAATGAACCCTTAGATAGGTTCGATAAGGATTCAGCCCATTTATTCCCATCCCAATTTTGTCCTAGGTCCCACTCCCACTTCGAAACAAAGGAAGGCCTCCAAGTGCTTGGTGGACTATTGAAGATTTTGTATATTGACCCTAAAATTCCTTTGGACAGGACCTCACTTTTACACACTACCGACATCCAAGAGTCCCTCGGGGGCCCATGGGTTCTTTGTATCTCTTCAATCCAGCTTCTTATTTTAATGTAGTTGAAAAGTTCCCGGTGTGGTACCTCAAAGTTCCTAATCATAGATTCTGAAGTTCTCATCAAACCTCCCTCAAACCAAGCCCCCAGTTTATCTAGACCATGCAAAGTCCAATATTCCTTGGACTCTGCAGTGATGGTGGTTGATAAGGAGGGTGATGTAAAGATTGATGTGAGGGGAGATACCGGGTGAGTTAGTTTGTATTTCCTCCTAGCCCAGATCCAAACTCTTAGTGTAAATTTAGTTATGGGATTCTGTATTCTAGAGTAGAAAGCGCTTGCACCTGGAGCCCACAGGATAATACCCCACGTAAGCGGGGCCATCTGCAACTCCTCTACAAAGACCCAGTTTGGTTGGAGTGGAATGGAGTGAGCTAGGGGGACAGAGGCAAGCTGGGCTGCTCTGAAGTAATTCAGGAAATTAGGACAAGATAGGCCCCCCTTGGATTTATGTACATACATCGTTTTTCTCGCTATCTTAGGGGGTCTATTTCTCCATATAAACCGAAATACTTGTGTCTGGAAGCGGGCCAATTCTGTATTATTTACCTGGATTGGCAGCGTCCTGGCAAGATAGAGCAGCCTCGGCAATATGTTCATTTTAACCGTGACTACTCTACCCGTCCATGACATATGCCGTTTATTCCAGTTTTCCAGGTCTCTCTGCAGAGTCCTGTAGAGAGGTGGATAGTTAGCCTTATACATATTAGTTAATGAGTTGGTCAAGTTAATCCCTAGATATTTGATGTGTGAGGGGGGCCATAGAAATTTATGAATTCCCTTCAGGTGGTTCAGAATATCCAAAGGGATCCCAACACTCAAAGCTTCTGTCTTGTCCTGGTTTAGCCTCAAGCCTGACAAGTTGCCATAGACCCCTATCGTGTCCATCAGGGCGCCTACGGAGGAGCTAGGATTCGAGAGAGTGCAGAGAAGGTCATCAGCAAACAAGGAACACTTTAGATGCTGGTGCCCCACCCGCACCCCCTCTATAGAGGAGTTAGCTCTGATCGCTTGAGCCAAAGGCTCAATGGCCAGAGCAAAAAGAAGAGGAGACAGAGGGCAGCCCTGTCTCGTACCTCTCTCGATTTTAATGCTGGCCGTATGGGAGCTAGGCAGTTTTAGTGTGGCCCAGGGAGGTGTATAATATGTACGCAATAGGTTTAGGAAGTTTCCTCTGAACCCAAACTTTGCCAAAGTGGCGAATAGGAAGGGCCATTCCAGGGTATCAAACGCCTTTTCGATGTCCAATGCGAGCAGGCACACAGAGAGACCTCTAGACCTAGCCAAATGAATAACATTTAGAGTCCTCCTAATGTTGTCACTAGTCTGCCTGTTTGGAATAAAGCCTGATTGGTCCTTATGTATTAAGGCGGGTAGGAAAATTGAGATCCTCTGGGAGAAAATTTTGGCCAGCAGTTTAACGTCGCCATTAAGAAGCGAGATTGGTCTATAATTTTTAGCTTCCTTTGGATCTCGGCCTTCCTTAGGGAAGAGCGTCAAGTCCGCATGGTTCAGCTCAGGGGGAGTCGTCTCTCCTCTTAGAATTGAATTGAATAGACTACATAAATGTGGGGCCAGAATTTCTGAGAACTTTTTGTAATAGATGTTAGTGAACCCATCCGGGCCGGGGGACTTCCCTAGCTTCAGTTCTTTAATGGCATCTAGAATTTCTTTGACAGTAACATCTTTATTCAAGTTTTGTAAGTCCAAAGGTGAAATCTGGGGCAAATCAAGGGAGTTTAGATAGGAATGAATAACATTCTCTGGGGCCAATTTCTGAGTGGAGTAAATATTTTGATAGAAATCCCTAAAGACCTCCTGAATTTCGCTTTGGCTGTAGGTGAGATCCCCCTTCCTATTTCTGATTTGGGATACCCTGGCTTGGGCATATTTAGTTTTTAAACTCCTTGCTAGTAGCTTGTCAGGTTTATTCGCCTTGGCATAAAACAAATGTTGAGTCCTCCTTAATGCCTTATCCGTTTTTATGGTCAGTATACTATCCAGCTCTAGCCTGGTTCTATCTATCTGTTTCCTTAAAGCTATCGAGGGAGAAAGCTGATGTTGCCGCTCTAACTGAGTTAGTTTCTCTGTTAGCTCCTTTTCTTTTAGCCTGTTCTGTTTCCTATGTTGGGAGGCTAGCTTGATAAACACCCCCCTGATGTAGGCTATGTGCGCCATCCAAACCCATCCCGCCCCTGTCTCCCCACCCGCATTGGACTCGAAAAATTCTGCCAACTCCCTCTCAGTTTGTTCCTGGAATCCGGATTGCGATACCAGGTATTCATTAAGTCTCCAGGTATAGGGCATCCGAGATTGAAATCCCAGGTCTACCTCAAGTATGACCGCCGCGTGATCCGACCAAGTGCACGGAACTATATCCGCTTTGTTTGAGCTATCTAGAAGCGAATTACATATGTATATTGTGTCTATACGCGAATAAGTCAAAGGGTGGGGGAATAAAAAGTGAAATCCCTCCCTCTTGGGTGCAGACCTCTCCAGGCGTCAACTAGGTCTAAGGAGTGCAGAAGTTTTAAGATTTGCCTGTTCTTTTTGGAGTAGCGATCTTCTTGTGGAGGTTTAGATTTATCTGCCACTGTGTCTAATACCAGATTAAAGTCCCCTCCTATAATTAGTTTGCCCCATTCTGCCACTTCCAGAACCCTTAGGAATCTGATCAGGGTCTTATGTGGTGTTTTCGTAGGGGCATAGAAGGAGGCCAGTGAAACTGGAGAACCCAAAATCGTCCCCTTTAAAATGATGTAGTAGCCCTCCCGGTCCACTATCTTAGTTGTTAATTGAAATTGGAGGCTCTTATGGAGCAAAACTGCAACTCCTTCTTTTTTGGAGACCTGGGTAGAGTAATAAAAATGAGGATAATCTTTGTCAAGGTAGGTTGGGACTTTATTCCTGGCAAAATGTGTCTCCTGTAAGAAGATCACCATGGGGTTAAGGGTCTTATAATAAAGGAAAGCCTTCCTTCGCTTGAAGGGGGAGTTGAAACCCTTCACATTATGGGTAAGTATTGTCATCGGTGTGGTCATGGGTAAACTAGAGGTGTATATATCTGATGCATTAGCGTAGCCTTACCCTTCCGGAGGAGCGCCAAGGAGAGAGTGCAGAGCGGATTTCCCCCTCTTGGGGATAGGAGTGGTTGAGCCCGGCCAAGAAGAGGTCCAGTATGTTTAGCTCTGTGGGGGTAAAAGAAGCATGAGTATAAGTAGTACAGGTGCGGTCCCAAGAGATCTACAGGAGGCAAGATAGTACCAGACAAGTCTGGTAGTGTCTCAGAGCTGTTAGAACCCAACTCACTAGGCTGAAAAGAGATCCGTTCCAATAGTACCAGAGGTCCTCCACTCTCTGAGGCCAGGCAGCTTGGCCCACTGTCCAGCAGACAGGCCGCCGCCTCTACCCCAGCTATGTAGAGTGAACCCTGATTTGGTTCTAAATCCCCTAGACAGCCAAAGAGGGAGAGATAACAAGTATGAGGATTCACTACGTGGCAGGTTCCAGTTAGACAGTAAGGGGGAGTATAGGGGCAAGAGAACCCAAGCTGATAGGTGACAAAGAGAAGAGCAGCAGTGAAGAGAACACAAAGGGAAGAAAGTACAATTGTTGTCAAGAGGTCTTGCTGTCCCAAGACCACCCGCCCTGTCTTAAGCATTCTACCCTCTCAGAACACTAGGGCCCCTGCTCCAATTCCCGCCAGCAAGGACAGGCAAAAGTAATCTAGAGAAGCATTAAGGAAACAGAATAAAGCCAGAACCTTGAATTGCTTATTTAAGCATTAACAACCTAATTTTCTATCTGAACTAAAAGCAGAGTAAACCTTTAGACCCGGTCCAGTGAGGAAGGATCCTGACGGACTGACTATACTATCTGCATGTAAATGAAAACTTATAACTTTATCAGTCAGCTAAAACCTGCTAAAAAAGGAAGGAAAACAAAACATGGGTTAGCAACATTTCAAAAGTCTTTGGTTGACATGGCCCCGCTTAGGGCCCCAGGCTCCTTAGAGGACCTAAGTAAAAAAGTAAGAAAAATAAAATGTCCTGAGAAAAGGCTAGGTCAGTTCCAGGAGACTTCCATGTTAGTCTCTACCAAGGAATTTTGGTATGGTGTTTTTAAGCCCTTGTAACTTCTGTGGATGCCGAAATAAGTCTTTGGTAGCCTGTTGCCTTTTCAAGCGGACCAGCCTAATTGAAAGTCTCTGGAGATGGCATTAACTGAGTTATTGCATTTACGAGTCCATGATCTGGGTGGGACGCCAATGAGTGATTTTTGAGGCTTGGTCAGTGGGCCTCTTTTGCCTGGTCACTTCCGACCATTGTCTTTTCGGGAGAGATAAAGCTGCCGATGCAGGTGATGTCGAAGTCGGGTCCCCCCCAGTAAGATCCAGACACTTTAGAAGCTCTTGGCAGTCTTCTAGAGAACGCGTTGTATACTGGGTGCTCCCCACTGAGAAAATTAGGGCAAATGGGAATCCCCAACGGTACCTGATGTCATGGCGGAGAAGGACTTCCAGGGCAGGCTTCATCAGCCTCCGTTTTTGAAGCGTGGAAGGGGAGAGATCCGCAAAAAATTGAAGTTTGGCCCCTTCTGGGCCTATGATCATAGCCTTTTTGCGGGTAGTTGCCAGGATCAGGTCCCTAGATTGTTGGCGTAGAAGCCTGACTATGATGTCTTTGGGAAGGTCTAGATTACGACTTCCCCCAAGGGCTCTATGTGCACGCTCCACTTCCCATTCGTGGTCTGGATGACCTGAGAGGATCTTGTCGATCGCGGCCTTAAGGTAACGAGGGAGGTCGACTATTGCCGTAGGCACGCCTCTGATCCTCAGGTTGAATCGTCTGGATCTATTCTCCAAATCCTCCAGTTTATCTTCTATGCCACAGATACGGGAGGTGTTGTCAGGTATGATGGCCCTGTCTCTCTCCTGGGCCCCCGCCACCTGGTCAACGGTGTCTTCAAGTTGATGGGTCCTTTGGCCAATCTCATGTATGTCCTTCTGCAAAGATGTGACCGCCCTATCAATGTGGGAGGCCAGGAGAGCCTCAATTCTTGCCATTGAATTGCTGTTGATGGAGACCTCAGGCTGTGGGGCACCCTCCAGGGGATCCAAGTCTGAGGTATCAGATTGCTCTGAGACAAGATCCTTCAGCAGTGCCGCCTGTGTTTCCGAGGCCTTGAAATGTTCGTCAATTTTCTTGGAAGTTAAAGATTTTTTGTTCTTCACCATTTTTATGGAGCTGCTTCTTCCCGGGGTAGCCATTGAATGTCCAGACGTCAGGTGGATTCCACTGGGGGGGTCACTCCGTATTAGCTTTTTCCTCTCAAGTATTTAGGTCTATTGTGGTCTGTCTTGTCTGTTCATATCTAGATTCGCTAGTGAAGTCTTAGCATCTCTCAGACCCTGCCGGCGGGAACTGTGCACAGCCCCGTCAACTATATCTCCTTAGGCTGATATGCTCCGCGTTTCTGTGCCCCCAGCAGATCTGGATTGTGTATTTTTCAGAGTCCCACCAGGAGTAGTCAGTGCCAACTTTTCAGTGCAGGTGCTGAAATGAGATCTAAGCTCACAATGGTTGATGATTAAAAAAAAGACAGAAAAATAGCAGTTGCACTTATCCTGAATGACCACATGATGGCAGCGTGATACAAGATTGTCAGATATTATACACCAGATGTATGGCAATAGCTGGAAGCAGATTTTTTTACTCTAAAACTCAGCCAAGATACCAGCTGGGACTTCTGTGGCAAGGTACAGTGGATTCAGCCTCCAGTATAGTAGGAGTGGGGCTGCCAGACCCCTGAGGTTAGTAAAGATGCAATGTTTTTGTCAGCAGTAAAATCACTGCCTTTGAAACTGAAGGTAAAAGGGCTGTAGGTGGGTCAGACTCACCCCAGTATATACTTCTGTGGCAGTGGCAGCCAGTAGACTGTGTGGCAGAGGAGTCTTAGTATTAGCTCAATTTCTGGGCCTCAGGAGTGGTAGGGTAGGGAGAAACTGAGTGCCCTTCATAGGCCAGAAAAACAAAATGTCCGCCACCCGTTCATGGGCCTTTTACCTTCACCTTGCTGCTCCAGAAGCTGCCAGGCAGTACAGGCCAGAGATATCCTGTGTCGTTGTGTCCACATTTTGTGGCCATGTAGTGTACCTCTACACAAGAGATGTCGCGAACAGTTCGCCCACGGACTATTCGCAGCGATTTTTGCATGTTCGTTTTCGCAGCGGACGGTGAACACATGCGCTTTTCGGTTCGCCCCCTATACTTTATCATTGAGGAAAATTTGACCCTGCAGACACATTCCAGCCAATCAGCAGCATACACTCCCTTCCAGAGCCTTCCATCTGAAGGACAGGCTAATATTCTGCTCTGTTTCACCAGTCAAGTTGGTGTACCGAACATTGAAAAAAAAACCTTTTTTTCCTTTAATCTAATTTCAGTTGCCTGCCTGTGTCAGGCTCACAGCTTATATTGTGCTCAGTGAAATAAAACAACACTTTTTTGACTGTAAAAGATTGAATAGCAATTGCCTGCCTACAGGCGTGTGTGTGAAGCCTATTGCATCTACTCTGCCAACTTTTGCCAGTGCACAGTGATGCGTCATATCTGGTGCAACCGTAGTGTACAGTGACATAAAACAACACTTTTTTTGACTGTAATAGATTGAATAGCACTTGCCTGCCTACAGGCATGTGTGTAAAGCCTATTGCATCTACTCTGCCAACTTTTGCCAGTGCACAGTGACACTCATATCTGGTGGCACCTTAGATTGCACGCGCAGTGCCCCAAATTTGAAGTAGGAGGTCCAACCAAGCATCTTTTTCCATCTCCCTGTTCCAAAAATCAATGCCATATACACGTCCCCTAATAGTGGACGTAACAGGGATTAAACCGATAGGAATAGTACTACTTAACACTACACACCTTATAATAACGCAGACAGAGGCAACGCAGAGAGAGGAGTCTGAAGAAGAGGAGTCAGAGGAGGAAGGTGGCTTTGAGGAGGGGGAAGACCAAACACAGCAGGCGTCCCAGGGGGCTTGTTGTCACCTTTCGGGGACCCTTGGTGGCTGGGTGGAGAAAGAGACCTTCAATGACATCAGTGAGGACAAGGAACGGGACATGGCTAGCTTGGTATCCAACCTTGTGCAAATGGGGAGTTTGCGGTTGTGCAAAGGGACTGTTTGCGGTTGTTTGTGGTGCATTAAACAGGGAGATTGGTCTGTTACTGTGAAGAGAGTGTAAACCTTACACTACCTGATCGATACAACATCATACCTGATGTTTTAAAGCATGTTATTCCAAACAATTTAGGCATGTTAGGTGATTTATGCCCTTTATGGCTTAAAACCAGACTCTGCATCAACTATGTAATTTTCTGTGGGAGTTTTGCCATGGATCCCCCTCTGGCATGCCACAGTCCAGGTGTTAGTCCCCTTGAAACAACTTTCCCATCACTATTGTGGCCAGAAAGAGTCCCTGTGAGTTTTGAAATTCGCCTGCCCATTGAAGTCTATGGCGGTTCGCCGGGTTCGCCTGTTCGCAAACATTTGATGGAAGTTTGCGTCCGCTGTTCGCTAACCGAAAATTTTATGTTCACGACATCACTACTCTACACTTTCCACATCGACTCATTGCCCTCTTCTTCTTTCATATTCACTCACTGAAGTCTATCTCTCCATACTCACTCTTGGTAACCTTATTTCTCAATATTTTCTTTGGAGAACCTGAAAGAGGGCACTAGAAAATGTGCCACTGTGATTATATATATAATTAGGTTAACAAGAAATCCTAGAAATTCTCAAATGTATCCTTATTCTTCTAGAGTTGGGAATTCACTTGAAAGTACTGTAGACGCTCAATTATTCAGAACACAAGCAACCAGAACTCTTAAGCAACCAGAACTCTCAATAACTAGAACTCTCAAGCAACCAGAACTCTCAAGTAACTATAACTCTCAAGCAACCAGATTTTTTTTTAGAATACTGTACTTTAAATAAAAATAAACATTTACAGGGCTCAACAAATGCCAGGAGCCTGGTTGTCATGCCACAGAATGCTTACAGGCACCTAGATTATATCCACGGTATGTCTCTGCAATTCAGTTTTACCTGGAAGCAGACAGGTATGAATAACTGAGCCAGTGCAGTGTTGGCGTTACATTCCTCGGGTTCAGCACCGCACCCTCCAGCCAAACATACCTGTGTGAGGAGTGATGGAAGAGCCCATCTGTACATTTGTACATTTTGTTTTTTTATTTATTAGGTTAACAATGTTTTTTTACATATATGTCTTAACTGTGTTACTTAATTGTATCCTCATCAATGTAATTGCCATATACAATTTGCACTTCAGTAAGTTGCAAGAAGCCTCCAGAGTAATACATTTTCACCTTCTGAACCAAGTGTAATGCTATTATGAAGCAGATAGTTAAATGCTGCGTGTCTGCATTCACCAACATAACACAGGTAGTGCCCCTCTCCTGCAGGCAGTGAAACATGGCAGCACTCATTGGGGCAAACAAGAAGAAAGGGGGAGGCTCCAGAGAGTGGGGCTCTCTTATTCTGGGGTGGAGTAACATTTATATGACAATTACATTAATAAAACAAATGAATCTAGTTAAAACATGTATGTAAAACAACAAAAACAATTGCCTAAAGACCACATGCAATTCTCTCTCAGTCTCTGTCAGTATAAACTAAGCTAACAATAATCAGCCTTATTGGTTTGTTTACCTTTTTGTTCAACTCTGTACTGACTTATTTAACAATTTTTTTTGGTTGTTCCAGTTCCAAATGTTCCAGTTTCCTTGAAACAGTTTGTTCTTCTCTAAAATACTGCAATTTGTGTGTAAAAATGTCACCTCCATCTCAAGACCTAAAACTGTCTGGTGATTTTACTAATAATGTGAATAAGTGGTGTGTAGCATTTGCAAAAATGTTCTTAATAAATAATAAATAATTGTACTTAAATCCAATTCTTTAAATCTGAGTATTAGACAAATGTATATATAGTTTATGATTCTCCGCTGAGATAAAATATTGTACATGACTGTACAGACCTTAGATTATTTCACTAGTTCTACAATGTACCGTATTACTCAAACATGCTTCAAGCAAAGAACACTTTGTATGTGAGACTCTAGGGGACCATAATTTGTGTGATATGATTTCACTGGCTCACTATGTCTATGATATGCTATCCATTCGTGGCCTCCACTGGCAGATAACATTCATTAAATGAACATCAAGACTTGTAAGGCTGCCTTCTGCAAATATATAATAAAATATATCACGTATTAATTGAGATATTTGTCAGACTCTAGAAACAATCAATCGTGTATAAGTTTCTATTATAAGTTCATATTGATTTTTGTAATAAAGCATTGAGCAGTTACATATATGGGCTGCATAGCAATTTTATAACATAGTGATACACTGTGGAATCATGGGACACAGCAACAGTTTCGATAATGGTAGACTTTATAACTATATAAAGTATTTTATCGGTTGTATGTTAAAAATGTTTCATAATGTACATTTATATTGAAGTTTGTTTTTCTACCTGTTTATGCTTTCTTATCCACCCACCAAGCCATTGGCTTTATTTATGTGCTAGATTTCATGTATTATATGTATTATAATTGCTATTTAATCCATGAGGGTTCACTTTCATAGTTTTCAAATTAAAGCAATTAAAGGACTGCTGAAGTATCTAACAGTTTGCTTTTATGATGAAATTGACTGGAAAAAGTGCATTTTTATAGAATAAATACAGCCTTATTTTTAATTATTGTTTTCAGTTTTTCTTTAACAGCAGCAGATATTATTTTTTTTGTTCATGATAAATCTAGAGCCAAGAAGGAATGGGAGGTACTGTAGATTCAGATAAGAACTCTGTTTAGTTCTGTTGAATAACACTTTGAATAGCCACTTTACAATAAGACTAGATAGAACGTAGGAAAAGACTCCCCCTAATGCTACCGGCAGACTTTCCAAGAAGGAAATTATTATGACATCAGCTAAATTAATATTTTCTTTTAAAAAATGCTTGTCATGCCATGTTATTTTTTAAATAAAATAAGAAAATGTGTTATTGTTCCAAAATCAAAGTAATTATTTAATATAAAGAATCTGGCCAAGTGAAGATCCTTTTTATCATTCACGTTTAAATTGAAAACCATTCATACACACCCCAGGGAGTAATTAGCTGTAATTAGCATTCAGTACATCTTAATACAGAGATAAAAGTACTGGCTTGCTAGGTGAAGTTGAAAGGCTGATTGACAGGTAAAAATTACAACTATCAATGTAAATACACTGTAACAAATGCTAATTTGTTTCCGTTACATTCAGTATTTAATATTACCCATAGTGTTAATTAAACCTGATAAAATGCTTTCCTGTCTGTATAAGCTACAGATAAAGTCTTCAAATTGTATTTTTCCGTGCAACAAAATAAAGTGCAATTTCCATTTGCCTTGTGATGGAGGATTATGCAATATTTGTCCCATGGCACTTTCTATTTTTATCCTCATTTATGCTCTGTGAACAGTTTTGCTACATTTCTCTGGCTCCTGGGTATTTTCCATTATCAGTGCACCTTCTGCTACTACCCTGCACACTTGTTTATCCATCTTTTGGTTCTACTTTTGCTGTAGCAGTTGTTTGATCTGTTTAAGATGCTTCTCAATCTGTGATTACAGTTCCATAATGGTTCCTGAGGCAAAACATCTGGCCTTGCTCTTATTTTTCTCTTTCTATCTTCTTTATAAATCACATACATAAAACTGGCGGTTTATATCTTTTCAGTCTTTGCCCACGGGAGATCTTGCGCTATTTGTAACTGTTGACCACCTCAATTCTAACTGAACCATTTGGAGTTTTTCTTTCACATTTTTGTTGACAGTGACAGTTGTCTCGCTGTATTATCCCAGCACTTCATTCTTAGCTTTTGTCTAATATGTCACCTTGAATGATTCATTTGACGGTGAAATCTTTCCTTCAGAATGTTATTTCTTTTTGTCTAGACAGGTTAATCTCCATATCACATTGTGTGGTCCATATGTTTTACAATTTCACATAATTTCCATGCTATTAAAGTACATTTAAATGTTCTACATGGACATTTAATACCGGCTGCTTACCATAAGCCGCACTGTTGTAACTATTTGCTATTCTAGTTGATATGACATCATAGCTGTATTTGGATTTAGTATTGTCCTTGCCCAGTTTCTTCGACGTGGAGTGCAAATACCATATAACTTAGGATTTTGAGCAGGATACACTTTGTCTGACTAGTTTTTACACATTCAGATGTTCACACAAATACACTATTTTTCTTTGTATTCCATATTGCAGAAGGTTTCCAGAACTCTTTTGCTCACCATAAGCTAAATTAGTAGCCTTTTCACAAAATTCAAAATGGATGAGATCTAAAAGATCAAAACAGTGTTGACTGTGAGAAGGTTACTTGACTCATGCATATCCATTCTGTGCTACAACAGCAAGCATAGGTTATAAAGGGGTTATGTTAAAATGGCGAATGTAATTACACTACGCCTACCTTACCCCGACTTTACGCAACAAATTTGACCAATCAGTCCCACATGCCTGCATGTACTGACCAGGCCCAACCCTGCTTGGCTTCAGGGAGGTGTGACCTCTTGGCTCCCTGACTGGAATTGAACCCAGGTCACAGCAATGAAAGCACTGAATCCTAACCACTGGACCACCATAGAACCCAAGAGATTTATATAACCCAGTTAATCCTCAACCAGTCCTTTTTATTGGTTGTGTAGACATCCAGATTCTGAAAAAAAAAACACGTAAGCACACTCAAATAGCTATAATACATAAAAAAACATTTTAAGATTGGTCTTTTATGTTAGACGTTTTATACTAAAATGGGAAATTATTTTTTACACAAGCATTAATAAGGATCTTGTAATTTATGGTCCATTCCATTCCTGAGAATATATTCCCATTAACTCAATAAATCCTGGGTACAGCTCCACACTTATAGCTTTAGGTAAATTAGCAGCATTTACCTAACGTAATCAAGCATTGTGGCAATAGACAGTTCATGATCAAAATTACCATTAGGACACACAATTTGATTAGTATCTTTACTATATACTCAATGTACCACTGTAGCTCTAAAGTAATCTTGAATTAAACTAACATGCTCTAATCACTCCTATTCTTTTCTTTTTTTTTTGTATACAAAGAAAATGAATGGTTTATAGTTGATAAAACTTGTATAAAAGTGAGACAGAGTGGAATGATTTTATTTTTTTTCACTCCTGGAGCAATCTTTGGCAATGTTTTTTTATGATTGGGATGTAGAATGACATTTTCCAGTCCACTATTGAGTGTTCCAAATTGTTGGGCATAAGGCAAGCATCACTTTCACAGCATCCTCTTGTAGGATTTTGAACAGCTCAGATGGGATTCCATCAACTGCACTCTTATTGTCAGTAAGGCGTCCTAGGTCCCATCTCACTTCACTCTTCAAGATGTTCGATTCCAGCTCATTAGACAAACTATTGAGGTTATCAATGCTGTTAAGATCCTTCCTGTAAAAATATTCCTGACACATCTTTGTTATCTGATATGCTTCTATTTTGTTTTTTTATCCCTCCCACTTTTTATAAGGAAGGTTCCCTTGAGATGCCCATTTTGTTTGTGACGAGATCTCTTAACTTCCCTATTCTGTTACCTACTTCTATTTCTTTACATGACCCATTATATGTCTTCTTGTCTTTTTGTTTTTCTATCCTCTGGAATTCTGCATTCAGTTGGACAAATCACACACATGTAGACTATTCTAAAACAATTTTGAAGAAATATTTTATTCCTAAGTTTGGTTGTTTCATTTTCCCCAAACGTCATTGACCAAATAAAGTGTATACATCATTGTATTCTTAAAAACTCAATTCCCAAAGTAGTTCTTTCAACATTCAGTAATTCATGCATTGGTGCATTGATGTTAGAGGGTAGAAATACACATTTACAATATCCTGTTCAGTTGTGGAGGCCCCCGGTGCAAAATAATTATTGGTGCCATTCTCAGAATTTCTCTATACAAAGTAGGTACTGTACGGATCAAAACCGCAACAAATATATGCAGATGATCTGATCACCCATAAGGTGATTAGATCACCTTTCTATACAAATCCTGATAATAAAGTAAAAGTTTCGGTTTAACCAGGGCTCCTGCCAGCAGCTGCTTCTATCCTGTAGTTTACCATGGGGCTTTGCACCTGCTGCACCAGTAGTAGTTCCACCCCCTCATTCTGTTTATAACTAAGCATGACCAACTATAGTCTGGGTGTTCTGGTCCTTTAAATAAGGAAATAAAAAGCATTTTGAGGAGACTGTATGAAATGGAAGTTTTGAAAATATTTTTGGTTCTGTTATTTGTTGAAATCCCTTATAATAAAAAAGTGTATTTGAGGACATGATCAGCTAATTAATAAAATATATTGAAATGAAATTCACCATTTGTAAAGTTAGTTGATTTTTCCATAAAATGCATAAACACATTAAAATGAATGCAGTTAGTTATTAAAATTAATCTCCTAAGAATTTATCTTCATTCTCAGTAAGCTTACTGTTTTAAACACATTTGTTGTGCAAATTTATCAAATGTATTTTCACTGTAAATATGATTAATTTCAGAGTTTTTATTTGAAGTGGAAAGCAACAGAAATTGTCACAAAAATCTTTGTGTCATGATCTAGAACAACTTGAGAATTAATTATGTCTTCAAAATCATTATTTTAACAGCAGCAATATTTATGTGTGTGTGTTATATATATACTAGTGACTTGGCACAGACATTCATTTTTTTGGTGATCTGAGATCCTTCAGCGCTCATTGCGAGCCTCGTGCTGAGCGCCTTCGACGCCCATCGCGTTGCCCTCAATGAGCGTATTTGGTGCTCATTGCGAGGCTGTTGGTTGTTGTATTTATTTTTATCAGAGGCGCTTTTGCTGTCATTGTAAGGTCAGCGCTGATCTGCTTTTTCCACTTATTGCAAGGCTGTCCCCTGGTGTAGTTTGTGAGGCACGCAGTAAATGGGTTTTGTGTTTATTACGATAGTGTTTTTTTTTGTGTGCAAATGTACTTAATTTTTTGTGCATATGTACTATTGTATGCTAATTAAATAAATAATACATTAATAAATTAATATACTTCACCTATATGTAAGTAATATATGCAGGAAGCATTGTGCTGAAGAGCTGACAATCTGTTTTGATGTTCCTGCAGCATACAATGTAGGTTTGCACAGTTGTGGAGCTGAGGTCTAAGTGTCAGCAATGTGTGCAGTGTGTAGCGTAAATAGGCTGCGTGTGCAAGGGGAAGCCGTTAGTGTAGCTGTGCATTTCCGCATTCTGTTAGTGTTGTAAAATGGTGGCGAATGTGTATGTGGTACGCGGCTGTGGATGATTTAACGTCCTTGCTAAAAGTGTATCTTGTACCTTGTATGGCTTTTTTGAAAAGCCGTATGTACTTGGTGGTGTTTTGCGGCTTTAGGGTCCTGTAGCCTCGTTTTCGTTTTTTCGGCGGGCAGCTTTTTCTCTCGCTTGGGTAATTTTCGGGTGTCTAAACTCTGTAATTTGGACTTAAATTGAGGTGTAACTTCACTTGCAGAGGTCCTGGGTTCCCAGCTTGCTGTGTGTAAGCTTTTTGTGTAATTTTTGTGTGTATTTATTGTGTTTTTAATGGTTTCAGGTGCGCGCGTTTCGGCCATTAAGGTTGTATTTTTGCGAGTTTGTAATGGGTTCGTAATGGGCTCGTATTTTTTTAGTCTAAGTCCGTACATTTTTCGTTGTAAGTCCCACGGCTTATATTTTTTTGTGTAAGTCCCTATTTAATGATTGCTTGTTAGATCTATTTTTTCAAAGTCCTGCTTCTGTGTGTGTTTGTAACCGTTTGTGAGGCTGCGTAGAGCCTCCACCTCCGCAAATGCGAGGGGCTGAGCCTTCGGCTCATTGTAACCGACGTTGGAGCCTCCACCTTCCGCAAATGCGGCCCCTCGGTTTGCGAGGGTCCGCATTTGCTGCCCAAACTGCTTCCCACGACGATTCGTACTTTGACAACTAGTATATGTGATACTAGCGACTTGACCGTCAAAAATGAAGGGGCAATAAAATTTCAAGACATGGGAATGCTGTTTGACACACAATGTAAACCGTTTTGTACTGTGAGGACCTTCGGCGCTCATTGCAAGTCTCTCCTGTCGTGTACTTTTGGTCCTCTGAGAAAGATATATATTTATATGTAGTTAAGTAATAATGAATGATTTCTTAAATGAATTAAAATACTTTAATTATTTATAATTGATATATTCAGCGAGCAATAGGCTGAAGAGCTAACAATCTGTTTGTATTTTGCGTCTCCATAGAATATACATTGTGGGTGTTAGTGCCCTGCTTATAAAGTGTAATGAATGTTTGAACTGTGCATTCTAAATAGGCTGCGTGTGGAGGGGTAAAGCCGTTGGTTTATTGTGTAAAGCGGCATTGAATAGTCATAATGTTATTAATGTTTTACTCATCTCGTGAGCATTTTCAGGCTTTTGTAACATGTATTTTATATGTCGTACTTAGATGTGTAAAGTGCTACGTGTTTGCAGTGTTTTGCGCGGTCCGTGGTCGTGTAGCCTCGCTCTTATTTTTTTGGGTGGGCATTTTTTTCCTCGCTTAGGAGATTTTCGAAAGGCGAATATTGTCTAAATCGAGTTAAATTTGCGTTCCAGCTCACTCACAGACGTCCTGGCTGTTGCTCCATGCTGTCTGTGATGTTTTTCTAATTTTTGGGGTGTATTTCATGTGTTTTTATTGTTTTTTGATTTTTGTCCTTCGGCCGCTAATCTCGTAATTTTTTGCGTCTCGTATCTTTTTTTTTCTAAGTCCTTCGTCTTTTTTTTTTTTTTTTCTAAGTCCCGCGGTTGTGACCCGCTTGCAAGGGAAGGCAAACCCTGCGTTTAGGAAGTGTTTTTTGGCTAAGTCCTGCGCTTTGTAGTTGGTTAACGGCAAGTGCTACGTGTTAACGGCTCACCTCACTTCGCGAGGCTGGCACCTATGAGTGCCTTCAGCGCTCATCGGCTGGTTGTGCTTATCCAGATGTTTTTTTGGCAAAAATGCTGAATGGGTTGTCAGTTCCTTCTCCAGTGGACCTCTCTGCTATGACCTGCCTGTCTTGGGTGACTTTACATGGTATAGCTCACAGCTTCATTGAGGTACACAAGCCCCTTCACCATGACAAGGTAGTGATCCAGAAGGGGAAAACATAGGTATAACAATACATAATTGAACACACCGATACAAAAGGAGTTGGCAATCCTGGTCCTGAGATAACAATCATATACATTAAACTTTTATGCAAAGTGTTTTTCAAGAGTGAGAGCTCGCTTGCTTACAGGCTAAAGAATTAAACAAGGGCTTGATAAAGAAATTGAAAAGAGAGTAGATGGTTATTTAGTGATCAAATCTGTGGGTGTAATATCTGTGAAAGATGGAGGTGATAGTGCAGAAGCCAGCACTCTAAATGAACATAGTTGGGTGGATATGGACAAGGAGTGCATGTTAGAAGAGTTCATTTAAACAAACATTTAAAAGTGGAATTTTTTGTTAAATAAAACATGTTAGCTATTTTTACATTCTTGAGGGCCTTGAGATGTACTTACTTTTATAATCTCAGAATACATGTTGTGGGTGCTGCTACAAAACATTACTGAAGTTCTAATGTGCTTCTATTATTGTGGGGGCAACATCAATACCATAATAGCTGCACTTTTACAAAAGTGTTTTCATTATACACCAAGCATAAGTTCCAGACTGTTACGACTGTAAGGAGTGATGCTCTGATGTTCAGGATATATAGGATGTGGAGCTTATACGTACAGTCCATCCAATAAAATAGACATGGAATTCATCAATTCTTCCCTATATCAAACAGACCACTAAAAATCAATGATGATCTTGATTAATTATTAAAAATGATGCATGTTACACTGTTTATAATCCTGAAACTGTTTAAACTATTGGCTATGTTGAGCTTCCTTTACTATGCTGGTTATGCAAGGACCAAAAATCACAAGCGCCAAACAAATGACAAAAATAATCTCCTTGCTGCAACCAAAAACGTAAGTTTATTATTTGATTTCTTAAAGCAATCTAATCTCAAAGGTAAAAATGTGAATGTATTATTAGAGTGAACGCAATAATAAAGAGGTTGTAATTTATGGAAAATGAAAATTAGTTTGTAGACTCAATAAATCTTGTTGTGCAAGTCTACTACTGCCAATTCATGTAAATAAGAGGACATTTATATCAAATTGCAGTACTTTTCATATCCTTGATTAATTAACAGTAGATTCTGTCCCTCTGCATGTATTTTGAAAAGGAACAAGATGTCTCCTCCCATATGTAAAGCCCTTTCTTCTTCTCTATGTCTTAGGAGGGGAATTAGTAACGTTACCATACATTAATATGGGAAAATAAAAATGACTGCACATTGGTATATATTTTCTTTCTTCCTGTATATTTATGCAAGGGTAATATCCAAGCTACGTGCCTGTGCTTTAAACCTGTCACATTTCAAGGATTTTTTCTCCAAAATGGTTTCTTATTTGGAAAGATTTTCCAGTTAGTGAAGACTCAAGAAGGTATTAGAAAGAAGCTTGTAGTTGTTTATAACTATACTGATGGCCAAGTTATTGATACAAACATCTTCTAGATTGATGAATTAGTAAATTACCCTCAATGTATATTGTACTATAAGCCTTAGAGCCTGAAGGGAGAGTATTGACTTTTCAATAAATATGATGATTTTAAATATTTCTTACTACATCCAGAAAATTAAAAACCAAGTTGGTTTCTGTTGGAAAAACAGGAACAGTATATAAATGTCCTGGGCAAGTGTCATGTAGACATGATAACTGGTCTTTCAACTTTTTCCAGTTCAAATTCATTTCAAAATTAATTTGTTTTCAAAAGAGTAAAGTTCTGAAAGTTTTCTGGCCTATGAAAAACTTTTCATAGTAAGCCACATGTCTGAGGTATCTTCCAGGAAGATTTAAACTGGGATCCTCAGTATCAAAGGACAACTCCAAGGACAATTAGATTATAGCGTGCAAGAACCATGAAATCAGTAGACAAATATTGCTTATTTTTTGTGTGAACAATAATAGTAGTAGCAGTATAAGATACTGTCCCAGTTGTAATAACAGAAATATGTTCCACATGTTCACAATCTGGGTTTGTGTATGACACGATAACTCAGTAGGATGCAACTTGTTGCACAATTTTAATAAAAATGAATTAAACTGTCCCCGGTTTAGGAACACCCTGACTTATGATATTCTGTAGTTGCAAGCACTCTGGTTTGTTGCCTGCACATTCGCATTGAGAACACACTAGGTCATTTCCTGCATGTATGGATGCAGAAGAAGTGATGCCTAAATATCCATTGGAGGTGTACAATCAAGCCGTTCTCGTGCACAACTCATTTTTACAGCATTGAACATATTAAGCAATTTATACTGTTATACTGAGACAAAGTATTCTTCATAGTATTGTTGTTATTAATGTTGTTTATCATGGATCTGCCTTACATACAAATCCAGTTTAAGGACGGTCTCAGGAATAGATCTCGTTTTTTATACAGGGACCATCTGTATTTATTTTTCTCTCTTGTAGAGATCCAGTAGGATGGCAGAACAGATGTTTACACCTAATTGCTGTGCTTGCCATGAATGCATTTCTTATTTAATTTAATTTAATTTTTCTGCTTTCTAAATATATTGTGTACCCGGAGGAAAAATAAACTCTATGACCAAAAAATATAAAACACTAATATTACACTATAGTGTTGAAATAGGAATATTGTTTTCAAAGTATGAGTTGCTTCCAGCATAATGTAAACCAGTTTTCACCTCACCACTAGTGGCTTTCCACTTTGATTTCATTCCTTTGCTGATGCTTGTTGTAGAGACCTCAAAGCATGCCACAGAGGGGGTGGGCAACTAGCTGTCATATGCCATATGCCAGTTTCCAGGGCACACAGCACACCATGTGCAATAAGTTCCAAGGAAAACAAGATGATCTAACATACTTACATGTAACAACTAATCCATAGAATAAGACACACCAATGTAACCACTAACAAGACTACTACTATCTAACAACACATAAAGTAATATTTTAGGGAAATATAAGGTTTTGGGTAGATTAAGATAAGAGATGAATTGATATTTAGGAATATAGTAAGATTAAACACACCAAGACCATATATATTTATCACATTTAGAGAAATAGGTTTAGAGACAGAGATTCGACTGTGACATTAAAAGCTGGCAGACAAAAGGGTTATGCGACCCCTAAAGCTTGCATTATAATCCCTCTTAGCTAGCCATTAGAGGTATCCCATTTTATTCCACTTTGTTTCCTATTGATAGCTGATACAGACACAATGGAAACGGCACAATCATTGCAGTGCTATGTCTAGGTGCAAACATCAAACTGTGCACTGGAGATACTGTGAATGGTAGGTCATAATAAGATATCAAGATAGAATTATCTTGGGCCAAGGACATATGCTCCTATGTTTTGGGTTAGTGCAGTCAGAGAGGTACTTCAGTTTATTAGTTCCAAAAAATAACATTTTGACAACCTACTTCTTCTGTTGGGCTTGATAAGAATCTAGTCCAAACCTCCCCAGTAGGACCATCTTGTTCTTTGTGAGTCCCTGGTAGCAGGAACAGAACCAACCCAGCGAATAACCACTAAAGCACCCAGCAAACCACAGGAAACAGTAGAGCCACCCAGCAAATATTACTGACTGTAACAGAGTCCCATACAGTTTCAGCAACAGTAATCCCAGTGATAAGGATTATTATCCCCTCAGAATGAAACACACAACATTATGTATGTTTAAACTGACAACAGACTCTATTGATGTGGTCCAATATTTATTCACATCCCAGTCTCTGATGTGCTGGACCCTCCAAATGCCCTGCATGCTTCCTCATTCACACCTAAGTGTTTACTGACCCCTGGTGCCAGTCAACTGGTGACCCCTCTGCCCCAGCGACCCTGTTAATACACTTTATTAAACTCTCTTGGGAAAATTCAGCATTTCAGTACCACACATGTCTGCTTTACATCAATAAATCTACACAATAATTCAATAATTCTGTTCACCCCCATATTGTGACCCTCTCCATGAACAACATGGCTGCCCCATCCCACAGGGCACACAATAAGAATGTAGCTGTCACAGTTCAAGTATTCAGGCTGGGAGGACAGGGACAGGGGAGTGAAGGAAGAAAGAATAACAGTAATCTTTGTTAATCCAGGGACCTCCATAGTCCATTAATCCCTCAAAGTCACAAACTGTTTTGCAAAGAAATAACCATCTATAACCTATATGTATTTTTAACAATTAACTAGGGAAAGTGGTAAAGGGAAAGAGGTAAAGGGAAAGTGGTAAAGGGAAAGTGGTAAAGGGAAAGCGGTAAAGGGAAAGTGGTAAATTATGGTGTAAATTGTGTAGTATGGCAAAAATGTATAAATAGTTAATTAATTTAGGGTATATAGGCTGCCTTCTTTTGGAGAGGTTTGTCTGACACTGTTTTGATGGAGAATATATTAACTACAGAGAGAAGCAGTGGCTAACAGCAGTTAAACATATGCAATATGTTCCACTATAAATTATAGGTGTTTTTTAAATACAATTTTAAATGGACTGTGTATCATAATTTTATTGAATTAATCAACTGATCTCTGTTTTTCATTGATCATTGATCTGAGTATATATATATATATATATATATATATATACACATATATATATATATATATATATATATATATATATATATATATATATATATATATACAGATATATAGATATATACAGATATATCATAAATAAATATAACATAAATGTATATATACACATAACCGTAAATATATATGTATTTACCATGTTTAAATGTTTAATTTAGAATAGAAATTTAGTTAAATCATTTTTAATAATGAAGATGGGTCTTGTTGCTATAAATGTGTTTTGCTGGTGTGTACTTAAAGATCAATTTCTGTTGTGTATGAGTTTGCTCTGAATTCTAATTGGTATGATAAGTGGGAGCACGTCAGTGCATGCTTGAAGAATTATCTATTTGAGAAATGGTCATATTGAGTTGGGGAACTAAATAATTATGCCCTTATAGGAGGATTTATGAACCTGGTTCAGCCACTCTTTTGTACTTGCACACAAGAATAATGAAGCACCCTATTCAGTTAATAGGAATAAAATGAAATTCAGATTTCATTTTGGCTTAATTAAATGTTAATTTCATGGTTGGATGGAAATAATGCTTCTCCCACACATTTTTTATTTCTGTCGAACAGAAAATATATTCAGTTCAGAAATAATCATGTAGTTTTTGCAACTTGCTTTTATAACTAGGCTGTATTTTGCATGACGACAGAAGCCGTTCTGCCAAAATATTTTTCTTGCCTTTTTCAGCCATCTTAAAACTAAGACAGTGTGGGTTTATTTATCAAGGTACATATTCAGAGTCAAAGTATTAAAATACCTCCACTTCCTATGTTGTCTGTGAGATTGATTAATCAAGTCTGGGATGCATTTCAACTCTGTTTGATAGGTCGCTTCTCTAAAGAATATAGAAAATTGGATATTTAACTCCACATATTTATCCCAGCTTGATAAATATATTTGGAGACATATTTAGAAAGGTCTGCTGAGACTTAATGGGTAGGGAATCCTGGGAATTCTCAGATAAAAATGCAGACACATTGAAACGTGTCGGAAGGTATCCCTTAAGAATTTAAATTTCTTTGTCATTAACACTATATGATATAGTACAGTGCATGCATTTTGTATGTTTGTATGTTTTTAACTATGTTAACTATGAGATATTGTGACATTTTAAGGAACTTTAGTCTTTCCCTCTAATCTGAATGGCTAGTACTGTATGTAAAATGGCTGCTCAATCATTTTCAGTGTGCAATATACTGGCTTATTCATGTTGAGTAGATCTATGCATGAAATCCTCAAATATCTCTTTCTACAACTTACACCTTACTAAATTATTTTGCTGATAATTACAGTAGAACTGTAACCACCCTGTGTATTGCTGAGTAAATATGGGCTCTATATTAATCCCCTATATTGCAGTTTACACCATGTTTAAGGCCAAAGTAAATCCCGCTAGCTATGTTAATCACCGGTTCTGGAAAACATGCGAGAGTACTGCTACGAGTGAATGTGGCACGACAAAACTGAAAAGCACAGCAAACTTTTCCACTCATTTTTTCATTGCTAAAAGATTAAAAGTCACTCCATTAGACTTTTACACCAAAACCCTATGCTAATAAGACATTACAGATTACTCAAATGAGGGCAGTGCCGTAATTACCAAAAACTGAAAGAAATATTATGTGTATTAAAGACCACTCTCAAATGGTTTTAAATCAATTGCTGAGTGCTGCACTTAAAGCGACAGTATGGCACCAAAAAACAAGCAAAAATGTTGAAATGTCAACATTATTTGACACTGAACAGTCCAATATCAACAAATGTGTAATTAAAAAATGATATTGTATTATTATATCTGTTACATTATACAACATTCAAGGCATTAATACATGTCAGGAAACCACATGGGGTAGGAACAAACGCTCTAATGCATTGTCTACATATACAGTGGATATAAAAAGTCTACACACCCCTGTTAAAATGTCAGGTTTCTGTGCTGTAAAAAAATGAGACAAAGATAAATCATTTCAGAAATGTTTCCAGCTTTAATGTGACCTATAAACTGTACAACTCAATTGAAAAACAAACTGAAATCTTTTAGGTAGTGGGAAGAAAAAATATAAAAATAAAATAATATGGTTGCATAAGTATGCACACCCATAAACTAATACTTTGTTGAAGCACCTTTTGATTTTATTACAGCACTCAGTCTTTTGGGTATGAGTCTATCAGCATGGCACATTTTGACTTGGCTAGATTTGCCCACTCTTCTTTGCAAAAACACTCCAAATCTGTCAGATTGCGAGGGCATCTCCTGTGCACAGCCCTCTTCAGATCACCCCACAGATTTTCAATCGGATTCAGGTCTGAGCTCTGGCTGGGCCATTCCAAAACTTTTATCTTCTTCTGGTGAAGCCATTCCTTTGTTGATTTGAATGTATGCTTTGCGTCGTTGTCATGCTGAAAGATGAAGTTCCTCTTCATGTTCAGCTTTCTAGCAGAAGCCTGAAGGTTTTGTGCCAATATTGACTGGTATTTGGAACTGTTCATAATTCCCTATATCTTAACTAAGGCCCCATTTCCAGCTGAAGAAAAACAGCCCCAAAGCATGATGCTGCCACCACCATGCTTCACTGTGGGTATGGTGTTCTTTTGTTGATGTGCAGTGTTGTTTTTGCGCCAAACATATCTTTTGGAATTATGGCCAAAACGTTGAACCTTGGTTTCATCAGACCATAACACCTTTCCCACATGCTTTTGGGAGACTTCAGATGTGTTTTAGCAAAATGTAGCCTGCCTTGGATGTTTTTTTTCCGTAAGAAAAGGCTTTCGTCTTGCCACTCTACCCCATAGCCCAGACATATGAAGAATACAGGAGATTGTTGTCACATGTACCACACAGCCAGTACTTGCCAGATATTCCGGCAGCTACTTTAATGTTGCTGTAGGCCTCTTGGTAGCCTCCCAGACCAGTTTTATTCTCGTCTTTTCATCAATTTTGGAGGGAGCTCCAGTTCTTGGTAATGTCACTGTTGTGCCATATTTTCTCCACTTGATGATGACTGTCTTCATTGTGTTCCATTGTGTATCTAATGCCTTGGAAATTCTTTTGTACCCTTCTCCTGACTGATACCTTTTAACAATGAGATCCCTCTGATGCTTTGGAAGCTCTCTGTGGACCATGGCTTTTGCGGTGGGATGCAACTAAGAAAATTTCATGAAAGACCACCTAGAGCAGCTGAACTTTATTTGGGGTTAATCAGAGGCACTTTAAATGATGGCAGGTGTATGCTGACTCCTATTTAACACGATTTGGAATGTGATTGCTTAATTCTGAACACGGCTACATCCCCAGTTATAAGAGGGTGTGCAGACTTATGCAACCACATTATTTGTCTTTTTTATTTTCCTTACATGACAACAAAAGCGCCTCTGATAAAAAAAAAGTACAACAAGGAAGAGCCTTGAGCGCCGAAGCATCTCAGACCACCAAAAAAATGAATGTCTGTGCCAAATAGCATTACCTGTCTTACAATTTTATTGCCCCGTCATTTTTGACAGGCAAGTCACTAGTATATATTATAATAATCATGACATTCTAATTTTCGATTGGATCCTAGTGTTGTTTGTCATCAGTAAAGCTTGGTTTGGGGACGTCCCACTCTAAAATCTATTGTGGATAAGACAGTGTTTATGGATGTGGCTGAGTGCAGTAATGTGGGGAGCTAAAGATGAATATAAATGTGTAAAAATATGCTCCTGCAGCCGAGTTATGCGGATTCTGCAAATTACACTGATTAATTAGCATGGAGAAGAATGATGGCAGTTTTAATAAAATAATCATAATAATATTGTAAAAGTGCATTTTAAACTCTTTGTGGCCTCAGCAAAATGTACAGAATCTGGCTAGTGACTTACAAGATTTGTCCTCTTATCGTATAGGATCTACCTGACAGAATTAAAACTGATTTGATCATCACTCTATGATGATGCAGGTGCCCCTTAGCATAACTCTCCCAGATAAATGATATTGGTAAATGAACTAGCTAAAATGTCTAGGTGTAAATGTACTCCATAAATAATACTATTAAACGTACTCAGAATATGCCATGCACACAGCATTCATTACCGAAAGCTATTAGAGGAAGGAAACACCTTTCATTGATTCTACAAATTTTACATTATTATATTAATGAAAGGATGGCACAACTCCAGCAGCATATGGACATTATGTGACCACTGTAGTTTATTTACAATATACTTGTTTAAAGAATTATGCTTGATAATGGGCAAAATATTTTTATAAAATACAACAGAATGTATATTTCGATCACTACTGTGGTCAAAAATTTAAAATAGCCCCCTTTGAAGAACTACACTTGACATTTTTTAGAATGTAAAAAGTTATTGCTTTTAAAAGTAATTTTGCTGCTTTGGAATCTGCCATTTTAGTTTCTAGTGATCTAGTTCTTGAAGTGAGCAGAGATTTTGACTTTCTAAACACACTCTGTCTTTAACAATTTTTGTTATTTTAAATACCATATAGAAAAAATGGCAGTGTACTACTATATGCAATATCACTATACTGTATGCAATAGTACTGCAGTGGAATATTTTAGCTGATACAAATGAGTGTGGTACAGGATGAGAAGTGCAAATCTTGGGCTGAGCTAATGAGGTTGGTTTTGAGTGTATCTGGAGATAAGAGTTGAAAAGTATGGAGGTAGGTTAGTGTAGGGATTGGCAAAGGAGAGCAGCAGTTGATGAGCATTGAGTGAGATGCACGAATATGGCAGAAGTACTCAGGATAGACTGAAGTGGGGATATGTGGTTTAGTGGAAGAGCAATTAGGATGGAGTTGCAATAGTCAGGAATTGACATAATGAGAGCGACTAATTTTAGAGAAGTTCCGGAAGACGAGACAGCAGGATTGTTAGTGATAGAATGTGGAGGATGAAGGAGAGGTGTATGATAAGTATTACCCCAAGACATATAACATGAGACATGGGGCTGATTTTGTTTTGTCTACTGTAATACAGATTTCAAGTATAGAGATGAAGGGGGAATAAGTAACACCTACATTTTGATGAAGTTGATTTTTGGATGCCGGTAGTCATCTAGTGTGAGATGTGTGAAAGACATGTATTATTATTATCTTTTATTTGTAATGCACCAACATATTCTGTAGCATTGTACAGTGGTTAAGCACATGACAAAAACGAAATCAACACATAGCAAAGAATGGAGGGCCCTGTTTTTGAGCTTAAAATCAAAGTACATAGTGCTTGATTTCAAAGCACCAATACACGATTGAAAACTTGCAAGCTTACAATCTAAAGCATGTTGTTAGTAAGGTAGGGAATTGTTCTCAATGGGAGAGATAGATTTGGATAACGTCAGCATAAATACTTTCAATTGTAACTATTATATTTATTGAATGAAGACATTTCTTAACCGTTTCCTGGAGTATATTGAATACATATCTTTTTATTCACTTCTCTTGAAAGGCTGCCATAATGTTGTGGAACTTAACAACTTCATTAAGTTTAAATGTAACTCACAATATACCGATTACCAGGCTCCAGGTCAAGAAGCTGTGCTCCAGAGATCAATCAAAAAAAAAGAAACCTCTTCTAAAAGTAAGACTTTCTCCAAAGATGTTTTGTTGCTTGTAATGCTGCTAATCTTGTTAGTTTCTTATACTTATAAAAAAGGAGAACACAAATTCTGAAACAACAGTGACTGTGACAATCCTTGGGTAGGGGCTATTACTGCCTAGGGCCACCTGCTATAGACTACAGGTTACAGGTCTAGCAGTACCTTGATAGCTGGCACCTGAGTACAATAGGGCTACCTTCTAATACACATCCTGCCATCTCTGTGTCTGAGTGGTCCAGACCTTAGATAGAGTACCTGGCAGATGTGATTAACTTAATTTGCTAACAATGGGCCAGAACAGATAACAGTACAATAGAGGTGCCTGATCCCTGCAGACTCAGCACACCCTGTTTTAACCCCATCATGATCACAGTTTAAACATAACCCAGAATACAGTAATATTACATTGGGAATTACATATAGTATACCGGGTAAGGCAGGGGCATATGCCATACGACTACATGAAGCATGGGTGGTACACTATGGCCCTATGTCTTAGTGCTATTCACCCACCACCCACCTGCCCATATGGCAATGTAATTCCCCTACCCATTTTCCAAATGAGGCAGTCTGTCCTCTATGGTGGCTCAATGGACCAGGATCCAGGCCCTGGAAAGGAGTCAGTGACAGTGACCCTTTTAAATGAGCTTATTGTACCTATAGGACTTTATTACTCATGTAATGCACACATTTCCTTAAGTAACTTCCAGATTTGGTAAATGCTATTTTAAATTCACCAGGTTTGTGCTTTATAATTATTTTATTTAGGTACTCAGATAAAGCAAAACATATTACCAGTTTGATATGGTCATAGTTTCAGTACTTTTTCTTAAATATGCCTAATGAATAATGCAACAAGCACTAAGGAAAATTATAATCCCGTCAAACAAACAATTACATGTCTTTGTTTTCTCAAATTAAAGATGAGATTTAGTAACATAATTTATATTCATTTCATCAGATTGTCATTGAAAACAAACAAGGCAAGTCACTGATTAGCTTATTGTCTGAGAATTTAAACACAGGGAAGATGTGATTGCAGGACATACATCGTTTTACAAAGTATTCAAAGAGAGTGTCTACAGTTTTAAAGTATATTTTCTTTAGTTTTTTTAACAATAATAAAAGATTAACAAAAAACTATTTCAGTGAAAATTTAAAGGACTCCACACATTTAAGAAGTATGGCAGCTGTGTAAGCAGACACTCTCTGCTAGTGCATGCAAGCTAACATGACAATCATCTTTCCTGTTGAAGACATGAGGGGACCTGTAGAGAGTAGGGCAATCAATCTGAGGAAATACAGGGAACAGAAATTGACAATTGCTAAAATCTTATCCAACAAAGCACCAAATTCCACTGCTCACTGTCCAATCCTGAATAGATAATCAAACAGAAAAAAAACACCAATCTTCAAGCCATTATGAAGCTTTGAACATGAACAGCCTTATTAAATTGTGATTCGGCCAATTGAATAGGGCTCTATATAAGCACAGAGCATAGTATTTTTACAGAAGTTTTTAGTTAGTGAAGACCTTGGTTTTGGATAAAAGTTCACTAACTAAAAACTTCTGTAAATAATATTTGCTCTGTGCTTATATAGAGCCCTATTCAACTGGCCAAATCGCAATTTAATAAGGCTGCAAGTATGGAAAGCAGAATACACATAAGATTGTGTTTGTGCTCATGATTTACACAACTGCTAATGTAAGTTTATGGCAAGTTTCACAAACGTGAAGTTTTTACCAAAAAACTACGCTCTTTTAAAAGAGATAATTGAGAACAAACTTGATTTTTTAAATTATTTAAAAATATAATTTACTAGTTGAAAACTTAGAAAATATTTTAGCAAAATATATAAAATAGGAAGACTACTCAGGGGATCTGATGCATATGGGGCAGTTTTATTACTATTTACCTACCATATATCAGAGCCACTGAAGAGATTACATTTTGGGACCACTAATATATATATATATACTAGCGAATTGCCCGACAAAAAATGACGGCAATGAAATTGTAAGGTAGCTAATGCTGTTTAGTGTGTAATAATGAAATATATAATACATTAATAAATGAATATACTTTACCTATTTTAAAGCATTGTGTGGAAGAGCTGTGAATGTGTTTTGATGTTGCTGCAGCATTAGTGGTGTGGATCTGCTGTGTAAGCGTGCTGAATGTGTGCAGTGTAACACTGTGCGTGCGCGAGCCCAAACCGTTAGCGTAGTCGTGTACTTCCGCATTGGCGTAAAATGGCGAGTAATGTGTGGTATACGTTTGTATCGGAATATCCGTAGGTGTTTTGTGGTGTTTTGCGAGTTTCTTGTGGTGTTTTGCGAGTTTAGAGTGCTGTAGCCTCGTTTTCGTTTTGTTCGGCGGCCATTTTTTCTCTCGCTTCAATTTTTTTTTAGTCTCTAAACTGTTTTATTTCGAGTAAAATCGAGGTGTAAGTTGTATTTTTGAGGTGCTGGGTGCTCCCTCTTGGTGTAGGTAAGTTTTTTATGTATGTGGTGTGTGTATGTATTGTGTTTTACATTTTGTAATGTGTCTTATACGCCGTCACGGATTATCCGTAATGTGTCTTACGCCTTCAGGGATTAACCGTAAGTCTTTTTCGTGCTCAGATTGCTGTAGCCTCGTTTTCATTTTTTTCGGCCGCCATTTTTTCTGTCGCTTATTTTTTTTTTTTGTGTCTACATTTTTGTATTTTAAGGTAAATCAATGTGTAACTCGCTTTCTGCGGTTGTGGATGCTCCCTCTTGTTATCGGTTAGGTTTTTATGTATGTGGTGTGTGTAGTTATTGTTAATTTTTATGATAGTCGGTTTGCGGCCATATTTTTTTACTACGTTTTAACGGCTCGCCTGCAATGAGCGCCTGCGGCGCTCATTGCCAAAGTGCAACGGTTTAACGGCTCGCCTCGCTTTGCGAGGCTCGCCGGGCGATGAGGCGGTTTGCGGACGTATTTTTTTACTACGTTTTAACGGCTCGCCTCGCTACGCGAGGCTCGCCTGCAAGGAGCGCCTGCGGCGCTCATTGCCAAAGTGCAACGGTTTAACGGCTCGCCTCGCTTCGCGAGGCTCGCCGGGCGATGAGCGCCTGCGGCGCTCATCGCTAATCCCGCGAAATTTCTACGAGTTAACGGCTCGCCTCGCTTGGCGAGGCTCGCCAGGCGATGAGCGCCTGCGGCGCTCATCGCTAAGCCCGCTATTCATACGGACCACGCAAACAGCGTGACGACGACTCGTAGCAGGACAATTATAATATGAGATATATATATATATATATATATATATATATATATATTTATATATATATATTTATCTTTACTGTGTGGATTCATTTTGCTTTCTTCCCAAACTGCTGCCTGTTACTATCTCATTTGGGTGTGTCCTTGAAAATGTATGAGCATCCATTTAGTCCTGCTGAGAGCACTGGTGAATGTAACAGCCACATTACAATTGTGTAGGCACACTTCCTGTATATTCAAAGTCTCCTCCCAGTTCAGAAAGTTGATCTAGTGAAGCCAAAAAGGTAGATTCCACAGCAATATAACTGCATATAAAAAATAATCAATTAGAGGCAGTATTAATGTTTCAAATTTTATGCATAGTTCTTAAAACAAAAAATAAAAAATATGGCCACAGTGTTTCTTTAAGAAAAAAATCTTTGTACACAGCAATTTGAGATTTTTCCTTTTATTTGAATAAAATGTGCTCTGTTGGAAAAACATGTGAAAATGCATACTTTAAGTGTTTGTAGCAGTTCATGATTAGCGAATGTGAGGTCTTCATGTTAAGAGAGATATTTATCACTGTCAAGCCAGCAGCAGCAATTGATGAAGTATGTTAATTGGAAGAGTTTGTGGGGGCAAAATACATTTATCATGTACTCTGACTAGGTACATAATGAATACATCAGATTTTTCCTACAGACAATTGTTTGCATATACAGTATATGCAGAATGCTCACTGTTTATAACTACATATATATATATATATATATATATATATATATATATATATATATACTCAAACACAAATACCTATATTGTAGATTCCTTATTAAAATGCATAAAATGTAGTTAATTTGCAGAAATCTAGTTTTAGTATATAGGAATTTATATTAATGCCACTTTGCTGTGAAATACACTCTAAGCTCTTGGGAAATGTAAAACCAATACACTTTGTCATGTCAGGTCACTCGCTGGCCTTTAGCTCTCCATATTTGTGCAGTATCTTCAGGAGCAATGGTGTCGTGTCTTGAGCTTGAGTAAAGTGTAGATGCACCTGTGCAAACTTATCTGCATCTATGACATGCTCAGCATCTCCGCATCTTCTTTCACCTTTTTACTGCTCATGCAACTAAGCGTCATTGCTCAGTTGTTTTGCCCCAGTGCTACACCCAAACGTTATCTTAGTGATAATTAGATTCTGTTTACTGGTTACGACCATTTGTCATTTCAATGTTCTAGGTTCTGGTTCCATGACCTTAGACTTTCAGGTTATCTTCTCTCTGAGCCCCCAACTCATTGGCTGGAACGTTGACCTTATTTTGCCTGCTTCTCTTGTTTCTACTAATGAACAGTTTGGCTTGATTTCCTGTAGTATTGATTGACTGAATCTTCATGCAGTCCAAGCGTCTCTAAACAGTTTTCTTCAGCACAACAATTCAAAGGAGCTCAAACTTTATATTCCAGCTTGCGCATCCATACATTACTACTTGGAACACCATAGTTCTAACTTTGAAGAATTTTGTTGGTAGAGTAATAAGTTTGTCCAAGCTTGCCATAGCTTTCCTCCCCAGAAGCAAACAGCTTTTAATTTCATACCATCTGCAGAGCTTTTGAAGCCCAGGAAAATAAATTTCTGTCACTGTGTCCATTTCATAACCATTTTTTTTCTAGGAACTGATTTCTGTTTGCCATGATCTTCAACTTTTTAAAGGCGAGCAGCAGGCCAGCTTTTGCACTCTCTTCTTTCACCCTCATCAATAGGTCCTTTAGTTCCTCTTCACTTTTAGCCATCAGATTAGTATCATCCGCTTATCTTAGGTTGTTGATATTTCTTCCAGCAATATTTCTTCCTGCTTTGGATTCATCCAGCCTGGTCTTACACATGACGTATTCCATGTATAAGATGAATATATAAGGTGGCAATATACAGCCTTGTCGCACTCCTATCTCAGTCTTGAACCAATCTGTTTTCCATGTTGAGTTCTGACTGTGGCCTTTGTCCACATACAGATTCCTCAGGAGGTGGATGAGATGATCTGGTACTCCCATCTCTTTGAGAACTTGCCACATTTTGATCCAAAAAGTATACGGCTTTAGTATAGTCTACGAAGCAGAGGTACATTTTTTTTTTCCTGAAACTGTCTTGCTTTCTCTATTATCCAGAAGACATTGAGATTTCATCTTTTGTGCCTCGACGAAAACCGGCTTGTACAACTGGTAGTTCTTGTTTAATATTTATATATATATACCTTTTCTTTGTGGTTCAGATGTACACTGTATAATACATATAATAAAAATAATAGATTTGAGTACAATTTATCTGTTTGACATTTCTGAATTTTCTGAACCAAATAATTACATGCCGATATATGTAACATGAGACCATAGTTATAGTTGTGTCCAAGCATGTCCTTTTTCTCACATTTTAAAAAATATTTGTAGTTCCTGAACTAGGGTCTAAGCTCTTGTATTTGTTGTATGAAATCCTTAGGTTGCCATTTCAGTACTATTTAGTTGCTAGACAACATCAAACCAAGATGGAGGTGAGCGTAACATTCTGTCTTTCATTAAAAAAATGTTTTAAGATGAAAGCATTTACTATCTATTGTGCTGTGCACCGAAAATTACTGCGTACCTGATGTCTCTGTGGATGACAGTACTTACAAATTGTTATATTTGTCAATGAGTGCAAGACTAAATAAATAACTAAACATCAATAAATAAAATAAAAATCTTCACTATTGCCGGCACAAAATGGGTAAATTCTGTAACCAACAGCAAACTGTTTTAGACCTGGCTGCTGATGTTTTTAGTCTTTTCCAACCTTTATTGATAGAAAAAATGAATACCTGTTTTAGTGAAATGGTTGCACAATGTATAATGGTGGTTTTATTTCTGGTAAACTAGGTTAAAGGGACACAGCAAATGTATAAACTGTGAATGAAATAAAAGTTTACATGAAGATCTTTGCATCTGATTGTTATTTAGCCAAAATACATTATATCAGGTGACTGACCTTGAATATTTAGGCTGAAATTATTATTCAGGATCCTACGAGAATTATAGATTTAAAGTAATTTGTAGGTTTAATTTCTACCATAATTGAAAACATTTCTTTTGTCCCTTAATATTGACCACTAATATTTTTGATTGTGTTAGTTTTAATTTAAGACATTATTGAATTACTGGATGTACCTTGCTAACAGAGATTCTGCTGTAGAATTCAGGGGATTAGATAAAATATTTGCCAAAGAAGTGTTCTTAATTCACTTTTCATGTAAAACATACTATAAAGAGAAATATTTTTTTTTAAAGCTAGCTTCATAACTTTTGATAAAAGCATAATTTATGTGGCATTAACAGGCTCTGGGTACATTTTCCATTTTTAGGGCCATTATTTCTGTGTGTGTTTTATGGTGCAAATATTGATATAAACTAATAAAAATATTCCACTACCCAATCCCCCCTCCCCAGATATTTTGGCTCCAGGGCTCAGATTATCTTATCAACACTGCTGTGCCGAGTTACTGATCAAAAGTAGCTGATAACTGGGGCTGTAGAGTTATCAGCACCTAGACAGGCAAATAGACTGGCTGGCAACGGGTTCTTGGAGCCAGTCCTAACCCACATGGGGGTAATTCAAAAGGGTAGAAGGCAGGGGTGTAGGAGCCAGAATAATTCTGGGGCAGGGATACAGCTCATTGTATGCACAGTCCGTAAAAAAAGCTTATATATACATACATGCAAACATAGAAAGACCCCCCCCAGTTCCTACACCCATGGTAGAAGGTGTGTATATTCTGTTTGTCTAAAGTGCTGATTGGTAAAAACCTGTATACAATTATTATAATCAGAAACTAATTTTTGCAACTTGTCCTGGATCCAGTAATTTGGCCAGAGAAGCTGCACTTGGTCCTTGCCTCTGATCAAGCTGTCCTATGTGGAGAATACAGAACAGATACAACTTGCAGGTAGCATTGGTCTCTTTGGCCTTTTTAGGCTCAGTGGAGAGCAGGTTGTGCTAAGTATTATCTTTAATATTTGTGTAATCCAGAAATATGGCAAGAGTGGAACCAAGTGGCCGGAAGGACACAAATGTAGTACAGATTATGCAGTGGAGTAGGAACCCAAGAAAATCTGGTGGTGGTGGTGGGGGGGGGATAGAGTATATAGTGTGTGTGTATAAAAGAAATGTGTGTGTTCCCAGATGCTTAACGCCAATATAACATAGTAGTATAATAAAATTGGAAAACTTTATTTGACACTTTACCAACGGCGCTACATGAAAAATGGGTAACCTAGGCTAGAAATAGTATAAGGTACACAGTTTGCAAAATGTGACAAACCGTATAACTGTATTTAGTAAATACTTGTAACTTAATCCACAGGTGGAACTGCAACTAGAACAGAGCACACTAAATTATACAAATGTATTCAGTAGGGCAACAACTATACTTCGGAAAACACCATATAAAGTTGGTTTTAATGTATCAAATAAATTCCACTTAGTTGTTACGAAGGGCCAGGTCACATTAGTTAAAAACATACAAGGGAAAAACGGGGTCTTAAAACTGAGTCATTTTAAAATGACGAATTGCTAGATATAGTATGACTTATAAGCACAAAGCACATAGGTAAATATAATCAGAGTAATCCAACTCTAAGATAACCGTATAGTCATACCTATTAATACCACTCAGAGGGAAAGTTGCTCTATTTGTCGAACAAAAGCAGGCTTAGGGCCTCATTCTATTATCGGCCGTAAATCGGCCGTAAGGCTGCGATTCCTTGCGGGGGTTCAGTTTACTCGCGATTCTATTATACGGCCCCGCAAGGATCTCCTTTTACGGCCGGCCGCATATCTTGGAACCGGCCGTAATCTGTGAAATAGAAAAACTCAAAAATAAATTCAAGCCTGCACTGTACAGCTCTGTAAATGCTAGGGATCATATTGGGGGACATGAGGAATAAAAGGAACCCACTCTCAAGCTTGCACATCTGCCCAAACCCGAGTTCAAATTAACTGTTTATTTGCCGGCTGCGGCGTGGGCGTGTCTGAGGTGCTCCAAGCACTCTGGACTTTTTACATGTATATTTTACGGATATTAAAAATGAAATATTTTACGGGTTTGAGTACAGGATGATTATGTGCTATTTTTTCTAACACCTAAAATCCCTTTATAGTCTTCTCAAAGTGCAGGATGGCTTTATTTGAGCTATTTTATGTGCTTAATTGGTGCTAGCGAGACCTTTTTCCTGCAAGTAACTGCGGCTCGTTTTTAGCCTTGCAGAGAGGTTTCCCGGAGCAATTGAATTGCAAATCTCTTGCGGCCGTTTTAGATCAAAGGCTTTCCTCCGGCGCGATCGGCCGCAAGAGATAGCAAGGCACCGGCCGCAAGCCTGCCGGAGCCTCCGGCCGTAAGGGAATAGAATAGCAGAATAGCTTGCGGCCGGTCCTTGCGGCCCCGCAGCGGCTGCGGCCGATAATAGAATGAGGCCCTTAGTCAGTAAACGGCTTGGTCAATAGGAGCAAAACAGCAGGCCATATACTATAAATGGAGTCAGCATAAAACTGCAATAAATAGTACCTAAAATGGGGGCCTCACTGTAGGCAATCACAAGCCAAGCTAAGTGGCAAAGCTTTATTAGAGATAGTATATAGATTCCATGAGGTGGGCTAGCAAACTACCTAACGACCGTTTTGCGCCCTAGATGTGGCTTTCTCAAAGGTAATACATAGTGTGAAGACCGCAGTGAATTGCAGGCTTTTAAAGCCTCAACTGGCGTGTCATTATGATGTCAGCAACAATGGACGTGAAGTCAGATAACCTGCAGTACTGATTTCTACCAGCTGGTGCTGCAGATTTAAACAAACTGAAAAAATAAGAAATACTAAAAGTAGTTACCCAACATCCGCTACTCAGAAGGGTTGGTAACAGCTACATATAATGCCTATCTAACAGCCCACAAGAGAGTAATATAACAACAGTTATTCAAAGGATCCACAAAACAACAACTAGGCTGAATATCAAATAATACCTACTACTCGGAGGAATAATGAAAGTGGTTATCCAACACCTGCTACTCAGAAGGGGTGGTAACAGCTACATGCTATTTTCAAAGGAGTAATAAACGTAGTTATATAACAGCTGCATATTATGCTCAAAAATGTAGTAATTAAACAACAAACACTTTACAAAAGGGGTGGTAACGGCTCTCAAAGGAGTAGTTAAAATAGTTATCCAGCACCCGCTGCTCAGAAGGAATGGTAACAACTGCATATTATGCTCAAAGGAGTAGTAAAAGTAGTTATCCAACAACCACTTCACAGGAGGGGTGGCAACGACTACATGTTATGCTCAAAGGAGTAGTAAACATAATAATCCAGCACCCATCACTCAGAAAGGGTAGTAATGACTGCATGTTATCCTCAAAGGAGTAGTAAAAGTAGTTATCCAACACCCCCTACTCAGAAGGAGGGATGGTAACGGCTGCATTTTATGCTCAAAGGAGTAGTACAAGTGTTTGTATGTATGTATGTATGTATGTATGTATAATTGTATATATATATATATATATATATAGTGATTCTATTTGAATGTCTAAAAATTAGTTGCTGAAAACTTATTTCCTGCTCAAAATTCTCAGAAATACAGAATATACACTGTAGTCTGGGAAAACTGGGCAGGACATGCAAATGAGGCCACATAATGCACCATTACTCTGTCAATCCAAACCATTTTAAACATGGCTCCTTTTAATCATAAGCTTACTGTATTTCACAGTTTTAGGCATAACAATGGATGGATTTTTCACAAACCAGGTCACTTAACCGCATACAATACTGTTTCACGGTTACTGCCGATCTTCAGTGTGGTATGAGTGCCTGATTTGTGTGGTGATTGTTGTAGAGAGTAGTTCTATACAGCAATTATTTCACATATGGTGGGCTAAAAGTGATAGAAGCCCTCCACTGTACAAAGTACAGTAGTACAAATAAGGAATAGTACATTAGTGATTTTATTTGAATGTCTAAAAATAAGTTGATGAAAACGTATTTCCTGCTCAAATTTCTCAGAAATACAGTATATGCACTGCAGTCTGGGAAAACTGGACGGGACATGCAGATGAGACCACATAATGCACCATTCGGCTGTCTGCGATCGAGTTTCCAGGCTCAAATTGAGTTGAGCCCATAGTGTCAAAAGAAAACTACAAATAATATACAATCAATATACAGCTATTAATAACTATTGTTTACAATGATTACTTTTTGAACTTTGTGAAACATATCTCCAGTTGAAAAGCTTTTGGTTGCTGTAGAAGTCTAAAGCGATATTCAGCATCAAACTAAATTATAGCAAATATAGCAAATGTAGTTTTTTCAATTTACTTATAATTTTTAGGCATTTAATGTTGCTGGTTTGCAGTTTTACTATTCTTAATAATACAAGACCAAATATCTACATATTTATGGCAATTTTTAAACTATTTCTTTATCACAACATGCTGCAATTCACTAGCTGTACTTAATTTGTCAAAAAGACATATGTTTTAAAAATATAGTAGGAAGGAGGGTACATATGCTTCCTATAATTAATACATTCATAATTTATACATCAGAATTTTTACAGAAACCACAACACATTTTATAAATACCCATATTATATATAAATACATTAATTAGCACAACTAACAGTTTCATTCTTTATAAATTCGTACCGACTGGAATTAACCACTTGAAAATTACCTAAAGAAGACTGCAATTTGCTGACCAATGCTTTGTGATTGTATTGATTGTTTGCTCAAATATCTTAGCATAATGCTATTATTAAATTCTAAAGGTTTAATTGGATTAGAAATAAAGACCATAGGCCCTTCAGGTTTTATGGTATTATTATGTCACTAGGTAAGTATTACAAGGCAAACTTTATTTTGGAGGAGAAAAAAAACATCAAATAAGGCAATGTTGTTGCAAATCGAATCTCTTTAGGAAATGTGCATTTTAGTAAAAAAACTTTTTGGAAAACGTTCACAAATTTCTGGTGGCAAAACCAATTCTAATACTGGAGTCTCAAGTTAAGTCTGTTAAATACAGTTCAAATGTCATATTTAAAAGGCTGAACACAAAATGGTAATCATCAGGGTCATCTCCAGTTCTAAAATCTTTTTTAAAACTACTTATTTAATAAAATATGCATTACTGAACAGGAAGTTAATTATTTCTTGTCAGTGATATTAATGTAATTAAAGGGACATGGAAATGTTCTGGATTTTATGAGGGATATAATATACCTATGTATCTATTTAGAATTATGTACTTAATTTGATTGATCCGATTTTGAGTTACCCACCCACAATCACTACGGTCCAGCCAAAGACACAAATTTGACCTTAGGACTTGAATATTACAAGCTCTAAATAATTAAAGATACACAAAATCGATATTCTATTAGACCCGTAGCTCTAGATCACAAATAAAGCCTTACCCACATAAATAGTACTAAATAGGACTCAGAAAGTGCTTTTTAAAATACTTATTATAGCTCTATCACCTATTAAACACACAATACTGTACTTTAAAAGCACGGGTAGGCATGGTAACAAATTAGAATTAATGGCACAACACTCTCAAACCCATAAATATGCAATTCAAAAATGTTGTTTTTAAATGGTATTTCTGAGTAATATCGGTTCTGGGACTCAAGGGGTTAATACATACCATAAAACCCACATGGACTAAAACAGATGATCTAATGCATTTTATGGATTGCTTGATTGGCAAATATTACTTATTGGTACTAATTAATTTGTAGCCTCCGATTGTAGATTACATCTAAGTTCCATATTTTACTGACATCATGATGACGGTCACATTTACTTTTGGTGTGTAAGAACTAAATAACAGGCTTGCTTAAATATTGTCAGATCATATTATCATGCCCCCCGAAATCCTACTTAGAAAGGCAGGGTTTTCAAGTTTAGGCTTAAGGAGGTAAATTGAAGGCTTGAGTCAATAGAATACACCTAAACATTTAAAGAAAAAAACACCTGCAACCAAAATTATGTGTTAGAGGCATTTGTAGGTTTCTAATAGAATAGTCCAACAGACAGGCAGAGCTGGCAACACACTCTTGGTGACCCAGGGAGGAGGAATTTCACAGCTCTACTTGAGGAGAGATTACACAGTTTAAAGTGAAGAAAATATGAGCCCTATGCTAATCTAACTGCAGTGTAAACCCTACATAGCTATGCTAACCATCCATCCCTAAAACTTTTTGAGCAAACTGCTCCAGGGCATTGCTACCAGTAAACTTCATGACGAAGCCCAAAAATCAAGGCATAAATCTCCATTGAGTTTTGCACAGACAATAATTTATGAGTTATTCCCTGACACTCTGACACCCAAACCCTATGCTAATAAGATTTTATGGATCACTTGCAAATCAGGGCAGTGTCATATTCGAAAAATGCTTTGAAAATCTTTGAGTCTCACAGAAGCATTTACAGTGACACCACTACAAAATTATGATATGTCAACATTATTTGACACTTGGCAATCCAATATCAACAGGTGTGTAATTAAAAAAATATGAGATGTTGGTATTAAACCCATTTTATGATACAAAATGCAGGGTAACTAACAACCCAGTACTCAAGGGGTTAATATACGTTACAAAACCATGTTGCCTAGGAACAAACACTCTGATGCAATTAATAAATAAAAACAATCACTATATATATATATATATATATATATATATATATATATATATATATATCTGTTCCCTTGCTGTAGCTAGTTATGGCAGCTTTTCCGGCACTTCCCCATCATTATAATATTCATGACTCCTAGAGCGGTCTCATCCGTAAAGCCTGGTTTGGCTGCTCCCTGCACAGATATCTGTTGCGGCTAGAGAGCAGGATTTACATATTTAAGTGTTGTAATCTGGGGGAGTGAATGATTTGAATTAGTGTTTAGAAAAAAAAGCTCCTGCAAACTTTTTACTGAAGTCCCTAAATTGAAACTGCATACTATTTTAATAGCCTATGCAGAGCAAATAGACATATGAGCTTTATTTGTAAAAATGGTACAGTGGTCCTTTAAGCTCTTCTTAATAAAATAAAATACATAAGATTAAATATATATTTAAAAGGTGGATTTTACTTCTTTCAAGTAAGGGTGATTGATTGCAGAGTACACTAATTGTGTCCAGGTGAGTAGGCAGATGGGGCAAACTTGTGAGCTTGAGAACACTTCTACTATAAGTGCAGTTCTAGTAAAAGTGTAGGAGTTTAAATAAAAGGAGGGAGTTCAAATGAAAGGAGGAGCATATAGTGTAAAAAAAAAATATATATATATATATTTTTTTTTTATATCTATTTATGTTAAGCTCTATACAAATATATAATTGTTTTATTATTGTTTGTTTATTTTTCCCACGGAAAATGTTGTACACAATAATTATGAGTCAGTCCTCACTCAGGGCCTCATTCTATTATCGGTTGTAAATCGACCGTAAGGCTGCGATTCCTTGCGGGGGTTCTGTTACCTCGCAATTCAATTATACGGCCCCACAAGGATCTCCTCTTACGGCCGGCCGCATATCTTGGAACCGGCCGTAAGCTCCAAAATTTTTAAAGTCAAAAATAAATTCAAGACAGCACAGTACAGCTCTGTAAATGCTAGGGATCATATTGGGGGACATGAGGATTAATAGTAACCCCCTCTCAAGCTTGCACATCAGCCCAAATACGAGTTTACATTAACTGTTAATTTTCTGGCCGCAGCGTGGCCAGGTCTGAGTTGCTCCAAGCACTCTGGACTTTTTCCATGTATATTTGACATATATTAAAAAATATATATTTTATGGATTTGAGTAAAGGGGAAATTTGTGCTATTTTTGCTAACACCTAAAATCACTTTATAGTCTTCTCAAAGTGCAGGATGGCTTTATTTGGGCTATATTTCGTGCTTAATTGGTGCTAGCGGGACCTCTTTCCTGCAAGTAAGCTGCGGCTCGCTTTTAGCCTTGCAGAGAGGGTTCCTGGAGTAATAGAATTGCAAATAGGATTTTCTTACGGCCGATTTTCTTGCGGCCGTTTTAGATCAAAGGCTTTCCTCCGGCGCGAGCGGCCGCAAGAGATAGCAAGGCGCAGGCTAATAGAATGAGGCCCTATGTGTACATCCTGTCATATGTATGCGCTACTGGAACAGATGATCCAAAATGTCCAGTGAGGTAGCTGGGTTACTGTTAGAAGGAGAAGCAGGGAGATCAGGAAGAGGAGGAAGGCCAGTTCTGAGTTGGCAAACACCAACAGATTTGCCAGATGGAGTGAAACTGTTGGGGATGTCCATAAGGAATGGCAATGCCAGATAGAGCTGTTCCTGCTAACAGCCAGGAGAACAGTTCTACTGGAAGAGTGGGAAGGCAGAATAGGCAGAGAAACAGACAGGTTTTGGTGGTTGGGGACTCTATTATTTTGAAGGTAGACAGGGTTATTTGTCACCCAGATCCCAGAAATCGAACAGTTTGCTGTCTCCCGGGTGCTCGGGTTCGCATGTTGTGGATCAGGTAGACAAATTATTGGGAGGGGCTGGAAATTAAACAACGGTCTTGGTACATATTGGTACCAATGACAAAGTTAGTGGAAGATGGAGTGTCCTAAAGAATGATTTTAGAGAACTGGGGAATAAGCTTAAGCTTAATAAGCAAAGACCTCCAAGGGTCTACTTTCTGAGATACTACCTGAGATACTACCTGAGCCATGTGCTAGCCGAGGGCGGCAGAAGGAGCTTAGGGAGGTTAATGCGTGGCTAAAGAAGTGGTTCACTAAGGAGGGGTTTGGGTTTTTAGAGCACTGGGCTGACTTCTCACTTGGGTACAATCTCTATAGCAGGGATGGATTGCACCTTAATGATGAGGGAGCTTTTGTGCTAGGGCATAGGTTGGTATAAAGACTGGAGGAGTTTCTAAACTAGTAGGTAGGGCTAGATATAAGTAATGGGGTAGAAAGTGTAGAGGGGATAAGGGATGGATAAACAACTCATGGGAGAGGAGATGGGGGAGGGTTAGTATAGTCAATAGGGAGTTATTACTAAGTAACTCAAGTAAAGAGGAAGGCACCTCAAAACTACAAACTCATAACATAAGGTGTATGCTGACTAATGCCAGAAGCTTGCCAGGAAAAATGGGAGAGTTGGAATTATTGGCAATTAATGAAAAATGGGATTTAATAGGCATTACAGAAATGTGGTGGGATGAATCTCATGACTGGTCTGTTAATCTGGATGCTTATAACCTATTAGGAAAGATATGGGCAATGGTAAAAGAGGATGAGGGATTTGTCTATATGGTTAAGCCTATAGTCAAAGAATATATTTATACTGGAACTAGCGGTAATGTTGAATGTTTTTGGGTAGAGTTAAATAGCAGAGCAGCACATTCCAAAAGAATATTAGTTGGAGTATTCTATAAACCCCCAAATATAACTGAAAGTGAGGAAATACAATTATTGTTACAGATTGGAAATGCAGCTAAGCATGCACAAGTTCTAATAATGGGCGACTTTAATTACCCTGAAATAAACTGGATAAGTGATACCTGCAGTTCAAGGGAGCCGATTCTGGAGTACACTCAGGGATCATTATCTGGCCCAGGTTACACAAGAGCCTACTAGAAATGAAGCTATCCTGGATTTAGTCATCACAAATAATATTGATATAGTGTTAAATGTTGAAATAGGGCAACCTTTGGGAAACAGTGATACGAGACGGTCTCATTTGAGATTGAATTAAAAAATCAAAAACTTTAAGGGGCCAACAAAAATACTGAACATAAATGGACAACATTTAAATCATTACTAAATATACATACTTATCAACATATACCAAGTGGGAATAAAAGTAAAAGGAGTAAATCACATACAATGTGGCTTAACAATGATTTAAAGATCAAGATACAGAGTAAAAAACAGGCATATAAATTATACAAACAAGAGGGGACAGAAACTGCTTTACATGAGTACAAGGAAATCAACAAGGCTTGCAAAAGGGCTATTAGACTGGCTTAAATAGATAATAAAAAAATAGTTGCAAAAGAGAGTAAGACTAACCCTAAAATATGTATTAAGTATATTAATGGGAAAAACGCCAAGAAGCTATAGGAACATTACAATGTGACACAGGCCGTCTGATAATTAGTGACCAAGAAAAGGCAGATGAGCTAAATAGGTTCTTTTCTTCAGTATACACAAGGGAGGAGCCACTGGGTGGGACACTGCAACATAATGGGGCTACACTACCTTTGCCGAATAATTGGTGAACGCAAGAAGAAATCCAAAAGAGGTTGGAAAAAATAAATGTTAATAAAGCACCGGGTCCTGATGGAATACATCCCGGTTACTGAAGGAACTGGGTTCTGTAATAGCCAAGCCATTATACATATTTTTTTCAAGATTCTTTCAACACAGGGTCTCTACCAGATGACTGGAGAAAAGCAGATGTGATACCTATATTTAAGAAGGTAGCAAGAGCAAATACAGGGAATTATAGACCAGTAAGCCTCTCTTTAGTGGGAAAGCTTTTAGAAGGGTTAATAAAGGATAATATACAAGAATATGTCTATTTGAACAGGATTATAAGTAGGAGTCAACATGGATTTATGAGGGATATATCATGTCAAATAGACCTAATTAGTTTATATGAGGAGGGTAGTAGAAACCTGGATCAAGGCAACTCAGTGGACGTAGTCTTTTTGGATTTTACAAAGGTTTTTGATACAGTGCCACATGGGAGACTATTGTGCAAACTAAGGGATACAGGAAATATCTGCTCATGGATTGAGAGCTGGCTAAAAGAGAGGACGCAAAGGGTTGTTGTAAAGGGAACATACTCCGATTGGACTAATGTGGTAAGTGGGGTTCTTCGGGGTTCAGTATTAGGTCCTCTCCTTTTTAACATTTTTATTAATGACTTAGAGGTGGGACTGGAAAGTAGTGTCTCCATTTTTGCTAAAGACACAAAGTTGTGCAAGGTAATTAAATGAGATAATGATGTACTTTCCCTCCAAATGAATTTACATAAAATGTTCTGCAAGGTAATTAAATCAGAAAATGATTAAATTTCCCTACAAAGGGATTTGCAGAAATTAGAGGAATGGGCATCTCAATGGCAGATGAAATTTAATATGAATAAATGTAAGGTTATACATCTGGGAAGGAAAAATAGCCATGCAACGTATAATCTTAATGGAGCAAATATAGGGGTATCTGATATTGAAAGGGATTTGGGAGTAATTGTGGACAACCGCCTCGGTAACAGTGCTCAAAGCCAAGCAGCATCTGCAAAGGCAAGTAAAATATTAGCATGTATTAAGAAGGGTATAGAAGCAAGGGAAGCAAATCTATTTTGCCACTATACAAATCTTTAGTATGCCATCATTTGGAATATGTAATAAAATGTTGGGCACCACTTCATAAAAAGGAAATTTTAGAGCTGGAAAAGGTACAGAGAGGGGTAACAAAACTAGAGGGGCTAAGTTATGAAAAAAGACTAACCAAATTAAACTTATTGTCTCTAGAAAAAAGGTATCTAAGATGATTACACTGTATAAATACACCTAGGGCCAGTATAAAGATTTGTCAAGGGAGCTTTTTGACCACTGACTAGAGGACATCCCTTGCGGTTAAAAGTAAAAATATTCCACCTTAAATTAAAAAAAAAGGTTCTTCACATTAAGGTTGGTAATCTGTGGAATTCTCTACCAAACGAGGTGGTGAGAGCAGATTCGATAGATAACTTTAAAAGGGTACAGCAATTATAGTGTACACTTCCCCGAAGGTAGTGTATATACACACACTGGGAGTGCTGGCAAATCTAGGTAGATGTAAATAGGTGTATACCCAACATAATGAATTGAAAAAATTAGTGCCAAAGTAAGGCCTGAATAGCCAACTTCAAATTATATAAAATGGGACTGGATTTATTTCTAATTCAGGGTTATCCTGAAAATTAGAAAGAGAGTATTGATCCAGGGAGAAATCCGACCGCCAGTATCTGGGGTCAGGAAGAAATATTTTTTTATTCCCTTTGAGATGATTGGCTAAGTTTCAATTGCTTTTTTGTTTTGTTTGCCTTCCACTGGATCAATTAATTATTACTAATTAATTAACAACTAATCCACATATTGCAGATTAAAGGAGATCTTAAAAGGTTGAACTTGATGGACTGAAAGTCTTTTTTCAACCTCAATTACTATGTAACGTATATTATATTTCTAGTTAAATCCAGAAATTCCATGTCACTTTAAACAAAGTTTATGCGTAAGCTTCTTTTGAACTAGAAGTTCCTCTAATTCATTTTTAGAGGTGTCTGCTAAATGTACCATATTATTATGTTTGGTTGCTCTCGCTGTTTGTCAGTACTTATTTTAAAGATCCCTTTACTGTAAAGAACAGTCTTTTCTAAAACAGAAACATCCTCTCTTTTAACTTAAAAAAAACCACATCATTAATTGTAAACGTCTTTGGATAAAAAGTTCTCCTGACAAAAACATGCATTGATCTTGGATATATTTATATAATATAATCATTCATCTTTGCAAGTGCCACTGGGCTATAAAAAATAAATCTAATGTGAGAAGGCTTTTATTGATTTTTGCAATCCTTTTTTATATTTCATAATTTCAACTTTAAAAGTATCTTGAAAGCAAACTCTAACGCAACTGAATATCACTCACACAATACACTCATGAAGAGATGCCTATTTCAATAGCAGAACCTATGCACAGACATGTGACTATAAAAAGGAAAAAGCAACTATTAGTCAGATTCTAATTCACCGACATACCAATATGAATGGAAAACATAACAATATAATGCTTGTTCTTCATAATCACTTATAGCCAAAAGCACCTATGACAGTGACATCAATGATCCCAAAGTAGCAGGAGCATAATATGTCATGTCAGCTTATTCAAGCATGACCAACTGGTCATCTACAGTGACCATATCAATGGTCTGATCGTATCCAAATCATTGCTGACTATGACTCATTTCACATGTGTATATATAAAAGAATACACATATTGTACTCAAATTCCCATTAATAGCAAGGTCTTTAAAGTATGACTCCAAGTTACACACGTTTCTGTCTGCAAATGTGGCTAATATGGCTAGGGACAATAATCAAAAATAATAAAACTTAACCTTTTAGTCTTAAGAGATTTATTAAACTAAAATACAAAATTAACTGAGGCTGGTGGCATACAACACAAACAAACACAAACCCACAACTGGGTATTAAATGTGCAAGTTTCACACTGACAATACTGCCTGTAAAAGAATGTTAAGGGATCATGTGTAATTGCCAGTCAGTATAATTATACCATTCAGCTATTGTAACTGTGTAAATCCACAAACATTCCAAGTTTCTTTGATGCCATCAGGAATATGTATGCAAAATATATACAGTAATTGCTTATATGTTAGTACATCAGGTACATCAAAACTTCTCATGGTCTTGAACTGGACCTCAAAAAATGTATCTGCTAACCCACCCTTGCTTTTTACTACTACTTTCAAGGGGATCTAAAGTTTCATAGACTTTCTACAGGAGATTTAGGTCTCAAAGGTTATATCACACCCTTAACAAAATTGAGCAGACCTCAGATCCTTTACCCATTTACATTCCTGGCCCATCCTGATACCTCCAGGCCAATGATTCTCTACATGGATTTCTAACAAAAAGGAATAGGGGTGGTGCTGATTCAAAGAGCCAAAAAAGTTCTATCCTATTTTGTGTGCGCCGCTTTTCGCCAGAACAGCTAGCCAACGACGACTCTTGGAACGTGTGTGCTCTCCAACACCCATCGAGTGCTATGAATGAGCTACTACACCCGGTAAGCGGTTAAGGGTTTAGGGTTGGTAGTTAGAGGGTTACGGGGTTAGAGTTAGAGGTTTAGGGTTAGAGGGTTAGGGGGTTAGGGTTAAGAACTGAGGGTAAGGGGGTTAGGGTTAGAGGGTTAGTTGGTTGGAGTATACTAGCGATTTTTCACTAGTAGATGGTGACGCCGGCTCGGCCGCGTTCCTACAGTCGTCAGCGGTTCACTTCCTCAAAGGCGCACATAAAACAGGAAAGGTCCGCCAAATTCCCAGGGCCAGTGCACCCATGTTTGTTTTACTGCAGAAATAATGGGACATGAAAAACATCCCAGTAAGCTGGTGGAAGGAAGAAAATTTGTTTTATTTCCTCTCAGTAGCTGAACATGAAAGAAGAAATATTTGCTACTATTGTCCGATCTGTACTTTTCCTCACTACCAAACTCTAGGAATATCCACATGTCTGAGCCAGGGAGAGCTGTGCGAGTGTCACAGCTATATCAAAATCAGGGTCATGCAGAGATAAGCAATCAGCATACAAGAATGGTCAGGGGTTATTGTTCTTCACAGTCCAAAGTCCAGGCAGGTAGAAAATTTAAGGACAATCAGCAAATTGTTGAGATAGCAGTCTAAAAATGTTCTTGAAAGCCCAGTCCAAGACCATATAGAATAAATAAAGATACTCACATACGCATGCATAGTTTGCACTTGCGATTCTCAGGTCTAATATTGCCTATAAACAGTATCAGAGTTGGGGTTGAGTTTCCAGCTCCAATTACCAGATCTTGTTCTGTGGAATATTTTACTGCATTCCAGACATGAGCATTGGAGCCACAGCAATGTTATCTCTGCATCTCATGTAGTCTTTGAGACATTTCTACGAACAGCAAGCCCACCACTTTCATCTCCGGTTTTAAACTTCATACATAATTCATATTATGCAAATGCTTGAACGAATCCAGCTATTTTCAGCTAAAATAATGCACTTGACTCACACTATTTTTAAAGTAGTAGCAGCAAGTTTAAAGCTGATACTACTAATTACTGAAACAAAGTATTAAGAAAAGCCTTCAGTAGTAACCATCACAATACAAGTTTTTCCCACTCAAAAGCTTGTTTAACCATATTTATTATTGTCAGGAATACATACAAAACAATGCACAACTTTTCAGGGATCCAATGTCCCTTTGTCAGGTGATCATAACAGTATTGCTAACAACTCAGAAATTCAAAACTTTTTGGATGGGAAGAAATTCTACAGGCTCATCCTACTTTAACTTATTATGAGTATACGTTAGTTACAAGATACGTTCAAGCAATGGGTGTAGGAACTGCGGGGGGGGGGGAGACAAATCCCGCCCAGAATTTTCTATGTTTGTATGTATGTTTATATAAGCTATTTTACGGCCTGTGTATACAAGGAGCTTTATCCCTCCCAGAATTATTCTGGTTCCTAAACCCCTGGTTCAAGCAACCTGACCGATTACCTGAACTGAATTCAGCAGACAAAATATCTCACCTCAAGCCATTTGAATGATCTTGTGGATAAATATTTTTTATATGGTCTTTTGAATAGCAAAACTGTTTCATAAAGTTAAAATACAATAAACAAAACCTTTACCGGTTGTCTCAACAGGGTGTATCCTTATAAATTAATGGGTATTGCATTGAACCTAATGAATGAGCTACATGTGCCAGATTCCCATTGTGCAGATAGAAACTCCCTGTTTGTTCAAAGTCTCTTTCCACCTTGGTAAGCAGATCACTAAAATAATAGATTCCACAGCAGCATTATTGCATATAACAAGATATCAGAAATGGGGATATTATTATTTTTTTATGTTCTAAAAACAAATTGCCTGTTTTCAAATGCAGTTCTTCAAAATAGGCTATTTTTACATTTTTGACCACAGTTGCCTTTTAAATCTCTCAGTAAAATGTACTTATTCAATTGATGTATCTATATTAAATATACTGAAAACAGATAAATTAGAAATCTTCACAATAAGATACTTATGTTTAATGATTTGATCACTTAATAGTCTGATCCTTTTTTATTTATCGAATGTATTGAACAGGATGAATCCTAACAGTACATATTTTTTATTAACCACAAACCCTTCTATACATTCAATGACATTTCATTGTTGAACCTTGATACATAATTCGTAATGTGTAGAACTGTGAATGGATCCAGTTATTTTCCACTAAATTAATTCGCTTGACTTATACCCCACTATAAATAACTAGTAACAACTTTAAAGCTGATAATACTAATTACTGAAACAAAGCTGTCAGAACAAAAGCCTATCATGATTGTTTTGTTCCACAAATTCTAAAATCTTCTTCCTGTAATGTAATTATGTTTTAGTGCGTCTTGAAATATTCAATACGATCTGTTCAAGTCCTATTAAACCAAGTTAAATTTCTGTGGTTGTTCTCAGTTGACAACGCAACATAATGCATGATTCATCGTCTCCTGTCAGGTCATGTAAAGTGAAAAAAGGTAACTTGTTATACCTAAAAGGCACATTGCTGTAAGCTTTCACAACAGTTTTATTAGAATTATTCAAGAAAGCAGTTAGAATTGTTTAAATAATTGACTGCAAAATCAGATAATGTCACAAGAGTGGTATTCAAGGTCACCATATTTTATTCTCTACATATAAAAAATTAATTTCAATACTTTAAATATTTATTGTACGTTAAATATTATTTGTATATAATAAAAATCTGGATGACGTATCTGCATCATGTATAATTCTCATAAATGGTTATATTTTTAATCAAGTTGTTTTGTGTTGTCTTCACATACAAAGCTATTTTTTTTATTATATTTAAAGCAGATTTTGATGCTACAAAATAATGTAGCTTTATTTTGAGCAGGCCTGTGTTAGATCTTGAACATTCGATCCCCTCCATCAGCGTTCATCGCTTAACTCCAGTTTGGTTAATATAGGCTCTCCACAGAAAAACATAGAGATAATCTATCAGTATTAGTAACAAGCTAGATAGTAAAGTTGTTTGTTGATGTCAGATTATTTTAAATGTATTGTTTTAAATTATTTTAACATGTCTGATGATTTTTAATATGGAATAAAAAAAAATGTAAAAAAAAAAGAGTACAGCTTCTTGCTACATCATTTTCAAAAACCTTCCATCATTCTTGGATAATGTAAATGGAGAATGGATGGATTTTGTGGATATTTATCTGTTAATTATAATATTTATAAATATTTTCACAGACAATAATTTTGAAATAATAATATTTAAGTGCAATACTCATAGCTTCTGGTGTAGTGTAGCATTCATCTAGTTTTCTTTGAGAAGGTCTTCCAATTTCTATATTTTAACCTGTAACTCTCTGCACAGTCCAGATGCTCTCACAATACCTTGAACTGCATGACTAACTGGCATCCACCTTCCTTGTAACCCATGCTCTCATCTACAATCTAGATATATAAGATGACATATAAGATTCATCCATGCATTGTATTGTCATCATGTGATGTCCTACAAATGTAAGTTCCAGGCAACAGCGGGTCCCCTTGAGGAAAGAGGGGACTTCTATTACATGAATATTAGTCAATGTTCAATTATATTTGGAAAATACTGTACAGAACATTTTAATCCACTAATAATATTAAATGTCCATGACTTCTTTTTTTTTTTTTTAAGGCTGATTTAATTACTTTGATTAGGCCAATGCTAATTCTATGACTATTCTGTAGGATGTATGAAACCGATCATAACACACCTCCTTGTACTCAAGTGGATCTGTTTGCAAAAATATGTTAAAAGCCAAGGCCACTGAAAGCACTGTGAGAGCTATCACATAATTAAATTGTACTTAATTAAGCTTAGTACAGTAATTAAGAGTAATTAGTCATTTATGTGTTCATGTCTGTCTAGACTTCAGTGTTCCTGAAAGTGTTTAAAAAAATTAAAGAATAATTAGTTCTCTTCAATATTTAGCTTCTACATTAATAGTAAAATAGGGATATTACAAATCACCCAGACAATGATGGAATGGTACAGTCTCCTGTTTTCACACATCATCCCTCAAAGGAGGCTCTAACACTGTAAGTGCAAAAAATATATGCCATGAGGAAATTAAGCTATCTGTTAAAACATTTGCAATAGAAAACTACTGATCCATGGCAATTTAGACATTATTTTTACAGGAAGTACTAATGTTTCAATACAGTAGCAACCTGGATGCTTATTGTGACACCTCAGCAGCAGTAAGTACATCACCTATATATATCCCAGAATTAAATAGAAGTAGTAATATCAGAGGTGTGCAATGCAACTGATGACCATGAAAGACTAATCGTATTGCTAACAATAATGTGTGATGTCATATTGATACTTATAATACACAAAAACCAGACCATGGCCCCCCATTTAATTTCAAGCCTGTAATTACCTCCATACTGACCGTTTGTCTGCAGGTTCCAAATGTGTTACAGTTATAGATGTATATAATTGACTCAAGCCCGCAATTACATGCTCACAGCCCCAACACGCAAACCATGAATCCGTACGTAGAACTTCAAGGCATGATCATGATCAATTAATCAAGCCCATAAGTTACAATTTAGACAGAGCCAATAGTAAATGAGACAATCAAAGGATTTTGCATCTTTTGCACTGGTAACATTTACGGGCTTTAAACATCAAAGGAGGAAATAGGATGGAGTTACGTTTTTGACAACCGCAGTGCTTTTGAGCCTGTAACTCGTAATTGGAATGTGAGTAGCAAAAATGTAGCCAATTAAATATCAGTAACATTTATGGGCTCCATTATGGGCTCAAGTAATTGCAAATTGGACAATTAAATAGGGGCCCATATCTTTCTGATGTGATAAAAATACTTTCACATTATTCTAAGACCAAGCCATGGGTGCATCAGCAGGATGACAATGCACATTGTCAATCCACTATCACATCCATCATAATATTTAACAAAACGTCTATAACATCAGCGCAGTACTCACTACGCAGGCGTTAGATGCTTCTGTTAAATAATATAGTGATGGACTCTCTGACGCTCTGAGTATTTACAACGTTCGCATGAGCGTTGGAGAGAGAGAGAGAGAGACAGAGACAGGAGAGACAGGAGACAGAGATGGGAGTGAGAGACAGACTCAGGACATAGAGAGAGGGAGAGAGACAGGAGAGGGAGAGAGACATGAGAAAGAGAGAGGAAAAAGAAAGAGACAGGAAAGAGAGAAAGACAAGAGAGAGGGAGACAGGAGAGATAGAGGAGAGAGAGAAAGACAAGAGAGAGACAGGAGAGAGAGAGAGGATAGAGTGAGAGACAGACACAGGACACAGAGAGAGGGAGAGAAACAGGAGAGATGGAGACATGAGAGACAGGAGAGAGAGAAATGAGAGAGAAACAGAAGAGAGAGGAGAGAGAGAGAGGCAGGACATTGACAGAGAGAGACATACAGGACAAAGTTAGAGAGAGAGCACCGTGGGAAAGAGCGCACAGAGAGAAAGAGAGCACAGAGATAGAGAGAGCGGGTGGAACAGAGAGAGAAAGCACAGCGGAAGTGAATGTGCATAAGCATCGGCGAGAGAGACAGAAGAGATAGCAGATAGAGACAGACACAGGACATATATATACTTTGCAGATCTCTGATGTCCATATTTATTTATAGAATGCCCTATACAATGAATAGAGATTTTTTATAGAGCTAGTACTCTTTTTAGAGTTTCATTCCAATGTATTATTGTGAGATCACAGATCAGTAATAAACAATATTCCCTGATCTTATTACTTTGTTTGACTGATAATACAGCATTGGTAGCATTGCTTGGATGAACAGCAACAGCAGGTAGGAATATTTATTGGAACACTAAAATGTACACGTTACTAAATGGTTTTACATTTTTTCTTGTTTTAAACATTTCAATTACACTTGCTATATGCAGGTGAATGGCATTCCCATTTCATAGGTAATAGTCATTCTGGTGTATTGACCAAATGAAAAAAAACATTAGATGCTATACACTATTATTGTTAGTTCCATGTTATGAATTTCTTTTTTTAAGAATACTGTCTCTAAATGAATAGTTTTTTTCTAGTGTACTGACCATATATGATTGCTATGTAAGTGTTGTGCATGTTTCTACAGCATTAGCGTAAGACATATTTCTTATTTTATTTTTAGTCAGCATAATCATATAAACTCCCAAATATAATTTAAAGTGAGGAACTGCAATTATTGTTACAGATTGGAAATGCAGCTAAGCATGGTCAAGTTTTAATAATGGGAGATTTTAACTACCCTGAAATAAACTGGATGAATGAGACCAGTAGTTCAGCTAAGGGGACAGGTTCTTAAGTACACTCAGAGATCATTATCGGGCCCAGATTATTCAAGAACCAACTAGAAATGAAGTTATCTTGGATTTAGTTATCACAAATAATATTGATATAGTATCAAATGTTGAAATAGGGCTACCTTTGGGAAACAGTGATCGAAAACAAAACTGTAAGGGGGCAACAAAAACTCTAAATTTTAAAGGGCAGATTTTAATGGTCTAAGGGCAGTAATACAAAGTATAGACTGGGACAAAGAACTGATGGGTAAAAATACTGAACATAAATGGACAACATTCAAATCCTTACTAAATAAACATACATATAACCTTATACCATGTGTAAATGAAAGTAGGAGTAAATCACAACCCATGTGACTTAACAATGACATAAAAATGAAGATGAGGAGTAAAAAACAGGCATTTAAATTATACAAACAAGAGGTGACAGAGACTCCCTTACGTAAGTACAAGGAAGTCAACAAGGCTTGCAAAAGGGCTATTAGACTGGCTAAAATCAAAAAGGAAAAGTTAGTTGCATAGGAGAGTTAGACTAACCCTGAAATATTTTTTAAATATATTAATGGGAAGAAGGCCAGGAAGGAAGCTATAGGAACATTACAATGTGAAACAGGCTGTCTGACAATCAGTGACCAGGAAAAGGCAGATAAGCTAAATAGGTTCTTTTCTTCGGAAGTTACCAGTGGTTGAGACACCGCAACAAAATGAGGCTACACTACCTTCACCAAATAATTGCTTAACGCAGGAAGAAATTCAAAAGAGGTTAATAAAGCCCCGGGTCCTGATAGAATACATCCAAGGGTACTAAGGGAACTGGGCTCTATAATAGCAAAACCATTATATATAATTTGCAAGATTCACTCAACACAGGGTCTCTACCAGATGTCTGGAGAAAGTCAGAGGTTATACCTATATTTAAAAAGGGAGCAAGAACAAATCCAGGAAATTATAGACCTGTAAGCCTCACTTCTATAGTGGGAAAGCTTTTAGAAGGGTTAATAAGTGGCAGTATACAAGAATATGTCTATTCAAGCAGGATTATAAATAAGAGCCAACATTAGTTTATAAAGGATAGGTCATGTCAAACAAACCTAATTAGTTTCTATGAATAGGCTAGTAGGAACTTGGATCAAGGCAACTCAGTGGATGCAGTCTTTTTGGATTCTGCAAAGGCTTTTGATACAGTGCCACATGGCAGACTATTGACCAAACTAAGGGATACAGGAATTGCAGTAAATATTTGTTCATGGAGAGCTGGCTAAAAGACAGGTAGCAAAGGGTTGTTGTAAATAAAACATACTCGGATTGGACCAATGTGGTAAGTAGGGTTCCTCATGGTTCAGTATTAGGTCCCCTCATTTTTAATATATTTATTAATGACTTGGGATTGGAGGGTGGTGTCTCCATTTTTGCTGATGACACAAAGTTATGCAAGGTAATTAAATCAGAAAATGATTAAATTTCCCTACAAAGGGATTTGCATAAATTAGAGGAATGGTCATCTAAATGGCAGATGAGATTTAATATGAATAAATGTAAAGTTATGCATCTCGGAATGAAAAATAGTCATGTAATTTATAATCTTAATGAAGCAAATCTAGGGGTATCATATATTGAAAGGAATTTGGTAGTCCTTGTGGACAACCACCTGGGAGGTAACCGTGCTCAATGCCAAGCAGCATCTGCAAAGGCAAGCAAAATATTAGCATGTATTAAGAAGGGTATAAAATCAAGGGAAGCAGATATAATTCTGCCACTATAGAAATCCCTAGTATGCCCTCATTTGGAATATGGAGTACACTTTTGGGCACCACTACATAAAAAGGACATTTTAGAGCTGGTAAAAGTAAAGAGAAGGGCAACAAAACTAATAAGGGGAATGGAGGGACTAAGTTATGAAGAAATACTAACCAAATTAAACATATTTTTTCTAGAAGGGGATATGATTACCTTATATAAATATATCCAGGGTCAAGTAAAAAGGTTTCACCTTCAAGAAAGAAAAGGGTTCTTCACAGTAAGGGTGTTTAATCTGTGGAATTCTCTACCAAAGGAGGTGGTGACAGCGGATTCAATAGATAACTTTAAAAAGGGATTGGATATGTTTTTCTTTTCTTTTGAGACAATTGGCAAAGTTTCACTGTTTTTTTCTGTTTGCCTTCTTCTGGATCAATTAACAATTAATCAGCATATTGCAGTTTAGAGGAGATCTAAAAAGGTTGAACTTGAAGTTCTAAAAGTTTTTTTCAACCTAAATTACTATATTTCTGAATGGTCTTGATATTTTGCTTACAGTAATTGTGTCTGTATCTTTCTTTATTTTCTTATGGATAATTGTTATGTGCACATACACTAGACTAGTACTGGTACATGGTGTGAAGAGGGTTTCGTCAGCATAATTCCTGGAATTATAACAGCACATCTTCAGCAACACTGTGACCTGATTCATATGGAACTTTTTTTTCACATGATTTGTGTTTCTAAATCCCTCAAATCCTTGAGGTTGGAAAATGAGAGTGCATATTATTTTTTAGTTTTTTACTTTTATTCATTAAATTGTTTTTACTACACTATGTGGTGGCGTGCACTTCTCTCCCCTTCCTCTATTTTTATCTTCACATAATGTTGGCAGAAACGTGGACTGTGCTGTCTCTTCCAAGAACCTGCAAACACCAGAGACTTATTGACAAAGACTCAATTGACAAGTTTTACAAGAGAGACTATCACATGCTACTCTACATTTTATGAAATTTACTATATTTTTTTATCATTTTTTGAACTGTGTATTTTCAATACCTGCTCTCTGTTATCAATCATAAAGGCAGGACTGTTCACTATATCGTTCCTCACACATTCACATATACTAACCCATTTTTTGTGTATATTGTCTATACTGTGTATTATCCCTTAGGTTTAACCAGTTATTTTCTGTGCTCCTTTTATATAGAATAAGGCATTTTTTTTAAATGTATTTGTTAAATGGGTTTTAAATGTATTTGTAGAGCAGGTGGATAGGTGTATACACCTGGGGCTCTTTATAAACCCGGTGTGACTTAGCATTAGTTGTATGTCCGTGTTTAATTGTGTGAGCAGGTATTGTAATTGACATTGTGATTTAATGGATTGTTCCTTAGTATTTATTATTATAAAGCAATGGTTTGACCATTATACTTTAAAATTCTTCTTTAAGTTTTTGTTCTAGAACTGGGTTTTTACTGGCACTCAATAATTTTAATGTGTCCACCAAGTGTCCTTGTAAGATGTTTAGCTGCTCTTTTGCCTGAGGTTGAGTTTATGAGCACCCACAAAGCCTTCCAAGAACATGTAGCATTATCAGTAAGCTCTTCCGGGAGTATGTAATTCCTTTGAAAGCCATGTAATTAAGCCCTAAATCAGTAACAATCAGATAAATCACCTGGATTTTTATAATTTTAAAATAAAAACAATATAACATTTTAAATACAATAAACATATTTCTACTTTGTGTATAAAAATAAAGACATCTTCCTTTTCATAAGGGATCACTTCTATAACCTGCCCAATTATGCATTATTTGCATATTTTCGGGAAGCTGAAGCACTTTGGCAGGACCACTGATGTGGGTTGTTTGAGCTACTATCCTGTGTGTGGGGGAGTGGAATGCTGACTTCACAGCAATGGAGAGTGAGTTATTGTATTGCTTTATTTTATCTGGTATGTTCTGAAAGCCCATGGAGGGCTTTAAGAACACTTGATTGCATGTGACCATGATCCACTCAGGCCTGATGAGCAGAGATCGTAGTAGCTGGGGGCTAGCAGCTATCCATCTCCTTAGCTCGGGTCCATATGGTCAGGGCTCCTAGTTGATGTATTGCTCAGGAACCCAGCAGGTTGTTCTGGCTCTGACCAATTACAGCAGTTCTGGGTAGAGGGCGCCGGGGGTACCATAGTGCCATATGCGCTGCGTCTCAAAGAGACTGGAGACTCTGATTGGACTAGCCAAGGAGCATCTGTTTGCAGCCCAAGGTGAGCAGAAGTGCTGATATGATCAAGAAGCCAGGGCTTCTTTTGCACAGAAAGTGTACTATTTAACCCTATTCCGCTATTAAATATTATTGTACAGTTGTGCTCAAAAGTTTGCATACCCTTGGCAAATTGGTAATATTTGTACCATTTTTAAAGAAAACATGAGTGAGCAGGGAAAACACATTTTTTTTTTTTTTTATGGGATTCTTATCTTCAACTGTTGGTTATAACAGAATGTTGTTGTTGTTTAGTCATTTAGTCGCATCCGACTCTCCGTAACTCTATGGACCAAAGCACGCCAGGTGCATCTCTCAGTCACTGCCCCTCTGAGCTCTATCAAGTTCATATTCATTGCTTCAGTGACCTCATCTATCCATCTCCTCCTCTGTCGCCCCCTTCTTCTTATGCCTTCAATCTTTCCCAGCATCAGAGTATTTTCTAGGGAATCCGGCAGTCTAATATGGACAAAATATTTGAGCTTCAGCCTCATGATCATACTTTCTAGTGAATTGATTTAAAAAAGTATTGATTTATTGGATTTCCTTGCAGTCCAAGGGACTCTAAGTAGTTCTCTCCAACACCACAATTCAAAGGTGTCAATTCTACGGCGCTCAGATTTCTTTATGGTCCAGCTCTTACATCCGTATGTTACTACTGGGAATACCATAGTTTGAACTATGCAGGCCTTTGTTGATAGTTTAATATCTTTACTTTTTACTAGCTTGTTCAAGCTTGCCATAGCTTTCCTCCCCAGAAGCAAATATCTTTTAATTTCATGGCTACAGTCACCAACTGCGGAGATCTTGGACTGCCCTTTTACAGTGTATTGGCCAATATTGACTTTTCAAAATGTGTTTGCATAAGGCAAGTAACACTTTCACAGCATCATCCTGTATAATTTTTATATTTCAATTGGGATTCCATCACCCCCTGCAGGGCCCATCACACTTCACTCTCCAAGATGTCTGGCTCCAACTCATTGGACAAATTATTGAGGTAATCACTGCTGTTAAGATCCTTCCTGTAAAGATTTTCAGGGTATTCCTGCCACCTCTTCTTTATCAGAATGGCACAATCATAAAACAATATATGGCAACAAAGAAAACAATTAAATGGCCCTGATCAAAAGTTTGCATAGCCTTAGTTCTTAATACTGTGAATTGCCCCCTTTAGCATTAATGACAGCATGTAGTATTTTGTAATAGCTGTCTATGAGGCCTCTAATTCTTGCAAGTGGTATAGCTGCCCATTTTGTCTTGGCAAAATGCCTCCAGGTCCTGCAAAGTCTTTGGTCGACTTGAATGAACCGCACATTTGATATCTCCCCAAAGTGGCTCTATGATATTAAGGTCAGGAGACTGTGATGGCTACTACATAACCTTCACCTTTTTCTGCTGTAAGCACTGGAGGGTCAACTTGGCCTTGTGCTTAGGTCGTTGTCATGCTGGAAAGTCCAAAAGCGTCCCATGAGCAGCCTTTGTGCAGAAGAATGCAAATTGTCTGCCAGTACTTTCTGACAACATTCTGTATTAATTTTGCCATAACTTTTCACAAGATTCCCTGTGCCTTTAGAGCTCCCCCCCACAAAAAAAAACATCAGTGAGACACCACCATGCTTCACAGTGGGGATGTTATTCTTTTTATCATAGGCCTTGTTAACCCCTCTCCAAACATAGCACTTCTGGCTGTGACCATAAATTCTATTTTACTCTTGTCACTCCAAATGGATGTGTGCCAGAAGCTGTGAGGTGTGTCATGGTGTTGTCTGGCATATTGTAACTGGGCTTTTTTGTGGCATTGGTGCAGTAAAGGCTTTTTTCTGGCAACTGGACCATGCAGCTCACTTTTGTTCAAGTATCATCGTATTGTGCTCCTTGAAATAACCAAACCGTCTTTTTCCAGAGCTTCCTGTATTTCTCCTGGGGTTACCTGTGGGTTTTTCTTTGTATTCTGAACAATTCTTCTGGCAGTTGTGGCTGAAATTTTTCTTGGTCTACCGGACCTTGGCATCAAGAGACCCCTCAATTTTCCACTTCTTAATAAGTGATGGAACAGTATTGGCTGTCATACTCGTGGATTTGGATATCCTTTTCCATCTTTATTAAGTTCGATTACCTTGTTATGCAGGTCTTTTGACAGTTCTTTTCTGCTCCCCATGGCTCTAGCCTGCTCAGTGCATCCATGTGAGAGCTAACAAACTCATTGACTATTTATACCCATAAACTAATTGCAATTTAAAAAGCCACAGGTATGGGAAATTAACCTTTACTTGTCATTTTAACCTGGGTGTGTCACCTTGTGTGTCTGTAACAAGGCCAAACATTCAAGGGTATCTAAACTTCTGATCAGGGCCATTTGGGTGATTTATGTTATCATTATGATTTAAAAAGGAGCCAAACGACTATGTGATAACAAATGGCTTCATATGTTCACTATCCTTCAATAAAATAAAAAAAATTGCACAATCGGTCATATTTTTAAAATAAATGCCCAAATTTCACAATTTCTGCTAGGGTATGCAACATCTTAAGCTCAACTGTATATACTCAATCTGTTTCTTCCTTGGCTAACACGTTACCACTCATTTACAATGAGCGTCCCATCTCAAGCACCACTCATACCCTTAGTGGTTTTCTTCATTAGTGTTCTTGAGAACTCTACTAAAGACTCTTAATTTAAGATTTTCATCAGAGGGTAGAGCAATCATAATGGTTGTAGCCTTTCCTGTAACATTCTCTTTGCCAGACCACTGGTGAGCAATGTGCATTCATATACAGCCTTCTTAGGCTTTCCATGTCATTTCCATACTTTTCTCTGTAGTGGGAAAATCTTGTTCCTTTTCCCATATACAAAGTCTGCTCCATCAACTTGCATATCTCTCACATTTCCTAACGCTATAATAAAAAACTTTATTATGTTGTAGAACACTTGTTGTGGAATCAGTATCTATATGTGTCCTAAGTAACATAAAATGAGTTAACTATCACTATTCTATATGATTTCATTTATTCCACTTAGCAACAGACTACATTGAAATTTACATATTCCGGCCTCTCAGTCTATTTAATATTCTACACAACTATACACATTACTTTCTTATTTCTAATATGCACAATATTTTTTTTTCTAAACATTTAGATTATTCAGAACTGTTTTAAAATTATCATAAAATAATTTAAACTTTATTAGTTATGGATCATGATTACAATCACATCTACAATCAAAAATATCTAATAATGTTGTTATTTTTCTTCAGTGAAATGTAATAAAACAAAATGACTGAGAGGATTGTAGCATAATTTGTCATTGTTATGTTAAATAAAGTAAAAATATGCACATTTTTTACTACAGAATATACTGGCACTTATTTTTCCAATTGGTTTATATAATTAGATAAACTAAAATACACTATATTTCCTGATGATACAGTTTCACAGCTTGTCTAAAATAAGATCTACTTCTAATCAGTGGAAATAATATACATACAGTGTGTGAGCAGGAACAAGTGAAACTTCATTTAGGACTTTAAAATGGTGTGAACATGTTTACAATAAGAAGCAAGATAACACCAATGCCATATATTATTACTATGTTCTTAATATTGTTACTTGAGATGTAGTTAAATTATACACAGCGCTGGAGAATAGTTCTAAAAGCATAGAACAAAATTAATGAGCTGAAAGTAATTTTTGAAAAAGAGAAAAAAATAATATCAAAGGATTATAAAATAGCTTGAAAAGTAAAAAAACCCTCTGACTGTTGCTTAAAGGTTGCTGATAATAATTTGATTTCTTTTTAACACGCTGTAATTAAAAGTTGCAATTTAAGATCTTCAGCGAATGACCATTGCGTCAGCTCTTCTGTTTTTTTTTGTATAGGTGTGTCTGTCTCTTTGTGGCTCTAAGGACCACAGCACACCAGGCACATCTGTCAGCCACTGCCCCTATGAGCTCCATCAAGTTCATGTTAATTACTTCAATTACCTCATCTAGCCATTCATTTCCTTGTGCACCTTCAACTTTCCCAGCATCCAAGTCCGCTCTAAGGATTCTGTCTTCTCATCATATGGCCAAAATATTTGAGCTTTAGCTTCATGATCAAACCTTCCAGTTTATAGTTTGGTTTGATTTCCTATAGTATTGATTGATTAAATCTTCTTGCAGTCCAAGCGACTCTAAGCAGTTTTCTACTGTACTCAGCCTTCTTTATGGTCCAGCTACTACAGGGAATACCATAGTTCTTAAAACATATATTAGAATTAATTTGAACACAATGCTTTATCAATGCTATTAGATCGATATAATTTAGCTTATCCTTTGTTTTTTTGGAAAAATCAATAAACAGTTTGTAAATGTTTGCTCGTAGAATTAGGTTAAGACCATATATAATAGCTTCTGGGATTGGATTATGTACGATGTTAACTACTAAGACAGAAAGAGAGGAGTACGGATAGCTTTGTTGTTCCACAATTCAATTTAAATATCAATATACTTTACAAGGAAGTGATTACATTGGCAAACTGTGTTGAGTGATACATGTGAGATATATTGTAGTGCCCCTCAGTGCTGTTGAGAGCATGAGTTTCTGCTTCTGCCAAAGACTGGCATAAGTTAGACAAAAGAAGGCTTCATGTTAGAGGAAGGCCCAAGACACCTTCAGAGCTGAGATGGTGATGCAACAGAAAGTTTAGTGAGCATGGCATAAATGTTCTTATCCAGGTGCTTTAATGGAATGCAAAAGTAATAATGATGGGAAGATGTGGAAACTACAGTGTGGGGACAAATAAGCATGTTTGTCATTCTATGGGGACACATTATATTTAGAGTAAGTTTTGTGCATATGCTCCAAATTGGAAATTGGAGAAATATCTTTAATTGTAGAAAATAATGAACCTTAGTATGCACAGCTGAGTGGGTGTCATTCCTAGAAGAAAAAACAAATTAATCATGTATATTTATATCTTTACCTTCCGTTAAATTTGTAGTACACTACATATGAATTTGCTGAGCAGATAAATAAATCTGAAAAAATGAACAGTAGCTGTGAGGGTAAATTCCCTGGTTGGCTCCACAATTGAGTTGTGCCACTTCGGATGGTCCAAAGCGAGTAAAGTGTCAATATACCACGGCGATGGAAGCAGCGCATGTGCTATATTTCTAAAATCATTTCACTATTTGGATTTTGACATTACATGGTTACCCTTATTATTCTTGTGCCAATTTTCAGAATGCATTGTGGATATTCTATGGTAGCCTCTGAACCCTCACTTGATATGTTAATTGGTCAGAGTTCCGTATATATATATATATATATATATATATATATATATATATATATATATATTGTGATGGAGTGCCCCCCAGAGATCTGTGTGGAGGTGCAGTGGAGGTGCAAGGAGAGTGTTAACTCTAAACTTAAATAGCTCACACAGATGCATGAGCGGGGTCTCCCAAAGACGTAATTCTGAGCTGGGAAAAAAAGAGACAGAACCTGAGACATCTCTGAGTGTATACAGAGGGAGAGGCAGTAAGAGAGGGTGCCTGAAGCATACTACCAAATTGAGAGATGGTTCCAAACTGAGAAGAGGTGGTTCAGTGTGGCCTGGAATATACAGACAACAGGATTGAGAGGCACTGAGCAGAGAGGGTTCAGTGTGGCCTGTAATATATAGACAGACCCCTACATAAGTCGACTCCTGAGACAGGCAAATGTCCTGGCCTGTACCATGTTATGGGACTGTTTGTTGGACTAAAGCCTGCTTGAGAGCAGTGAGTCCTGCAGTTGGAGATTTTAAGAAGCTGCAGTCTGGAAGTGTGTTGTTGCCAAGATCCGGACGGTGTTCACCCAGGAAGGGCAGAATCCCAGAGAGGTCTGTGACTACAGTTTCACAGGGAGTAATCTGGAAGAAGTCAGTATTTTGGACTGTGCATATGGTTATGGTTATCCTGCTAGTATCAGTGCTTTGTCACAGTGGTAGCAGTGGTGGCATGTTCTTTTGTCTGTGTTTAAGAAGACAACCCACAGTACAATATGGAGGACTTATTAAAGGCCTTAAAGCAGGCTACAGCTGCTCAACAAGAGAGCAACAGAAAATAGGCAATCCAGTTAATTCAGAACCAAGCTACCTTTGAGATACAAATAAAAGATGTGGGCAGAGTTAGAGCCGCTGAAATTCTGCTAGAGATGACTAAGGATGATGATGTGGAAATATACCTCACAATTTTTTAGAGAACTGCCACTAGGGTGGCATGGCACAAAAGGCACTAGGTCAGTATAATTGCCCCTTAATTGTTTGGTGAAGCTCATAAAGCTTACAAGCGCATGGTTGAAGAAAAGGCAATACCTTTGATAACCTAAAAGCAGAAATCCTTGACAGAGTTGGTGTTACCTGGGGTCAAAGCACAGAGATTCCGCACACAGAAGTTGATGGACAAAGGGAGCCTGCGTTGTTGTGCCCAGGAAAAGCTACAGAACAAAGGGGAATTGTCACAGTCTAGGCAGCAACCTTCCTGTCTTCAGGATAAATACAACCATGATGGAAGATGGAATCCTGAGGATCAGCATGTTCATCTCTACCCCAGATCAGGGTACAGGTTCCCTCTCAGGAGGTTGAGGAGGGACTCCCAGAAAGACCAGAAGGCTTATTTTTTAGAGAACACAAAGGTCCCAGTGGTGCAACAAGCTGGCCAGAGAATTGCTCCTAAATTACAACCACATGAGAATGGTGTAACTGAAATAACAAAGGATAGAGGTAACCGAACTACAAGTAAAGGTTTTTGTCACAATTTATGGAAACACCCTTGGAGGTCCGCTTTGAGTAGTCATTTGATGCTATTGTCAAAGACAGACAAGCAAGGAACTGGCTTGCTGACAGAGACACTGCAAAATAGACATCAGGAGCCACAAAAAGATGGCAGGAGCAGCAACAGAGACGACAGGTGCCTCAAAAGAAACTGTTGAGATGGAGCAATAGACTGCTGAGACGGGTCAAGAGACCGTTGAAAAGAGAATGCTGGAACCAGATGATATTATAAAAGGGACGAAAGTTGTGAGCAAAGACCAAATAGAAAAGAATAAGGTGTTGTCACTGTCTGGGTGCAAAACCCACCAACAAGTCACTGGGGAAGATTTGACCCCAAACCAATGCAGAGACCTTAGGGGCAAGAGCCCTGAAGAGGCTTTCATAAGAAACCTGGACAAACCCAGCCACCTGTCCTTGGTGAATACTCCTGGGGTGGAGAATACTAGAAAACAAAGGTGCCTGACATAGATATCTAACCCAGAGAAAGGAAAGACTGAACAGATGAATGTAGCCAGTGTTCTTATATCAAAGGAATGTTCTAAATTTGATGAAGAAACTGGAATCCTTATTAAAGTAGACCGGGAAGAAAAGAGTCTGGTGATTAAGATGGTGAAAAAGGAGCCACCATCCCTGAGAGGACAAAAGAAGCAGAATATGGTGATGTGTCCTAATAAAATTGTAAAGTATCAAGAGAACGCTCTGTCTACTGTGGTGATAAAATAAAGAGCTATGGATAAGGAGAGGCAAGCTGGGGAACAGACAAACTCTATCCCAGTGGGACAGAAAAAGCCTGAAATGGAAGAGAGACAAGTTGCTACTAAAATGAAGGGTATCAGGATGATGCCAGAGTACATTCCTGAATGGAGAAGAAAACCTGAGTTTGAGGACAACAGAGTGTCCTACAGGAAGAAGACACAGATGACTCTTTGGGAGCAAAGGAAGGGTCCTCCCATGCATAAGATGAATGAGAAGTTTAAGGAGCAAACAATGAAATTGAGAGACGCACAAGAGAGGATAGAATGTATGGTAACAGAACAGCGTCTCTACTGGGAGCAGGAAAGATGAACAACACACAGCCAAGTAGATGATCTATGCTCTTAGCTACGAGAGACAGGGGGTTAAAACAGCTCTGAATGCAAAGACATTGCTGATAAATAGGCCACAAGAAAAATGACTGATCCAACTGATATGGAGAGACAGTTGGCTCAGAGTGACGCATGTCCAGAAGAGACTAAAACTGGCCTCCAGGACCTGTGTAGACATGAAGCTGTATGGAATGCAGAGCCATGTCTACAGGAAGCTCAAATGCGAAGCATGGAGCATGTACTGGAAAAACAGAGGGAGAAAGAAAGAATGGCTGAGTCGCCAGAAGTATTCAGGGAGTACCTGATGCAAATGACAGAGAAAATTGTTAGCATGGACTTGCACAAGTTAGGACACCTACCTACAGACAGTCACTGTTTCAACCTCACTGGATCTCATTAGCGTTGGACCTAATTCATGCTATGGATTTTTGTGGGCTATCTATCTATCTATCTCTGCTTAGGGGGTCTATTTCCTGTTTGACAACCACCAAATAAAAAGTAGCAGTATGACTTTTTTGGTTTCAATCACTAATATAATTCTGCCACTGATTATACATTGGTGATCTATGGATTTATGCTTTTGTGGGATATGTGTTATTAATAAGTCCACATAATGATAGTGCTCTTGACATAATATCTGAAGGCAGTTGTGGTCATATGAAAGTGTGAGGCAGTTTTGCTGACTATTCATATAAACTATACACATTTTAAACTCAGACCCCGGCATAATATAAGGATTGTAAATGTTTTGAGGAAAAAATGTAACATATACACAAAGCCAAGAAAAAATAATCATCCTGGCAATCCATAATTGGTGTGTAACATAAGGTTTATAAATACCTGCTTTCAAAAAGATCAACATTCTTCAAGGTGAGCCTTCCCTTAAAATTAAACTAAGATAACTGACTGCAGTTCTTCGATCAGGAATGTAAGATCTATCCCTATAAGCCATTGAGTATTTCCAATAAAGCTTGAAGGGCAGATGTCTTCCAAATAGAGGCCATTTTTCTATTTTGCAATCACTCCAGTTTAACAACAAACTAGTGTATAGTTCTATTTCATATCTCTTTCATAAATTCTTTGCACTTAAAATTCTAACAGATGATTTTTCGCAATGCATAGTTATTCTTAGTTGTTTGAAAAATAGATATTTACAACAATATAGTAATCAAATTAATCTGACATTAAATGGTCATTGTAAAGTTCCAAAAATATTTCGGTAGATAAATCATGCAATTTGGGAAAAAGTACTTCTACACTCATATCTCAAGACTATGAGACAATACATCAAAGTAGAAAATATGTCAAATTGTACGTTGTGTGAGAATGACCTCATAGGGCAATTGTCACTGCCTCTTGTGTTTTTTATGAAATATTGGCCATATTAATTTGTTGCTTATAGTCCATGACACCCATTCTTTTGCTAAACATCAATTCATGTGATATTTATTTTCCCCATAAGTGGTCCAGGATTGATTATAGAACTATCTTCTACCAAAGTAATTTCATACGGACTTAAAGGGATATGTAAGTTTTGCTGGATTATGAATACATCTGTTAGAGGAGAATTAGTAGTGTATGCAAATATTTTTTTGCATGCAATGCAGCCTGGGATATGTAGTGTATCACTGATATGTGCTATGTATTGCTGCTGACAGGAAGCTGCAAGGAGATTTGCTGAGCAAGGAACAGCAGGTAAATAGTGGGTTAATATTGCTTTCCTTTTACTATATGCTGATTGGGGGGGGGGGGTCGGATGCCTGTGTAGACACCCCCTGGAGGTGTCAACATGATCATTAGAGGGATTTTTAGATATTAATAAAAATAAAATGTTTTATGAGATGTATTGCATACTGTGACAAGGATGGCAGTATAAAGTGTTCCTCTGTAATATTTCTGACCCTTTTCATCACAATAACAGGAGGCTTTCGTACGTTTATCCAATTTTAATAGATCACTTGTCAGGGTACAAAAATAACAAAACAAAAATAATGAAAATACAATTCTAACTGACTTCAGGAACACCCTCTCTGTGCCTGGACAGCTTGTCTGTCACAAGGGGGGAAACAAAACACTGCAAACACAATTATCCTCAGTAATTGCAGGATACTTTTTACTGTTTAGAGTATTTACCACAGGCAGAGCATAGGCCAGCCCTCTCTCCTTATGCTCTACCCCAAGGCCCCTTTAATACTGCAGTTCTTCTTACTGCGCTGCAAGTCCAAAACCCTCAGTCTCTTCCCTGGGGTTTACTATAATAAATCGGATACTTTCATCAAATTCTCTGCCAGACTTTGCAGCTTCTTTTGGGCAAATAGGCCTGCAAGTCCTCTGTATGCTGGAGATCCTCTCTCTCACTCCACAGATCCACCATTCCTCTGGTCAACAGTACTCATAAATTCTTCTGCTCCCAAAATCTCTCCTTTTGATTCTGCAGATCCACACAGGCAACTTTCTCTATTCCTTAAAGTTCCACACTCACAGCAGTCTGTGACTTCCAGTCACACAGACTCTTCTCAAACTGGCAGTCTCCAGTCCAGCCTCAGCACTCACTTTGTCAGGCCAGCCAGGCCTGACTGGGCAAGACTCCTTCTCTCTGTTGTTGTCTATTCAGGGCAGTGCACTTCTGGAATTCAATTAGGCTCTGCTCACCGCCCTGAGTTAACTCTTTCTCTCCCAAGAGAAATCTTCCAGCATCTTTAATTAAACCAACCTCTAGGGGCACTCTTTGCTTGACTCTGTTACAGTACACATAAGCTGCTTTTGCCTATAGAGGGCAGAAATATATTAATCCATGAAACTTTCATATCCCTTTAAGTAGTCAGTCTAAGCAAGAGGGCTTACTGTACTGTATCCCCCAAAACAATCAAATTGTATGTTGTGTTGTCATATTATTGTTGGCATAGTTCTGTGAAATGTTCAGGGTCTATTAGACTAGGGCATACTAAATATTATATTAACATTTTCAGCATTATGTCATGAATTCCTCAACTTCCCATCCAGTGCTCTCCAGTTGTTCGGTTTTCCAATTTGTTAACAATATTCTGCTAAAAGTTGTACAAGATAAGATTAGTTTGAATCAGAGTATTTTGCAATAGACATTGAACATTTTACTCTATTATTTCAGAAATCGACTTAGAGAGAAGAAGGATCTCTGGACAGAGGTTGCAAAATTTAATCAAGAAAGAAGTTGCAATTATTTATGAAAAAAAATTTAGTTTTGTTTTACTGAAGACTACAACAAAGTCTATACTATAATGTAATCTTAAGATGCAAGATCTGGTAGTATCATTTATAGAACTTTGTTTTCCATTTTATATGCTATGGGCTGCTCCAGGATTTAACTGAAGTTGCTCTATCTAAGGGCCTCATTCTAATCGGGGCTGTAAAACGGCCACAAGTCTGCAATTCCTTGCGTCCAGCCTATGGCCCCGCGTAGCGATACGGCTAGGCTGGTATTCATGGTATGTGCGGCACCGCAAGGAGGTCCCTCTTGCGGCCGATCACAAACCATGCAATTGGCCGTAGGCATTTCCGTGCTTGAACAGGATCGCGGCCGCAAGGCCGTAACTCGTGTTCTCAAGGCTGCAATCTTGGAGAAATGTAAATGCAAATCTAAATTCAACCCAGCACTGTAAATGATGGGGTACACAATGGGTGGCATGAAAATTAAAAGCACAACATTCTCAAGCTGACACATCGCCACAATACAATACTTGATTTCACTTTTAATTTATGTCCAAAGTCCTCGCTTGAATAACAAGTTACGAGCTTAGAGGTTAATCAAGCCCGTCGGACTTTGGACATAAATTAAACATGAATTTAAGTATTTGATTTTGCGATGTGCAAGCTAAAGAATGTTGTGCCTTCAATCCTAATGTCATCCATTCTGTACCCCATCATTTACAGTGCTTTACAGTGCTGTCTTGAATTTATATTTACATTTACACTGCTCCGAGTTTGTGGCCTTGAACCACGAGTCACGGTCTTGCGGCCGCGAATAACGAGTCACGGCTTGGAGGTCATTCAAGGCCGTTGGTCTTACTGTCAAAAGGTAACACTTCATAAGCAAATATGAAAGCCATCCTGTACTTTTATTAAAAGAGAAAGTGATGTTTGTCTTAGCATTAACAGCACAACATTCTCAAACTCGCAAATCAGCATAAGTAACTACTTTATTGCATGTTAAATTTCCGTCATGAAATCCTACAGGCTTCAACCTCTGAGCCCAGAGGTAGGATTCAAACGTCCTAAGGGCTTGGATGTTAAAGCCTGTTGGACTTTCTGGCGAAAATTTTACATGAAATAAACTATTTTTATTTGCCGTTTGAGAGTAGGGGAATGTAGTGCTATTAATTCTAAGACCTACAATCACTTTAACTTCTAATAAAAGTACAGGATGTCTTTTTTATTTGCTTAATTAGTGCTAAATTTTGTAAGTGAGGGCTTTGCAGGACCTCTTTGGTGTAAGTAAGCTGCAGCTCGGTTTTAGCGATTTACGGGCTTGAAGGAAGGATGAGCATAGCATTTGAATATCAATTTAGGATTTCTTGTGGCCGTAACTCTTGCTGGCGCTTAAGATCAAAGGCTTTGATGGAAGTAAGCTGCGATTGAGCAAATCGCAAGGGATCACTGCTCGATGGCTATAAGCTGCCGGAGGCCGCAAATAGAATAGTTAAGTAGCTTGCGGCCTCTCCTTGTGGCTACTTATTTGAAAAACATAGGATTAGAAAGAGGCCCTAAGACTATCAAAACATGTATCTTATACAAATTATGTGTATAATAATAAAGAATTAAAGTTACACAAAATCGATATTCTGTTAGACCCGTAGCTCTAGCTAGCAAATAAAGTCCACTATTCAATTGCAAGCCCGTAGTTTACATTATACAGGCCGTATGTCTGCCGAAAGCCAAATCCGCAAACCATGCCATCAGAAGTAGCATTTCAGAGGGTGATCATGATCAATTAAGCAAGGACCTAACTACTGATTTAGAAACAGCCAATAGAAAATGAGACCGTCATCATTACATTAGTGAAACATGGAGGTTACACATCAATCAAATAGCGTTTAGAAGTTCGATATGCGCTCAGACTCGCAATTTGACAATGTACAAAATATTAGAAATGAAATACTGTTTAAGTTCATGTGGGTGACCTGATATGTATTAACTCATTGATTCCCAAGATTGATATGACACCAAAATAAAACATAAAACATTTTTTTATTTCAGATTTGTGTGCTTGAGACTGTTGTGCAATTATTTCTGTCCTTCCTCACTTTTCCCGTCTTTCAAAATAATTGATTTTTTATTTGCATTTACAGTGCTACGAACAGGGGTTAAACCCCATTGCGAGTAGGAGGTTCTTCTACATTTGCCATTTACGGGTGTGAAAATATTTGCAGGCTTTAGGAATTGTAGCAATTGAATAGCGATGTACCATTTTAGCGATTGTAAAATTTGCAGGCTTGAAAGATCAAAGGCTTAGAAGGGTTGTAAGTTATGATTTTGACAACCGCCGGGATTTTCAGTCTGTAACCCATAGATCGTTTGCAGCTCGCTAAAAGACGCCAATTAAATAGCAAATTAATTTACAGGCTACATTACGGGCTCCAGTATACAACAATTGCTCAATTGAATATGTGTCAAAGCCTAACCTGTAACTGAAAAAAGTATCAAGTTTCTGTCAAAAATACCACGAGTACATAATAGGACTCGCAAGGGTTTTTTAAAACACTTACTATAGCTGTAACAGCAATTAAACACATAAAACTATACTTAAAAGCATGGGAAGACATTACAACGAATGCCACAACAGTCTCAAACCCACAAATATGCAATTAAAAAAATATTATTTTTTAACTATCGATCCTGGGACTCACAGGGTTAATACATATTATAAAACCCACATGGACTAAAACAGATTATATAATGCATTTTATAGATTGTTAGTTTGCTTGATTGCGAGCCTGAAAGGCAAATATTGCTTATTTGGCAGTAATTAATTTGTAGCCTCTGCTTGCAGATTACTTCTAACTTCCATGTTTTACTGAAATTATGATGACAGATTAATTTACTATTGGCTGTGTCTAAGAAGTAAATATTGTCAGATCATATACTGTATAACAAAAATTAGCAAAAGTATTTGGTTTCAATTTTGCAGACATGTCTGCTTATTCACTGCACCCGTTTTTCTTTTATTTTCCAATATTTATAGCTCACTGATTTTTTTCAAGAACCCACACCTATGTTTAAATATGTTTTGCAATTAACCTTCCAACATGCTTAGCGGGCATTGAATGGGTTCATCTTACTGAACTTTGAAGTAATCTAATGTTGTGTTTTGGGAATATAATATAGAAAATAATTATTATGTCATGTTGTTTATGTGTGTTTTTATTTATTTCAAATTACATTATCTGATAATAGTTTGGATTGCTTTTCACATATATTTTTTTTTTATATGGAACATGTAAATTAGTACAATTTTAAAATCACAACCAGAAAATGTAAAGGTCCCTTGTGGTCCTATTTTTAAAATGTACTATTTTGAAGAAAAAAACAAAATATAAATTTAAATTATTCAGAAATAATGAGTGCAAGTTTAAAATACAGAAAGGGTAGTAGATAACAAAATCAGTGTTCAGTGGACATAAAGAGTAAAGGAATTCAAGTACAGTGCGATATACATAAGTGAGGTAAAACAAATGGATAAACTTATTGGGTCTTTGGGTTCTTATCTGTAAATATTTTTCTTGTTCCCTATTCTACTTAATTATCTAAACAGGTATGGTGTCCAAATTGTAATCATTTTTTGTTGTTTAATATTTTTTGTTATAATGTTACGAGCCTTATCAGAAGATATAGAGATGTTAGTCAAATGTGCCCTTGAAAACTTTGTTTAATTATTTATTGGTTGTGTTTATCATTATTGTCCAACTAATGACTAATTTAGATTAGAATAGAGATTGGTTAGATAAAAAATCCTGACAACTTTTTTCAACAGCTTTGTAATTCTATAAAAGCTGGGAAATGCTTATTTAGCAGAGTTTTAATGCAAATAAACTCCATAGAAAATATTCTCTAGAGAGTGTTGAATATCATGATAGACAAAATCATCTTAAAGCTATTTTCCTTGCTAATTTTTATTTATTTTTAATGAAAGTTGAAACAAATAGATGTGACTCATTTATGGACATGAACATTTGTAAACCATTGGCAGAATATATGTAAAATACATTAGAAAACTATAAGTCCTGATGAGACATTGGCTAATCACATATAATAGTTGTGGTAAGTTACGAATGTTGGTCATGCAATGTTAACAGTTACGGGATTGCGTAAGCGCAATGAGTACCGAAGGTGCTTATTGCTGGCCTCGCGATGCCAGGTCCATGATGAGTGAGAGGCACGCAACACTTTGAAAAATATGAATTTAACAGGCCGCCATTTTTTTCAACCCCGTAACTTGCCGTTGGAAAACCGCCAAAAAACGGCAATTACTTCATAAATTAACTTAACAGGGGGAGAAGCAGGGAGCCTGTGAGTGAGGTTGTAAGCTTATTTAAGGTTTAATTGGCATTTTTAGGAGATCGGAAATGGCGACCGTAAACCCGTAATTGTTTGAAAAAAAGGCTCAAAACTAGGCCGAAGGCAGTAACACTGCTCATCGCGAGCCCCACAAGTCATTGAAAAAAGAACCAACGGCGCTTAGCCCTAGGCACGCAAGACTAAAAAAGCATTGATAAGCGCTCAACGGGAGCCATGCAACACTTGATTAGGGAGAGAGGGGAGAAAGACACCAGGGAGGGAGAAGGGGGAGAGGGTGGAAAGAGACACAGGGGTGAGAGAGGGGGAAAAAGAGTTACAGGGGAGGGAAATAAGTGGGAAAAAACACAGGGCGGGGAGGGTGGGAGAGAAGGGGAATCAGACACATGAAAGGGAGAGGGGGGAAACAGACACAGGAGTCAGAGAGGGGGGAAAAGCTCAGGATGAGTGCCAAAGGCTCTCAGCGTGAGGCAAGAAAGTGCCGGGTTGGACGACGTCTGCAAAGAGCGATCATTGCATGGCTCACTATGAGCGGCGAAGACACTCATCACAAGGCCCGTAAAGTAGATGGAGAGGCTCGCATTGAGCACCAAAGGCGCTCATTGCAGGGCTAGCGGTGAGCGCCAAAGGCAACAATCGCAGAGCTCACGATAAGGTGCTCATTGCGAGGCATGAAAGTGGGGATTGCCACTTAAAGTAGATGGTGGGAGGGGCAAAATGCGCTTAATGCGAGGTCCGCGATGAGCACTGAAGGCGCTCATCTCAAGGCTCACAAGTTAGAGGGGGAAAACCTTGCATTGTGTGGCAAACAGCATTGCCAGCCTTCATATTTTATTGCCGTAATTTTTGACGGGCAAGTCGCTAGTAACCTATAATGCTCATTGTCAGGAAAAGAAGCCTCTTAACTAACTCTACTGACTGTTTGATGGGGAGAATACATACAGCAAATATGTATTTTTTTATTTTTATGAAATCATGTCCAGTCTTAAAGAAAGAGCATGTTAATTCAGCCACTTGTTCAGAACAGATACTAAGGAATAAGAGTACGTGCCCCGGCCACTATGCCCTACTACACCCATAGCCATAGTATAAGTGGAGTTTTATTCATGTAATTGAGGCATGGTGCAATTTAAAGGATCACTGTAGTTAAGATATTTCACTGTTAAGTATGTAACAATCTAACAATATTAGGAGCTATATAAGCCAGAAACATACAAACAGTGACCCTATGCTAAGAAGGAGGAGACATGCTCATCAGCCAACTTTCATCTGTTGTTAATTATTGGACATAAAAATAAGAAATCTATCAATAATACAGGGTTCACATTTATGATAATATAAATATTTTACTGTGAGTGCCCTTCCTGCTCTCACAGAATCAAGCTCAGATTAGTGAAGATAATGTCAAGGTCAAAAGAGAAATTGTGCAGATATCTTTTAACAACAAACCAAGACATATATGTTTGTGTGGTAAAGTGAAAAAAAGTATTTATTGTCATCCATCTCTACTATTGCTTGAACAAAAATATATATAATTGTTCTGATAGGTCGTAATGTATAATAATAGCAGCTACAACTGCTTGCTCTTTTGAAAAGGTAAAATGAACACTTATTCAATTGCAAGCCTACAGATTACGTTGGTCAGGCCGTATGTCTGCGGGCTTGAAATTTGCTACAATTGAAGAACGATTCAATTGATCAAGCCGGCAAGTTACGGGCCAAAAGCCGAAACCGTAAACCATGCAATTATAAGTAGCAATTCAGAATGTGATCATGATCAATTAAGCAAGTCAGTAACTATCGATTTAGAAAGAGACAATAGTAAATGAGACTGTCATCATTACGTCAGTAAAACATGGAGGTTACATGTCAGTCAAGCTTTTAGAGGTCCCATATGCGATCAGACTCACAATTTGGCAATGTACAAAATATTAGAAATGAATGGCGATACTGTTTTAGTAAATGTGGGTGGCCTGATATGTATTAACTCAATGATTACAGATATGACACCAAAATAAAACATAAAAAGGTTTGCGAGCTTGAAACTGTTGTGCAATTAATTCTGTCTTTCATCGCTTTCCCAGTCTTTTAAAGTGCGGTATTCATTTTTTTATTGCATTTACAGTACTACAAACAGGTGTTTAACCCCCTTGCGAGTCTATCTGGTACTCGTAACATTTTCTTCTACATTTACACTATATTATTATTAAACACACTAGCGACTTGCCCGTCAAAAATGACGGCAATAAAATTTGACGACCTGACAATGCTGTTTGACACACAATGCGAGCCTCTTCCCCCCTCTACTTTATGGGCTGAAGGTGCTCATCGCAAACCCGCAACTTTTGGTGTTCATTGCGAGCCTCTCCCCACTCTCTCATCCCTGTGTCTCTTTCCCCCCTCTCCCTCCCCTTTGTCTGTGTCCCCCTCTCTTCCTCACGTGTCTCTCTGCCCCCTCTCCCTCCCCTGTTTTTTTTCCCCCTTATCTTCTCCTTATCTCCACCTGTGCTGTGCGTAAGGTTTTAAGTTTATTTTCTAATTAATTGGCATTTGGCAGTCTCCCAACGGCTTCCTAGTTACGAGCTTGAAAAAAATTGCGGCCATTAAACCCGTAATTTTTTTGATGCCTGTACCTCATAAGCCATTTAGGGCCTCTCCCCCCTCTACGTTATGGGCTTCATGATGAGTGCCTTTTGCGATCATTGCAGCCCCGTCAAGCCAGTCACACACAGGCCTCACGATGAGCACCTTCAACGCTCATTGCAGCTCCCGTCGAATCTGTGACTTTTGGGCCTTGCGCATGCACAAGCCCGTAAAATTTAACATTGCGTGATGGCAACTACCGCAACTATTATATGTGATTGTATGAGAGGTTCTGTACTAAAATTCAGTACCACATGTTTGCATTCAAATTCACAAGAAATGTAAAGAATGCTTTCTACAGAGCGAAAAGGACAGGGGATCTTAATAAGTAGAACATACACCCTAAAGAGGTAAAGTAGCAAAAGGGATGTACATATCTGTTAATTTTAATTATTTGTTTATTTATTTTAATAATAGCTTTTTTTTTATTGTTAAAATAGTGTTATCCTCTAAATTACTATAGGCCCTATGCCAATCCCTGAAAAATCACTTATGAGTGCCCTAACTGCAGTGTAAATCCTAACTAGCTATGTTAATCCCCCATCCCTAAAACATTGTGAGAGAACGCCTACAGGTCACTGCAACAAGTGAGTGTCACAACAAAGCCGAAAAGCATTAAGTTCTGCACTGAAAATAAATTATGAGTTACTCCATTCGAATTTGACAACCAAACCCTATGCTAATAAGATTTTATGGATTACTCGCAAATCAGGGCACTGCCGTAACTGCAAAAAGCAGAAGAAAGATTTACGAATACCAAAGACCACTCACAAATGATTTTCAAACCTTTACTGATAGAAGAATTTCAAGTGACAGTATAGCACAAAAAGCACAAAAAAATGCTGAAATTTTAACATTATTTGGCACTTAACAATCCTATATCAACATATGTGTAATGAAAAAATATGATATGCTAGTATTAAGCGGTTTTATGATTAAAAATCCAGGGTAACAAACAACCCAGTATTTAAGGGGTTAACACACCTCACAAAACCATGTTGCCTAGGAACAAATGCTCTGATACATTGTCTATAACTATATCATATTCTAGCACAAAATAAACACATTTTACTGATTGAAGCTATGAATATAATTGATACATCTTTTTTATCTAAGTATATTAATAAATAGAAAACGTATTATATACATATATGGGTTCACTTGCAGCAGCCTAGTTAGGGGCAGTTGTAACTGCACTTCCCACTTATTATAAGATTTATTATGTTCACATTTCCTATTGGCTCCGTAAAGCTTGCACAGAAATCTGTTAGGTCTAAGGCAGGATTTACAGCTGTGGGCTGAGTACCCTAATGTGGGGGAGCTAAAGTTTAGAGTACTGTTGTAACTTGAGCCAATTTACGGCTATACTGCAGTTTACCCCATCTGATTAGCATTGGGCCCTATGTTTCTAACTCTGCATGCCCAAATATATATAACCTGGTAGGTTTTAACCATGTTTTGAGTGGGGACAACATCTGGCAGATGCATTGGTTGTTTGTTTCCTCAGTTGACAGCTTACCTTTTATGAAGATAAATTGTTTTTATTAAAAGACATACACTCAAAATTAAATGTAATTTATCCTTTTCATATTGTCTTGTCAATTGTGACATATAAGCTGCAAAATAAACCATTTTTTTTATCCTGGTGAATAAGTTCCATGTGGCAACTCACTTATGGGAGAGAAGCCTGCAATAAAGAACAGGGTTATCTACTTTTCTTTCTTCCCCAAGTTAATCCCTTCCATGGGCCAGCACAAGATGGGTATGACACCCATGGGCTTTGTTGCTCCCAACCCATGGCTGCCATTGTAAAAAACATGGTTTCCCCTGTTCGGATTGACTAGGGTCTGGAGGCCCTCATTCCAGTGAAAATCCCCTGTGTCTGTGTGTTTTGGACATTGCATGGCTTATCCCTTGTTATACTGATTGTGTCATGTTGAAGAGGCCTGATGTTGGTATATTTTTTATATGTAGTTTTGTGATTAATATGCAGTGGTCTAGTTGTTGTTTGCAAGGAGAGGTCTAAGAGACCCCTTGTAAAACTAACACAATGGGTCCATTGAACATTGACCACTTCCTGCTTTGTCTTTCGGTTAGCTGACCTTTCTACCTTAAATGTATTGTTCTGTAGACTATTTAAATCACTGTAGCCTGTTTGTTCTGCCAATGAATATAAGTCCCTGTGTGGCATTACTCCCATTAAAAGTATAAAGGTTTTTCAGTTGCATTTCTGAGGGGTATGAAAGAGCTTCTTAATCACTTTGCTCCAGTAAAGATACCAAGAAATCCTGTGTCTACATTTTGTAACTGCATTCCAGCTCTCCACAGATCATTAAGCAAGTGTCCTTCTAGGGAAATCCCTAACACAGATACACATATCCCAGAGAGGTGAGGACTTGTGATCCATTCATTGGCTATTCCAGCTTCTCCCTCTTCAGGACACTTCACAAGTCATTAACTAAGCATGATTGTGAAGAGTCATAACAGACAGCAATTTTTGCTGCAGCCTCCTTCAATACAATTGTTAAAATTAATTGATTGTAAGAGGGCCACAGTGCTCCCACTAACTGTCAACCTACTTTCTTCTTCATCAGAGTAGTGGTGTTTACAATTGAGCATGTACTATGATCTGCATAGTACATGCTCAATTGCAAATGTTGTATTCCAGGCACAACTAAGATTAATTTCATTAATGCTGTAGAACTACAAGTAGTAAACAACAGTATAAACACATTTTCAATTTATTGGGATTTTAAAATGCTACAAAAAGGAGGGAGAAAAAAAGAAAAACACCATTATGGTCATATACTTTCCAGTTGTATAGAATCCATGTATAGTATTAAATAAAATATAACCTTTATTGATAGCATATAAAAATAATTAACGTACAAATGTAGCAATAAAAAAAGAAGAATTAAAATGATATACTAATTAAGAACATTTATATGTCCCGAAAGTAATGGTCCAATACATAGCCCAAAATTCTTAAAACCTTGATAACATTAATTATTGTCATTCAATAAGGTTAAGGCCAAGATAGCACCAAAATATAGACAACACAGTATCTATATGTGAACTGTAATAAGTCTGTGAAAACAGATGACAAATAACAAATGCCTATTAAATCTATATTGATTATCAGGTATACATCATAACAATAAGCAAATAAGCTAGTGAATAAGTTCATGAGAATAAATGGCATATGCCAATTGCTCTATACTTATCATCAAGTAAAGATTGCATAGAATACAGTACTCCAGTATACACTTCTTTAAAGTCACCAAAATCAATTACTAAGCTCACAGGTCGATGTATCATATCATGGAGAGATACAAATAGACACTTCAGGGGATATATGTAATTTAACTCTGTGGCCCTATATAACTCAAGTGTAGTGGAGGTTCATTGGGACCCACTACTTACCCCCTGAACCTGAGTGATAGTTCATTTCTACTTTGTTCTGTCTGGGACTAATCCACTGAAGTTCTACTTACCACCTCCCGGTTGGGGATTGTTTACATTCAGTAAATTCATCCAATCGGGATACACACTGAGACTGATCTGACATGCGTGTTTCGCAGCAAGCTTCCACAGAGATCATAAAGGTATTTTTAAATTGATATCATATGATACCATTATATTTATAATAAGAGCATATTAATTTGGTAATTGTAGCAGAAATTAATTGAAACAGTGTATAAATAATAATATAGTAATCACATATATAGTTGTGAGCATGCGGGTTGTTGCTAACGCTTGCGGACCCATCGCAACTGCGGCCCTCGCGAAGCGAGGGCTGCAGTTTACTGGCAAGGAGCGCCAAAGGCGCTCCTTGTGCTAGTGGAGATAAGATACACCGTAGGCGCTCATCCCTATGATCCTCTACGACTTTCGGCCACAAATGCGAACCCACGCGAAGTACAAAGCTACCCTAACGGCTTCCCCTCGCGCACGCAGCCTATTTATACTACACACTGCACACATTGCTGACATTTACACCTCAGCTCCACAGCAGTGCAAACCTACATTATACGCTGCAGGAACATCAAAACAGATTGTCAGCTCTTCAGCACAATGCTTCCTGCATTGTATTACTTCCAAATAGGTAAAGTATATTCATTTATTCATGTATTCATTATTTCATTAGCATACAAAAACAAATCTACACAAAAAAAAAAAAAACTCTCACAATAAACACAAAACCCATTCACAGCGCAACTCACAATGAGCGCCAATGCTGCTCATAGCACACAAAGCCTTGCAATAAGCGCAAAAAGCAGATCAACACCAACAAAACAATAACAGCAAAAGCTCCTATCACAAAAAAAATACAACATCCTCGCAATGAACGCCGAAGGATCTCGGACCGCCAACAAAATTAATGTCTCCACCAAACAGCATTACCTGCCTTACAATTTTATTGCTGTAATTTTTTGACGGGCAAGTCGCTAGTATAATAATAATAATCATATAAATGAATATGGCATTCACTACCTTTTATTACAATATTGGTTAATTGGTTGCAAGCTACTGCAATGTTAAGGTAAATTACTCACAACATCTCACCTACCACTATTTTGAGACGAGTGGTGATATTCACGCTCAGTGCGCCTCACAAAGAATTTTGTCCAGTTGCCATTTGCATGTAGATTTCCACTTACTTCGGTCCTCGATTAGATCAAAAAGTTTTGTTGGAGTTGACTACAATTAATTCCCTCACATTAACAGTATTTGTTTGTTGATGGATTTGATGTTAAATAGTTTAATTCTGGAGGATCTATTGTTTTTTCTGTTTATCCCATGTCAAAGGAGGATTACAATCTATATCAATAAACAATTCTGAAATACATTTTAGCATGTGAAGCTGTATAATAGTTGCAGAGTAGTTGCTTTGGTTGCTATATATCCATTTATTCTTAGAAAAAATGAGCTTGCTGTTGTATTTGCTTAAAATTCCAAGAAGAGTGAGTCTTTCTTTTGTTTCTAAAAATTTGTACTGTTTATGTCTGCCACTTGGGAGGAGACCACATCCAAAGTATACAATTATTTTACTGTAATGTTAATGTTTTACTGTGTCATGTTGATAGCCTTTTCTCAGCTTTAATTCAACTGAATTCAAATAGTACTGTTATAATCATAGTCTGAATAAATTATACTTAAACCAAATTCAAAATATTTCATTTTATGCTGCTAAAGTAAATAAATAGTGCAACAATAGAACAAGCCTTGTGATTTCAATTACAAAATGTTTCATTTATTTTTATTTTTATAATCTATTGAACAAGTTATGGGTCCCTATTCAACTGAGCAATTGTTAGTTACTGTGTTATATCAATCTCTGTAATCAAGGAGTTAATACATATCAGGCCACCACATGGACTTGAACAGTTTCTTCATTTATTTTTGATTTCGACATTGCTGGATTGCGAGTATATTGGACTTCTAAACACTAATTGATTGACATTTAACCTCCATGTTTTACTGGCAAATTTCAAGCCTGCAGGCTTACGGCTGGTATCAAGTAAACTTGCAATTGAATAGGGGCTCAGGTCTACTGGTAAAGCTAGTAGTTGTAAGTTCTAAAATAATGCAGTTCAATCTGCAAGGAATACAAGACAGAAACGCATATACATTTAAAATTCAGTTTGGTTGGGACTATGGTTGTCACGACTTGCAGGCATCAACACTCAAAACAGGTCAAGGACAATTCCAGTGGCTGGAAGAGCCCAGGTAAACAAGACTGTATGAGCTAGAGGCTCTGGTAACCAACTGGATAGTAGGCAACAGGATCATAGAAGTAGGAGGTCCGGTGGCTGCACTATAGGAGCAGGAGGTCCGGGTGACAGGATTACTAGTAGGGGAAAAGACTGCAGATGATGGAGGTCATGGTGAAAGGACTACAGTGGCTTGAGGTTTGCTTGACAGTGTTGGGACTTCCTAATCAGTAGTTGGCGGCTTGGAAAACACCGGTCCCAGTCAGAATTCTGGGGACCCGTACTGGATGTAACACACACAAAATCATTCTCAGTACTAATTCCGTTTATTGCCACGTTATAGCATAGATTATATACTTGCAAAAGAAGGCGGATATTAGAGGCGATTTACAGTTCATGTTAGTCAGTTGCAAGGACGAATAATCAGGTGTTTTTCTGTTTCTTAGAACAGCTAGAAAGGTTTTGTGTTTTAGTAAGGTAGTAAGACATCCCAAGGATAGGAATGTGATATTATGGTTAGGCTACATCTCGTGAATTTGTCAGCAAAATATGTTAACCCCTTCATCAGCAGAATATGTTAACCCCTTCAGACAGGAGTACTGAAACTGGAGGTATGGGTAAATGGACTACAGAAGCTGAAGGTCCTGGTGACAGAACTGCAGGAGCTGAACTAAAGATCAGAGTAATAAATTCCATAGGGAAAGAAAGAAAGCAGTATCAGATGGTCCAGGAGTCACATGCATCTAGGAGACAAAACCAGAAAAAAAGAATAAAATTGGTAAAAAAAAAGACAAAATCACAAAGACTAAGCACTGATATGCAGTCTGACTCCCTTATTGTAGGCTACAAATTAATCCCTAGGTGGAAGTATTCAGCTGCTAATGCATAGTTCAGGCCCTGGAAATACAAAATGCAGAGAGTGAACTGGTAATGACTACTGACAATGAGCATTAACCCTTAATTTAAGGCCTTGATCTGTATACTGTGCCTTTGTGAGATGTCCCCAACAAAGAAATAATAAAATAAAACATAACATAACCTTTTTTGTAACCCTACTATATATCTTTAAAATAAAATCTTAGAGCAATAGTAGTACAAGGGAAAATATAATTAATAACACTCCTAATCCAAGTAGCTTGCTAAGCAATAATTTAATACCATACAAAATAAATGTTGGTAGTAAAATACATGGAACACACTAACCAAAATGTAATAAATTTATATTGACAAGACTCCATATATATTATTCCCCTAATCTAAGGAGTGAAATATCACAATGGAAATTAGTCATCTGCATTAGCAATCTTACTGTTAGTAATATCTGGCCCTTATTTCAATACATTATATAACTTATTATAATAAATGGTTTGGATGCATAAACTAATACAACTGTAACATTAAGTATACGCTTGTTGTTCTCTTCCTGTGGCAATGCTTCTTTTTGCTCCGCAGTTCATGATCTCTTCACTGTAATCTGTCGAGCCATCTGAGCATATTCAACAAGATTATCCTGGCACAAGAGACATCCGTTGCAATGGCCAGTGGTGGATATAAGGCTCAGACAAGATATAGGCCATGTCACTGCTGGCAAGCAAATTTAAATTCAGTTCACCAATACTGATAACAACTGTATCTTTTTGTGTCTGGTTAGTTATATATCTTGAATCTTAATTGATGATGCCACAGCTAGATTGCAAACACAGATACCTCACTCTCCAAACCAAATGACATAGTAAATATTAATGTATTTCTCAATACAAGTAGGAAATATCAAGCATGCAACATGGGATTAAATTTAATTAGTTATATTATTTATATTAGTTTATAATTTATAAATCACTTTTCTTCTCGTTGATCTCAGAGCTCTATATACTATTCTATAAACAATAACATGTAGTTCATTGTACATAAATGTCTGATTATATATTGGTTTCCAGCAATATAATTAAGGATTAAGCAATGCGTTTGTATATATGAACATCCATAAGATCAGCATTTTCAGCCTCCATTTTAAATGAGCCTTTTTTGCTCAATCTTAGTCTTCTCTATATGAACCCTTGGAACCTTTGAAACACAAGTGTAGGATAATAAAAGTGATACATTAGCTATTGTTTGGCAGACACTGTACAATGGAGAATTTAATATACAAAGAGAAACCATCTGTGCCTGAACATGCTGACAATTTGATTAAAAATGGCTCCCTTGGTAATAATCATTCAGCAACTCAGACACAGTGGTAAATATTTTTGTGACTCTAACAAAAGAAACTGTTTGTCCCTTAAAAGTCCTTGTAGACATCTAAAAATCTTTGAAATATGTTCGGTTCAGAGCAATGAATATGTAAGAATGTTAATTCAGTATGTTATGCTATTTAAGCTTGTGAGGGCAATTAGAGTAGGCATTATTTCAATGTGCTTTGAATTAATTAAGTGATGGGTAATTTAATCTAATTTCACATGTAGTGATTTCCCTTGATTTTCGACCTAGACTACGGTTTGTGGGCCTATCAAAGTGAAGAGCACCATATACCAAGTTTGCTACTTAGGAATATATGATCTGACCCAGTTTTTGCTGTGTGCACTAACTCTATATCCGGTTGTTGCACAGATCCATGATCAGTTGCTTTGCTGTATTGCTATGGATTGGTGGATTTCTGTTTTCTTGTGTGGAATTAAATTTTTTCTGGCCTTGAACTGTTTTTGGATTGCTTCCTGCTCAACCCACCTTGTAAACAATGCTGCCTGCCCTGACTATTTGGACCTTTTTAACCACCCCTTTTATCTGTGGTCCTTTCTGCTTAGACAATTCAGACATCTCTGCTATAAGCTCCTCAATTGCCCTGGCTTTATAGAAGAATTGCAATTCCATCTAGAAAACATCCCTTTTAGTATCCATAAAATTATGTAAGAGAATCCATGAAGATTAGTAAATGTAAGGGTAAGATTTTACATTGTATTATTTATTCAATTCAATCTTGCAAGGTGCTTTGGAGAAAACAGTTCTGACCCTTGATTCTAAGGGCCTTTGCAACATGTTAATACTGCTATTGTTTTTCCTTGATTTTGGCAATAGTACCCTGTAAGCTGCCGAGCATCTGGAAGATTTGCCCATGTTTATGTTTCATTCAAGAAATCTATACTCTACAAAATGCATTACTTTGCTAACGTACCTGCTGTATAAAATGTATTTACAACTATTCCTTTTATTTACAGTATCCATTGAGTTGTGATGTTATACCTTTTGTAGGCAGTGTTGATATTCTGTGGATTTTTTACACTATACCCAACATGGAAAAATATTTTTTGTGTGTTAGGTATTTAACAATACTTTACATTGTTCACGAGTTTATAGGAATTTTAGCTGTTGTAAAATTCTTGGCAGTTTATTGTCAAATTAATTAAAATATGCAGCTATTTAGCAAATATATTAAGGACATTGTTGGTGTTTGATAATAATATTCTGATTGATAAATGTGTTTGAATCAGTTCTTCTGTGAACTAAGCTACTGTTTATAAAAAAAATCTGAGATACAATCATATCTGCTTTTGACAGTTGTAGTCTGATTTATATGTTTGTGTATTTGAAACCCAAATAGGTTTAAAATAAACTAACATTATGGGGATAAATTGTATGGGTATTTTATATGCACACATTATTGAAATTATCAGCTACATTGTATTTTTGATTATTTAAAAAAAAAAACAATATCCATACATTATTTTTATTCCGTTGCAGTCTTAACTAGGTTTTCAAATTCCTCTGTTGCATGATTATATTTCCTTTCTGCTTATTAGGGACTGCATGTCTCCACTAATTGGTCTTGTTATAATAGCCTTCAGGTGACCTCTTATCTAATTTTAGTACACTGACATCATGAAGGCAAATTTTTATACTTGCACCCTTTTCTCTTTCTGTTCTCTTTCCTCTCATATATAAAAACAGAATTAAGCTAGTATAAACACCATTTTAAAAAAGGAGGCAAACCATTAATAGTTGGAAATCATTACCAACCTACGTTTATTAATTCATATTAAACAATTTTAATAACGTTTATTCTATTTCCACAATATAATTCCATTATTAATATCAGGTTATTCAGGGTGGGCTTCATTTCAGCTATATCACCAGCCTTTACTCATGAATGGTTTTATTGGTAAAAATATTATTCATAACAAGTGAAAATATTCTTGGATTGCGTGAGCCAAACCATGAAACATGGCAGTAAGGTAAGACTTATAACTCATTACATGAATGTATCTATTTTTCTTAACATCATACTGTGGTCCATTTTCATTAGTACCAATTCAAAAGGTTGTTTTGGTTTAAATGACCTGGGTCTGCTCTCACCTATGAGTGTAGTGGGTGGCTGCCCATAGAACCAACTTACCATGGGTGACATCAAGGGTGTAACATTTTAAAAAGAATGTGCGCCTCATGTCAAATCTGTGTGACCTGTCCTGTACCAACCATGCATGTGTTTTAAATATTTTATATTTTGATTTTTTGGGAAGCCTTCTGCTGGTATTTCATTATTCTATGTTTCAGTTTCCCATATATTACTGTTATTTATTTGTTCTATAAATAAAGTATATAACTTTGCAAAGACAAAGCCATGAAATGCATAGTAAAATAGCTCTATTCTACTTTACACTTTAACTTAATTTCTGCTTCATTATGTTACTGATATATAGAGTAGCATAGTGCTGCTTTATTTATGATTATAGCATCTCTGTACTTTGTATAATCAAACTTGAGCTTGGTTTTAACCCCATTGATATTTTAGTTCCTTTTTCTAAGCAGCTCAAGCAGGTGTTCCATTTTCCTGTACATGTAACGTATATGAGGCACAATATGTAAGGTAGCGCCAAGGGCAAAAAAATCTGTTATAGACCCGCCCTGTATGTATGATAATCAAATAATACATACCGATACAAAATTACTTGTGGGTGTTGCTTGTTAGATTGAAATCTAGTAGATTATATAATTTATGCATGTTCAAGCAAATTTTCAAATAGGTATTATGAACGAGCAACTAATGTTAATACTTTTCTGTATTATGGTATACATTACAATAAAAGTGTTGCATTCAGCCATTCAGATCAGAGATATAGCTGAATGGTAACCATAATTTATGTAGCTTCGTAGGTGTTCTTCATCCCTTACAATGCAAACAAATTTATAGAAGGTGTTTTGAAATCTAGTTTAGTATATAGAATGATTAATAAAATATTTTTGTTAGCAATATTTCTTGACACACTACAGGGTCACTATTAATTATTTTCCATCTTGTAAGTCACTGGTAATCAACTATTATTTACAAAATCTACAGTAATTTAAATGTATACATGAAAATTAAGTCAAGGTCCGGAGTCCATATTTTTAATTCATATACATATACACATATTTTAGTATAATGCCTGTAAATGGGCACAGGAAGAGTAACTGTATAGGGAATGAGACATATATAAAGCATATCAGCTTATTTCAGGATACAGAAGCTTTAGGAGGGAAATACAGAAAAAAAAATATGAATTGGTTTGTAATAAATGGGCCAAAACTCTGATTCAGAGCCAGGTCTGACCACCCCTCATGTAGGATATTGCCAGTATTGAAGATTTACTATAAATTAATGCAAAAGATATTTATGCCTATTCCGACTGAATGGAAGCATTCTAGGTACATTTGAAAATACTTAAGTGGGCTGCCCATACTTACTAAGTTGTTGCTAACAACACCTATAGCCACATTAAATTCCAAGCTCGTAAGTGCAACGTGACACCCGCAGAGGTTGCCGGCTCCAAATTTGGCAAAGTTACAGAGCTATTAAATTAGAACGTGCTGCGAGATAGGGGCTTGAGGCGTAAACCCGTAAACCATTTGTTGAACGTTGGATGCGCGGCTGTGATCGTGATCAATTAATAAAACCTGTAGTTACGGGTTTAGATGGAGCCAATGGCAACAAAGATTTTCATAATTACGTCACTTAAAAATGGCGGTAGGTTTCCAAGTCTTACGGGTTTCAATTACGATTTACGATCGGACCCACATTCCAGAAATAGTGCAATATTGATAAATCAGTAAATATTGTATTTAAGTCTGTGCAAGTTCCATTATATGTATTACCACATTGATTGCCGGGATTGAAATAACACAGAAATGAAACACAAATAAAAGTATTTTATATTGCAGATTTGCGGACTTGAGAATGTTGTGCTATTCATTTTAATACCTAACATCACTTTCCCTTTCGTGATTTGTACAGTAGTGTGTTTATATTTTCATTTACAGTGTTACTGATAGGACTTTTAGCCCCTATGGTTTTCAATGTAGAGGAAATTTAATGTGGCTGCTAGTGTATCTAATTGATTTTAGCTTGTTTTGTAACAGTCCTATTATACCATGTTGGACTCTCTTTTAACTAGTATGCATTTTTAAAGTTTTAAAAGACGAAAATCATGCCAAACTGCAATCACAGTTCCTTGCAAATAGATGGGGAAGAAGTAGAGGCATTGACGCATTTTATTTTCCTCTGCTCCAAGATCTCTTGAGATGGTGAGTGAAGCCATGAAATTAAAAGATATTTGCTTATGGAGAGGAAAGCTATGTCAAGTCTGGATAAGCTACTTCACTATCAACAAAGGTTTGCCTTGTTAAAACTATGGTACTCACGGTAGTAACATAGGGATATGAGAGCTGGACCATAAAGAAGGCTGAGCGCCATTGAATTGTGGTGTTGGAGAAAACTGTTTAGAGCTCTTTGGACTGCAAAAAAGAACCAATCAATCAATACTAAAGGAAATCAAGACAAAATATTCACTGGAAGTTATGATCATGAGGCCACATCATGAGGGGACAGGTTTCCCTACACTATAAATGCTTGAAAAAATTAAAGGCACACGAAGGTGGAGATGGATAGATGCGGTCATTGGAGCAATGAACATGAATTTGATGGATCTTAAAGGTGCAGTAGATGGCAGATGCATCTGCAGTGCTGTGGTCCATAACGTCACAGAAAGTCAGACATGACTGAATGACTAAATAACAACAAGTTTTAAAAGAATGAAGAATTTATTTAATTTGATTTTAATAATAGTGTCTTGTTTCCCATCCATTTTCATGAATAGTAATATGCACTCGTACATATTGATCTACAGATGTATTTAAATAAAAATAGGAATTCACTGCAAATATATTTATTTTTAAACCTCACTTATTGAAAGATTATTCATGTTTTAGTGAATGTACATAATTCTTATATCATAATGTTTTGTAAATTTTTCCCACCTCAGTAAATATAGAAACATATATGTAACTAAGTTGCATTCAGAGCATTGGGTTCCTTAGTTCTGGATCTCTGTGTTGAAAGGCTGTGAGTCTTTTATCCTGTTTAGTGTTGGTTTAGTGATAAAGATAAATGCCAGATTCCAAAGGATCAAGTAATGAATAAAAGGGACATTAACTTCACTGTGAGTGCTCTCCGTAGTATGAAAGAGCACAAGGCTGTATGTTAAAATTATCTATTGATTTTGCCTAGGGGGATGAAGCCACACAGTGCTGACTGGGCTAAGATGGCACACCACCCCAACTCAAGGAACAAGGGCTTAGCATCCTGGCCTCCACAAATGATTTCCCGCTGCAGTAGGGAGAATGCAGCATGATACAGGACCTCAATTCCTAGGATCTACGAAAGTGCTGTTTAGTCCAGTGAAAGTTTTTGGAGCAGCTAAAGCTGCATCCCAGAGCTGAGGCAGTTTGGCCATGTGATTCTGGGCGCTAGGGCATTGCATAGCATGGCTAGAGTGAACACCAGCTCATAATCGGAACCCAGAGAGAGGGAGTTTCACAGGATCCATAGTCCCAGGGAGACAGAGGACACTCAGGAGGACAAAAAAGACTAAAATCTGCAGTGAGTGTGCAGATGGTGCCTACTGAAAGCACTATTTTTTTAGAGATGGTGTGGGAGGCTGCAGGCAAACTGCATGGAGGCGCTGGAGCTTTCTAAGCCCAGCGTACGAAAGAGCTTCACCCAAATTAGGAATCAAAAGAAGGAAACTCTGCATTATAACTTAAGTGGTGATATAGCCCCAAAAGTGTAATCTGGTTGGAGTGTTCACCAGAAGCTTCTGGATACCAGAGGTATGAGCTGGGGGACATTTAAAACCACAGTAATTCTGCAGTAATAATCAATTTTAAGCTAAACTGGAGAACCAAAGAAGCCCCAGGTTAACAGCTAAAATTTGAAGCTGGTGTTGGATTAAATAAACAAATTGATAAGAATTGGTTTACCTTTCTAAACCTGCAACATTAAAAGCATGTTTACCTGAAACTGCAGGAGGATTTACCTAAAACATGCATTCCATTAGCAGGGGGAGCATCTGGAGAAGTATTTAATGTATGCTTAGGGCCTCATTCTATTATCGGCCATAGGAGATGCGGGGCCGCAAGGATCGGCCGCAAGCTATTCGGCTATTCTACTCCCCTCCGGCCGGGGATTCCGGCAGGCTTGCGGCCGGCGCCTTGATATCCCTTGCGGCCGCTCGCGCCGGAGGAAAACCTTTGATCTAAAACGACAGCAAGAGTTTCGGCCGCAAGAAAATCTCGGTTGCTATTCAATTGCTCCGGGAACCCTCTCTGCAAAGCTAAAACCGAGCCGCAGCTTACTTGCAGGAAAAAGGTCCCGCTAGCACCAATTAAGCACATTATAAAGCCGAAATAAAGCCATCCTGCACTCTTATGAGACTATAAAGTGATTGTAGGTGTTAGCAAAAATAGCACAACATTCCCCTACACTCAAATCCGTAAATAAATTATTTTTTTATTTATGTCAAAAATCCATGTAAAAAGTTCAGAGGGCTTGGAGCACCTCAGACCCGCCCATGCTGCGGACGGAAAATAAACAGTTAATGTAAACTCGGATTTGGGCTGATGTGCAAGCTTGAGAGGGGGTTGCTATTAATCCTCATGTCCCCCAATATGATCCCTAGCATTTACAGAGCTGTACAGTGCCGTCTTGAATTTATTTTTGCGTTTAAAGTTTTCTGAGCTTACGGCTGGTTGCAAGATATACTGCCGGCCGTAAGGGGAGATCCTTGCGGGGCCGTATAATTGAATTCCAAGATAACGGAACCCCCGCAAGGAATCGCAGCCTTGCGGCCATTTTACGGCCGATAATAGAATGAGGCCCTTAGTGTCTAAGCCGGGAATGGAAGGATAGTCTTTGTCTAGACTGGGACTATGGACTATGCATATACCATCTAGGAGTGGATAAAAAGCTTAAAGGGATACTTACATGACTGTACCTGCTCTACATTGTGTGAGGGAGTGGAGGATTCTGTGTTGAGGTTATTTGTTGCAATTTTTTTTTATTGAACTGGGAACAGCTGATAATTTGCAGTGTTGGGTTTGTTTGCTGACACACTGGAGACTGACCATGATTTGTGGTGTTTGTAGGCAAGCGACTGTTCCAAAGCTCTGTGGAGAGAAGGAATGTTGGATTTACAGCTTTCATGAATTTCATCAGCCATCTATTAACCCCTAAATCACATATTTGTTAGTTTCTAGCAGTCATTTCACTGCAAAGGTGAATCTGGGAAGGGTTAATAACTCTTCCTGATCTGCTCTATGCACACAGCTCTCCCTGTCAGTTCCTCTGGAGGCAACCCTAATTGTTATGCAAACAGAATTTAATTAAGGATTTTTTTTCTGTGAAATAGGCACCTATTTAATTTTTTTTAAAGTATTTCAACATATTCTCAGGAGTACATTACAGTAGTGTGCTCCAAGTTGTGCTGAATTAACCTGCCCTTTAACTGGAGTTGTGTACTCTGTATATATGCTCTCTGGTATACTTCATGTCCAAATGCAGTGACATTATTCAGCCTTTAGGAAAGGGTGTTTATATACTAAGATGGTATTCTGGATATATTATTATCTCAATAATTTAAAATAGCCTTAAAAGGTGGAATTATCTTTCAGCCTTATTAAATTGCAATTCAGTAAATTTAAAAGGCCTCTATTTAAGCAGACAGCATATTTTTTTACAGAAATTTTTAGTTAGTGAACTTCTATCCAAAAGCAAGATCTTCACTAACTAAAAACTTCTGTAAATAAAATATGCTCTGTGCTTAAATAGAGCCCTTTTAAATTTATCGAATCACAATTTAATAAGGTTGTTTATGTTTATATAGAGATTAGGCGATTTCTGATTCTGTTTAATATTCTGCCTGGAATAAGTTTGCATGGAGGAGTAAGTTTAATAATTGCTATTTTGCTTATAGAACTGACAATCCTTCTTTACTAATTTTGAGAAGTGAATGGCGCCCGTATTAGCAATTGTTACATCTAGAAGTAATTGAGAATCTTTTGGAAAAATGCTATTAGAATTATTGTATCAAAGGGTGGTTTAAGCCCTAATATTGAATGTACATAATCCATTAAGCAAAATTTTACTTCACTAATCTGAAGTACTTATTCCACTATTTTTTACATTGATAATTTTTAAATATTTAAAATGAAGAATAAGGATAATCACCCCACAAAAGGGAAAACGAAGGATACTAAAAAACAAGGTAATTCAAAAGTGAGTAGCTTTTTCTCCCTGGTAGAGAAAGCGAACCCCAGGAATAAATCGCAACTAGAGTCCGCTTGACTTTCAAAGCTAGATTCAACTATGGAACATCTAGAGCTGAAATCTGCTCCTCTTGCTGAGAAACATATAGAGGGTCTACAAGAAGATGATAAGTTAACTATTACAATTTTTAAATCATTATTAAATAACTTGAAATGCTCAATTATAATAGAATTAACAAAAGAAATCTCAATTAATTAAGCAGATTAACTCTCTAGGGGAGAAAGTTGGAAAGTTAGGATCAATGCAAGATATAAAAACCAAAGAAAATAAAGATCTTAGAAAGGAAGTTAGTGAAATCAAGAGAGAATTGTATGATTTAAAAGTCAAACTAGTTGACCAGAATAGATGTCATAATATCAGAATAAGAGGTATCCCTGAAACCACTTTACTAGGGAATTTACTACAATACATAGAGGATTTTTTTTTTTTTAAATCTGGTTGAAACAGGGAGAATAAAAGGAGATTTAATTCAGAGAATATATTGAATTTGAATATTCAAGAGATGTTATTGTGCAATTTAAGTGGACAAAAGATAGAGAAATTATTCTTAGAGCAGCCTACCTTAAGAAAACATTTAACGCTCCATATGAAAGGTAAAAATCTTCCCATATTTGTCTGGAGAAACTATATTCTTTATAAATGGGGATTTCCCCCTAGCATCATCTTTTATTAAAAGAACCAAAGATATGTCATTAAGAATACTTTTGAGGGTTTCAAATTATTCTCGGACCTCACCCTGACACTAACAGACAGAAATAAGGTTGATAAGGATGGATAGTTTTCCCCTGTCTGGCTGACTGGTTATGTCAGGAGATTACAGGGGAGGTTATGTTAAGTATATCCCATTGGATTAATGAGTGTGTGTGTGGGGGGGTGTAAAGGGATTCAATTGAAAATCCCATTGGGTAAATGAAAGGAGGGAAATCTTGAATCTAGCCAGGGTTATACAATGTAATCATTCTTACTATATATGTAGACTTATGGCATAGGCAGTATTCAGTTTAACACTGATAAATAAAGATGAGGTTATTAAATTAGAAATACTGGACAACCTAGGCACAAGGAGAGGTTAAGGCCACATGATTATGACACAATTGGTCAAAAATTCATAAATTTATATGCACCAAATAAAAATAAAAATAGATTTAAATTTTTAAAAATAGATACTTGATTAAAAGAATTAAAACTTTAAAAAAATACACCTTGAGTAATTTACTCATCTGTGGAGATTAAATATGATTCATGATTATGAACTAGACCGAAAGTCTCTTTAGGACTCTCATCCTGATTTACAAAATATTAGATCTTCTAAGCAATTTAACAAGACCTTACATATTTTACATTTTTCTTGCATAGACACCACACCTATTCAAGGTTAGATTATTTTTTGCTGGACATTAACTCTGTGGGTAGGGGTCATAATGTTGAAATAGAGCCAATAGTGTTGTCAGACCACTCTATGATCAAATTGACAATAGATTTTTCCCAAAAATGCTCAAACATTAGATTATGGAAATTAAAATATTCGTTATTAGAAAACAAACGTGATAAAATGAGTTAGCCCAAATAAACATATTTCTGACCAGATTATAGAAATTCAATTAAAATTAAAAGAATTCTTCAAAAAAGAACAGATATAACAGTCTGGGCTTTGCAACAGAAGCTGTATAATTATGGTAATAAACCAACCAGATTACTAGCTATTAAACTTACGAACAAACTAATTAAAATCAGAGTAGAGTTAATCAAAGATAATCAGGGAATCTATTCAAGGCCAGAAGAAATAGCCAGAGTTTTTCAAGACTATTATTATAAACTATGTAATTTGAATAAAGATAGAGACGTTAAGAAACCAACAATAGAAGAGATCCAAATTTTTTGGACCAGGTGGAACTCCCCAAGATCTCAGAATCAGAATTATAAATGCTGAACAAGGAATTTTCAAGCTATGAAATCTCCTCAGCAATAGCGGAATTAAAGATCTTCACCGCCCCAGGTCCAGATGGGTTCACAAATATTTATTATAGATCGTGTTGTGGGGTGTTTGTTGAACATCTTAGAGGAATGTTCACCGAAATTAAAGAGAAAGGTGAACCTCTCACTGAATCACTGGAAGCCAAAAATATTACAGTTTTAAAACCCGATCAGGAGCCTGCAGAGTATAAAAACTGTAGGTCTATATGGCTAATGGATTCCAATATTAAGATTTATGCAAAATTCTGAAAGCTTATAGACCTTATCTCCTTTTCCAAATGAAATAATATACCTACGAAAAAGCTTTTAACCGGGTGGGGTGAAATTATATGGATCTGACTCAAAATTTGAATTTGGAGAATTTGGCTTTGTATTTGTGCCCATCAGCCTTTGTTACAGGAGCAGGTTTCAAATCTGCTAAATTTACCATAATTAACAGCACGAGGCAGGGTTGCCCTCTCTCCCCTGTTATTTTTGCCTTATTAACAGAACCATTAGCGGAGGCTATTGGTAAGTCGCCCACTGTTAAAGGCATTACAATAGGAGAAACTGAACATAACATTTCATTATATGCTGATGATGTCATGATGACAATTACAGATCCAGCTAACTCTCTCACAATTACATCATATTATATAACAGTTTGGCACAATCTCAAATTATAAGGTCAATATCATGAAAACAGGAGCATTAATATTAAATGTATTGGCCAAGTACAGTCAGATTTAAAAGTGAAATAGAAATATTTATTTAAAGACAATAATCTTAAACATCTGGGAATATTTCTGGATAAGGATATTCAGCATATGATTATAATTAACTACCGTAATCTATATTTGAAGTTATTGGATATTTTATCCTCCTGGAAACACATGAATTTATCTTTGACAGGGCATATAGTGGCTACCAAAATTGCTATTTTACCTAAATGTAATTACCTGTTAAGATGTATACATTTTCAACTCCCTAAATACTTAATAGATCAGTTAAAAAAAATATTGAATATGTTTTGCTATAATGGTAAAAAAAAAATAGAATTAAATCCATCACAGCTGCAAGGAAGTTTAATAAAGAAAGCCTTGCCTTTCCGATCCTAAAGTCATACCATGACGCCACGAACCTATTGCATTATATTAAATGGTTAAATTATAGCTTTTTGAACCAGTTTAATCATTTAAAGAGTGTGTGTTCAAGGAGGTATTTTTAGCAACATATTAGGAAAAGGTTCTAAGAAATCAATGGTCCTAACAAATCTCGAAATTATCAAATGGGGATTGAAAGTTTGGAAGAAAGCTTGGGTCCAGTTCGATCTAGCACCAATCCCACGTCCAATCATATTTATTGAAATGTTGAAAACGGAAATGGGTTTCTCTTTCCCCTCAGATGGATTAACAGAGGAATTAAAGAGTTAAAATATCTATTCATTAATGACTCATTAGCTTAATTCTCGCAAATAATAGAGCAATGTAACTTACCAAAACAATCTTGGCTTAATTATATACAGCCTTATTAAATTTCGATTCAGCCAAGTGAAAAGGGCTGAATATAAGCACATAGCATATTTTTTTACAGAAGTTTTTAGTTAGTGAAGACCTTGCTTTTGGATAGAAGTTCACTAACTAAAAACTTCTGTAAAAAAATATGCTATGTGCTTATATAGAGCCATTTTCAATTGGCTGAATCGCAATTTAATAAGGCTGATAATGTTTAAATCAGCATGGGAAAGATCAAAATACTCATTCATAACTCTAAGATCTATAACAGATTTTGAGAAAATGATTCTGAAGGAAAACAAATCTGATTTAGCATCTAAGTGTTATAATTGCTTATCTAGGAACCTAAACAGTTTTAAAACCATCAAAATGGTGAGTTGGGAGAGAGACATTCAGAGGACATATCAAGGTTATAAACAAGTGATATCTGGTGCCTACTATAGTTTCTCAAATTACACGTAATAATACTCTAAAATTGTGTTGGAGGATTTGTGGCCAGATAGGTTCCTACTTCCATGTCTAGTATGAATGCCCAATGATTTTGCAATTCTGAAAAGACTGCTTGGACCATTTCATGTCCCTATTAAATATTCATTTTCAAGTCACTCCAGAACTAGCTCTGTTTTACTTCTTCCCTGAGAATTTGTCTCTGGACATAAAGGCTTGCCTTATACAAATTCTTTCTACTTGAAAATGGTTAATTGCCTCTAAATGGCGCAGCCTGTCTCCCCTAACTGGAAGAACTTTTGGCCATAATCAGTAAAAAATATAGGGCTCTGGAAAATGGATTCCAAAAGCTTGGGGTGATCAAAACTCAAGTTATTAGATGGAGAGTGTTGGATTTGTATATAAGTAACTAAACAATGAAGGTGATCTATTATAAAATATGTGGCCACGAATGTTCCAGACCACAACTAGGGAGGGACCATATCCAATGTTCAAAGATGTTTTTCTTATGTATTGTTCTATGTTATATGTTTTACAAGAATACTACTACTGGATATATTTGTTAACAAAATTGTATCAAATGTTTGTTTAAAACCCAATAATAAAAAAAAAATATATATATTTTTTAAATTACACCAATAACAGCAAAAAATATAAAAATATAAAATGTTAAGTCTGTTTACAAACACAGTGTCTCCTGCCTACTAGCTGTAGCATGATTAATAACAGACAGCAGACCCACGGCGGTGAAGACAATGATTTATAACAGTTTTGCACAAAGCAGTTAACCCATAACTGACCTGTTTAGGTGATTCCAGTATTCCACACTCTGCACAGATGTATTATTTAATGGTTAACTCTTGTTTTTTGCTCACTACACAGAGCTGTAGCATGGATCTATCTCTGCTCAGCACACCAGTGGTCCTCAGTTAACTGTCCTAGGATCAGAACCGTTCCCATAGACTTTATCTGTCGGACCCTAGAATCAGGGATAACATTGCTACTAATCACAGTTAAAGATAAGTTAATGATAAACATACCTGCAGTGCAAAACTAGATTAAATTGTGTGTGTCATGTGTGTATCACGCAGTAAATATTCTAGATATCAAAAGCTGGCCACTATGAACATTGGAAGGTAGTCAGCCTGTCCTCAGGTTAAAAAGATTGGGACCCACTGCTTTACATAATTCACTAATATTAATGTACTCAATTGAATCCTGGGAAGATCTCACAAAATCTCCATCCACTATTTTACTCTGTTTTCTACTTCACATTGACAATGAATGTGATTGTGCAGGTGCTGAATTGTGTTTTGATTGGAGATTCACGTTAACTAACATTTCCCTAAACAGCACTTTCTCACACAGAATAGAAAGAAATCTAGGACACCTATAACTCCAAACAAAATACAATGTATTGTGCACAAATCAGGGCATATCTCTGAGCATCAAAATTGTTAATATTATGCACATAATTTCAACAATATTAGTATTCCATGTTAGTCCTCATGAACACATAAATCCTTATCTGCATTTTTAATGTATTAAAAATAATTTATACAATTTTATTTCACAACATAACAGTGAGTTACAATGTGTGATTTTAAAGTTATTTTATTAGTGTGTTAATTATCAGCATGAATACTATCTGTGGGGAAGTTAAGGGACTTAACACCACTGCTGGCCATTATTAATCTGCTGACAAAAGTAAAGTAGCTTTGAAAAAAAAAATAGTTTTATATAGTATGTTATTGACTGGAGACTTTCCCATTAATACAAAATCCATCTGAAAAGGGAGATTCCTCATTGGAATTTAAAATATGAATGGCAAATCTTGATTAGAAATATTCATATTCAATGTGAACAAAGGTCATTTGTTTAATATTTCATAAACTGCCTAAAAAAATATTATATAGATTATAGTGAATTATGGCACATTGCATCCATAATATCATGAGTGAAGAATAAAAGTAATTGTTAAAATGTATATCCTGAAGAAAAGCTACTGTATTTGGGTGTAATTTTTATTCATTTAGTGGATCAACCTATGCTGTGTGTACTATTATAAAATATTTAATTGAGTATACTTGAATTAGTCATACAAGTTGACAATTAAAAGGAAAATGCCATTAAAAAAAAAATCTTTAGGAAACCTTTTCTCCCCTAAGTTTGCTAATATATGTGTGCCCTCTATGTGACTCCCCTTGACACCATTTGGGTACTTGGGTTAGAAATGTGTTACAATTCCAGCTGTATTCAATTGACTTGGAATTACAGGGCTAAACCCTATAACCGTAGACCATGAACCTGTACATAGCAATTCAGGGCATGATCATGATCAATTCAGCAAGTCCGTAAGTTACAATTTAGAGAGAGCCAATAGTAACTAAGACTGTCATCATGACATCAGTAAAACATGGAGTTTAAACTACAATCAATTAGTATTAAGAAGTCTGATATGTGATCATTCTCTCAATTCAGCAATGTAGAAATCAATAAAAATGGTTGATGAAACCGTGCTAGTACATGTGGGTGGTCTGATATGTATTAACTCCTTGATTCCAGGAATTTATATAACATGTGAATAAAACGTAAAAAAATAAAAATAAACTGCAGATTTGCGATATTGAGACTGCTGTGCAATTAATTCTAATGTCTTTCATCACTTTCCCAGTATTTCAAAGTACAGTAATGTGTTTATTTTTGCTTTACAGTATTACGAAAAGGTGTTTAACCCACTTGCGAGTCCTATCTAGTACTCTTTGGGCCTCATTCTCTTAATGGCTGTAGGAACTGCGTGGCCGCAAGGGGTGGCACAAGCAGCTTCCCTAGTCTATTCCCTTGCGGCCGAGGGCTCTGGCCGGCTTGCGGCCAGCGCACTGCTTTCCCTTGCGGCCAGCCCCGCTGCAGCTTACTGCAGGGAAAGCCTTTGATCCCAAGCGGCCACAAGAGATTGGGCCGCATGAAACCCTATTCAAATGCTCCAGCCACCACTCCGCCAAGAGAGCAAAATGGGCAAAAATTGCTGCAGCTTGCCACCACCCTTGCTGCTGCTCCAATTAAGCCTTCCACTGGCTGCAGGAGACCCGATCGAGACTCCTGCAGTGTCCAAACATTAACCCTATAAGGCAGGGGTCTGAACTTGACCACTACAGGGTGCACACATTAACCCTATTATGCAGGGGTCCCCATTGGGACACATTAACCCCATATTAACCCCTTGCCTTGCTGCAGAGGATTCTGATTGTCACCGATCGCATCCCCTGCAGCATCTATGGGATTTCAAATTTCCCGCCGGGGGTTTGAATTCAAAATTCAAGCATCTGGAATTGCGAGATTTGAATTTCACACCGTGGGTCCTTAAAGGGCCAGAGGCACACTAATGGATACCGACAAGCCACGGGGGTACTATGACAAGCCCCGCCGGCACCCACTCATAGGGGTCAATGTAGACCCCCATGAGACTAAAAGTAACCCACTCGGTCCAATAGGGTCTATATAGACCCCTATTGGACACTATTGACCCCTAAGTTAACCTTACAAGTTCCATGAGGGTCCTCCAGAACCCTCATGACAAACTCTAAGCACTACACTACACTTTTAACCCTAACTATACACTATTAACCCCTAACCCTACCTATACCCCATTAACCCATACTAAACCCAATTTAACCCTAACTGGGCCTATTTAACCCTAACTGTACCTATTTAAACCTAACTGGGCTTATTTAACCACCCTAGACCTATTGACCCTACCCAGGCCTATCAAAACCTAATTGGGCCTAATTAGCCCTAACTCGACCTATTTAACCAAGCTAGACCTATTAAACCATAACTGGGCCTATCTAACCATAACTGTACCTATTTAAACCTATCTGGGCCTATTTAACCTTTACTGTACCTATTTAAACCTACCTGGATCTATTTATCCCATATAGACCCATTTAACACTAACTGTACCTATTTAAACCTAACTGGGCCGGTTTAACCCTAACTGGACCTAATAACCCAAACTGGGCTTATCTAACCCTAACTGGTCCTATTTAGCCCTAACTGGACCTAATAATCCTAACTGGGCCTATTAAACCCCATTTCTTATGGGGGTCTATACACACCCCCATAAGCCTTCACCTAACCCAATCACTTATGGGGGTCATACAGACCCCCATAAGCCCTCATCTAACCCCATCTCTTATAGGGTTCTATACAGACCCCCATAAGCCTCCATCTAACCCATCACTTATGGGGGTCCATACAGACCCCCATAAGCCTCTATCTAACCCCTTCTCTTATGGGGGTCCATACATACCCTCGTAAGCCTCTCTTTAACCCAATCAGTCCCATAAGGGTCTATGGTCTAACCCTCATGGTTCAATTAGAACCTTAATATTAGCCCCATAAGTCCCATGATGGTCCTCCAGGACAAGTACAAACCCTACACAATTCCCCCCCAATAAACCACTAAATCTAAACTATTCCCCCTCTACCCCAACCTATTAATACTTACACTACCTACCTACCCCCTATTAACTCCCCACCCCACTAATTACACAAAATAAAAAAAGCTAAGTTAGAAAAAAAACCATTACAACCCCTCTCTACAAAAAGTAAAAAAAGGACATTACAACCCCCCAGTACAAAAAATAAAAAAGAACATTACAAACCCCCCACTACAAAAAAAAAAAAAACCTCTACAACCCCCCACTACAAAAAATAAAAAAAGAACAATACAAACCCCTTACTACAAAGAAATAAAAAAACCCTCTACAACCCCCACTACAAAAAATAAAAAAAGAACAATACAAACCCCCCACTACAAAGAAATAAAAAAAGAATTACTTACCTGCAAAGAAAATACATACACATATATTAATAACATTACAGTACAGCAATATATACATTACAAATATATACTATTAACCGCCTAACTATAATACATTTCACCCTATCTACATTACATATTACCCCCTATCTATAAAGCATTACCCCATCTATTAAACATTACCCCTATCTACAGAAAATTACCCCTATCTATAAAACATTAACCCTATCTACATAACATTACCCCATCTATAAAACATTAACCCTATCTAGATAACATTACCCCTATCTATCACACATAACCCCTATCTATAATACATTATCCCCTATCTATAACACATATCTCCTATCTATAATACATTACCCCTATCTATAATAAATGTCCCCCTATCTATAATACATTAAACCCTAAATCTAAGCTAAAATAGAATAAATAAGACCACTTACCTTAGCAGATGTTCCTTCAGATCGCACCCCTAGGAAAAAAGAAACATCAAATTAGTGCAGAATTAAACACTACATAGAATAAGTACACATTCTAAATACAGTATTAATCTTACCTTTCCAGCATGTCCGCATCCATCTTCTTGTCTTCTCCAGCTTGGACCCTGGAAAAAAGAAGCATCACATTAGTACACACATACACAAATAAACACAACATACATAAACAATAAACATTCTAAATGTAAAACTTACCTGTCCGCGATGTCCCCGTCTTCCTCCTCTTCTGCCCCGGCGGGGACCTTGAAGAATCTGCGCTCTAAAAAAATATAAATGAAATTTCAGCCAATCAGAAGGCGCCAAGGTGTGAGCCAATCAGAATGGGAAACACCCCCATATTCCATTCTGATTGGCTGATGGACCTGCCAATCAATTTTAAACAAATCAGAAGGCACTATTGCCTTCAACCAATCAGAATGGTATACACCCATCAGGTGATTGGCTGAAGGCATCTGTGCCTTCTGATTGGCTTATATCTGATTGGCAGTGATCATAAGGCGCTATTCCCTTCAGCCAATCAGAATGAGATGCACCCCGTGTAGATTTGAATCCAAGCCCGTACTCGGACTGGCTTAGATATCTTTAGGGGTTAATAGATATTCAATGCAGCACTGTACAGCACTGTAATTGATAGGGGACACATTGGGGGATATGAGGATAACATGTAGTATATTGGCTAGCTGGCACATTTACGCTAGCCAATACTGTCATTTGTGGCCACAGGTCTTCTGGCTTGGAGAATGGTTACTGCCTTGGGGGTCTAGCTAGCCAATGTACTCCATGTCATCCTCATGCCCCCAATGTGTCCCCTATCAATTACAGAGCTGTACAGTGCTGCATCCAATTTATTTTCCACTTTTTAGTTTGGCGGGCTTGCACTCTGATCCGCGGGCTAACTCCCGCAATCAGGTCCAAGCCCGCACAAGCTAAAGGCCGATTGCATGCCTTCGATCGGCCATAGGAAGGGGTATGTTGCACCCTCACAAGGAATCACAGTTTTGTGGCCATTTTACAGCCATTAATAGAATGAGGTCCATAGAAATGTTTGATGCATGAGCCATTTATGGGTTTGAAGGAAATTGCAGGCTTTTTGAATTGTTGTAATTGAATATGGATTAGCAATGGTAACATTTGCAGGCTTCATACATCAAAGGAATAGATAGAACAGTAACTTTAATGGGCTACATTACGGACTGCAGTAATTACAATTTGGCCAATGGAATGGGAACCTATGTATGTTTAATTTTCTATATACAGTAATTAGATTGTAAGTAGCGAGTTTCCAATCCACTTTTTACAAGTCTCGAAGCTCAAAACAGGGCTCTCCATTTTCTACAGTTGTTAATATTGTATATTATATATTTCCTTGCTCTTATCCCCCGTACAGCACTACGGAATATGTTGGTACATTACAAATAAAAGTTAATGATAATAATAATAATAATATTGTCAGAACTTGTGTTCTGTAAAATTCCAAACAGCAAGTTTTACCCCTTTCTTACATTGTCCCCTTTGCCTCTGCTACGGTGGTCCCTTGAACTGTATTTGTCTTTGCCAACAATTGTGAAACTCAAACTGGGAAGTGAGCTTTTATTTGGGATATCCTACAGCAAACTGAATGTAAAATTTGCACCCTGGGGTCTCATGCGACCAACACACACCACTAAATTGTGATACCTTTTATACTTATTTTCATGAATTGATGTTTCTGAAGTGTGTTCATTACCTTCCATTTTTACTGTTGTTTGTCCCTTGTAATTAGACAGGAGTATACCCTTTTACAGTGTAACATTGGAATGCAATCCTGATCATCATTAAAGTTTATCATATCTGCCTTAAACTATACAATATACCTCCTGAGTTATTGCAGTTGTCACAATAAAGATTCTAGTGCTGGGATGTTTTTAGTTTTGTAAGTGGTCTTTGAGATATCTGAATGATTTTTGATGATGGACCTTTGATACTAATGGAGACAGGTTTGCCACTTCTCACAAAGTTCTTCTTTACCTATCCTTCATGACTGCTTCTTGCCTAAAAAAATTCAGAGAATGGATTGATAGGGGTTAGCCTATACTCTATCTTCGGTTCATGGGTCCATCATCTGTGTAGCAACCACTGTTATTCCAAGCATAAATAACATTCATAGTACTTATTTTGCAATAAATTTGCTTCATAATATTGATACTAAGCAGAATACAAATCATAAGGATGCCAAGTATTTTTAAACATGATGCACAATACTGAAGTAAGTTTCGGGAGCCAGGAAAAAAATGAAGACTGGTCTAAGGAGTTCATGTGAGTGTGCCCCACCAGGAATTCAGGGTTGTGTTTTGAAGAATATACCAAGCAAACAATTGATATTTATAAAGAGACCTTGTTTATGATGCAATATCCGGTTCCACTTTACAAATGTCAATATTTTATAATTGTGAAAACATTTATCAAAAGCTTTTTAGGAATACTTTGGATACAAATCAATTGAGAAATCCTACATGATGAACACCAGTCTGGATGGCATCATGCCACCAGTAGCATATTGTACAAGCTGTTCAACAACATTTTGCTGCTCTTTATAAATACGTTTACGCTACCGTATGAGAGTAATATATTTTCTATCAAGGAATTCTGTTTGTAAGGGACAAGACACATACAGTGGGTGAAAAAAGTAATGGTAGCACTACATGAAAATAAAAGTGTGTCATATTAGGTTGATTGCCTGTTAGCTGTGTGTGTCAACTATGAAATCAGTCTGACAATTAGCACTTTGAAACTGTGTTGGTTGTCTCATGTTTCTTTGTACTCTCATATTAAGGAGTCCAAACAGCCATTGCCCAAATTACAGGTGCATCAGTCACAAAAACTGTAAAAAGTAATTTATGTAATGGGGGAACCGTTTTAAAAAACAATGACAGCATATTCCAAACATGAACAAACAGCATCTGCAAAGAGGAACTGTGGTCACAAGTTAAAGCTCACCCACAGAGATAGAATGACACTTCACAGGATAAAGATTAAAAAGTTATCAGAGAAATTAATAGTTATCTCTGTGATGCAGTCTGAACAAAAATTGTGTGGAACTACTTGTTTTGAGCCAAATAATGCCTTCATTCCACAATTTTAGTGAAAGTCAAAGGATGCCTTTAACTCATAATGTCTGTTGTCAACTGTTAAGCATGTTTTAGGACTGAAATAGTATGGGCAGCCATCTCATGGGAGTCATTAGGTCCAATAATTGCTCTTCATGGATGTTGTTTGAAAAGTTTGAATCTAACTCTTTTTCTTTAATTGCAGTGATCCTTCAACATATTCTAAGATATTCCTTTTAGTTTATCCACCTCCTGTAAGTCATTCATCAATACGCTTGCATTATCTTCTTCTTTAACTATAACCAAGTTGTATAAGAAACATGAACTAGATTATAGGCCACATTTTACAAAAAAAAAAGATACATTTTTACTTCCATTACATTTTCATTGAACTGTATTACTGCAGACTTACAATTTTATGAGTCTCCAAGACAATGTAGAAAATTTGGAAGTACAGATGTCAGAAACTTCATGGCTCCCTCTAGTATATTATGGTTTAATTCTGCATTAAAAGAAAAAGAGAAGCAAACTGCAAGAAACATTTTAATGTAGTATTTTACTTTGCTGTTGAAAATGGAATGTCTTTATTTTTAGAGATTACATTTTAACTTCATTTGTTGTATTGTGGTTATTTTGAGTACATGTTAAGCGCTTTGCTTTGTCATGCAATTAATATATGACAAATTAGTTCATCATGTAGAATATCTACACTATAAATTGATCACTATCAATTTATAGACAAGTATTCACTTTATGCAGAACAATGTTTATTAAAATAGTAAACCAAGAATAAACAACTATATGTATCAAAACTCATGAAAACAATCTATATTCAAATAGATCACAATTTAAAATCAGTGAGAAACAGACAAAATCTTTTTAAACTTTAATGACAATCATATGTCAAAACAATCAATATTCAGATAGTCAATAGATCAATATAAAAATTAATGAGAAGTATATAAAATCTTATCAAATTTGGTTACAAATCAAATATTTATTTCACAGTATATATTTGATATTAGCATTCAAAGATATGGCATATTCATAAATGAACTGTCACGACCGCCAGCTTTGGGGGACCACACTCACCCCAAATCTCTCTCTCTCTAAGGTTGCAACTTTTTGTTCAGATCTCGACACCAGCAGACACTTCAGATGACAGCATCATTACTGCAGAGACATGCACCTCAGACCCCTATTCTTAGGATCTAAGAATCACACACCATGTACCTTGGATTAGTACAAGCAGACTCTGACACCACCTGTGTTTAGTGTGTCCAAAGTCAGACTGGCCACTTCTTTATTGTTACAAAGATATATAAAAAAACAGAAAGATGACACAAAACACCAAAGACTGCCCCCAGTTCTAGCCCATCCTCCTAGGCAAATAGCTTGCTATCCCCCCTCACCCACATGCTTTCCAGATGTATAGAGGCATCTGGCTTTCTTCTAATTACACCTTTTTTTCTCCTCTTACAGAGCCATAAAACTAGTTCCCCCTTTCATGAATAAAGCCAGAGCCTTCACACGTTGCTGTTTGCAGGGCCATAAAGATTCTATAGAAGATGAATCATTTGTCACTTAAGTGACTACAGTATATTTTTAGATAATTCTAGCATCCTAGGGCCTACTTCTATCACAGATACATTATTACAGTGCATATAACATGATCTAGTAACCACCAAATAAATTATTGTAGTTCAGTCCCCAACAACAAGTTTCAGGTCCGTTGTAATAGTTCTTTACATTAACACCCAGTGTGCCAGCATTCCAAATAGCAGAGTTATTTGTGGGTTGCAAGGGGTCCCATCATGGCCCCAAATCGTTCATGACATGAACAATCAATGTACTCGATGAAAATAGCAAATAGCAATATCAGGTGAAAAAAAAAAACTACATAGCAGAATATAACATGTACTGAAGTAATAAAAAAGATATATATAATATAAAAATACAATAGTATATAGTATGACAAAGTAAATAATGTTTTTATATGTATTAGATTATATAATAATGGATTTTATAACTGAATTGAATAAACTTAATTTATCAAAGCAATCAGTCTGTTTGGGATAAAATGTGCACTAGGAGAAAAGTCACTGATTCGGAACCATATCCGGATTATGATTTCCAAACCTTATTTATGGTTGTACCAACTTTTTCAGTTGTAACAGAAAGATTGCTTATATACTATCTCAGCATTATAAAAAATAAAAAAGCACCACTATATTTTATCAATTATGAGGTTAGAGAGTAAACCCCTTTCTGAATAGGACTCCATCTTAAATTTGGTTAGAAGCAATCACTTCTGGTCTTCTTTTTAGAAATTGATCAAGCAAATATAGATATAGTGAATCATCACAAAAAAGAGGATTTTTTTTCCAGAGAGCGATCCCAAAGCATCCTTTGTTTCCCCAGATAAACTAACTCCTATTTTTTCATACACCCCTTCTTCCAGTCACCTGGCTTGTTTTAACCAATAGTCATAACCTCATGCCAGGTTTGTATACATAATTAAAACATTTCAATAGGGAAAATGGTGTATAGATGGCTCAACTATGAAATAAAATGGAATAATTTAGCTAAATTTATCTTTCTGTTAGAATCGACCATTGTTTGCTATCTGCACCTGTTTGTTATTGCTTAGCTAGAACAATGATGAATACATTTGAAGTAACCTCAGGTACACATATTATCTTTATGAGAACGTCTCATAATCATATTCTCAAAGTTGCCTGGTTGCATGAAACCGATTGGCCTAGCTCATATGCTGCTTGAGAGAGATTTAATACTCTGAAATATATGTGTTCAAATGAAAATGATTCACCCTTCATATAAGGAATGGCCACCCAGCATGAGTATATATGTACAGAAATACTTTGTTTAACGCTGTAGATGGGTTCCATGCAATAGGAGTGCTAAGCGAAACAGCTCTAAAGGGGGCAGTTTAACATGGCGAAGATAAGGATAGGGGAACTTATGAAAAAAACACACAATTTCAATTTAAATGTAAAACCTTTTTGGTTTTATATGAACTTCAAAGAAGCAGTAACACAAACTGAACATAAGCAGAAATATAAACGTTAAATTATTGTTGTTGAAGCTTCTGGGTCATCCTGGATTCTGTTTTCTTTGGAGTAACAAAAACAGTGTTATAGTGAATCAGAGTGTTAAAAGGGTTTCGGCAGGCAAAAACAGCGTTATAGCTAGGCAGTGCTATAGAGAATCAGAGTGTTAAAAAGGGATCTGGTAGGCAAAAACAGCGTTATAGCAGGCTTTAGCATTAAAAGGGGTCTGGTAGGAAAAACAGCTCTGTAGCAAATCAGCTCTAAAAGGGGTAGCTTTAAAAGCGTATCTGTATTTATATTTATTTAAAGAATAAACAATCAAATAACAAATACAGTAGTGGTCAAATAAAAAATAATGTAGTGGTGTATATAATATTCTGTATTTAAATATGTCCTAACATATCCCACTCTCTGTAATGTATCTCCCCTATAAGATAGGTGATATTATTAGAGTGATGACTGTATGTCTTGTTTTTTTTAGTTTTTTTTTATCTGGGTTAATAATAAACACAGTAACTGCAATAATAACAATAGTGGTTATTCCAATCCATTTTTGTTTAGCTAGTATCTCAATATCTCTGGATGACAGTTTATGATCATCTAAAGTGATGTTATTTTTTCTGATAATCATATTAATAGTATGACTTGGTCTAATAGGAACTTTAGATCCCGATCAAAAGGAATATCCTTGTGTTGGAAAGTATCTATGCTTTCCAATTCCCCCACTTGTACACTTGTGTCTACATAGAAAAGTGTAACTTCAACTATTGTGATAACTGCATCCTTTGGAACCTTTATGAATGATAGTCTGAATGGGAGATGAACCACAATAAATGCACCATGAGCAGGATAAGTAATGCTCATATTAGTTAAGAAGTGCTGACTAACCACTTATCTTGAACTCGTATAGCTTTAGTAGACACCATAACCTGAGATTTACTCGCCATGACTTGATGTTTTTCAAATCCATGTACCATGTAATTCATGTGCAAATGGTTTTCCTGGACACAAATAGTACAAGTCCTTAAACTCAACACAATTGGTTATATCAGGAATTAAACATGATCCATTTGTCCAATCCTGATAAGCTAAAAAAAATGTAGTTTGAATTTGAGCATGCATACCATCCTTCCATGTACTGACATTATTAAATGTACTTCATTTGGTACATGTTAAGGCATAAGGAAAGGCACAGTCAGTAAGAACATAAGTTCCATCTTTTCTGGATCAAAAAATAATGGGACAGCGCTCCCCATTTCAAAAGCAACTCTCATTTGTCCATTTCCTGGTGATATATTTTAGAAAACATATTCCTCACAATGTCATTGCTCACAAGGTACAATGGGATGTGACCATGAATAAGGCTTGTTATAATGTCTTGTATTTCTTGCAGATAATTTGCAGTAACAAAAGTAATATGTTCCTGGAAAAACAAAGATTCCAATATCGATGTTTAGTGTTTTTAGTGTAGATCAATGGACAGGGAAATAAGTTTAGAGTGCAAAATAATGGTGGCAACGGCCTCATTCACAACAGCTAACAAGTCTTGCAAATTCTGCTTTTGCAGCTCATACTCTCTGTACTATTTAGACTTTAGACTTATTTAGACTCCTTGTTTAAAGTTTCAATCAATACAGAATTGGCCACTGACATAGTGGTACCCACAGCGACCCTAAGCATAGTCATAATTGTAGCTCCAATGATAAAACCAATGAACCGTTTTGAACATTGTTTACCTGGATGGTATGATTCAGGAATAAAAATGTTCCTCAATGTTCCAACATTTCTTTCATCGTCACTTGAGATTGAGCAAGGTGTTTACAATACCATACTTGTATTTCTTCTGTTTCTATGTCAGATTATTATTAATTTGTAATCCCATTATCATCTGAGGACCCACGCTCAAAAAAATATTTTGTGACTTTAAATCCTTGAGCCTACTGGATCTGGATTTTTGCGGATAGACCACGTACAATGATGGGTTCCATCCAGAGCTTTTGGCATAGGATCAGAATCACCCAGATCAAAGCCGTCTTTTTCCTGATCTTCTTTGGTCTTCTCTTTTTGATTTCTATAAGAATACAATGATAAAACGTTTTACCGATGCATTCCATATACAATGGGATGAGTTAAGAAGACGTGGTTAAGCATAAACATCCATGTTCAAAATATGACACACTTATTAGCAAAATGTATTTATCATGGACATCATCAATGATCCTAAGCTGATCCTAAGCTGAGACCTTAGATGACATGTTTTCATTTGGTTAATATGAACCCATATTAACCATCTTTTGGGATCTGAATTTTATATACTACTAGCGACTTGCCCGTCAAAAAATGACGGCAATGTGATGTATATGTTTGTCAAGTTGTTTAGTTATTAACATATATTTTTGACACTTGTAAGTATTTTAATATGAACGTGTATTTTTGTAAAATGTTGATGTAATGGTTTTTTAAAATGTAATTTGTATCTGAAGAATTGTTAACTTTAATATACATTGAATGAATAGGAAAGCAAAAAGTAAAAAGCCTTCTTGAAACGTTGCGAATTTTAACATGAAGTTTAAAATATATGTAAGCAATAACCTTCAAAGTATATATTTTGAAACTTTAACTTTATTTTTTATGTAAGTTTAGAAGTTGACAAAACATTTGTATAATTTTGAACATTATAAACAGGAACATAGTGAATACATTTTGTAACCTAATTTTTTATTAAAAGTATTAACATTTGAATGTAAAAACAATTGACATTTAAATTAATCAGTATTAACATGCAATTTCTATCACAATAATTGTTAACTTGAATATACATTGAATGTAGAGGAAGGCATACAGTAAAACTCTGCTTAAAACGTACGTAATTAAAGTAATTCATTACTGAGCACATAAACTGCCGATAAACATTAATGTAGTTAGTAATCTTAAGATAACAGACAATATTTACATTGTGACTTAAAAGGTGCTTGACCTGTTAACATCCACTTTGTAATCTGTTGAATGAAATAACTTGCAAATATATTTTTTAAACTTGTAACATTAGAAACATTTACATAGTGACTTAACATTTTAACATAATTTTTACTAACAATGCAAGGCAAGTATTTTGTGAGGCGAATCATTCCTAAACAGTACTTTCATTAATTATGACTGAATTAAACAACTAATTGTTATGTATTTTGCAATGGTTTTAAAAAATGTTTGCATCTTGAATTTGTATCCTGCAAAGTTATAGTACTTCATAGTAGACAATGTTTTTAGTAAAAATACGTCCATCTTCTAATAAATCACCTTGACTTTCATTGTTTTCAATGTAAACTTTAATAGCCTGTGGATTTTTGCACCGTGACAACGCAACGTACAATTGACCATGTGCAAAAACTGGTTCTTCCAAGTAAATACCCAGAGATTTGAAAGTTTGACCTTGTGATTTATTAATGGTCATGGCAAATGCCATAATAATGGGAAATTGTCTTCTTTGAAGTATAAAAGGGAGACTACTTTCACTTGGTGCTAAATCTATTCTTGGTATGAAAACTCTCTCTCCTTTATGGGTCCCAGTTAAAATTTCAGCATCTATAAAATGGTCCTTTAATTGTTGAACAATTAATCTTGTGCCATTGCATAGGCCTTTTTTGGGGTTCATATTTCGCAGTAACATGATAATTGCACCTTTCTTTAGCTGCAAAATATGTGGTGGCATTCCAGAAGGAGTTAAAGAGTTAATGAATTCAGTTGAAAAGTTTGCCTGACTTTCATTGTCATCAGCAAGTACAGAATCAGCACTGTGATAATTTCTTTGTGGTGCATTAATTTTTTTTAAGATTTCATTATTGAGTATTAATGCATCTTTATTTTTACACGTCAGTATAACTTGGTTGGCAAGCTCAGAATATTCTTCGTTATTTATGCTCCCTTCAAATATAGCCGATATAATATCTTGTTGACAAATCATATGAGGTGGGATCTCTACAGTGTCGTCAGGTAAATGTAGTATTTTTTCTGTTCTGCCTTCTCCAATTTTAATAAGCCAATCATTGAAATCAGTTTGGCCTTCTGATCTCATATTTTGTTGCAGTTGAAGATGGGTAAAATGTTTCCATACTGTACTTGACTTTATACATGTTTCAATAATGTCTGTTCGATTTCCATGTACAATGACAGGTAATGTTTGTCTAAAATCGCCACCCAACAAAATTACCTTTCCACCAAATGGAAAAATATTATCCATGACTTCACGAAGCAAACGGTCAATACATTGGAGGGCATAGCATGACATCATTGTGGCCTCATCTATTATAATTAATTTACATTTCTTCAATTTCTTTGCTTGTAAGGATGTCATGCGAATATCTGACACAGAATTTTCCAAAATAGGCACTGGCAGTTTAAATCCACTATGAACAGTTCTTCCACCTTCTAATAAAAGTGCAGCAATTCCAGTAGTGGCAAACGCCATTGCTATTTGTCCTTGTGCTCGTACTGAACTCATTAATAAATTGTACAAATACGTTTTCCCTGATCCGCCAGGTCCATCAAGATAGAAATAACGCTCTGTCACCATGTCATCATCTATAGCATTTTTAATGGCATGAAATGCTTGCAATTGTAGTGTATTTAAAGTTGCAAGTCTTTCTTCTGTTCTTTCTGCTTGTAGTTGAATGTCATAGTCTTCAAAGTTAATGTCATCTATTAGACCTGGATCAGGCAAATTAAAACTTGCACAACTTAATCCATGAGTTAAAAAGACTTCTTGAATTTCCATTAAAGCTTTTAAGTGTGCAATGGGTTCATTGTATCGTCGCATAAAGTCTTCAGCCATATTACTTTTAAAAGTCTCCCACAAAGCTAATGCATTTGGAGCATTTGAGAAGATACAAATAAAAGCAAATTGTTCTCTCATCTGTCGTGGCATTTGACATTGTGCTGCTTCTTCTAAACATCTTTCCCACTCTGTATCATCAGCGAGTAAGTTTCTATTTCTTGCAGCTAAATGGAAGGATTCATATACAATGTCATTAACAGTTCTTAATTGTTCAAAACTTTGTGCTCCTGGAACATTTAAAAGTAATATCCGTAAGCAAAATCGTTCAACATCTCTTGGACTGACTGTGTAAATTCGTGGAATTATTTTATTGCCTCTGGTTTTTCTTGCTCTCCATAATCCATTCACAAAAACATAGTGATATGGAATTTCAATATATAAGTATTGTGTTGCTTGAGCAACAGTGGAATTTAATGCAAACCATGCAGTTAGTGTAGTGTGACGATCTTCACTTTGGGCCAATGCATTCATTTCATTTCCAGCATGGAAATAGACTAAATGTCGTTGTGGCAAATGTACTGCTAACCTATATACTGCATGTGATCTATCATGCATTTCAAATTTTAAAAGCCGCCACATAGCTTCTGGCGCACTAACATAGCGAGCATCTACATGAGATGCAAGTTCATCATGTACTAACTCACTACTTTCAGGGTTGTCTGCACTTTTGACGACTACAGTAGCTGCATCGTAACCTTTGTAAATATATTTGTAGACATATTTAATGGATTTGATGGAAGTGCAGGCTTCTACGTTGATGTGGGCGTTGTACTTCATGAGTAAATGTGGATTGTAGGGTACTACATATCTATTGTCCACTTTTTTTCCACGAATAATGGCACTATCTCCTTCTCTTCTTTTATAAAGTGGACATCCATCACAATTTGCATATGTTTTGTCTCTATAATCTTTTGGAAAATCTTTTGAACATTGATTATTTTCCATACATGGTGATTGTGGATTAAGGTCTCCACAGGGTCCATGAATCATGCGATGAGTAACAATCTCATATAGTCTACCATATAGTTCTGGATCTGGTAGTTCAGCAACTATGACTGCATCCACTTTTTCCGAAGTATCTAATTTATCTTTCTCTTGAAGTATTATGAGAAGATGTGCATGTGGAAGGCCTCTTTTTTGAAATTCAATGGTATATACATAAGCAAGACATTTGCCAAATAACTGATTTATAGTGAAGTCACGTATTAATTCATTTAATTTTATCTTAAAAACTCTGGCTACTAAATCTGGTCGATCTGAAGCACTTTGTCCAAGAAGTAGATTTTGATTAATTTCTGGCCATTGTGGATTACATGTAAATGTCACAAATAAATCTGGTTTTCCAAATTTCGTCACAATAGCCATAGCATCATTGTATCTTTCTCTCATATTTCGAGGAGATCCTTGAAAGGAAGATGGTAAAATGATGGCTTTGCCAGCTGTCATGTCTCTGCTTGTAGCCACGTCAGCAACATAGTCCATGAGTCCACAATATTGTTCTACACGTAGTTTATCTTGTTGATATTTTATAAAGTTTAAATTATTTGCCTCAACTTGCAAATATGAATCAATAATCCATTGTTGTGTTAGTTTCCCACCACATAAAATTGGATTAAATTCATCTCTAATGGCAATTTGAGCAACTTTAAATTCAAGCATAGAAACATTATTTCGGATTCTGGCTTTAGCATTTGGGTAACTGGGAAGGGTTAATTTTGGTTGCCAACCTGCTTCTCCGTGTGGGAAAAAGATGGGATATGTCATTGGATCTAAATTTGGACTTAAGATATTAATATTAATAAATGGTTGGTCCTCATTTCTGGGATATACTCTAATGTCTCTTTGAAATGGTGGTTCTCCTTCATCATTCTGAAAGACCATTGCAACCTCATTTGATGTTGGCAAGTTATAACGACGTTTATCAGTATGTCTGTCTCTTTTAAGCACCATATTAACCTTTGGCATGGGTAATTGATGTCTTTGTGCATGAAGTAGTTGTTCATTTTCTACTTCTGCCAATTTTTTGTAAGCTTTACTGTAGGGATTGTTGTCCATAATGTTATTTAGTTCTATAAAAACACTGGGTAAGCATTTTTTATTTTCTTCCATCTGCATACGTTGGTCAACAGCTTCCATTGTATCTAGGACATATAGTTGAGCGAATTTTCTTTGCTCTCCTTCCTCTGGATGTAAATGTGAAGTCCGATGATAAATTTGTCCTTGGACTTTAAAACAGTAAGGACCATGTCCTGGTACATTAGCAGCCAATGTTGCCCCCATAGATGCAAATGATATGGCACTATTGTAGGATCTTATGTTTGTCTTAAAATTTTTGTAATTTGGAAAAGTAGGTTCAGTGATAATATTTTGTAAATAGGTTGGAAATTGTTTCCTTTGTGGAAGTTTGAACTTTCCTTTTTGACAACAACTAATAAATTGTCCATCTCGGGGTCTCTCCTGTTTAAAATAATAAGCCTCACAAAATTGACATTGAGTAGTCATGTCCCCACAACTATGAACCTCTACTGCTAAAGACTTCAGTAAAGGACAATTTGCAAAGCATATTGGATGTTGACTTTCATATTCATCAGATGAAAAGTCATGAAATGTTTCAACAACATGTTCTAAATGTTTAGTTTTTTTCGTAGATTTTCTTGGTATATGTTGGACTTGTTTGGTTGAAATGTCCTGTAAGTTTTTAGTAACAGTTTGTAAATGCTTTGTTTTTGTAGTTGCTTTTTTTGGTCTGTCTTGAGTGGTATGTTGTAAAATGTCATCTGATGTTTTAGGAACAGTTTGTAAATGCTTTATAATTTTTTTATTTTTTTTGGTTGTATCTTTCATTTTTGCAGCTGATATTCTTTTATTTGCAAGTCTTTTGCGTTCTTTTTCTCGTCTAATTTCTTTCTCCTCCGGTGTCTGCTGGGCGGCCCATCTCTCTTGTCTTTCTCTAGTTTGACGTCTTTTCTTCTCTTCTTTGGTCTCGTTATCAGCCATATTAATCTGTAAAGGAAAAAAAATAAATGTAATTGTGTATATTTAAAATTGTAATTCCTGTTAAAGATTCTTGTGCACAATTGGTGAATTAAAAGGCAAATCATTAATGTATCATTTATATTTAGTTAAATTTATAATTCCTGTCCTCACTGGCTAAGAATTTGGCCAATGGAATTCTGCTGTAAATAAGCATGTAACATATTTTTTTCAAATAATGGTTTTATTTATTAAAAACGTTGTTTGTGGATAGATATTTACCACTGCAAAACTTCTTTGCTACAAAAAAAAGTGATGTGGTTATTGAGCTATGTATTGCATAGTAGCAATTTAAATAAAATAAGGGAGATAGTAAATTAATTATTGTATTTTTCTGTTGACACAGATGCAACTGAAAGCAGTTTCTTTAGTTTTATACTTTAGTACTTATTATACTTTACCTTGGTTGAAGTGTGATTTAAATCCGAATGTTTGTTGGTCCTCGGTTCCAAATCGTTGTCCAATGGTGTGGTCCTCTGTTGGAAGTCCTCGTCCGATGGTGTGGTCCTGTGGCGATAGCCCTCGTCCGATGTTGTGGTCCTGTGGCGATATCCCTCGTCCGATGTTGTGGTCCGTTGGTGAAAGTCCTCGTCCGATGGTCTGGTCCTGTGTTGAAATTCCTCGTCTGCTGGTCTGGTCCTGTGTTGAAATTCCTCGTCTGCTGGTCTAGTCCGAGTCCTCGTCCGATGGTCCGGTCCTGTGGAAAAAGTCCTCGTCCGATTGTCTTCACGCAGTATCTGTTGTAATATAAAATAGAAAATGTTGTTTGAGTGAAATGTCTTTTAAATAATTTAAAAATGTATTAATTTGACTGTATTGTATGAGTTATGGTTATTTTTTTCTATCTTTGTTTTTTTTTACTTTCTGTACAATCCGACAACTTTTGTTATTCTTATTGAAGGTTCTTAGTAAGGCTTGTGGGTTGTGATATATTAAATAAGATGTGTTTATGTTATTTTTTGTACAATCCTGTTTTGTGCACACCACTTGTGGTATACTTATTTAACCTTTATTGGGATGCTTATAGTTAGTGAAACATGAAATAATATAATTAATGTAGTTTGCTATGTGTTTGTGTGAGTTTTTGACAATCCTGTTTGGTGCGCAGCACTTGTGCAAAACTTATTTCTTCTTGATTGTACTGGTTATAGGTTGTTAAACATTAAAGAAGAATGTTAATGTAGTTTGCTATGAGTTTGTGTGATTTTTTGTACAATGCTATTAGGTGCACAACACTTTTGTTATTCTTATTTTTGCTTCTTTGTAAGGCTTATAGGTTGTTAAACATTGAATAAGAAATTCTGTTTTGTGTGTAGCAGTTTGTGTCTCATTCAATTGCGATTTGGCTAATTGAATCGTGCCCTAAATAAGCACATAGCATATTTTTTTAAATAAGTTTTTAGTCATTGAAAAACTTTATTTTTGATATCTTTTTAGTAACTAAAACCTTATTTTAAAGAAATTGTTATGTTGTTATTTAGAGCCCTATTTAATTGGTCAAATTGCAATTGAATAAGGGCTTTTGTGTGTACCATATGTTGCATAGTTTGCCCCTCATTCAATTGCATTTTTTACAATGTAATAGTACTCTAAGGCCGTAATTGAATTGCAATGTAGAAATTTGAATAGGGTTGTAAATAAGCACATCACATATATTTGTTAAAATAGAATAAGGGCCTAAAAGTGCTTATTTATAGGCATATTTAATTGTGCAAAATAGCAATTGAATGAGGGCCTTTGGTTACTGCATTTGTTATATTGTGAGCTCCTCATTTAATTGTGTTTTGGCCAATGGAATAGACCTCAATATCAGCACAGAGCATATTTTGTAACGGAATTTTGTATTTAGTGAACTTGTATTTAAAATTTCGTTTAAAAAATATGCTCTGTGCTTATATAGAGCCCTATTGAAATGGGCAAATCACATTTGAGTGAGGCCCTTGGCCATTAAAGATATATAGGTCCTCATTGAATTGCAATTTTGCCAATTGAAGAGGGCTCTATATAATCACATAACATATTTATTGAGCAAATTTTTTAGTTATTGAAAACCTTGATTGTGGTTAGAAATTCAGTAACTAAAAAGTTCTGTATAAAAAATATGTTATGTGCTTATATAGAGCCCTATTCAATTGAGGAAGTCGCAATTGAATAAGGCTCATGGTTATTTCTTGTTTATACTTAATACTTTACCTTGCTTGAAGTTTTGAATGACAGACGGTCCCCTCCTGCCAATCTTAATCCGCCGGTCTTCTTGTAGTGTCTCTTTGAAAAAGAAAGTGAAATAGTTATTTGTATATTTATAATTTTTCATCTAGCAAAGCATGGCCTTTTGAGCATGTAATGTCTTGTTGTATCTTACCTCTTCTTCTTTGTTGGTGTTCTTTAAAAGGGATTGTGCTTCACAGTGCACGGTGCAAATTGTTGAGAGACGCTATTGATGCAGAGTCTGTTTGAATATTCAAAGAAATAAAACGATTCAGCTTTATATGATCTATTGAATTGCAGTAAAGGAATGTAATTTAAATATAGTTGTGTAATTTTTTTCAATTAACCTTATTTTTTGTTGGGGGCTACACACGTCACATACATGAAGCACATTCCATAGTTTAATGTAATTATTTTGTGTACGTGTGACATATCAGTATACATGACTCATATTTAAATGGTTAAATTAGCCTTATATTTTTTTTTTCCAACACACATAAATGTCTGTGTGTGAGATGTAACTATAGATGATATACATATATGTGCGTGTGACATATCAGTATACATGACATATAATGTCATTTAAATGTAGTTGTTTACTGATTTTGTTTTAAGCTAATTTTGTTGCATTGGCAATACACATAAATGTGCGTGTCACATGTCACTATACATTATACACATATACGTGCGTGTCACATGTCACTATGAAGGGGCAATACACAGAAATGTGCGTGTCACATGTCACTATGAAGGGGCAATACACATAAATGTGCGTGTCAGATGTCACTATACATTATACACATATATGTCCGTGTCACATGTCACTATGAAGGGGCAATACACAGAAATGTGCGTGTGAGATGTCACTATACATTATAGACATATATGTGCGTGTCAGATGTCACTATAAATTATAGACATATATGTGCGTGTCAGATGTCACTATACATTATAGACATATATGTGCGTGTCAGATGTCACTATACATTCTATACATATATGTGCGTGTCACATGTCAATATACATAAACCTCTGTTTAATATTGAATTATGTTTTTTTGTTGTTTTGTTAAATGAACCGTATTTTTTTTGGAGCCTATACACATAAATGTGCCATACATGTCACTACATAAATGCTATATTTTTTTTTTATTTGTTTGACCTGTCCTGATAATAAAATGTAATATATTATAGCTTACCTCTCAGTTGTAATTTGCACAATGCAAAGTAGTAAATTAGGAAAGAATTGTCTTCTGAAGTAAAAGCAGAAGAAATCTCAGAAGTCACTCCGTTCATCACCTGAGGAGAAATGTATTTTTGTGTGTGAAATAGGCAGTATTTATAAACTTGTAGAAAGTTCTGGAAAGTGAGACCGTTAGAACGCAATACGCATGCGCTATTTGCGTTCCAGCTTACAATTTGCGTTCCATCCGCCATTTTCTGCGTATTACTGTTCAAAATGGTGTTTAATATGATTGTGATACGTTCCGCATAGTATGTGTTTCATTATTGCAAGTAAGTGTAGTATAGTTACGTCTGAAGCCTCGTTTTCGTTTTGTTCGTCGGCCATTTTTTCTCTCGCTTAGCGATGGTATTAGTGTCTAAAGTGTTTTATTTTGATTAAAATGTAGGTGTAACTTGTTTTTTTGAGGTGCTGGCTGGTTCCTCTTGCTGTAGGTAAGCTTTTTATGTGTTTGTTGTGTGTCTTTGTTAAGTTTTAAATGTTTGTATGTCGGCGTGTTGCGTCCGATGTTTGCGAAGTCGTAATGTGTGGTAACGTGTCTCGTATGGTGTTTGCGTGTGTAGCCTCGTTTTCGTTTTATTCGTCGGCCATTTTTTGTGTCGCTTAACAAACTATTTATTGTCTAAACTCTTTTATTTTGAGTGCAATTAAGTTGTAAGTTGCATTTTTGAGGTCCTGGGTGCTTTCTGTTTGTGTAGGTAAGGTTTTTATGTATGTGCTGTGTGTATGTATTGTGTTTGTAATTTTGTAATGTTCGCAAGTTGCGTCCGAGTGTTGCGAGGCCGTAATGTGTGTGAACGTGTGTCGTATGTTGTTTGCGAGTGTCGTAATGTGTGTGAACGTGTGTCGTATGTTGTTTGCGAGTGTCGTAATGTGTTGCGACGTAAACTTTTTTTTGCAAGGGTCGCAGTTGCTGCAACTGAAGACCTCGCTTTGCGAGGTCCTCAGGTGCTGGCATGGAGCGCCTGCGGCGCTCCAAGCCAGCAACTGAGGCCCTCGCTTCGCGAGGGTCCTCAGTTGCTGGCAAGGAGCGCCTTCGGCGCTCCATGCCAGCAACTGAGAACCTGGCACAGTGCCCTAGCTTCACGAGGCCCGCGTCTCGCTGCGCGAGCCCGCAGCGTTAGCAACAACTCGTACGCTCACAACTATATATGTGATAGGTGAAATCTTATCAGTAATTGTATAAGGTCCCTTCCATGAAAGTAAAATCTTTTTCTCTTTCACCTGTTTACATTGAAATTATAAAGGTAAACCTGGTCTGTGATGTCATATTATCTCTTAGATGTTCCCAAACTTCTCAGAGCTTCCCAGACAGGTCGGGATTTCAATGTAACAATGTGTAAACACAGATGAGGAAATTAGAGGCCCTATTGCCTATTGAATACTAATTGCTTCACCTGTGTTCACACAGTGTTACATTGAAATCTGTTCTAGAGCATCAGGCATTGCCCTTTGTATAGATATAGCAAACCCATTTCTTGAATTTATAAAACCAAATGGAGTTTGAGTTCTAAGTGTATTATTATTTTCCAATTGTGAAGGACAGTTTATATTGGTCTTCTTCCTTTACTTGGATGATCCAGTAATCTTGGGCGCAGTCAAGTGTTAAATAATAAATAATTTGGATCCTTGTATTTGTGCTAAACATTGGTCAATGTAGGGAACAGGCCAAGCAGACATATGTACACGTTAATTTAGTTGCCTCAAATTGGCGCATAAGTCCCATTTGGTTTAAAAATACACAGAAAAGGCTTATAATAAGAACTGTGCACGAGTTGTACAATTCCTCTAGACTCCAAGAGCCCGATTCAAGTGAGCTTTTGCATGTTACTGTAGCCTGTAAGTGAGGTCGCAAGTTAATTTGCTATTCAATTGACATTCCGAGTTACGGGCTTGAAAAAATTGTGATGGTTAACCCCGTAACTTCCCGAAGCCTTTGATCTTTTACTTTCACAAGAGTTACGATGGCTAAAATCGCAACTCGCTATTCAATTGCTCAATTTCCCCAAGCTCCCAAATGTTTTCACACCTGTAAATGGCAAAAGAAGGAGAAAATCCTACGAGGGCTAGAGAGTACTCGCAAGGGGGATAAACACCTATGCGTGGCACTGCAAATGCAAATAAAAACAATACTGCATTGTAGATAATGGGGAAAGGGATGACAGACATTAGAATTAATTGTCCCAAGCTCGCAAATCGTCAGAATATAAGATTTATTTTTAAGATTTATTTTTATGATTTTAATCGATTTCAGGTATAAATTAGTTAATACATATCAGGCTACACACATGGACTAGAACAGTATTGGCATTGATTTTCATAATTCTTTATTTTGCGGTTTTGGGAGTCTGATTGCATATCGGACCCCTGCACCTAATTGATTGGCATGTAACCTCCATGTTTTACTGTGGTAATAATGACGGTCACATTTTCCATTAGATGATTCGAAATGGGAGGTTATGGGCTTGCTTAATTGATAATGTTCCTGCACTGCTACGAACCAGTGCATGGGTTACAGAGTCGGCTTTGGGCCAGTAACTTGCAGGCTTGAGCAATTGTGAATAGCTCCGGAATCAGAGACGAACGGGAGCCTGCAACACACCCACAGACATATGGCCTACAACGATTGGGTTGTGGGCTTGCAATTGAATCAGGCCCCAAGTTTTTAAGAATATCTGCGAATGACTCATAAGAGGCCAGAGGGAGTTGGTATTGTTAAACAAATACGTGTGGCATATTAGGATCAGGTTTAACTTGAGTGACATGTATATTCGTCATCCCACAGTCATATGAATTTTTAGAAAATATTTCTTGGTAATCTCACAGTACCTGTCTTAGTTTTTGGCGCTCAATGTCATTGGAACATCCATCAGCTAAAGCTATCTGTTCCTAAACTATATCTCTAAAACTTTGTTTTTTGTCTCTTTTATTTAATATATCTTACACTTAAAGCCATTTTTAGTCTTATATATATGTACTCTCTTACAGTCTTTTATCTATGGATTATTCCCTCTCTACTTGTGCCCACATAGATATCATTATGTTTTTTTCATCATATACCCTGTTAAAGTGGAGTAGACTTCATTAGTCATATACAGTTGTCATCTATGGGAATTTCCTAGTGACTATTTCTCACTACTAGTCTTTATATAAATCGTCTCAGATTGCAAAGGAATGCGTTTTATAGATGTATACTATTACTTTGCACTACAAGCATTATATATATTTCCTTTTATCATCTAAAACCAAAATATTGTTTTTATAATTTGTTTTAGGCTAATCCTGCCTCTCTATGTTGAGATATTACTCAGTGACATGTATATACAGTGGATATAAAAAGTCTACACACCGCTGTTAAAATGTCAGGTTTCTGTGCTATAAAAAAATTAGACAAAGATAAATCATTTCAGAACTTTTTCCACCTTTAATGTGACCTATAAACTGTACACCTAAATTGAAAAACTGATTAACCCCAAATAAAGTTCAGCTGCTCTAGTTGGTCTTTCCGGAAATGTTCTTTGTCGCATCCCACAGCAAAAGCCATGGTCCACAGAGAGCTTCCAAAGCATCAGAGGGATCTCATTGTTAAAAGGTATCAGTCAGGAGAAGGGTACAAAAGAATTTCCAAAGAATTAGATATACCATGGAACACAGTGAAGACAGTCATCACCAAGTGGAGAAAATATGGCACAACAGTGACATTACCAAGAACTGGAGCTCCCTCCAAAATTGATGAAAAGACGAGAAGAAAACTGGTCTGAGAGGCTACCAAGAGGCCTACAGCAACATTAAAGGAGCTGCAGGAATATCTGGCAAATAATGGCTGTGTGGTACATGTGACAGCAATCTCCTGTATTCTTCATATGTCTGGGCTATGGGGTAGAGTGGCAAGACGAAAGCCTTTTCTTACGAAGAAAAAAATCCAAGCCAGGCTACATTTTGCAAAAACACATCTGAAGTCTCCCAAAAGCATGTGGGAAAAGGTGTTATGGTCTGATGAAACCAAGGTTGAACTTTTTGGCCATAATTCCAAAAGATATGTTTGGAGCAAAAACAACACTGCACATCACCAAAAGCACACCATACCCACAGTGAAGCATGGTGGTGGCAGCATCATGCTTTGGGGCTGTTTTTCTTCAGCTGGAACTGGGGCCTTTGTTAAGATAGAGGGAATTATGAACAGTTCCAAATACCAGTCAATATTGACACAAAACCTTCAGGCTTCTGCTAGCAAGCTGAACATGAAGAGGAACTTCATCTTTCAGCATGACAGCGACCCAAAGCATACATCCAAATCAACAAAGGAATGGCTTCACCAGAAGAAGATTAAAGTTTTGGAATGGCCCAGCCAGAGCCCAGACCTGAATCCGATTGAAAATATGTGGGGTGATCTGAAGAGGGCTGTGCACAGGAGATGCCCTCACAATCTGACAGATTTGGAGTGTTTTTGCAAAGAAGAGTGGGCAAATCTTGCCAAGTCAAAATGTGCCATACTGATAGACTCATACCTAAAAAGACTGAGTGCTGTAATAAAATCAAAAGGTGCTTCAACAAAGTATTAGTTTAAGGGTGTGCATACTTATACAACCATATTATTTTTTTTTTTTTTTTTCTTCCCTCTACCTAAAATATTTCAGTTTGTTTTTCAATTGAGTTGTACAGTTTATAGGTCACATTAAAGGTGGAAACATTTCTGAAATGATTTATCTTTGTCTCATTTTTTTACAGCACAAAAACCTGACATTTTAACAGGGGTGTGTAGACTTTTTATATCCACTGTACTATCTTGTCACTTTCCATACTCTCCTGGACTCATATGCTACATATTATGTATCCATGGTAATGGGAACCAGGTAAATAGGCGAATCCTTCGTCCTTTCACGTTTTGCCTTTGAGAAAGACATCTAGTGACGTTGAAACGCTCCAGGCGTACAGCGCTGCGTGCATCCTTACTTTGGAGCGCGTAGTTGTCTGTTTACCATGCTGTGTGTGAGTGTTTGAAAGACTGTGCATCCTAACCTGTCCTTACCCAATATTAATGCATGGTCTGTGTGAGTGGGTGATCCTTATTTGTATTCAGCCTATACAGGATATTTATTTCACAAATTTATTGTAAGAGTATAACTATTACGATACGAGTATTCATCTGTGCCTGCTTTCAGGGGCTGACTTATACTGACTCTAAGAAGGAAAATCGTACGGGAAGGAGCATTTATTCCAGCAATATGGACAACATTACTATATTAGCTCCTTATCCCTTTATGAGCTTTTCTGTTGTTTTGTATTCAGAGAAATTAATTAAGGGGATTGATATAGGACATTCAAGATTTCAAAAGCACAGAAAAAACTGAAGAATTATTTTCACATGACTGTATGGTGGAATAGATTTACCCCATCAATGTGTGATATGTAGTGATGTCGCAAACCGGGCAAACCGCCATAGACTTCAATGGGCAGGCAAATTTCAAAATCCACAGGGACTCTTTCTGGTCACAATAGTGATGGGAAAGTTGTTTCAAGGGGACTAACACCTGGACTGTGGCATGCCGGAGGGAGATCCATGGCAAAACTCCCACGGAAAATTACATAGTTGATGCAGAGTCTGGTTTTAAGCCATAAAGGGCATAAATCAAATAACATTCCTAAATTGTTTGGAATAACATGCTTTAAAACATCAGGTATGATGTTGTATCGATCAGGTAGTGTAAGGGTTAAACCTGCTTCACAGTAACAGACCAATCTCCCTGTTTAATGCACCGCAAACAACCGCAAACAGTCCCTTTGCACAACCGCAAACTCCCCATTTGCACAAGGTTGGATACCAAGCTAGCCATGTCCCGTTCCTTGACCTCACTGATGTCATTGAAGGTCTCTTCCTCCACCCAGCCACCAAGGGTCTCCGAAAGGTGACAACAAGCCACCTGGGACGCCTGCTGTGTTTGGTCTTCCACCTCCTCAAAGCCACCTTCCTCCTCTGACTCCTCTTCTTCAGACTCCTCTCTCTGCGTTGCCTCTGTCTGCGTTATTATAAGGTGTGTACTGTTAAGTAGCACTATTCCTATCGGTTTAATCCCTGTTACGTCCACTATTAGGGGACGTGTATATGGCATTGATTTTTGGAACAGGGAGATGGAAAAAGATGCTTGGTCGGACCTCCTACTTCGAATTTGGGGCACTGCACGTGCAATGTAATGTGCCACCCGATAGGAGTGGTGTATTAAGTTGTACTATTTATTCCTATCAGTTTGATACCTGTTACGTCACCTATCAGGGGACATGTATATGGCATGGATTTTTGGAAGCGGGAGATGGAAAAAGATGCTTGGTCGGTCCTCCCTTTTCAAATTTGGGGCACTGCGCGTGCAATCTAAGGTGCCACCAGATATGAGTGTCACTGTGTAATGGCAAAAGTTGGCAGAGTAGATGCAATAGGCTTCACACACACGCCTTTAGGCAGGCAATTGCTATTCAATCTATTACAGTCACTGAGCACAATATTAGCTGTGAGCCTGACACAGGCAGGCAACTGAAATTAGATTAAAGGAAAAAAGGGTTGTTTTTTTTCTCAATGTATGGTACACCAACTATGACTGGTGAAACAGAGCAGAATATTAGCTGTGAGCCTGACACATGCAGGCAACTGAAATTAGATTACAGGAAAATAAGCACAATATAAGCTGCTAGGTGTTAGCCTGTCACACACACACGCTGGCAGGCAGGCATATGCAATTAGATTACACAGAAAAAAATTATAAAATAAAATAAATGATGTTCTAGCCCTAAAAAGGGCTTTTTGGGTTGCTGTCCTTGAAGCAGATATCAGATGAGTCCTTCAGGTCTGTAGTGGAAGCTAAATACACAGCCTGGCTATCTATTTACCTATTAAATCTCCAGCAGCTACACTATCTGTCCTCTCACAACTAATGCAGCTTCAGAATGATTCTAAAATGTATGCTGTCCTTCAGATGGAATGCTCTGGAAGGGAGTGTATGCTGCTGATTGGCTTTTATGTGTCTGCTGACTGTGAGGTGCAGGGTCAAAGTTTCCTCAATGATAAAGAATAGGGTGCGGACCGAAAAGCGCATGTGTCCACCGTCCGAATAGTGAATAGTCCGCGGGCGAACTGTCTGCGACATCTCTAGTAATATGTAAAAAGGATTTATTTACACTAATAAGGAGGTAATCCTATTCCGCAGATTGTGTTTCTTTTAAACTATGTGTTCAATCCTGGATTTTTTTTAATTTAATTTTAATCAGAGTTGTGATCCTTAAAACCATTGAAGTTGTGTTTATTTTTTCTTTTAACTCCCTGTTGTTAATTCATTAATTGGCATACATACAAAACGTAAAGGTGTAAGCATGGATATATTCATAAATAAAAGCACGATAGAATATTAAATGTAGCAAATGTCATAATATAATAAACGGATTTCAATATTTAACTGCTTTGTGTATCATATCCCTGTCAGACAATGAGCAGCAACACAGATATATAAGTGCACTGTATAATGTACATATTTTTTGTGCCAGTTTAAACATTTTTTTAATTATTATTACTAATTATTAACGACTAAATTAGTGAACATTAATAATGAATTAATCAAAGAATAAATATATTATAAAGAGCTAAGCATTAGTATATTCATAATGTAAAGGCAGTCACAAATATAACTTTTTTTTCTTCATAAAGATTAGTAATTAATAATTAATAAATTAATAAACATTAATAATTAATGAATCAATGAACACATGTGTTAGAAAGAGCTAAGCATTGATATATTCAAAAAGTAAAAGCAGTCACAAATATAATTTTTTTGTTCATAATGATTATTAATTAAAATTAATAAATTAATGAGCATTAATCATTAATTAATCAATGAATAAATGTGTTAGAAAGAAAAGAGCTAAGCATTAATATATTCATAAAGTAAAGGCAGTCTAAACACTTTTTTTTTGGGATAATGATTATTAATTAATAATTAATAATTCAATGTCCGTTAAAAATGAATTAATCAATGAATAAATATATTTGAAAGCATTAACCATTAATGTATTCATAAAGTAAAGGCAGTGTAAAATATAAGATTGTGCATATTTTTTTTATAATATTTATATATATATATATATATATATATATATATATATATATATATATTTTTTTTTTTTTATAATAATTAACTAATTAATACATTAATATAATTTACCTATTTATAATGAATAGCCAGCAATCAAAATCCTGAAGAGCTAACAATCTCTTTGGATTTTCCGGCAGCAGAAAATGTCCAGTAAGACTGTCATTACATGAGGAGGAAATGTCAGCAATGTGGCAATTGTGCCCTATATATAGGCTGCGTGCATGAGACAGAACCGTTGCTTTAGGAAGAAAAGCCGCCATTTCAGAATCATAATGTGTAGATTTGCAACTTAGTGTTGTCAAATGGAGGCGATATTCTATGTGTTACTCGCCTCGCAAGCATTTTCCGTCCTTTGTAATAGTGTATTTTGTACCTCGTATGTCGTAAGTGGTACGCGTCTGGAGGTGTTTTGCACAATTCGGGGTCGTGTAGACTTGTTTTAATTTTTTTCTGTCGCCATTTTTTTTCTCGCATAGCTGATTTTTTGTGCCAAAACTCAGCAAATTTGGCTTAAATTTGTGTGAAACCTCACTCCCAGACGTCCTGGCTGTTCCCCTGTGCTGTATCTGAGGTCTTTTTGTATTTTTTTTCTTTTTGCGCGGTTCGCCCGTTAACTTCCTATTTTTCCGACCTCACATTTTTTTATTTTTTTTTTAAGTTCTGCGCCTTGCAATTTTTTTTTCTAAGCCCCGTGTTCCTCAACTGCTTGTAGCCTAAGGCAATCCCATGTTTCCTAACTGCTTGGAGGCTAAGTCCCGCATTGTTCAATGCCTCAACGACTCGCAAGCATGACAACGATTCACAGTTTTACAACTATTATATGTGATAGTAATATACCATTACTTTAACAGATTTTAGTTGAGTAGCTGCAGTATACAAATCCATAACTGAAAATAGTGATTCATTTATGTTAATTCCACGCTTTCTTAATCAATAGCACATACAACCAAGTTTCAAGTATTTGTTAAAGTTGACTTTTTTTTAAGTTTTATTTTAAAACACTTCATAGCTTATTTGTGAATAAGATTATTCATTGTAAATGCTGTGATTTCTTTCTCTCATGCGGAATTTCATCTCTTTGTTGTTGATGTTCCATTTGTAAAATATGAATAGTTATAATAGCAAGCAAATTAGATGATTTGCTTATTGTGGATAATATGATTTCAGAGGTAAAACTGACTGATCTTGCCTTAAGTTTCAGATTTCCTTAATTTGGCAACTTCCTTTTTTCCAAAAACGTTTCTTATATACAGTTAATTTCCAACGTTGCATTTGGGGTAGGGAGAAACTACAGAAGTGCAGCATAGACATTACATTCAGGCTATATTGATTTTATATTTTATATTTGTATAGGTAGATTTACCTAAAAACAATATCCTGTCTGTTTACTATCTCTGAGAGTTTTAGACAATTTGGCTTTATGACACCTTCCACAGTGAACAAAAATGATTGGTTCAATCCCTGTAGGCAAGAGACAGTATCTGTAGTTTGACATTATTTCATAGACTAGATTCATCATTTAGTAAACATATTTTCTAACAGAACTAAAATCAATAGATATCTGTATTCCCTTTTTTCTTATAAAGGTCAGTAAAGTATTACATGATGACTTGTTTGCTATGATATTTTTCAGCATTTTTCCTTCAATTAATTTCTAATCAATATTTCCTGAAAGCAGTAGACTGAATCAGTGATACCAGTGAGTATAACAGTGAAGGACAGGGTTAAAACAAATAACTATATTACAAAATGCATTTTGTGAAAGGTTTAACATTTCATAGAAATAGGATTTTTATGTTAGAAAATGGCAAGTTACATGGTCTCTGCCTTTTGTGATAATTTAAACATTGATCTACATTTAAAAGAGTTGACTTTACATTTTCATGCAAAAAAGACTTTAACAATTTTCAAAGTTTAAAAAATAACTTGATTCAGGATATACCTCTTATAAATTCTTATTTACTAGTGTCAATCTTACCCAGCCAGCCCAGACACAGTAAATTATTTCTTCCATAATTCAGCTGTGCTGAGCCCCAATACAACCTGAAACAATCTGAAGAAAAGGTAATCTAGATACTGTTGCAAATGAAGTTTGCAGAACATTAAAAAGATATCTTATTGACAATTCCATGGCTTCTTTTCATAAAAATAGAGTTTTTTAATTTTTAAAACCTGCACTTTTACATTACATGATAGCCAAGTATGAGAATCACAAAATACAGTGTTTTCTGAAAGCTAGAAGCTTCTGACAGCAAATTAGACACATGGAGCCTCATTCAATTAGAAGCCTGCATCTTGTGGTATACAGGCCGTATGTCTGCGGGACTGCTGCAGGTTTGCACTCTGCTACAATTATAGGTATATCCCACTTTGCGATAATTCGCTATAGTGCAATAGTGCTAAATCTCCCGATTGCGCAGTTTTGGCACCAAATCACATTTACATTTTTATAAATCCCTGCTTAGTGCTTTTTCCCCCACCATAGTGCTGTTTCAGCACTATGGCATTGAAATGCCCCGTTTAGTGCTGATTCACATAGCACTCCTGCATGCAGGAATACATGTACATCGCTGAATGGGGTATTACTGTACCATGCACTCATATGTAGCAGTTCACGGCTGGAACATGATCGATTAAGCAAGGCCTTAATTACCCATTTTGAAACAGCCAATAGAAAATGAGACCGGCAATATTATGGCAGTATAAGATGGCGGTTACATGTAAATCAATTGGCCTGATATGTATTGACTCATTGATTCCCAAAATCGAGATAACCCTGAATTGAAACATAAAAAAAAATATTTTTGATTGGCGATTTGCGAAATGCCTCTCATTGCTTTCGCCGTCATTTACAGTGCAGTATTGATATTTGAATTGCATTTACAGTTCTACGGACATGTCTTTAACCCCTTAGCGAGTCCTCTCTAGTCCTCGTAGGATTTTCTTCTACATTTGCTGTGTACGGTTGATAAAACATTTGCAGGCTTGCAGAATTGTAACAATTGAATAGAGATTTGCGATTTTAGCTAACCTAACTCTTGCAGACGTGAAAGATCAAAGGCTTAGATGGGGGACGTAAGTTACGATTGTACCAACCACAAGGTTTTCAGTACCGTAACCCGTAAACCATTTGTATCAAAAAGATGCCAATTGAATAGCAATTTAGCTTACGGCTCCATTATTGGCGCCCATAACTTACAATTGCTCATTTGAATGAAGCTCATGGTGTCAACATCACTAATAGCAGAGAATAATAATAACTAGTCCAAGCAGTATATTCCCATCACCTATCACCAGCAAACGAACGAAAACTTCAAGGGGAGGGAGAGGTGGGGGGAGACCAAGGGTAGGGAGACTCGCACATGCTATAGCGAGGGTCAGAAAATGCTACTTAGACGTGGATCGCGAGGCCCACAAAGTGTGACAAATTACGAGCCTTGCCATCGTGAGACTCACAAGCCACAAATATTGCATGTGCAGTGCGTTAAGAGCCAAAATAAAAGTTTTGTCTCGTGACTGCGGTCTATATATACTGGACAATTTCCAGATCTTTGTCACTTTCTACTCAGTTGATGAAAAGTGTGACTGGGCATTTATCTGCTGGCGTAATTTCTGAAGAGAGATTATTAACTCTTTAGGATTTCGATTTCTGCAAATTACAGATAATAGGTAAAGTATTATTACTTCTTAATTAATTCATTTATTTATTCATTTAAAAAATCTATTTTAGTTATTGAAATGATTACAATTTATTTCAGTTCAAGCTAAAAAAATAATAATTGATAGATAAATTACTAAAAATTGTAGTATATTATTCAAACAATTATTATTAGTTATTTTCATTTTAATTTACAATTTGCAGTTCTCTGTGAATTTAAACAGACACTTGCTAAAGACAGTGTCACTGAATTTTTTTCTACAGTGGGCGTAAACTAAAGAAAGATATTAGTAACATTTACAATTTTAAAAAATTATAATCCATATGTTAATAGAGAAGAACGCCAAAAAAGTCTAATAAAGGAACGTGTATAAAGATGGGGAGATCGTCAGTCGCCGGAGACTCAGAAAAGATTACGAGAAGAAGATTGTGAGAGAACTTCAAAGAAAAGAAAATGTGTGTTGAAGTTAAATCGAAAAGTGAGAGATCTATGAATAAAAAGAAAAATGATAAAGATAATGCATGTGAAGAATATGGTAAAGATAGTAATGTTGATATATGTTCTCAGGAATGTTCATTAGTTACATCTATATCAGTAGAGCCTCACAATTGTTGTTTTTTGAATGTTGTTTGTCAGTTTTGTAGGGCTTATCATTTTCAACGGAAAAACCTTGATATGGTGAGTTTATTAGTTGTTGTCAGAAAAGAAAGGTAAGACTTTCAGAAAGAGACAAATTCCCAGCATATTTACAAAGTATAATGAGTGACCCTACATTTCCAAATTATAGTAATTTCCAACAAAATATACTGTCTTATAACAGTGCCATTTCATTTGCTTCTATGGGTGCAAAATTAGCTGCTAATGTTCCAGGACATGGCCCTTACTGTTTTAAAGTTCAAGGCCATATTTACCACCGGACTTCTTATTTACACCCAGAAGTAGGAGAACAAAGAAAATGTTCTCAGCTATACAGTATGTCCTAGATACAATGGAAGCTGTTGAACAACGTATGAAGCATTCTGAAAAAAAAAATGCTTAGCCACTGTTTTTCAAGAGCTTGGTAAGATTATGGCCAAAATCCCATATACCCAAGCTTATAAAAAATATCTGAAGTAGAATGGGAACAACAAAGTTGAACAAAAACATTTGCCTATCGAAAGAGTCATTATGGTTCTTTGAAGAGATTGCCATTGTGATAAAGGCTGTTATAATTTACTAACTAATGAGGTTGCAATGGTGTTTCAAAACGCGAAACCATCATTATGAAATATCCAATATTTTATCCAAATAGTGAGGCAGGATGGCAACCTAAATTAATACTTGAAAGTTATCCAAATAGTAAAGTTTGTGTCAGAAATAATAATTCAATGCTTGGTTATAAAGTTGCTCAAACTGCTATTCAAGATTAATTTAATCCAATTTTATATGGGGGAAAACTGACACAACAATGGATCATTGATTCATATCTTCAAGTAGAAACAAATATTCAAGAAAATAAGCGATTTCTTGAACAATATTGTGGACTTATGGATTATGCAGCTGAAGTTGCTACAAACAGAGAACTTCCAGCAGGCCAAAACCATCATTTTGCCATCTTCTTTCCAAGGATCTGCTCGCAATATGAGAGAAAGATACAATGATGCTATGGCTATTGTTACTAAATGTGGGAAACCACATGGATTTGTTACATTTACATGTAATCCACAATGGTCAGAGATTGTTGATAATTTGAAAACTGGACAAAGTGCTTCTGATAGACCAGATTTAATGGCTATATATTTTTTATATATGACATGACCATCTGAAATTTAAGTGTGTGGCTTATGTTTTTACTATAGAATTTAAAAAAGAGGCCTTCCACATACATATTCTTTTAATCCTTCAAGAAAAAGATAAATTGAATTCTGCTGATCGAGTAGATTCAGGGATTATTGCTGAACTACCACATCCACAAAAAAAAACTACCCTTTATGAAATTGTTACACATCACATGATTCATTGCCCATGTGGAGATGTAAATCCTCAATCATCATGTATGGAAAATGGTAAATGCACAAAAGATTTCCCAAGAAGAATTAAAGAGTTTAGAGAAAAAACTTTTTCAAATTGTGATAATAATTTTTTGCAGGTCAAACTGCAATTTTTTGTGGAAAAAGTATAGATAATCGATATGCTGTTCCATATAATCCACATTTGCCAATGAAGTACAATGCACACATAAATGTTGAATCTTGCACTTCAATCAAATCAATTAAATATGTGTATAAATATATTTACAAAGGATATGATGCAGAAACTGTAGTTGTGCAATGTGGCCAAAAAGAAAAAGACAATAAACTTTTACATGATCAACTTTCATGTCATGTAGATGCTCTGTATATAAGTGCTCCAGAAGCAATGTGGTGCCTTCGGAAATTTGAAATGCATGATTGGTCACATGCAGTTTATCGATTAACTGTTCATTTGCCACAAAACACTTAGTTTATTTTATTTCTGGTGATGAAAGAAATACTCTTGACCAAAATGAACATAAAGAAACAACACTTGCTTGGTTTACATTAAATTTTAATGACAGAGAGGCAAGGGAATTCTTGTTTTCGCTAATGAACAATGGCGAAAAAGAAAAAGGAGTGTTTATAAAATTATTCTCAGAATTTATATTGTTAGTCCAAGAGACATTGAACATTTTTATTTACGTTTACTCCTTTTAAATGTTCCTGGTGCACAAAGTTTTGAACATTTGAGAACTGTGAATGACATAGTTTATGATACCTTTCAATTAGCTGCACAACAAAGAAACTTCCTTGCAGATGATACTGAATGGGAGAGATATCTAGAAGAAGCAGCACTATGGCATATGCCACAGCAGAGGAGGGAACAGTTTACATTAATTTGCATATTTTGTAATGAACCTAATGCATTATCTCTGTAGAACAAATTTAAATTAAATATGAGTGAAAACTTTTTGTCATGGCTTAAGTTGTGCAGCTTTGAATCTGCCAGATCCAGGAATTATAGACAAAATAAACTGTGAAGACTAAGCAGAAGAAAAAAGTGCCACTTTGCATGCATTGCAATTGGAAGCATTTAAAGCCATACAACAAGCACTAGATGACGAAATGCTCAAGGAGCGTTATTTCTATCTAGATAGATGGACCCAGTGGATCTGTATAATTTATTGATGAGCTTAATTAGAGGTCAAGGTGAAATAGTACTTCCCTTTGCAACTACTGGAATTTCTGCCCTTTTAGAAAAATATGGGATACAATGTTCCTTATGTTTACATAATATGGGTAATGGAAACAAATGTGAATATGTATATATTTAACATGTGTTATTATTATTTTTGTGATTTCCTGACATTTCTTTATGTGTAAATTATAATATATTGGTTTAGCATATATAAAATGTTCATTCTTTTTGTATAAAAAATAAAATGGAACATGATATTTAAAAATATTGGTTGTACATTGTTATGATCTTCATATATATTAAAAATAATTAAATATTGGCAGTTTATTATGAAGATATTGTTCATTACATTAATTGGATGTAAATTTTACTGGCACATATATATTTTTGTTTTAGTCATTCTCTATATGGTCTGCACCAATACTTTTAGGTGTTTATAATATATGCTGATCATTTTTTGATGCCAATAGAGATTCATATTATATTCCATTAGTAGGTCCGACTATGTCTCTCTTTATTTTTATCAACAAGAAATGTAATAAATTATTTAGTAAAAGTTATATTTTAAAATGTTTTTGCCCATTTAATTCAGATCAGAACAGGGTGTGGCCGAGAACAAATGAAATCTGTTCTATCCTCCTCTTTTCTATTATCTGTCTCTCTCCCTCCTTTTTCCAGCATGCTGATTGGCTGTAAATGCTATCAACTTGCTATCGACCAATCACACTTCAACCTATTCTCCTGGCCCATCTGACCATTCAGAACAGTGAGGTTTGAATGACTTCACAATTAATCTTACCGCCCCTCTTCAGAGTCTTATACTGATTGGCTGCTGGACATGCTCATTTATCTGTGTTCAGCCAATCAGTTATTGACTTTTACAGCCCACAGCTATTTGATAGTTAATAGACAGCTCTAACTGATCGTGGCTCCATTAACCTCACATCTTATAGACCAGAGTATGTCCAATAACCCTTGATGTGAGAGACCATCCAACCATCACAGGACCACCCAAGTTTCATATTTATAATATTATTTTATGGACAAAATATATTTTTTAAATAAATTACCTGTATTATTTAACTTTTGTATTAATTTGTGCTTTATTGGTGGCAGCCATTTGCTTTTGTTCCTAACAGGATTAGATGGATGTTAGATTGTACACTGTAAGTTTGTGAGTTCTCAATCTTGCATGGTGCTTGGGAAAGCACTATGGACACTGGATTCTATCCTCAAAGACAGGGCGCTCTCCATCTTTGCAGTGTGCTAATATTGCAATTGTTTTTGCCTTGAACTTATCCATGTATAGCGCTATGGAATATGTTACAAATAAACAATAATAATGGATGCTGATAGTATGTCTATTCAATTCTGTTGAAAGACTGACACTCATCAAGAGAGCTACATAGAAGAGCAAGTCTCAGTAGCATACATACAGAAAGACAAGTAGGTCAAGCATCACTCCTATTATCAGGTGCTCTGCAGAGCATCGCTCCTAAACCGCAAATGCTCTGTAGAGCATCACTCCCTTACTGCAGAGGCTCTGCAGAGCATCACTTATAGTTCCGTGGTGGCTTTGCAGGCCTTCACTTCTAAAGCCCAGATGCCCTGCAGAGACTTTATATATAATCCATGTTGTTTTGTATTTCTCTCCACATAACAAGGTCAGGGTTGTGGGTCGTGTTCCGCCTCCAGGACAGAATTGTCACTTGGACAGTTACATTACAATGACATAATATGCAGGGTTTTGTCTATCTGTCTTTTGACAAACATAAGTCGTATATAATACTTCTTAATATATATAACAACACAACCCTCTGATACAGAGTAGATGAAGTACCTGCACTGGGGATAATAATATAGAGATTGGTTGACAATGTATAGAGCTGATAAAAGGTCATTTTGTATAATTGGAAAACAAAGCAAAATAGGGACTGAGACTGATAGCTATATACAAAGGTTAAAGATTACAGTGGGTACTGAAAAATACACACTATAAGACATGAGAAAAATTCTGACACATAAGGAAGTGACAACCGTGCTCCTGAAAACTTACACTGTAAAGGATATGGGGAAGTGATACAAGAAGGTGAGAGTGTGGTGGACAATGGCCCAGTCAGCAGGCAATAAACACTGAGAGCGTTAGCTGGGTATCCAACAGTGACTTTCAATATTCAATATTGTTTTGTATTTGCCACGTGTTACGGGTCAGTTTGACTCATGAATTAGTACATTTTATATATAATAAGCAATTTCACTTTATGCAATCCTGTGATTAACAATGTCATTGTGTATATGAGGAGTATTTACAATATTATATGATCCAACAATATAGTGATATACAATTTAGATTTAAAGTGGACTAGTGGTGTTCTCCATATTTTGGATTTTAGATATACCCTATTAAAGTTTAGATTTTTTGACAAAGGAATGAATGACACAATATTGATCTAATCAAGAAGGAGGTATCTTTATTTACTTGCTCAAGAGAGTCCAAGGGGATAACTTTAATGGCAGAAGGTGCGAGAATGCAGAGAGTCTCATGAGAGGACTGTGAAGAGTCCTTTTTCATGGTGAGGGCTTAAAGCCTTGTGATATTAGCTTCCATGAAACCATTATTATTTTTTTTCAACCTTGACAGCAGTTCTACTGGTAAGGAACACAAGGTGAGGAGGTCCAGTCCGCCTAGGAGAAAAATAAACTGTATTAAGAGACATCAAAAGGACATAATCTCACTCGTCAATATCATGCATTAGATTATCAGATATTTGAGGCAGTCTGTCTGCTACCTGCTTATGATACTTTAATTATTTTACCTTGAGACTTTGTACTGAAGGAGTTCAGTAGTAGATTGGGAGGCCAGTTAAGTTGGTGTCGGCTACACGGGTGAGTTGCCACTGTTCTCACTTTTTTAAACTGATGACCAAGGGGATAACCACAATGGCAGACAGAGCGAGTATGCAGAGAGTCTAACGAGAGAGCTGTGAAGAGTCCTTTCTCATGGTGAGGGACTTGAAACCGTGCGACATCTTCCATGAAACTATTCTGACCTTTACTTCAACCTTGACAGCAGTTCAATTGGTGAGGAACACAAGGTGAGAGGTCCAGTCCACCTAGAAGCTAAAGAAACCTTATAAAGATACTTCATAAGGACATAATCTCACAGGTGAATATCATTCAATGGTTTATCAGATATTTGAGGCAGTCTGTCTGCTACCAGCTTATGATGCTTAAATTAGTAGACGTCACAAGGAATATATATTGCAATATATTTTACCATGAGTCTCTGTACTGAAAGAGATCAGTAGTAGATTGGGAGGCCAGTTAAGTTGGTGTTGGCTACACAGGGGACTGGCCACTGTTCTCACTCTTTTAAACTGATGACGAAGGGGATAACCACAATGGCAGACGGAGCGAGTATGCAGAGAGTGTCACAAGAGGGTCATTGTCACAATGTGTTCTTTATCTGAAAAAAAACAACATAGTAGTAGAAGCACACTATTGCACAACTTCCTAATGATCACAAAAAAGTTGCTTGCACAGATACAGAATGCTCTGCCGCATATATAGACTCATGATAATTTCCTCTGCAGAGTTCAGATAGGGATTTATAATATCAGTACATATGTAAAAATGTATTTTACCATCAGTCTCTATACTGAAAGAGAGTTTAGTAGTAGATTGGGAGGCCAGTTAAGTTGGTGTCGGCTACACTGATGACCAAGGGGGATAACCACAATGGCAGACAGGGCGCGAGTATGCAGAGCGTCTAACCCGAGGGCTGTAAAGAGTCCTTCTTCATGCTGAGGGGCTTGAAACACCTTGTGACATGAGCTTCCATGAAACCGTTCTGACCTTTACTCCAACCTTGACAGCTGTTAGAATGTTTAGGAACACAAGGTGAGACACCCAGTCCACCTAGGAGACAAAGATACCCCTATTAAGAGACTTCACAAGGATATAATCTCCCCGCGGGTCAATATCTAGCAATGGCTTATCAGACATCGATTAAGTGACTTCACAAGGACATCATCGCCCAGGGTCAATATCACGCATTGGTTTATCAGACATCTCACCATAGGGCTGAAAGAGTCCTTTTTCATGACAAAGGGCTTGAACCCTTGCAACATGAGCTTCCATGAAACCATTCTGACCTTTCTTCAACCTTGACAATGGTTGGATTGATGAGGAACACAAGGTGAGAGGTTGAGTCCACCTAGGAGATAAATACACCTTAATAAGAGACTTCACAAGGACATAATCTTACAGGTCAATATCATGCATTAGTTTATCAGCCATCTCACCAAAGGGATGCGGTTTATCAGACATCTCACCAGAGGGATGAAGACCATTCTGACCTTTCCTTCAACCTTGACAACAGTTTGATTAGTGAGGAACACAAGGTGAGAGGTAGCCCAGTTTGATTAGTGAGGAACACAAGGTGAGAGGCAGCGTCCACCTAAGAAATAAAGAAACCTTATTAAGAGGCTTCACAAGGACATAAGCTCACAGGTAAATAACATGTATTGATTTATCAGACATCTCACCAGAGGGCTGCAAACAAAGAGTAATTTTTCATGGTGAGGGGCTTGAAACCTTGTTGAGCTTTCATGAAACCATTCTGACCTTTTTATGAAGAATCAGACTAATGGGCAATATATTTTAGAAAGTATAAGGAAATGTAAGAACATATAGCCTTTAAATACTAAATGTAATTATACTGTAATGGGACTCTCCACTTTTGCATTCCTTGCTACTACAACAGGTGGGAAATGGAGAGAAAAAGATGAACAAAGAAGACAATGGCTGCCCCAATAAAGCATAATTGCATATGATAAGTAATTAATTAAAAGACTGTATGTGCACATTTACCCATTACCTATGTCTATTCCTTCAAAAAAGTATAATGCAAATTATTGGACTACAGTATGTTTTTGTACATCATTAACTTGCAGTCCGTGTGCATTTATATAATAATTCGGCTTTGTGATGTTATTGTGAAATTGGATGCTTTCATATCCATATACCAATATACTTATTAATAGCCTACAGGTAACTGTTTGGGGTCAGTGTATTTTTCTTGCAGAAATTGGCAACATAGAACTGTGGTACTCTTTCAGCCTGCTCTCCTCACATAATTACTCACAAGGGATTACATACAGAAAGATATATAGCAAAACTCATATACATTAAGGTGACAAAACTTCCCCTTTAATGGAAAACATACACATAGCAGACCTGCCTTAAAACCAAGTGCATTTTTGCCATGCCAATTAAAGGTGAGGTGTGACCAGCGTAGAGTCTATATAGTCAAGAACAAATAAACTGAAGAAACGTCTTTACTAACCTCACAGATGTATCTTCTCTCATATGTAATTATCGCTTATATTTATAGCGTGCTAACATATTCTGTAGAAAGATACAAGGGATACAGTAAATACATGAAACGTGTGACTTTGTACAATCTTATACATAGTATTAGAAAGTTACAATTCACCTAATTACCCAATTATTGATCCTTACCTTTATCTATACAATGTCTCAGACTTCATGTACAAGGCAGAATTTGCTCCTTTCAGGCTTCCTATAATCATCTATAAAAGGCCATGGGCACAGAGTTTATCCAGCTACTCATCTGTTTATCTTCCTGGTATGAGTGACTTTGCCTCCCATCCCTGCTCCTTTTATAGTGCCCTTGGGCTCTGTGACATCATCTATTATGACATGTCTCTGATGTAAGTGTTTGTTACCTGGAGGGCCCAGCTAAGCCTTGCGATGGCAGCCATTAGACAACTCCTAATACAATGCTTATATATAATATAATGTAATGTACAGCAGAGGTTCCTTTGTACACAGTGACACCTACACATAAGGGGAGGAGGGCAAAAATACCAAAACATAGAATCCAAAACCATTTTGTTTTTTTTAAATTTCTGATCTCTTTCAATGGATTGAATTGTAATAAGGGAATTGGGAAAATCAAATAAAATCCAGGAAAAAACACAGGACATATATTTAAAAGAGGGTGTAATATTCCTTAAATTTTAATTTTAATTTAATCAATGTCAATAGGTGTCACTGTCCCACAATATTCTGGGATATAATAAGTGACAACCTAATATGATAAATAAAGTAGGTATAGCATATATTGAATTAATATTGTCATAGTAATGTGGCCTATTATAAGTATAGCAGCAGTATCAATAATGTCTATGATACATCTATGCAGGCCTCATATGCAAAGTATTTGCTAATCATCAGTATGCAACAAAAGTTTTATATATAGGAATGAAACACACTTTTAAAATATAGTGCACTGAATACAAAAATAGTTAAAAACAAAAAAACACAAAAGAGAAGGGATGGTGTATATAAATACGCAGTACTAAAGAATACAAGGAGGAAAAATATATATCCAGAAATGTATACATATCACTTTTAGCAACATTAAACCAGAATACAATGTTTGGTTTTACTGTATAAGTACAGAAAAAAGGAAAAGGAAGAATCACTTATTTCCCTTGTTGGCATAAAATATTCCTAAGTACTTGCGTTTTAGATGGAGAAAAAATCTCTAATAATACGCCTCACATGGGCTTAAGTTAAGTACACCATCCTTCTCTCTCTCCCGATGGTCCGTTTCACCACAATATTGGGCTTACTCATGGGCTAGGGGATAATGGGAATTGTGGCCAATTATGTGCAATAGGGAAACTATATTCAGCAATGCGTAGCACATGGCATTGCATGCTGAGGAGGGTGAGGGGAGGAGGAGAACGAAACACGGGATGGAGGGAGAAGGAGAAGAAGAAACAGTGGAGGGAGGGGGATGGAAGAGGGGGTAAAGATACATAGGGGAGGGTGGGAAGGAGGAGGGGGGAAAGAGACACAGGGTAGGGAGATGGTGGAAGAGACACAGGGTAGTAAGAGGGGGGAAAGAGACACAGGGTAGGGAGAGGGGGAAGAGACACAGAGTAGGGAGGGGGGAGAGACACAGAGGATGGAGGGGGGAAGAGACTCAGGGGAGGGGGGAGAGACCTGAAATATTATACCTTAATTTATGATGGACAAACAACTAGTTTTTTATGACTCTGATGTACAAACACAATGACTGAGACAGAATTCTGCATTGCCATATAGCCTACTGTCCATGGACCTTATTTCCTCATACTGTCCCATTTCCACACATCATTTTCATTTGCCTGTTGAATAACAGCATAACTGACTCCATAATAGTGGGGCTTCACTTGGAAATTACATTTACATTGATATTATCTTTCTCTGTCTTTAACTAGAGAGTCCCCGCCCAGGAAGCGCATCATGCTGTGCTGACTGGAGAGGCTGGAGAGCTGTGAGTGGTCTCCCGATACAGATTACTACATAGGGGAGACAGTGAATGCTCAGGCTGTGAGTAACAAACAGCCCACAGTAATTTATATTTCTAAAAATAGATGATATGATATATACTGAAGAAAGTTTGTCATTTACATATTTCTCTTGCTAAATGCCAAATTGTCCACATTAAGCTACCTGAAAATGGAGCATTGTGGCATTTCTAGAAGACTCTCTATTACTGACAGTATCTGAGGGGGACTGCTGCCACCCAGTGGCGAACATTTGCATTGCCTGCACCTTTATGGGCCTGATTAAACTTATCATATACCTGACAACAGAAAGAAAATATATTATATCAAAGGGGGCTACTCTCCCTAACACCTACTACCCTGGACTATATTGGACAGCAGCCCCACCGGGAAGTCCGAATGGTCGCTTCTAGTACAACTTACTTGTATTGAAATACACCAAGGGCACGGGTCCAAGGAGGCCAATGCCTAAAGCAATGCTCATTTGGGACTAAGGGCTTTCCTAGAAGGGGATACCTCAATGGATCGCTAGCACAGCAACAACGAATATCACAGTAAGCAGCCGCACTACTATTGAATAGCAGTCCTACCAAAGGAAGGGGAGAGAAGAGGAGAAGGGGAAGGGGAGCAAGAGGACTCTCGACCGTCCACTGGGACCCCATACACCCGGCCAGTCTGACCCTATGCTCAACTCACCGCTTGGAAAACGACAACAAAAGATGGGGAGAAACAAGAAAGCCCTACCAACAAAAATAATTACAGATTATTGCAAACCTCCTGGGGCAGCGAGGGATGTGGCATCGGACCCCTCAGGCGAATTGGAGGATGAAGGCCAGGCAGACGCACCTCAACCTGATATGAACCTCTCCAAAAGCTCACTAGCCCAGATTGAGGGGCTATTTCAGGCGTACATGACAAAGATGGTGGACGACATCAAGAAAGATATCCAAGACCTGGGCCAAAGGACCAACCTGCTTGAGGAGACCACGGATCAGATAGTGGAGGCACAAGAGAGGGACAGACTGGAGATTCACGAGAACTCCTCCCGCATAGCGGCGCTAGAGGATAAATACGAAGATCTTGAGAACCGCTCGAGACACCATAATATAAGAATAAGGGGGACACCCAGGGCGGTACAGAACTTAAAACCATATGTCTCAGAGACTCTGATCAAGCTCCTCCCGGTGGTCCCGGCCCCATGGTTGGAAGTTGCAAGGGCCCATAGAGCCCTAGGGGCGACAAGAAATATCGAAATGCCCAAAGATGTCATCATTCGATTCCCTTGGCAACAGTCAAGAGACCTGGTGTTAGCTGCGGCCCGAAAGACCCCGGACATCAAGGGGCCCGATAATGCTCCACTCCTTATCTTTGCATACCTCTCCCCCATCATGTTGGCCAGACGCAGAGACATGAAACCGGTCTAGGGAGTGCTGATCCAACACAATGTCCAGTACCGGTGGGGCTTCCCCTTTGCCCTGGTATTTCAGCACAAGGGTAAATCATTCTCTGCCGGCTCACTAGAGGACGGCTGGGCAATCCTCCTATCGCTGCACATGGTCTCAGAGTAAAGGGTCGGAGGACCAGAGCCCTGGCGAGGGCGGCAAGATCTCAACCCCAGGAGGCAATGGTCAACTGTTCCATACAAAACCAGGACTCAGTCTTCTGAGGCTACAGATAGAGACCCCACACCCCCATCCTGGACTCAGCCTAACCAGGCGCAGAACGAAGAAGCCCCAGAAGGTCCAGCTACAAGTGACCTGGGACAATGAGGAAACCAGAAATGACATTAAAACAGCTGGACTAGGCCTTCCTTTTCTCTGACAACGGACTGTTCCATACCAAGTTCTTTGAGGCAGAATGCCAAAGAAACGTGTTTTTTTTTTTGTTTTTTTTCTCCTTTCTCTGGCCTCTTTTTGCTTGGCACTAAGGCCTTACTGTAGTTACTCTAATTGGTGATCTGGTTGCTGGACTCACCGCTCCTGCGACATCTATTTTTTCTCTCTCCCCCCCATGGGACTTGTTAACCCCTTACTTTTGGGGTGTCTTGGAGGAGTGGCAGGCCCACCCATCCTTCCCCAAGGCGCCACGATAGACGACTGGTGGAGAAAGATGTGTTTAGAAGATTTAATGTGTTATATTGAATGTTTAGTTTTGCTAATTGTAAAGATTTACAAAGTTGTTATTATTTTTTTATTTTCTTATTTTGTGTTACTCCCCCCCCCCCCCCCCTCCGGGTGTGCCCTCTCCATCTTCGCTCCAACTTGGGCAGTGCCTGGCTTCCAGAGGTGGCTCCGGTCCTCCCTCGGTCGCTCTCTCTGTGCTGGGTCCTCTACAAGACAAGGTAAGATGACTGGACACTATAGCCTCATACTAAATGTTAATAATGACTTGACCGGTAGATACAAACTTTACTTTTGTAACCCACAATGTTAAGGGCTTTAACTCCCAGTTTAAGAGAAAGAAGGCCTTTATGTATTACAAGGATATGAAGCCTTCGATCATATTCATGCAGGAAACGCCTTTTGCCCGCAATCATATACCAACATATCTAAGCAGAGACTATGCCACCAGCTACTCCTCCACCCAAACCACCAGGAAAGCGGGGGCCTCCATATTGATCCACCGTAACTTCCCCTTCCAGGTAGAATCTAAGTTAGTGGAAAAAAATGGACACTATGTAATACTCCATGGAACAGTTCTGGAGACTAGATTGCCCCTACCACTACACCACATAAGGCACTGCTGCATATCCTGAGGCTTTTGGAGCCATACTCCGGTAGCACAATGGTGATGGGAGGGGACTTTAATGTGGCCTTTGACCAAAACCTAGACCGCTCGGGCACCCAGACCACAGACAGGTACTCAAACAAACTAAGGCAAATTAAGAAGGCGCTGCATAGTCTGGGCCTGGTAGATGCTTGGAGGGGACATCACCCACAAGAACGGGACTATACGTACTACTCCCATACCCATGTATCTTACTCGCGCATTGATACCTTCTTGATAGCATCGCCACTGTTTGATCGCTCAAAGAGGGCAGAAATAAGGGTATGCCCCTGGTCGTATCACGCAGTGGTGAGCATAGACATAGATATAGGGGTGAACATATCCACACCATACGCATGGAAACTTAACAAGCTTCTGCTTGCTAACCCAGAGCTGTCAGAACAAATTAAAAAAGATCTTCTCCTTTACTTTGAGTGCAACAGCCCTGGGGACTCGGGCATAGGCTGGGTTTGGATGGCCCATAAGGCCTTTATTAGGGGGTCATGCATTAAGCTAGCTTCTGCTTTTAAAAAACAATGTAAAATTAGAGACCAGGAAATTACTACTGAACTACAGGACCTTGAGACCAGGAACAAGTCATGCCCCTCCTCTAGACTCCGCCAAAGGATAGATCGGTGTAGGCTAGAGCTAGATGCGGTGCTCTCCCACAAAACGGAAAAAGGCCTGAGACGAACCAAGCAACTGTTCTACTCAAAGACCAACAAAACTGACTCTTTGCTGGCTAGGAAGCTTAGGTCTAAGATAGCGGAGTCTAGGATCTTGCTTATAAAAATGGCAAAAGGACAGGTAACGGTCAGCCAAAATGCCATCAAGCAAACGTTCGCTGACTTCAATAGCTCAATTTATTCCACGAAGCGGCAACCGACCGCGACCCTTCTTCCTTCTTACTTAGATTCCAGCGATCTTCCTAAGGTTCCAGACCAGAGCGTGGCTACACTCAATTCAGACATAACGGTAGAGGAGATACTCAAAGCCATCAATAGTTTAAAATTAGGGAAGGCCCCTGCCCTGACTGCTTTACCAATTCTTATTACAAGGCCTTTGCGCACATTCTAGCACCATATCTCTGCCAACTATTTAACTCTATCCTAAACGGGGAACCAATGCCCCAGTATTAAATAGGGCGGACCTAATTGTCTTTCCTAAGGAAGGCAGAGACCCACTAGACCCGAAAAATTATAGGCCCATCTCCCTTATAAACGGAGATCTTAAATTGTTAGCCAAAATTATTGCAGATAGAATCTCGGGGTTCCTCCCGGATTTGATCAACAAAGATCAAACCGGATTCGTCCGACACCGGCAGACATTGGTCAACATTCGTAGGACTATGAATGTCATACACTTGGCCTCTGAGGACAGGACCCCCCTTTGTGTGCTGGCTCTTGACATGGAAAAGCCTTCGACACATTGGAGTGGTCTTATCTATACGCGGTGCTGGCTAAGTTTGGCTTCAAGGGTCGATTCATACAATTGATCAGAACATTATACAAGAATCCGCAGGCCTGTCTAAAACTCCCGGGATCGGAGAACATTACTTTAGATATCCAGAGGGGGACCCGGCAAGGCTGCCCCTTATCCCCGTTACTATTCGCATTGGCTATTGAGCCTTTGGCCCAACAAATTAGATGTAATACGGAGATAAAAGGGATGCAGATGGGTCATCATCACTTGAAATGCTCGCTATTTGCGGATGACCTTCTCTGCACCCTAACGGAGCCAGCAAGGTCAATCCCTGCCCTGCTGTTAACCCTAGGCGAATTCAGTGCCTTATCGGGTCTGCAAATGAATGTGGAAAAGACAGAGGCCCTGGGAATAGACATTCCTCATACGGTCCTGGGGGCACTGAAAGCAGAGTTTAAATTTCAATGGCCCAAAAACTCTATTAAATATTTGGGAGTTAGAATAACCAACTTCCCGCACTTATTTAAACAGTTAAATGAAGAAATGCAAACCTGGGCGAAATATAATATCTCGTGGACAGGGCGGATTAACTCGGTGAAAATGACGGTTCTGCCAAGAATATTGTACCTATTCAGAACTCTCCCAATACCGCTGGATATGAAGGAAATAGATAAACTCCAAGCTTCTATCTTTAATTTTATATGGCGCGTGAGGCCACCGCGAATAGCGAGAAAGACTATGTTCTGGCAGAGGTCTCAGTGGGGACTCTCGTGTCCGAACCTGAGAATCTACTTAAGAGTGGCTAAACTCGCGTTCATCCCACTAGCCCACTAGGGTAAGTTACAACCGCTGTGGACCTTCGTGGAAAACTGGCAAATGAGACCCCACTCATGGGACACTATAGTCTGGGACTTGCCCCCGTCGGGCGTTAGGCAGCGATATCCGAATCCCATAATATCATCAACTCTGGTGGCTTGGGCTAAGTCCGGGCCGGTCGTTGGTCTGGCTACCCTCCTGTCACCATTGTTATCGGTCAAATCCTTCCCGGAATTTGGGACAGCGTTTAGCCCCACCTCTAGACAGTGGTGGCTGGGCAGCCCACTGGAAAGAGCAGGAATCTGGTTCTCAGATGATGCTCTACTATCTCATACCTCCCCTATTATTAAATACCACATACCAGAGAGTGAACTCTGGAATTACAGAAAAAATAGACACCGGATATCCTCACTAGCCCGGGTATATGGGACCCCGAAACACTCCTGGTGGTTGACTATATGTGCAAAATTGCCCTCTATCAAAGGCCTCCTTGGGTCTCTGTATTCATTTCTGAATGATTCTCCGAACATACAGAAACCAAAATATATGCTGCAATGGGAGAAAGACCTAGAGAGAGATAGAGCAACCTGGAGAGAAATTTGCACCAACGTGACAAAAGGATCTTACACATATAGCTTACTGGAGAACTCAGTCAAAGTGTTGCGTAGGACCTATTATACTCCATATCTGATGTCCAGATTTAATAATAATCTTAGCGAGGACTGCTTTAGAGGATGCAAACTCAGGGGAGACTTTCTGCATATATGGTGCATATATGGTGGACGTGCCAGGTGGTTCAGACGGTGTAGAAGGAGATGACTGACCTATTCTCTCAGGTGACAGGAACTAGGCTGGGGCTGGAGATGGAGATCTGTCTTCTGGGGGTTCATGGGCCAGGTCTCTCAAAGGAGCAAAATAAATTGTGGCAATACATGGCTCTCGCGACCAAAAGCTGTATAGCAAAAAACTGGAAAATGGCAACACTGACCCCCAAAGAGATCATATTAAAAACAAATTATGTTATGGTAAATGAGAGACTGTCCCATGTCCTTCAGAACACGGTCCCCCTATTCCAGAATATCTGGACTCCGTGGCTGGCCTCAGCCTAAAGTATCAAGATGGGAACGTGACTGGGACATAGGGGACCGAGGCTCTGGCTCGGGGATGACGGCCGGGGGGAGCCCGGATGAACACTTATACCTAAGGAACCCCTGCCAATGGGGGTTTGGAGGAGTACACCAGGTAATCACTACCCTTCCCTGTTTTTCCCTTTTTTTTTTTTTTTCTTTTTTTTTTTTTTTTCTCCCCACCCCGTTAAGTTAACATAGTTGATGTTTATACTTTCCAGTTTATATGTTCTTGTCTCTCGATAAGAAATAGATAATAAAAAAAATAAAAAAATGCAAAGTTTGAAGACATAGAGGGGTGGACAGGGCATAGTATAATAATGATACAAAACATCAGCTAAGAAACAAACAAAAAAAAAGGCAGACAGTATTATGGTTAAGATATTTGGGAACCGTGCAACTGTATGATATAACTGTCTTGTTGTTCTGTCCATTATCCTTTTACTAAATACAATGTGATTTCATTACTGTGTCTTCAACAATAAAAAAAAGACTGAATAAAAAATGGAGGATTGTAAAGGACATTTAGGCTTTTTACTCATACTGCTGATTTGCACCTGATATGCACCTTTCTGAGGTAACTTGTTTCAGTAACCTTCTTTCCTGACACTTTAGCTCTATAAGAGCATTATATGAAGATGGGCCTGAGTTTTAATCATTTGGATTGTAAAGGACATTTAAGCTATTTACTCATTCTGCTGATTTGCACCGGATATGCACCTTTATGAGGTAACTTGTTTCAGGGACCTTCTTTCCTGACACATTAGCTCTGTAAGAGCATTATATGAAGACTAGCGCCTTCCTGTCAAAAATTCACAGTCAATAAAAGAAAGTGTTGAAATGCTGTTTGTCACACAATGTGAGTGCACTTGGTGCCTCAACTATATAGACCCCTGTAACACACTAATGAACGCATGTAATAACACTATAAGTGTCATGAGGGTCATCCAGGACCCTAGTGACCCAAAGTGTAAGCACTACACCATTTTAACCCGGTGACTTATGGGGGTCTATCCAGACCCTCATAAGCCTCTATTTAACCCCATCAGTCCCAAAAGGGTATATTATGACCATTATGTTACAAGCCAACATTAACAACATAAGTGCCATGACGGTCCTCAAGGACCATCATGACACTAAGTATAAACACTACACTGCACTATACCCCCCAATAAAACATTAGATATCAACTAAACACCCTCTACACTAACTTATTAGCATCTACACTACCTACCTACGCCCTAATAACCCTCCACCACTCTAATTACAGAAAACAAAAAACTAGTCGTCAAAATTAAAAAATCTACATTACATAAAATAAAAAAACCTAAATCACATAAAAAAGTACATTACAGAAAATAAAAAAAAACCAAGTCACAAAAAATAAAAAAGGAACATTACAGAAAATAAAAAAATACATTACAACGCCCCCCTCTACACTACAGAAAAAAAAATTACACTTGAAAAGGAAATACATATAATACATACAATACAATACATACAATACAAATAAAATGAAATACAATACAATACACCCCTATGTAATATACAATACATCCTATCTTATATACATCCCCCTATCTATCTAATATACAATACTATCTATCTAAAATACATCCTATCTATCTAATATACATCCCCCTATCTATCTAAATAAATACCACAATCTAATATACATCCTATCTATCTAATATACCCCCCCTATCTATCTAATATACAATACATACTATCTATCTAATATACATCCCCCAATCTATGTAATATCCAATACATGCTATCTCTATATAGCAAACCTAATTCTAAGCTACAATAAAATAATTAAGGCCACTTACCTTTGAGATGTCCCTTCAGATCAGCAACCTATGGTAAAAAAGATTAAAAAAATTACTACAACATATTTACATAAAATAAATAAACATAGTACATATTCTAAATATTCTACTCACCTTTCCAGCATGTCCCGTCCATCTTCTTTTCCTCTTGTACGGTGCGGCCCCTGCTAAAAAAAAACATAACATTAGTACACAAACATAAACATAAAACCCAGTAAAATAAACATAATCTACATTGTACTTACCTCCCCGCGATGTCTCCGGCCTCCTCGTCTTCTGCCCCGTATGGGCCCTGGAACCATCCTCGCTCTAAAAAATAAAATGTTTAAATGAACAACAGAGATCAGCACTCGCGGATGTCCCCGACGCTAATGAGCCTCCTACAGAGTGTTCCAGAATAAAATTGCCAATGGCTGCCTCTGATTGGCTGAAAACACTGTCTATCAAATTCAGCCAATGAAAAGATGCCAATTGTGAGCCAATGAGAAAGGGATACACCCCAAAATCCCACTCTGATTGGATAACGCACCTGTCAATCTTTATTTGAACCAATCCAAAGGCTTTATTGCCATCAGCGAATCACAATGGGATACACCCCCACGAGGTGATTGGCTGAAGAAATCTGTGCCTTCCCATTGGCTGTAATACTGATTGACATTGACAACAACCAATGAGAAGGCGCAAATACCTTCAGCTAATCAGAAAATGGGGTGTATCCCATTGTGATTGGCTATTGTCAGTGCAACCAATCAGAATGTGCAGATGCCTCCAGCCAATCACCCTGTGGGGGTGTATTCTATTGTAATTGGCTGAAGGCATCTGCGCCTTGTGATTGGTTTAAATAAAGATTGACAGGTGCATTATCCAATCAGAGTGAGATTTTAGGGTGTATCCCTTTCTGATTGGCTCACACATTGGCGCCTCCTGATTGGGTGAATTTGATAGACAGCGTTTTCAACCAATCAGAAGGCGCCATTGCCTATTTTCTTCCGGAAAAATCTCCGGGAGGCTCATTAGCGTCGGGGATGTCCACGAGTGCTGATCTCCGCTATATATATATATTTTTTTTTAGAGTGCAGACGGAAGAGGAGGAGGCCGGAGACATTGCGGAGAGGTAAGTACAATGTAGATTATGTTTATGTTATTGTGTTTTTATGTTTATGTATGTTGTATTAATGTTATGTTTTTTTTAACAGGGGGCGCACCGGAAAAGAAGAAAAGAAGAAGGACGGGACATGCTGGAAAGGTGAGTAGAATATATAGAATGTTTCTAATGTTTATATATTTACTGTAAATGTGTTGCACTATTTTTTTATTTTTTTTCCCTAGGTGGCTGATCTGAAGGGACATCTGCAAAGGTAAGTGGTCTTAATTATTTTATTTTAGCTTATAATTAGATTATTTTATATATAGATAGCATTTATTGTATGTTAGCTAGGGGTATGTGTTTTATAGAGATAGCATAGCATGTATTGTATATTAGATTGTGGCATTTATTTAGATACATTGGGGGATGTATATTATATAGATAGGATGTATTGTATATTAGATAGGGGTGTAATGTATTGTATTTCATTTTATTTGTATTTTATGTATTTGTATTGTATGTATTATATGTATTTCCTTTTTAGGTGTGTATTTTTTTTTCTGTAGTGGGGTGGGTTTGTAATGTATTTTTTTTATTTTCTATAATGTTCCTTTCTTATTTTTTGTGACTTAGGCTTTCTTATTTTCTGTAATGTAGATTTTTTATTTTTTGTGATTTAGGTTCTTTTATGTTATGTAATGTCGATTTTTTATTTTTGGTGACTTTAGTTTTTTTATTTTCTGTAATTAGAGTGGTGGGGGGGTTATTAGGGGGTAGGTAGGTAGTGTAGGTAGGTAGTGTAGGTGTTAATAGATTAGTGTAGATAATATTTAATGTTTTATTGGGGGGGTATGGTGCAGTGTAGTGTTTATACTTAGTGTCATGATGGTCATTGATGACCATTATGGCACTTATGGTGTTAATGTTGGGTTGTAACAGGCCTGATGGGGTTAAAAAAAGGCTTATGAGGGTCTGTATTGACCCCAATGAGTGAACGGGTTAATTAGGGGTTTATGGGGGTCTGTATTGACCCCCATGAGTGAGGGGGTTAATTAAGTGCCTATAGGGATCTGTATTGACCCCCCATGAGTGACAGGGTTAATGAAGGGCTTATGGAGGTCTATATTGACCCCCATGAGTGACAGGGTAAATTAAGGGCTTATGGGGGTCTATATTGATTCTCATGAGTGACGGGGTTAATTAAGGGTTTATGGCGGTCTGTATTGACCCCCATGAGTGCCAGGGTTATTTATGGGCTTATGTGGGTCTTTATTGACCCCCATTTGTGACAGGGTTAATTATATGCATCATGGGGGTCTGTATTGACCCCCATGAGTGACAGGGTTAATTAGGGGTTTATGGGGGTCTGTATTGACCGCCATGAGTGAGGGTGTTAATTGAGTGCTTATGGGGGTCTGTATTGACCCCCATGAGTGACAGGGTTAATAAATGGCTTATGGGGTTCTGTATTGACCCCAATGAGTGACAGGGTTAATGAAGGGTTTATGGGGGTCTGTATTGACCCCCATGAGTGAGGGGTTTAATTAAGTGCTTATGGGGGTCCGTATTGACCCCCATGAGTAACCGAGTTAATGAAGGGCTTATGTGGGTCTGTATTGACCCCCATGAGTGACAGGGTTAATTAAGGTCTTATGGGGGTCTATATTGACCCTCATGAGTGACAGGGTTCATGAAGGGCTTATGGGGGTCTGTGTCTGTATTGACCACCATTAGTGACCGGGTTAATTAAGGGCTTATGGGGGTCTATATTGACCCTCATGAGTGACGGGGTTAATGAAGGGCTTATGGGGGTCTGTTTTGACCACCATGAGTGACAGAGTATATTAAGGGCTTATGGGGGTCTATATTGACCCCCTTGAGTGAGGGGTTTAATTAAGTGCTTATGGGGGTCTGTATTGACCCCCATGAGTGACAGGGTTAATAAAGGGCTTATGGGCATCTATATTGACCCCCATGAGTGAGGGGGTTAATGAAGTGCTTATGGAGGTCTGTATTGACCCCCATGAGTGACATAATCCGTAATGTGGGAATCGCAAAGCGTTACGACGATTCGTAGTTTGACAACTATTTTATGTGATGGGCTTGAATTTGAATCGTTTGGCACATTGCCAGAAAGTTTGAAAATAAACTTTGTCAGACAAGTAAGAGCCCCCAATTGGAAGGTTCGGAGGTGGGGGATAAACATTTATATACTTTTCTGGCTGAACTTTAATTTGCCCATAATTTGCCCATAATAAGTTCCTGAAGAAGTGTAAAAGATATTTAAGTTACTTATTTATACCGTTGACTGGCACCTGATTTTTTGAAGGCTCTAGACATTTATATTTCACTAGAAGTATTTTTTTCCCAGGCAATTATTAGTCAACATGAAGGATAAAGAATGCAACGCCACTAAACCTAAATCTAAAACTAAGAATAATACTGGGAATGCTCCAAAAGCACCACCGGCAACTTTTTTCTCCCCAAAGGGGAATTTAGGGGCTATGAGTTCCTCACAAAGAGAATCCCCTACACATATTTACATATATTTTAGAGTGGAGGAATTAGAAAAAACTCACGAAATTTAAATTAAAGAATTTCAAAAAGTAGTTAATTATTCAGCAGATTTGGAATGTAAAATAGAATGTATGGAAATTAAAGCTACACAACAAGAGGACTTTTCCAGACAGAATAACTTGAAATTAAGAAGCAGTGTTAAAAGCATCGTGGGCGAAAAACTAAATTTGATCCTCCGTTTGAAAATCTGATTATTTTTACAAATATTTCTGGAGAGGCTTTAACAAAACATAGAAAGTTTCAAGAAATTACTAAAGCTTTACGTAAGGAAAATATTTCATATAAATGGGCTTTTCCTAACAAATTGATCATTTTTAAAGATAATCAGAAAAAAATTGCTAATTCGGTGGGAGAGGGGGAAACTATGTTGAGGGAATAGAACATATCCTTTGTGGAATCTGTTAAGGAAACTGTTGTTAATTTTCAAAATCTTCAACTTTTAGAGTGGAGAAGGAAATAGGGAAGGGTGGAGGGGGACATGGTGGTGGAGAGGGGAATGGAGGGGGGCGTGGAAGGGATGAAAGGAATGAAACACTATGTCTGGTTAGTAAGAAGACACTTCTCAAATTTTATTATTGAGCAATCACTCACTCAAGGAGAGGAGGAGAGCAAAATAATGGGGTAGTTGATGGGAATGAAGGTAAAAAAAGCAAGGTAATAGAGAAAATAAGATATTGCTAGTAAAGTAAGATATACTCTTTACACTATAAATAACACTATAAATTCACAGAAAAATCACTGATTGATAATAGAAAAGTTGGATACTTTTTGTTCCAACTTATAAATAGTATGATATAGGTAAAGATTTAGTTAATGAGAAGTTATAGAAGGGAGGGTAGAAGAAAGAATAAGAAGCATTAAATATGTCCTTCCCCCCTCTCCTCCATTCCTCTCTTCCCCTTTTGCTCCCCATGTTTTCCATTTCTGTTTCCGCTACTTGTTAAAGCGGTTCCTTCTCTGCTTTCTCCTAATAATATATACAGAAGAAAGCGAATGGCGTTCTGGGATGGGCTACCACGGTGGGGCTGCTAGACGTAGATTGGTCTAGCCAAATTAACCATTAGACTTATAGTCATATGTCTTTTGGTAGGGTACATCATGTCTTGGTTTTGTATGAAAATATGTATGTTTTTATGTGGAATAGTTGTAAAACTTTCAATGTTCAGGTATTCAATTTTCAGGTTATGTCGAATTCTGGGTGGTTTAGAATGTTTTTTTGTGAGTGGTACCCTAAGGGGTCCCTTTGTTTTTTTGGATGGGATTTAAGACAGTGTCACAGAATGTACAAGGATGGAACTGTATTTGAGAGGCGAGTGTTAATAGCTCAATTTCGGAAAATTAAAGCTGATGTTTGTGTACAGGAAACGCATTGGCAAATAGATAAAGTCCCTTTCTGGAACGATAGTCAATTCCACATATAAAAAGAAGTCGTGTGGAGTATCAATCTTGTTTAGTAAAAATATTAACGTTAGTGAGCAATATAGAGAAGTAGACTTGAAAGGGAAATTTGTCATATGGGCCGGAAAATCAACCAGCTAAATTACACTATAGTAAATATTTATGCACCCAATGAGAGACAAAATGGGTTCTTAAACAAATAACGGATTAAAAATATTAAAGTAGGCAAACTAATTGTTTGCAGTGATTTTAATATGGTACTGAATGTATCTTTAGATAGGAAAAGTAATAATAATCAAGAATATTTACATTGGCATACAAAAAGGAAAGCCAATCTTTTCTAAGAATCCTTAGTGAGATTTGAGTTATATGATGTTTGGCGGTTAAGATATGGTAATGCCAGAGACTATACGTTTTATTCTCACCGCCATAAGTTTTATTCTAGAATAGACTACTTTTTGGTTGACTCGGAAACCTTGGTAGCCACAGACTCTACCAAGATTAATATAATTGAATGTTCAGATCATGCTATGATAGAACTCCAGATTAAAGATCATTTGACTCAAAAGACGTACTCTAGAAATAGAATGGCTATTTTATTATTTAATAATTCAGATAAACAAATATTATTACGGGCAGAAATAGAAAACTTTTTCCAAGTTAATGAGAATTCAGTTCCTGAGCCCTAAACGATTTGGAATGCCCATAAAGCATATATAAGAGGAATGTTACTCTCATAGGGTGCACATAGGAAACAGAGTGGTCTATAATTCCGAGACTTATATGCACAATGAGCAAACCTTGAAAGACAAAATGAATTATCCCCTTCAACTGATAAGAGTATAGAGATTAGAAAAGTGAAAAACGGCATAAACAAAATTGTCAAAAAAAATATTGATAATAGCCTTCAACAGAGAAAATATTTTTTGGATAATAAAGTTTGAAAACTATTAGCTTGGAAATTAAAAAATAATAAACCAATTAATAGAATAGATGAATTAATAATTTAAAACAAAAAGAAGGACTCAATTACATTAACAAATCCTAGTGATATTGAAAAGGCCTTTTTTGACTTTTATGAAAATCTTTACAATTTAGAAAGTAACGATGCAGTTATAAAACCAAAAATAGAAAATATTACTACATTTTTGGATAGACTTTCGCTTCCCCAAATCACTAAGGAGGACTTAGATTATCTAAACAGTGAAATAAAAACATTAGAAATTGAAGAAGTAATTGATAACTTAAAGTCAAATTCAGCCCCTGGTCCAGATGGCTTTGTAAATTATTATTACAAAACCTTTAAGATCGTACTTATGAAACATCTAGTCGAAGTGTTCAATGAAATTAAAAGAAAGGGGAGTGTGCCTAAAGAAATGTTAGAGGCAGTTGTGATTAATATTCCAAAGCAAAATAAAGATATAAGGTGGTGTAAGAATTATAAACCGATATCTTTAACGAACACGGATATAAAATGATATGCAAACATTTTAGCTAAAATATTGAGCTTGTGCCTTGATAAATGAATAAATATGGATCAATCAGGTTTTTTACAGGATAGGCAGGGAGCTGATAATACAAGGAGATTAATTGACTTAATTTATTTTTGTAAGGATAACCATAAACCTTCTATAGTTATCACATTAGATGCAGAAAAGGCCTTTGACAGGCTAAACTGGGAATTTATGAATCAAGTATTACTAAAATTCGTTTTTGAAGGTTTTGGAGTGAAATCTACAGGGGCTTTATATTCAAACCACTCTGCCTGTGTTGTAGGAAATGGCCTAAAAACAAACACTTTCACCATTACCAATGGGACCCGTCAGGGTTGTCCATTATCTCCTTTAATTTTTGTCTTGATGTTGGAACCTTTGGCAGAAGCCATTAGAATGAATAAAAAAATTCATGGAATTCGAATTGGTGATTCTGAGCTTAAAATCATGCTTTAAGTTGATGATGTGATATAAACTATAGCCAAACCTAGAAAGTCTTTACTACAGATTCAGGATTTAATAAATAAATTTGGTTTAATTTCCTACTACAAAATAAATTGGTCAAAGACGGAGGTATTAACGATAAATATAGACGAAGGTGAAATAACTTCTCTGAAAAACATTTGGGAAATTGATTGGGAGTTAAATAAAATCAATTACTTGGAAATAGAATTTTCAGAAAAATTGGAAAATTTAGTTAAAAAACATTTTTCCAAATTATATGACAAAACTAAAAACCAACTAATAAATTGGAAATGAAATAGATTATCCTGGTTCGGTAGAATAGCAGCCGTAAAGATGTCTATATTGCCGCAAATAAATTATTTATTTAGATGTTTGCCTTTATCTGTTCCTGAAACTATAATTAAAAAATACCAAACCTTGATCGATTCATTTATATATAATGGGAAAAATCGAGAATTAATTCAAGGATTGTTAGGAAGAGCTTTATAAAAGGAGGCATTGCGTCCCTTTCTGTTGAAGAATATTATATGGTTTACAAGTGGATTTACCTTAAAAAGTAAAGGCTGATAAACTGCAGAGTGCACTAATTGTGCTCAGGTGAGAGGGGTGTGGCTTGACTGTTAAACTTGTATAAAAAGGTTTGTGAGCTGGTTTGGGGCCTGTTTACAAGTGGATTTACCTTACAAGTAAAGGCTGATAAATTGCAGAGTGCACTAAGTGTGCCCAGGTGAGAGGGGTGTGGCTTGACTGTTAAACTAGGATAAAGGATTTGTGAGCTGGTTTGGGGCCTGTTTACAAGTGGATTTACCTTACAAGTAAAGGCTGATAAATTGCAGAGTGCACTAATTGTGCCCAGGCGAGAAGGCAGAAGTTAATAGAAACCGGAGAAGGGGAACTTGTGAGCTTGCGAACATTTTCAGTATCAAGTGCAATTCTAGTAAAAGCCTAGGAGTTTAAATAAAAGGAGGGCCTTCAAAGAAAAGGGAGGGCAGATTTATAGTGCAAAGGAGGAAAACTTTATATAAATATATTATATTATATTCTTTATTTTTCCCACTGAAATTTCGCAGACAATAATAATAATAATTATGAGTCAGTCCAGTGGCAACCTTATTCAGTGTACATCCTGTCAAATGTATGCACTACTGGAACAGATGATCCAGGGTCCATACCTCTGTGACAGGTGTAAGCATGTTGCCTCTTTGGAAGCTCAAATTGAAGATCTGGAGAGGAGAATTGCAGCACTTAGTGATATTGCTCCACTGGAAAGGGAGTTGGTGCTAACGGAGCACAGTTTAGCTGGGCCTAGTATGGAGGGAGGAGCTGGGGCTAGTGAGGATGGCCAGGGAGGTAGCTGGGTTACAGTTAGAAGGGGAATCAGAGGGTACAGGAGGAGGCAGGCCAGTTCTGAGTTGGCAAACAACAACAGATTTGCCAGATTGAGTGAAACTGTTGGCGATGTCCATTCAGGAATGGCAATGCCAGATAGAGCTGTTCCCTCTAACAGCCGGGCGAACAGCTCTACTGGAGAAGAGGGAGGGCAGAATAGGCAGAGCAACAGACATGTTTTGGTGGTAGGGGACTCTATTATTAGGAAGGTAGACAGGGTAATTTGTCACCCAGATCCCAGCAATCGAACAGTTTGCTGTCTCCCGGGTGCTCGGGTTCGGCATGTTGTGGATCGGGTGGATAAATTATTGGGAGGGGCTGGTAATGAACCGGCGGTCTTGGTACACATTGGTACCAATGACAAAGTTAGTGGAAGATGGAGCGTCCTAAAGAATGATTTTAGAGAATTAGGGAATAAGCTTAAAGCAAGGACCTCCAAGGTAGTATTTTCTGAGATACTACCAGTGCCACGTGCTAGCCCAGGGAGGCAGAAGGAGCTTAGGGAGGTTAATGCGTGGCTAAAAAAGTGGTGCAGTGCAGAGGGTTTTGGGTTTTTAGAGCACTGGGCTGACTTCTCACTTGGGTACAATCTCTATAGCAGGGATGGATTGCACCTTAATGATGAGGGTGCTTTTGTGCTAGGGAATAGGATGGTAGAACGGCTGGGGGAGTTTTTAAACTTGTAGGTGGGGGGGGAGGGACTATATAGAAGTATTGGGGTAAATAGGGTAGAGAGGGAAAGGGATGAATTAGTTACCCATGGGGGAGGAGAAGGGGGAGGGTTACAATAGAAAGTAGGGAGATATTAATAGGGGCCTCAAATACAGTGGCAGGCACTTCACATCAGCAGAGCTATAGCAACATAAAGTGTATGATTGCAAACGCAAGAAGTTTGCCTGGGAAAATGGATGAGCTAGAAATATTAGCAGTACAAGAAAAATGGGGCTTAATAGGCATTACGGAAACATGGTGGGATGAATCTTATGACTGGACTGTTAATCTGGATGGTTATAACCTATTTAGGAAAGATAGGGGAAATGGTAAAAGAGGAGGAGGGATCTGTCTTTATGTTAAGCCTGAATTTAAGCCTATAGTTAGAGAAGATATTTATGCTGGCACTAACGGCATCATTGAATCCTTGTGGGTTGAGCTAAATAGTGGAGGAGCTAATTCTAAATGCATATTGGTGGGAGTATGCTATAAACCCCCAAATATAGCTGAAAGTGAGGAAATACAATTATTGTTACAGATTGGAAATGCAGCTAAGCATGGGCAAGTTCTAATAATGGGAGACTTTAATTACCCTGATATAAACTGGATAAACGAGACCAGCAGCTCAGCTAAGGGGAGCAGGTTCTTGAGTACACTCAGGGATCATTATCTAGCCCAGGTAATTCAAGAACCTACTAGAAATGGGGCCATCTTGGATTTAGTCATCACAAGTAATATTGATATAATATCAAATATAAAAATAGGGGAACCCTTGGGGAACAGTGATCACAACACAGTCTCATTTGAGATTGAATACAAAAAACAAAGTTGTAAGGGGCCAACAAAAACTCTAAATTTTAAAAGGGCTAACTTTAATGGGCTACGGGCAGCAATACAACATATAGACTGGGACAAAGAACTTACAGGGAAGAATACTGAAAATAAATGGACAACATTCAAATCCTTACTAAATAAACATACTCATCAGCATGTACCATGTGGAAATAAAATAAATAGGAGTAAATCACATCCCATGTGGCTTAACAATGACTTAAAGATCATAATGAGGAAAAAGAAATATGCATTTAAATTATACAAGAAGGAGGGAACAGAGGCATCTTTATGTGACTATAAGGAAATCAACAAGGCTTGCAAAAGGGCTATTAGACTGGCTAAAATAGAAAATGAGAAGTCAGTTGCAATGGAAAGTAAGACTAACCCTAAAATATTTTATAAATATATTAATGGGAAGAAGGCCAGGAAGGAATCGATAGGACCATTACAATGTGACACAGGCCATCTGATAATTAGTGACCAGGAAAAGGCAGATGAGCTAAATAGGTTCTTTTCGTCAATTTACACAAGGGAGGTACCAGTGGTTGGGACACTGCAACATAATGGGGCTACACTACCTTCACTAAATAATTGGTTAACACAGGAAGAAATACAAAAGAGGTTGGAGAAAATAAATGTTAATAAAGCCCCAGGTCCTGATGGAATACATCCAAGGGTACTGAGGGAGCTGGGTTCTGTAATAGTCAAACCATTATATCTAATCTTTAAAGACTCGCTCACTACAGGGTCTCTACCAGATGACTGGAGAAAAGCAGAGGTGATACCTATATTTAAGAAGGGATCTAGAGCAAATCCGGGGAATTATAGACCAGTGAGCCTCACTTCTGTAGTTGGGAAGCTTTTAGAAGGGTTAATAAGGGACAGAATACAAGAATATGTCTATTTGAACAGGATCATAGGTAGCAGTCAACATGGATTTATGAAGGAAAGGTTGTGTCAGACCAATCTAATTAGTTTTTATGAGGAGGTTAGTAGGAACTTGGATCAGGGCAACTCAGTGGATGTAGTCTTTTTAGATTTTTCAAAGGCATTTGATACAGTGCCACATGGAAGACTAGTGAGCAAACTAAAGGATACAGGAATTGCAGTAAATATCTGCTCATGGATCGAGAGCTGGCTAAAAGACAGGAAGCAAAGGGTTGTTGTAAATGGAACATACTCCGATTGGTCTAATGTGATAAGTGGGGTTCCTCAGGGCTCAGTATTGGGTCCTCTCCTTTTTAACATATTTATTAATGACATTGAAGTAGGACTCGAATGTAGTGTCTCCATTTTTGCTGATGACACTAAGTTGTGCAAGGTAAGAAAATCAGATAATGATGTACTTTCCCTACAAAAGGATTTGCATAAATTAGAGAAATGGGCGGCTAAATGGCAGATGAGATTTAATACAAATAAATGTAAGGTTATGCATTTGGGAAGGAACAATAGCCAAGCAATCTATAATCTTAATGGAGCAAATCTAGGGGTATCAGATATTGAAAGGGATTTGGGAGTACTAGTGGACAACCACCTAGGTAACAGCGCTCAAAGCCAAGCAGTGGCTGCAAAGGCAAATAAAATATTAGCATGTATTAGGAAGGATATAGAAGCCAGGGAAGAAGATATAATTCTGCCACTATACAAATCTCTAGTACGCCCTCATTTGGAATATGGAGTACAATTTTGGGCACCACCTCACAAAAAAGACATTTTAGAGCTGGAAAAAGTACAGAGAAGGGCTACAAAACTAATAAGGGGAATGGAGGGGCTAAGTTATGAAGAAAGACTAGCAAACTTAAACTTATTTTCGCTAGAAAAAAGGCGTCTAAGAGGAGATATGATTACGTTATTTAAATACATCCAGGGTCAATATAAGGCTTTGTCAAGTGAACTTTTTGTAGCAAGAGATTTTCAACTTACAAGAGGACATCCGTTGAGGTTAGAGGAAAAAAGATTTCACCTTAAACAAAGAAAAGGGTTCTTCACAGTTAGGGTGGTTAAACTGTGGAATTCTCTACCAAAGGAGGTGGTGACAGCGAATTCGATAGACAACTTCAAAAAGGGGTTAGATATATTTCTGAATAAAGAGGGCATTCAAGGCTATCCTAGATAACTAGCAAGGAATATTGATCCAGGGAGAAATTTGATCGCCAGTTTCTGGGGTCAGGAAGGAATTTTGCTTTTTTTTCCCCCTTATGAGACAATTGGCAAAGTTTCAATGTTTTTTTTTTTTATGTTTGCCTTCCTCTGGATCAATTAACAATAATTAACAATTAACAATAATAATAAATAGTCCAAATTAAAAAGATCAATAGAGATCTAAAAAGGTTGAACTTGATGGACTAACTCTTTATTCATTCTCCAATACTATACTATTAATAATTATTTAATCAATAATTAAATTAATAACTAATCCGCATATTGCAGATCAGAGGAGATCTTAACAGGTTGAACTTGATGGACTGAAAGTCTTTTTTCAACCTTAATTACTATGTAACTATGTAACTATGTAACTATGTAACTATGCAATGCTATCTCATTTTATACCCTGGTCTGCTAAAACAAAACAAAATAAGTGGATAACAATAAAACAATGTTTAACTAATGGCTTATCATTAAGGGATTGGCTTTGGTATGATAAAGTTCCCAATAATAATATTAAGTCAATAATAATTAAAACATGGTTTACATTTTGGTTTAAATGGAACAAAAAACAAAACCTTTGGACAATTTCGTCTTCGGAAATGTCATTGTTAGGTCTAAGTAATGTTCTTAACTTGGCTTGTCTTCGTAATTGGGGTAATTGGAACATACAGACATTGTAAGATCTGTTCGATAAAGGTGAAATTAAGTATTTTTCCAAGTTAAGTGCTGATTTTAGTTTTCCTTGGTCTATATGGTTGGAATATGAGAGAGTTAAAAAAGCTATTTTAAAATCAAAATATTTAATTACCTCAAACAGATTCTTAACCAATTTCAAAAAGTTAGTACTTTATAATGACAGGAAACATATAATTTCCAAATGCTATGAAATATTAAGAAAACAGGATAAGACTGAAAAATCTCCAGGTATGCTTAAATGGGAAAAAGAATGTAATAACTTAATTGACCTGGAAAATTGGTCTAGAGCTTTTGCGTTCTCACAGAAAATTATTAAATATCAAGCATATAGAGAAGTCAATTTTAAAGTGATTCAGAGGTGGTACTTTTTCCCAGTAAAAATAGCAATTATTAACAATAATCCTAACAGGGGGCTTTGTAATCAGCAGGGGAAGCACAAACATATTTGGTGGGACTGTGACCCCATTAAGAAACTTTGAAGTTTGACTTTTGAATATATTTCTAAAATTTGCGGTAAAATCATTAAGCCGTCATGTGAAATGGTTATTCTTCACATCATGGACAAAAGGCTTAAGATGGAAGAACAAGCTTTAATTATACAGGTAGTCTCAGTAGTCAAATGGCTTATTGCCAAATGCTGGAAATCAGAACTTATTCCATCACTGAATGAAGTATTAACAATTCTCAAAAAGAACAGAGAATTAGAAAGGAATCTATATGACATGGGCATTGTTTTATCTAGGCTTAATAGTTGGCTGATTTGGGATAAATATTTCCATTCATTAAACTCATTAGACATAACCTTTTTTTAGTTTTTGTATGACTGTAATATATCTTGTATTTGTATATTTGTGTTTTGTACAATTTTGTAATATCTGTTTGTTATTTGTAGAAACTTAAGCAAAATAAAAATAAATAAAAACTAGAGCTCTTTACTGCTCTCCATCTAAGATAAAAGGCTTTTCTCTTCCCACCGCTATATAGTTTCCCAAGACTAGCAGATGTCAGTAAGCCTGTTGTGAACAAACAGATTGCACTTCATCAATGTTTGACAGAATTAAAGGCAGCAGAGAGGTCAAGGAGGAGGAAAAGGAAATTATGACAATTTAATTTGGTATTTAGTAGGTTATTGGCCATTTTTGTTTAGGAGGGCTCTATGGAGTTACCAATGCAAAGGCAAGACTGGATGGGGTTGAGTCTGGAGTTGGAGGAGAGAAAGTAAACCATGGGACTAGTCTCTTATTAGCTTGGAGGAATTAGGAGAAAATAAATAAAAGATATAATAAAAAACAATCCTCCAATCCGAACATTTGCTTGTCTTGTATTAGTAGTTACACATTTTTTCCAAAGGATGAGTTAAGAATTTGCATAGGTAGTTGCTGCCAAAAAACACTTAGCAAAGAAATGGAAAACACTAGTCTTAGATAAAGAAGAAATAGTAAAAAGGTTAAATACCCTTATGATTTATGAAAGAATGACCCATACTCTTAATAACATGCTCCCAACATTTAGGGGGATTGGGATGGCTTGGTGTAACTCTATTTATACTATCTCCGAAATCGAAAACTCTTAGAACACTCTTCTCTTGCGTCAGAAATGGCTTGAGAGTGCAGGGTTCCTGGGCTCCGGGGCAGACTCTGTATTCTAAGCATCTTAAAAGCGATTTGATGGCCTCTTACGACACAGGTAAAACTTAAACGAGAATTCAAAGGCAGAATATATTCAAATTGTTATTTATTTAGTTAAATATTCTTTTTCGGTTCTTTTTTTAAAAAAATGTTTATTTGTTGATCTTCTTTATGATAAATAAGCTTTACAGCAACTTTACCGAAATTTGAAAAAGGAAAAAGATGTGAAGTAGTCACATTATGGTCCGTTCGGAATACTTTGTTAAGATTTTATGGATGTAATGTTAGTATAAATGCTCTGACCTGCATGTCAATAATGTCATTACTTGATGCTACAGACATATGTAACAATAAAGTTTATTGAAGGAAAAAAAATAGCATAGGTAGACCAACTGGATACTGTTGAGTCTTGGCAGAACGCACAATAATTTTTTGCCAACTATCATTGCCATCAGAGCACTTTCCATTTTGGAGTATCACCTGTAAATTTATCAACAGTACAATTTATTATGTAAGCTCTTCTACAATACGTATTTATGCCCTTTTAATGATTTTATTATTTTTTGTTTCATAATTTTTGTAATTCTTTTTACAGACCACCTGCGGAAGTTCAAAGACCATTGGGAGTCCGGGAACAACAACTTTGGCCTATAGCATAGTCACATAACACACCATATTGTCTATTACTAATTTGATCTTTTCAAGTGAAACCTGCAAAACACTATATATGGTTTTCTGATATCTGGAAATGTATAGTATTATTCATCTTATTCATGATCTTTATGTTTATATTATTCCTTGATAAACAAGTTTTCTCTTCAGATCAATAGGGACAGTAAGTGTTTGGTAGTAGATTTTGTATCACTGATATTGTACATAAGTAGAACATGAGCTTCACAGGTAATACCTACACTATAAAAAAGTTGATATAGACATTTGAGATGATAGGGGAAGAGACAACTTGATGAAAAAATATAGGACTGTGATCCAAATATTAAGGAAATATGCTGGTCCATTATTAAAGAACATTTTAGACCCTTAAAAGTCACAAGAAAATCTTGCATCAATCTGAAGGAATTACCATAAAGTTGCTGCTGCTCAGGAAAGGAACTGTGGATGTGAGAGCAGGTAATGAGAGAGGAATTTAGATTATTGAAACAGTGGACAAGATAGTACAGGAAATATTTAGAAATGTGAACTTATATATAGTAGAGTGTATTACTTGTCATACGGGTGGAAATGCAAGGACTGACAGAGTACATATACATAGCGGTTTGCTAGGTAAGGTTTTTGGATCAGATTCATCATTAGTGATGTGAGAATATGTGTGTGAAATGAGAAATACAATTATGTGTGGTTTGCAGTAGGCAGGTATTCCTGGGGGACAAATGTCAATTTATAGAATTATTAATATTATCCTTTATTATAAAAATCCAACTTATTCAGTAGTGCTAAGTACAGAGATACAATGAGTACATGAGACAAATATTATAAAAGTTACGTACTGGTACATTGTTATAGTTGTTGAGGTTAAAAAAAGACTTTTAATCTATCAAGTTTAACCTTTTTAGATCTCCTCTGATCTGTAATATGCAGATTGTTTTTAGTTGTTATTGATCCAAAGAAAAGCAAACAGAAAATTGTCTCAAAAGGGAAAAAAAATAAAATTATTTCCTGACCCGAGATATTGACAATCGGATTCCCCCCTGGATCAATACTCCTTCTCTAATTATCCAGGATATCCCTGAATGCCCTTTTTATTAAAAAATATATCAACCCCTTTTTAAAGTTATTTGTCAAATTCAATGAAACCACCTCCTTTGGTAAAGATTTCCACAGTTTACACACTCTTACTTGTGAAGAGCGCTTTTCTTTCTTTAAGAAATGACTGTGATCCCCTCTGAAGACGTCAAAAAGGTCTGTGCAAAAGGTTTTCTGAAGTGAAGCAAGAGCCAGTTAATGTTGGAGGCGCTTGCACCACTGTGAGAGGCTATGTATTCACAGTTCTATACTAAGGCTGCAACACAAAAGTGTGTTAGAGAGGGAATATAATTGGTTATTTCTGACTCCCTGGACCTTTTGGCTGGAGCCCTAAAGCAGACAATGTAAAGTAGCCACAATAGACTCAAGGCAGGGCCGTCTGAAGAAACCATTACATTTGGGTACATAAAGCATGAGACACTTTGTATTTTCAACACTGCCACCTAGGCTTCAGAAAAAGCATATGATTGATTGCTTTCCCTTTTTGGCAAAGAACCTTTGAGTCTTTAGCCATTGTACACAGACCATCCCATTCAGGATGGAGACATCCTCACTGATATAGGTGTAGTTTCCTTCTACTACTGGAAGGGTTTTATCCAGGCACACTTAATGTTAAGACCAGCTCTAAACATTTGATCAGACTGCTAAAAAATAACAGGTTGTATTGAACTTTGCAAATCACATATAATAGTTGTCAAACTGCAAACTTTAACCACATGAACCACAGAAATGGAAAAGACGACGAAAACACACAAATGTTCCTCAAATTCACTTATACACTCACACACAGCACAGGGGAAACAGCCCTCACATTTTTGTAAATATTTTATAATATATTTTCATGTGACAACATTGAAGAAATGAGACTCTGCTACAATGTAAAGTAGTAAGTGTAAAGCCTGTATAACAGTGTAAATTTGCTGTCCCCTCAAAATAACTCAACACACAGCCATTAATGTCTAACCGTTGACAACAAAAGTGAGTACACCACTAAGTGGAAATGTCCAAATTGAGCCCAAAGTGTCAATATGTTGTGTGGCCACCATTATTTTCCAGCACTGCCTTAACCCTCATGGGCATACACTTACTACTTTACATTGTAGCAGAGTGACATTTCTTCAATGTTGTCACATGAAAGATATTATAAAATATTTACAAAACTGTGAGGGGTGTAGGATCAGAGTAGGATCAGTCAGAGATAATGATTTGGAAGGTTCAAGAAAACTCATGCTTTGTTATATGATAGTTGATATTATTCAGTGTTATTTAAGAAACAGATAATGAAAACATTTATAAGATCTGTTGAAGGTTTTGCTTCAAGAATATGTTTGCGGTTTTTCATCTGGAAAGATTTTTTTCTGTACATGATATCTGGAGAATGTTATAGTGGGTAGAAAGGTGATTAAAAAACTCTTGTAGATCCAGAAAACAATGAAAAGATCATTATGAGTACACTTATGTCTCATGGCAGTTTTTTTCCACAGAACTTCTCATTGAACAGTAATTCCACTGAAGATAAAGATTCTGGATAGTGACATTCAAATGAGGCTAAAAAAACATGCCCACTTTTTTGCCTCAGGCTCAATTAACATGGGTATATATTTACTACTATGGACCCTGCTGGACATAGCCATGTATTAGGGTGCAGTGCCTGAAACCCAGTCACAGACTGTTGCTTACCCCTCTTTTGGGTTCATCAGTTGGTTTTGGAAATAAGGCAGGAGATAGATTCTGAACAGACACTAAATATGTTATGGTGGTAGAAGAGTGATTGTAAAACCCTCCAATGTAGATCTAGGAAGGAATGAAAAGATCATTCAGGAGGGTTTTTAAATCAAACATTAATACATATTTATAATAAAAATAGTGACATAATGTACAAACTGTACATAGTAATGCCACAAACATCCACACCTAGGCTTGACTGTTTCTCTTGTTTAAAGAAGAATTATGATAAGTCAGGATGATAATTTTGAGTTGTAACATACTGGTGTACAACATAATATTTTTTTCCCTGAGCTAAAAGACTACTCCCTTTGGGCCATGGTGCTGGACACACTTATAATCAATTTAACCTAAAAAGTCTATGATTGTTCCTTTTATGTAAATGTATTTTTAAGTGTATCAAATACAATGTCTTCTAGTTCTGAGATAGTCCATTCCCATAGAACCAGCAGCTATTAATGCATTGTTCATTCTCATATTACTCATTTATTATTATATAGAGTACTGATTTACACATAAACTATACATGAAATAAGATCAGATCACTGTGTAAGGCAGGATTCTCAACTCTACTTCAATAACTGTAATTGCATTTTTGTCATTGCATTTACTGTACTCTGTAATACTTATAAATAAGAAAAAATTGTGTTGAAAAAGCAGTAAAACCAATAAAAAGACAAACATTTATGTACAAAGTAACATTATTTATAAAAAGAGTGTTAAAATTACATCGCAGTCATGTGATTGCGATGAAAAAACATAATAATGATGGGTACAGAATATAAACAATATTTGTTATAAAGTTCAACAGAGATATTACATAGAAATATTCATCATATATATATATATATATATATATATATATATATATATATATATATATATATATATATATACAATATTAATAACTGTAGCAGTTAAATATTTTATAGCTCAACCACAATGGAATAAAGTATTAAACAAATAAACAGCAATGCAATCATCAAGTCTCTTACTGCAGTCTTTGAATCTGGTTAAACGTCCTCTTGACTGTCAACAATGCCTTAGGACGTTTGTAATATAGAGTTTGAATTTCCGAAGCAGAGATATGCTGGTGTAATTGACCATTCTAAAGAATGCAAGATAAGACCACCTAATGTGTCTCACCAGCTATTTGACTTTATCAGGACATGGTTATTTACTCGCTTAGGCTGAAAATACAATATTTTTTTCCTAGTGTCTCTGCCACTTCAGAGAAGGCATATATTAAGTAAATTAGCTTGAAGCATTTTTAACGCTTACATTTTTTAAAGTTGTCACTGATTTTAACTGTTGGCTATAGAGGGTTGCATTTTAGAAGTTATTATGAGTTATTGAAAGCTTATGTTGGTAGATTGACTTTTCAATCATTTTCAGGGACTTTTGTACTCTTAGTACTATTAGTAATATTAAAACATTGAGGTAAGACTATTAATTTTTATTATAATTTTCAGTTTCACTGTACTATAATACAAATAAGCAGACTGACCATTGCAGTATAGCAATAAAGAAGCTGCATTATTCTATTTTGTTTACTTATTTGGCATATAAGCCATACATGTGTATCCAGACTAGTATACAATGGTAGATATCTCCATTATGTATCGTTATCATTTATTTGCTCAGTACTTTGATCACACAAGAGAGGGCATTCTTATTCCTAGGTCAGAGGCTAGATGTCTCACAAATTGCTCTGCCTGGTTTTGCAATATTCGTGTTTATATGTGCCATTGGGGGAGGGAAACATCCAAGGTGGACGTCAGTGTAACCAGCGTGGCTTGCCACATACATTCTTTAAACATTATACATAAAACAAGATGTTATAGTCCTTAAAATCCCAAAATATCCTTTTGATCGTAGTAATCACATGTGTTAGGGTTTCAAGAATAGAGTTAATGGTGGGGTTCAGGCGCGTCTGCCCAGGCCCCAAAAGCAGCCATGGCAACACACAAAAACTGTTAAGACTTGTGGATTCCCAGCCTAACTTTTAAGAGGATCGACAAGCTGGACTGGAAATAAATAATCCCATTGTATTGATACTGTGGATTCCCATTGCTCTGAGCTCAAACAGCACATAGTCTTATGCAGAAAACTAAAGTTCCCTTTGCAACGCTCACAGTTACCATGGCAACCAGCAACATGGGCGCTCATCACTTCAGAATTCTCAAGGCTGTCCTCACAATTAAAAATTAAACTGAGGTTAGGTTTCTTTGTTATGAGGAGAATTACCTGGGATTTGGGCCTGGTCGATGCTCATCTGTGAGTTCTAATTTGATGAATATTTTGTTTACACATTATCCTGGTAACACATTCACTTCTTAGTTGGTAATTAACCTTTGACATCTGGCTAATTAGTTTACCTTGGCATGTCAGTAGCATGATAAAGAGTCTTTAAGAGATTATACATGATTATATTTGGTATCAAAAAGTTGAACCTAATAAATGGATAAGGTGATAATTTTAGTCCAATGCATTGTCACCGATACCTGGTGAACTAGGGCACTGAGTGAGCAAACATTTCATATTCCAGAAAAATTGTCTTTCAATAAACATTAAAAAGAGTAGTTATTGCTTTAAAAAGGGCTTGAGAGTCCAATTTGAAAATCAAAGAACAGGTATAGGCCCCTATTTAATTCCATGCCTGTAATTACGATCATACAGGCTGTGGTGAGAAATGCGGGTGAGAAATTTGCAACAGTTACAGAGGTATTTAATTGAAGAAGCCCGCAATTACAGGGCTGAAGTCTAAAACCTTAAACTACAAACCCATACATAGCATTTCAGAGCATGATCATGATCAATTAGGCAAGCCCATAAGTTACAATTTAGAAAGAGCCAATAGTAAATGAGACCGTCATTATGACATCAGTAAAACACAGAGTTTAAACATCAATTAGTGTTTAGAAGTGCAATTTGCCATTGTACTCGCAATCCAGCAATGTAGAAATCAATAAAAATGAATGAAGAAACTGTTCTAGTCCATGTGGGTGGCCTGATATGTATTAACTCTATGATTCCTGGGATCAATAAAATACAGAATTAAAACAGGATTGTTTTTATTTTTTATTACAGATTGCAAGCTTGAGACTGTTGTGCAATTAATTATAATGCCTTTCATTACTTTCCCAGTATTTTTAAATACATGTGTGTCTTTTTATTTGCTTTTGCAATGTTACGACTTGCAAGTCCTTTTTAGTACTCATAAATGTTTTTGCTACATTTGTCATTTGCATGTTTGAAGGCAATTGCGGGCTTGCTGAATTGTTGGAATTAAATAAGGAATTTGCGTCTTCAGCACTGGTAACATTTGCGGGCTTGAAACATCAAAGGAATAGATAGGACGTAGTTATCGATCGCGGGTAGCTAAAAGTAGCCAGTTAAATATCAGTACCTTTTACGGGCTACAATTGTAATTGCATTTTTCACAGTTAATAGGGGCCATAGTGTCCCACATGGATTTACTTTTTGCAACAGTTAGAATTCTGAGGTTTGTAAGGTATTGCTCCTGTTTTGTAAATTAGAGAGAGACTATTTAAATATCATGAATATCAAAAAAAATCAGAGGGATATTGTGTTTGATAGGTTTAAAATTCCCTTTTTTGCATTCTAAAAATATATGTCTAACAACTTGTGGAATACAGATGTCCTGGTGTCTCCTGCTTCTCAGGCATGTCACTGCTTGAAGCAGCACAAAATATTTCGAAATATGTGATAGTGACCTTAGATCACAGATGTAAAAAATGGCAGCTTGCTGAGAGTGAACAGAAAGAAAGGGAGAGGCTCCAGATGCTGATAATCTATTTCTTTGGGCAGGGGTGTGTTTCTAACTAGGCCCAAAAGATCCAGGCCTAGGGCAGCAAATTTACATGGAGGAGCTGGCTGCCTAAAGATAGAGTGAGGAACATTGAAATATCCCTTTGTGTATCACTACCTTGTTGTGGTGAAGGTTCATCACCAAGATGGGAAGATCATAGCAGAGGGTTCAGACAATTCATGGTCCACTAAAGAAAGAACTGGCAATCCATCCAGTATTTTTTGCATGAAAAAATCTTATGGATTAGCCCAACCAGTGAGACGTAGTCCATAGGGTCATGGAGCATCAGACACGACTGAATGACTAAACAACAACATTTAAGTTGGTATATGCACCAAAATTTCTATATGCTGTTATATTTCTGTCTACAAATGTACTTGACAGTTTCTGACAAACTATATATACATAAACACATATAAACTTATGATTTTAGGTATAGAAAGAGCATAGGAAGAGCTTCAAATCGGGCATAGTCGGCAAACAAATCAGAATGGCCTAGTGCAGCAGAAAACCTAAATAAGCCCATGACTCAAGTCCATTTAGAAGTAAGTGAAAGGTACATGTTATGACAATCACATTGAGAAGGATGGCAATAATTATGTTACCAAGTTAAAACATTAATATAAAACAAGATGTTTTGATTAAATATTTGTCTTATTTTTATGTCTTAAATGTATGATACTTTTTGGCTTATATGTGCTTTATTGGAAGATTATGAGACTTACTGCTTTCTCCCTATCTAATATAAGGGGGACTTTAGTCAGCTTTGGGGTATCAACTTAGGTTGAGTCTTCCAGATCGCAGGGTTCAATTCTGCTCTTATCTTTATATTCTCCTTATTGAATAACTTCAACATGTTGGCCAACAATAGTTGAGTGCAAATAAACGTTTTTTATTCATATTTATTCACATACCATGGTAGTGTTAGGCAATAGAAACACAATTGTATTATTACGTATTATATAAGTAGTTATTTTTATGGGGCTATATGGGTTGCATTTTTTCCTTACTTATAATTAAACATTTTAGAGAGATGACCACATATCGGGTTTTAAATTGGAATTACTTAATGTTATGTTTTTGTAGAAAACTTTGTATAAGTGATTGATAGCTTAGTATTACAAATTCAGGAAAAAATTGATCTTTCAAAGGAATATTGCAATGATATATTATTACATTATGGGTTTGTTTAAAGCTGTATTATAAATTGTCACTAGATTATGCTTGATGTTATTATTTATATTATACATAAATGTATTGTTGCGGTTTGAATCTATCGATAAGGCCGCTGTGCATTCAACCGATTCTGTACAGGTATCCTTTACTAACTTCTAAACAATATCATTTAAAAAATGTTTTTAAAGCATTGCTTTTTGGATACAATATTTTTTAAAGAACCATGGTAATCTATGGACAATTTTGCATGCTTGTGAAGTATGCAACAATCTGAAAAGTTTAGCAGCTAAGTAAGCATTTTAACGTTGCATGTCATTGGTTAGCAAAGAAAAAGTCCTGGTTAGGTGCTATTTTGTGTCTTTTTCTCCTTGAGGGTAATTATGTTTTTCTCTTCCTTAATCCTCCTCTTTCCCTTTTCTATCAGTGTTTTAACATTATAAACGGGACGGGGGATGTGGTTTAAATTAACGGCATCCATCTATCTTCAGTTCTTCCACTTAATATGAAAGTATTATAAATAAATGTGGAAGTCTCCACAATTCATGCCTGGGGACTCCGCCAGTCCACCCTTAGCTTACAGAGATATTTGGTAATAATTATTTGTATTCATTGCAGGGAATACTATAAGGGGATCTCAAACAGGGATCCAAGGTTTTTAAAAAGATGGTGATAGAATCTGCTAAGAGATGGGTAACTCTTTTGTTTATTAGGATATAGTTTAATTTATTTTAATTGCTTGTAAATTAATTTATTAGATTTCCATTTAAAGGCTATATTTGTTTTATTTTGTGGGGCAGATAAAGCTAGAGAAGATATTCCCAAGAGGCAAGTATCAATATTCAGTTTAAGGTGGACTTTAAATATTTCTGAAGCAAGGAACATAATATATTGCCAAATGACATTCCCACCAGATATGAATAAAGGAACCTATACAGAACAACATTGAAAGCAGCTGGGATTGATCTTTGTGGGTTTCTGAAGGTGAATTAAAAGTATATATTAAAAGGATATAGTGAGCCTAGGATGCCTCAGGTTAGGGGAGCCTCTTTACAGATACATGTAAACTAAATCGTCTTTGGGTTTCCATAGGTCTTTATTATAGTAGTAATAAAGTGTTTCAAGGACAGTAGCTATTACTGCCCAGGGCCACCTGCTATAGACTACAGTTTAACTACCCACAAGGACCTTTTGGGTTCTTAGAAATCTCTGCACCAGCACCCTGATATCTGGCTTCTGTATCAGTCAGGGTCTCTCCATCAGGAATCAGCACTTGCAGGAGTCTTAGTAACCTTCCTGTGGTAGTGATCAGGACAATTTACTTGCAGGGTAGAGATAGGATTAGTATCACAGCCACCAGGAGCAAAAAAAGAGACATACCATTTCTATATTTCTCCTCAATGAACTGAACCATTTATTCTCTTCTTTGCATAGAACAACATTACAAAATAACACCATCCCCCTCTATAGCTAAACCCCACATTGTAACTAAGGCTGCCAACCTCCTTTATGACTAAAGCCAGAGAGGATGCACGCCTAACCGCTCTCAATATTCGTAAATCCCCATAAATGCCAGTGGAACCCTTTGTCCTATATGTTACTGCATTAACTTTATATTATATAAGCAAGATGTCATGACAGTAACTATATGCACACATTCCATCCATGATATAACTATACTCATACATAACACTCGGTACTGTATGTACTTTTTAATTATTTTAGCATAACACAGAACACAGTAATATTACATGGGGAATTACATACAGTATACAGGATAAGGCAGGGGCATATGCCATAAGACCACATGAAGCATGGTGGTACACTATGGCCCTATGTCTTAGGGCTATTCACCCCATCACCCACCTCCCCATATTGCCCATGTGACAATGTAATTCCCCTACCCATTTACCAATAGGATAGTCTGTTCTCTATGGTGGCTCATTGGGCCAAATCCAGTACCTGAAAAAGGGTCTGTGACACCATAATTGTATCATAATTGTTCATATGTAAGTATTAGGTTGTCAATAAACCAAGATCCAAATTTATCTAGGCCAAGTAAGTTGTTGCTATTACTAGTGTAGCAGTTGTATATCAGGTCCCCAAACACAATTGAGATACATTGTGGGACTTTATTCTTTGGTTTTATTATGCATGTATATTATTTCTAGTTTAGAAGTTATATTTTAATTTTCTTTTGTGGAATTTATGTGATTATCACATTTAGATTACTTGATAATATGAAGCCATTGTGTGCACATCAATCCTACTAGCTTTTGTATATATTTGCATTATGACATGTCAATCTGATGCATTTTGTATAATGGAAAGGATATACTTGTTTTTATTCAACCAGTAGGAAAAGTATAAAACACAGAAAGTAAGTTTTAAAAAAATCATCTTTTGTTGCAAGATGTATTGGAGCAAATGGAAAATTCTGCATTGCAATAATGTAGGTCATGCCCTAAATCAGCTTGATTTTCAAAACTGTCTCATGCCTCTCAATTATCAATCTTTAAAGGGGACAATTTCCCCTTTAAATGGACATGGACGGTTTCTGGATCTAACTAGGAATAAAGTCTATCTATCTATCTATCTATCTATCTATCTATTTATCTATCCCTTTACTTTTGTGTACTTTTTATTTTTAAGAGGTGCTTAAAAGCTCCATTTTGTGTCTTAAATTGTACAAATAGTTCCTAACTGATTTCTTCCCTCTGCTGCTCATGAAGAGAATGTTCTTCTAAGTACAGGAGTTGTAGTGTCTCATAGTAACCAATCAATGGTAACATTCTGCAACATGCTAGTTTCAAAACTGTTCTTCACAGTCTGTGTTTTCATGAGCTGCATGAGGTACAGAGGGAAGACACAAAAAGGTACAAATTATATGATTTTAGACAAAAAAGGCAGGACTTTTAATAATTTCCTAATAAAATAACATACTAAAAAGTAAATATATATATAGGTATATTATATTATTGTGAAATACAGAAAACTTTTATGTTTAAATTCATTCCAAAATATTAAGAACAGAGAAATATATATATATATATATATATATATATATATATATATATATATAGTAATTGTTTTTCTTTATTAATATATTTTGATATTAAAATATGTGACAATTGTATTTATAGATTCAATAAAAAAAAAGTGTTTATTTTGCGTTAAAATATGATATATTAATAGACAATGCATTAGAGTGTATGTTCATAGACAATATCGGATTGTTAAGTGTCAAATAATGTTAAAATGTCATAATTTTTTAGTGTTTTGTGTGCTATACTGTCACTAATTGCTTGCCGGAGACACAGCAAAGGTTTTCAAAGCATTTGCAAGTGGTCTCTGGTACGCATAAATCATTCTTCTGCTTTTTTCAATTATGGCACTGCCCTGATTGGCGAATCATAAAATCTTATTAGAATAGGGTTTGGGCGTCAAAGTGTCAGGGAGTAGCTCATAATTTATTTTCATTGCAAAACTCAATGGAGATTTATGCCTTGTTTTTCGTCTGTGTCGTAAAGTTCACTAGGAGCAGTGACCCAGAGAAGTTTGCTCGCAATTATTTTTATTATTATTATCTTTATTTATATTGCGCCAACATATTCCGTAGCGCTGTACAGGGGTTTAGTACATGGCAAAAAACAAACTTGACACCTTATAAAGAATGGAGGGCCCTGTTTTTTGAGCTTAGAATCAAATGTACATAGAGCTTGTTTCCAAGGCACTGACACAAGTTTGAAAACTACGTAAACCTACAATCTATGGCCCTCATTCTATTATCGGCTGTAAATCGGCCGCAAAGCTGCGATTCCTTGCAGGGCTCCCGTTACCTTGCAATTCAAATAGACGGCGCCGCAAGGATATCCCCTTACGGCCGGCCGCATATCTTGCAACCGGCCGTAAGCTCAGAAATCTTTAAAAGCAAATATAAATTCAAGACGGCACTGTAAAGCTCTGTAAATGCTAGGGATCATAATGGGGGACATGAGGATTAATAGCAACCCCCTCTCAAGCTTGCACATCAGCCCAAATCCGAGATTTCATTAACTGTTTATTTTCCGTCCGCAGCGTGGTCGGGTCTGAGGTGCTTCAAGCTCTCTGGACTTTTTCCACGGATATTTGACATAAATTAAAATAAAAATTATTTACGGATTTGAGTGTAGGGGAATGTTGTGCTATGAATGCTAACACCTACAATCACTTTATAGTCTCCTCAGAGTGCAGGATGGCTTTATTATGGGTTTATTATGTGCTTAATTGTGTGCCTGCGGGACCTTTTTGCTGCAAGTAAGCTGCGGCTCGGTTTTAGCCTTGCAGAGAGGGTTCCCGGAGCAATTGAATAGCAACCGGGATTTGCTTGCGGCCGAAACTCTTGCGGCCGTTTAAGATCAAAGGCTTGCCTCCGGCGCGTGCGGCCGCAAGGGATAACAAGGCGCCTGCCGCAAGCCTGCCAGAGTCCCTGGCCGAAGGGAATAGAATAGGCAAATAGCTTGCGGTAGGTCCTTGCGGCCCTGCATCTCCTACGGCCGATAATAGAATGAGGCCCTAAGTGTTTAGTTGTGATACAAGAGTGTGACAAATGCAAGATGGCAATGTAAAAGCAATTTGTTCAGTCAAGTGGAGGTGTCTGTGTAATGTACTGTAGATTGTGGGTATAAGTGTTATTAAGCTTTGGAATGTGCAGTTGTACATATTAAGGCTGAAGGTGATAAGATTTTTTAAACAGGTGTGTTTTTAGTATTTTTTTAAAGGTTTTGAGGCAGGAAGTTAGTCTAATGGAGTGGGGGAAGGAGTTCCAAATAGTAGGGGCAGCATGAGAAAAGTCTTGAAGATGGAAGTGAGAGGAGGTGATGAGAGAGGAGGAAAGAAGAAGGTCGTTAGAAGAACGAAGGGGCCGGTTGGGAGAGTATTTTGAAACAGAGATATAAGGGGGTGCACTATTGTTTAGGGCTTTATATGTTAGGATCATGAATTTAAATGTGATTCAGGAAGCTATGAGAAGCCAGTGGAGTGATTGACAGAAAGGAGCAATGTTTTAGGGATGGGTGATTAGCATAGCTATGTGGGGTCTCCCCCAGTTCTTAAGTTTCACTTGCCTAACCATCTCACTGAGCTCTCAGGATAAGGAACCTCTACTCCTTTTTTCTCAACATGATATTGTACTGTTATGTGTCATACAATACCAATATAAAGATATATATATATGGGTGCTTAATTCCAAGTCCCATTGTGCGCAATCATGCACAATTTGCTATGGCATAAGGAGCAACTACACAAATACTAAAATACTAAAAAGGAGATAGATATACAAATTACCCACAATCTAACATATTTCCAACCTTAAAGCCCATTAAAATCAGACTTTATTTCAACAATTCTATCTGCTTATATTTTAAATGTTGAAATAAAGTCTGATTTTAATGGGCTATAGGGTAGGCAATATGTTAGATTGTGGATAATCTTTATGTGTATCTCCTATTTAGTATTTTTTTGGCCTCCTTTAACAACTCAACCCATGATTTATGAACAATTGGAGACAGAGGGATTTGGTATGAAGCACCAGTTTTTCTTTGACTATAGACTTGGGTTTGTAATTTGCGTCGTTGTTCATTGTGCCATAGCAAATTGTGCATAATTGCACACAGAGGGACTAGGAATTAAGCACCCATATTTCTCTGTATATTGGTATTGTGTTGATTATGAATTTAATTTCCAATTTATTACTATATATTGTATGCATCATATAACCCTATACAATTTCCCATTGTATACAGGGCTGTGCAAAATGCTGGTGTTTTTTTTTTTTTTAATTTAATAATTATACTAGAAACTTGCCCATCAAAAATGACAGGGCAATAAAATTTGAAGCCATGGGAATACTGTTTGACATACAATGTAAATTTTTTTGTACTCTGAGGACCTTCGGTGCTCATGGCGAGCCTCGCGCTGATTGCTTTCAGCGCTTATCGAGTGGCTCGCAATAAGCGCATTTAGCGCTCATGGCAAGCCTCTGAGCACCTTTTTCACTCAGTATAAAGAGAGATATATATTTATCTTTATTTACTTAATCAATAATGAATTAATTAGTTCTTGAATAAATTAATATACTTTACCTATTTGTAATTAATATATCCAGCAATCCATAGCCTGAAATACTAACAATCTGTTTATATTTTCCGTCAGCATACAATGTACAGTTTGAGTGTTGGTGCCCTGATGATAAAGAAAATTAGAAATTGGTTGTGAGCGCGAGGGAAATCCGTTGGTGTAGTTGTGTAAAGACTGTAGATTCGTAATGTTATTAATGTGTTACGCGGCTCGCAGGCATTTTCCGTCATTTGTAATAGTGTATTTTGTAGTTTGTTTGTTCCTGTGTGAAAGTGCTACGCGTTTGGCAGTGTTTTGCGCAGTCTGGGGTCGTGTAGCCTCGGTTTAATTTTTTTGGGGCGCCATTTTTTTTCTCACTTTGGCGATTTTCGTGTGGCGAAAGTCGTCGAAATTGCCTTAAACTCGCATTCCACCTTACTCCCAGACATCTTGGCTGTTCCCCCGTGCTGTGTGTGATGGTTTTGTTGTATTTATTTTTATTTTCTTTGTGATTTTTGTGTTTTTTTGATTTTCGCGATTGGGCCGTAAACCTCGTATTTTTGCTATCATATTTTTTTTCTAAGTCCCGCGTCTCTAAGTCCTGCGTTTGTCAACTGCTTGTAGGCTAATGCGATTGCACTTTTACTAAGTGTTTGGTGGCTAAGTCCTGCATGTTTCATTGCCTTCACTGGTCACCACGCTTTGCGAGGTGAGCAGGCAATGAGCGCCTTTGGAGCTCATTCCCTTTGTGCTGGAAGTTTGGCGCTCATCATCTAAGTGCTACGTGTTTATGGCTCGCTTCGCGAGGCTCGAAGCAATGAGCGCCTTTGGAGCTTATCGCTTAAGAGCTACGCGTTAAAGGCTCGCCTTGCTTTGTGAGGCTTGCATCGATGATCGTCTGCTACGTTCATCGCCTAACTAATATGCACTCCGCAAAGTGTGACAACGTCTTCCAGTTTGACAACTTTTATTTGTGATGTAATACTATTAATATAGATGCAATAAATCTTCTAAAAGGGATTTAGTTTGCACAAAAAGTACCTAAAAAAGGGGTAACCAGTGTCGAGAAAAATAAAAATAAAGAAAAAGTTATATACAGTATTAATTTTAATCCCACTTTGTAGTGCTTCAGTGATTACAGTTTGATTTTTTTGGAGTAATTTTCATAACTTTTTACATAATGTTTAAAATTTCTGTGCCACCATCTTCATGTGCTCCAATATGTTGTATATGTATTGCAGCTGTTTTTATAGTAAAGGACCAAATATATATATATATAGTGTTGAGTGCTGAGTTGCTGACCATTTATTTTGTTCACGTCAGAAAGCTATATTTTGAAATAATTTTTAATTTGGTCTAATAAACCTTTTACTATTATCTGTTTTTCATAATTTACTGAACAGAGAAGCTAATTCAAAGAAGACGTAATTTGATAATATATATATACTTATGACACCAATCAAGCTGCTTGATCTACAAGGAAGCAGATGTGTGAGCTATCAAGGACTTTCAATAAAAAAAATAATTGACAAGATAAAAGATTGCATCCATGATGGCAATAGAACATGGGTTTGTGATCAGGTGGAAAGTTTCAGGAATATGGCAATTTCTCCATAACATGCTCCCCTCTATGTCCTAAAGGCTGACTATTATATTTAAAAATCCCTAGCATAACACTATAGAGATTATTTTAGGATCTAAGTAGCAAATGCACACTGATAATATAATGAAGCAAACTGTTCCTCTACTATAAAAATGGATTATTAGACATGGTACCAATGAAGGCTTGCGTCTGCTAGGAGAGATATGTATTACACAAATCTATGGCAGATATCACTACCATGGGATGGATATATTGAACAATCATAAACCTGTAGAGAGATGAACAGAAGAGCCCACTGGACTGTGTGGAGTTAATCAGTTATTATATGTGTGGTTAGAAGGTACTAATAACTTGCTTAACAGTTATATCATGGGTGTAAGGCATACATGTAGTTATATCATAAATGTAATGAGTGCATATAGTACTGTTATTGGTTAACATTAAATACTGTATCTGCATTAGAAGTAGGATAGTAGGCTATGCTTAGATAATAAAGTAAATGCAGTCATATCTGGGATATGCAAAGGGAAAGATTTTAAATAATTCATATAGCCCCGCGATTGGTCACGTGTGACTGCTCTGGCTTTAGTCTGTAAGGGGGAAGTTTAGTTTAATAACCCTGTAAGTTGAGATCTGGCAACTTGGGGATGTATCATGGGATAGACATCTCCCAGGTGGTGAGAGTGTAACAAGTTATTACCCACAAGAGGAGGGGTTAGGCATGTGGGGGGAGTGAGATATTTGTGTGTTTTTAGATTTCTCTGTAACAATAAAGAAGTGCGAGTCTGATTTTGGATTCACTAAACAAAGGTAGTGCCGGAGTCTGCTTGTTCTAATCAAAGGTACATGGTGTGTGATTCTGAGATCCTAAGAAAAGGGTTTTGATGGTGCCTGCCTCTTCAGAAATGATGCTGTCATCTGAAGTGTCTGCTGGTATCGAGATCTGAACAAACAGTTGCTAACCATAGAGAGAGAGAGAATTGAGATGAGTGTGGTCCCTCAAATCGTATGTGCGTAACAAAGGTGCATAGGTAATTTGATTATATAAAAATACACATGGATAGATGAAAAAAATGCATTGTGGGAGTAGAAAGAAGAGGCTTACTTACTAAAGGTCAAAAATGAGAGTACACATATGTTTAATTTATTTATATTTAATTTCATTCACGCAATTTCTTACAAAAGATGTAACTCTGCATATTCTTTATTTTGCAGTGAATGATATTTGTTAAATACTTAATTTAATTTTAAAGTCTGCTTTATCAAGAGCTTAATGCCACATCCATGATATTTTAATTTATACATATTCCTAATTTTGACATTAATTCTTCTTTATGTTCCACATTTCTTTACCATGTGCAGTGGCTGTTAATTAAGTGTTACCTAATTCTAAATCCAATTTACGACTTGTGCTCTAATGAAATTTACACTTTATATCAGTACACAAGAGGTTATGTCACAAGGAAGATTATGTGCTATTTTGCTGTCTGGTTAAGGAAAGGGATGCTTCTAAATTTGATTTATGGTTCTACAGAGGCAATAACTTCTTAATCTTCATGCCTTGCTGCAGGCGAAAAATCCAATAGCATTACTATAACACCGCAGTCATCCAAAACTTTTATGAAGCATTAATTCCATATAGTTTTACATTCTGCTGCATATTTTCATATTTTTTTGTATAATTGAATAATCAGGCATAGTATACTTTATGTACACATGCTGTGTCCAAGTCCCCTAAGGCAAAGATGACTTGTTTGTGGTTCTTTAGGAGTAGAAATGGTTTTGATTTTGTAGTCTTTTTATTCAAACTCGATTTCATGAATACTTTATGCTAGAAAGACGACAATGTTAAAATGATGACTTTTTTCTTTATGGGATAAAAGAGGAACCACTGCATTAAATAAAGCAAAAATGATTTTATGAAGTTGTATCATTATTATGAAGCGTACCAATAAAGTCCCCCTTCTGGATCTCTACCATGTCGTGATGAAGGTGTTTGTGTACCTCAGTGAAGCTGTGAGCTATACCATGTAGGGTCACCCAAGATGGGTAGGTCATAGCAGAAAGGTCAGACAAATCACAGTCCACTGAAGAAGGAACTGACCACCCACTCCAGTATCTTTGCCATGGAAACCACATGGATAAGCACAGCCAGAAACACAGACAGATTTGCCTCACATGCTGTGTCCATATGGTCACTGAGAGTCGGACACGACACAACTGAAGGACTGAACAACAGCAACCCAATAAAGTAGTCTGATCCAAATACTTCTACTTCAACTCCACTATTATATTGATTACACAGGGAAAACATATTCAGGCTGAAAAGCGAACATGCAATCGTCATTTTAAATAAGAACTAGTAAATAAGAACTAGTTTAATTTATACCTCTGAAATAAACATTTTGTAACTTATGGAGTCACTACCAGGATTTTAAGTCAAATAATATGAAGTAACTTAGGCACTGCAATAACATAGGACTGCTGCCAAATCTTTTCCATTTCTTCCCTACCAGCAGTAGTGTGCAATGGCCAGTAGGTGGCGCTTCGGAAACTCGCCGAGACTTTGTTCAATTTCTTAAGGTTAGGGTTAGATTTAGGGGTTAGGGTTAGAGGTTAGGATTATCGTTTAGGGTTAGGGTAGTGTCAGATGATAAGCTTTACATAGAAAAGAAGTGGCGCACTATGCACGCCACTATTTCACTGTAAAGCTTATTGTCTGCCACTACCCTAACCCTAAACCCTAACCCTAAATGCTAACCTCTAAATTTAAAACTCCCCCTAAGAGCAAAATGAATAAAGTCTTGGCAAAAAAACTGGTGTGCCCCCTACTAGGACGCCACTGCTGGCAGCGATAAATAGGAAAGATCCAACTGTACTTTTAAATTATATTTTATGGCTACAGCTTTGATGCTGCTTTCACATGTATTTTACTATTAATTAATGGGAACTTAAAAATAGGTTTAACACGAAAAGTGGGTACACTGGCCCTTTAAGAACAGAAACCATCACTGCATCTGGACATAATTCATTATTTAAGTGATCTATAACTATTGGATTTATAGCAAATATTAGCCCTTTCTTTTGTTGTGTAACATATATCTCGCTGTGGTCCAGTATACTTGAGGGGTACTTTATCAAGATGGCTTACACATTCTGGGCAACAGGATTCCACTCTGGACTACTTGCACATTCACACCCATCCAAAAATAAGTATTATCACACAGATAGACATATATATTATGTCAGAAAGTGTTTTGTAAACTTAGACAAACATATCACAACCTCCAAAACTATGCTACCCTAGGCTAGGATTTTGTTAACTCAAACAGAAAAAAAATAACTCTTTACTGGACATAATGCATCTGAATCTAGTATATAGTCTGCTGAAGACATCTTTGAACAACACCTCTTGTGGACCACTGTAAGTCTAGTTTAAAGGACCACTGTCATAGGTATAGCAATGGCAAAATTTTGCTTGATAATATGGAAAATGTTTTCCCCCTTTAATATAAATAACTACAGCCTTTCATTTTTCACTATTGTATTCAGTTTTGCATTATTGGTAGAAACAGTGGATTCAGATAAGATCTCTCTTCAGTGACACTTTTGCTAAATAGCACACCTGACTAGTGATGTCGCAAACCTAAAATTTTCGGTTCGCGAACCGCGAACGCGAACCGCTGCAAATGTTCGCGAACCCACGAACATCGGCGAACCGCCATAGACTTCAATGGGCAGGCGAATTTTAAAACCCACAGGGACTCTTTCTGGCCACAATAGTGATGGGAAAGTTGTTTCAACGGGACTAACACCTGGACTGTGGCATGCCGGAGGGGGATCCATGGCAAAACTCCCATGGAAAATTACATAGTTGATGCAGAGTCTGGTATGATGTTGTATCGATCAGGTAGTGTAAGGGTTAGACCCGCTTCACAGTGACAGACCAAACTCCCCGTTTAACGCACCGCAAACAACCACAAACAGTCCATTTTCACAACCGCAAACTCCCCATTTGCACAAGGTTGGATACCAAGCTAGCCATGTCCCGTTCCTTGTCCTCACTGATGTCATTGAAGATCTCTTCCTCCACCCAGCCACCAAGGGTCCCCGAAAGGTGACAACAAGCCCCCTGGGACGCCTGCTGTGTTTGGTCTTCCACCTCCTCAAAGCCACCTTACTCCTCTGACTCCTCTTCTTCAGACTCCTCTCACTGCATTGCCTCTCTCTGCATTATTATAAGGTGTGTTAAGTAGTACTACTCTTATCAGTTTAATACTTGTTACGTCACCTATCAGGGGGCGAGTATAAGGCCTGGATTTTTAGAACCAGGAGATGGAAAAAGATGCTTTGTTGGTCGTATCACTTCAATTTTGGGGCACGGCACGTGCAATCAAAGGTGCCACCAGATAGGAGTGGCGTGTTTGTAAGTACTACTCTTATCAGTTTAATACTTGTTACGTCACCTATCAGGGGGCGTGTATAAGGCCTGGATTTTTAGAACCAGGAGATGGAAAAAGATGCTTTGTTGGTCGTATCACTTCAATTTTGGAGCACGGCATGTGCAATCAAAGGCGCCACCAGATAGGAGTGACGTGTTTGTAAGTACTACTCTTATCAGTTTAATACTTGTTACGTTACCTATCAGCGGGCGTGTATAAGGCCTGGATTTTTAGAACCAGGAGATGGAAAAAGATGCTTTGTTGGTAGTATCACTTCAATTTTGGGGCACTGCACGTGCAGTCAAAGATGCCACCAGATAGGAGTGACGTGTTTGTAAGTACTACTCTTATCAGTTTAATACTTGTTACGTCACCTATCAGGGGGCGTGTATAAGGCCTGGATTTTTAGAACCAGGAGATGGAAAAAGATGCTTTGTTGGTCGTATCACTTCAATATTGGGGCACGGCACGTGCAGTCAAAGGTGCCACCAGATAGGAGTGACGTGTTTGTAAGTACTACTCTAATCAGTTTAATATTTGTTACGTCACCTATCAGGGGGCGTGTATAAGGCCTGGATTTTTAGAACCAGGAGATGGAAAAAGATGCTTTGTTGGTCGTATCACTTCAATTTTGGGGCACGGCACGTGCAATCAAAGGTGCCACCAGATAGGAGTGGCGTGTTTGTAAGTACTACTCTTATCAGTTTAATACTTGTTACGTCACCTATCAGGGGGCGTGTATAAGGCCTGGATTTTTAGAACCAGGAGATGGAAAAAGATGCTTTGTTGGTAGTATCACTTCAATTTTGGGGCACTGCACGTGCAGTCAAAGATGCCACCAGATAGGAGTGACGTGTTTGTAAGTACTACTCTTATCAGTTTAATACTTGTTACGTCACCTATCAGGGGGCGTGTATAAGGCCTGGATTTTTAGAACCAGGAGATGGAAAAAGATGCTTTGTTGGTCGTATCACTTCAATATTGGGGCACGGCACGTGCAGTCAAAGGTGCCACCAGATAGGAGTGACGTGTTTGTAAGTACTACTCTAATCAGTTTAATATTTGTTACGTCACCTATCAGGGGGCGTGTATAAGGCCTGGATTTTTAGAACCAGGAGATGGAAAAAGATGCTTTGTTGGTCGTATCACTTCAATTTTGGGGCACGGCACGTGCAATCAAAGGTGCCACCAGATAGGAGTGGCGTGTTTGTAAGTACTACTCTTATCAGTTTAATACTTGTTACGTCACCTATCAGGGGGCGTGTATAAGGCCTGGATTTTTAGAACCAGGAGATGGAAAAAGATGCTTTGTTGGTCGTATCACTTCAATTTTGGGGCACGGCACGTGCAATCAAAGGTGCCACCAGATAGGAGTGGCTTGTTTGTAAGAACTACTCTTATCAGTTTAATACTTGTTACGTCACCTATCAGGGGGCGTCTATAAGGCCTGGATTTTTAGAACCAGGAGATGGAAAAAGATGCTTTGTTGGTGGTATCACTTCAATTTTGGGGCACTTTGTGACATTAGCTTCTTACGCTCAAACATGTCCTTTACAGGCACCTGACTATGGGCAGATGAGCAGGAACTGCTCAAGGCGAGAGACGGAGTGGCGGATGGTTGAGAGGGGGCAAGGAGGACAGCAGTGGTTGATGTGGCTTATTATGCTGCACCAGGAGGAGGATGGCGGCTTTGAGTTTGTGTGCTGCTTGTACTCATGTGTTGGTCTGGAGTCACCCAAACATTAGGTCTCAACCTGTAGAGGATAATGGAACCAGGCTACTCTAGACCTCATTCATCATTACAGGTTTTGACAGATCGGTACTATGCGTCCAAGCTACTGTGACGACAGATATGAGGGGCACTGTGCACTTGCAGAAGTTGGTAGACTAGACGCTGTAGGTCTGACACACACGCTTGCAGACAACTAACTGCTATGCAATCTATTACAGTAGAATTTTTTGTTTTGTTTTAAATGTACACTACTGTTACACCAGATATGAGTGGTGTGTTAAGTAGTACTACTCCTATCAGTTTAATCCCTGTTATGTGCCTTTTTTTGGGATTTGGTTGTTGAAGCCACAGTGCAGCACCAGAGGCCAGAAAAATTAGGCATGTACACATGCCTGAAAAATTAGGTATTGTTGATCTTACAGTGAGCAGATAAGAAGGTAGGCCTGATTCAATGCCCCATCCCTGCATATCCACACTCAGAGATTGAGGGGGCGACCCTTACAAGGCCACGGGCCGGAGATATAAAGGGGGGCCATCCCAAATAAGCACACAAGCGGCGACAAAGGTAGTGAAGGGGACATAGAGGCCCATGGACTGACGGTCGCCATCTTGGCAGGAAAAGGGCCCAGCAATTAAGCCAAACTGACCCAGCACAGGCAGCTACTTGAGTCAAACGCTGTACAATTACACCTTAATAAAGCTGAAACATGCAGCAGCAGGGATTCTAAACGGCCACACAGGGACAAGGAGGCTAACAGCCCCCACAGTCTCTGCACAACTCTTTTTAACAGATAACCCAAGGGGCTAACCAGGGACCTTGCTCAGAAAAAAAAGCAGAATTTTATTGGAGGAATTATTAGTGTCTTTACCCCCCAAGAGAGGACATAATATACGGTATCTTTAGACTACCTGATGGCCAAACCTCCTTTAGCCCCAATGCTATCCAATAAACATTTCAAAACTTCGATCAGACCATATATTCATCCCAATCCCGCTGCAGCGGATCTGACATAGAGTCCTTCCTACTACAGCAAGAAGTCCACAAAATACCTGTACCTCAATTGGACAGCTTGAACCTAGACATATCCCAAGAGGAAGTTAAATCTACAATCCAAGATCTTAAATTTGGCAAGTCCCCAGGGCCAGACGGTTTTACTCATCTGTACTATAAGAAATTTGAGCCCTTGCTTACCCCCTCACCTAACATCTTTGTTTAACGCTATACTAAATGGAGAACCTATGCCCCCTTAATTGAATCAGGCCGACCTCATAGTCTTTCCAAAAGAGGGTAGGGCCAGAATCTCAAACTGTATTACAAGGCAGCGCAGCTGGCTTTCATTCCTCTGGCGCATTCTCCAAAACACATCAGCCGCTCTGGGTATTTATGGAAAATGTAAGCATGTCACCTTATACATGGGATACAGTGATATGGATTCCAGGCCTGTATACTTTTTTGAGAAACTTGAAAAACCCATTGATTAAGCACTCATTAAAAATATGGACGGAGATGAACTGGACACAAAAACTGGACACTCGGGTATCAGATCTTACCCCTATCGTACCCAATCCCCACTTTGAGATACATCTTCCGGAAAGCTCTCTCAGTTGGTGGAAGTCTCAGAACCTACTAAGGGTTGGTCCATGGTGGCATGACGACAAAATAATGACCTTTGAGTGGGTGAGAGTTAGATACAATTTACCCCTGGCTGAACACTATAATTTTTGCAGGATACATCATTTTATATATACGATAAGTGGTAGGGGAACCCCCCAAAGAAACACCTGGCTTCCTAAAAAAATGTAGGGATTCCCCCTTTCAGCCTGGTATTATTAGCCTCATGTATGAACTATTTAATGAAAACTCATGGGCAAACAAACCAGACTATACCAAAGCCTGTGAGAGGGATTTGGGCACCAAGTTGGCAGATAGCACATGGGATAAAAGTTGGCAAGGCTTAAGTAGGGGATCTTTAAATTATAGTCTGCTTGAGACTTCAATAAAGGTCCTACACAGGACATATATTACTCCTTTTAAGCTAATAAATGGGATCCAAAATGGAGCAGCTCATGTTTTAGGAACAGTGGTAATGAGGCTACATTTATTCATGTCTGGTGGGAGTGTTCGGCAGTCATAAGACTATGGGAAGAAACATGCTTACTAGCTTCTAAAATGTTTAAGATTGACCTAATAAAATATTTTTTGAAAGAAAAAATACACATAGCTAGTAGTTGGAAAACCCCAAATTAAAACTTTCAGGAATTAATAAAAAAATCTACTATTTACTGCTCAATGAGAGATTTAACCATGTAGTCTTGGATAGAATCTGCCCTAGGGTAACCCAAGGGTGATTGAGCAGGATAGATATTGTAAATAATAAGCTACTGCTGGAGTAATGATAGATAATATGACTTACTATTGTCTGTTTTACCATGTCTTAGGTTTCTCTTAAAAATTGCAATCACAGTAAAAAAAAAGAAAATGTATTAACCAAAAAAGTAAAAAAAAGAAGGCCTAGCCACCTAATTTTAACAAAATGTCTTCATTGTAAATATGTTTTTTTGCACAACTGTTGTGTTATGCAAGACTGTTCAATATGCTTTCTTTTCCATTACATGCCGTACGCCTTCTGGCATAAAAATTGAAATTCAAAAATTAGATATTGTTGCAGCCGCTGCTGTTGCAGCGGCCAAAAAAATTGACCTTTGTTCCCCAGGCAGAAAGTGCCATAAAACATTGCCTCTTCTTGAACCCTAGTTGGTGGCGGATAATTCACGCAAGTCATCCGGCATTCACAGATAACATACAGCAGCATGTGGACCATTTATAGCCGAAAGCAGCTCATCTCATCAGGCCTTTTTCAGTCAAATGTATCGCCCAGTGTCAGTCCCTTCGGGATCCATCCCTCATTCATCTTTATAAAGGTGAGGCAATCTAGACTTTTTTGCCCTAGGCGACTTCTCTTCTCGGTGACAAAACCTCCTGCTGCACTGAAGGTCCTTTCTGACAGCACACTTGAAGCGGGGCAGGCCAGAAGTTCAATTGCAAATTGGGATAGCTCAGGCCACAGGTCTAGCCTGCATATCCAGTAGTCAAGGGGTTCATCGCTCCTCAGAGTGTCGATATCTGCAGTTAAGGCGAGGTAGTCTGCTACCTGTCGGTCAAGTCGTTCTCTGAGGGTGGATCCCGAAGGGCTGATGCGATGAGTAGGACTGAAAAAGGTCCGCATGTCCTCCATCAACAACACGTCTTTTAAACGTCCTGTCCTTGCCGGCGTGGTCGTGGGAGGTGGATTACTTTCACCTCTTCCCCTGTTATATTGCCCTTGTGCTGTGACATCACCCTTATATGCTGTGTAAAGCATACTTGTTAATTTGTTTTGGACCTGCTGCATCCTTTCTGACTTGCGGTAATTTGGTAACAAATCAGGCACTTTCTGCTTATACCGGGGGTCTAGTAGCGTGCACACCCAGTACAGGTCGTTCCCCTTCAGCCTTTTTATACGAGGGTCCTGCGACAGGCACGACAGCATGAAAGACCCCATTTGCACAAGGTTGGATGCCGAGCTAGTCATGTCCCGTTCCTCGTCCTCAGTGATCTCGTTGAAGATATGTTCTTCCCCCCAGCCACGTACAACACCACGGGTACCAGATAGGTGACAACGAGCAGCCTGGGATGCCTGTTGTGATTGGTCTTCCTCCTCCCCCTCAAAGCCACATTCCTCCTCTGACTCCTCTTCCTCACAATCCTCTTCCAGCGTTGCCGCAGGTCCAGCAAGCGATGCTGATAAGGCTGTTTCTGGTGGTGATGGTGACCACAACTCTTCCTCATCCTCGTCACGCTCATCTACGGCCTGATCCAGCACTCTTTGCAGGGCACGCTCCAGGAATAAAACAAATGGTATGATGTCGCTGATGGTGCCTTCGGTGCGACTGACAAGGTTTGTCACCTCCTCAAAAGGACGCATGAGCCTACAGGCATTGCGCATGAGCGTCCAGTAACGTGTCAAAAAAATCCCCAGCTCCTCAGAGGCTGTCCTAGCACCCCGGTCATACAAATACTCGTTAATGGCTTTTTCTTGTTGGAGCAGGCGGTCGAACATTAGGAGTGTTGAATTCCAACGTGTGGGGCTGTCACAAATCAAGCGCCTCACTGGCATGTTGTTTCGCCGCTGGATATCTGAAAAGTGAGCCATGGGCGTGTAGGAACGCCTGAAATGGCCACACACCTTTCTGGCCTGCTTCAGGACATCCTGTAAGCCTGGATACTTATGGACAAAGCGTTGTACGATCAGATTACACACATGTGCCATGCACGGCACATGCGTCAACTTGCCCAAATTCAATGCCGCCAACAAATTTCTTCCATTGTCACAAACCACTTTGCCAATCTCTAGTTGGTGCGGAGTCAGCCATTGATCCACCTGTGCGTTCAGGGCGGACAGGAGTGCTGGCCCGGTGTGACTCTCTGCTTTGATGTAAGTCAACCCCAAGACGGCATGACACTGCCGTATCCGGGATGTGGAATAGTATCTGGGGAGCTGGGGGGTGCCGTTGATGTGGAGCAAGACGCAGCAGCAGAAGAGGACTCAGCTGAGGAGGTTATGGAAGAGGATGGAGTAGGAGGAGTAGAGGAGGTGGCAGCAGGCCTGCCTGCAAGTCGTGGCGGTGTCACCAACTCCTCTGCAGAGCCACGCATTCCATGCTTGGCAGGCGTCAGCAGGTTTGCCCAATGCACAGTGTAGGTGATATACCTGCCCTGACCATGCTTTGCAGACCAGGTATCAGTGGTCAGATGGACCCTTGCCTCAACACTGTGTGCCAGAGATGCCATTACTTCCTTTTGCACAATTGAGTACAGGTTGGGGATTGCCTTTTGGGCAAAGAAATTTCGGCCGGGTACCTTCCACTGCGGTATCCCAATCGCTAAAAACTTTTTGAACGCATCAGACTCCACCAGCTTGTATGGTAAAAGCTGGCGAGCCAAGAATTCAGACAAGCCAGCTGTCAGACGCCGGGCAAGGGGGTGACTTTGTGGCATTGGCTTCTTACGCTCAAACATGCCCTTGACAGACACCTGACTGTGGGGAGATGAGCAGGAACAGCAAGAGGCGAGAGACGGAGTGGTGGAGAGTTGAGAGGGGGCAAGGAGGACAGCAGTGGTTGATGTCGATGAAGATGCTGGACCAGGAGCAGGATGGCGGCTTTGAGTTTGTGTGCTGCTTGTACTCATGTGTTGATCCCATTGGCGTTTGTGATGTGACATCATGTGCCTTCGCAAAGCAGTTGTACCTAGGTGGGTGTTGGACTTCCCACGACGCAGTTTCTTTTGGCACAGGTTGCAAATGGCATCGCTGTTGTTAGAGGCAGACACACAAAAAAAATGCCACACTGCTGAGCTCGGCGGTGACGGCATTCTGGTGGTGGCAACAGCATGCGTTGATTGGCGTGCTGTCTGGCTGACCCCGGGTGCTGATGCATGCTGTCTGACTGTGCCACTAGCTCGTTGCGATGACCTCCCTCTACTTCCAACTCGTCTCCTCCTCCTCTCTGTCTCCCCATCTGAACTTTCCCCCTGTTCTTCTTCTCTTCTAGCAGGCACACACGTGACATCCACGGACGCATCGTCATCATCATCAGCCGCCTCACTTGTATATGACAACTGAACAAAGGAAGCAGCAGCGGGTACATCATCATCATCATCATCACATCGTACGTACATGTGTGTAATGCTGCCTGACTGAGACATATCCCTGTTATCTACATTCTCTGGCAATAATGGTTGCGCATCACTCATTTCTTCAAACTGATGTGTAAATAACTCTTCTGACTGATCAATTGAATTGGCTGTGGTACTAGTGTTGGTGGTGGCAGCAGGCGGGTGAGTGGTAACTTGAGAGGTGCCCGAAGCTAAGCTGGAGGAGGATGGTGCGTCAATGTTCCAAGCAGAAGCTGTAGAAGATTGGGTGTCCTGTGTTAGCCAGTCAACTACGTCCTCTGAACTTTTCAAGTTCAGGGTAACTGGCCTCTGAACACTGGGCATTATTGTAGGGCCAAAGGGAATCACAGCACCACGACCACGACGGCCTCTGCGGGGTGTCCTGCCTCTGCCTGTCATTTTTTTTTAAATGTGGACTGTTGGTACCCCAACTAGACTGGATTGGTTGAACTTGGCACAGTGTATTTTGACATTATGAGAAACATGATCTGTAAACTAAATAAAAATCATTTTAGGAGGTTAAGAGAAAAAGAAACCGAATGGGGGGATACCGAGCAGAGCACACCATCTACAGCCCACTGGGAGACAAACTCATCCATTCCCCCAGTGGACAAAGCCAGGTGGTACTCTGCCCGGATACGGGAGCGCACCAGCACCCAGAACATAGCCTCAGGTGACAAGGGAACCCCCCCTATCAAACACTGCTTCCTGGACTTATATATAGCCAATTTGGCTAATGCCAGGAGCAGGTTGACGAGGAGGTCCCTGGCCTTATTGCCCCGGGACACTGGGCGCCCAAAAATAAAAATGTGAGGGGAGAAATGCAGCCAGAACTGCAGGAGGAGGCCCTTCAAGAGTGACAAGAGGGGCTGCAGTCTGGCGCAACTAAAATAAATATGATACACGGACTCTCCCTTGCCACAGAATGGACAAGTGGAGGGAGAGTCCGTGAATTTAGCTAAGTACTCTCCCGTGCTCAGTGCACCATGGAGCACTCTCCAACTCAAGTCGTGGAACTAAAGCAGAATAAAGTTCCCTCCACCGGGGCCTCTTGCCCTCGTCAGCTGGTAGGACCCGCCTCCAGATGGTATCGGGACGGGTCACGAGGGCAAGGAAGTGCACTGTATGGAGCACGAGAGAATATAAGCTCTTCCTCGGCATGCCGCGAAAGCATGCCGAGGGTATGTCCCTCAACTTTGAGAGGTTGGGGACAGGAGGAGCCTGAGGGGAAACACGGGGCTTGTGTCCAATGCAAACAGCCGGAGCAGGGGTGTTGAAAGGTGCATGTGACACTCCGGCCTGCAAAGCCCCGCAAAGGAAGGTGCGCGAGTCGGGGAAGATGGCATCCCTAATCTCCTGGAGCAAGCGCCCTGAGAGTTTGGGCGTCACATATCCCAAACGGAGCGCAAGCTCCTGGGGTGACACCCAATCAGAACGCCCATATTCCAGGAGATCCCCGACTCGGGTCATCCGTGCATGACTAAGGCGGCGGATGATACAGGGGGACTGTAATATTGGAGCCCCCACTGCTGGATTAAATAGCAGGGGCTCCGTGAATATTTCATCCCCCAAAGGCACGCCCTGCCTGGTCACGGAGACCATGCTCCAGGCCTTGAGGGTTTCCTGGTAGTATGCCGGCAACACAGAGAGGTCTCTCCTAAACCCCTCGGGCCCGATCAGAAATAATTGCCGGTCATACCCCAGGTTGCGCAACTGGCGATAAAAGCTGGATGCCAGTGCGCACCACTGCGGAGAGGGATCTGCATATAGTTATCTCTGCAGGTACTGAAGGTGGAAAGTGGACAACTGGGAGCACACACAAACTACTCCCTGTCCACCCTCCACCAAAGGCAGACTTGCCACCCCTGCAGAGACCCAATGCCTTCCCATCCAGAGGAAATCTAACAAATTCCTCTGGATATTGGTGACAAACTCGGGGGTCGGACTCAGACAAATCAGCCGGTGCCAGATCTGAGAAGCCACCAGCTGATTCACCACTAGAGTCCGCCCCCTAAGGGAAAGCATTTTTGCTAGACCCCTCCATCGTCCCAGACGAGAGAGGACACTGCCCTCTAACTCCCTCCAGTTGTCTGGGATGGAAGCGTCCGCAGCGGACAGGTAGACCCCCAGATATTTAATGACATCTGCCTCCCACGTGATGTCACGAAACGTGGGAGGCAAAGAGTCTACCTGTAAATTACCCTCTAAAAGGCCTGTGCATTTGGACCAGTTGATCTGAGCGGAGGAGGCAGCTGAATATACCTCCTGGCACTGTTTTGCCAGCTCAAGATCAACTGGATCCTCGGCCACGAGGAGCACATCGTCAGCATAAGCTGAAAGGACAATCCGCATGTCTGGATCTTTTAGCACCAGCCCTGTGAGCCTTTTCCTCAGTAGGCAGAGGAAAGGCTCGATGGCCAGTGCATATAACTGTCCAGACAAGGGACATCCTTGACGCACCCCTCGTCCAAATACCAAAGGTGCTGTTAGGGACCAATTGATTTTAAGTAAACACTCTGCAGAGGCGTACAGCGTTCTTATAAAGCCCACAAACTGTGGGCCAAAGCCGTACGCTTGCAGAGTGGCTATGAGGTAACCATGGTCCACCCTGTCAAACGCCTTCTCTTGATCTAAAGAGAGAAAGGCGAGTGACAGACCAGTCCTGCGAGAATAATGCAATAGATCCCGGACCAGAAAGATACTATCAAAGATAGTCCGGCCCGGGATCGCATAGGACTGGTCAGGGTGAACCAATTCTGCCAGCACAGACCCAAGTCTAAGCGAGATGGCTTTAGCTACAATCTTGTAGTCCGTGCTGAGCAGAGAGACCGGTCGCCAGTTCTTAATAAGCCGGAGATCCCCCTTTTTGGGCAGCAGGGCAAGTACTGCCCTGCGACAAGACAGGGGCATCTCCCCGGTCTCCAGGGCTTCCCCAAGGACCAGATGGAAATCAGGTCCCAGAGTCTCCCAGAAAAATTGGAAAAACTCTACAGTCAGTCCGTCCAGTCCTGGAGACTTCTCACAGGACATGGCACGGAGGGCTTCAGAGAGCTCTTGAAAAGATAGTGGTATATCAAGCCGCTCTCTTACACCCTCACTGACTGTGGGGAGCCCCTTCCATAGCACCCTGCAGGCGTCTGGAGAAATGGGATCCGGAAAATAAAGATCTTTATAAAAGTTCCGGGCTCTATCCCGGATACTCTCCGGATCTGGAAGGGGGGCACCGTCTTCATCTAGAAGACAGGTGATGTGCCTACTGTTACCCCCCTTTTTCTCCAGTGAGTAGAAGAGGCGCGAGCCGCGGTCTAGATCTTTGAGAAAACCTAAGCGGCTGCGCACGTATGCCCCCTTGGCCTGGTGTCGTTCCAGGTCACAGAGGACACCCTTCCTCTCTACATACTCGCTCTGCAGGGATTGGTCCCTACAAGTGAACAGCCTCTGCTCCAGATGGAGTACCTCCCCCGGAGTGACTCCAACTCAGCTTCGCGCTGCCCACTTGCACCCTTGGTATATTCCTGACACAGAAGTCGCAAATGAACCTTGCCCACGTCCCACCACAGTTTTAACGTGGCAAAGTCCCCCTTGCAACCCCTCCAGTCCGTCCAAAACTCCTGGATCAATGTCACGAGCCCCTAGTCCTTCAACAAAGCATTGTTGAAGTGCCAATAGGCGGCTCGTGGCGCTGTTGGCATTAGCGCCACCGTCTTAGACACACAGTTGTGGTCTGTGAACGGAGCCAGCCTAATGGCACAAGAACCGACTCGTGACATATAGTGACTAGATATATATAGTCTGTCGATCCGGGAGTGGGACACCAGACCGGCTCTCACCCTGACGTAGGTGAAACCGTCTGATGCCCCTGGGTTCTGCTCTCGCCAGATGTCCTCCAGGGAGAAGCGGGCGATGATCTCCCGCAGGGCTGACGCAGAAGGCGGGTACGGCTCTGGACTATTCCGGTCCAGAGCGTCGAGGGTGCAGTTGAAATCACCCCCGAGTACCATACACTCATCTGCGTCAACCGTCTCCAAAAACTGGGACAGTCTGGCGAGGAACCTCACTCTCTCGGGCCCTCCAGCAGGGGCATATATATTAACTAGGTTAATGATGCTACCCTGCTCTCGGACCCGGAGGTGGATTAGACGGCCTGGGATAACAGCTTTCACAAGCAGCAGCTCTGGTTGAAAAGACTCTGAGAACATGGTCACCACTCCACATGACGCCGATGTGAAGTGGCTGAAGAAGACCCTGCCTCTCCACTCCAGTTGCCACGAGGCCTCAGCCTCTGGAGTGGTGTGAGTTTCCTGCAGGAAGCTCACAGAGTACCCTCCCTGATATAAATAGGAGAGTACCTGGAACCTGCGGAAACTGTCTTGATAGCCATTGGTATTTAGCGTGCTGATGTGCAAAGCCATTACTGCGTGTCAGGAATTGTGCTTTCCTCAGACCCTTGAGACTGCTGATAGGACACGCACATTTTATAGAATTTCCAGACGCGGAGATGCTCCGCAGTCCCAGAATTCTTGGCCCTAGTGCTGACCACTAGATATTGCTGGAGAGAGTGGAGAATAGACGACATATTCTTCCACCTCTCCAAGGCCAGCCGCACCTTCCTTTTCTTTTGTCCATGAAGGGTGCTCTCAAGGAATAGATCTATTTCCTTGACAGGGATAACCCACCCAGAATCTGATGTTCCTTCTAGTGGGTCCCCCCTGGGCTCCTCTTGGCTGAGGGCTTTTACTCCATCCTCCCCGGCTGGAGTCAGTTTCCTCAGCTTTATTCTCAGGGACCCCCTCTTAGATGATACAGAAGGAGTCCCTTTAGCACCCTTCAAGGTAAATAATGGACCCTTGGATTGCTGCTGCACCCCTGTAGCTTCAGGAGTGCATTCAGGGGTAGCTGGCTGGACAGCAGTGGCTGGCATGGCTTCCTTAATGGAAGCCTTGGAGGCTTTATATGCCTCCTCTGCCAGTTCCACCGCTGCTTGCTCAGCTTGGATGGCACCGATGTTAGGGTCAGTGGACGGCTGAGGAGGGTAGACAGGCTCTCCCATGATGTTAACAGGAAAACCTGTTTTATCACCCTCCCCCATTTCCACTTCCCCTTGTGCCACATCCCCCCTGACAGACAAATCCATGGGGTCCTGAATGGGGGTCATGCCTATATTCCCCCCCTCCAGTAGTGACTCGGCCTGGGGCTCTAACAAAGCCCGAGGTACGTCACTAGAGAGTGACACTGGAGGAGGAGACTGACTGGTGCCCTTGAAGCTCAGCACCTCAGGGACACTGACTACCCATTCAGCAGGGGCTTTGTTGGGACCCCCCTCAAAGGCCAGAGGCAGAACCTGATCTTTCTTGTCTACCCCTGCCTCACTTGGGAGACCCTCTTGCCCCTGCTTTTCGTCCAGACCCTTTTCCACATTAACCCCTATAGGGTCTGGAGAGAGAGATGTGTGGTCTGGCACCGGCTGGCTGAGCTTAATAACCGGGCCAGACAATGTCACCGGATGAGGAGGAGATGTTTTGTTCCTCTTCTTGCTTTTAGAGGGAGGTGCTCCACTATAGAGCACTTCCCACTTATCAGCAACCTCCCTGTTGGTTTTATGCTTCCTCTTCCTGGGGACGTCACTCCTGGAAGAGGAGCTGCCACTAGCTGCCTCCCCTGCAGAGGGCTTATTATCCCTCTGCTTACACTGTGCCCCCACACTAACTGATGTAATTATGGTGGGGGCAGATTGGGACTTGGGAGATGCAGCTGTGACACTGGGAGGACCGGTGACATTCTTCCCCTTTTTCCCTGTGTCTGCAGTCTTGCTAGAGACCACAGACACAGATGGCTTTTTTGGGGAAGAAGGGGGTTTGGAGGCCGTGGTGGTGGCTTGAGGAACGGCCTCCTTGCCTGAGCTCTTTGGGGGGGCTATGACCCTTGAGGTCCCCGCTGTTATGGGCTCAGCGGGAATGGGTGCTGTACTGACGGAGGTGCCATTTGCTGGGGCTGGGGCATGATGCTTTACATTAGGACAATTCCTACGTGTATGCCCCAACCCCTTGCAATGATAGCACTGAACCTCCGTAGTGCTGTAAAAAATCCTGTAGAGCACCCCCTCAAATGGAACCCCAAAAGACCCCTCTATGTTTTCTGCGCCCTGAGGCAGGCACATTTGTACCTGCCTCTTGAAAGAGAGCACATGACGAAGTTCTCTCTCTCTGCACCCCAGGGGAATTTTAATAAATGGTGTTTTTACTTCCCCTAGGGTTAGCAGGTGCGGGCGCAGGAGGGAGTCTGGTAGGAAGGGGGGCACATTAGAGAGTGTTACTTTTGTGCCCATCCCTTCCAGGGGTTCTATTGGGACATATTGGGACACAATCCCCCCACTGTGATGCCTCTCTGTATAAGTATGTGAGCAGCAGCCAGCGTACGGGTAAAGAAAACTGCTTTCCCATACATTTTGCTGGCTGCTACTATAACAGAGGGGCTGATGACATTAGCTGCAGCACGCAGTTAGATATCAATGCTGTAGACCCCAGACATCTGACATTTAACCCCATGCTTCCTGGTGATCTGCCCCTCAGCCTCAGCGGTGGTATTACTGGTGCCAGCAGAAACCACCTGTGACCAGGTATTAGCCACAGGGGTAGGTCTGCTGGCAGAACCACCAGGAGCTGGGGCTGCCTTATCTGCCTGGGGCCTATGCTGTGCAGTGCTGCAGCTAGGATTTTCAGGGGCCATTATTCCCCCTTTTGACCCCTGAGGCTTCTTAGTGGTCTTATCCCTCATGTTTAGACCATTTTTTGTTTTAGTTTATTTGTTTTATTTATTTTTATTTTTTGCTTTATGATTTTCTATTGTTTTCTTTTTAAAAATATATAAGTGTGAAAAAGAAACAAAAATACAAAACTAAGGGAGAGAGAGAGATGATGCTTGGCAGTGGAAGGGTTAATGGCCTGTCACAAGGTGTTGCTAATTGCAAAAACACAGAGAACACAGAGACTTTTTAACCCCTCTGTGTCTCTGTGTCAGATGTTAAAAAAGCCTTTTAAACAAAACTTCAAATTGTTTTCCCCCCCACTGCCTACAAAGATGTTACTTGTCTTCTCTTCCCCCAAAACATAAAACCCAACACCAAACAAACAAAACTTTAACAAAACCTGAAAAACTTAAAAAAAAAAAGTCAAAATAAAAAAAGTTTCAGGAGTGAAGGTAAAGTGCTAAGGGAGGGGTGTGGCAAAGTATCCAGGAGACAGCTCACTCTCCTGGGATAGAGAGTTGAGCCTGACCCCCAGAAAACTAAAAATTAAATTAAACTAAGAAAAAAACCCACAAAAACTCCCAAAAATGAACAACACCGTGCACAAAGTGCTTATTAACAGAAAGGTGTCAAAATAAAACTTGTATTTGAGGGACTAAGACCCTAAAAAGCCTTTTGTTTGGAGCTCAAGCATGCACACAACCTCTTGGCACAGTACTTGTAAGCAGGACACACACTATGGGTAGCGGTCAAGCAAATAAACTTTGATTGACGGTTATGCAAATGCACTTAGATTTAAGAAAATACAAGTTTGGGTTTTTTAAATGTGGACTGTTGGTACCCCAACTAGACTGGATTGGTTGAACTTGGCACAGTGTATTTGACATTATGAAAAACATGATCTGTAAACTAAATAAAAATCATTTTAGGAGGTTAAGAGAAAAAGAAACCGAATGGGGGGATACCGAGCAGAGCACACCATCTACAGCCCACTGGGAGACAAACTCATCCATTCCCCCAGTGGACAAAGCCAGGTGGTACTCTGCCCGGATACGGGAGTGCACCAGCACCCGGAACATGGCCTCAGGTGACAAGGGAACCCCCCCTATCAAACACTGCTTCCTGGACTTATATATAGCCAATTTGGCTAATGCCAGGAGCAGGTTGACGAGGAGGTCCCTGGCCTTATTGTCCCGGGACACTGGGTGCCAAAAATAAAAATGTGAGGGGAGAAATGCAGCCAGAACTGCAGGAGGAGGCCCCTCAAGAGTGACAAGAGGGGCTGCAGTCTGGCGCAACTAAAATAAATATGATACACGGACTCTCCCTTGCCACAGAATGGACAAGTGGAGGGAGAGTCCGTGAATTTAGCTAAGTACTCTCCCGTGCTCAGTGCACCATGGAGCACTCTCCAACTCAAGTCCCCGGTGGGTCGTGGAACTAAATCAGAATAAAGTTCCCTCCACCGGGGCCTCTTGCCCTCGTCAGCTGGTAGGACCCGCCTCCAGATGGTATCGGGACGGGTCACGAGGGCAAGGAAGTGCACTGTATGGAGCACGTGAGAATATAAGCTCTCCCTCGGCATGCCGCGAAAGCATGCCGAGGGTATGTCCCTCAACTTTGAGAGGTTGGGGACAGGAGGAGCCTGAGGGGAAACACGGGGCTTGTGTCCAATGCAAACAGCCGGAACAGGGGTGTTGAAAGGTGCATGTGGCACTCCGGCCTGCAAAGCCCCGCGAAGGAAGGTGCGCGAGTCGGGGGAGATGGCATCCCTAATCTCCTGGAGCAAGCGCCCTGAGACTTTGGGCGTCACATATCCCAAACGGAGCGCAAGCTCCTGGGGTGACACCCAATCAGAACGCCCGTATTCCAAGAGATCCCCGACTCGGGTCATCCGTGCATGACTAAGGCGGCGGATGATACTGGGGGACTGTAACATTGGAGCCCCCACTGCTGGATTAAATAGCAGGGGCTCCGTGAATATTTCATCCCCCAAAGGCACGCCCTGCCTGGTCACGGAGACCATGCTCCAGGCCTTGAGGGTTTCCTGGTAGTATGCCGGCAACACAGAGAGGTCTCTCCCAAACCTCTCGGGCCCGATCAGAAATAATTGCCGGTCATACCCCAGGTTGCGCAACTGGCGATAAAAGCTGGATGCCAGTGCGCACCACTGCGGAGAGGGATCTGCATATAGGTATCTCTGCAGGTACTGAAGGCGGAAGGTGGACAACTGGGAGCACACACAAACTACTTCTTGTCCACCCTCCACCAAAGGCAGACTTGCCACCCCTGCAGAGACCCAATGCCTTCCCATCCAGAGGAAATCTAACAAATTCCTCTGGATATTGGTGACAAACTCGGGGGTCGGACTCAGACAAATCAGCCGGTGCCAGATCTGAGAAGCCACCAGCTGATTCACCACTAGAGTCCGCCCCCTAAGGGAAAGCATTTTTGCTAGACCCCTCCATCGTTCCAGACGAGAGAGGACACTGCCCTCTAACTCCCTCCAGTTGTCTGGGACGGAATCGTCCGCAGCGGACAGGTAGACCCCCAGATATTTAATGACATCTGCCTCCCACGTGATGTCACGAAACGTGGGAGGCAAAGAGTCTACCTGTAAATTACCCTCTAAAAGGCCTGTGCATTTGGACCAGTTGATCTGAGCGGAGGAGGCAGCTGTATATACCTCCTGGCACTGTTTTGCCAGGTCAAGATCAACTGGATCCTGGGCCACGAGGAGCACATCATCAGCATAAGCTGAAAGGACAATCTGCATGTCTGGATCTTTTAGCACCAGCCCTATGAGCCTTTTCCTCAGTAGGCAGAGGAAAGGTTCAATGGCCAGTGCATATAACTGTCCAGACAAGGGACATCCTTGACGCACCCCTCGTCCAAATACCAAAGGTGCTGTTAGGGACCAATTGATTTTAAGTAAACACTCTGCAGAGGCGTACAGCGTTCTTATAAAGCCCACAAACTGTGGGCCAAAGCCGTACGCTTGCAGAGTGGCTATGAGGTAACCATGGTCCACCCTGTCAAACGCCTTCTCTTGATCTAAAGAGAGAAAGGCGAGTGACAGACCAGTCCTGCGAGAATAATGCAATAGATCCCGGACCAGAAAGATACTATCAAAGATAGTCCGGCCCGGGATCGCATAGGACTGGTCAGGGTGAACCAATTCTGCCAGCACAGACCCAAGTCTAAGCGAGATGGCTTTAGCTACAATCTTGTAGTCCGTGCTGAGCAGAGAGACCGGTCGCCAGTTCTTAATAAGCCGGAGATCCCCCTTTTTGGGCAGCAGGGCAAGTACTGCCCTGCGACAAGACAGGGGCATCTCCCCGGTCTCCAGGGCTTCCCCAAGGACCAGATGGAAATCAGGTCCCAGAGTCTCCCAGAAAAATTGGAAAAACTCTACAGTCAGTCCGTCCAGTCCTGGAGACTTCTCACAGGACATGGCACGGAGGGCTTCAGAGAGCTCTTGAAAAGATAGTGGTATATCAAGCCGCTCTCTTACACCCTCACTGACTGTGGGGAGCCCCTCCCATAGCACCCTGCAGGCGTCTGGAGAAATGGGGCCGGAGAGTAAAGATCTTTATAAAAGTTCCGGGCTCTATCCCGGATACTCTCCGGATCTGTAAGGGGGGCACCGTCTTCATCTAGAAGACAGGTGATGTGCCTACTGTTACCCCCCTTTTTCTCCAGTGAGTAGAAGAGGCGCGAGCCGCGGTCTAGATCTTTGAGAAAACCTAAGCGGCTGCGCACGTATGCCCCCTTGGCCTGGTGTCGTTCCAGGTCACAGAGGACACCCTTCCTCTCTACATACTCGCTCTGCAGGGATTGGTCCCTACAAGTGAACAGCCTCTGCTCCAGATGGAGTACCTCCCCCCGGAGTGACTCCAACTCAGCTTCGCGCTGCCCACTCGCACCCTTGGTATATTCCTGACACAGAAGTCGCAAATGAACTTTGCCCACGTCCCACCACAGTTTTAACGTGGCAAAGTCCCCCTTGCAACCCCTCCAGTCCGTCCAAAACTCCCGGATCAATGTCATGAGCCCCTGGTCCTTCAACAAAGCATTGTTGAAGTGCCAATAGGCGGCTCGTGGCGCTGTTGGAGTTAGCGCCACTGTCACAGACACACAGTTGTGGTCTGTGAACGGAGCCAGCCTAATGGCACAAGAACCGACTCGTGACATATAGTGACTAGATATATATAGTCTGTCGATCCGGGAGTGGGACACCAGACCGGCTCTCACCCTGACGTAGGTGAAACCGTCTGATGCCCCTTGGTTCTGCTCTCGCCAGATGTCCTCCAGGGAGAAGCGGGCGATGATCTCCCGCAGGGCTGACGCAGAAGGCGGGTACGGCTCTGGACTATTCCGGTCCAGAGCGTTGAGGGTGCAATTGAAATCACCCCTGATTACCAAACACTCATCTGTGTCAACCGTCTCCAAAAACTGGGACAGTCTGGCGAGGAACCTCACTCTCTCGGGCCCTCCAGCAGGGGCATATATATTAACTAGGTTAATGATGCTACCCTGCTCTCGGACCCGGAGGTGTATTAGACGGCCTGGGATAACAGCTTTAACAAGCAGCAGCTCTGGCTGAAAATACTCTGAGAACAGGGTCACCACTCCAAATGACGCCGATGTGAAGTGGCTGAAGAAGACCCTGCCTCTCCACTCCAGTTGCCACGAGGCCTCAGCCTCTGGAGTGGTGTGAGTTTCCTGCAGGAAGCTCACAGAGTACCCTCCCTGATATAAATAGGAGAGTAACTGGAACCTGCAGGAACTGTCTTGACAGCCATTGGTATTTAGCGTGCTGATGTGCAAAGCCATTACTGCGTGTCAGGAATTGTGCGTTCCTCAGACCCTTGAGACTGCTGATAGGACACGCACATTTTATAGAATTTCCGGACGCGGAGATGCTCCGCAGTCCCAGAATTCTTGGCCCTAGTGCTGACCACTAGATATTGCTGAAGAGAGTGGAGAATAAACGACATATTCTTCCACCTCTCCAAGGCCAGCCGCACCTTCCTTTTCTTTTGTCCATGAAGGGTGCTCTCAAGGAATAGATCTATTTCCTTGACAGGGATAACCCACCCAGAATCTGATGTTCCTTCTAGTGGGTCACCCCTGGGCTCCTGTTGGCTGAGGGCTTTTACTCCATCCTCCCCGGCTGGAGTCAGTTTCCTCAGCTTTATTCTCAGGGACCCCCTCTTAGATGATACAGAAGGAGTCCCTTTAGCACCCTTCAAGGTAAATAATGGACCCTTGGATTGCTGCTGCACCCCTGTAGCTTTAGGAGTGCATTCAGGGGTAGCTGGCTGGACAGCAGTGGCTGGCATGGCTTCCTTAATGGAAGCCTTGGAGGCTTTATATGCCTCCTCTGCCAGTTCCACCGCTGCTTGCTCAGCTTGGATGGCACCGATGTTAGGGTCAGTGGACGGCTGAGGAGGGTAGACAGGCTCTCCCATGATGTTAACAGGAAAACCTGTTTTATCACCCTCCCCCATTTCCACTTCCCCTTGTGCCACATCCCCCCTGACAGACAAATCCATGGGGTCCTGAATGGGGGTCATGCCTATATTCCCCCCCTCCAGTAGTGACTCGGCCTGGGGCTCTAACAAAGCCCGAGGTACGTCACTAGAGAGTGACACTGGAGGAGGAGACTGACTGGTGCCCTTGAAGCTCAGCACCTCAGGGACACTGACTACCCATTCAGCAGAGGCTTTGTTGGGACCCCCCTCAAAGGCCAGAGGCAGAACCTGATCTTTCTTGTCTACCCCTGCCTCACTTGGGAGACCCTCTTGCCCCTGCTTTTCCTCCAGACCCTTTTCCACATTAACCCCTATAAGGTCTGGAGAGAGAGATGTGTGGTCTGGCACCGGCTGGCTAAGCTTAATAACTGGGCCAGACAATGTCACCGGATGAGGAGGAGATGTTTTGTTCCTCTTCTTGCTTTTAGAGGGAGGTGCTCCACTATAGAGCACTTCCCACTTATCAGCAACCTCCCTGTTGGTTTTATGCTTCCTCTTCCTGGGGACGTCACTCCTGGAAGAGGAGCTGCCACTAGCTGCCTCCCCTGCAGAGGGCTTATTATCCCTCTGCTTACACTGTGCCCCCACACTAACTGATGTAATTATGGTGGGGGCAGATTGGGACTTGGGAGATGCAGCTGTGACACTGGGAGGACCGGTGACATTCTTCCCCTTTTTCCCTGTGTCTGCAGTCTTGCTGGAAACCACAGACACAGATGGCTTTTTTGGGTAAGAAGGGGGTTTGGAGGCCGTGGTGGTGGCTTGAGGAACGGCCTCCTTGCCTGAGCTCTGTGGGGGGGCTATGAGCCTTGAGGTCCCCGCTGTTATGGGCTCAGCGGGGATGGGTGCTGTACTGACGGAGGTGCCATTTGCTGGGGCGGGGCATGATGCTTTTCATTAGGACAATTCCTACGTGTATGCCCCAACCCCTTGCAATGATAGCACTGCACCTCCGTAGTGCTGTAAAAAATCCTGTAGAGCACCCCCTCAAATGGAACCCCAAAAGACCCCTCAATGTTTTCTGCGCCCTGAGGCAGGCACATTTGTACCTGCCTCTTGAAAGAGAGCACATGACGAAGTGCTCTCTCTCTGCACCCCAGGGGAATTTTAATAAATGGTGTTTTTACTTCCCCTAGGGTTAGCAGGTGGGGGCGCAGGAGGGAGTCTGGTAGGAAGGGGGGCACATTAGAGAGTGTTACTTTTGTGCCCAACCCTTCCAGGGGTTCTATTGGGACATATAATCCCCCCACTGTGATGCCTCTCTGTACAAGAATGTTAGCAGCAGCCAGCGTACGGGTAAAGAAAACTGCTTTCCCGTACATTTTGCTGGCTGCTACTATAACAGAGGGGCTGATGACGTTAGCTGCAGCACGCAGATAGATATCAATGCTGTAGACCACAGACATCTGACATTTAACCCCATGCTTCCTAGTGATCTGCCCCTCAGCCCCAGCGGTGGTATTACTGGGGCCAGCAGAAACCACCTGTGACCAGGTATTAGCCACAGGGGTAGGTCTGCTGGCAGAACCACTAGGAGCTGGGGCTGCCTTATCTGCCTGGGGCCTATGCTGTGCAGTGCTGCAGCTAGGATTTTCAGGGGCCATTATTCCCCCTTTTGACCCCTGAGGCTTCTTAGTGGTCTTATCCCTCATGTTTAGACCCTTTTTTTTTTAGTTTATTTGTTTTATTTATTTTTATTTTTTGTTTTATGATTTTTTACTGTTTTCTTTTTTTTAAAATATAAAAGTGGGAAAAAGAAACAAAAAGACAAAACTAAGGGAGACAACACTAAGGGAGAGAGAGAGAGAGGTGATGCTTGGCAGTGGAAGGGTTAATGGCCTGTTGCAAGGTGTCTAATTGCAACAACACAGAGAACACAGAGGCTTTTTAACCCCTCTGTGTCTCTGTGTCAGATGTAAAAAAAAAGCCTTTTCAACAAAAATTCTAATTGTTTTCCCCCCCACTGCCTACAAAGATGTTACTTGTCTTCTCTCCCCCAAAACATAAAACCCAACACCAAACAAACAAAACTTCAACAAAACCTAATAAACTTTTTAAAAGAAAAAAAAGTCAAAGTAACAAAGCTCCAGGAGTGAAGGTGTAGTGCTAAGGGAGGGGTGTGGCAAAGTATCCAGGAGACAGCTCACTCTCCTGGGATAGAGAGTTGAGCCTGACCCCCAGAAAACTAAAACTTAAATTAAACTAAGAAAAAAACCACAAAAACTCCCAAAAATGAACAACACCGTGCACAAAGTGCTTATTAACAGAAAGGTGTTAAAATAAAACTTGTATTTGAGGGACTAAGACCCTAAAAAGCCTTTTGTTTGGAGCTCAAGCATGCACACAACATGCTCTCTTGCACAATACTTGTAAGCAGGACACACACTATGGGTAGCGGTCAAGCAAATGAACTTTGATTGACAGTTATGCAAATGCACTTAGATTTAAGAAAATAAAAGTTTGGGTTTTTTAAATGTGGACTGTTGGTACCCCAACTAGACTGGATTGGTTGAACTTGGCACAGTGTATTTTAAAATTATGAGAAAACATTTTCTGTAAACTAAATAAAAATCATATTAGGAGGTTGAAAGAAAAAGAAACCGGATGGGGGGATACCGAGCAGAGCACACCATCTACAGCCCACTGGGAGACAAACTCATCCATTCCCCCAGTAGACAAAGCCAGGTGGTACTCTGCCCGGATACGGGAGCGCACCAGCACCCGGAACATGGCCTCAGGTGACAAGGGAACCCCCCCTATCAAACACTGCTTCCTGGACTTATATATAGCCAACTAGGCTAATGCCAGGAGCAGGTTGACGAGGAGGTCCCTGGCCTTATTGCCCCGGGACACTGGGCGCCCAAAAATAAAAATGTGAGGGGAGAAATGCAGCCAGAACTGCAGGAGGAGGCCCCTCAAGAGTGACAAGAGGGGCTGCAGTCTGGCGCAACTAAAATAAACATGATACACGGACTCTCCCTTGCCACAGAATGGACAAGTGGAGGGAGAGTCCGTGAATTTAGCTAAGTACTCTCCCGTGCTCAGTGCACCATGGAGCACTCTCCAACTCAAGTCCCCGGTGGGTCGTGGAACTAAATCAGAATAAAGTTCCCTCCACCGGGGCCTCTTGCCCTCGTCAGCTGGTAGGACCCGCCTCCAGATGGTATCGGGACGGGTCACGAGGGCAAGGAAGTGCACTGTATGGAGCACGAGAGAATATAAGCTCTTCCTCGGCATGCCGCGAAAGCAGGCCGAGGGTATGTCCCTCAACCTCGAGAGGTTGGGGACAGGAGGAGCCTGAGGGGAAACACGGGGCTTGTGTCCAATGCAAACAGCCGGAGAAGGGGTGTTGAAAGGTGCATGTGGCACTCCGGCCTGCAAAGCCCAGCGAAGGAAGGTGCGCGAGTCGGGGGAGATGGCATCTCTAATCTCCTGGAGCAAGCGCCCTGAGACTTTGGGCGTCACATATCCCAAACGGAGCGCAAGCTCCTGGGGTGACACCCAATCAGAACGCCCATATTCCAGGAGATCCCCGACTCGGGTCATCCGTGCATGACTAAGGCGGCGGATGATACTGGGGGACTGTAACATTGGAGCCCCCACTGCTGCATTAAATAGCAGGGGCTCTGTGAATATTTCATCCCCCAAAGGCACGCCCTGCCTGGTCACGGAGACCATGCTCCAGGCCTTGAGGGTTTCCTGGTAGTATGCCGGCAACACAGAGAGGTCTCTCCCAAACCCCTCGGGCCTGATCAGAAATAATTGCCGGTCATACCCCAGGTTGCGCAACTGGCGATAAAAGCTGGATGCCAGTGCGCACCACTGCGGAGAGGGATCTGCATATAGGTATCTCTGCAGGTACTGAAGGCGGAAGGTGGACAACTGGGAGCACACACAAACTACTCCCTGTCCGCCCTCCACCAAAGGCAGACTTGCCACCCCTGCAGAGACCCAATGCCTTCCCATCCAGAGGAAATCTAACAAATTCCTCTGGATATTGTTGACAAACTCGGGGGTCGGACTCAGACAAATCAGCCGGTGCCAGATCTGAGAAGCCACCAGCTGATTCACCACTAGAGTCCGCCCCCTAAGGGAAAGCATTTTTGCTAGACCCCTCCATCGTCCCAGACGAGAGAGGACACTGCCCTCTAACTCCCTCCAGTTGTCTGGGACGGAAGCGTCCGCAGCGGACAGGTAGACCCCCAGATATTTAATGACATCTGCCTCCCACGTGATGTCACGAAACGTGGGAGGCAAAGAGTCCACCTGTAAATTACCCTCTAAAAGGCCTGTGCATTTGGACCAGTTGATCTGAGCGGAGGAGGCAGCTGAATATACCTCCTGGCACTGTTTTGTCAGCTCAAGATCAACTGGATCCTGGGCCACGAGGAGCACATCGTCAGCATAAGCTGAAAGGACAATCCGCATGTCTGGATCTTTTAGCACCAGCCCTGTGAGCCTTTTCCTCAGTAGGCAGAGGAAAGGCTCAATGGCCAGTGCATATAACTGTCCAGACAAGGGACATCCTTGACGCACCCCTCGTCCAAATACCAAAGGTGCTGTTAGGGACCAATTGATTTTAAGTAAACACTCTGCAGAGGCGTACAGCGTTCTTATAAAGCCCACAAACTGTGGGCCAAAGCCGTACGCTTGCAGAGTGGCTATGAGGTAACCATGGTCCACCCTGTCAAACGCCTTCTCTTGATCTAAAGAGAGAAAGGCGAGTGACAGACCAGTCCTGCGAGAATAATGCAATAGATCCCGGACCAGAAAGATACTATCAAAGATAGTCCGGCCCGGGATCGCATAGGACTGGTCAGGGTGAACCAATTCTGCCAGCACAGACCCAAGTCTAAGCGAGATGGCTTTAGCTACAATCTTGTAGTCCGTGCTGAGCAGAGAGACCGGTCGCCAGTTCTTAATAAGCCGGAGATCCCCCTTTTTGGGCAGCAGGGCAAGTACTGCCCTGCGACAAGACAGGGGCATCTCCCCGGTCTCCAGGGCTTCCCCAAGGACCAGATGGAAATCAGGTCCCAGAGTCTCCCAGAAAAATTGGAAAAACTCTACAGTCAGTCCGTCCAGTCCTGGAGACTTTTCACAGGACATGGCACGGAGGGCTTCAGAGAGCTCTTGAAAAGATAGTGGTATATCAAGCCGCTCTCTTACACCCTCACTGACTGTGGGGAGCCCCTCCCATAGCACCCTGCAGGCGTCTGGAGAAATGGGATCCGGAGAGTAAAGATCTTTATAAAAGTTCCGGGCTCTATCCTGGATACTCTCCGGATCTGTAAGGGGGGCACCGTCTTCATCTAGAAGACAGGTGATGTGCCTACTGTTACCCCCCTTTTTCTCCAGTGAGTAGAAGAGGCGCGAGCCGCGGTCTAGATCTTTGAGAAAACCTAAGCGGCTGCGCACGTATGCCCCCTTGGCCTGGTGTCGTTCCAGGTCACAGAGGACACCCTTCCTCTCTACATACTCGCTCTGCAGGGATTGGTCCCTACAAGTGAACAGCCTCTGCTCCAGATGGAGTACCTCCCCCCGGAGTGACTCCAACTCAGCTTCGCGCTGCCCACTCGCACCCTTGGTATATTCCTGACACAGAAGTCGCAAATGAACCTTGCCCACGTCCCACCACAGTTTTAACGTGGCAAAGTCCCCCTTGCAACCCCTCCAGTCCGTCCAAAACTCCCGGATCAATGTCACGAGCCCCTAGTCCTTCAACAAAGCATTGTTGAAGTGCCAATAGGCGGCTCGTGGCGCTGTTGGCGTTAGCGCCACTGTCACAGACACACAGTTGTGGTCTGTGAACGGAGCCAGCCTGATGGCACAAGAACCGACTCGTGACATATAGTGACTAGATATATATAGTCTGTCGATCCGGGAGTGGGACACCAGACCGGCTCTCACCCTGACGTAGGTGAAACCGTCTGATGCCCCTGGGTTCTGCTCTCGCCAGATGTCCTCCAGGGAGAAGCGGGCGATGATGTCCCGCAGGGCTGACGCAGAAGGCGGGTACGGCTCTGGACTATTCCGGTCCAGAGCGTCGAGGCTGCAGTTGAAATCACCCCCGAGTACCAAACACTCATCTGCGTCAACCGTCTCCAAAAACTGGGACAGTCTGGCGAGGAACCTCACTCTCTCGAGCCCTCCAGCAGGGGCATATATATTAACTAGGTTAATGATGCTACCCTGCTCTCGGACCCGGAGGTGGATTAGACGGCCTGGGATAACAGCTTTCACAAGCAGCAGCTCTGGCTGAAAAGACTCTGAGAACAGGGTCACCACTCCACATGACGCCGATGTGAAGTGGCTGAAGAAGACCCTGCCTCTCCACTCCAGTTGCCACGAGGCCTCAGCCTCTGGAGTGGTGTGAGTTTCCTGCAGGAAGCTCACAGAGTACCCTCCCTGATATAAATAGGAGAGTACCTGGAACCTGCGGAAACTGTCTTGACAGCCATTGGTATTTAGCGTGCTGATGTGCAAAGCCATTACTGCGTGTCAGGAATTGTGCGTTCCTCAGACCCTTGAGACTGCTGATAGGACACGCACATTTTATAGAATTTCCGGACGCGGAGATGCTCCGCAGTCCCAGAATTCTTGGCCCTAGTGCTGACCACTAGATATTGCTGGAGAGAGTGGAGAATAAACGACATATTCTTCCACCTCTCCAAGGCCAGCCGCACCTTCCTTTTCTTTTGTCCATGAAGGGTGCTCTCAAGGAATAGATCTATTTCCTTGACAGGGATAACCCACCCAGAATCTGATGTTCCTTCTAGTGGGTCACCCCTGGGCTCCTCTTGGCTGAGGGCTTTTACTCCATCCTCCCCGGCTGGAGTCAGTTTCCTCAGCTTTATTCTCAGGGACCCCCTCTTAGATGATACAGAAGGAGTCCCTTTAGCACCCTTCAAGGTAAATAATGGACCCTTGGATTGCTGCTGCACCCCTGTAGCTTCAGGAGTGCATTCAGGGGTAGCTGGCTGGACAGCAGTGGCTGGCATGGCTTCCTTAATGGAAGCCTTGGAGGCTTTATATGCCTCCTCTGCCAGTTCCACCGCTGCTTGCTCAGCTTGGATGGCACCGATGTTAGGGTCAGTGGACGGCTGAGGAGGGTAGACAGGCTCTCCCATGATGTTAACAGGAAAACCTGTTTTATCACCCTCCCCCATTTCCACTTCCCCTTGTGCCACATCCCCCCTGACAGACAAATCCATGGGGTCCTGAATGGGGGTCATGCCTATATTCCCCCCCTCCAGTAGTGACTCGGCCTGGGGCTCTAACAAAGCCCGAGGTACGTCACTAGAGAGTGACACTGGAGGAGGAGACTGACTGGTGCCCTTGAAGCTCAGCACCTCAGGGACACTGACTACCCATTCAGCAGGGGCTTTTTTGGGTCCCCCCTCAAAGGCCAGAGGCAGAACCTGATCTTTCTTGTCTACCCCTGCCTCACTTGGGAGACCCTCTTGCCCCTGCTTTTCCTCCAGACCCTTTTCCACATTAACCCCTATAGGGTCTGGAGAGAGAGATGTGTGGTCTGGCACCGGCTGGCTGAGCTTAATAACTGGGCCAGACAATGTCACCGGATGAGGAGGAGATGTTTTGTTCCTCTTCTTGCTTTTAGAGGGAGGTGCTCCACTATAGAGCACTTCCCACTTATCAGCAACCTCCCTGTTGGTTTTATGCTTCCTCTTCCTGGGGACGTCACTCCTGGAAGAGGAGCTGCCACTAGCTGCCTCCCCTGCAGAGGGCTTATTATCCCTCTGCTTACACTGTGCCCCCACACTAACTGATGTAATTATGGTGGGGGCAGATTGGGACTTGGGAGATGCAGCTGTGACACTGGGAGGACCGGTGACATTCTTCCCCTTTTTCCCCGTGTCTGCAGTCTTGCTGGAGACCACAGACACAGATGGCTTTTTTGGGGAAGAAGGGGGTTTGGAGGCCGTGGTGGTGGCTTGAGGAACGGCCTCCTTGCCTGAGCTCTGTGGGGGGGCTATGACCCTTGAGGTCCCCGCTGTTATGGGCTCAGCGGGGATGGGTGCCGTACTGACGGAGGTGCCATTTGCTGGGGCTGGGGCATGATGCTTTACATTAGGACAATTCCTACGTGTATGCCCCAACCCTTTGCAATGATAGCACTGCACCTCCGTAGTGCTGTAAAAAATCCTGTACAGCACCCCCTCAAATGGAACCCCAAAAGACCCCTCTATGTTTTCTGCGCCCTGAGGCAGGCACATTTGTACCTGCCTCTTGAAAGAGAGCACATGACGAAGTGCTCTCTCTCTGCACCCCAGGGGAATTTTTATAAATGGTGTTTTTACTTCCCCTAGGGTTAGCAGGTGGGGGCGCAGGAGGGAGTCTGGTAGGAAGGGGGGCACATTAGAGAGTGTTACTTTTGTGCCCAACCCTTCCAGGGGTTCTATTGGGACATATAATCCCCCCACTGTGATGCCTCTCTGTATAAGAATGTGTGCAGCAGCCAGAGTACGGGTAAAAAAACCTGCTTTCCCGTACATTTTGCTGGCTGCTACTATAACAGAGGGGCTGATGACATTAGCTGCAGCACGCAGATAGATATCAATGCTGTAGACCCCAGACATCTGACATTTAACCCCATGCTTCCTGGTGATCTGCCCCTCAGCCCCAGCGGTGGTATTACTGGGGCCAGCAGAAACCACCTGTGACCAGGTATTAGCCACAGGGGTAGGTCTGCTGGCAGAACCACCAGGAGCTGGGGCTGCCTTATCTGCCTGGGGCCTATGCTGTGCAGTGCTGCAGCTAGGATTTTCAGGGGCCATTATTCCCCCTTTTGACCCCTGAGGCTTCTTAATGGTCTTATCCCTCATGTTTAGACCCTTTTTTTTTTTTTTTTTAGTTTATTTGTTTTATTTTTTTTTTTTTTTGTTTTATGATTTTCTACTGTTTTCTTTTTTTTAAAAAAATAAAAGTGTGAAAAAGAAACAAAAAGACAAAAACTAAGGGAGACAAAAACTAAGGGAGAGAGAGAGATGATGTTTGGCAGTGGAAGGGTTAATGGCCTGTTGCAAGGTGTTACTAAATGCAACAACACAGAGAACACAGAGGCTTTTTAACCCCTCTGTGTCTCTGAGTCAGATGTTAAAAAAAAGCCTTAACAACAAAAAATCTAATTGTTTTCCCCCCCACTGCCTACAAAGATGTTACTTGTCTTCTCTCCCCCAAAACATAAAACCCAACACCAAACAAACAAAACTTCAACAAAACCTAATAAACTTTTTAAAAGAAAAAAAGTCAAAGTAACAAAGCTCCAGGAGTGAAGGTGTAGTGCTAAGGGAGGGGTGTGGCAAAGTATCCAGGAGACAGCTCACTCTCCTGGGATAGAGACTTGAGCCTGACTCCCAGAAAACTAAAACTTAAATTAAACTAAGAAAAACACCACAAAAACTCCCAAAAAAGAACAACACCGTGCACAAAGTGCTTATAAACAGAAAGGTGTTAAAATAAAACTTGTATTTGAGGGACTAAGACCCTAAAAAGCCTTTTGTTTGGAGCTCAAGCATGCACACAACATGCTCTCTTGCACAATACTTGTAAGCAGGACACACACTATGGGTAGCGGTCAAGCAAATGAACTTTGATTGACAGTTATGCAAATGCACTTAGATTTAAGAAAATAAAAGTTTGGGTTTTTTAAATGTGGACTGTTGGTACCCCAACTAGACTGGATTGGTTGAACTTGGCACAGTACTTGTAAGCAGGACACACACTATGGGTAGCGGTCAAGCAAATGAACTTTGATTGACGGTTATGCAAATGCACTTAGATTTAAGAAAAAAAAAGTTTGGTTTTTTTAAATGTGGACTGTTGGTACCCCAACTAGACTGGATTGATTGAACTTGGCACAGTACTTGTAAGCAGGACACACACTATGGGTAGCGGTCAAGCAAATGAACTTTGATTGACGGTTATGCAAATGCACTTAGATTTAAGAAAATAAAAGTTTTTTTTTTTTAAAGTAGACAACTAGTAAACAATATTATATTGTATGCGTTGTGCACACACAGTATAAGCTGTGAGCCTGACACACACACTTGCAAGCAGGGTCTAGCAGGGAGACAGGCAAATGAAGTTAGATTACACAGAAAAAAAACGAAGAAAAAAAAATGATGTTATAGCCCTAAAAAGGGCTTTTTGGGGTGCTGTGTTTACAGCAGAGATCTGATGAGTCCTTCAGCACTGCACTGGAGACTGAATAAACTTGCCTAGCTATGGTTTTCCCTATTGATGCAGTATCACCTACACTCTACCTCCTCTCAGTAAGACTGCAAGTTAGTTCTGATTCCAAAATGGCTGCTGTCCATGAGGTAGAAGGGTGTGGAAGGGAGTGTATGCTGCTGATTGGCTGGAATGTGTCTGCTGACTGTGACATGCAGGGTCAAAGTTTGCTCAATGATAAAGTATCGCATATGTTCGCTGTTCGCCGCGAACGCGAACATGCTATGTTCGCCGGGAACAATCCGCCGGCGAACTATTCGCGACATCTCTACACCTGACAATATAACTCTGTGGAGGAGTAAGTCTCCTTATGGTAACCCTTCACTTAAGCTACAGTCAGACTACCAGTCTTACAGTAAATGGAAACCACTATGACAAATTGTATTGTAGTTTCTCTAAAACTACTTTTATGTTATTCTGTTACATGCTTTGCAAGCATGTAAAGTTCAAATCTAAAGGGGCCCCTTAAAGTAATCTAAACAAAGGACTGTTAAACCCCAAGCAGTCATGTGTAGTAATATGTTACTAGTTGTGAATGGCTAAGAAATATATAATAATTATATATAACTAAATTTGTGATAAGTATCAAACAACAAATACCAATCTGGCCAATGCAGTTATTGAAAAAAGAATCTGGAACTCGTACATCCTCCGTCTACTAACTGCATGAAATATCTCACCTGGTTATCTTCTGAGTGTAAAATTTCAAGGTACTTTGATGGTTTGGAGCTTTTATATTGTTTCCAGCAAGTCTCTTTGCCTCAGAAAACAAATATTGATTTTCCAATGAATGTCAAAGATGCTGTTCAGTTGGGTTGAAAATCATTTCCTTAGCAAAAGGTAAAAAGCAAAGGGAAGTGAAACAAAGAATGAAAAAGGAGAGCTGTAAATCAACGTGAAAATGGGATTAAGATGTACTGAAGCCTGAAGTACTAAACAAAAAGTCTAATTTAGTTGAGTTGAGGGTTGTAAAGCACATCAGCAATTACAAAGTACAGGTGATAGGAGGTGTAGGATCATTACATAGGCTTCAGTTTAAATTATGTTCAAAGTTGCTTTGGAAGTTTAATTACAGTATCTTTATTAGGGAAATGTTCATGTCGTATAAAAATAATTGTTCCCTTTTACACTGGCTTACCAACATGAATCTTTTCAAAATAACTTTATAAAAGTTTGCTGACTTATTTATAAAACAGCTTTATTAGTACTGGCTGTGGATATCTTAAAGTAGAGTTTAAGGACCACTGTGGTTCAAGAAAAAAGACACTTGTTAGTTTGGTACATAATTTATAAACAATATTAGTGACTGTGTAAGCCATGAACTTAAAACATTTTTGTGGGGACATCTGAATTGTTATTGAGTATAGGTATAGGATGTATTTTGTGTTTGTTATATCATATTGTCAGAGCTGAATCATAAGTGGTATGTTTTGGGTATAAGTGGAGAGGGGGTGAAGGATGGAGCATTTATTTTAAAATCAGACTTTGGTTGCCATATACTGCATCTGCTAGAATTTAATATTTCTAAATATTATAAAAAGTGCAAATACAATCAGTTAGAACTGGTATGTGTATATGTATATGTATATATATATATATATATATATATATATATATATATATATATATATATATATATAATTACCATATAGTGTATGGTGAGCAAAAGAGCAAGAGAATCCTCCACCGTACAAAAGACAGAACCAAACAATACATGTATTATTTGTTTCTATATATAATTAGATAGATAGATAGATAGATAGATAGATAGATAGATAGATAGATAGATAGATAGATAGATACTTAGATACTGTAGATAGATAGATAGATAGATAGATAGATAGATAGATAGATAGATAGATAGATAGATAGATAGATAGATAGATAGATAGATAGATAGATAGATAGATAGATAGAAAGTTTCATGTAATTGATGGTATCCGCTTAGGACCTAGAGGAGGAGATAGTGGCAAAAGGCTACTACAGTTGGAATGCATATGGATCTATGCTTTGAGAGCACTCAGTCCAAATGGTCTTAATGAAGATTCCTCATTTTCAGCCTTTCTATAACAATTATTTCAGTATATATATATATTTCAGCATATATATATTTTTGTCATCCCAATTCTCTTTGCCCAAATTCTTATGACTCAGATATAATTAAAATAACTTTGCTATTCATCATAACCAACAACTTTCCAATTCCACTATATAGACTTAAAGCCTCCATTTATAGTCTTTACATATATATATATATGTTTCTACTTCTTTTTCATTCATAGACCCACACACGATAGAAAGTTAAAAGTAGCACTTTAATATTTCTCTCATAGTTGTACAAACATCTATAATACCCATTGGCACAATATCATTTTGAGACACAAGTCATCCTAATCTATACACGAACACCAATAAGTCTTAATAGTTATGATATAAGATTGGTATACTAGTCTTCATAAAGATTTTGAGTAATAAAGTTATAGAGGCAATAATTTATATTTAAGATTACCTTAAGTAAGCTTACACATTTATTTACATATTATTATTTTTATTAACTCACATATTTGAAGCTATCATCACCTTATGTTATTACTATATATATGTACCATGGATGAAGTCATAAGTCGTGGAAAATTATACTGTTTTATTTCTTCTCTAAGACTTAATAATGGTACAGTATAATCATAAATGGAAATTTACTTACAAATATTAGGACACAGTGTTAGAGTTGGTACAGTTGAGAGATTCGGGTAGCAAAGGGTTTTACCGGAGTTTATACTGGTGTACTTTATGGTTTAGCTTGAACAGTTGGGCTGTCCCCCAGAGGGGTCACGCGATGTAGGACGGCCGAATAACGGCTGGTGCTCTGCTGTACAGGGGCGTCCGGTGGTGTGCTCTCAGGCTTTTGAACTATGCATGGGCTAATTGAGAAGAACGCAGACCTGCGTCTGCCTAGTTACTAAGTAACATGCGTCATGACGTCATATGACGC